>OW121749.1:1874406-3303813 GCA_933228765.1 Miltochrista miniata | reverse complement strand
CGGTCCATGACTCGTAAGAGTGTTCTGGGACGCGTATGATTGTGCTTTTGTGAGTCTGCACCATTGGTCACGCCACTGTAACTCCCAACTAGCTTGACGGATTCTTGTGATAAAGGTTTAAATACTGTTAAGACATGTCTGAGGATGGTTCTGAGCCACTTCAGGTCGACCTAGGTCAGGCGTAACTAGGTGTAAATTGCCTAAACATCCACTAACGGCAGAAATGCAGGAGTATGAACGACTTCATACCATTCTCCGAGCCGAGCTCCTTGATTCATTTTATGAGTTAATTTAAGACATTGACTGTCCCTATAATATTATCGTAAAGGTTTAGCATAGCGTGTAATCAGAGTTTTACTAAGGTAATTTTTATACCCAATAAGACAACACTGTCTTTCTTGAATATAACATGAACAAAAGAGCGAGCAGATGATTTATGAACATTAATAAAAAGTTTACGTTCTACAAAACGATGAAAATGTTTCTTACAAGTAAAACTTTGCTAGTATTGTTACCGCGGCTGGCTTATAATAATCTTTGCTAGACACAGATATTGTAAAGGTTTTTGTGCATGACTTACCAACTTTTAAAACTTAATATTTTGACAGTTGTTTGAGTCTCATGGTCCAGTGGGTAGTGTGCCTGACTAAGGATTCGGAGGTCGTGGGTTCGATTCCCACCCAGGACAAATGTCTTTGTGTGATGAACACATTGATTTGTTCTGTATCTGGGTGTAATTTATCTATAATATGTATGTATGTGTTTAGAAATATATAAGTATCTTTATCAGTCATTTAGATCCTATAGCACAAGTTTATACTCGTATTAGTTTAATTTGGACTAGATGATGTTGTGTGAGAACCACAAATATTTATGATTTATTTATTATTTAAATAGGTATAAATTAAGAGACTTTAAATATCAAATATTCGTCGACGTAATCTATACTTCTATACTAATATTATAAAGAAGTAAAGTTTGTGTGTTTGTATATTTGTTAAATTGTAAGGGATAATCTCGGGATCTACTGAACCGATTTTAAAAATTCTTTCACTGATAGAAAGCTACGTTATTGTGGAATGTCATAGGCTATATAGCATCACGCTACTACGAATAGGAGCGGAGCAGTAATAGTAAATGTTTCAAAAACGGGGGAAAAGTTATTCCTTTTGAGAGCTTCGTTGCGTGTGCTGCGTAAATATTTATAGTTATGTAAAAAATATGTACTACAAAATTGTTTCTCTTAAAAACGTTCTAAAAAAATTGCGCGAAAGCATGTGTCTATCTTTGGGTTGGTGCACAATAACTATTTTAATGGCAATCAATTTTTTTCTACAATAATGCCACGGGATACCTCTTTCATAAACGAAATTGTTCTTAAAAATAATGCGACGAGAATACACGTGACGAGAAACCTTTCTCTCTCTCTCTCTCTCTGTCACGTAGTATTGATATAAACGACGAGACGCTACGGGAGTAAACGCAACGCGACGGGAGTAAATGCGACGGGAACAGGTAATACTCTCTCTTATGTGGCACAAACGAAGTTGCGCAGGTCAGCTAGCGTATTATATTAAGGTACCTACATAACCTACATTTTTTCGGTATTTTTTTTTTTAAACTTTTTTGTTGCAGATTTCATACTAGCTTGTTGTGTCATATATCGACCCTTTGCGCTCGGTAAGACTAATTCGTAGTGTGCCTAACTCGCGTTACGTCTAAACGTCATTTACAATTCACTTTCAGCCTAATTAGCTGTATGCCTATATAGCAGTTGGTCTATTTCGTATATGGACTACTTCGGCATATACCTACATCTTAGTTGGTCTACATCGCATTATGCCTAAAATATTAATTGAGTTGAATTCTTAATTTGTACATAGATGAAATCGTTGTCATGCAGCTGTAAGGATATTTTGACTTTTTAATGAAAAATATCAGTTTCCATGTTATCTATACTTTTTTTTTTAACGTGAGAGAAAATCCATCATGGATGCTATGCTGGACTCCTACCGACTGAAAAACCTCACGTAACGCCCAACAGCCTATGGTTGGGAGCCCCGGGTAAGCCCTCGGAGGGAGGGGTGCTGGGAAGGACAACCTCCACGTGGTGCATCCTGGTAACGTGGACGACGACGTGGGCTTCGCGCGAGGCGCACGTCGTCGCCCATGGCCACGCGCACGTCCACCAAGGAGGGGGGGCCGTTATGGCCGGTTTGAAGTTCTCCGCATGCGCTCTCTTATGCAGAGCGTACTTAGCGTCTGGCAACAGACGGGTAGGTACGGTGGCTCTTTGGAGTTGCGAGGAAGAAAACCTCTTCAAAAATTACCCCGGATCCTATGCTCTGACACCCGGCAATGGGATGCATCGCTGGGGGGAACTCAGTGCCTAGGGCGTCACTCCCACCCTTCCCATCCTCACATCCATTCCCTCATTCCCACTCCCACCTCAACGTCGGCGGATATTAAGTGTAAAAAATCGCCTCACTCTGGCGTTGCAAATGTCCCTAGAATAAAGTGACCGCCTTCCATCAGGTGGGCTGACCTCGATGCCACATTTAAATATGTAGCCCAACTGAGGCTTATGACTAAATCTCAGTAGGCCTAGTTATTATTTGACCTATTTAGCTGTTGGCCTACATCGCAGTAGGTCTAATTCGCGTTATGCCTACTTCTCCTTTTGAACTAGTCATAACGCGAGTTAGGCTTACTGCGAATTAGTCTTACCGAGCGCAATTCATATTGGAACATCACGATACTATCCCACATGCGTGCCATTTTCCCAGACAGCGGGTGTAACATTTCTCTTCCCATCCATTACAATCCATCATGATTCCTTGTCGTTAATCCCTGGGACGTTAACTTATTGCAATAATTACTATCGATGTAACACACTTGTGCTACTTTTCCGTTAAGCACGTGTCAAAGGAACATGTTTTTGAGTTAACTTGTTATCTTGGTGCCATATTCAATTCGTAATTATTCAATAGACGTTAATTCTGGCAGATGGCTTGTTCCTCAATTCAAAGGTGTGTGTCTATCACATTTACTTTTACTATACGCGGTATTTTTAGAAGCTCTGCGTTCTCAGTGTTCTGTACACGATCACTGTAGTAAGCAACTTTCAATATGGTCAGTCCTTGGACTGGCCATCTGTGACATTTATTTCAGCGTTTCCGTGCTTGAGAAGGCACGTTAAGCCGTTGGTCCCGGTTGCTAGTAAAACGGCAGTCGTTAAGCCAAGTTGAAAGTCTTTTTATAGTCACAATCTGGGCATGTCCATTTCAACACGGCAATACGGCTCACGACCTATTACGTGGGACACATTCTAAAATGGTGAAATATGGTTACGTAATATGCCTCCCCTTTGGGGATAAAGTCGTGACCATATTATGTATGCACACCTGGCATTGATTGGGCTATCCTACAGAATTTACTCCTAATTATAATATGAGTGCTACAGAAACTAAAAAAAATCTACAGCAGGCAGTTACAACCTGCACCTGTCCGTTTCAACACGGTAGTATGACTCGCCGCCTATTACGTGGGAAAAAATCTTAAAGGGTCAAATGTGGGCATGTAATAATATAGGCCTATATATAGGTATAAATACAACGATGGATAATTATGTATGATTTGAAAATGGTTGAATAATTTCCTAGCTTGTCTAGCTCATGTTCGAATTCGAAGTTCTGCTACAGCCTTGCAAATTAGTATGAAAACCGACGTAAACCGACGTTAAGCGATGGTGGTCAGTCAACCTAATGATGCCTATTACCGCATATATCCACGCGGAAACAATTTAGTGATAGTAGACCAACCAATTACATAAGATCCAACGTCACGAGCGAACACGTAGCCACAGGGAGCACTGGATTTTGAGGTATACAATATACCGATATTATAAATGTATTGCTAATATTTGTGTGACCCATAAATGTTTGTCTCATGAGTCTGGGTGTTTCTATGTATAGTATGTATGTATTTAAAAGTA
Organism: Miltochrista miniata; assembly: GCA_933228765.1. Lineage (NCBI taxonomy): Eukaryota > Metazoa > Arthropoda > Insecta > Lepidoptera > Erebidae > Miltochrista > Miltochrista miniata. Next base: position 3,299,819 of record OW121749.1, on the reverse strand, counting down.
TATAAGTATTAATATCCGTAGTCTGATACCCATAACACAAGCAGGTTATTCCTAGCTTACTTTGGGATCAGATAGCGTTGTGTGAAATGTCCGTGAATATTTATTTATTTATTTATTTATTTATAAGTAAGTACCTACTACTATTAAAAGTAGTTCTACTAATATAATAAATGTGAAAGTGTGCGAAGATATTTGGATATTTGTTAATCAATCATTTTCTAACGTCTATATTTTAGCTAACATTGGTGTATTAAGTTTCAAAAGTCAAATACATCAATTATACTACTATCCCTCGAAAAACTATTTTATATCAGCGTCAGTATTAATTGAGTCAGCTGTCCTATGGTCACTCAGAGGTTAGCAATTCAGATGAAATATTTACATAATATCTAGTGGAACTTAAACAATTTCATTAAAAGTGAAACCGCAACATTCAGCAGTTTCGAATCAATCTGACCACTAAACCAGAGATCCGACAAAGTAATCTAAAACTAACTTAAGCAAAACATCCTATTGACCAGCACTAGTCCAAGTTGAAACTGTTACTTGCTGCTACCCACTCAATTTGTTTCGAACAAAGCATTCCACCCGCATTGATTTGGGTAAGTGAATTTTGAAAGTTGAATACTGTAACTTAAAGCGGTGTCATTTTGACGAACTAATAACAAGAAAAGAAAAACTTCACACTACTTACTTCACTCTCCTCTTTTCATTTTGATTCTTCTATGGAACTGAAACGACTGTTAGTATTTCAATAGCAGACAAGAAGCTTTTATTAAAAATAATATTATGAGTGTTGCATTTGTAACAAAGGCATGAATGAAAATAATTCAAATAATGTGCATGTTGTTACTAGCAACATATTCGTTTAAATGTGTTTTCATAATTTTAAACCTATAATACTAACATCAAAGACAAGATACCTAATAGTATTACATAGTAAAACGATGGAACGCAATGTCATGGTTTATAGAATGTTAGTTAATAATAATTTACATTAGTAATACGCACTAAAAGCATTTCTTTGTGTTACAAAAAACTTTTCGCACCATTCACTTCACCCAATGTCGTCTCGTGGGAAATTAATAAATGTTTCCCAGATTCCCTTCATGCGTTGCAGCTGATAAAAATTCGTATTCGTCGTTATCTATACATATAATAAAATGATAGAAAAGCCAAAACTGTACATTGGAAATATTAACAAAAAAATACTCGCTGGGTGTTCTGCATAAGATACCGAAGCTGAAAATATTGTTAGATTTTTTTTTGTCTGTTTGTCTGTTTGTCTGTTTGCTTTGCTTTGTCCGGAAGGATCTCGAAAAGTACTGAATAGCAATGGGTAATTCGAATAATTTTATTCGAATAATTCGAATAAGACTGTTGACTCGTTGATCCGAATCGCTTTCGCCCGAAACCGAATCACGATTGGTTGGATACATTATTTGATATTCGATTCGTTTTACGTACAGCAGTGATGCCAACTTAGGGGGTTTCTCCCTAAATTTAGGGTTAAATACCTTTATTTAGGGGTATTTTTAGGAGTTATATATATTCTAAATAGGAGTGCCAGCTCTTGAAAATTTTCATAAAATAGCGAAAAATAGGAAATAAGTTTTGATTTTGCTGTACGTACAATACAATTGTACCTATTTTTCATTATTCTGTTGTTATTATTACTTTCCTGGTGTCTACATAAATGAATAAAAAAAATCGATTTAGGAAATTTTATCGCTTTTGTCATGAAACATTAATTCATGCTTCGTACGTTTAAATTTATAGAAAATAACACAACTTTATATTTATGAGCAGAACTGCCAACACCTTTGAGACCTAGTTTGATTTTTTTTAATGTATATGTAAGGTTTCGTGGTTTTTGCCTGAATTTTTGCAATATGGCAATGAAGGTAGTTTGAGAATTCAACTGGTGGGGATTGTCAATAAAAAGCAGCAACGCCATTATGTGGGTCTCAGTCGTAAACTACACGTCGCTAGATAGAAACGTAAAAGTGTAATTGGGCAATGGGGAGCATTGTTGACGGTGGAAGGTGATCGTTTATGCATAGTAAGGTGGCCACCCTAAACCTGCTGTATGGGTCGCAAGCCCCAGACACTGTTGCAATGTTCTTCCTTGTGCCACGTGGTGTATAAGTTTTAATAATTGTATTTGTTACTAGCTGAGCCCGCAACTTCGTTTACGTCACATAAGGTGTATGAAAGGAAAGGTATTTCTTCATTAGAGTCATCAAGCAGCGTCTGAAACTGCCCTGTTTGCTTAATCATAAAAGAGCTTAATGATTAAGTCTATTTTAAAACAATTCAGTCCACGCCTTCGGCGCGGACTAAATTGTTTAAAAATAGTCTTAATCATTAAGCTCTTTTATTTTATTAAATTATTATTAAAGGATTAAGCCAACACGCCAGTTTAGGTTCACTCACATTCAAAGAAACCCCTACAATTAAAATTTTTAAAAATATCTGATTCTTAAAAGTGTTATAACTCTTTTATTTCTAAACCGATTTACAAAAAACAAACGCTAAATGTTAACTGGAGCAAACCTCAACACAATAAAAAAACCGCATTGCAATCGGTTGAGCGGTTACTGAGATTAGCGTGCACAACCGTACAGACAAACAGATATACAGACATACAGACATACAGACAAACAGACAAAACTTCTAAAAGTCATTGTTTTGGGTTCTATTGCGTTCATAAAGCCCCCCTATAATATTTTTTCTTATTTATCTTCCATGTACAGACAGCGACCTGTTCCGATTTTATTATATGTATTGATTGATGTGAAAAATAAAGAAGGAGTGATGATATCTCTGTGTTTTCTTCTGAGGTTTTACATCTCAGAAGTGGCACTGTGATCCACGCCATGTAAGTACACGCATAATTTTGTATGAAATGGTTACTTTGGTTAGTAGGATAAACTATGTATCTGCCTTGCCATAACATGGGTTTGGTAAGAAGGATGGATATTGCTGGTTAAGATTTAATAATGAAGGTTAAGGTTTAGTAAGGCGATAGATATTGCTGGTTAATTCAATTAGTACTTTTCATCTAACAGTATGCTGAGTTTTGCTAAGTGATGGGAAAATGGACCGTTAGGTTTTAACTACATGGTAGCACAGATTTCATGGACATGAGATCAAAGGATTTTCAAAGTTATTTCGATACTGGTTTGTAAGCGAGTGCGCGTAGGCAAGGGTAGGTTTGAAAAAGGAAGTAAACGGTAGATACATGAGTTTGCGTTTTGTACCTTGTTGTGGTGTTGCGATTCTGTTAATAAAAGAAAAGTGGAATAAGTGGGTAGAAAATAAATCTTGCAAGTTTAGTGGTTAGGTACACTGTGTTTGTATAGATTCGGTATTTGAAATTGAATACATTATCAAGTCATTATAATGTGAATATTTAGATCGTTAATTGGTTCATGGATGGAGTTTCGTGTAGGTTGTGGCGTAAAACATAGATTTGCTATATTGGTTTATTAGGTTAAATACCTAATATTAGGTTAATAAATAAATAACAATAGTTAAATACCCCACCCCAACAAATAAAAAGAGCTAAAGCGTTTCTTGGGTGTAGTTTCTAGGTATCGCAAATTTGTACCTAGGTTTAGTTTAATAGCAGGTCCACTTAACCGACTCACATCAACAAAGAAAACACATACTATAAGATTTATTTGGTCAAGTGAGGCGGATACAGCTTTCCATATTTTAAAGAATTGTTTGGTTACGGCTCCTATTTTAAGGTGTCCTGATTTTGATTTACCTTTTGAAATTCATGCAGATGCTAGTAACTATGGCGTAGGCGGAGTACTGACACAGACTATAAAGGGTGTAGAACACCCAATTGCATATTACAGTCGTTCTCTGTCAGGGGCGGAGAAGAATTTCAGTACCACCGAAAGGGAAACCTTGGCAGTATTATCGGCAGTGGAACATTGGCGTTGTTACATAGATAACGGGAAAAGATTCACGGTTTACACCGATCATTCGGCGCTGAAATGGTTCCTTAACCTAAATAATCCAACGGGTAGGTTAGCACGGTGGAGTATTCGATTGTCGTCATTTAATTTTGATATTAAACATAGAAGAGGGGTAGATAATGTGATACCTGATGCATTGTCTCGTCAAGGTAACATAACCACTATTAACAAAAATTATATAAATTCTTTAAGCACACAGGATGAGTGGTACTTAAATATATTTAACGGTTGTCAAAGTACACCTCTATCTTACCCAAATTATATCGTTAAACAAGGATTGTTATATCGTTATATGAAGTCTTCACTTACACTGTATAAAGAGTTTGAATGGAAGCAGGTAATACCTTCAGAACAAAGTGAAAAAATTATTTCGGAAAATCATGCGGAACCAACAGCCGGTCATTTTGGTATTTTTAAAACTTACAAAAGGTTAACATTACGGTACTATTGGCCGGGCATGCATTCAGACGTGGTTAGGTTTATTTCTTTATGCGAGGTTTGCTTGGCTCAGAAAGCACAAAATCACTCTACTTTGGGCGAAATGGGAAGACCAAAGAAGTGTACCAGACCATTTCAAGTCCTCAGCATAGACTTAGTCGGTCCGTTAACGACTACACGTCTCCAAAACGCCTATATCTTGGTAGTATCGTGTTGTTTTAGTAAATACTGTTTATTGTTCCCAATTAAACGAGCATCGGCCGAAATAAGTACTAGTTTATTAGAGGAAAAGGTTTTCCTAGTTCATGGCATTCCATCTACAATTATAATGGACAATGGGAAGCAGTTCGTTAGTGTCACGCTTAAACGTATGCTAGAAAAATACAAAATTCCTAAATTGCATTACACACCCTATTATTCGCCACAGGTTAATATGGTGGAACGGTACAACAAGACAATAGTAACCGCCATTTCTTCCTTTATTAATGACGATCAGAGAGGTTGGGATTTAATTTTGCCAAAGATACAATTTGCGATAAACAGCGCAGTAAACGAAGTTACAGGATTCACTGCCAATTTTTTGACTTTCGGCAGAGAATTGGTTAGCTGTGGTTCTCATTACATTGATTGTGAAGGCAATGACAGTATAGTTTTTCAACCCCGAGACGAATATGCGGAGAGCCGTGGTGCATTGTCTTTAATTTTTGACAAAGTTCAATCACGTTTGATACAGGCACATAGTAGAAACAGTGAGCATTATAATTTACGCAAAAGACAGGCAGAATTTAACGTAGGTGATATAATATGGAAACGAACATTTTATTTAAGCGATAAAGATAAACATTTTTCGAAGAAATTAGCTCCTAAATATATAAAGTGTAAAATTATAGGAAAACGATCTCCTTTAGTTTATGAGCTTGCTAATGAATTTGGCAAAAACATTGGAACGTGGCATATAAAAGATTTTAAACTTAATAATTACAAAGAATAGATAATTATCATCTTCAGAAAATAATTCCAAAAATTAACATCATAACTAAAAATATTTTCTAAGTAAATCGTAGTATCATTTTATTTTCTCTTATGATGGGTAGTTGTGAATATCATGTGAATATCGTTAGGGTTCTTACAGACTGCATTTCACCACATAATTCCACAAGTGTAAGGACAGGATACGGTTTTAATGAATAATGTTGAGATTTAGTATAAAATTTAAGCTAAATTCTCTTGTATATAAGAATTGCGTCATCATGTGATTGTATTGATGACACAAGTGTGCATGAGTATTTTATGAGCGTGATGTATGAAAGGCACATTATTCAAAGGAATGGGTGAGTCCGGTGAATTATGAAAGTTGAAATAGTCAATAATAACTTTGCATACAAATAAACTGCATCGCAAAAAAAAAAATTTTTTCCCCTATTCTAGAACAAAATTAACTTCATTTTATTTTTAGATTTTTATCAAGTTAAATTAAAGTAAGTAAGCCAAGAATAGCAATATCAGGTAAATGATTTAAAAATGAGTGTTGATTTTCTTTTGGATGTTGTCGCGGACAGTCAAACATACACGATAAATTTGAGTCAGTGTGTAAGAGACCTTATGAATAATTGTGAAAATGTATGAGGGTACCTCAAAATATTGTTAAGCTTGAGGTCACATTGTGAATTCATTGTCATGATAAGTGAAAGTTGTGTACGTGCCGTGAGTTTATAAAATTACAAAGTATTAAGAATTACGAATTTATGAAAGTGTTATGCACATGCAGTATGTTAATAGTGATGCATACGTTTTGAAAACGTTAATACATATATTATTGGATATTGGATATCAGTGAGAGGTTAAGGTTGGTACATATGATATTTTTTTCTGGGTTGTTTGTATATTTTTGGTTAGAATTCTGGTAGGAGGATTCTGTAGGTGTATTCAGTGCTATATTTCTGTTTCTTTGTTTTAGTAGTAAATTCTGCCACTCGGAAGCTGTAAGCTTGCCCTCGTAGATTTACGTAGTACCTAATAGGAAGCTCTTAAAGGCTTGCTTATTATATGCAAATATATTGCATTATAGACATATACAATGTTATTACACCGTTGTATATGTTGTTATATAAATTTTCTTCTCTGAGACGGTTATAGAAATCTCAGTCTTCAATTCAAGCCATATTCTATATTACATTCAGGCGGTTCGTATTACCTGAATATCTTAATATTAAGCCTTAAATACGTCTTTTTTCTATCTATCTTGTGAACACCATCAGAATTACTCTATGGAGATATTTAAATGGAAATATTATCTACTAATTCAGTTATTAGAGAATTATATTATATAACTATAATTCAATCTTCACCACAATAGCGCTCACGTGCACTTTAGTGACGGAACTGTCATATTGAATTATTAGTCTTAAATTTTGTCTATAGGGACAAAATTTTCTCTTGGGGAGGGGATATTGTGGCGTAAAACATAGATTTGCTATATTGGTTTATTAGGCGCTATTAAGCGTAGGTATATCTGGGTATACTTAGGTCGGTATAATGGGTGTGTCCTTAATAGTGTCAAAGTAGGGGTAGTTGATGGAAGGAGATATGGTGGGATATAAGCTATATATAAGCGTGCGCAATAGTAGAAGAGAAAATCAGGAACTAACTAAAATTAATTTATTTTATTTCATACTGTCGAAGAAAATTTACATCAAAGTAAATTATTCTATAAAATATATTTCATTGAAATACCAGTGAGGGCGTACGTAGCCCAAGTATTTTAATAAAATTAAACATTGAAAACGGAAGCTCTGGTAAGCATCAACTTCATAAATTTTATTAAGTAAATTAATTGTGGGTAATTTTCATGTAAAAAAAAGTATATTTTAAGTAAATTTATTTTATCAGGCAGGCGTTTGTGAAATTTAGACAAGGGGTAATGTTCTTTGGTATATTAAATGTTTTAAAATGGGGAGTAAAAATTAGTAATAAGGGAAAGTTTAGGGATATCTATGGTTCAAGAGGGTGTATATAAAATATATTGTTTGTTCTTTTCAGAATGAGCTTTCAAGTTTATGATTAAAAAAACCCCTGCTTACACCCGTAATATATCTTTGCTGAAAATATAGGCGTAGAGCCATATTACTTATTTTACATATCCTGGAGGAAGGAAGTCCCATCCCAGAATCCGGATGAGTACATAGTTATAAGTTAGATTTAAGTTTATTACTGGTGAAGTTGTAATAAAAATATTAATACTCTGAGATCGTGCATTATTGACTCCAGGACAAATTACCTTACCTAAACTACTGAACCGCCTGGGAACTCCTGGGGAACACTACGGACTTCCCAGAAGCGTGTCAAGGTGTACCTACTTATTTGGTGTTTCGTGCAAAAGTTAGGTTCTACAATGGATTTCGCAATTAACATTACGTCGGCCTAATTCGTTAACCTGCTAAGTCCATTTTTTGGCGATTTTTAGATTTTATATCTATTCGAAAGTTCAATCCAATATCTACCGTATCATTTAAGAAATAAAAGCTATATTAGCCAAAAAACGAAAAAAATCCTATGCCCGAAAAACTGCTTTCTGATCACTAGTCAATCTCCATAATGTAAACCTGTTAAATCCTGTTGGGGTCTCAGTTTTGTACTGACAACGCTCTCAGACTCGCGTGCCGTTAGCGACGCGTCAAGATTTGTAATATTTAATTCATATGGATGGAAATTAACAAGTGTAAACAACTAACTTTAAACAAGGTAAGTTAAAATTGTTTCATTTGTAAGTTTTATTTTACGTTTAGAGCCTAAATCAAATGTTTTTAGTCACATTCAACTCCTTACCTAAACATTTGGGACTTGGCAGGTTTACTTACTATATTATCGTATTTGAACACGAATTTAGCAGTTTATCAATTTAATGATTTTTTATTAATTAATGGCTGAATTAAATATAATTCCGAAGAGAATGTACATAACTCATTAAATAAATTATAAAACTAATTATGAATGTACTTACAAATCATTAGTTCAGTTAAAATTCTTTTTTAGGTCTGTGCCCATTTTAAATTCCATTTATTTTGTCTTACCATTGTCTTGATCTTTTTTTTAAATTTAAATCTTGTTTTACAATATTTTCAGAATGCATCGGGGGAAAAATATTGTGGCTTTGGTTTCTGAGGCTTGTAACTTAAAGAAAAAATCTGAAAATGTAACACCGAAGTCAGATTATCATCCAAATAAAGTTATACACGTTTTAGAAGATATTCTGTTACAATGTCCAGAATCAAGAACGTTTATACCAGGACAGTCAGATTTAGATACTAACGAAACTTATTATGAGGTAAATGATGATACCAACCTAACTACACTGAGTAATGTTGAATTACCCAGTACTTTTATTACAGAAAATATAGATAGTAACTGTCCTAGCTTACAATTTCCCAATACTACATTCAATGACGTGCATTCAGACGATAAAACATTGTCAACTGTTTACGATGGTCTCAATACTTTCATCACAGACGAGAATTTGATCATACCATCACAAGTAGAAATAGAATCACAAGCAACACACATTTTGACATCAGATTTTATAAACTCCGATACACATACTATTCAAACATTAGGTAAAACAATATCTTATGAACCAAATACCAGTCCTATAGAAATTCTACCTCATGTTGAAAACACACATCATGTTCTACCTAATCCGCCGATATCGGATGGTAGTGATACAGAGATAAAGCTTGTGCCTTATTCTGATTCTGACTCAGATTCGCTTGCTAAAATTAAAAAGAGTAAGAAACGAAAGAAACGTTTTAAAGTTGATAAAAAGGAATGGGTAAACGAAAAAAATAAACAAAGAAGACAAGAAGGTAAATCATATTTTGGAAGAGAGAGAAAACAGGATTGTTGGAATTATAATAAAATTAAAGAAGCGCGATCCCTTAAATCAAGATGCTCCTGTAAAATTGGGAAGTACAGCACTTTAAAATGTGAAACAGTAGATGAAGACGTAAGAAGGAGCATTTTTAATCTATTTTGGAGTCTTGCTTGGGGCGAAAAAAAGACCCTTGTTAACGAATGGGTAACAAGTATTCCGATTGTCCGGCCACGAAATCGAAACACCGAAGGGAGCACCAAGAGGGCTAACACCTTTGTTTATCATTTAAAAGTAAATGATCAAAATGTTAAAGTATGTCGAAAAATGTTTTTGAACACTTTAGATTTAGGAAGATGGACGGTTCAAAATTGGAAGCAGGAGTTTTCAATGCGGCCTCCAAGTATACTAAGACGTTCCACACAAAGATCTGAATCTGCTTCGGAGCCGAAGCAATCACTTATCCAGTTTCTGGAGGCTCTTCCCGTAATGGAATCTCATTATTGCAGAGCGACGTCTCAGAAGTTATATTTATTGCCAGAATGGGAATCAAAACAAAGCCTCTACCAATTTTACGTTAACGATTGGTGCAAAGAGCGAAATACAAAACCTCTCTCTATAAGTTTGTTTTCGAGTTTATTTGAAGACAAAAATTTGGCCCTATTTCAGCCAAAAAAAGATCAATGTGAGAAATGCGCCTGTTATAAAGTCGGAACAGTTACAGAAGAAGAATACAAAGAACATATTGAGAGAAGTAGACAAGCAAGAGAAGAAAAAGATAGGGATAAGAAGGGAGAAAATTACGTGTTCACCGTGGACTTACAAGCTGTACTAATGGCACCAAAATCCAATGTAAGTACACTATACTATAAAACGAAGCTGCAGGTTCACAACCTTTGCTTTTTTCATATGGAATGAAACAGAAGGTGGACTTAATGCTGAAGAATTTGCCTCCATTTGGGTTGACTTTTTAGAAAACAGAGTAATATGTCCTGAAATTAATGCTGAAGATGGGACAAAAACAATTATAATTTACAGTGACGGCTGTACTTACCAGAATAGAAATTGTATTTTATCTAACGCTCTTTTGAATATTGTTATGAGACACAAGAATATAACTATTGAACAAAAATTTTTAGAGGTGGGTCACACCCAAATGGAGGCCGATTCAATGCATTCCACTATAGAACGTCATCTTATTAACAAAATCGTAAATGTGCCCGCTGAATACATATCTATTGCCAAACATGCTCGTAAATGCCCAGTACCCTACTCTGTAACATATTTGGACCACACTTACTTCAAAAAATTCGACAAAATTCAGTTTTATAAAAGTATTCGTCCAGGAAGATTCAAAGGGGACCTTAAGGTGACTGATATTCGTGCACTACGTTACGAAAGCAATGGATCAATTCTTTATAAAACTTTCCTTGAGGATGAATGGCACAGTTTACCACAAAGGCGATCTCTGCAATGTAAACCTTGCGAGATTACTGAACTGTCTCCATTGCACCAGAACCGACGTAAAATTACTGCACGAAAATTTGAAGACTTGCAGCAAATAAAAAAGACCCTTCCTTCTGATTATCATAAATATTATGATGACTTGCCTCATGAGTAGCATAAGAACCAATAAGTAGAATTTAAGTTTGATTACAACTATATATTTAGACTAATTACAACTTTATATTCAGACTGATTTTTAAAATATTGTTAATTAAGAAGTATTTTTTCTGTTTTGTATTATTATTAATATTAACTGATTGTGATATCTATGGTAGTAAAACAATAATAAATTGTGATCCTTAATTATAACAAAATACTGAATGAACCAAAGTATCAGACTGATTTTTAAATATTATTAATTAAGAAGTATTTATTTTTCTGTTTTGTATTATTTTTAAAATTAACTGATTGTGATATCTATGGTAGTAAAGCAATAATAAATTTTGATGTTTAATTATAACAAAATTCTGAATGAACCAAAGTATCAGACTGATTTTTGAATATTGTTAATTAAGAAGTATTTTTTTTCTGTTTTGTATTATTTTTTAAATTAACTGATTGTGATATCTATGGTAGTAAAGCAATAATAAATTGTGATCCTTAATTATAACAAAATACTTCGGAGTATCCTGCATTATGCGTTGGTTTTGTAGTATTATGTGTTATACATAATACCACAGAACCAACACAATACATAGTAACGTACTTATTATTAAAACTACTGTAAGGGATACTGTAATATATATTACCCCTGTTTCCTTTAAATAAGACTGATTGTTTAATTTTTAATAATAAATAATAATTATTTTGATTACTAATCGACTTCGTTTTAATTTATCTACCAGTATACACCATACTAAAATCATAAGAAAATCTGCTAAGTCCTGAAGCAAATTAAAACTTCACCTAGACATACTGCTTAATAATTGTTTTCCTAAATATTTTAAATCACGAATAATTTATACTACTAAATATATTGTTAAAATGTCGAGAAACATTATAGACACCAACGGGATTTTCAGAATTTTGATTGCTTAATTAATAGAAATATTATTCACATTTTTCCTCCTCCTGTAAAATATGTCAAAATGGACTTAGCAGGTTAACTATCTTGTAACGGTTCGTTACACTTCTTAATATATCATAGTTTGGCTACACCAATACTATGCTAAAACTACTTAATAATTCAGTTACAAAATTCTATTTCTATCTAAATTTAAACTAAATAAATTAATTCGGAGGCAAACCTCGCGCAAACGAGTAGTATAGCATTGCTATTGTTCATTAGCTTAGATACCTATATCTACATATACCTAACCAGTTACTACAGCGGGCGCGCGCGCGGAGATTTTCCAGACTCAGCCGGGCCACAGCACTTGAGATCGTTCTAACGCATACACGTATCACGCCGAGAAGCTCATTAGCTCCGTTAAATTGATTGCGCGTAGAAAAATCTGCATAAATAATTCCTTTATAATAGTTTGGTTAAAGAATTATTTAGTAAAATTAAATTCAGTGTGTGAACCCCGAGTTTATTGGGTGAGTGTTGCATTATCTATATTTATTACTATGTAGGTAACTCGAATCTAGAACTTAGAAATACATCATTGCATAATTGCTAGATTCTTTCTAATTTTGTTTAGTACAGCCTTGCTAGTGCTTGTAAAATATATGTAAGGCTTAATTACATTTTATGTAAAGATTGCACTGCTATATTTTAATGGCATCTACCTACAGCCAAACTGTCTGTCACGCAATTCAGCATTTCCATAGTGTAAAGTCTTCTTATTATTCTATAACTTTGCTTTGTATGACTGCCTCATCATCGAACACCATAGTAGCCTATGATGCCACTTGCTCCCTGCTTAGCCCTCTCCGGGAGTGGTCGTTGTGGTGTTCGTGATGTTGCAGTCAGTAAGAAAACTAGGACAAACTGTGAATCGACTAAATTTCGATTCCAGGGTTCACTTTTACGTCCACCTTTCACTCTTCGCCTTCATCTACTCCTTCACATCATCTACGTGACGTCGGTCACACTGCCGCTGCATCTACCTGCACGGCCAGAGACCTGCCTACTGCTGCTGCACGGCCGCTGCTCCGATCCTACCCGGGGACTAACGCAGGACAGTGGCATTCTTATTTCTTGTAATTGCAACCTACGGTTACGAGCATACCGAACCCCCCCCTGAGAGAACCTTCACCTACATACCCCTATTTTTTTAATAAATTTTGTATACTTACTATTTAATTGTTTTCTTCCTCTCTATCTCCTAACCCCTAAGGTTACAATCTCATTGCAATGCGCTGGTCGCGTTAGTACCTAGGTACTCGGTTTAAGACTAGGTCTACGAATATCAAGCGCCTAGTGTCGAGGATGAGTGTGAAAAAACTTGGGTACTGCTTTGAGAGGCTAACAAATACGTCTATTAATGATATTGTGATTGATAAAAGTGGGCATCCATCCTTATGAGATTTTTCTAGTTGCACTAGGTATGATGACTTTGTCACACCTATTGGAATACTGCAGGTAGTGGTGGTTTGGAAAGATTTGCAATATATAAGAAGGGTTCCTAATTGGTATGAATGCTTATAAGGGAAAGCGCAACAAACATTGAAAGCTCTATTAGAGGTTATTTATATCTATGTGATAAGCAGATCACCTTACCATAAGTTTTTTTTTTTGTGGTTTCGATATTATACCTGGCCATTTAGGCCCTTGATTTCTCCTTGAATTGTTTAAAAAGTAAGTGAAGTTTTTCAATATCTCGGTTACAGATGTTAACCAAGAACTAAGTTTTTATAAGTTTGATAATCGTATTTAATCGAAAATAGTTAGAATTAGAATGATCTTGCAAGAGTGTTCTAGGACGGGTGCATTCAAGTCAGCGTTTTAATAAAACGTGTAGTTTTGTAAAAGGTTTAGAGATCCGCAGGTCTGAATCTATGGTTCGGTTAATGGTTTTGGTTAAGAGAATATATATCTACCTACGTATCTTAGGTTGGGGATATGAAAAGGTCAGTTAGTTACCCTGTAAACTGATGTGAAAGTGGTTTTGGTTGTGTCCGCTTAAACGTTTTCAGGTTCAAACGATCAGGAGGTAATTCGATGCGATAACTTAACTCGGCTGTGATGAGTGTTTGTGTGTGTGTAATCATAATATTTTGTGAGAGTTGTTGAATTTCAGTTAAGTTGGAAGTAAAAGTGAATTTTTAAAATGTGACTACCGACGGAATCTTCGTCGATACCTGTGTTGCTACCTTTACGTTGGGTGGCGCCTTCGATGGTTAGAATCAGTCTCAGTCCGGCGGATGGTGCTGCAGTCGGTATTTAGATTTTTTATTAATGTAGACGAGGTTGACCAGGTCAACTAGAGTTTTCTAATTTTTCAAGCAAAGAGCCAAGATTATGATTTGTGGGTTACATTTTTATTGACCGAACGTGATTGGGATGGACTCCAGAATGCAATCCTGGAATGACTGATGTGATCTGATCGTATTTCCTTAGAAAATTATAATGTAATTCATTTAGTTAAAAGATATCAGACTAAGTAGTGATTCGGGTTGTAACGTCGTTGGACGTTACCGGCTACAGGATGGTTAAATGGTTGCCCAAGGGGGGGTTTTGTTGACCAGGAGTGATACAAAATGTTGGGTATAGTTATGAAATGTAGGTATGAGCCACCGTCACTTATTTCATGGACGGGATTAATCTGTTCAGGAAATGGTGTGGCCACTGCCATGCCATTCCCCATAATGTTTTTCGGAAGACATGTACAGTAACTGGCTACCGGTGTACTTTAACTCTAAATTTTGTTAATTTTCATGTGACGAGTTCCGAAAAATGAACTGGAGAGCGCAGAGGCCTCGGCAACCTTCACCATGAGCGGTTGTGCTGTGGCCGCCGTGGGTGCTCCATCGCCGGCGTAGAGGAGAAGCAGAGCGCGGGTTAACAGCGGCTCGCGCGGGCGCTGTGAACAGCGTGCGCACGGGCAGCGCCGGCGCGCATGGTCACAAGCGGCTGCAGAGTCCGCAGTCAGGGGTCACCAGCAGCGTGTGTACCAGCGGCGTGCGCAGTACCAGCGTGCGTACGAGCAGCGTGCATGCAAGCGGCGTGCGTGTGAAGTGTTGAAAGCCTATATGTTGGCGTTTATAAGTTTTGAGCCTTCTATAAGTTTTGAAGGTCTATATGTTGGCGTTTATAAGTTTTGAGCTTTCTATAAGTTCTGAAGGTCTATATGTTGGCGTTTATAAGTTTTGAGCCTTCTATAAGTTCTGAAGGTCTATATGTTGGCGTTTATAAGTTTTGAGCCTTCTATAAGTTTTGAAGGTCTATATGTTGGCGTTTATAAGTTTTGAGCCTTCTATAAGTTTTGAAGGTCTATATGTTAGCGTTTATAAGTTTTGAGCTATACGTGTCGTTCCTGAGGAGTTCTATGTATATATCTGAACCTGAGCTGAGCAATAAATAAGTTTGAAAAGTCTTCCGCGTTACCTACCCTCTGAGATAACCTACAAATTGATACTATAAAGTTATATGTTTAGTATGTGTGATAGTGTTAATGTGTTATAATGTCGAGTGGTTCAGCAGTACAGTTAGTTATCAAAAGATATAATGATTATATTATAAACCCTATTGAATAAAAGTATGTGCCGTCTGGAAAAGAAAAACAATCACATGACTGTACTATTTGAATAAAGTTGAAAGATTTTCCATTGCTTAGACACGAGTAGACCTAGTTTGTTACTATTTATTCGAGATCCACAAGTTTCCAATGTTAAGGTTATAACTGGTTACTATTTTGAAGGGCAAAAATTTAAGGTTTCCCATTGTTTAGAATGATTGCTGATTACGATAAAAGAGGAAGTTGAAAGATTTTCCATTGTTGAATGATCGCTGGTTACTATGAAAAGAGTAAGTTGAAAGATTTTCCATTGTTAAGAATGATTGCTGGTTACTATGAAAAGAGTAAGTTGAAAGATTATTCATTGTTCAGATACATAGTTAGTTACTATTTAAGCTAATGTCAAAATGGGTTTCCATTATTTCAATTAATAGCGTGTTACTGTTTAAACGAAAGTAAGTTCCTAATGTTTAGATAGTTTATTGTTTAATCAAAAGTTAATATTTCCCACTGTTCAGATAAATAGTTTGGTAATGTTTAAACTTCAGATAAATAGTTTGGTATTGTTTAAACAAAAGTCAAAAGGTTTTCCATTGTTCAGATAGATAGTTTATTGTTTAAGCGAAAGTTAAAAGATTTTTCAAATACAGTGTGTTATTGTACCAACTAAAGCTATAAGATTTTCCGGTGTTCAGATAGTTTGTTATTGTTTAAGCGAAAGTTAAAAGATTTCCCATTATACAGGTATACCGTTGGTTACTATTCAAGTGAAAGTTAAAAGACTTGTTCAGGTATAAGCCACTACTAGTAAGCGAAACTTGAAAGGACTTCTTATTGTTGCGGTTGATGGCGGTGACTTTTGACGATTGAAAGTGGAGAAAGTTCATTTCTTTATTGATGAAGTTAGTTGAAAATAGAAATTCTTGAAGAGAAAATATTTAAATCGTGATGGGTTATCTTTCACTACAGACTAACTGATGTTCTAATTTGTAAATGTATTAGATATTATAAAGTATCAGATAAATGAAAGTTTCTGAAATTATGTAAAATTGTGTCAAACACGACACGTGGAAAACTAGAACATGGTAAAAATGTTTTTTTTTTATATGTCATTGATAGATTGTATTGAGTTATATTGGATTGGTTAAATTGATCTAATTTATTTAGAAGGTTATCACCAGCTCAGTTGAATGTAAAATTTGTTTATCGATTTGCCATTGCATTAAATGGGTATTCTGTAACATTAATCTTGACGGGCAGAGTGTAAGGTTTCACCAGATGCGTGTATGAGGACATACACGTCGTCAGGATGCTCGAGTGTAAGGTTTCGTGGTTTTTGCCTGAATTTTTGCAATATGGCAATGAAGGTAGTTTGAGAATTCAACTGGTGGGGATTGTCAATAAAAAGCAGCAACGCCATTTTGTGGGTCTCAGTCGTAAACTACACGTCGCTAGATAGAAACGTAAAAGTGTAATTGGGCAATGGGGAGCATTGTTGACGGTGGAAGGTGATCGTTTATGCATAGTAAGGTGGCCACCCTAAACCTGCTGTATGGGTCGCAAGCCCCAGACACTGTTGCAATGTTCTTCCTTGTGCCACGTGGTGTATAAGTTTTAATAATTGTATTTGTTATGTGAAAAATAAAGAAGGAGTGATGATATCTCTGTGTTTTCTTCTGAGGTTTTACATATACATAAAAAAAGAGTTCAGGGATTTTTCTAGATTTTTAATCAATACTTAGAGGAATTTAAGGTCGGTTCTAGGGTGACCAATCCGTAGGAGTTGGCATCACTAGTACAGTACATTTGCAATCAATTTGACTCGCTTTCGCAAATTCGTCGCGCGATTTGATGACACCGACGACGCGGCGACACGTGACGATCCGAATCAATTCGAATTGCAATTCGAATTAAGAGTAATTTATAATCGATTGATTCGAATTGAAAAAAATACGATTCGTCACATCGCTAGTACTGAACAGATTTGGTTCAAATTTTGCGCAAATATTACTTAGGGGTGTGGTCTTAAAATAGGCTATATATTATCACGCCACATATCCTACGGGCTAAGCAGAGAGCAATGAAATGTATAAACCGTTGGATTGATTTAACTAAAACGTAGCAGGAATATTAGTAGGAGATAGGTTTTACACTCAGACAACATATTATTACGCAATTTTTTTTAGGAGCTCGGCAGAGAACAATGAAAATCTGTTTGTATATATTTGCAAAATACAGAAATTACTGAATAATTTTAATTAATCTTTTATTCGAATAGCAATCTAGAGGTAGGATCTTTACAATTTACAATAGCCTTAATCGTTAAGCTCTTTTATCATTAAGCCAACACGCCAGTTTAGATTTACCCTCACATTCAAAGGGATCCTTGAATTCTAGGTTTTGCGAAAGTTGGGATGTCTCTAATTCCTGAACTAGAAAACCTTTAACATGGAAACTTGTGTGAAACATTCCTTACAGTATTCCCTTTATAACACAAAAAAAAAATGGAATCCGAAAACGCATTGAGAAGTAACAACTAAAAAACCGTTTTGTCTTACATCCCTTCTCCCAAAGGAACCGCGCAAAATATCGAGATCAAAAGTATCCTAGAACCTTCCTCGGATTATAATCTCTGATTGTACTAAGTTTCATTCAAATCCATTCAGTAACTTCGGCGTGATACTTATTCGGAATACAGACAGACAGACACACATGAAAAATGTAATTTCGTTTTCAGCTTCAGTAGACTCTCGACCCTCAACAGTTTTACTATATGTATAGACTAGCTAACCCTCGCAACTTCGTTTACGTCACATAAGATCTATGAAAGGAGAGGTATTTCTTCATCAGACTCATCAAGCAGCGTGTGAAACAGCCCTGTTTGCTTAATCAAAAAAGAGCTTAAAGATTAAGTCTATTCTAAAGCAATTCGATCGATTAAGCCAATACGCCACACAAACGTTGTTTATAATGAACGTTCTTAAAACAACTTTACTGAAAAATGTTGAGCTTTGGCTACAGTGACATGGGTACATAAATTAAATCACCTTAAACATAATAGGTACATGCATACGGTCACGCCTTTATCCCCAAAGGGGTATCGAGGCATATTATATGTTTACCTTTTTTTAATTTGTCCCACGTAACGTAATAGGTGGTGAGCCGCATTGCCGTGTTGAAATGGACAGGCGTTAGTACTGCCTACTTTTGAAAATTATTAAATCTATAAGGTCTTCAACTTGGTTTAACGACTGCCATTTACTGGCTACCGTTAGCGTTAGTGTTATCGTCTCAACTCTTCCGATTATGCGTAAAGTTTTCAGTCTGTGGCCCTAATCTAACGAACGTTTCGTATTCGCGCTTCACCATACTACTTACTCTTATAATTATTACAGGGGCTAATTAATAAACACGTACGTCATACTGGCCTTGGACCCACTAAAACCATGAGGTCTCTTCCTATCCATCTAGCGCAGTCCTAGGGTATCCTTTAGAGGGCTTACCCGGGGCTCCCAATCGTAGGCTGTTAGGTAGGATACGTGTGGTTTTTAGTTAGTGGGAGTCATAGTACATTCATGTTGGATTTTCCTCACGTTAAAAAAATCCATCTAGCGCATAACTCCCCGGGTAAGTTGGAGGATGTCCTAAATTTGTTCCCACATTTTGGTTACGACTTATCCTAGAGGCTCAAATAGAATACGGTTCAAACTTTGCTTATAACATAATTTCCACGCGGACGAAGTCGCGGGTAACAGCTAGTGAAAAATAAATGTATTCGCAGTAGATTTGCTTTCAAGATACCCTTGTTCCTAGTCCGGTGAGTCGTTTTAAATGATGACATGAAAGATATATGAGAATTCTGAAAGCCTAACGTAAGTACATACTATATTATTCCGTGAATATAGGTAGATATTTACATATTTTCTGTAACTTAAGAGAACCCAATATTATTTGGTACGCTGATTCCGTTAAATTATTGTCTGGTACGTTCAAACCGTCTAATAGTAATTGATAGAGAAAACTAATTATGATGCCAAGAATTTGCGATACTCCATCTTGCTATCTCATTGTTCCTTAACTTGAGATTACTAGTGACGTCTAGTACGATGTTCTACGTATGACTTTGGGTCAATGAGACGTAGTTTATCCACCACCTGCAGCAGAGCTTCTCACGTCAACCGACACGTGTTGAAAGGTATTGCCGTCACGTGTTATGACTGTTTACGGGCTCTATGTCATTCGCCAGGAATGATGACTCTAGCGAGTGCCAGGGGTAGAGCAGGTATGTAGATCGTGTGTTTCAATATCGTCTTCTTTGTATAATAAGTAATGTTAATCAGCTATCAAATAATTTGACCAACTTGTAAAGTTGTTTTAATTGAATAAAATATTGTCAACTAGCTGTTCCCCGCGGCTTCGGCCGCGTAGAAGTCGTTATCGCGTAAAGTTCGTTATCGCGTAAAATCATAACCCTTCTTTGGCGCAGTGGGTTAAAAAGTAGCCTATGTCTTACCTAGGGGCTCAAACTATCCCTATACCAAACTCCATGTCAATCGCTTTAGCCGTGAAAGCGTAACAGACGGACAGAGTTACTTTCGAATTTATAATATTAGTAGATAGGGATTGTTTTTTTCTACTCTTAAAACATGTTTTTACTTGTATACAATGCGTTTTAGTTACAGTAATGACGTAATATCCGCGGCAACCAATCGAGTGTGTCACCCACTCCGAATGACATCAGTGGCTGATCTACAGTGTGTGAGTATAGTAGTTGTGTCATTGATATTTCAATCATAGTACAATCTACTTACTCATACATTTAGTTACTTTGATGATACTCTGCCTACATACATTTATATTACGAGTAGTAGGATTTTCTCTATTAGTGATTTCTTCAATTCATGTTTTAGAGTTTAATTTTCAGGAATATATTTTATACACAAATATACGTTAGAGATATGGCAGACATGGTAGATAATAAGACTTCGCCGTCAATCAACAATCTTTGTTGATCAAAGGCCTTCGCCATATTGGCACAAAAAAAATTTTCAGCATCTACAACATGGTTTAAAACTTCTCCTGTTATATTTTTGAAATTGTTTACATGACTGCTCCGCTTTTATTGTTTGATGTTATAGGTAGGTAAAATAGTTAAAGACAAATAACGAATCTTTCCTCTATATAATATTGTATAAATAAAAGTATCTCCGGATAATATGTAGATATAAACTGTAAAATCAAAACTGTTCCCGTTAAAAAGAAAAAAAAATGCCGTCTATTTGATAACCTCCTTCTTCTTTTTTAAAGTCGGTTAATAAACTAAACGTTACTTTAAAACGCTGATACAGCTTGATGTCTACATGTCTGACCTGTCACTGTCAACGAACTGTCAACGTCAAAGCAAAGGTTGCGGGTTCAAGTCCCGTCTGGGCCAAGTTGTCTTTTTTCACTTTATAATAAAACGTCACTTTAGCGTTTCGTAGTTGATCGATAGTGCATCGTCCACTATTTTGCAAATATCAAACCGATTTGTTTTGTGGACCTAAAATGTCAATAACACTATTTTTAAAACAATATGGCAGTTGTTATTCATACAAGTTTAAGTTATTCTTTTTAAAAGCTACAAGATCGAACATGCTCTAAGCTACAAAGCGATTATGCTCATAAATAAATGCCAGATATGAGTAGATCTAGGAATAATAACTTATAACAATAAAGAATCATAAATTTTCTCAAATAACGCCATCTAACCCAAATAAAGCATGTAGTATGAGATCGAGTCAACTGACGAACATACATTATGATAGTTCTGAATATATACTCAAAATAAAAATTGCGTGTACTTAGTGTACACACGTAAGAAGTGAAACTTCTTCATAAACTTAATTTTCACCTCACCTTAAATTAAGCCAAAAAGTACAAAAGTACAAAAGTTCAAAAGTCCAAAAGTCCAAAAGTCCAAAAGTCCAAAAGTCCAAAAGTCCAAAAGGCCAAAGTCCAAAGTACAAAAGGCCAAAAGTCCAAAAGTCCCAAAGTCCCAAAGTCCCAAGGTCTCAAGGTCTCAAGGTCTCAAGGTCCCAAAGTCCCAAAGTCTAAAAGTCCAAAAAGTCCAAAAGTCCAAAAGTCCAAAAGTCCAAAAGTCCAAAAGTCCAAAAGTCCAAAAGTCCAAAAGTCCAAAAGTCCAAAAGTCCAAAAGTCCAAAAGTTCAAAAGTTCAAAAGTTCAAAAGTCCCAAAGTCTCAAAGTTCCAAAGACCCAAAGTACCAATGTCCCATCCAAAAGTCCAAAAGTCCAAAAGCCCAAAAGTCCAAAAGTCCAAAAACCCTTAAATGACATGCTATCCCTGGATAAAGTACTCTTAATTCGAATCCACCGTGGTGGGGAACAGAACAAAGATGGCGCGTAACCAAAAATCGTGACGTGACGTGACGCAAATTTTTTTCCAACGCCGATAAAGAAGTTTCACTTCAAAAATAATTTTGAAAAGCAAAATTCAAACTCGAAACCTAACTATGGCAGTAGTAATACTTGTCACTTACTTAATGGTTAGCCGTTTTCGGTGCGGTCTTCATCTAACTGCAGAGCATCTTAGATGTCTGTATACGTCGTAGGGGTCCCGTGCTGCGACGGGTAAGAGTACAAAATGTCGCCACCCCAATACATCCCGAAGGTGTCGTAAGCTGCGACTAAGGGAACACTAGCGCAAAAATATTCATTGCGTAGAAAAGGAAAACACGAAATGAAACCCAGTTGTCAGTAAAATGACAATATATATATAGGCGGCTGAACAATTTCTATATAAATAAATAAATATAAGGTGAAATGTGGGCGTATACTAAGCCTCTGCCTACCCCTTAGGGGATAAAGGCGTGACTATAATGTATGTATGTATGTACATCGTAAGTTTTAATTTCAATCACACATAGTATTTCATTCGCTTTTGAATTTATTGCGTTATTTCCACCACGTAAAGAGTAGTGCTAATCAAACGCCGTGTGTTGTGTAGGTTTCCCGAAACCATAAAGGTGCAGCTACTGTGACTTTCTTATTAATTATGAGATTTGATCAACAAGGTTTTACTTAAATTCTAATAATATATAAACAAACGATCACGCCTTTTGTCCCCGAAGGGGTAGGCAGAGGCATATAATAATTATGACCACATTTCACCTTCTTAGATTTTTGGCCCACGTAATAGGTGGTGAGCCGATTTGCCATATTGATATGGACAGGTACAGGTTGTGACTGCCCGCTGTTGAAATTTTTCAAGCTGCCCATAAAGGTCTTCAACTTGGCTTAACGACTGCCAATTTACTGGATACCGGAACCAACGGTTTAACGTGCCTTCCGAAGCACGGAAATGCTCAAAAATATATGTCACAAAGTGGTCACCCATCCATAACCAGCCATAGTAAATGTTGCTTAGCACAGTGATCGTTTACAGAACACCGAGTCCGCGTGAAGAGGCATGGTGCAAAAACTGCCTTCAGAAAGGTCCCTCTAAATTTATTATGATTTGTCAACCTGTGTTTGTCCATTTCAATAGAGCAAAAGACTACCTATTACTTAGGAAAAATCATAATTGAAAATGTAGGTGTACCTACGGTATGCCGTTCTTTACCCGTATGGGAATAAATGAGTGACGACAGCGTGTCATGAGGGATTGAGGCACGCCCCCCCTCCCCCCTAAGAAGCGGGATGACAGCTGATAGATCCCCCAAAGACACGTCTTTCTATCCCACGGGATAGCACCCGAACACCCCCCCCCCTCCCCGCCCCTAGGCGAGGCTGCAGTGGTAGCCGTAGTTCTGTTGGGAGTCCTGGGACATCCTTTCGAGGGCTTACCCGGGGCTCCCAACCGTAGGCTGATGGGCGTTACGTGAGGTTTTTTAGTCGTTAGGAGTCTGGCATTGCATCCACTACGGATTTTCCCTCACGTGAAAAAAAAAACCGGCCAAGTGCGAGTTGGACTCGCCCATGAAGGGTTTCGTAGCAGTAAGTAACATAATATAAAAGTTCTTATAGTTCGTTGTAACTTTGATTGTAGTGATTTTTCTAACCGAAATTTGCGGTTTACGACGTATTAAAAAAAAACTACCAGCTCTATCTCGTTCAAACCAATTTTCGCTGGTAGTTTTTATGGCAATGTACATCATATATTCTTTTTAGATTTATCAGTCCCTTAGTTTAGAAGTTAGAGGGGGGGGGACACACATTTTTCCACTTTGGAAGTGTCTCTTGCGCAAACTATTCACTTTAGAAAAAAATTATGTTAAAAACCTCAATATCATTTTTGAAGACCTATCTATAGACTATATCACTTTGTGACATTTATTTGAGCGTTTCCGTGCTTCGGAAGGCACGTTAAGCCGTTGGTCCCGGTTGCCAGTAAAATGGCAGTCGTTAAGCTAAGTTGAAGGCTTTATTTCAACAGCAGGCAGTCACAACCTGCGCCTGTCCATTTAAACACGGCAATACGGCTCACCACCTATTACGTGGGACAAATTATACAAAGGTGAAATGTGGGCATATGATATGCCTCTGCCTACCCCTTCGGGGATAAAGGCGTGACCATATGTATGTATCTATAGATACCCCACAGGTATGGGTTTGATGAAAAAAAAAATTAAGTTTCAGTTCTGAGTATGGGGACCCCCAAAATTTACTGCTTTTTTTCTAGTTTTATATTATAATCTTCATGCGGTTTACAGAATACATCTACTTACCAAGTTTTAATAGCATAGGCCTTATAGTTTCGGAGAAAAGTGGCTGTGACACACGGACGGACAGACAGACAGACAGACATGACGAATCTATAAGGGTTCCGTTTTTGCCATTTGGCTACGAAACCCTAAAAAGAAATGGGAATAAATGAGTGACTTAATATTATAACCATTACATCTAATAAGCACTAAAGTATACTTACCATGAAAGTTTAATTGTTAATATCAAATGTAAATAACCACGGCAATCAGGATAAATACTCTACAGCCGCCTCTCAATCAAAGCTACTCTATGTGCCTGTTTAATACAAATTATGTAACAGTATGCCGAAGAGAGTATTTCTAATGTTGGTACCTGTTTTCAAAGCGAGTGTTGGTGGCAGATAATTAATTAGATATGCGGCAAAGTTCAAATATCAACATTGTGATTATGAGCTAAGTAACGTGAACTATGAATTATACATGAAGGAATAGGAAATAAATAATTCTGGCGGAGAAGAGTCACGACCATAGTTCACCTTATAGTTTTATGTCCCACGTAATATGTGGTGAGGCTATTGCCGTGGTGAAATGGACAGGCGCAGGTTCCCGCAACCCGCAGTTGAAAATTTTCAAGCCGCCCTAAGGCCTTCAACTGGGCTTAAGGATTGTCATTTTACCGTCAATCGGGTTTTATTTCGAGTTTTCCTTCTCTACGCAATGGATCTTTTTGCGAAAGTGTTCCCTTAGTCGCCTCTTAAGACACCCTCGGGTTGTATAGGGGTGGCGACATTTTGTACTCTTACACATCGTAACACGGGACACCGTCGCCACACGTGGCAATTTTATTTTTTAGCAAAATAAATATTGCTTATCAGCAAGCATTCTCAAAATAATAAATCGCTATGTATGCAATTCTTTATTTATCCCTGAAGGGAGTAGTGTCCTTAATATACTCCCCGAATTTACGTAATAGGTAGATATAGAGCCAGTTTCCGTGATGAAATAGAAGGACGCAGTCCAAAATTAAACGTTTCAAAAGAGTGTAACAAATAAATTAGGTAGAAGATGTTAGGTTTAAAAATTGAATCTGGTAGATTCATGGAGTTTAATATTACTGATTAGAGTGATTATTAGCAAACCCGCCATTTATGCTTTAATCCTTGTCCAAAAATTTGACTCATTAAATTGCAAAGATTGTTGTACTTATAGCGTACTAATTATTACCTACGCTTAATAAATACTTGTACCAAAATTCGAATCGAA
Organism: Miltochrista miniata; assembly: GCA_933228765.1. Taxonomy (NCBI): domain Eukaryota; kingdom Metazoa; phylum Arthropoda; class Insecta; order Lepidoptera; family Erebidae; genus Miltochrista; species Miltochrista miniata. The sequence continues at coordinate 3,274,430 of OW121749.1, read as the reverse complement.
TTTAATTACACAAAAGTAAGTAAGTGGCAATATAAACTGGAGTTATTTAGCTTAGCAATGTAAATACTTAGCCACTCGCTGAGAGTCTAGAATCAACATTCCTATTGAACAAAATGTTTTGCTACGGAAGCAATTCCAAAACTTTTGTGCGAATTCAGAGTAATTAACTAACTTTAACTCAATGTAAAACAACACTAATGCCATTTCCATTTAAACTTGTGGTTACCTACAAATATGTTATTTCTGTATAAAAAGTAAAAAGTAAACTGTACTGCAAGGGCTACTCTACAATTAAGGGTTAGTTGCTGTTCAAGGAAGCCTGGAAACGACTTGCTTGCTTTGCTGGATTCTCAAACAAAATGAAACGATCGAAGCGAGTCAACGGCATATCAGAATAAAGACTGCCTCTGTGGCGCAATCAGTAGTGTAAACGCCTGCCACGCAGGAGGTTCTGGCTTTGATTCCTGGGTCGGTAAAATTATTTGTGTGATCCACAAATGTTTGTTTTGAAGTTTGGGTGTTTTATATGTATAATATGTACGTAATTACAAGTATATTAGTATGTCTATCAGTCATCTAGATCACATAGTACAAGCTTATAAATTAGCTAAATAATTCGGTTAGATGATGTTTCGTGTCCACAGATATTTATGTACATACCTATGTATTTAAAAATATATATTTTTAACCGGCTCTACCAAATGCATCGAGTTTCGATAAAATTTGAATTGCGGCACAAACTTATAATTTTTTGCACAAATATTTTTTTTTTTATAAACGGTGATGATAGATATATAGAAATCTTGGTAACACTGCAAACGCACGTGTTTTCTCGCCTCTTACCACTGCGGCTTCTTCAAGCGAAGCGTAAAGGGCAGACATCATAGGGCCGCCAATTTGAAAACTACAAAAAATTGTCTAGTAGACTGTAAAAGAAGCAATATTATAACAGAAACATTTTTTATAAATCAGCTTCTACTTTATGATGCCTGATAAATTATTATTATAAGGTTTCAAAGAGCTTTATCTTAATACTCAGTTATGTTAAAGCTCTTTGCCATCTACTTGTGTGATTAATGATTTATAATAATTCTGACTATTTTCAATTACGGTACGGAGATAGGCTACGAGGCCTCCGCACGATGTAGAATGTCGTAGCACTTGGCTACACCACAGTTCATTCACTCGTTCTCTTCATTCGTTTGCATGACAATATACAGGGCAAGACAATAAATCACTGGGTTGACATTTTTGAGTCTTACTGTTTTTTTCATAAACGAATGTCATAATCACATTATTTGGGTGTAAGGGGCCCCACCACCACCAAATTTTCGGGGGCCCAAGCGACCTCACCTACACGTGGTGCACCTGTTAACCAACGAACGAGGCTCCGCGAATTTAGGTACCCACATGGTGGCCTAGGCTCCCATGTGGGTGCCAGGTGGTACAAAGTGTTGGTCCGGGGGGGTACCACCGTGCAGCTGTGAAAAGCCCCCCAAGTAACCCAGCCCCGGTTGGGTTGCGTTCGGGGTTCAGCAGCTGCACAGCCGGGCCCGGGGCGATGTTTGATGCAGCAGGGGGGGACCAGTAGGCGCTAAGCGGATTCTAGTGTGGCTGACGGGGGTCGACCCGCCGGCCAGGGAGACCCGTAGAAACGGTGTTACCGCTGGCCGCCCGCGGCATAGTATAGGGGCCCAATTGGGACTAACCACCCTGGGAGGCTGCCCCACCAGGCCGCGCATAATCCCGATGTGGTTCGTCGTGCCGGATGGTGACCGGACTGGGACCCAGCGACCACACTCGGGGGGGTACGGGGGCCCTTCCGTCCGGCGGGTCGGCTTCCGTCTCACCACACAGTCATAGATGAAGCTAGCCCCTACGCCTTGTCACTCACTGCTGCAGCAAATGTCACTCCGTCTTCACGTCTCCCATTCTCAGCAATTATGGCAGTGCAAAAAAGAAAATCGGGTACCACAGCGGCCGCTACTACTCCCAGTAACGTACTGTTTGAGGTGGAGTTCGCTAACATCCGCGGACTCCATGCCAACCTCAACGTCGTCCATCACCATCTAGAGACGGCATGGCCAGCTGTGATGTTCCTAACGGAGACGCAAATACTCCGCCCTGCCGATCAGTCGTACCTTAGTTACCCCGGCTATATCATCGAGGAACTATTTCGAGAAAAAGCCGGGGTGTGCGCGTTCGTTAGGGCGGATGTTTGCTGTCGCCGGCTGCGCTGCCTTGAGGACCCTTCCCTCTCCGTCCTTTGGCTGCACGTAGATCACGGCTCCATGAGTCAGATCTACGTGTGTGTCTATCGATCCCACACAGGGACAGCTGAGATGATGAGGCTGTATCAGCACCTCAGCGAGGGGGCTGATGACGCGCAGGTACGGTTCCCGAACGCCGAGTTGGTTTTTCTGGGGGACTTCAATGGTCACCACATTGAGTAGTTGGGGTCCCTCAGGACAGATCCTGCGGGACGGGCCACCCACGCGTTCTGTTATATCCACATTACGCTAGCCTTAGGGCTGTCCTACCATCTTTTATGCTGACTTCTGATTATCAGCCCCTTGCTCTGTCCAGCGGCTCAGCCACAGGCCAGTCTGTCTCCATCCTCCGAATCGCGCGGTTGCCTAAGGATTCCAAAAGAATCCTTTTCTATTTCTTTTTTGAATAAAGGTCATAGTGCCTAAAGTTTTTAAGTTCTTTTTTAAAAACCCGTTTTCGAAAACCCGTATAACAGTTCGCACTCTCCCATGGTCTGACCCAGGTGGTACGCGGGATTACGCGCATACCGGACAGGTCAGACCATGAACCCGCCCTGCTGGACTTACTGCTGACGAGTAATCCAGCACAGTACAGTGTGACGGTTAGCGCCCCACTGGGTACATCCGACCACTGTGTTGTGCGTGCCCGCCTGCAGGTACCGTCCCCTGCAAGGGCAGTAGAGGTGACGCGACGACTGTGGCACTACTCGTCAGCAGGCTGGGACGGACTACGAGAATACTTTGCAGCCGTCCCGTGGAGTCAGCGCTGCTTTGCAGGGAGGGCTTCATCGGAAAGCGCCTCTGCGGTTGCTGGTGAAATCACATTAGGTATGGAATACTACATTCCATACACTGATGTCGCCAGCATCCGCAAAGCCCACCCCTGGTTCGGGCGTGAGTGTGCCGTAGCTGTTCAACAAAAACAGGCTGGCAACTGGCCAAAGCCGTGCAGGCCAACTTTTGCAAGTCCTCGCTGCCGCCGCTGCGCTATCCTGACGGATCACTGGCTCACAAGGCCCAAGAGAAAGCGGAAATGCTGGCCAAGCTCTTTGCGGCTAATTCCCGGGTCGATGACTGTGGCAAGCAACCTCCCACTATCGCCAACTGTGGAACCACGATGCCGGAAATTGTAATCCGGCAGTGCGATGTGCGGGCGGTGCTACGGTCACTCGACACGCGGAAAGCCAGTGGTCCTGATGGCATTCCGGCCGTGGTGCTGAGGAATTGTGCAGCTGAATTGTCTCCAACACTAACACGCCTGTATCGCCTTTCGTATTCGTCGGGAGAAGTGCCGGAGGCTTGGAAGGAGGCGAATGTCCAACCGATCCCCAAGAAAGGGGATCGGTCGGATCCAGCCAACTATCGCCCCATAGCCGTAACCACCGTCATCTGCAAGGTGTTCGAGCTAATCATCAACAAACAGCTCATGCGCTATCTGGAGGATCACTCGTTAATTAACGATCGCCAATATGGTTTTAGGCCGAAACGATCAACGGGTGACCTCCTAGCGTACATAACGCACACCTGGGGTGAGGCTATGGAGAGGCACGGCGAATCTCTGGCTATCGGCCTAGACATCGCAAAAGCCTTTGATAGGGTATGGCATGCGTCGCTTCTTTCCAAGCTGCCGTCATAATTATGGTTTATCGCATCAGTTGTGCCGCTGGTTGGCCAGCTTCCTGAACGGGCGACGGATTCGGGTCCTCTGTGATGGTCAGGCTTCCTGTTTTTTTTCAGGTAAATGCCGGAGTACCACAGGGATCGGTATTGTCCCCAACTCTCTTTCTTCTGCATATCAATGACATGCTGTCCCTTGGGTGCATTCATTGTTATGCGGATGACAGTACTCTTCATGGGAGCTATTCTGGCCGTCCAGCGGCAGGGCGAGGCGACGTGGATGAGAAGAGACGACAACTCGTGGCGGATCTCGATCTGGACCTAGGCCGCATTGCCCAATGGGGTTCAGACAACCTGGTCGAGTTCAATGCCAGAAAAACACAGGCGTGTGCGTTTACAGCTAAGAAGTCCCCATTCCTACCCCTGCCCTCTCTTCAGAGCATTACAATTCCGCTAAAGGACAACCTGGAGATCCTCTAAATATACCGAATCTAAAAATGGCTATGTTTAATCATAATTTTATTTCGATTTCTACCAGTATACAAACGGTACGTCATGAATCAACTTTGTAGGTAGGTATTTGTAAGCGAGCTAAACTGAAACCGAACACTGCCACTTGCCAGTGTTCCCTGAGTGTTTTATAATTGATCACGTATCGGAAACTCAGTCCATTAGCAGCTTGAAATACACCTATAGATATTTGATTACATTCTAGAACAGAATGACTTTATTGCACAAATTCTCGTGAGAAATTACATAAAAAGCTATTGTTGATCAAAATTAAGCAATTCATGCAATTTATAGATTAGTTATCTGAAAAGGATATTTTTATGTACTTGCTAACGCGACTATTCTGCAATTCAGCTTGGTAGGCAAATATTTAATGTTATAAAAACCTTATATTTATTTATTCCATAAAACATAAAACACAAAAAGTGAAACACAATTAAACTAAACCTAAATAAGACCCACGTGGCATTGTGCCCAAAAGACTAGCAGCATTCCTCCTCTGAATAGCAGTACATATTCGCTGAGCGAGAAAACTGCCAGCCCTTGGGTCACCAGTTGACTCTACCAGGCGCTTTATCAAATTCTTGAAAAATTATCTCTCGGTGTCGGTTTCGACACCGACTGGAAGAAAACGATACGATGAGTCGAGAACCTTGCACTTATTCAGCATGCTTGACTTATGCCTAACTGTCAATACTAGTTTAGTTTCCTTTTAACTATAATGTGTTCCGTGTTGGATAACGAGGTCATGGGATTGAAATCCATCACCACAGAACAAGTACTAAGCATTATATGATATCCGTAATACAAGAAGGTTAATCCGAGCTTACTTTGGGATCAGATGACGCTGTGTAAAAATGTTCATGAATATTTACGAAATAAAATCTGTCACATAAGTTTTAAAAATAGGAAAAGTACAGTAGGTTTGGGTACTAAAAATGTAATCTATACTAATATTATAAAGAAGTAAAGTCTGTGTGTTTGTTAAATTGTAAGGGGTAATCTCGGGATCTACGTAGGTATTGCTATTCAAAGGCGAAATGCTGCTAGTCTTTTTGGGTACAATGCCACGGGGGCCTTATTTAGGTTTAGCGTAGATAGTGACACTGTAAAAACAATATATATTTTTAAATAATAATCTTTTACCGTAATAAACAAAATAATAAGTAAGTGAGAAAATAAAAGGTTATTTCTGAAACACGCAGCAATATTTTCTAGCATTTCATAACATGATTGAGTGTATGAATAACGTTGACATTTCGTATACCGACTCCTTTCCCTATTCAATTATGGATAGGACGAAAGAGCTATCGGCATAATAAGAAATTTGGTGAAAGATGAAAAACATCTGGATGAGTCTATATTTTTACATTTTTTTTTATTTAACCTTAGTTTCGTGCTATCTCCGGTGAGGCGGCATGTCTCCTAGCCGGGACCCCTCCATGGGACCTGGAAGCTCGAGCCCTTGCTAGAGACATGGAAGGTGCGACTTGAGCAGCCAAAGGGGGGATTCGCCACAATCGCGGCCGTCAGACCGGTCATGGACGAGTGGCTGGAGAGGAGACACGGTGCTCTCTACTACCGGTTGTCACAGATACTTACCGGGCACGGTAGCTTCGGTAGATATCTGTGGCGAAGACACCGGGAAGCCACAGTCGAGTGTCAGCACTACAAGGACATATCACTCCACACGCTGGTGGAGTGCACGGCGTGGACGCAACAGCGCCAGGTCTTCTTAGTGGCTCTGGACGTGGACACTCTCTCGCTGGAGACTATGGTGCAAGCCATGATCTCCAGCGGTCGAGCAGCTCATGCTTGTGAAAGAGACGGCAGGGCCGGAACGGGAGAGAACTCTCCCACCCGAGTTCCGCGGTCGGCGGCTTGGTCGCCGCCGACGTGTCTTTGCCGAGGACTATCCGGCCTCCATGATCCGGGGGCCTGAGGACGGTGAGAGGGCGGCTCACTGTCCTTACAGAAGCAGGCCCATGACGGCAGCGTGACGTGAGGAACTCACGCACGCCGCTCCCCCCTTAGAAGCGGGATCACACCCGAAACCCCCTTAAGACGCGGGATATCACCCAAACCACCCCCTAGATGAGGCCGCAGTGGCGGCCGTGGGTCTGTTGGTAGTCTTGGAACATCCTTCCGAGGGCTTACCCGGGACTCGCAACCTTGGCTGTTGGGCGTAATGTGAGGTTTTTTTAGTCGGTAGGCGTCCGGCATAGCATCCATGAGGATTTTCCCTCAAGCTAAAAAAAAAAAACAAAAAAAAACCTTAGTTTCGTGCTTTTCAGTTACTCGCAGTCAGCCTGTGAATGTAGCCAGTATGACCTATTCGAAAAGTCACGTAGCAGACAGGTATGAATGTAATGTTTAAAAGTAAAACTTTGTTAATCTAAAAGATAATGCCATTTTTAGGGTTCCGTACCCAAAGGGTAAGACAGGGACCCTATTCATGTGAATTTGCCGTCCGTCTGTCTGTCTATCTGCCTATTTGTCAGTCCTTTCGTAACTTCGCATTACCTCTGCTACCATGATATCAGAAAAATGGGGGTATTAAGGGGGACTCCGACGCAATAAACGTGATATGGTGCGGAACCCCTTTGTGCGCGAGACCGACTCGCACTTGGCCGGTTTTTATAATTGTCAACTAAGATTTTAGAATAGGTTTTTACGAAACAAATAAAAAAATAATTGAAAGTCTAATTTTAAGTTTAGTAACAGTTTTTTTAAAGACGTTGCTGCATCAGCGACTGTCAATATCAGTTCATCTGCACAAGTACAACCAGCAAAATAACTCTGTATGTCGGGAGTTTGTAAAAACACATGGATACATAGTAGACGAAAACTCGTAGCAAACTAGCAGTGATTTATACAAACGGTTGTTTCATGTGCAGATTACACAGAGTCAGCTGGCACAGTGCCCAGAAAAAGCGCTACACTGTCCGTGCTGTCATTCAATTAGAACAGATTAGAAGAAAACGGGTTTTATAACTTGCAAAGTTTCACTGCAATCTGTAGTTTCCTTCTAAGAAAACATATAGAATCAGCAAATTAAAAAAAAAAAATTCAAGAAATTCACAAGTGCAAAAAAATACAGTTAATATTATAATACAAAATAAGTGTGACACTGTTATTGTAAATATGTATTATTATATCTGTTGTGGTTTTCAAATCAAATGTTCTGTTTGTTTTGTTTTATAAAATACCGCATTAAAGGTATCTATATCAACTGTAAACAAGATCTATGGTTTGTTTACCTTTGTACTTTGTATATATTATACGATGTTCTTTATAGGAATGTTTTCATTGCACAGAAACGTTGTATCAGGGCTATGTTCAACATTTGTGCACCCAACTCCTGTGCTCCATATTTTAAGAATATGAACCTTCTCACATTTCCGTGTATATATATTTATGAGTCTGCAGTGTTTGTTAAGCAAAATCTCAGTTTGTTCAGTTATCGCACCCGTGTAAGGCATCAGAATAAACTACATCTAGTTCCTAGTAAAACGCATTTCATGCATGAGAGTTTCTTTTGCTTAGCCCCACGTATATATAATAGTATACCTGAACGTATTAGAACTATTACAGAAACAAAAATATTCAAAAGGCAACTCCATGACCTGTTAGTTGAGAAATGTTATTATTCTATAAAGGACTTTCTTAATCCTATTCCTATCTGAGAAATTACTATATTCCATGTACGCCTCTTTTATGGTGTGTTCAGTGATACAAGTACCTATGGATGGATTTTTTTTTCTCATGTGGTTAAATTATTAATTTTGTACTATTGACATTTCTCTGTATTTTGGACATTTCATTTGACATTAATTAATATTATGTAAATTGCAAGTTTAAAGGGCTTTTACAATTTGTGTATTTAATTGACCTTTATGCTCTTGACATTTTGATTGAATTTACTATAAAACTGCAAGGATTATAACGAAAATGTCACAGAATTAATATGACATTTTATCTAATTGTATTTATTTTGTAATCTGACATTCTTAGCATAGTAAGCATCAATCAGATTAATAATATTGACATTTAATTATTGATTGAGAAAATTGCAAATTGATTACTGCACTGTATGCATAATAATTAATTGTTTTTATAATGAGTCTATATGACGATGACTTTTCTGTTACTAGTTTGCATGCAATCACTTTATTTTAAATAGAATTTAATGTATCGTACGCCTTAAGGCAAAACATAGCTGAACACCAAACTAACAATAAGACCTGTAAAATTAACCTGTGTTTACGAAATAAAGAATCTGAATCAAAAAAAAAAAAAAAAAAAAAACACGTATAGCAGACTTCACACCAATTTTTTAAAAATAGTTAAATGATTTTTTTAAAGTATTATGGGGCTAACTTTACGTGTAAATAGATAATTAAATTTTAATGTTTCATAATTTTAGAAATTCCTATAATTAGTGAGACTGTCTGATTTTGAATAAAATTAATTGAATTGTGTTCAAAATTAACCGCGCAATTTGCTAAAATAACATTAATTATAAAAATATCTTTCAATGTTTTTTTTTTAAGTTCACCTCCAATTTTTTAACATCCAAGATGTAATTTTATTACAAAGGTAGAGTCGAGTGCTAGGGACAAATTACAGTTTGGTTAGGACACGCGAAGCTCCCTACACTGACTGAATTATGTAAGTAGGTGCTCCAATTCTCCGGCTCCTTTTCGACGTGATGAAAAAATGTAATATGATGTGAAAACAACACAAAAAATCGGCCAAGCGCAATCCGTGATGTCATAGTAATTCGATGAAAGCAGCATCCATGATGGCTACCTGCCATACGTTACAAAAAGGCTTCTACTATATCAAAATCTTTGTGTTGCGAATTTTCTATTTTCCTTAATTATTCTTCTTCTAATTGTGATTGACACTTAGACGTAGCTAATTCTTTATTTAAACGTTTTACAGAACCATTTCTGCGTAAATATTATGCAATAAAAAGAAAAGCTTAAAAAGAATTTTAAAATTTCACTTAAATAATTTCTAATTTCGTTGTACCCTTAGGACGAGGTCCGTGTAACCTTAATTGAACCTTGTTATTTAATACTTACGACCTTCTATCGAGCCTCCCAGCGCCAGACTCATTAAGATCGTCTCATTAAGCATTTACACCCTATAGTATTTTAAATAGCTTGGTGTCTAGTACTAGTACATAAATATTTGAATAAGTTTGTTCTAGACATTCAGAAAATTATACTATTTCTGAACTGACCCTAATTATATTAAAACAAAAAGCCACTAAGTAATTCATTTAATCTTATGTGATTACCAAAAGTTTTCCTATTCGTTTCTTTCGGTAAATAATCATCTATCGCAAGTAAAGCTAATAGCTTATTATGCGGGATCAGAATGAGTGGTGAACATACTTGTTTATTTCAATAGCCACATTTCTGGACGTAGACACTCTCTCGCTGGAGACCATGGTGCGAGCCATGATCTCCAGTGGAAGTAAGTGGTACTGCGCACCATCTTTCTGCGAGCAAGTCATGCTTATGCAAGATGCGGTGGGGCGGGAATGGGAAAGAACTCTCCCACCCAAGTTCCACAGTCGACGGCCTGGGCGCCGCCGACGTGTCTTCGCCGAAGACTATCGGCCTCCATGACCGGAGGCCTGAGGACGTGGAGAGGGCTGCTCACCGTCCTTACAGAAGCAGGCCCACGACGGCAGCGTGACGTGAGGGATTCACGCACCCCCCCCCCCCCCCTTAGAAGCGGGATCACACCCGAAACCCCCCAAAGACGCGGGGTAGCACCCGAACTGAGGCCGCAGTGGTGGCTGTGGGTCTGTTGGGAGTCATGAGACATCCTTCCGAGGGCTAACCCGGGGCTCCCAACCATAGGCTGTTGGGCGTTACGAGAGGTTTTTTAGTCGCTGGGAGTCCTGCATAGCATTCATGATGGATTTTCCCTCATGTTAAAAAAAAATGGGTGCGTGTACTTATGTACGCGCGTGAGAAGTTATACTGCTTAAAAAAAAAAAATATTATAAATATGAAAACAGTGATCAGAGGTGACGAGCGTACCAACATGCGCGACTAATATCGAGGTTCAATTTCTATTTTGTTGGTAGCTTGTTTTTCGAGACTTAATGAGCGGTTAAGCAGACATCTTCATACTGTTAATTTTGTGTCCCAGATCTTAAAATTTCACTCTCATCATTTTTTCATAACGCGCAAGAAGTATATCTTCAAAAAAAACTATTATTATGATAAAAAGGTGTGTAAATTACACATCAGACCATAGATTTAGGATTTTTCGCTACTCTCAACATCAGACTGTGTTTTATTGAGGCATTATTTTATACCTACTAGAAACTGTTACTTGATAGTATACTACTCTAAGAAATTCACTTCTGCTATTATTATCACATTGCTTTGCTTGTGTGTACAATGTGTACATACATATAAATAAATAAAGTAGAAAAAAAATATTATTTAAAAAAAATAATGTAATTGTATCTGCATCTGCTGCCTTAAGAACGTCACGATGAACCTATGACATTCAGAATGATCAAAGTTGCCACTACCCGAAAAAACTGTATTAAACAGCAATCGAAATGAATGCATTATCAAAATATAGTGTAATAAAGAATTTCAAGAACCTTCATAAACAATCCATAAAAAATGCCTAACTACATTCATTTCCTAAAACCAGTGGCATTCCGTCTCTGCTCAAGTTTATGACAAAGACGTTAAAATATTTTTTACAGTGCCAACTTAAGTATATAATTTATAGAAGTCTTAATTCTTGCATAAAAGTTAAGTAGGTATACAAGATGTGGTCTGTGTTGTCTGGTCTGGTAACTTAAGTTTCAGCTATTCCTGTGTCGATCCAAATATTTGTGTGATTCACAAATGTTTGCTTCAAAGTTTGGGTGTTTTCTATGCGTAATTTATGTATGAATTTAGAAATGTGTATATCTATAAGTCATCCAGATCCTATAGCACAAGCTTATATTAGCTTAATTTGGGCTAGATGGAAATGTTTATTGATATTATTTGGGACTAGATGACGCCAGTGCCGTATAAAATAATGTTCAACAATATTTACTAAGAAAATGTTATCTAGTTTCCGTTGTCATACAAATTTCAACAGCCATTTCATATCTCGTAGCACATCGTAACGTTTTACTAACCTTGCTCTCGGAGAATCACGTTTTAAATAAATTTGAAAAATGGCAAGAAGCAACTGGGGCTTGGTATACACATAACAAGATAAAGTGTCTCAGCATCCGTTGCCTAGTAATGAAGTGCTTGGGAATATTTAGCATCTAGATTATGAACCCTGCAAATGGAACGGAATAAACGAGTACCGGAAACATTTGCTAATAATGAGTAACCTAGAACATGCCTGTCGAGATCTATAAACGAATAGCAAAATTGACAAATAGATGAAATGTAGACTTTTTAAGAGGATTATGTGAAACAAAAAAATAAACCGTCTACAGTTTAACAACTGTCATAATATCTGCAACCAAAGTCAATAGCTTATCAAACTACTCTCTAAAAATATGAATGCCCCAAACCGTTATCTTTCACGGAAGTGACTACAGCTACCTATTCATGAGCGGCTTGAAAATTTTCAACAGCGGGCAGTCACAACCTGCGCCTGTCCATATTCACACGGCAATTATATGGCTCATTACCTATTACATGTGACAAAATCAAAAAGTTGAAATGTAGGCATATAATATGACTCTTCCTACCCCTATGGGGATAAAAGCCGTGATCAAACGAGTATGTTACAGTCATATCATTACTGTTCTGTACGGTCTTGTAGGACAATATTTATTTCATACGTTGTTATGTAATTGTTCGTTTTATATATAAGTAAAAATAAAATAAATAAATGCTACTTTACGAATTAAGAAGCCGGTGAAAAAGAGAATAGAAAGATTTTGGGGAATCACAAAAATTATACTTTTAATATTAGTAAGATATTTGAGTGCCTCTTATATGATTCTTAGTCTTTATTCAGAATACTTCTATATAATGTATAACAAAATGCAAGGAACTAGGCCGATGACTGCGTCATGTATGACATGTACCTACCTATAATCCTACAGTACGGGGCCATAAAGAATGCACATCGGCAATCATCGCATTTCCGAATGCAAACGAATGCTCATTTCCATGTACATCAATTATTAGATTAGTCGTTTATCAGAATTTGAATTTAGCACTAAGTACTTTATTGTTGTTTTGTTTTGATTTCACGTGAAATATATAGAGCTGTAAAACACGATGTAATTATTTTTAATTATTGCTATATTCTTGTTAGGAAAAAATAATCTTCAAATAACCAGCCACTTCTCGTAGTTTTCGTTATTCATTTCGTTGTGATAATGACCTTTAGCGTCCGTGGATTTATACGTTAAAAAGGCTCCTGGTACAAAGCCTTTTTCGTTACCTGCGCGAACAATGATCAAACGTTGACCTTTTGAAATCGGTTTTTTTACCCCTATTTGCTTATCATCACTCCAAGTTTTTCCTTTAGTGTGGGTTGTATGTATGTAGGACTCATCCATATAGATAATGTTTTTTCCTGCTTCGCGAAATTCGCGTATTTTGTCCAGATATTCAATTCGTTCGTTTGAGAGCTACATCGTGCTTTTCCATTAGAACTTTTCTATTGTCTTTTATTTTTGTGAACGCAAATCCCATTTCATAAAGAATTTTTCTCAACGTCTTTTCAGACCCATTATAATAAATAGCCTCAGGTAATTTAGCTTTTAATGTTTTTATTGTAGGCAGCTGTTTGTAGCGCAGATGAAAATCGTACACCATTCTTCTAACAACATCATAATCAAAATCGTCCATATCTAAACGAAATTGTTTTTTTGGTCTCCTATTTTTTCGAGAGCTGGATTTTGTTCCACTGGAATGTGTATTATCAGTGCCAGTGCCGACTTCGTTTAATATATTGTTCAAAGTTCTTTTTGAAATTCCAGTGGCATCTGCAACTCTCTGTTGAACCTTCTTAAAATAATTACTTACATTAACATCCTCATGTTTTTTAAATTGGTTGGCTTCAGAAAAAAAAAATTTATAAACATAATGGATAATTTCGCGTGACTGGTAGACTAACGGCTTACCTTTTTTCCCTATAGATGCCATAGTAGGTACTAATTTAATTTTATAGGGGTTTTAGCAGCTCTATACAGGATGTTGATCTGCATTTGTGCATTACTTGCACACATGACTGTACTGCCTACACTCGTTGATATTTCGGGATAAAACGAGACACCTTTTTTTACACTTTTTTTTTCTGCTTAAATTCTTTTCTATTTGCTACGGGAACTCTACTGCTTATACTAAACCAATATTAAGTGAAAAAATGGGGCAGTAAAATTAAGTTCTTAATAATTATTAAATAAAATAAATTTAAAAAGCAACTCGTATGAATCGGTTCTAAATATTCTAATAATACTATTACCTACATAGGTACATTTTCACCGTTCATTCAAAACCGTTTCTTCTTTGCCTTCAGTTTAGTAGGCACATACAAATGTGTAGGCATAGGCAAAGGAGGCGGTGGCGGCGCGGCGCGTGTAAGTTACCCCTTCAACCCCCGCGCAGGAGCGAGCGGCTCAGGCGGCGCCTTTGATCGGTGAATTTGAAATTTTGAATTAATTAGTCGCTCGCCCGCGTTCAGCGTGAGTATAACCGCACGCGCCGATATCTACGTACTTCCTCGACATGCACAAGGTCGTGGTACACAAGGCCTATCAGCTGATCGGCAAGAGCAGATTCTCAATTATTTTGAGGAAGAACCTCGAGCCAGTACGCGTGAAGCCGGTCGCCGATTCGGTGTTCATCATACCACAGTGTGGAAGCTGCTGAATCGCGAACTAATGCATTCGTTCCATTTCCGACGTGTTCAAGAGTTGCATTCGCAGGACAATAACGCTCGGACAGTTTTTTGTCACTGGCTCCTTGAACATCAGGACGTGAACATTTTGTGGTCTGACGAATCACTGTTTACGCGCGTGGGCGTTTATAACGTCCACAATGAACATTGGTGGGCTCACCGACAACACAACCCACATGTTACTGCGCGGGACTCGTTCCAGCTCCGGTTTAGTCTGAATGTGTGGGCTGGTATCATCGGTGATCATCTACTTGGCCCATATTTTATTGACGGTCGTTTGAACAGTGCTACATACTTGGTGCTACTCCGACATGTGGTTAATGAGATGCTCGATGACATTCCACTCGCAATTCATAGGGACTTGTACTTCCAACAGGACGGTGCGCCTAATAGACACTGGGGGTGAGCATTTTGAACAATTATTGCGTGTTACATGATTTTGTAAATAGGTATTTAAGCTTTGATTCTCAATTAATTCTGTAAATAAGTTAATTTAAAATTTTTAACTACGCCAGAAATGCTTCATTTCAGAATACTTTTCTCATACCTAATGTTTACTAACAGTACTTAATGTTTTTGTTTGCAATTGCATGATAAATAGCGTGTTTCTGCCGGTCCTAAGCCCTTGAAGTAGGAAGGAATCTTTTAAACCAACATAAACTCATCATCAAATCATTAATATCAAATCAAAAAAGTACATAAAGGTCACCGAACTTGTCAGCTGGAACTAAAAACTCATGAAACCTAATAACTAATGGCTCCTCTACACTGCCAGCAAAGTTCATAGGCGAAGTACTCTAGAAACTTTGTCTAAGTTCGAAAAAAGTGCGTCACTACACACTCAGTGGTGTCAGTAGCCTGCGCACGCACATTGCCGCCGTTTGTAATGAACAAAGAAATTTGTGTGGCAGAGTTTCCAGGAACAACATAATTTGCTCCTGACCACTGTTTGACGCTGATAATTGGATCACATACACCAAAGCACTAATTATAGCTTAAATCACGCGCCGGCAAAGCACCGGCACACACGATGTCGGCCAAGTAGTGTAGAGAGGTACTTCGTGAACGCACTTCCCGCATCTTTGGGCCCATTGACTGAGGCGCAAAAATCGACAGCAAATAAAGTCGCCTGAGGGGAGGTATAGTTTTTGACGAGGTAAGCCGAAGTGCCTCTTTACACTATCGTATTCATTTAACTTCGTTCAACTTCGCGGGCAGTGTAGAGGAGCCATGAGATGCGATACGTAGCCGCATTATCTAGGTACCTACTATTGTCTAGCTTTAAGCCCAGGCCACACCGCCAGCGGGCGGGCGAGCGAGCTAGGCGGGCGGGTGAAATGAGATATTGAAGTTATGCAAACTACGCGACATTGCCGAGCTAAACTATGGGGTTTACACCAAAAACTACAAACGGAAGGGCGAACCGGGTAGTGCGGATGAGACTAGACACGTGGACACTGCTATTCGAATGACAAGCGACGACTAGTCTGAGTACCCGAAACGGGGAGGACGGTAGTTAAGCTAGCGAAGCGGGCGCGTCTAACGACGAAAACGAGTAGCTTCGCTCGCATCAGCCACGTAGGTTATTCGGCAGCTCGCAGTGTGCCTAGCTCGCTCACCCGCCCGCTGGCAGTGTGACTTGCGCTTTAGCGTTGGCTCGGCGACGTAAACATTAAATACACGGGTGAAGATTTTTTCTTCGTAAATCATATTTCACTAAAAATAGGATTTTTGGGGTTTTGTTATCTACTGTGTTGCTGTGTTGCTTGCAATCGATAATACCTATAGTACACTACGCACTGAAGGAGGCTTGTGCACGACCAAATCAACAGCTTGTATATAATGTGTGTATAAATAACTTAAGCTACGCTGATGACATGGTGCTGCTGAGCCCATCGATTGGTGCATTACGTAAACTGATCTCTGATCTGTGAGTCATATGCGGCGTCCCATGGTCTCAGGTATAATACCAAGAAGAGTGAGTTCATGATCTTCAAAGCCGGTGCCAAATGCTACTCAATTGTGCCTCCAGTCACTCTTTGCGGTACTCCTTTGAATAGGGTAAAAAAAATTAAATACCTTGGCCATTGGGTCGCTGATGACTTATCAGATGATCTAGACATTGGGAGGGAGCGTAGGGCGCTGTCTGTCCGGTGTAACATGTTGGCGCGCAGGTTCGCAAGTTGTACTACACCAGTCAAGGTTATTCTTTTCAAGGCATATTGTCAGTCCTTCTACACGTGCAGCCTGTGGACTAACTTTACGCAGCGGGCATACAGCGCACTACGAGTACAGTACAACAATGCCTTCAGGATCCTGCTGAATCTGCCAAGGTTTTGTAGCGCCTCAAACATGTTCGCGGAGGCACGTTGCGATGATTTCTATGCAATAGCTAGAAAGCGGAGCGCGTCAATGTGTGCTCGACTGCTGGGTAGTATCAATAGGATCTTGAGGGTATTGTCCGAGAGGTGGGACCTTCCAGTTCTACAGAGGTGGACGCAACTGCATGCTAGCGCATACCCGAGATTTGTTCAGTGATTTTTGTGTTGTCAATCATCAATCAATACATATAATAAAATTGTAACAGGTCGCTGTCTGTACATGGAAGATAAATAAGAAAAAATATTATAGGGGGGCTTTATGAACGCAATAGAACCCAAAACAATGTTTTTTAGAATTTTTGTCTGTTTGTCTGTATGTCTGTATGTCTGTATGTCTGTATATATCCCCCTTCCCCTTGGACCTCGATTACGAGTGGACGTGTTACAGAGTATTTTATTGTTTAATTCTGCAAATTATATTCAAAAATAAAATCATTTTAATCCAATTAAATACAAGGAGCACATAGAACTTAGAAGTGGTTGCTTGTTCGACAAACATATCACACTAATTGAGGGTGAGTCAAACAAATATTACTAGTTTCAATATAAGTGCTCGAGTACCAGGCGCACATAATACTGTTGGAGTTATAAAGAATTAGTAAGAACTGTTTACAAACTAATAGAGAAGCAAAAATTTCACCCCGTACGTCATAGTGTTGGTGGCGCAGTCGTTGAATGAGCGGTCATTGACCCTGAAAGCCTGAGTTCGATTCCGACTGAAGCCGAGAATCACTTTTTGTTATTTTTTTTATGTGATTCTTCTTTTGTTTGTGTACTGTCTATCTACACAAAATGCCTCTGAAGCGCACTCCGCCTAGCTCTGCCATTTTGCAATGTGAATCAGAACCCGATTTACCCAGTGAAAAACTGCAACTGGACAAAGTTCAAACTAAAGCCGCCCCACGTAAACGGAAGCATGAACATGTAGATGAGATGGGTGCCTATATGGCCGAAATAAAGATAATGTTCTCTAAGTTTGAAACACAGCAGAACAAGAAATACAGTGCCTTACAAAGTGCAGTTAATGAAATTAAGGACGTTCATACATCTATCAAGTCTGCTACCGACTTTGTCTCTGAAAAATATGATGACTTGCTGAAGGAATTTCAAAAGTTGACTGCGGAGCGAACTGAAAATCTAGCCTACATACAATTGCTTGAGGAAAAGGTGGAAACCCTTGACCATCTCCACAGGGCTTCTTGTGTGGAATTGAGAAATCTACCATCAAAATCGCCAGAAAATAAGGATATATTGACAAAAATTATCATGGATACCGGCAGAGCTGTAGGACTAGCAATAAATCAATCTGACATTCGTGATATCTACCGTTTGAAGACGAATTCCAACTCAAACAGGACTATTTTAATCAATTTCACAACTGTTATCATGAAGGAAAAACTAATTGAGTGTGTAAAAGTTTATAATAGATCAAATAAAACTAGAAAATTGTCTACCTCTGTTATACAATTGGAAGGCCCTACTATGCCACTTTATATATCGGAAAGCTTAACCACTAAAGCTAGGCGCCTATATTTCCTGGCAAGAGACTTCTGCAAGTCTAACAATTACACTTTCTGCTGGACTTCGCATGGAAAGATTTATATACGCAAGAAGGAAGGAGCAACTAGGCATTGCATTAACAGCGAAACAGATTTGAAAAACTTGAGGACTGATGATTGACTGGATCTGGCTGAAAATGCGCTTATTTTATTTAAAGTAATATTGAATATTATATTTTATTATGTACTTGTAACACATACTTCAACATTCGCACGATACCCACACATGTTGTTCTTTGTAATCATTACACATATCTCACAAACACACACCCTAATAAATGGTAGTAATATATGGAACAACCAGGAATTGCTAGTCGCTTTCGGAGGGAGTATTCAGTGGAATAGCACACCTACATCCAACAAGCATTGTATATATTTTAACTATATTATCATAATAATGATAATCATAGCACCGAATGATTTGGAATTAGTACCATATAAACCTGAACAGACTGATTTGTTGGGCCTACACTTTCTTGATTCGAGACCGTCATTTGTACCATTTTAATATTTTTTTTTTTTTTTTTTTTTAACAGTGGACTGTTTTAAAACTTATATAGATTCTGTTGATTCGTTCAACAAATCTAGGTCATTAGTCTGCTCACCGGGTTTTTGCTCACAGCATATGCATGAGAGCAAACATACGTTTAATATATTGCATGTCAACGTTAGAAGTTTGAACCATAACTTTAATGGGCTTTATGTATTTCTGAGCACAATAGACATAACATGTGACGTGATTATACTCTCGGAGTGTTGGTTAAGTAAGGTGACAGATCTGCCCATAATTAACAACTATACCCCAACAAGGTCAACGTTTTCCAATCAAAACGATGGTGTTGTGATATACGTACGCTCTGAGTTAATGTATACAATAATCAATCCCTTATTACTTGACTCCACTTGCTTGATTCTAAAGGTAGGCCCAGATATTGCCGTAGTAGCAGTCTATCGATCACCATCGTTTAAGGATGCTGATCGATTTATAAGCTCTCTGAACGGTGCTCTGTCTACTCTCTCTTCCCAGAGCACTGTGGCGATAATGGGTGACATTAACATTAATATTTTACCTAATAGCAAGGATAGTAACTACGAGGACTACCTTAACCTTACGGCTTTTCATGGCTTTCTTCCCACCCATCACTTTCCTACGCGTGATGACCGCTGCCTGGATCACGTACTTCTTAGAACTAATAAATTTTCCACCACTCTTGTCTTTGACTCTTACTTTACTGATCATGCGCCAACAATGCTCTGCGTTGACTCGGAATTACTGGTTGAAAAACCGAGAAGTATTATGCGGAAAATTGATTTACCATCTGTAATCAATACAATAGGGGAAACGGACTTAACACCAATAGTCAGTTGTGCTGATCCTAACCAATGCGCTGATCTTCTAATGTGCACTCTCTCGAATATCGTTGCCGAACACTCTTCCATTAGAAAAATTCCAAATAGAAAGAAAATAATTAAACCTTGGATTACTTCAGGCCTCCTAAGATGTATCAGAAATCGTGATATACTTCACAGAAGATCAAATCAAAATCGCGATAACATGATCGCTAAAATTACATACACTAGATACCGCAACTATTGTAACAACCTTCTAAAGAAGCTTAAGCGTGAGTACGAGCAGAACGAACTTCAAAGGGCTAGGGGTAACCCAAAGGCTACATGGGAAGTAATCAAAACATTGACCTATAAGAATAATCCAGTGAAAACAAAAGCAGCGTCTCTTCTTACTTTGACTGATGACCCAACTTCTTCAGTTAACACTGTCAATGGTTATTTCGCGAGTGTGGGCAAAAGCCTTGCTGCTAAGCTGCGGGCGACTGGGTGCTCTAGCGTGTTCAAGAATTTTGAATCAGATAATTCTGTGAACCCGGGTGGTAATTCTTTGGGCCTGCTGCCCACGGATTGTGATGAAATCAATACAATAATAAACGGACTTAAAACGAACTGTGCTACAGGATATGATGGGATACCGGTATCAGTTATTAAATCGGCTCGGCATGCTCTTATTCCGCCTATAGTTTATCTTTGTAATCTTTGCTTGTCAAAGGGTATCTTTCCGGACTCATTTAAGAAAGCCCTAATTTCTCCAATCTACAAGGCTGGGGATGAGGGCCGTGTCGAGAACTACAGGCCAATTTCGGTTTTGACTGTATTATCTAAGATTTTGGAAAAGGTTTTAAACAGACGGCTGGTGAGTTTTCTGGAACATAATAAAGTTCTAGCCCAAAATCAGTTTGGCTTTACAAAAGGAAAGTCAACAGAAGACGCTATTCTAGAGTTAACTAACCATGTCGTTCACAATCTGGATGATAGAGTCAAAACAATAGGTATCTTTCTAGATCTTGCCAAGGCTTTCGACACGGTCTCAATTCCACTCCTGTTAAATGAGATGGAGAACATAGGTGTTAGAGGTATAGCACTGGACATTTTTCGAGACTATCTAACAAATCGCACCCAAAGTGTAAAGATAGACTCATATATTAGCGGTGAAGAAAGCATTACTTTCGGTGTGCCCCAGGGCAGTGTGTTGGGCCCCACACTGTTTCTTATTTATATTAACAAACTTTGTCAACTCTCAATCCCTAACTGCAAGATACTTGTTTATGCAGACGACACAGCACTTATTATTAGCGCCAGTACCTGGGAGATTGCATGTCGTCGTGCTGAAAAAGCTCTTAGCATTGTAATGGGATGGCTCGCCTGTAATTCACTGACGCTCAATACAGAGAAAACGAACTTTGTTACGTTTTCGGCGAACAGTGCAACAAGACCTAACATCCCAAATATCAAAGCCCATAGTTGCAGTACTGTCACGGGCAGTGCATGCGGTTGTCCTGATATTCAGAGAGCATCGTGTGTGAAATACCTGGGCGTTCATATTGATAGCACACTCAGTTGGCAGAAACAGGTTGATGTGACTGTGTCCCGTGTTCGGAAACTTATATTTCCATTGAAACTGTTGAGAAATGTAGCAGATGCCCAACTTCTTAAAACTGTTTACCTAGCCCTAGTACAATCTCTGATGACTTATTGCATCTCAGTGTGGGGTGGCACATACAAGAATTCTTTACTAAGGTTGGAAAGAGCCCAGAGAGCTGTCTTAAAAGTTATGCTTAACAAACCTTATCGGTATCCGACTTTACAGGTCTATAAAGACATCCCTGTACTAACTGTAAGACAGCTCTGTGCGCTCCACATAATTCTCCGTAAGCACACCACGCTGAAGTATGTAACAGTGTCAGAGGACGAGCGTCGTCGTAGGGCTCGCGTGTGTCCAAGTGTACCTATAAGTACGGCTTTAGCAGGTCGACACTATCGGAGCCTCAGCAGCAGGCTTTATAATAAGGTAGACAAACTGTTTAATATTTATCGTCTACCAATGTCGAAATGCAAACGTGTAGTGGTCCAATATCTCCGGTGCATGTCCTACGAAGAAACAGAGGCTTTATTTGCAAAAGCTACCATATGACCAGGATACATAACGCACTAAAATAAACACACACACACACACACACACACATACACACACACACACACACACACACACACACACACACACACACACACACAAATATGTTAATATAATATATTTTCATTGCATGCTTTTTAAATTCACAATTCATTTTATTGATATTATTTTAATGCCAATAATGTAACCAATTTAGTGAATTTATATAATATTTGTAGGTAATTTTAATAATGATTGATTTTAATTTATCATTCTTAATTTATAAAAAAAAAATTGAAATTGTTAATTGTAATGAATGGATTATTTTGATTTTTTAGTTGTAATTATGACATACCTGTTTGTTTTCATAATAATTTTGTACCTACCTTGCATGGGAGGAAGTCGCCGGTGTCTGTCACACAGTTTATACTAGCACAGACACCGTCGTTAGCTCTATCTTTCGGAAGAGTCCACCTCATTTATTCGCTTTTTTTGTTTAGTGTGTAAGATAGAAATATTGTACCACGTGTTTTTAAAAATAAATTGAAATTGAAATTGAAATTGATATCTGTTTGTCTGTACGGTTGTGCACGCTATTCTCAGTAACCGCTCAACCGATTGCAATGCGGTTTTTTTTATTGTGTTGAGGTTTGCTCCAGTTAACATTTAGCGTTTGTTTTATGTAAATCGGTTTAGAAATAAAAGAGTTATAACACTTTTAAGAATCAGATATTTTGAAAATTTTAATTGTAGGGGTTTCTTTGAATGTGAGTGAACCTAAACTGGCGTGTGGGCTAACTAAGTCTATTTTAAAACAATTCAGTCCACGCCTTCGGCGCGGACTGAATTGTTTAAAAATAGTCTTAATCATTAAGCTCTTTTATGATTAAGCAAACAGGGCAGTTTCAGACGCTGATTGATGACTCTGATGAAGAGATACCTTTTCTTTCATACACCTTATGTGACGTAAACGAAGTTGCGGGCTCAGCTAGTTTGTAATATAAACTAACATAGTTTTTAAGATATTTGTTACTAACACGTATACTTGGTATGAAACTAACATAGTTGTAAGATCACTGTTACTAACACATATTATGGACCTATGTCTGAGTTAAATAAAATTATGTTATGTTATATATATATTGGCTTAGATAAGCGACTGCACTCTCTCGCATTTGAACCATGACTGACAAAACAAACGTCATGGTGTGTGCGACACAGATATCGCTATACGAAGTCGAAATTAGCCGATTGCCTCTTTCTAATGCTCGATGTGCATTCTTTTTGGCCCTTTACTGTACTAATATTATAAATGTGAAAGTTTGTGAAGATGTTTGGATGTTTGGATGTTTGTTACTTAATCACGCTCTAACGGCTAAATGGATCTGGCTGAAACTTGGTGCAGAGATAGAATATAGTCTGGAATAACACATAAGCTACTTTTTATCCCGGGAAAATATTCCCACGGGAAGCGGGAACGGGAACCAAATTTCACGCGGGCGAAGCCGCGCGCATCGGCTAGTATAATATATAATGTAAACATTTAATCAAACGCGCCTAACCTTCCTATGTGAAATATTCTTAGAGGCGTGATAAATTGTGGTATTTATCTCGATCGCTACAGATCCAACTACAAGAAGCTCTCGTCTCAGGTGTAGATTAATGGAATACCTGAGGTCGGCGCCGAGACAAAATATAAGCTTAACCCTTAACAACACAGGTGGGGGAGCTAGGTCTCCCACGCAGATATTTTCGAAAATATTTTAAGTACTATGTGCGTGACGCAGCTGAGCGTCCATGTATTCTCTGTGCCGCCCGAGGTATGGCGGGGAGTGTACGTGAATCGGGCTTGTGGCGATTAGTTTCGGAGGTATGTATAGCTACGGGACCTAGGTCCCCCACGAGTGTAATTGTGCAAGTCTTTTTTTCTTCTCATTATTTTATTTATTTATTCTTTGTGGGTTTGTGAAGCGCTATGGATAAACATTTAAGAGACCATCAGATACAACACATTATAAATGATTCGGATTCCAAAGAAAGCGAGTTAGAGAACATTTTTCCAGAGGTGATATGGGATTGTAGCGATTCGTTTAAAAAAATGCAAAAATATGTGCGGTATTCTGCCGTCTTTGGATAAACAACGCAATCGACATTTTTGGCGAAATTGAGTTATTAGTATATTCGGAATCACCGAAACGAGATCTACAAGAATTGCAAAATTTATGTATACGCTTCATATTCAATCTTAGAAAGTACGATCACGTTTCCGATTTTCGCAAAGAACTCAAGTGGCTCCCTATCCGTCTTCGCCGGAACACTCGAATTCTTAATCTACTTTTCAATATCCTTTACAATCCATCTTCTCCTTCCTATCTGAGGGAGCGGTTCTCATTTGTTCGCTCTCTTGACGCTCCCTGCAGGTCTAACCTCCGCCTACTTCTCAAAACCCCTCGTCACAAAACTGATTTCTTTACTTATTCCTTCACTGTGCATGCGGTCAGATTGTGGAATTCACTACCCCCTAACATCAGAGACAGCAAAACTCTCTCTACATTCAAAAGGAAAGTCCGTGAATATTATATATCTACACTATAAACCTATTTATGTATTTATTAAGTATAAGTAAGTAAGTAAATAATGTTTATTTATATCGTATATATATATTTACGTACATATTTATACCTATCAATAATTAATAGATTATATATTCTTTTAGTAATTTTGTATGTATATTAATTTATTTCTAACACATTCCATACACACTTTTAAAATTTCTTTTTCATTCTTCATGTTCTCCTTTCGCTGGTCTGCTGGGAGATATTTCTTATAGAAATAAGCAGTACCATTGTACCCATCTTTCTTTATGTCGTGGTTCTTATATTTATTGTGTGTACATAAATAAATAAATAAATAAATAAATAAATAAATAAATAAATAAGAATCAATTACTCATTTTTTGATATCTTGATTAGTTTTCATTTAATTGTTAAGCATAAACAGCGCAATTAATGCATTTCCAACTTTTTACTAATCATAAGCATCGTAAGCAAACATGCGTTGTTTATGACTCGTATTTAATATGAATTTTAATTAGCCCGTCTTAAGCGGAGTAACGCAAGTGTGTATTTACGATTATTATGACTAGAAAAGTAAAGGCAAAGAAGGTCTATTTCAAAGATTGTTGCTCTTAACAACTAAAAAATAAAAATATTTTGGTTAAAATTTGACTTGTAACTGGAAATTTTAGCAAGAGGTCATAGAAAAAAGTAATTATCACAGTGATCGTTAACAAAGTATTGAATTATAGCAAACTACTTCGGACATTTGATTAATTAATGATGTATTTTAATATTTTATGAAATGATAATGAAAGAAAGAAAGAACAAGTTTTTATTCTACACTAGCTGACCCGCGCAACTTCGTTTGCGTCACATGAGAGTGAGGTATGGTATTAACATTTCGAGTAGGTATTATAATGTTTCCCGTTGCATTTACCCCCGTCGCGCTTATTATAGTCGCGTCGCGTCGCTTGTATTCATTATGGCGCATCACATGAGAGTGAGAAGGATGTGACTTTAACACCTCTCGTTAAAGTGATATAATGTTTCCCGTCGCTTTTACTTCCACCCATCCGTTTTCCGGTATGGAACTCAGCGCGTGCGAGTCCGACTCGCACTTGGCCGGTTTTGATCGTTCAGTTGACTGGCTGCCACTGCAGACCAGATTTACTCCCGTCACGTCGCTCATACTTTAAAACTTAATAAGAGGGTTATTGTAAGTGAACCTTAAAAGATAGGCATATGCTGTCAAGGACTTTTTTTTATAACTTTTTAAGAGAAACAATTTTGTAGTATACAATTTTTACGTAACTTTAACTATTTATGCAGCGTCAGCAATGGAAGCTCTCAAAAGAAAGAAATAATCGCCGTTCTCGAAACATTATTCATGGCTGCTCCGCTCCTATTCGTCTTAGCGTGATGTTATATTGCCATTAGCCAGCCTAAATAAATGGACTATTAAACTGTAAAATAATTTTTGAAATGCAACCAGTAGTTTCTGAGATCCTAGT
The DNA here is from genome assembly GCA_933228765.1 of Miltochrista miniata. Taxonomy (NCBI): domain Eukaryota; kingdom Metazoa; phylum Arthropoda; class Insecta; order Lepidoptera; family Erebidae; genus Miltochrista; species Miltochrista miniata. The sequence goes on along the minus strand of OW121749.1, from coordinate 3,248,652 downwards.
ACAAACAACAAACAAACTCTTCAGTTTCATTATATCATGAGCAAACCTTAAGAGATAGAGAAATTAGGTTATTGTGAGCGATCCTTAAAAGATAGACATATGCTGTCGCGGCTTTTTTTTAGAACTTTTTAAGAGAAACAATTTCGTAATATACAATTTTTACCTAACTGTAACCATTTACGCAGCGTACGCCTCGGAAGCTCTCAGACGGTAAAAAATATTCCCCGTTTTCAAAACATTCTTGATTGCTGCTCCGCTCCTATTCGTTTTAGCGTGATGAAAAGTATACTATAACCTGCCCAGGAGTATGAAGAATAATTGTATCAATTTTCGTTAAAATCCGTCGAGTAGTTTTTGTTTCTATAAGGAACATACAGACAGACAGACAGACAGACAGACAAAAATTTTACTGATTGCATTTTTGGCATCAGTATCGATCACTAATCACCCCCTGATAGTTATTTTGAAAATATATTTCATGTTCAGAATTGACCTCTCTACAGATTTATTATAAGTATAGATTAATGCCTAATAATAAAACAATTTCACATTTCAACTTATAGTTTTATGTCCCACGTAATAGGTGGTGATCCACGTAATCTTTAAGCTATTTTATGATTAAGCAAACAAGGCAGTTTTATACGCTGCTTGATGAGCCTGATGAAGAAATACACCTCCTTTCATACACCATGTGTGACGTAAACGAAGTTGCGAGGGTCAGCTAGTGAATTATAAATCAATAAATAATTATAAATTTGATAATGTTACATAGTATTTTAATTAAAATTATAATATATTTTTAATATAATAATACTGACAGGTGCCCTTACGTAGGCGACTCGGTAATGAGCCTCTTTGGTGCTGCTATTCAAAGCTCCCGGAGTTAAAAAGAGACGAATACACTGAGCTCCTAATGTTGTACTACGACAGAAAAACTATATTTTGAATAGCTTAGTTCTATAATAGCAGAAAGGAGGGAGAGAAACGTACCATACGGCCTGGAAGATACAGTTGACACTAGTTCGAAGGCAGGGTTCAATGTACCTAATAGTTTGTGTGATTAAACAATTTATTATAGATTATCATTAGGTATATAGTCTCACTTTGTAGATTTTAATTCACAGTAGTAAAGGATAACCACAGATGTAACGCGAATTGAAATCCTTTATGATATAAGACAGCAAAAATTGACTATAGATATTACTAGTCGCTTAGTTCTGGCTGGATTTCTTTAATATAATGATAGTAGCACCTCCGTCCGACATGCGTTTTTCTGGGTCGTAAAGGAAACAGAAGGATTAAGTTAAGGGGTTCTTTAAAACACTCGTCTTAATAGATTTCGTAGAATGCAGTCAAAGCTAATAAAGATTTCGTAGGATAATATTTGATATTTGTTTAATTAAGTACGTAAAATTAAACGCATGCGAGCTTCTCTAAAAGAATTTACTAGTCATAATGAACACATTTGCTACGTATAAGTTATAAAATTGGAACATACGTCGAAGTAATCCCATATCTTTACTAGACATAAACATCACAAAATGCATTTACTAGAGATAAATGACGCATCTGCAGCACATGCGTTGATAATGCTTAGTGATTTAGTATTATTGCAGGGAATATTTACTAGCCTTAAACATTTTTTCTTTATTTTAAATAATGAAATAAACTAATTGTATAAATATAGTATCGCACATCCAAAGTTCACATTTCAAGGAATCGAACAAAACAATAAAACTTAGAATATTCCTGTTAGTTTCCGAGAGACAATAAAAAAAACTAAAAAAACTTTAAACGATTTACTCGAAAGTTACTTCCAAGCAAGTGCGTTGTTTATCCTTATGACGGCAGTATTTGTATCAGTTTTTTTTTCTATTTTGGCAATTTTTCAAGCTCTTAATTTTTTTTCTGTTACAGCATTTTGTTGCTATGGTGGAAACCGAAATACATCATCTGTGAAGATTTTCAACTGTCTAGTTATCACGGTTTATGAGATAAGTACTCTTCGAGAAATTTTAACTTTATAATAATTCGTTTTGTCCCAGTTACCACAAATTGAAAACGTGTTAAGAGATTAAACGCAAAACCAAGACAAGTAAAACAGAATCGAAAATCGGAATTGATACCCAATGTCAATAATCGTATGATCAACGTTGAAATAATCAACGCCCTTATATCAGCAACTTAAAAGATCAACGATTCACAAGATCGGCAGATCAAAATATCTACAGTTTAAAATATCAACAGTTCTAAAGATCGACAATAAGACTTTTTGTTGTTTTTGGTACGGAACCCTCCGTGTGGGAGTCTGACTCGCACTTGGCCGGTTATTAAGCTTTTGAGGACCCCAAGAGGTTATCCCCGAAGGGGTAGGCAGAGGCATAGTATACGCCTACAGTTCACCTTATAATTGTAATGTCCCACGTAATAGGTGGTGAGCCTATTGCCCTGTTGAAATGGATAGGCGCAGGTCGCCGCGACGATCCGCAGTTGGAAATTTTCAAGCCGCCCATAAGGTCCGCCGGGGGCAGCTGGGATGGTGTGTGGGACTCCCGGCCCGGTCCGGAATGGACCGTCCTACCCACTAAACCCCGCGGTGTTCCTCCTCACCCTATAGCCGGGCCGAGGGTTATCAAAAGATTATTCACGTCGACCCGGCTAGGGGCGCCCCGTGAATTCGGGGCTCTCCTCGGGGGAGCCAGATGGGCGACTCCCCAAAGCTCCGTAAGGAGCTGAAAACCACGCCTGCACCGCTCTCGAGCGCCCCTCTGTAATAGAGGAGACAGAGAGCGGCTGGCGCAGGCGTGCGCTAATGGGCACCCTCGGAACACGGGGAAGGTGCCCACCGCCATGTGACCGTTGGTGGGCGGGGTCCCCCGACCTTACGCCCACGGTCAACAAATATTCGGGGGCGTGCGCAAGCTCCTTGCGACGGCGCCCCGAACTGCACGGCGGAGTGGGACCAATTGTCGAGTTGCTCCCACTCCCCCACGCAGTGCGCCTCCCGCTTTGTCGCCATCGCGTCGACAGCAAGCGAAACGATGGCGGCTCAGCACGCCTGACTGCCGACCATGGCTTGCACCATGACCAGCAGTGACAGGCCCCTACCGGTGCTGTACGGAGCGGCCGCACGGACGGAACGGCCGCACAGGCGTAACGGCCGCGCAGACGGAACCACCGTACATGCGGCAGCCCGCACACACGCAGCAGTCTCTGGCAAACTGCCGCGGCACGAAACAGCCGCACAGGCGGAACAGCCGCACATGCGGCCGCTGCCGCACAACAAACTTGCTCCAACCGACCGCAGCCGGGAGCAAACCGGGTATCCGGGAGCTGTCGCAACACCACGGGCCTTGAAGGCCCGCCATACCACGACCCCCTCGTGCAATGGGGTCAACTCCGTCAAACGACGGCCGAAAAACGGCCCCAGTGCTTCCACCGGCCAGAAAGCCGGGAGCACTGGGGCGTCCGCCAAGGTGTGTTGCGGTACAGAGACGCCGCAACACCGTAGGCCTAGCAGGCCCACCCAACTGCGACCCCCTCGCCATGGGGTCAGCTTGCCGGGATATTGGTACATCGACTAATGGGGGCAGCACGCCGCACCCATTAGCCGATGTTCCAGGGTGCACCGTCTTAGTCTAGTTGCCACTCCCCCCGGGCATATAGCCCAAAGGGATAGAAAACCGGACCAAGCTCACTAGGAGGTTTCCCGACCTAGCACCCCGACTTGGATAGGTTAGGTTAGAAGTTTCTAGTTAGAAGTTAGAAGGTTCGTGGTTATTTTTTTTCGTATCATTACACTTCATCGAAAACACTTCACCGAAAAACACTTTCCCGAACGACATTTCGTCGAAAACACTTCGTCGAAAACACTTCGTCGAAACGACATTTCACCGAAAACTGATTTTTTTTTTATAACCACCTAAACAAACCTATTTCGTCCCCCCAAAAAAATTAATAAAACCACAATATACAAATCAGTAGGTAGTGCGTTTCAAAAGATCGTTCCTCTGTCGAACTATAAAAACTTGGAACGACCTGCCCGCACACGTGTTTCCCTCATCTTACAACCCCGGGTTCTTTAAGAGGAGCGTGAAGAGGCACATCACAGGGCCGCCAACTTGAGGACCGCTGTAAGAAGTGGCCCCCAATCGCAAGATGCGCCACGGCTATCCATCGTGGCGACGTCAATTTGGCGAGCTGAATATAAAAAAAAAAAAAAAAAAAAGGTGGATATAGGTTATAAATCCGGACCGGATTTTCGAAGCATGTCTGAACAATGCAAACAAATAAGAAATCAAATCTTACTAATTCTCTCTTTATATTGTGCTAATAATAAGTTTAAGTAGGTATTTTAGGGACGAAAGTGACATGACATTTTGCTCCGAAACGCATTTAGTGAAAAATGTGTTAATCAACACAATTTTTATACTATACCAAAATGTTGTCATTTTGCCTAACGATCTTTTGATCTGTTGATCTTTAGAACTGTTGATATTTTAAACTGTTGATATTTTGATCTGTCGATCTTGTGAATCGTTGATTTTTTAAGTTGCTGATATTAGGGCGTTGATTATTTCAACGTTGATCATACGATTATTGACATTGGGTATCAATTCCTCGAAAATCGGCTGTTGCTCAGATAAATCTGAAATGCACGAATGAGCACCGTCGCAAGAATCCAGTATATGGGCCCTAGTTAAAAGAAAGTTTATGTACCTTATATCATGTTTGTGTTCAATATACAATTGGTATATGAAGAATAGTGGGATATACTTGACAGTTTTTATTAAAATATCTGAATGTGTATCTTTGGAACTAAGAATTTATTGGAATTTGATGCATACCCACGATAACGTCCATTGCAAGGACAAGGTAAAACCCAGTCAAGTTCGATTCGGATTCAAGCAAACCGGCAAAAATAAAGTTTGTTGTATAGACGACGATTTTGTATGTGTTATCGTGGTGTACTTAATATTATTAGTATAGTAGTATAGTATTTAATTATTTGTAAAGAATGTAGGTTGTTACAATTTGGTGTTTATACAATTCTTAAAGTTTCCTTGTACATTCTGCCAATTAGGCATACAAATATTTAGTTAACATTTCGGTTATCTAATCGCCTATAATCAAGTATTACATAACAAAAACACAAATGAAGGCTAAAGAAAAGCTGGCTAGAGTGTAGTATCATCCAGAAACTCTGTTATGGAGTAATAACATTTATGCAATAGGAATTTAGTGAGATTCCCTTTGAAAGCCACAAGAGGCTGTTCCCTCCACCTTCCTGGAATTTTATTATAAATTACAGGAGCCATGCCAAAAACGCATGACTTCTCACATGACTCATGACACGCATTCTTGAGTAGTGCAGTGTGAAATGACCCAGTGCTTAACAGACCGTGATATTGTGTTCTCATAGGTACTGTTCTAATACGGGTGTCTTCCCGGGTGTTAAAAAGATTCTGGTAGTTTTTGACAAAAAGTGCAATCTCAAGAATATAAAGACAGGGGAACGTTAACAAATTCTGTGACTTAAAAATAGGTACGCAGCTATCTGTGACTCTTAAGTTGAACATGGACCTTATGCATCGTTTTTGGGATTTGAAAATGGCCTCTCTTTCACTACAGTTGCCCCAAAATATGATCCCAAACCTCAACGTAGAAATAACGAGACCATGATAAGCTACTAATACAGTTTTGATAATCACTTTGTTCCTTAAATTATACAGTATATAGGCATATCTGTTCAGTTTCCTACAAATATCGTCAGCCTGGGCCTTCCAAGTCAGTTGTGAGTCAATTAATATACCTAAAAATTTTGTAGTTTCCACCCTTTCTACTACTTCGTTATTGTAAGCTATATTTAATGTCTTAGGGTATCGTCTTTGATAAAAATGCATTATATTAGTTTTATTAAGATTAATTATTAGATTATTATTTGTTTTTGTATTAACAAATGTTATTGTATTAACAATTACTTTTCTGTTTTTAGTATTTGTTGATTGTTAAAGCGACAACAATAGTACCTAAATAATCTGTAAAAATTTCACCTTTTTAGTCATCACGGTTCTTGAGATACAGCGTGATGACAGACACACGGACAACGTTGTTTTAGTAATTGGGTCCTATTTTATCTTTAAGGTACGGAACCCTAAAACGTCATTACCAGAATTTCCTTTATAATTTTGATTGTTGGCACTTGATGGAACTTGTTATAATACATTATGAAAACTCACTCACTTGTACTATTCCACAACTTTTATTTTGATTTTAGTAATACCTGTTACCAAGTAAACCAATAGTTTACCACTACCCATAGTACCTTTGAGAATGCTATAATAGCGAAACCAGTCAAGTATTAAGGCTTAAAATTTAAAAAATAAAAGTTGTGGAATAGTACAAATTCATATTGTTTCATTACCAGAAGTCACATGCCAGTTTACTAATGATAATAATAACCATACGCAACAATTCTAACCACATTCAACGTAGGATTAGCAGCAAAATCTGCTAGTGCTATTTTTAAATTGCTGCACGTATGTCGCACAAAGGAAGCCGAGCATAAATCCTAGTTATACGAGCTTGGCCGGGACATTTTTGTTTTCTCACAAAAGTTTTCCTATGACGTTAGTGTCCCATATTTTCATCACCATAAAGTCATAAAGTATAAGTACGTATACGTATTGTACGTACTTATAATAGTAGATGCGAACTTATGGCAATCTCTTACAGGCAACCGTTACTGAATTGATAGTTGAATGAGAATATTTATACCTAGAAGATAACATACAATTAAATAAGTGTACATGATATTTTCTGAGCATACGTTAGAGTTTTAGTGCTATCATCCTCTTTAAGTGAAGCGGCTCTGGGCCGTTAACTCAAGGGCCACGGTAAATTCTAAAGTCTCAAGAACTGATAGTGACCCACAACTCACTAAATACCCCGATTTTCATGATAGAACAGAAAATGTTTTATATATTTTTACATACAAAGCCCTAGGTACCGACGTATTTATAATATCACTGTAAAAGCTAAAAGGGTAGCTATGTCAGTATTATAGCGTCGCCTGTTCACACACAAACAATAGGCGACACAAAGCGCATGATTTCACTCAACAATAAAGCGTTTATTGCAGTTATTTTTTTGCGGGCTTGCAAAATCATGCCCGGGAGTTTCCCTGCGGTCACATTTTCAGTTCGTTAAACTGCTTAAATGACGTAAGTAAATCGCATAACCAAATTAATCCTTCTGGTGGGCCGTATGCTTGTCTGCCACCTTAGTGGTATAAAAAAAAAAAAAAAAGAAAAAAAAAAAGGTAAGCATTTGCTGGAATGGCGTGTGGCGCACACATAATACGTAAAAACTTCATCCTTAGAATGAAAAAATATGGATAAGAACGATGATTATGTTTTGTTTGTGTTTATGATTATTATCAGTAGGTAAGAATTTTTATCAATGGAAGGTGCGACATGGAACGTGCGACTTGAGCAACCAAACGGGGGATTCACCACAATCGCGGCCATCAGACCGGTCATGGACGAGTGGCTGGTGAGGAGACACGGTGCTCTTTCTGTGCTCACGGTTGACACAGATACTTACCGGGTACGGTAGCTTCGGTGGGTATCTGTGGCAAAGACACCGGGAAACCATGGCCGAGTGTCAGCATCACGGCGTAAGCGCAACAGCGCCAGGTCCTTGTGGTGGGTCTGGACGTGGTCACTCTCTCGCTCGAGACCATGGTGTGGGCCATGATCTCCAGTGGGAGTAAGTAGGACTTCCCCGCGTCTTGCTCGTGTAAGAGGTGGCGCCGCGGGAACGAGGGAGAACTCTCTTTTTTAGTCGGTAGGAGTCCGGCATAGCATCTATGATGGATTTTCCCTTACGTTAAAAAAAAGTAAGGATTTTTAAACAATTTTTGGCTCTTTGCGTTTCAGAGAACCTTGAATTTGAATAATTTAAAAATGTAATTGATAGACCATAATACAATACAAATTGAATATTTACCGTAGAAATAAAACAGAAAAACATAGAATATGAAAATGAAATTTAGTCCGAAGCGTTTATAGTTACATACAATGTATATCAACAATCAACATACATACATCATACTCGTACCACACAGAAAGACGTGACAGTGAATTTGGGAAACTATGGTGGGTCAATAAGTTAAGAGATTAATAAGTGTAAGTGTAAGATAAATAGTAATAATTTATTATGCGTGTACCTAGAGTTGGACAGGAACCCGGCCCTTAACTACAGGGTCTTACTATACTGTAAAGCATTAAAATTAAATACTGAATAAGAAGTACTACTTGGAGCCCTTAATACGAAAAGATAATTAATCGTCAGGGGTACGCAAATACAGAGAAATACCTATATTACTTAACAACAATATGTTACGGGCGTACGGATCAAAATTAGGCATAAGCAAAAGCTCGGTAAGTATTTGCATATATATTGCAAAATAATACTTAGAATTGCTCATCGAGAATAAGTATGACACAATGTTTATTTAAAAAAATAATGAGTTCTTTAAAATACTTATTTATACAGTTGATTGATGGCACTTGGTGGAACCAGCTGCACATATTGAATAACGCCACTTGTACTGTTCCACAAAATTTATATATTTTACACCTGATCGGTTTCGCCTTTAAAATACGAAAGATCGAGTTAAGTACAAATTAAGTTTGAAAATTTACTTGTACATTCGATACTGCCACAATGCGTATTTCTGGATTTCAGTACATAATTTATAATACATTGCTTTTGGAGATATTATCTCTAAAAGCTTTATTTATTTACCAGCAATATCTATATATATCTGCAGCTATGACGTAGAAAGGTACTCTTTTTCCATACTAACTGGTTTCTGAGATGAAAACCAATTTCTTCCCAAGCTCTTTTTTTCTGTGTTCCAAATTTCATCGGTGTTAATTCCGTGGTCTAGGCGTGCTTTGAAATGCAGCTCCCCAGGTACTTATAACTTATATAGTAGAGGTATTTGTTTTTATCTTTAATTAGGTACAACTTTAGCCCACCGAATAAGTGGCGTTCCTATTGCCGTAATGATATCGAAATTAGTAGTATCATTGCGAGTTACTGGATAGAAATGGGTAAGGTTACATTATTGTGTTAAAATAATAATATGTCAAAAGATATCTTTTGTTGGGAGTCCTGGGACATCCTTCCGAGGGCTTACCCGGGGCTCCCATCCATAGACTGATGGGTGTTACGTGAGGTTTTTTAGTCGGTAGGAGTCCAGCATAGCATCCATGAGGATTTTCTGTCACGTTAAAAAAAATATCAAAAGATATCGAACGTGCTCAATATAAAACCCTGAACTACCCACCAGTACCTAAAATAGGTACTTGGTTTTAATTCCATTCCTGTGTTTCAAGTTCCATGATCACAAGTAAATGAATTTTAAAATGTACCGTACACAGCTCTTTCTCCTTTATTTACTGTAACACCATCCACTAGCGAATTTTGTTTACAATTGCATAATTAAACTCGATATATTTAAATTATGAGTACATCAGTTGTTCGGCATATTATTAACACGGAAATGTTCCGAAGTGTAAAATGGATTCCGCCGAATGACGGTTCAACTGGCATTAAATTGGCAGATATTTAATTATGACAACGGTATTCTCGATATTGTATTTTGATTTCAGAATTAAGACAAAGTCTTTTGTCGTTTACATTTAATTTAGCTTTGATAGAGATGCCATAAATAAGCTCAAAAAATTAATCCCTGAGTTCTAAGAGACCAAAAATATGGATATTTATAAGAGAGACTAAAGTCGACATTTTAAAAATAAAAAAGCTGAGATTCAATAAATAATAAATAAATAAATAAATTTTATTTCAGACTTTGTCCATATGTCATGTCCATCAATGTCATGAAGGAATTTACAACAACAACGTAAATCAATTAGTACTTTGCTGGTGGTGCAACAACTACTTTTGTACAACCAGTAGAGATATGCGAGATTTTTGTTGCGCTTTTTGCATTACATTTAACATTAAGGGGACTAGTCGACAAAGTTTGCGAAAAAGAGGTGCAAATGAAGACATTGTTGTCGGTATTAGTAAACGAATTTTTCGAATCTTCGAATTCTTTTTCGAATTTGATTTTCGAATTTGATTTTTTTATGATATAACTTTGCAATGGCTGGGAAGTTTTAATGCCTTCATTTGAGGAGTGTTGCATTGTCTATTGAATGCAATTTGTTGCATTAACCTGGCATTTTTGGTTTCCGAGATTTTTGGGATTCTTTAAGTGACCCGGATTCATTGCTCTCGAGTGTAGATCCGTAACGGTAATAGGTTTGCTCCTATTACGCGGGTGTCACGAAAAACTGGCAAAAGTGGGTGTTGAAAATGCGTAGGCATAATTAACTACTTTACTTTTCAAGTAAGTATGTTATGCATTTCAATTAAAGACTATCATCGTTAATACATTTCCGAAATTTAAAATGATATTAATAATAGTAAAAGTCACAATAGATATATAAAAGGGTGACAGTGTAAATTAATAGTTTAAAAACACGAGAAAAACACGCTTTTATAAATGTGACCTTATCCTTAATCTGACAAGACATCATGCAGCTTCCGCTAGGAAAGTCTTTCCTTTTCCAGCGCCCCACGCTTTTGCAATCAAACATTATAACTAAAAGCACATCGTTTACACTTTAGCCTAGAAATAGAGGCAACTTGAACGATCCATTATTTATTTTTGATTTTTTCGTGCATTATAAAAGCGTATTTTTCTAGGGTTTTTTAAACCATTTATTTATATTTGTTCAAATGCCGAAACAATTCTTCCATGTAATTGTGGAACACACACAATGTCTGCATTATAAACAAGTCTTTTAAGGTCTCCCCGCAAATAAAAGTCTAAGGGCGTTAGGTCGGGTGAACGCGGCAGCCAGGCTACCGGTCCACCACGTCCTATCCACTGCGTACCAAACACTTCAAATAAATATTCGTGCACTTGGCGTCCATAGTGAGGTGGCGCACCGTCCTGTTGGTAGTATAAGTCCCTTTGAAATGCGAGTGGAATGTCATCGAGCATCTCATTAACCACATGTCGGAGTAGCACCAAGTATGTAGCACTGTTCAAATGACTGTCAATAAAATATAGGTCAAGTAGATGGCCACCGATGATACCAGCCCATACATTCAGACTAAAGCGGACATGGAATTGTCCCGCTTAATAACATGCGGGTTGTGTTCTCGGTGAGCCCACCAATGTTCATTGTGGACGTTATAAACGCCCACGCGCGTAAACAATGCTTCGTCGGACCACAAAATGTTAACGTCCTGATGTTCAAGGAGCCAGTGACAAAAAGCTGTCCGAGCATTATTGTCTTGCGGATGCAACTCTTGAACACGTGAAATGTAACGGATGCATTAGTTCGCGCTTCAGCAGCTTCCACACTGTAGTTTGATGAACACCGAAACGGCGACCGGCTTCACGCATACTGGCTCGAGATTCTTCCTCAAAATAATTGAGAATCTCCTCTTGCAGATGAACTGATAGGCCTGGTCTTCTACGACCTTGGAATGGAATTACTTGGAGTGGAATGAATTACAGAAGGCTTTGAATGTACCTTATCCCCGTCCTTTTCCTACCTCAACCCTTTTCTATCCACCAATCCTATTCCTACCTCATCTTCTTCCCATCCTTTCTCCGCCAAGCCAACGTTGCCGTGCGTATGTGCTGCGTGACTAGGGGCGAGCCTAGTATTAGCGTGCCAATTGCCCTGGGGCCGGGCGACCCCAGAAGAAGGCTAGCCTTACTTAGACATGCGGGGCTCTGTCTGGGTGGACTTTATTTTCCCTTGCTTTTCGTGGGAACGCAATGGACAAAACCAAAAACAAAATCCAAAATGGCGGCGATGTGGTTCGCAACCCATCACGTCTCGTTTCCCATCGAGGCGAAAAGTGGACTGGGGATAGCCACTTTGCTACGTTGAATGTAAGAGGAGGTATGATAGACAAAATTGAGGAAGTATGCAAGATGATGAAAGAGAGACGACTCGATATTCTGTGCGTGAATGAGACAAAGAGGAAAGGATGTGACACCACCACACATGGACCCTACACTGCCTACTGGTCGGGTGTGCCTAAAACCAGTAAAGCGTGTCAGGGCGTTGGTGTAGTACTGTCTGCGAGAATGAATGAATGTGTCACAGAATATGAATGTGTAAGCCCAAGACTCGTTTGGTTGAGGCTGAAGGTTGGACTTACCCGCATCTTTGTTTTAGGAGTATATGCTCCGCAAGATGCCCGGTGGCGCCGATCTTTACGAGACCAAAGCGAGAGGCAGGCATTTTGGGAGAGCATGAGTGATGTTTTGAGTAAGTGCAAACTAAATGAGAGGATAGTAATGTTAGGCGATTTTAATGGGTGGGTTGGAGTCAAGCGTGATGGGTATGAAAGAGTATTGGGAAAGTTTGGTGATGAGCGAGTGAATGAAAATGGAGAAAGTTTGCTTGAAGTATGTTTGGAGAGGAATCTTGTGGTGACTAACACCATGTTTCACCACAAAGATATCCACTTGGTTACGAGACAAGAAGGAAGTAAGAGGAGCATGATTGACTTTGTGATTGTTGACGCAAGGATGAGAAAGAAAGTACTAGACACTCGAGCCTACCGCGGTGCTGGGATTGACACAGACCACTTCTTGGTTGTCAGCCGAGTAAGAGGTCTGTTTCAGCGGTGGAGGTACCGTGTGCGTGAACCTGTTAGTGTACTAGAACGCATAAAAGTTGAGAATTTGCAAGAGATAGGTATAAAAGAGGAATTTGTGAGCAAACTAAGCAAAAAGTTTGATAATTTAGATGAAGTATGTGAGATTGAAGAATTATGGAAGCCGATTATGGAAGGACTCGTGGAAGTTGCGATTGAACTGTGTGGTGTGAGCAAGAGAAGCCAAGGATGTAAGTTAAAAAGAATGACCGCGGAAGTTCTGAAAGCGTTGTCTGATAAGAAGAAAGCATGGTTGGACTTGCTGGCTACAAAGGCCAATCAAAGAATGCAGAAGGCAACAGATGAGGATGTACGAATGGCCAACGATGAGTATAAAAGGTATAAGCGTGTGGCAAAAGAGGTGTTAGTAAGAAAGAAGGAGAATGATAGAGATGAATTTGATAAAAGGTTATCTGGTGACTTCCAACAGAATATAAAATTCTTTTGGAAGTCCATAAAAGCGGTGAGGAGTCAACAGACCACATCACCGCTTAATAAGATCAGAAACCAGGATGGAAGTTTTGTGGGAGGAGAAGAGTGTGTGCTAAAAATATGGAAGGAGTATTTTGAAAGTCTATTTGATAAAGAGGATACGCAAGTGCAAACTCATTTTTGTGAAATGAATGAAATTGGTAATGAAAACGACATTAGCATGGAAGAAATAGTGGAAGCATTGAATAGTATGAAACTAGGCAAGGCTGCTGGGATTGATAGGGTTTCCGTTGAGATGCTGAAAGCAGGACGTGGCGTGGTTATTGACCAGCTGTACCGCCTTTTTAATCTGTGCTGGAGGAATGGCAGCGTACCAAAAGAATGGTCCAAAGCGGTCATTGTGCCGCTGTACAAAGGAAAAGGGTCGCAGCAAGAGTGCAAAAATTACCGCGGCATAAGCCTGCTCAGCATCGTCGGTAAACTGTATGCGAAAGTGTTGATAAAAAGAGTGATGAATGAAAGTGAAGGAAAAATGAGGGATGTTCAAGCAGGATTTATGAAAGGAAGGGGATGCACGGATCAGGTCTTCTCCTTACGATGCATAGCAGAAAAAGTTTTGGCGAAAAGCCAAAAGGTATATTGCGTATTCGTAGATCTGGAGAAGGCCTATGACAAAGTGGTGAGGAATGAACTATGGTCAACATTGTCTTTGTACGGGGTGAGCAGCAGCTTGATACGAGCACTGAAATCTCTTTATGAGGGCTCAAGTGCTTGTGTCAGGATCAACGGAGCTTGCACGGACTTCTTTAATATAGAAAGGGGTGTGAGACAGGGTTGTGTAGCGTCACCGTGGCTGTTTAACCTGTACATGGACAGTTGTTTGAAAGAATTGCAAGAGAGTGCGTGTGGTATAAAAACTGAACGAGCTGACCATCAAATGCCTCCTATATGCTGACGATCAGGTGATCTTAGCTGCATCGGCGGAGGAGTTGCAGTTGATGGTTAATATTATGCATGAGGCGCTGAAAGGTAGAGGAATGAAAGTGAATGTAAGTAAGACTAAAGTAATGGTTTTTGAAAGAGAGGAATGTATGACGAATTGCCCTATTATTATCGAAGGGCAAAGAGTTGAACAGGTGAAAGAATTTGTATACCTGGGTTCAAAATTTACGAGGGATGGAAAGTGTGACCAGGATATTGAGAGAAGAGTTTTGGCAGGAAATCAAGTGAATGGGGCGATGCATACCTTTATGAGCAGTCAAAACGTGTCTAAGAAGGCGAGAGTGGCTGTGCATAGGGGTGTGCTTATCCCCACACTTATGTATGGTAGTGAAAGTTGGGTGTGGCAGAAGAAGCATGAAAGTAAAATTAATGCAGTGGAAATGAGAAGTCTGCGAAGTATAGCTGGAGTGAAATTGATGGACAAAGAAAGGAATAGCGTGATTAGAAAACAATGTGGTATAACTGAAGATGTAGTGACAAAGATAGAAAAAGGGATGCTTAGATGGTTTGGACATGTTGAGAGGATAGATGAAAATAGACTGACTAAACAGATCTATAAGGCGATAATGAATGGGCAAGCTGGTAGGGGTCATCCTCGGCGTACGCATGGTAACCAAATTGATGACCTGCTGGAAAAAGGCCAGGTCAAGAGTACCCTTAACCGGCGAGCGTGTATGAAAGCACTTATGAAAGTAGAAGAAGCGAAAGTGGTATGCCAGGATCGTAGCAAGTGGAAAGCCATAGTCTCTGCCTACCCCGATGGGAAACAGGCGTGATGATATGTATGTATGTATGTATGTATTAGTAAACGAAAAATGATAGCCAAAAGTAGATTTAAAATCTACAAGATGTGTGTCAAAAAATGGTTTTGTCAGAAATTGTGTATTTAATATAAATAATTAGTAAAACATCATTGAAATCGCCTAGAATTTTTTAGATAAAGACGTTTTATGACGTCTAGTTATTAATGAATGATAATAAAATTTATATCAAAGACTAAAGAAAACATAGACCTCGAAAATGGTTTTCTTCAATTTGGAATAAGTGTAAATTTAAACTAATTATGACTAATAATGCATTCAACGAATACTTCAAGTTTCTTGCATCCCCGCGCTCGCCTGAAAATCTAGTGCGGGGGGAGTCGTGTTGCTAGACGGACGTGTGTCGCTCTGGTCTGCAAAATATTCTCGTAAAATGTTATATTTTCATTCATTTACAGAGTAATGCGTGTAACAGAGCCCGAGTTACACAATGCATACTGCATTGCATGAAAATATAATGCATTTCAACTTATTTTATGTATTGTTTTATTAAATTACTTCGAAAGGTAGTCATGCTAATATTGTAAGCGGTACTTAATCATTTCAAAATAAATAAATGACGAAATATTTGTGGACATTCTCACAAACCAGAAGACGCTGCACGGTGGTTCCGCCAATAGGTCATAAATGCTAAAATTTCATTATCAATTACTCCAATTTAATTATGTATAATGTTTTACCGATAGATAAGCTACCCTAAAATACAAATATGTTACCCATTCTACCTAATTATCACTTATATCTCGACCTCTCTAAAGTGAACGCATCATTACGTTGCGCTCGCCTTATCAGTAACTCATTAGCACTGCTGTATATGTGACTGAATTTTCAGAACTGCATTATTTTTGAGGGGGGTTTGTGAAATGGATTTCTAAGATCAAGGTATGTTATTACTAATTAGCTATATTTTTAAGTTTTGTTTTACTTATTATGGCGTATTTTTTACGTGCTACGCCACACAGTATTTCTACCAAATTTGTATGTTATAGTTGACTTCACATAGCCCTACAAAAAATTTCAACCATAATCGAATACTCTCACATATCTTATATTAAAGATCGAACTGTCTATTTTGAAAATATAAAAGGTTTTGCTGCGCCCTTTTGCATCTTTAGTTGCTATATAGGCTCTACGACTGCGTAGGCTTGTCTACGAAACACATGTTAATTATTAATGTTTTTTTTTTCAGGAACTTTGATTAAATGTTCTTTCACAAGGATGCATTTTTTTGAGATTTGGTCTGCCATGGCTAGAACTATTCCTCAAAAAACATCAACACGTGTTGGTAACTATTGTAGCTTTACTGGAAGAGGCCAAAAATTTAGAAATTAGGAACTTAGATAGTAAAATACTCAATTTATCTTGATAGATTTTGGAAAGTTGTCTCTAGAAGTAAATCAACATTCTGGCAAAATTACTCAGATTGGTTAAATGAAAATGAATGTTTCAAATTAGTAAGGAGTAATGAGGAGTGCATTCAAGAAAACGCGAACCAGCTCGGGCCATCTTCCGAACGCGGACATTCCAGGAAATATTTTTGAAATTTGTCTAAGCGCTCGAAACATAAAAGTTTGGCAGAATTATCACAAGTAGATGACTCTGCTGTGAATTCACTAATCAATACTAACAACACTGAATATAAATTCGAATAAATTTAATGAAGATTCTTTGGAAACCGCTCGAATTTTTATTCAAGAATATCCCTGGTATAATCTCCCAGCTTCCGTTCACTAAGTCCTCATCGATAGTACTGAAGTAGCACAGTATGCTTTGTTATCTATTGGGGAATTATCCGAAGAGCGAGCAGAATCTAACAACAAAAATTATAAGGCTTTCAGACGGGATCACACGAGAAAAATGTCACGAGTATTTTTAATTTACGAATATGGACTAACTTTACAGACTTTTACTCAGCTTAGACCCATTCATTACCAACTGGTCTTCGGAAATTTCCCCGTAAGAAAAAAAAAGCGTTATGTCGAGGCAGGTTTTAGATTTATAAAGAATTTAGTTTAAATTGAAATTAGGTTTGCTGTTGTAATGATTTAGCTTAGTTGTGGTTATGATGACGTTTGTAAATAAATTGTAGTTTTAGTTTTCTTGTCTTTTATATAAAAAGAATATTATATTTAACGATAACCCCTTCATTAACGGCGTTAATATCATATTCAGACTACGAATAATGTATACTATAGAAGCATAATTCGGCTCAAAAAATGGCTCCACCAAATGGGGACCGCGGAAGGCGTTGCTTAAAATGGGGACCGCGCGACACATTTAGTCCGCGCTGTCACGCATAGCGTTCGGTTGTGTCACCGGAACCAATCTGTCAGTGATTTTAATGGTTTTTTCGCGTTAATTATATTTCAAATATGCCTTCGTGTGTTCTGAAGTGGTGTAGAAACCATACGGATATGAAAAACGCTGGAATCACCCTCCATAGGTGAGTAAATATTCATTTTAAAAACACGTGCTGGTGACGTTGAAAAGTGTTATGCAACATGAACTCAATTCGAAAATCAAATTATTTTTATGCAGTGTTTATAGTATGTTAAGCGCTAAGGTAATATTGTTAGTACGATATTATATTAGTAGGATGATATTATGCATAGAAATTAAATTATAATTTGAATTTCACGGATTCCCAACAAATGAAGTCCAGCGTGAAAAATGGGTTAATGCGATTCGTTTGGAAAGAAATGAACGTAATTGGATGCCTAGTCAGTACAGTAACATGCGCGGTACAGTAACATACACTTTTAAACTAATGACATGTACACACTAAATAATGGAAAGGTTAAGCGATTAAGAAAATCTGCGGTGCCTATTTGTAGGTACTGTAAGATATTTTATATATGTTTTTGCAATTAATAAAAAAGAAGTGTTTAGCCAATATAAAAGAAGGAAATGACGTCACGAAACCCCTTAAAGAAAGCCATCCTATAGAAATCAATTACGACGTTATGTTGTTAAAAGCATAAATGAACAATTTGTCATAATTCGTTTGCATTAATTTGCTAAAAAGGAGTTTTTACCAATTTCCAACCGCCATAAAAATTAAAAAAACTAATTAATTTTTCCGAGGCACATAATTGTAAAAAACACCGTAACCGTTTTTCATTTGTAGGCGTATGTTGTTCAATGAATAGAAAAATAATAACTTTCTATTGATTGAACTTATTCAATAACAAGCTTTCTTATTATTGTATAACACCGTCCACGTTCGCCGCTTCGGGTGGGGCGCCGAGCCGCCATGACCTTGGCGCGACCAATCGCGGGCAAGTGTTGAACTATGAATGTGTGAGTGTTGTGTTTTATTGCTGTATTTTAGTATGGGTAAGTTGCTCCAAGATTTTGGCGGTAACTTTATAGAAGTTACATTTCTATAGTATACATTATTCGTAGTATTCAGATATATTTACGAACGAGGGAGAATAAATCTCAAATATTGTGTATTTTTTTTTTTGTTAAACAGTACATATTGTACAGTTTACTGTATATTATGTATTAAATTATGTAAATAAAGCACTAATGTACATTCATGAAGAATTCTTTTTATTATTTACCCTCAGAAAAAATCCCATTTACCAAATTTAATAAAGTAAGGTATTTATGACCGCGCTTGTTCGGCGCCTGGACCACCGTGCGCTGGTTCGAATCCTGCTCGGGACCAAAAATTGTATACAATTATTTTCCAGCAGCCAAAGAATATTTCCAGACTTCCTTGTCTAGGAAGTCTGGAAATGATCTGCTGGCTCAGTTGGATTCTCAAACAATGTGTTATTATTTTTTAAGTCTATAGGTAGTAGATCACTAAAAAGAATAGCCCGCCGAGTTTCTTGCTAGTCTATGTCTATACATAATAATAAAACTGTTGAGGGTCGAGAGTCTGAACATGGAAGCTATTTAAAAAAAATGTACGCGTTCTCTAATCGATACTGAAGCCAAAATGAAATTTAAAATTTTCATGTCCGTCTGTATTCCGAATACGTATCACGCCGAAACTACTGATTTGAATGAAAATTGATACAAGTTGAGGTTATGATCCGAGGAAGGTTTAAGAATACTTTTGATCCCGATATTTGGCACGGTTCCTTTGGGAGAGGGGATGAAAGACAAAACGGTTTTTTTAATTATAACGTCTCAATGCGTGGTCCGATTTCAATTTCTTTTTCAGTGTCGTAAAGGGAGTACTTTAAGGATGCGTCACACAAGTTTCAATGTTGAGGGTTTTGTGGTTCAGGAGTTAGAGACATTTCAACTTTCTCAAAACTTCGAATTCAAGAGTTCCTTTGAATGTGAGGGTAAATCTAAACCTGTGTGTTGGCTTTATTCAAAAAATCAAAATCAAAATTATATTTATTTCACATAGGCATTATACAGATGCGCTTGTAAAACGTCCAGAATATAAAACAAAACTCTACCACCAGTTCACAACGCGACCCACCTGAGAAGAACTGGCAAGAAACTCAGCGGGTTGTTCTTTATTTTGCTCTATTTACAATTTTAAAGAATCTAAAAACTATGCATATTAACATTTTTTTTGAGAATCCAGCAGAGCAGGTCATTTCCAGGCTTCCTTATCCAACAAATAATCATTGATTGTATAGTAGCCCCTGCACTTTTAATTTCGTCTGGTAGCCTGTTGTAAAAGCGTATACCATGAAAGAATTGCTGGTTTTGTGCAATCTGCTATGAAAATCATTTAAGAGCAATTAAGAGAGAATTTATCATTTAAGAGCTTAATGATTAAGGCTAGTGTTAAATATTTCAACCGCGCCGAAGACGTGGACTAAAATTAATTATTTAGAATAGATTCTAAAACAATTAAATCCACGCCCTCGGCGCGGCCTGAATTATTTTACAATATGCTTAATCTTTAAGTTCTTCTATGATTAAGCTCATACACCTTAAGCCTCGTAAACGAAGTTTTGAGGGTCAGATAGTTACATATATACATACAATAGCTGACCCACACAACTTCGTTTGCGTCACATGAGAGTGAGTAAGAGAGTGGTACCTATTGTATTAATACTTTAAGTAATATAGTCCCGTCGCATTTATTCCCGTCGCGCTTACTCCCGTCGCGTGTCTTATATTTATTAGAGAGGTAGATAATAATATTTAAAGTGATATAATTTTTCTCACGTCGCTTATATTCATCCATTAGAGTTGACCCCCACAACTTTGTTGAAGTGATATAATGTTTCCCGTCGCATTTATTTTTGTCCGTTTTTTGGTACGGAACTCATCGTGTGCGAGTCCGACTCGCACTTGGCCGGTATTATCTTTCATCAGTTGACATCGTGTGCGAGTCCAACTCGCACTTGGCCGGTATTATCTTTCATTAGTTGACTGGCTACTACTGCAGAAAACGTTTACTTCCATCGTCGCGTCGAGTTGCGTCGCTCATGTTTTAATAATAATTTAGAGGGTTATTGTAAGTGAACCTTAAAAGATAGGCATATGCTGTGCAGGTCTCTTTTTTAATTTTTTGAAAAGGAAAAAAATTGTAGTACACTATTTTTACGTAACTTTAACCATTTAAGCAAAGTACTCAATGGAAGCTCTCAAAAGAAATAAATTTTCCCCGTTCAGAAAACATTATTCATGGCTGCTCCGCTCCTATTTGTCTTAACGTAATGTTATTAGCCATTAGCCATTCTCAATAAATGTACTTTAAAACTCTGAAATTATTTTTGAAATCGAACCGGTAGTTTCTTAGATTCTAGCGTTCAACCAAACAAACAAACTCTTCAGCTTTATATTAGTAGTATGGATTATGGTCACGCCTTTATCCCCGAAGGGATAGGCAAAGGCATATTATTATGCTTCTACATTTCACCTTTTTAGAATTTGTCCTACGTAATAGGTGGTGAGCCGTATTGCCGTGTTGAAATGGACAGGCGCAGGTCGTCATTTTACTGGCTACTGGGACCAACGACTTATCATTAAACGGCCTTTTGAAGCACGGTAACGCTCAAATAACTGTCACTAAGTGGTCACATGGATGGTCACCCATCCAAGGACTGGCCACAGAGAAAGTTGCTTACAACAGTGACCGTTTACAGAACAATGAGTCTGTCTGCAGTGCCACGAGCGCTTCTTATTTATACATTAGCTATGCTGACGACATGGCGTTGCTGAGTGCCTCAGTATGTGGTCTAAAGAAATTGCTTGTTATATGTGAGGAATATGCCCTCACTCATGGACTGACATATAACGCGAAGAAGACTGAATTCATGGTCTTCCGGGCCAGGGGGAATAAATGTCCTGACTTTATACCAGTCCTTAAGCTAAATGGTGAAGCTATTAAAAGAGTAGAGAAGTTTAACTATCTTGGGCATGTTGTAACCTCTGACCTGGAAGATGATGAAGATATTGAAAGGGAGCGGAGGGCGTTGTCTGTGAGGGCTAATATGATTGCTCGCAGATTTGGTCGGTGTTCTAAGGATGTCAAAATAACACTTTTTAAAGCATTTTGTACGTCTTTTTACACTTGCGGTCTGTGGGTGTCGTATACGCGTAAACAGTACAATGCTCTCCGTGTCCAGTACAATAATGCTTTCAGGGTGCTGATGGGGCTGCCCCGGTTTTGCAGTGCTTCAGGGATGTTTGCAGAGTGGCATGTAGATTGTTTCTACTCCAATATACGTAAGCGATGTACATCCCTGGGGCGCAGAGTCCGGGCCAGCGCCAACAGCATCTTGACAGTATTTTCAAAGCGTTTCGATTGTCAGTACGTGAGCCATTGTAATATGGTGCATTTACTGACAAACAAAATGTTGATAAATAATAAGATTGAGCCCAGATTGAAATTGCGGTAGAATAATTTGACAGTTGACTAATTGTATTTTTATGTGAATTAATAATTATTTGATGATGATTTGATTTGACATTTAATAATGATTTGAAATTTAATAATGAATGTGAATTGAATATATATGAAATGTGTTATTTATGTGAATTATATTAATTGGATCTAATATTTTATCATGAATAAATTAATTTGTTTTGTGCTTTTAATGTGTACTTATATAATAATGTTACTAACCAATTTGGGCCTTGTTGCCATCAATAAAGAAATATTTATTTATATTTATTATAACTAGCTAACCCTCGCAACTGCGTTTACGACGCTTACGTAGGTACGTACATATTTTTGTTTGTTTGTATTAAGAGGGTTTATCACCCAGCGCGGACAACATTGAAAAAGTATCAAGTGGCGTTGAGCACACTCAAAGTATTCGAAGATTACGATAATACCTGACTGGGAACGCGGGAAATAAAGTGATACCTCCTCCCCCTGGAAGGCCTCGGCCGGTACTAATTTCTCGCGGCCCGTGCATCGAGTTTGAGGACTCTTTTTATTACGTTAATATAGATATGTTTAAAGAGGTTTCTAGAATATTACTGATGTATTCAATTGGTGATATCATGATCAGTCTGTAAATGTAAAAAGATCACCATTTTGTCAACTAGAAGTGTACCAAAAATCGTGATGAAGTTCATCAAAGTACGACGTTTTTTGGAAACTTTATTTGTCATGTTTTGGTGATAAGAAATATATTTCGGTATAATTTTCTTAGGCGGATTTAAAGAAGACAATACGAAGATACTTATAGCAGCTTTAATTTCTGTGTACATCAATTAATTTTATACCACCCGATTGGCAAAGATGCCTTGTTTCGTGAATTTCTTCAAACGAGGTGTGTAAACACTGTTTTTAATAAAAACCTAGTTATGCCACGTTTATTTTGATTAGAACAATTTTTAGACAAGGAAATATATTACTCTTACACATTTATCATACTTACTAAACATTGGTAGTTTCTTCAGAAACAAACGTTTCAAACGCGTGAAATCATGTATTTGGGTGTTAACCCTCTTAATCAAATTTCAAGCGAGTGGAAGACCCCTCTTGTCTGGATTTGTAATAATTTAAGTACAAAACAAAGAATATAATGAACATTCGTCTTTGTGAATTCGTGACGAGACTTTGTCTGTGACTCTGTTGCAATCAACTACGTCACTAGGTTACGTGGATCATCTGTTCAAAGTTTGAAATTAAACAAAAATGACAACGGCAATCGGATTGAACTTTCACAATAAACGTTTTAGAGAGGGTCAGTCGGGTGAGACCGTCTCACGGCTTCTTGTTTATTTGGTGAAGCGAGGAACGCATTTCCGCTACTATTTTCTTCTTCTTCCGTGGTTCTTTTACTCTGATGTCTCTGTAGTTGCACTACTCTATGTTGGCGAGTCATATCGCCCATATGCTCAAGGTCGTTAGCCCTGGGTATGGCCTTAATCAGATTTGTCAGTCACGTTTCTCATAGTTGGATAACTATTAAACCAATTCGGCCACTCACAAGTTTCTGATTCCGTAGAATGAGTTTAAGCATAGCTTTAATCTGCCTGTTGCTTTAACTTTTCGTCTACATCACTCAGGGTTTCAACCCAATAGTGGCACAAAAACGTTTAACAGCTTTCAGATGAATGTTTCTATGTACGAGTATAGTCCTTTAGAAGCAGTCTAAGCTTTATAATGACGATTTTAAACTATTACAGTTTTGGTATAGATAATACGGTTAACATCTTTTTGAAACGTTATTGTAGTATATTTTCTAGAAACTATTATCATGGATATTTGATTATACATCATTATATAAATATAATATATTAGTATCATGAGATCATCTCCTGAATCATCTTCGTGTAGAATAAATTAATTAAACATCTTATATATAAGAGCAGCTACTAATAATTGCAGAGTACAGTTCTAAAAACTCGAGCCACAAGATGACTATTCAGATTATTGATACTGTTGATTGATGGCACTTGATGGAACTCGCTACACATATTGAAAAACTTCACTTGTACTGTTCCACAACATTTATGACATTTCATCGTGCATTGTATGACATTTAATCGGTTAGAGATTTTGAATTATTAACATTTAATAATGTTAATTATCGTGCTCATGGCCCCGCGGACTCAGTGTTCTGTAAACGATCACTGCAGTAAGCAACATTTACTATGGCCGGATATGGATGGGTGACCACCACGTGGACCACTTTGTGACATTTATTTACGAGCGTTTCCGTGCTTCGGAAGGCACGACAAGCCGTTAGTCCCGGTTGTCAGTAAAATGACAGTCGTTAAGCCAAGTTGAAGGCCTTATGGGCGGCTTGAAAAATTTCAACTGTGGGTCGTCACAACCTGCGCCCGGGTCGGCAGCGCGTGCGTAGCGCCTCTGGTGTTGCAAACGTCTATAGGCTACGGTTACCAACCTTCCGGTGCGCCGTAAGCTTATCTGCCACCTAAGTAGTATAAAAAAAAAAAAAATTGTGAAACTGTTCCTGTAGGTACTCCCAATACTGTTAACTCCTGTTAAACTAACCCCTACAGCGCTGATTAAGACTAGAAAAAGTTAGAAAAGGAGTTAAAGTGTCTTGGAACTCGCATCGAAATTAATCGGAAGTAAAGTGTAGAAATTAGACGTAGTAGGTCTACCTACTACCTAAGAAATCTATGTGTCGAACTTAAATAGAAATCAAACTCTGCCAGACTTTGGAAAATTGTTAAATAATCCTTTCAAACACTTTTTCGATGCCAATGCAAAACTTTAAAAAGTAGGGATCCCAAATAAGGAGCAGTTGGCGGCTCGATGAGACCTCCACGAAGTTTAAGTATTTTTGTAACAACCCAGTCCACTTATTTACGTTTCTCGGGACGGACGCTCCAAAAGTTTTCTAAGCAGTTTGTTGTTGTTTCACAATGAGCTCTCCTATTTCAGCACCACTATGTCGGAAAATAATTAAGATCTGTTGAAAATTCGAAAATAGATTACGGAAGGGGTATTATAAATGTTTGCTTTGAGACAAAGTTTGCATTTGAAAACTGTTTTCGACACTTTCTATTATTCGATAATTTTCCTATGACTGAGGATTGGTCAGAATAGACACAGAGTTAGTTCTTCATCCTAAGACTACAATTTTGAAGGTTGTTTGTAATAAAAGGCTTATTAACGTTCCATATTATTTTCTATTACGAAGGTGTTATAAAAGCATACAAGCTTCTTAGGTTTTCATATCATTTTTTTAGAAGACTGCATTATTTGTGATAAGTATCTATTCATAATAGTACATTTTGATACAAGTTCGGTAAGTTGATAATTACAGCCGAGGCGTTATTGCTAGCCCGAGCCGCAGGCGAGGGCTACAAGAAAGCAGAGGCCGTAATTATCAAAGCGAACGTGTGTCATACGACGTTTTATAACATATTTGCGAGGAAACAAGGAAATAAATAAAACGGGGATATTCATAAACTAACAAAAAATCGTAGCAAAAAATAGCGATAATAAAGGAATTTTACTTGTTCACAACGCTTTCTTTTTTTCTTATTTCTTAAGAGGCAAAGGCACAAGAACAGCCAGTATTATTAATAAAGTAAATTAATATTGTTTGTATTGGTTTCACATAAATGGTTGTAATTTATTGTCAAAATTAATTAAATTAAACAATTACATGTTTATTTTATTATATTTTATCTCCCAAAGTTAATTTTATTCATAAAATGTTCACCACTTTTCTGACATAAAAACTCTTTGCTAAGATTTAAAAAGGAACCGTTCGTTTTAGACGCAATCGTCCGTTTTACTTTACATTACCGGACTAGGCCGTAATGAGATACATTACGTTAGTGAAATGGGTCAAATAAGAGACTCTTTACGAGCAAATGTGTTATAAAAACATTTTGATTCCACTATATTGCACAGTAACATGGATACACCAATATGCTTTTGCTTTAAGAACTTAAGTTAGAACTTGCAGTACAATATAGTGGCAGTGATTGCTCGCAGAAAACTGTCTCCTTCAATCTAGTTTTACGATTTGTGGCGACGAGGCAGCTGACACGCTAGCTCACATTATATACTCCGCGCAGCTGACACCCGATATTAAAATGATGTTGTTGCATCGAGATTGGACGTTCACACAATATCTTATCTCGGTGCTAAATCTATACTCATTAAGTAAATTATGGAGTGACTCGCCCATTTATCAACGTCCAGCCGATATTATTATATCTAATGTACTACTTTTATACTGTAGACACCCGGATTTTCCAAAAAGTTCTACAAAATAAAATAGAGAGTTAATATTTTGGAGATTATGAAACGTGGAGAGTTACAATCTAAAAAAAAAAGGTTCACCGTATTTGGAAAAAAAATCTTACCCCTAAGGGTGTAATAAAAGGGATGAAAGGTTGAATGAAAATATTTATAAATGATTATGGAGAATGGTTTAGAGTTCAAAGCAAGTGACGGGCAAAAACCGAGGGACACAGCTAGTTACACATAAACGTAATGTAATAGAACGCTTAAAATGTTTCTGTAGGAAATGCCTGCAATTTGTAGACTCACAAGGATAAGCTGAGGTTGTAGTTTTTAGACCTTTTACACTATTTGACCCTTGGCTCTCTAACTGAGTGTGGCGTAAGTGCAAATACGCGTATCCGTAGATTCAGAAAATATTGTACAATGGCTTTCATAACACTTTAACAAAATACTATGATCAAATTGATCATACACGTATTTGTATGCATATAATACAAATGCAATGATATGCTGAGAAGCTGAGTATTTTGGTCAAACGAGTGTTAACCTCTCCTTTGAATCAAACTTTAATGAGACAGATAATTTGATAATAGTATATAAGTTTGAGAGGCGAACGTCTGATTCAGTTTGCAACTGAAAACGACTTTGTTATAGCTAATAGCCTATTTCAACATCACCCTCGGCGGTTGTATACCTGGACGACACCAGACGGGAATCACCGAAATCAAATCGACTATGTGATGGTTAAGTCAAGATGGAGAACCTCGATCAGAAATGCTCACACTTTACCTGGGGCCAGCTGCGGGTCTGATCACGAGCTATTGATGTTCAAGTTAAAGGTGAAACTCACAAAGCCTAACAATGTTGTCAAACCAAGGAAAACAGTAATAAGAGACAGCAACAAATTTTCTCTATACATCAAAAATCATTGGAGCGAATGGGCGAGCACACCTCATCCCAATGAATCCTCTGGAGAACTTTGGGATCGAGCTAAAAGCCTTATTAAAAAGGCTGCCTTGGAGTCCGAACCACCGCCTGAAACACGTAAACGGCAGCATTGGATGACTGATGAGACCTTTGCTTTAGTTGAGAAGAGACGCGCCATGAAAGCCAGGGGTGCAAGTGTCAGAGATATAAACTCGCTTTCTGCTCAGATTCAACGAGGGTGTAGACGTGATTGCAATGAGTACTTTACTAACATTTGTGCCGAAATAGAAAGTCATGCCAACCGTAGTCAAGAGACCTTTACCACAAGATTCGCTTCATTACTAAGTCACTACTTTCGAAAACATGGGCAATTGAGGACACTAATGGCCAAGTAGTGACTGATATACACAGAATCTCTGACGTATGGAGGGAGTACTGTCAGTCGTTATTTGAGGACCCAAACGCGGAGGATTTCCCATCGATTGAGCCTGGAGCTCTGATTGAACCAAGTATCCTTAAATCAGAGATTAGTGCAGCCATCAAACATCTGAAGAACGGAAAGGCCACTGGTATAGACGCGATCCCGATTGAGACCATTAGAGGTATGGGAGAGTATGGTGTCAGCATCTTTCACACTATTTGCAACAGTATATGGCAGACAGGAATATGGCCTTCCGACTGGGCACACACAGTTTTTGCTCCCTTACACAAAAAGGGCTCAACAAGAACATGTAACAATTATCGTTTAATTGCCCTCATATCTCATGCCAGCAAAATCATGTTGCATGTTCTTAACGAGCGACTAAAGTCATTTCTGTCTCGAGAGATCGCACCGGAACAAGCTGGATTTGTTAAAGGAAGAGGCACAAGAGAGCAAATTTTTATATTGCGCCAAATTATCGAAAAGGCACGAGAATTCAACAAACCGGTTTACGTGTGTTTCGTTGATTTCTCCAAGGCATTTGATTCGGTTAGATGGCCAATGCTGTGGAGCACTCTCCTGGAAATGGGCGCACCGAGGCATCTTGTGGATCTCTTGCGAGGACTTTATGAGCAGGGTACAGCATCGGTACAGATCGAAGAGACGTTGTCGGAAAGCTTTCACCCCAGTGCAGGTGTCCGTCAGGGTTGTATAGCGTCACCGCTCCTGTTTAACATTTATACGGAGCTAATTATGCGGATGACCTTGGAGGATTGGACGGACGGTGTTTCGGTTGGCGGACATAAAATATCCAATTAACGGTATGCCGATGACACTACCCTTTTTGCATCCAGTCCAGACTATATGGAGGAGTTGCTGCTTAGAATGGAACGCGTGAGCCTTGCTTTTGGACTGAAAATAAACCGCAGTAAAACAAAGATGATGATCGTAGACCGTGCAAACAACAACTCGCCGGAAATAACCCAGATCATGAATTGCGATGTGGTGCCCACTTACGTGTACTTGGGAGCTTTGGTCTCGAATAACGGTGGATGTGAGGGTGAGGTGAAACGGCGTATGGCCATAGCGAGAACCTCCATGGACAAGATGAAGATTTGGATGAGAAAATTTGGAGGAATCATCACATTACAACTGCTACTAAGATCCGGCTTGTACGAACATTCATATTCCCCATATTTTTGTACGCGGCTGAGACGTGGACGCTGCGACACAAAGAAAGGAAAAAGATAGATGCTCTAGAAATGTGGTGCTGGAGAAGAATGTTGCGAATATCGTGGACGGAATTTCGCACAAATGTCTCGATATTACGTGAACTCGGCATTACACAGCGTCTATCTAACGTAGTACAAACTCGCATATTAAAACTTTTCGGACACGTCTCCAGGCGGAATAATGATTCTGTGGAGCGCCTCGTTGTTCAGGGCAGAGTTGATGGCACCAGGCCGAGAGGACGATCACCAATGAGATTGACCGACCAGATAAAAGCGTTGGTGGGAGGTCCCTTAAATGGGTGCTCCAGATTGTCAGCCAGCAGGGAGAAATGGCGAGAAATCGTAAGGCGAGTTACTTCTGCCGTAGACGACGCTTCTACATGTTGACCACGACCACTCTGTCAAGAGTGTAACGAATAAGAAGAAGAAGAATATAAGTTTATAATACATTGTGTGATACTTTAAATGTGAAACATTGACATTGTTTTTAACAAATCGAGGTATCAGTAATTCGCACCACAGTAACCGTAGCAGTCATAAAACAGTTATGCAACATTTTTAAATAAAAATCCATATTAACTTTCTCAGATTTTTAAATTCCGCTCATGCTTATAACTTAATATTTCACAATTTTCCTTTTGGATCGTTTACATTGTTCAATTTGAGGTTATTCTGTTCTCCTACCAGGTAAAACAAATAAAACTAGGAAATAATCGACTAGAATTACTTTCTGCATACGTAGGTGATAAGATATAAAAACTACTCGTTTCTGCAAAAACTGAGTCATTGCTTGTTGACTTGCTAGTATAAATAACATAACACAGCAAAACTATGTAACAGAATCGGTTAATATTGAGAACAAACTAATTTCCGCTGCTTGTGGTGAAGTTTCCCATGAACTTGTCACCAGTATAAAAAGTAGCTTATAGTTTTGATGTATTATCATTATACTGTCAAGTTTTATTAATATCCGTTTCAGTTATTTTGGTGTTAAAGAGTAACAAGAATCCACACAATGCAAACAAACTTTCGCGCTTATATATTCAACCAAATCAGCCCATTGCAGTACACTGCTGAACGTACGTCTCTCCCAAATTACTGCGACCCTTTTTTAGATCTATCTGGCGTGTGGTTGTCCTACCCCATGTGTACCACGCGGTCTCCACTCCAGTACTAGTTTGCTCTATCGGTTCTCCTACAGGTGTGGCCAGCCCTCTGCCACTTTAAAACGCATACTCTGTGAGTGGCACTCGGCTTCTCTGAAGCTTATATTGTTAGTGCTATAGATGGAACCAGAAAATCAACCAGCCAGTATGACTACGATAAGGCTCTTGAGGTATAATGGTGATATTAGAACTTGAAAAATGCAAAATGGTTCACTTAAACAGATACAAATAATGGCGGACGTACATTTTCAGGGTATCGTAGCCAAATGGCAAAAACGGAACCCTTATAGATTCGTCATGTCTGTCTGTCTGTCTGTCTGTCCGTCCGTGTGTCACAGCCACTTTTCGCCGAAACTATAAGGCCTATGCTATTGAAACTTGGTAACTAGATGTATTTTGTGAACCGCATTAAGATTCTTATACGAGTACAAAACTAGAAAAAAAGCAGTTAATTTTGGGGGTCCCCATACTCAGAACTGAAACTCAAATTTTTTTTTTTCAACAAACCCATACGTATGGGATATCTACAGATAGGTCTTCAAAAATGCTATTGAGGTTCCTAAAATCATTTTTCCCTTAAGTGAATAGTTTGCGCAAGAGACACTTCCAAAGTGGAAAGATGTGTGCCCCCCCCCCCCTCTAACTTCTAAACTAAGAGACTGATAAATCTAAAAAAAATATATGATGTACATTGCCATAAAAACTACCAACGAAAATTGATTTGAACGAGATAGAGCTAGTAGTTTTTTTTAATACGTCATAAACCGCAATTTTCGGTTAATAAATCACTACTACTGCGAACGTGTTAAAAAACATCAATCAAAGTTACAACGAACTATAAGAACTTTTATATTTTGTTACTTGCTGCTATTAAACCCTTCATGGGCGAGTCCAACTCGCACTTGACCGGTTTTTTACTTTGTAGTAATTCAGTAAAAGAGAAGTTTGTTATTACTGTTTCATACGAACCACTTTCATAATTTAATTTCCCAAAGTGTTTCCCTCTTTACGTGAATTAAAATGTCAAATCCCTTGAGTGATATTAACCGGCAATATTTTGGCGAAAGTTAAAACAATTTTAATGAATTGGTACAAAATTCAAAATAACCACCTTTTAACCCTTAAGCCCTACACCTATTTCGCCAACCGATTTTCCTACAGGGGGTGCTGGAGTACCCTGACGTGTAAAGGCAATATACTGTATACTAGAATACAGTGTTTTGCCTTAACAACGCTTATTCGGCATATTTTAGGGTCTACTTTAAGTGAAACTTTTTAAATTTGTGTTACGACCTTTATTTATGAAGATATTCCATATTAAAAAACCATGTAAGTTTCAAAAAATCTACCTTCATCAAACCATAAAACTGTATTTTTTAAAACATTGTTTTGCCATACATTCAACGCAAGGGAATGAGCGACCTTGTCAAGACAAGACACTGTATAATAAATTGACCGACCGCTCTGGATGCGCGCGTGAACCTATCGCTATCGCTCTTACTAATCTTACGCATACGATGTTAGAGCAGGACCGCAAGCGCTGCGGCCGTCCGGCGCCCGGCCGTCTTCGCCGATCACGTGTATTTGTTTTGATATAGATATTCTTTCTTTTGAGAGCTTCCACTCTGTACGTTGCGTAAATGGTTAAAGTTGCGTGAAAATTTTGTATCACAAAAATGCTCCCCTTTAAAAGTTAAAAAAAAATGTCGTCAATAGCATATGCCTATCTTTTAAAGATCACTTACAATAACCCCATCTTAATAAGTTTTACAGTATGAGTGACGAGACGGGAGTAGGTAAACGTGGTCTGCAGTGGTAGCCAATCAACTGAACGATAAAAACCGGCCAAGTGCGAGTCGGACACTAATGAGTTCCGTACCAAAAAAAGAACGGGTGGAAGTAAATGCAACGGGAAACATATATCACTTTTTTTTTTATTGTGAGGGAAAATCCTCGTAGGATGCTATGCCGGACTCTTACCGACTAAAAAACCTCACGTAACGCCCAACAGCCTATGGTTGAGAGCCCCGGGTAAGCCCTCAGGAAGGATGTCCCGTGACTCCCAACAGACCTACGGCCGCCACTGCGGCCTCGCCCAGCGGGTGGTTCGGGTGCAATCCCGCGTCTATGGGGGGTTTCGGGTGTGACCCCGCTTCTAAGGGGGGGCGTGCGTGAGTTGCTCACGTCACGCTGCCGTCATGGGCGTGCTTCTGTAAGGATGGTGAGCGGCCCTCTCACCGTCCTCCGACCCCCGGTCATGGAGGCCGATAGTCCTCGGCGAAGACACGTCGGCGGCGCCCAGGGCGCCGACTGCGAAACTCGGGTGGGAGAGTTCTCTCCCGCACCCGGCCCGCCGCCTCCTTCGCGAGCATGACCTGCTCGCAGAAAGAGGCGGCGCAGTCCCACTTACTCCCGCTGGAGAGCATGGCTCGCACCATGGCATCGAGCGAGAGAGTGTCCACGCCCAGACCCACTACGAGGACCTGGCGCTGTTGTGCCCACGCCGTGCACTCCACCAGAGTGTGGAGCGCCGTGTCATCGCTGCGGTCCTCGCAGTGCTGACACTCGGCCGTGGTTTCCCGGTGTTTTCGCCACAGATACCTACCGAAGCTACCGTGCCCAGCAAGCATCTGTGTCAACCGGTAGGAGAGAGCACCGTGTCTTCTCTCCAGCCACTCGTCCATGACCGGTCTGACGGCCGCGATTGTGGCGAATCCCCCCTTTGGTTGCTCAAGTCGCACCTTCCATGTCTCCACGGTTTCCTGGTGGAGCTGGGTTTGCGGGGCCTCGATTTCTCGAGACGCAGGCCTTTGGCCCCGCTCCAGCGCCTCCTTGCGCCATCTGAACAGTGACTCAAGGGCTCTCGCTTCCAGGTCCCATGGAGGGGTCCCGGCTAGGAGACATGCCGCAACACCGGAGATCGTGCGGTATCCTCTTATCACTCTGACTGCCATCAATCTCTGCGAGCTCAGCAGTCTAGCCACATTGCTGGCCGTCAGGGTCTCCACCCACGCCCATACGGGAGCTCCGTATAGGGCCATGCTTCGCACGATCCCCAGGTACAGTCTCCTGTGGGGAGCGTCGGGTCCCCTGATGTTGGGCATCAGCCGCGCCAGTGCGGCTGATGCTCCCCTCAGTTTTGGGACCAAACTTCGGATGTGATGTCCGAAGTTCCACCGGCCATCGAGTACGAGCCCCAGATACTTCATCGAGGGCTCGATGCCGATGCTGACGCCCCCCACCTGTAGGCTGGATCCCGCAGGTGGCCCCATCTGAGGTCCATGGAAGCACAGAGCCTCGGATTTATGAAGGGCGACCTCGAGACCCAGCCGCCGAATCCGACCCTCGACTTGAGCCACCCCTGCCGTGTCCTTTAGGCGTAACACGTTACGCCGACCCCTCTGAGCAACGGACCAAACATATATCACTTTACATATTAATACCACACCTCTCTCCTTCTCAATCTCATGTGATGCAAACGAAGTTGTGCGGGTCAGCTCTAATGAATCTATGCGACGCGACGGGAATAAATGCAAAGGGAAACATTATTATCACCTTAAATATCAATACTACACCTCTCTCTTTCTCGCTCATGTGACGCAAACGAAATTGTGCGGGTCAGCTCTAATGTATATAAGCGACGCGACGGGACTAGGCGCGACGAGAGGAAATGCGACGGGAAACATTATATCACTCAAAATATTAATACCATACCTCTCTTTTTCCAACTCTCATGTGCCGCAAACGAAGTTGCGCGGGTCAGCTAGTGCTAATATAAATTTTGTATTTTAAAGATTTCTTAATTTTATAACGTTCTTATTTTATATGTGGATCTCAAATTGTGACTATGAAAATAAGAGACTTATTAGCCTGAGTAAACTATTTCGTTTTGTATTTCAAAGTTCTTATGGTTCATTGACCATAAATAAAAGTAAATTATTGAAATAACTTTTTAATTGTTTCATTTAATTCACTACCCTTACTAGAACAGGTTTCACTTACTGAATCTTAATAAACGGTTTCTGCAGAAAACTGTATTCAATAGTACATTATTATAACTAATGTTAAATTCTTAGGATTATTCAGGCAAAACACTGTATTATTATTTACAGTATTATGCCTTACACGAGCTTAACAAATTAATATTAGTCCGTTATAATAACTGTCTTTTTTGAATTTTCTAGAAAACTATTATTTTTTACTGTCAAGTTCTTTATATGGCTATAACAACAATAAAAAAACCTACAAAATGATATAAATTTTATTTATTTTCATAATTTTAATAGCTTTAAATTACAAAAAGACTGTTCAACAGACATTTTGGCGTTTTTCTCAAATTGGTATTTCGGATTATACAGTGTATTGCCTTGACACGTCAGTACCCCAAATTGAAATTTTTGTAATTGTTGAAAAATGCATCAATTATTAAATAGTATGTTTTAATAATATTAATTAGGAACATAAGATATCAAATTAGTCTTAATATATGAAATCAGTCTTAATTTGAGCACTTTGTGGCAACTTTGATCTGATGCTCTAAGAAAATTAGTATTTTGCACCTAAGGCACAAAGTCCTGATTTTTGTGTCCTTGAAGCTTGGACAAAGGGCACAATGCCCTTGGCTTGAAGGTGCAGTAGTAGGATCTGAAGATTCTTGAGATTTTTTGAGGATAGCTCCAATAGACTTTTTCAGATCCCGCCTCAAAGATGGTACCCGGTAACGTTTTTGCAAATGTTCACAATTGAGCCTAATTGTTTTAGAAATGTACGTCTGAACTTTGTATTTCCTGTTGCAAAACTGTTGGGTACTTAATGAATACCCACAAGTTAATTCCAGCAACAAAAGTAATTGGTGAAATAAACACAGTGGCCAATGTCTGTTTTCACTTTCGACGGAACATTTTTTTGCCAAAGCATTAAAAACATCTAAATCACCTTTAGTTTAAATGTAAAAATGAATTATTGCTGTCAATTGCACTTATATACATACATACAATATATATACATGCGTGTATACAAATACTTCAACAAACCCAAAACAAGTAGTGAATAAAAATACTACCTACACTTATTGTCTATTTTCCTACACTGGGGTGCAGACGCACCCCACAGCACTTGTACAGGCGACCATACTATACGACTGTCGTCGCGGCGTTGATTAATCGCAAGCACTAATCACCAAACTAAAGTACTGTAACGCGCAAATCTGTGGTTAGTAAGGTAACTGAGATATTCACAAAACAAATCGGTCTGGGGTTCACCAGCACCCCATGTAGGGTTCCAGGGTTAAGTAGGGCAAGAACAAAAATGATGATAAAATGTGGGCTTATGGCTACCCCTTGAGGAATTTAGGCATGACTATATCGATATAAGGTAATTTTGAGCTAAAAATGCTATCTGTAAAGATTTATAAATTACTAATGACCTTCCCGGTATGATCGATTTAGGTAGTTAGTTTTCGAGCAAATTGTGTCAAATATAAAGCAGCTCATTATCATCAATGTTAGCAAGCAAAACAAGCTAAAACTTGTGCTCACTTCTAACGGAATCTTCTGTAGGACAATAATACAAGCTAATCAGTTATTTCGATTATCAAACTGAGCGCTTGTCAAAACAAAGCCGCACAGTTTGGAATAGTTTGCTTAAACAGCGTCGCACTAAATATCGCGCTATTGTATCAAACATACTTGGAAGAGCGCCAACTTTCTCACTAAGTGCACGGAAATTTATTGTAAAAACATTGAAAAACTAAATAACTTCAACTCCACAATAATTATTTTGGGCTGCATCGGACATTCAAGTTATATCATACATTGTTTGGTTGAGCATGAATTCTGTGCTATTCACCAAAGCCACTTCTAGCATTACTTTTTAATTAAAATTAGAGATTAAAGATGTACAGCCCCTCAACTTACCATAATAATAATCATAACATGTACCACAACAAAACCATTTTATCCGTATTATCACTCACACACCTATGTGTGCCTATGGTCATGAAGAAGATAAGGCTCAATGTAATCTATGTAAAATATATTACGTGTTGGATGTTATCCATAAACCTGTTTACTTGGGACCGATTGTGCGTGATTCAGTATTATGTTGTAAAATTAAGATGTTTTAAAACATTCTTCCAAGCGCTTGTACCTCGCTAGCTCTGTTACGATCATCTTCAATGCGTCGATCATCTTGAGCTAGGTTTCTTGCTGAAATAAACAACCGTTTGTTCGCTTGTTATGCTTAATCTATGAATTTTCTTTAAACTTAAACAATAACTACGATATTTATACGCATAAATTGTCTTGTAATATTACAGGAGCTTTTCACGAAAAGCTTGTTTTAAGTTTAATAGTAAAATTAAATACTCTGTTTCAAGAAAATGCAAACAGCCATTTTCAGTTGGGCAAATAAGCCAACTACTGTAGGATGAATTCAAGACGCTTTTGGAAGTGCAACGCACGGTGCCTAGGCATTTGTTCCTGTAATGGAGTTCGTCGAGGAAATTTCAGTAAAATGTTTTGGCATGTTTATGAGATACTAGATACAATACTAAGAACATAAACTTCGTTCATAATATTAAAATGTAAATGTAAGTCACAGCATACTAAGTACTTTTTACATACATAGACAAAGACTGCTTTGAATCTATACGATGTTTCCATAGAAAAACTCTATTAAGCTATGGTTGTAAATGCAATAGTAGAGAGGTTTTCAACAATTTTAAAAAGTGCTGATTTATTACATTCCCGGTCCATGACTCGTAAGAGTGTTCTGGGACGCGTATGATTGTCTTTTGTGAGTCTGCACCATTGGTCACGCCACTGACTGTAACTCCCAACTAGCTTGACGGATTCTTGTGATAAAGGTTTAAATACTGTTAAGACATGTCTGAGGATGGTTCTGAGCCACTTCAGGTCGACCTAGGTCAGGCGTAACTAGGTGTAATTTGCCTAAACATCCACTAACGGCAGAAATGCAGGAGTATGAACGACTTCATACCATTCTCCGACCCGAGCTCCTTGATTCATTTTATGAGTCAATTTAAGACATTGACTTTCCCTATAATATTATAGTAAAGGTTTAGCATAGCGTGTAATCAGAGTTTTACAAAGGTAATTTTTATACCCAATAAGACAGTGTTTTCTTGAATATAACATGAACAAAAGAGCGAGCAGATGATTTATGAACATTAATAAAAAGTTTACGTTCTACAAAACGATGAAAATGTTTCTTACAAGTAAAACTTTGCTAGTATTGTTACCGCGGCTGGCTTATAATAATCTTTGCTAGACACAGATATTGTAAAGGTTTTTGTGCATGACTTACCAACTTTTAAAACTTAATATTTTGACAGTTGTTTGAGTCTCATGGTCCAGTGGGTAGTGTGCCTGACTAAGGATTTGGAGGTCGTGGGTTCGATTCCCACCCAGGACAAATGTCTTTGTGTGATGAACACATTGATTTGTTCTGTTTCCGGGTGTAATTTATCTATAATATGTATGTATGTGTTTAGAAATATATAAGTATCTTTATCAGTCATTTAGATCCTATAGCACAAGTTTATACTCGTATTAGTTTAATTTGGACTAGATGATGTTGTGTGAGAACCACAAATATTTATGATTTATTTATTATTTAAATAGGTATAAATTAAGAGACTTTAAATATCAAATATTCGTCGACGTAATCTATACTTCTATTATTATTAATTATTAATTAATATTATAAAGAAGTAAAGTTTGTGTGTTTGTATATTTGTTAAATTGTAAGGGATAATCTCGGGATCTACTGAACCGATTTTAAAAATTCTTTCACTGATAGAAAGCTACGTTATTGTGGAATGTCATAGGCTATATAGCATCACGCTACTACGAATAGGAGCGGAGCAGTAATAGTAAATGTTTCAAAAACGGGGGAAAAGTTATTCCTTTTGAGAGCTTCGTTGCGTGTGCTGCGTAAATATTTATAGTTATGTAAAAAATATGTACTACAAAATTGTTTCTCTTAAAAACGTTCTAAAAAAATTGCGCGAAAGCATGTGTCTATCTTTGGGTTGGTGCATAATAACTATTTTAATGGCAATCAATTTTTTTCTACAATAATGCCACGGGATACCTCTTTCATAAACGAAATTGTTCTTAAAAATAATGCGACGAGAATACACGTGACGAGAAACCTTTCTCTCTCTCTCTCTCTCTGTCACGTAGTATTGATATAAACGACGAGACGCTACGGGAGTAAACGCAACGCGACGGGAGTAAATGCGACGGGAACAGGTAATACTCTCTCTTATGTGGCACAAACGAAGTTGCGCAGGTCAGCTAGCGTATTATATTAAGGTACCTACATAACCTACATTTTTTCGGTATTTTTTTTTATAAGCTTTTTTGTTGCAGATTTCATACTAGCTTGTTGTGTCATATATCGACCCTTTGCGCTCGGTAAGACTAATTCGTAGTGTGCCTAACTCGCGTTACGTCTAAACGTCATTTACAATTCACTTTCAGCCTAATTAGCTGTATGCCTATATAGCAGTTGGTCTATTTCGTATATGGACTACTTCGGCATATACCTACATCTTAGTTGGTCTACATCGCATTATGCCTAAAATATTAATTGAGTTGAATTCTTAATTTGTACATAGATGAAATCGTTGTCATGCAGCTGTAAGGATATTTTGACTTTTTAATGAAAAATATCAGTTTCCATGTTATCTATACTTTTTTTTTTAACGTGAGAGAAAATCCATCATGGATGCTATGCTGGACTCCTACCGACTGAAAAACCTCACGTAACGCCCAACAGCCTATGGTTGGGAGCCCCGGGTAAGCCCTCGGAGGGAGGGGTGCTGGGAAGGACAACCTCCACGTGGTGCATCCTGGTAACGTGGACGACGACGTGGGCTTCGCGCGAGGCGCACGTCGTCGCCCATGGCCACGCGCACGTCCACCAAGGAGGGGGGGCCGTTATGGCCGGTTTGAAGTTCTCCGCATGCGCTCTCTTATGCAGAGCGTACTTAGCGTCTGGCAACAGACGGGTAGGTACGGTGGCTCTTTGGAGTTGCGAGGAAGAAAACCTCTTCAAAAATTACCCCGGATCCTATGCTCTGACACCCGGCAATGGGATGCATCGCTGGGGGGAACTCAGTGCCTAGGGCGTCACTCCCACCCTTCCCATCCTCACATCCATTCCCTCATTCCCACTCCCACCTCAACGTCGGCGGATATTAAGTGTAAAAAATCGCCTCACTCTGGCGTTGCAAATGTCCCTAGAATAAAGTGACCGCCTTCCATCAGGTGGGCTGACCTCGATGCCACATTTAAATATGTAGCCCAACTGAGGCTTATGACTAAATCTCAGTAGGCCTAGTTATTATTTGACCTATTTAGCTGTTGGCCTACATCGCAGTAGGTCTAATTCGCGTTATGCCTACTTCTCCTTTTGAACTAGTCATAACGCGAGTTAGGCTTACTGCGAATTAGTCTTACCGAGCGCAATTCATATTGGAACATCACGATACTATCCCACATGCGTGCCATTTTCCCAGACAGCGGGTGTAACATTTCTCTTCCCATCCATTACAATCCATCATGATTCCTTGTCGTTAATCCCTGGGACGTTAACTTATTGCAATAATTACTATCGATGTAACACACTTGTGCTACTTTTCCGTTAAGCACGTGTCAAAGGAACATGTTTTTGAGTTAACTTGTTATCTTGGTGCCATATTCAATTCGTAATTATTCAATAGACGTTAATTCTGGCAGATGGCTTGTTCCTCAATTCAAAGGTGTGTGTCTATCACATTTACTTTTACTATACGCGGTATTTTTAGAAGCTCTGCGTTCTCAGTGTTCTGTACACGATCACTGTAGTAAGCAACTTTCAATATGGTCAGTCCTTGGACTGGCCATCTGTGACATTTATTTCAGCGTTTCCGTGCTTGAGAAGGCACGTTAAGCCGTTGGTCCCGGTTGCTAGTAAAACGGCAGTCGTTAAGCCAAGTTGAAAGTCTTTTTATAGTCACAATCTGGGCATGTCCATTTCAACACGGCAATACGGCTCACGACCTATTACGTGGGACACATTCTAAAATGGTGAAATATGGTTACGTAATATGCCTCCCCTTTGGGGATAAAGTCGTGACCATATTATGTATGCACACCTGGCATTGATTGGGCTATCCTACAGAATTTACTCCTAATTATAATATGAGTGCTACAGAAACTAAAAAAAATCTACAGCAGGCAGTTACAACCTGCACCTGTCCGTTTCAACACGGTAGTATGACTCGCCGCCTATTACGTGGGAAAAAATCTTAAAGGGTCAAATGTGGGCATGTAATAATATAGGCCTATATATAGGTATAAATACAACGATGGATAATTATGTATGATTTGAAAATGGTTGAATAATTTCCTAGCTTGTCTAGCTCATGTTCGAATTCGAAGTTCTGCTACAGCCTTGCAAATTAGTATGAAAACCGACGTAAACCGACGTTAAGCGATGGTGGTCAGTCAACCTAATGATGCCTATTACCGCATATATCCACGCGGAAACAATTTAGTGATAGTAGACCAACCAATTACATAAGATCCAACGTCACGAGCGAACACGTAGCCACAGGGAGCACTGGATTTTGAGGTATACAATATACCGATATTATAAATGTATTGCTAATATTTGTGTGACCCATAAATGTTTGTCTCATGAGTCTGGGTGTTTCTATGTATAGTATGTATGTATCTAAAAGTATATAAGTATTAATATCCGTAGTCTGATACCCATAACACAAGCAGGTTATTCCTAGCTTACTTTGGGATCAGATAGCGTTGTGTGAAATGTCCGTGAATATTTATTTATTTATTTATTTATTTATAAGTAAGTACCTACTACTATTAAAAGTAGTTCTACTAATATAATAAATGTGAAAGTGTGCGAAGATATTTGGATATTTGTTAATCAATCATTTTCTAACGTCTATATTTTAGCTAACATTGGTGTATTAAGTTTCAAAAGTCAAATACATCAATTATACTACTATCCCTCGAAAAACTATTTTATATCAGCGTCAGTATTAATTGAGTCAGCTGTCCTATGGTCACTCAGAGGTTAGCAATTCAGATGAAATATTTACATAATATCTAGTGGAACTTAAACAATTTCATTAAAAGTGAAACCGCAACATTCAGCAGTTTCGAATCAATCTGACCACTAAACCAGAGATCCGACAAAGTAATCTAAAACTAACTTAAGCAAAACATCCTATTGACCAGCACTACTCGAAGTTGGAACTGTTACTTGCCGCTACCCACTCAATTTATTTCGAACAAAGCATTCCACCCGCATTGATTTGGGTAAGTGAATTTTGAAAGTTGAATACTGTAACTTAAAGCGGTGTCATTTTGACGAACTAATAACAAGAAAAGAAAAACTTCACACTACTTACTTCACTCTCCTCTTTTCATTTTGATTCTTCTAAGGAACTGAAACGACTGTTAGTATTTCAATAGCAGACAAGAAGCTTTTATTAAAAATAATATTATGAGTGTTGCATTTGTAACAAAGGCATGAATGAAAATAATTCAAATAATGTGCATGTTGTTACTAGCAACATATTCGTTTAAATGTGTTTTCATAATTTTAAACCTATAATACTAACATCAAAGACAAGATACCTAATAGTATTACATAGTAAAACGATGGAACACAATGTCATGGTTTATAGAATTTTAGTTAATAATAATTTACATTAGTAATACGCACTAAAAGCATTTCTTTGTGTTACAAAAAACTTTTCGCACCATTCACTTCACCCAATGTCGTCTCGTGGGAAATTAATAAATGTTTCCCAGATTCCCTTCATGCGTTGCAGCTGATAAAAATTCGTATTCGTCGTTATCTATACATATAATAAAATGATAGAAAAGCCAAAACTGTACATCGGAAATATTAACAAAAAAATACTCGCTGGGTGTTCTGCATAAGATACCGAAGCTGAAAATGTTGTTAGATTTTTTTTTGTCTGTTTGTCTGTTTGTCTGTTTGCTTTGCTTTGTCCGGAAGGATCTCGAAAAGTACTGAATAGC
Source organism: Miltochrista miniata (assembly GCA_933228765.1). Taxonomy (NCBI): domain Eukaryota; kingdom Metazoa; phylum Arthropoda; class Insecta; order Lepidoptera; family Erebidae; genus Miltochrista; species Miltochrista miniata. The sequence continues at coordinate 3,206,678 of OW121749.1, read as the reverse complement.
AATGGGTAATTCGAATAATTTTATTCGAATAATTCGAATAAGACTGTTGACTCGTTGATCCGAATCGCTTTCGCCCGAAACCGAATCACGATTGGTTGGATACATTATTTGATATTCGATTCGTTTTACGTACAGCAGTGATGCCAACTTAGGGGTTTCTCCCTTAATTTAGGGTTAAATACCTTTATTTAGGGGTATTTTTAGGAGTTATATATATTCTAAATAGGAGTGCCAGCTCTTGAAAATTTTCATAAAATAGCGAAAAATAGGAAATAAGTTTTGATTTTGCTGTACGTACAATACAATTGTACCTATTTTTCATTATTCTGTTGTTATTATTACTTTCCTGGTGTCTACATAAATGAATTAAAAAAATCGATTTAGGAAATTTTATCGCTTTTGTCATGAAACATTAATTCATGCTTCGTACGTTTAAATTTATAGAAAATAACACAACTTTATATTTATGAGCAGAACTGCCAACACCTTTGAGACCTAGTTTGATTTTTTTTAATGTATATGTAAGGTTTCGTGGTTTTTGCCTGAATTTTTGCAATATGGCAATGAAGGTAGTTTGAGAATTCAACTGGTGGGGATTGTCAATAAAAAGCAGCAACGCCATTTTGTGGGTCTCAGTCGTAAACTACACGTCGCTAGATAGAAACGTAAAAGTGTAATTGGGCAATGGGGAGCATTGTTGACGGTGGAAGGTGATCGTTTATGCATAGTAAGGTGACTAAATTGTTTAAAAATAGTCTTAATCATTAAGCTCTTTTATGATTAAGCCAACACGCCAGTTTAGGTTCACTCACATTCAAAGAAACCCCTACAATTAAAATTTTTAAAAATATCTGATTCTTAAAAGTGTTATAACTCTTTTATTTCTAAACCGATTTACAAAAAACAAACGCTAAATGTTAACTGGAGCAAACCTCAACACAATAAAAAAACCGCATTGCAATCGGTTGAGCGGTTACTGAGATTAGCGTGCACAACCGTACAGACAAACAGATATACAGACATACAGACATACAGACAAACAGACGAAACTTCTAAAAGTCATTGTTTTGGGTTCTATTGCGTTCATAAAGCCCCCCTATAATATTTTATCTTATTTATCTTCCATGTACAGACAGCGACCTGTTCCGATTTTATTATATGTATTGATTGATGTGAAAAATAAAGAAGGAGTGATGATATCTCTGTGTTTTCTTCTGAGGTTTTACATCTCAGAAGTGGCACTGTGATCCACGCCATGTAAGTACACGCATAATTTTGTATGAAATGGTTACTTTGGTTAGTAGGATAAACTATGTATCTGCCTTGCCATAACATGGGTTTGGTAAGAAGGATGGATATTGCTGGTTAAGATTTAATAATGAAGGTTAAGGTTTAGTAAGGCGATAGATATTGCTTGTTAATTCAATTAGTACTTTTCATCTAACAGTATGCTGAGTTTTGCTAAGTGATGGGAAAATGGACCGTTAGGTTTTAACTACATGGTAGCACAGATTTCATGGACATGAGATCAAAGGATTTTCAAAGTTATTTCGATACTGGTTTGTAAGCGAGTGCGCGTAGGCAAGGGTAGGTTTGAAAAAGGAAGTAAACGGTAGATACATGAGTTTGCGTTTTGTACCTTGTTGTGGTGTTGCGATTCTGTTAATAAAAGAAAAGTGGAATAAGTGGGTAGAAAAGAAATCTTGCAAGTTTAGTGGTTAGGTACACTGTGTTTGTATAGATTCGGTATTTGAAATTGAATACATTATCAAGTCATTATAATGTGAATATTTAGATCGTTAATTGGTTCATGGATGGAGTTTCGTGTAGGTTGTGGCGTAAAACATAGATTTGCTATATTAGTTTATTAGGCTAAATACCTAATATTAGGTTAATAAATAAATAACAATAGTTAAATACCCCACCCCAACAAATAAAAAAGAGCTAAAGCGTTTCTTGGGTGTAGTTTCTTGGTATCGCAAATTTGTACCTAGGTTTAGTTCAATAGCAGGTCCACTTAACCGACTCACATCAACAAAGAAAACACATAATAAAAGATTTATTTGGTCAAGTGAGGCGGATACAGCTTTCCATATTTTAAAGAATTGTTTGGTTACGGCTCCTATTTTAAGGTGTCCTGATTTTGATTTACCTTTTAAAATTCATGCAGATGCTAGTAACTATGGCGTAGGCGGAGTACTGACACAGACTATAAAGGGTGTAGAACACCCAATTGCATATTACAGTCGTTCTCTGTCAGGGGCGGAGAAGAATTTCAGTACCACCGAAAGGGAAACCTCGGCAGTATTATCGGCAGTGGAACATTGGCGTTGTTACATAGATAACGGGAAAAGATTCACGGTTTACACCGATCATTCGGCGCTGAAATGGTTCCTTAACCTAAATAATCCAACGGGTAGGTTAGCACGGTGGAGTATTCGATTGTCGTCATTTAATTTTGATATTAAACATAGAAGAGGGGTAGATAATGTGATACCTGATGCATTGTCTCGTCAAGGTAACATAACCACTATTAACAAAAATTATATAAATTCTTTAAGCACACAGTATGAGTGGTACTTAAATATATTTAACGGTTGTCAAAGTACACCTCTATCTTACCCAAATTATATCGTTAAACAAGGATTGTTATATCGTTTTATGAAGTCTTCACTTACACTGTATAAAGAGTTTGAATGGAAGCAGGTAATACCTTCAGAACAAAGTGAAAAAATTATTTCGGAAAATCATGCGGAACCAACAGCCGGTCATTTTGGTATTTTTAAAACTTACAAAAGGTTAACATTACGGTACTATTGGCCGGGCATGCATTCAGACGTGGTTAGGTTTATTTCTTTATGCGAGGTTTGCTTGGCTCAGAAAGCACAAAATCACTCTACTTTGGGCGAAATGGGAAGACCAAAGAAGTGTACCAGACCATTTCAAGTCCTCAGCATAGACTTAGTCGGTCCGTTAACGACTACACGTCTCCAAAACGCCTATATCTTGGTAGTATCGTGTTGTTTTAGTAAATACTGTTTATTGTTCCCAATTAAACGAGCATCGGCCGAAATAATTACTAGTTTATTAGAGGAAAAGGTTTTCCTAGTTCATGGCATTCCATCTACAATTATAATGGACAATGGGAAGCAGTTCGTTAGTGTCACGCTTAAACGTATGCTAGAAAAATACAAAATTCCTAAATTGCATTACATGTAACCCAAAGATGTTCTGTGTTACTCACCAACTAGCGTGAGGTAGCTATGCAGAGAACTCTATCCCAGGGCGCCTTAGAGTTTCCAGTCTGTGTGCAAGGGTAGGCTAGGGCTCTGACGAAAACAGACAATAGGGTGTACACACATATATTTACTAAGTACACAGAGATACACAGAGACTCACAGAGAGCTTATTCACTGATAGACACAAATATCACAGGTACACAGAAATAAAGTTTAATTCCACTTAATAGACCACTGCCGCGTGAGCAGGTAGAACGGGTAAGCAGCTAACTACACTGTAATAGGGTGACAGTTACTGGCCTTGAGTATGCTGAGAGCAGCACAGCCCGAGAATGCCACGTGGAGGCGGCTGGTCCCTCTCAAAACACCTCGCTCATGTAGTCCACGTGTCATTGGGTGTGGCTCTGCCAACCGTGAACGGGCCGCTTTTCCCCGTAGTATAAAAAACCCGGTATCCCGGGTGTAGGTTGACACAGAGTCCAACTCCTTCTGAAGAGAATAAGTTAACTCAGACTAATTCCTTAACAGGTCCTCATGTTGCAACTAACAACCTCCAAAGCTAAATTGAGGCGTGCCACTCAGAGTAATATCAATCCCTCGTCCTTAGCCGATGGTCAAAAGAGACTCGGAACCTTGTATCCGGGCTTTATCCCCTCTCTCACGTGGAATCGTCTCGAATTTTTATCTAAAACCAGCTTTCATTCAATGCAAAAACCGTCCGTCACTCGTCCTTATGACATCCTGTCATTCTGACAGCAGAAATGTCACCACTGACAACCGATTAAAAAAGATAACTAGATAAGGCTGCTTTCACATCCTGAATACTGCATCTATAGAAAATAAATGCTACAACCACCCCCCCTTTAATAGTATTTCCTGCGGATATGACACGCTGGAAATACACAATAAAGAAAACAGAAAAGTACTGACTAATAAACAAAGACAACCAGCTAGGTCCTTCAAACACCAGCTGACTACGACCATTACAATACCAAAGAAAGATCCTCCTATGTACCTAACTAGACACTGACTCGTGTACCGGTTAGGCTAAGTAACTAGAGTCTAATGCCCTTCATAGAAAACGAATGCTCCCTTTACTCACTGCCGATACCCTAACACTACCCAAGCTCTCAGGATAATGTAGAGTACTAAGAAGCGAATGAGAGAAAAACGCTCGGTGCGGTGCATAGAACAAACTACAACGTGACAATTTAAAGTCACGTACACATATAGAAATACAAACAAAAGATTAAAATAGTCTTACATAATGATCACATAGCACTGGTTTAATAAACTAGAGAAACAGTGCTATGTAGTTACGTTAGGTATTGGAGACTGCTCCTCCTGATACTTCAGGATGTCCTTGATATGGTACTCCCCAAGATCCTTACCGTCCAGATCTGACAGCCTATATACTAAAGGGGATCGTTTAGCAGTCACCACACATTTAAGGAACTTAGGAGCTAGCTTAGAAGTAAAATTCTTGGCCTTGTTGGACAGGTAGAACGTGCGTTTGTAAACTATCTGTCCCACTTTCAGCTCTACATGCCTTTTTCTGAGGTTGTAATACTTTTCATTACGCTGGTGGGCAACGTTCAAATGTTTCCTCACCTGGTCGTAAATGCGTTGTATTTCTCTCAGCTTGACACCGAAGGCTGATGGATCGTCTACAGAGACTGAAGTAGGATGGCACGCGATATCTGTCTGCCTGTATAACACTCCATCCCCAATAAATTCCCTACCATGTACCAAAAAGTAAGGGGTGAAACGAGTTGCTTCGTTAACTGCAGTGTTTAAAGCACACTGTATCTCAACCAAGAACTGATCCCAAGACTTGTGTTGCGACTTCACATAGCATGAGATCGCTTGAACAACATTACGAATAGCTCGTTCCGCCTGATTAGTTTGGGCATGATACCTAGGGTTATAATATATATTAGGTACATTGTATTTAGCCAACAGATCCTTAAATGGCTTACTCACAAACTGAGGGCCATTATCCATGTAAATAGTCTTGCAGACTCCGTGCACGAGAAACACACTCTTCTCTATGAACCTCGCGACTACAGCGCCTGTGGCAACCCGAACAGGGCACAACATGACGTATTTGCTAAAGTAGTCGGAGACCACGATCAGGTGTACGTTTCTATTGCTCGAAGTGGGAAAGGGACCTAGCAGATCGACAGAGATAGCTTCGAATGGCTTCGAAACCCGCTTCGGGCTACCCATTAGGCCGGGACGAGACGTATTTACGGGTTTGTACTGCTTGCATGTTTCGCAATTCCCAACATATTCTTTGACGTCCTCGTACATCTTGGGCCAGTAATAATTTAGGGCTAACCTTTTATGCGTCTTCCAAACGCCACCATGGGCACTAAGTGTGTCATCGTGGTACTTAGAGAGCAGGGGCAAGCGATCCTCCTGAGGTACCACCAGCTTCCAGTCAAAGTCTGAAGTCAAAGAATATTTATTTTTAGTTAACCTATATAGAAGGTTGTCACGAATGTCATAATTTGGTGACTTCCTAGGGTTCTTCCGAACACTATTCATGGTGTGGTCATACCACGGGTCTTTAGTGGGTACTGCATCGAGGGAATCAATTTTGATACGAGACAGAGCATCAGGTACAACGTGGTCTTTACCTTTTCGATGCTCTATGTCAAAATCGAATTGACTGAGCCTCATGCTCCAACGTGCTAGACGACCCGTGGGATTTTTTAGCTTATGGAACCACAGAAGAGATGAATGATCCGTGACGACCGTACATTTTTGGCCTTCGACGTACTGTCGAAATTGTTCCAAAGCGAAAATCACGGCCAGAAGTTCTCGCTCAGTTGTGCTGTAGTTCACCTCATTCTTGTTAAGAGAACGGCTACAGTAGGCGATAGGGTGCTCAACACCATCGTGAGTTTGTGTCAGTACAGCAGCAACTGAGTAAGCTGACGCGTCACTAAGAATGCGGAAGGGCATCTCAAAGTTAGGCATTTTTAATATAGGGGCAGAAACCAAGGCTGACTTTAGCAGGTTAAAGGACTGTTCAGCCTCAGGGGTCCATTCGAACTTAAGGTTCGTAGAAGTCAGTTTGCACAGAGGTTTACTAATCTTCGAGAAGTTGTTAACAAAGCGACGATACCAGCCGGCCATTCCCAGAAATCTCTTAACCTCCTTAGGGTTAGAAGGGGTGGGATAGTTGAGGATAACCTCAACTTTACCCGGGTCTGTCCGTAGGCCATGTTTGTCCACATAATACCCCAGGTATTTGAGTTCACTCCGACAAAAGTGGGATTTTTTCATGTTAATAGTTAGGCCAGCATCCTTGAGTTGCTGATAGACTCTATGTAAGAGCTCTACATGCTCCTCAAAGGTGCTGGACACACAGACTATGTCATCCTGAAACGCAAATACCTTGTTGTCGAACTCGGGACCAAACAGACGGTCCATGAGGCGTTGCATCGTGGCACTGGCCCCGACAAGACCGAAGCACATCGAATTGTAGTGGAATAATCCTCTCCGGGGAACCGTAAAAGCAGTCTTCTCAGCAGACTGGGGTGAGTCAAATGGAATCTGCCAGTAAGCCGCACTCAAATCTACAGAAGTTAAATACTTAGCGTTATTAAGGTGGTCCAAGATTTGATTGATATAGGGTAAGGGGTAGGCGTCACTCTTTGACACAGAGTTCAGCTTGCGAGAGTCCAAGCACAATCTGAGGTCGCCGTTCGCCTTCTCCACCATGACCACTGGAGAGTTCCAGGCGGACTGAGACGGGGACACTACTCCCATCTCCAGTATTCGGTCCAGCTCGGCTTCCAGGGCCTTCTGCTTAAGGGGAGAGAGCGGATAATAACGCTGCTTGATCGGCTTGCTGTCAACAGTGTCAATGACATGGTGCACAAGTGAGGTCCGACCTAAACCCACCTTATCAGTGTTCAACGAGTCGAATTTTTCAATGACCTCGTTGATTACACACCTTTGTTTAGTTGTCAAGTTGTCGTAATCCTCGAGGCCACCGTTAAGGGACACAGACTCGATAGGATTATTATCACTAAAGCTATCAAGACTAATATTTTGTAAAATTAACTTATCACTTAACTTAAATTGTTGCCAGAAATCCACTCCAAATATCATGGAGGTGGTTATACCTGGGACAACATAGAACTTGACAACTCGGATAACCGAATTGTACTCAATTGGCAAAGAGATACAACCCAGACATTGCAAGTGAGTGCTGTCTGCAGTTGTAATACGAAAAGTAGGATTGATACTCACAAGATCAAAACCCAGTTCCAAGAAGATGCGGTGCGCTCCCTTACCTAGTATAGAGCAGGAGGCACCGGAATCTAGAAGGCCTAAGACATTTAAATTTAAAACCTTAACAACTAGATACGGTCTAATGTCACTTTCCCGTTTAGGAAACAGGACCTTATCAGAAATAGACTCAGATACAGAGTAATGCACAGAGTTCCTAATAAGGCCCTGGCCTACGCGTTTTTTGACTTGCTAGTACAGTGTGAGCAGTCTGGGGTCTTGACTCCTTTGAGACCACACCGGAAACACACCAGCTCCCTTGACTGTGTGCAGCTGTATGCAGTGTGACCGCCCCCGCCGCAACGAAAGCATTTGCGATCGTGGGGGGTAACCGGCGTCTCCACTGCAGACACCTGCTTAGCGGGCTTTTGTACACCTTTGTTCTTGAGCTGGTGTAAGTCAGATGTAATCTCAAACTTGTCAAGAGCAGGCTCATGGAAAGCGTCTGCCCTAGTACGCGCAAGCTCCAAGCGCTTACCCAAACGTCTCAAGTCATCTACAGAGTTGACATCATGCAAGGCCAGTTCCTTCATGTAGTCAGGTCTAATGTTGTGCATGAGAATGTCCAGCTGTTCCTCACTGGGCATCTTACATGACAACCTTGAGAACATGGCTTGCATTGTACATATATAGTTAACCAAGGACTCAGAGCGGGCTTGTGTACGCTGTCTTATCTCGTTCCTGAGGCGGTAATCATAATCAGGAATATCGAAGGTATCTCTAAGCTCACTAATAAGATCCTCATATGAGATGAAGTTAGCTTTGTTTGTACGGAACCAAGACAAAGCCGGTCCATCCAACAGGTCGGAGAAAGCCATAAGGAGTCTAGGCTTAGTAACCTCCCGAGCACATCTAAGTTCCTCTAATCTCTCTAAAAACACACGTACACAAGTAGAACCATCATATTTTAAGTTAAATGAACATAAGTTAAGGGGACGTTCTTTATACACTATGTTACATGTAGAACTATTCCTACTTGAACTAGCTCGCACCGAGCGGTCCTCTCTCACTACTGGTGAAGTATATTCCACCTGGTCACGACCCGAAGGATCATCACCATCATCATCCGAACCTTCGGATTCAGAATCACTACTGGGTTCAGCCCTAGCGATGATCTTCACTAGCCTACCACGAATATCCACCAGGTCGGGGCAATCCAGACCACACCGAGCTAACCTACTCAATAAGTAGTTGGCCCTGAGGGACACCCTAAGACGACTACCCCTATTAATGAAGATGTCACCTGACTGAATAGCCTCCTCCAGCTCGGACACCTTCGGGAGGCAGATCGAGAGCTCAGCCGATGCATCAGCGGGTACCGGAGCACTCGCTTTGATGCTACCTCGACGGACGAGTCGGTGTGCCGCTCTTAGCTCACTCCGAAGGCCAGACACTGTCGTTTCCGGTTCCACTGAAATACCCATGTGGGACATCTCGTTAGCAAGTTCATCCTTTCTTAAATAATTAATATATTTTTTCATCTGTGCCATTATGTAAAAATTTACTTACAACAATTATAAAGATAAAATGGCACAGATAGGGATCAATTACAAAGTAAAAATGTAAATTGAGTTACAACAAAGTGTACTAAGTTAGGTAATTATGTTTCAAATTGACTTTTAGAATTTAACAAAGATTAAGGGTATATTAAGAGAGAAAAGTTTCTAAATTTTCTGATAACACAGTTCAGGTTAACATTCAAAATTACAAGGTATGTACACACCTTATAAAAAAGTTTTAAGTTACACAGAGAAATTCACTAAGTTAACACAGAGAGATTCACTAAGTTTACCTTACAAGGTGAAGCTATAGGATAATATATATTATATATTAATCTACACTCATAATATAATAAATATATGTGTGCACCATAAAAAAAGAAAAAAAACACAATAAGAAAAAGAAGTGGGTATGCCAAATAAAATCAAAAAGTTTTTCCAAAATCACAGCTATTTTAAATTTTTGAATTTAGAATTTTGTGTCTTTTCCAGCCAAAGATGTAGGGAGCTGGAAGAAGACGAAAGGGAAGGTTTTGTGCTTAGCTGCTAGCACCACCAATTAACGTCCTGGAGCGTCTCGGACGATATTACAGGATGGTTTCGCCAGAGATAACCACCTATGCACACACACCAGACTGAGACTACCGCAGAGTAGACCCAGAGATTTGCCACTACGTTGGGAGCCAAATTTGTAACCCAAAGATGTTCTGTGTTACTCACCAACTAGCGTGAGGTAGCTATGCAGAGAACTCTATCCCAGGGCGCCTTAGAGTCTGTGTGCAAGTGTAGGCTAGGGCTCTGACGAAAACAGACAATAGGGTGTACACACATACATTTACTAAGTACACAGAGATACACAGAGACACACAGAGAGCTTATTCACTGATAGACACAAATATCACAGGTACACAGAAATAAAGTTTAATTCCACTTAATAGACCACTGCCGCGTGAGCAGGTAGAACGGGTAAGCAGCTAACTACACTGTAATAGGGTGACAGTTACTGGCCTTGAGTATGCTGAGAGCAGCACAGCCCGAGAATGCCACGTGGAGGCGGCTGGTCCCTCTCAAAACACCTCGCTCATGTAGTCCACGTGTCATTGGGTGTGGCTCTGCCAACCGTGGACGGGCCGCTTTTCCCCGTAGTATAAAAAACCCGGTATCCCGGGTGTAGGTTGACACAGAGTCCAACTCCTTCTGAAGAGAATAAGTTAACTCAGACTAATTCCTTAACAGGTCCTCATGTTGCAACTAACAACCTCCAAAGCTAAATTGAGGCGTGCCACTCAGAGTAATATCAATCCCTCGTCCTTAGCCGATGGTCAAAAGAGACTCGGAACCTTGTATCCGGGCTTTATCCCCTCTCTCACGTGGAATCGTCTCGAATTTTTATCTAAAACCAGCTTTCATTCAATGCAAAAACCGTCCGTCACTCGTCCTTATGACATCCTGTCATTCTGACAGCAGAAATGTCACCACTGACAACCGATTAAAAAAGATAACTAGATAAGGCTGCTTTCACATCCTGAATACTGCATCTATAGAAAATAAATGCTACATATACACCCTATTATTCGCCACAGGTTAATATGGTGGAACGGTACAACAAGACAATAGTAACCGCCATTTCTTCCTTTATTAATGACGATCAGAGAGGTTGGGATTTAATTTTGCCAAAGATACAATTTGCGATAAACAGCGCAGTAAACGAAGTTACAGGATTCACTGCAAATTTTTTGACTTTCGGCAGAGAATTGGTTAGCTGTGGTTCTCATTACATTGATTGTGAAGGCAATGACAGTATAGTTTTTCAACCCCGAGACGAATATGCGGAGAGCCGTGGTGCATTGTCTTTAATTTTTGACAAAGTTCAATCACGTTTGATACAGGCACATAGTAGAAACAGTGAGCATTATAATTTACGCAAAAGACAGGCAGAATTTAACGTAGGTGATATAATATGGAAACGAACATTTTATTTAAGCGATAAAGATAAACATTTTTCGAAGAAATTAGCTCCTAAATATATAAAGTGTAAAATTATAGGAAAACGATCTCCTTTAGTTTATGAGCTTGCTAATGAATTTGGCAAAAACATTGGAACGTGGCATATAAAAGATTTTAAACTTAATAATTACAAAGAATAGATAATTATCATCTTCAGAAAATAATTCCAAAAATTAACATCATAACTAAAAATATTTTCTAAGTAAATCGTAGTATGATTTTATTTTCTCTTATGATGGGTAGTTGTGAATATCATGTGAATATCGTTAGGGTTCTTACAGACTGCATTTCACCACATAATTCCACAAGTGTAAGGACAGGATACGGTTTTAATGAATAATGTTGAGATTTAGTATAAAATTTAAGCTAAATTCTCTTGTATATAAGAATTGCGTCATCATGTGATTGTATTGATGACACAAGTGTGCATGAGTATTTTATGAGCGTGATGTATGAAAGGCACATTATTCAAAGGAATGGGTGAGTCCGGTGAATTATGAAAGTTGAAATAGTCAATAATAACTTTGCATACAAATAAACTGCATCGCTAAAAAAAATTTTTTTTCCCCTATTCTAGAACAAAATTAACTTCATTTTATTTTTAGATTTTTATCAAGTTAAATTAAAGTAAGTAAGCCAAGAATAGCAATATCAGGTAAATGATTTAAAAATGAGTGTTGATTTTCTTTTGGATGTTGTCGCGGACAGTCAAACATACACGATAAATTTGAGTCAGTGTGTAAGAGACCTTATGAATAATTGTGAAAATGTATGAGGGTACCTCAAAATATTGTTAAGCTTGAGGTCACATTGTGAATTCATTGTCATGATAAGTGAAAGTTGTGTACGTGCCGTGAGTTTATAAAATTACAAAGTATTAAGAATTACGAATTTATGAAAGTGTTATGCACATGCAGTATGTTAATAGTGATGCATACGTTTTGAAAACGTTAATACATATATTATTGGATATTGGATATCAGTGAGAGGTTAAGGTTGGTACATATGATATTTTTTTCTGGGTTGTTTGTATATTTTTGGTTAGAATTCTGGTAGGAGGATTCTGTAGGTGTATTCAGTGCTATATTTCTGTTTCTTTGTTTTAGTAGTAAATTCTGCCACTCGGAAGCTGTAAGCTTGCCCTCGTAGATTTACGTAGTACCTAATAGGAAGCTCTTAAAGGCTTGCTTATTATATGCAAATATATTGCATTATAGACATATACAATGTTATTACACCGTTGTATATGTTGTTATATAAATTTTCTTCTCTGAGACGGTTATAGAAATCTCAGTCTTCAATTCAAGCCATATTCTATATTACATTCAGGCGGTTCGTATTACCTGAATATCTTAATATTAAGCCTTAAATACGTCTTTTTTCTATCTATCTTGTGAACACCATCAGAATTACTCTATGGAGATATTTAAATGGAAATATTATCTACTAATTCAGTTATTAGAGAATTATATTATATAACTATAATTCAATCTTCACCACAATAGCGCTCACGTGCACTATAGTGACGGAACTGTCATATTGAATTATTAGTCTTAAATTTTGTCTATAGGGACAAAATTTTCTCTTGGGGAGGGGATATTGTGGCGTAAAACATAGATTTGCTATATTGGTTTATTAGGCGCTATTAAGCGTAGGTATATCTGGGTATACTTAGGTCGGTATAATGGGTGTGTCCTTAATAGTGTCCTTAATAGGGTAGTTGATGGAAGGAGATATGGTGGGATATAAGCTATATATAAGCGTGCGCAATAGTAGAAGAGAAAATCAGGAACTAACTAAAATTAATTTATTTTATTTCATACTGTCGAAGAAAATTTACATCAAAGTAAATTATTCTATAAAATATATTTCATTGAAATACCAGTGAGGGCGTACGTAGCCCAAGTATTTTAATAAAATTAAACATTGAAAACGGAAGCTCTGGTAAGCATCAACTTCATAAATTTTATTAAGTAAATTAATTGTGGGTAATTTTCATGTAAAAAAAAGTATATTTTAAGTAAATTTATTTTATCAGGCAGGCGTTTGTGAAATTTAGACAAGGGGTAATGTTCTTTGGTATATTAAATGTTTTAAAATGGGGAGTAAAAATTAGTAATAAGGGAAAGTTTAGGGATATCTGTGGTTCAAGAGGGTGTATATAAAATATATTGTTTGTTCTTTTCAGAATGAGCTTCCAAGTTTATGATTAAAAAAACCCCTGCTTACACCCGTAATATATCTTTGCTGAAAATATAGGCGTAGAGTCATATTACTTATTTTACATATCCTGGAGGAAGGAAGTCCCATCCCAGAATCCGGATGAGTACATAGTTATAAGTTACATTTAAGTTTATTACTGGTGAAGTTGTAATAAAAATATTAATACTCTGAGTTCGTGCATTATTGACTCCAGGACAAATTACCTTACCTAAACTACTGAACCGCCTGGGAACTCCTGGGGAACACTACGGACTTCCCAGAAGCGTGTCAAGGTGTACCTACTTATTTGGTGTTTCGTGCAAAAGTTAGGTTCTACAATGGATTTCGCAATTAACATTACGTCGGCCTAATTCGTTAACCTGCTAAGTCCATTTTTTGGCGATTTTTAGATTTTATATCTATTCAAAAGTTCAATCCAATATCTACCGTATCATTTAAGAAATAAAAGCTATATTAGCCAAAAAACGAAAAAAATCCTATGCCCGAAAAACTGCTTTCTGATCACTAGTCAATCTCCACAATGTAAACCTGTTAAATCCTGTTGGGGTCTCAGTTTTGTACTGACAACGCTCTCAGACTCGCGTGCCGTTAGCGACGCGTCAAGATTTGTAATATTTAATTCATATGGATGGAAATTAACAAGTGTAAACAACTAACTTTAAACAAGGTAAGTTAAAATTGTTTCATTTGTAAGTTTTATTTTACGTTTAGAGCCTAAATCAAATGTTTTTAGTCACATTCAACTCCTTACCTAAACATTTGGGACTTGGCAGGTTTACTTACTATATTATCGTATTTGAACACGAATTTAGCAGTTTATCAATTTAATGATTTTTTATTAATTAATGGCTGAATTAAATATAATTCCGAAGAGAATGTACATAACTCATTAAATAAATTATAAAACTAATTATGAATGTACTTACAAATCATTAGTTCAGTTAAAATTCTTTTTTAGGTCTGTGCCCATTTTAAATTCCATTTATTTTGTCTTACCATTGTCTTGATCTTTTTTTTAAATTTAAATCTTGTTTTACAATATTTTCAGAATGCATCGGGGGAAAAAAATTGTGGCTTTGGTTTCTGAGGCTTGTAACTTAAAGAAAAAATCTGAAAATGTAACACCGAAGTCAGATTATCATCCAAATAAAGTTATACACGTTTTAGAAGATATTCTGTTACAATGTCCAGAATCAAGAACGTTTATACCAGGACAGTAAGATTTAGATACTAACGAAACTTATTATGAGGTAAATGATGATACCAACCTAGCTACACTGAGTAATGTTGAATTACCCAGTACTTTTATTACAGAAAATATAGATAGTAACTGTCCTAGCTTACAATTTCCCAATACTACATTCAATGACGTGCATTCAGACGATAAAACATTGTCAACTGTTTACGATGGTCTCAATACTTTCATCACAGACGAGAATTTGATCATAATACCATCACAAGTAGAAATAGAATCACAAGCAACACACATTTTGACATCAGATTTTATAAACTCCGATACACATACTATTCAAACATTAGGTAAAACAATATCTTATGAACCAAATACCAGTCCTATAGAAATTCTACCTCATGTTGAAAACACACATCATGTTCTACCTAATCCGCCGATATCGGATGGTAGTGATACAGAGATAAAGCTTGTGCCTTATTCTGATTCTGACTCAGATTCGCTTGCTAAAATTAAAAAGAGTAAGAAACGAAAGAAACGTTTTAAAGTTGATAAAAAGGAATGGGTAAACGAAAAAAATAAACAAAGAAGACAAGAAGGTAAATCATATTTTGGAAGAGAGAGAAAACAGGATTGTTGGAATTATAATAAAATTAAAGAAGCGCGATCCCTTAAATCAAGATGCTCCTGTAAAATTGGGAAGTACAGCACTTTAAAATGTGAAACAGTAGATGAAGACGTAAGAAGGAGCATTTTTAATCTATTTTGGAGTCTTGCTTGGGGCGAAAAAAAGACCCTTGTTAACGAATGGGTAACAAGTATTCCGATTGTCCGGCCACGAAATCGAAACACCGAAGGGAGCACCAAGAGGGCTAACACCTTTGTTTATCATTTAAAAGTAAATGATCAAAATGTTAAAGTATGTCGAAAAATGTTTTTGAACACTTTAGATTTAGGAAGATGGACGGTTCAAAATTGGAAGCAGGAGTTTTCAATGCGGCCTCCAAGTATACTAAGACGTTCCACACAAAGATCTGAATCTGCTTCGGAGCCGAAGCAATCACTTATCCAGTTTCTGGAGGCTCTTCCCGTAATGGAATCTCATTATTGCAGAGCGACGTCTCAGAAGTTATATTTATTGCCAGAACGGGAATCAAAACAAAGCCTCTACCAATTTTACGTTAACGATTGGTGCAAAGAGCGAAATACAAAACCTCTCTCTATAAGTTTGTTTTCGAGTTTATTTGAAGACAAAAATTTGGCCCTATTTCAGCCAAAAAAAGATCAATGTGAGAAATGCGCCTGTTATAAAGTCGGAACAGTTACAGAAGAAGAATACAAAGAACATATTGAGAGAAGTAGACAAGCAAGAGAAGAAAAAGATAGGGATAAGAAGGGAGAAAATTACGTGTTCACCGTGGACTTACAAGCTGTACTAATGGCACCAAAATCCAATGTAAGTACACTATACTATAAAACGAAGCTGCAGGTTCACAACCTTTGCTTTTTTAATATAAAAATAAAGACGGCTTCTGTTTCATATGGAATGAAACAGAAGCCGAAAACATGTATTTTATCTAACGCTCTTTTGAATATTGTTATGAGACACAAGAATATAACTATTGAACAAAAATTTTTAGAGGTGGGTCACACCCAAATGGAGGCCGATTCAATGCATTCCACTATAGAACGTCATCTTATGAACAAAATCGTAAATGTGCCCGCTGAATACATATCTATTGCCAAACATGCTCGTAAATGCCCAGTACCCTACTCTGTAACATATTTGGACCACACTTACTTCAAAAAATTCGACAAAATTCAGTTTTATAAAAGTATTCGTCCAGGAAGATTCAAAGGGGGCCTTAAGGTGACTGATATTCGTGCACTACGTTACGAAAGCAATGGATCAATTCTTTATAAAACTTTCCTTGAGGATGAATGGCACAGTTTACCACAAAGGCGATCTCTGCAATGTAAACCTTGCGAGATTACTGAACTGTCTCCATTGCACCAGAACCGACGTAAAATTACTGCACGAAAATTTGAAGACTTGCAGCAAATAAAAAAGACCCTTCCTTCTGATTATCATAAATATTATGATGACTTGCCTCATGAGTAGCATAAGAACCAATAAGTAGAATTTAAGTTTGATTACAACTATATATTTAGACTAATTACAACTTTATATTCAGACTGATTTTTAAAATATTGTTAATTAAGAAGTATTTTTTCTGTTTTGTATTATTATTAATATTAACTGATTGTGATATCTATGGTAGTAAAACAATAATAAATTGTGATCCTTAATTATAACAAAATACTGAATGAACCAAAGTATCAGACTGATTTTTAAATATTATTAATTAAGAAGTATTTATTTTTCTGTTTTGTATTATTTTTAAAATTAACTGATTGTGATATCTATGGTAGTAAAGCAATAATAAATTGTGATGTTTAATTATAACAAAATTCTGAATGAACCAAAGTATCAGACTGATTTTTGAATATTGTTAATTAAGAAGTATTTTTTTTCTGTTTTGTATTATTTTTTAAATTAACTGATTGTGATATCTATGGTAGTAAAGCAATAATAAATTGTGATCCTTAATTATAACAAAATACTTCGGAGTATCCTGCATTATGCGTTGGTTTTGTAGTATTATGTGTTATACATAATACCACAGAACCAACACAATACATAGTAACGTACTTATTATTAAAACTACTGTAAGGGATACTGTAAGATATATTACCCCTGTTTCCTTTAAATAAGACTGATTGTTTAATTTTTAATAATAAATAATAATTATTTTGATTACTAATCGACTTCGTTTTAATTTATCTACCAGTATACACCATACTAAAATCATAAGAAAATCTGCTAAGTCCTGAAGCAAATTAAAACTTCACCTAGACATACTGCTTAATAATTGTTTTCCTAAATATTTTAAATCACGAATAATTTATACTACTAAATATATTGTTAAAATGTCGAGAAACATTATAGACACCAACGGGATTTTCAGAATTTTGATTGCTTAATTAATAGAAATATTATTCACATTTTTCCTCCTCCTGTAAAATATGTCAAAATGGACTTAGCAGGTTAACTATCTTGTAACGGTTCGTTACACTTCTTAATATATCATAGTTTGGCTACACCAATACTATGCTAAAACTACTTAATAATTCAGTTACAAAATTCTATTTCTATCTAAATTTAAACTAAATAAATTAATTCGGAGGCAAACCTCGCGCAAACGAGTAGTATAGCATTGCTATTGTTCATTAGCTTAGATACCTATATCTACATATACCTAACCAGTTACTACAGCGGGCGCGCGCGCGGAGATTTTCCAGACTCAGCCGGGCCACAGCACTTGAGATCGTTCTAACGCATACACGTATCACGCCGAGAAGCTCATTAGCTCCGTTAAATTGATTGCGCGTAGAAAAATCTGCATAAATAATTCCTTTATAATAGTTTGGTTAAAGAATTATTTAGTAAAATTAAATTCAGTGTGTGAACCCCGAGTTTATTGGGTGAGTGTTGCATTATCTATATTTATTACTATGTAGGTAACTCGAATCTAGAACTTAGAAATACATCATTGCATAATTGCTAGATTCTTTCTAATTTTGTTTAGTACAGCCTTGCTAGTGCTTGTAAAATATATGTAAGGCTTAATTACATTTTATGTAAAGATTGCACTGCTATATTTTAATGGCATCTACCTACAGCCAAACTAGTCTGTCACGCAATTCAGCATTTCCATAGTGTAAAGTCTTCTTATTATTCTATAACTTTGCTTTGTATGACTGCCTCATCATCGAACACCATAGTAGCCTATGATGCCACTTGCTCCCTGATTAGCCCTCTCCGGGAGTGGTCGTTGTGGTGTTCGTGATGTTGCAGTCAGTAAGAAAACTAGGACAAACTGTGAATCGACTAAATTTCGATTCCAGGGTTCACTTTTACGTCCACCTTTCACTCTTCGCCTTCATCTACTCCTTCACATCATCTACGTGACGTCGGTCACACTGCCGCTGCATCTACCTGCACGGCCAGAGACCTGCCTACTGCTGCTGCACGGCCGCTGCTCCGATCCTACCCGGGGACTAACGCAGGACAGTGGCATTCTTATTTCTTGTAATTGCAACCTACGGTTACGAGCATACCGAACCCCCCCCTGAGAGAACCTTCACCTACATACCCCTATTTTTTTTAATAAATTTTGTATACTTACTATTTAATTGTTTTCTTCCTCTCTATCTCCTAACCCCTAAGGTTACAATCTCATTGCAATGCGCTGGTCGCGTTAGTACCTAGGTACTCGGTTTAAGACTAGGTCTACGAATATCAAGCGCCTAGTGTCGAGGATGAGTGTGAAAAAACTTGGGTACTGCTTTGAGAGGCTAACAAATACGTCTATTAATGATATTGTGATTGATAAAAGTGGGCATCCATCCTTATGAGATTTTTCTAGTTGCACTAGGTATGATGACTTTGTCACACCTATTGGAATACTGCAGGTAGTGGTGGTTTGGAAAGATTTGCAATATATAAGAAGGGTTCCTAATTGGTATGAATGCTTATAAGGGAAAGCGCAACAAACATTGAAAGCTCTATTAGAGGTTATTTATATCTATGTGATAAGCAGATCACCTTACCATAAGTTTTTTTTTTTGTGGTTTCGATATTATACCTGGCCATTTAGGCCCTTGATTTCTCCTTGAATTGTTTAAAAAGTAAGTGAAGTTTTTCAATATCTCGGTTACAGATGTTAACCAAGAACTAAGTTTTTATAAGTTTGATAAACGTATTTAATCGAAAATAGTTAGAATTAGAATGATCTTGCAAGAGTGTTCTAGGACGGGTGCATTCAAGTCAGCGTTTTAATAAAACGTGTAGTTTTGTAAAAGGTTTAGAGATCCGCAGGTCTGAATCTATGGTTCGGTTAATGGTTTTGGTTAAGAGAATATATATCTACCTACGTATCTTAGGTTGGGGATATGAAAAGGTCAGTTAGTTACCCTGTAAACTGATGTGAAAGTGGTTTTGGTTGTGTCCGCTTAAACGTTTTCAGGTTCAAACGATCAGGAGGTAATTCGATGCGATAACTTAACTCGGCTGTGATGAGTGTTTGTGTGTGTGTAATCATAATATTTTGTGAGAGTTGTTGAATTTCAGTTAAGTTGGAAGTAAAAGTGAATTTTTAAAATGTGACTACCGACGGAATCTTCGTCGATACCTGTGTTGCTACCTTTACGTTGGGTGGCGCCTTCGATGGTTAGAATCAGTCTCAGTCCGGCGGATGGTGCTGCAGTCGGTATTTAGATTTTTTATTAATGTAGACGAGGTTGACCAGGTCAACTAGAGTTTTCTAATTTTTCAAGCAAAGAGCCAAGATTATGATTTGTGGGTTACATTTTTATTGACCGAACGTGATTGGGATGGACTCCAGAATGCAATCCTGGAATGACTGATGTGATCTGATCGTATTTCCTTAGAAAATTATAATGTAATTCATTTAGTTAAAAGATATCAGACTAAGTAGTGATTCGGGTTGTAACGTCGTTGGACGTTACCGGCTACAGGATGGTTAAATGGTTGCCCAAGGGGGGGTTTTGTTGACCAGGAGTGATACAAAATGTTGGGTATAGTTATGAAATGTAGGTATGAGCCACCGTCACTTATTTCATGGACGGGATTAATCTGTTCAGGAAATGGTGTGGCCACTGCCATGCCATTCCCCATAATGTTTTTCGGAAGACATGTACAGTAACTGGCTACCGGTGTACTTTAACTCTAAATTTTGTTAATTTTCATGTGACGAGTTCCGAAAAATGAACTGGAGAGCGCAGAGGCCTCGGCAACCTTCACCATGAGCGGTTGTGCTGTGGCCGCCGTGGGTGCTCCATCGCCGGCGTAGAGGAGAAGCAGAGCGCGGGTTGACAGCGGCTCGCGCGGGCGCTGTGAACAGCGTGCGCACGGGCAGCGCCGGCGCGCATGGTCACAAGCGGCTGCAGAGTCCGCAGTCAGGGGTCACCAGCAGCGTGTGTACCAGCGGCGTGCGCAGTACCAGCGTGCGTACGAGCAGCGTGCATGCAAGCGGCGTGCGTATGAAGTGTTGAAAGCCTATATGTTGGCGTTTATAAGTTTTGAGCCTTCTATAAGTTTTGAAGGTCTATATGTTGGCGTTTATAAGTTTTGAGCTTTCTATAAGTTCTGAAGGTCTATATGTTGGCGTTTATAAGTTTTGAGCCTTCTATAAGTTCTGAAGGTCTATATGTTGGCGTTTATAAGTTTTGAGCCTTCTATAAGTTTTGAAGGTCTATATGTTGGCGTTTATAAGTTTTGAGCCTTCTATAAGTTTTGAAGGTCTATATGTTGGCGTTTATAAGTTTTGAGCTATACGTGTCGTTCCTGAGGAGTTCTATGTATATATCTGAACCTGAGCTGAGCAATAAATAAGTTTGAAAAGTCTTCCGCGTTACCTACCCTCTGAGATAACCTACAAATTGATACTATAAAGTTATATGTTTAGTATGTGTGATAGTGTTAATGTGTTATAATGTCGAGTGGTTCAGCAGTACAGTTAGTTATCAAAAGATATAATGATTATATTATAAACCCTATTGAATAAAAGTATGTGCCGTCTGGAAAAGAAAAACAATCACATGACTGTACTATTTGAATAAAGTTGAAAGATTTTCCATTGCTTAGACACGAGTAGACCTAGTTTGTTACTATTTATTCGAGATCCACAAGTTTCCAATGTTAAGATTATAACTGGTTACTATTTTGAAGGGCAAAAATTTAAGGTTTCCCATTGTTTAGAATGATTGCTGATTACGATAAAAGAGGAAGTTGAAAGATTTTCCATTGTTGAATGATCGCTGGTTACTATGAAAAGAGTAAGTTGAAAGATTTTCCATTGTTAAGAATGATTGCTGGTTACTATGAAAAGTGTAAGTTGAAAGATTATTCATTGTTCAGATACATAGTTAGTTACTATTTAAGCTAATGTCAAAATGGGTTTCCATTATTTCAATTAATAGCGTGTTACTGTTTAAACGAAAGTAAGTTCCTAATGTTTAGATAGTTTATTGTTTAATCAAAAGTTAATATTTCCCACTGTTCAGATAAATAGTTTGGTAATGTTTAAACTTCAGATAAATAGTTTGGTATTGTTTAAACAAAAGTCAAAAGGTTTTCCATTGTTCAGATAGATAGTTTATTGTTTAAGCGAAAGTTAAAAGATTTTTCAAATACAGTGTGTTATTGTACCAACTAAAGCTATAAGATTTTCCGGTGTTCAGATAGTTTGTTATTGTTTAAGCGAAAGTTAAAAGATTTCCCATTATACAGGTATACCGTTGGTTACTATTCAAGTGAAAGTTAAAAGACTTGTTCAGGTATAAGCCACTACTAGTAAGCGAAACTTGAAAGGACTTCTTATTGTCGCGGTTGATGGCGGTGACTTTTGACGATTGAAAGTGGAGAAAGTTCATTTCTTTATTGATGAAGTTAGTTGAACATAGAAATTCTTGAAGAGAAAATATTTAAATCGTGATGGGTTATCTTTCACCCCTCTTTTTCCGTAGTACGGTCGTTTTTGTCCGGCAGCCGGACAATGGAAGAATTGTTTTTTCCGTGGTCCGGTTGACCGCACAACGGAAAAAGTATTTTGTTCCGTAGTCCGGTTCCCGGACCATGGAAGATCTAGTGCTTATGGTAGACAACCTTTTTAAAAAAAATAAAGAAATAAATTCACTGTGACTACGAGATAGCATCCATGAATGCTGCTAAACAAATATTTCCCGCAGTAAAGATAGTAGGATGTTATTATCACTGGTCGAGGTGTGTATGGAGAAAAGCGAAAAGTCTGGGCAATACAAAGTTAGCAGTAGAAAGACGTATAGTAGCTTTAAGTGCAAAAATACCTCTTTTACCATTTGAGGTAATCAAAGAAGCATGGCTTTACGTTAAAGCCGAATCATTGTCGGAAATGGATGCATTTTTCAAATATTTTGAAAAAAACTGGATTAATAATTCCTATTGCCAATTTATCAGCGTATTTTGGAGAGCGACATCGCACCAACAACAGTGCAGAAAGTTGGAATTTTAAAATCAATCGGTCAATAAATAAAAACACCGTAAACATATTACGACTTCTAAATTATTTAAAAAAGTCGAAAAGAATAACCCGATAACATCGAAGAAACGGTTAAGGGATGATATAAAAAAGGATGACGCTATACGTGACATTCAATTGCAATTCATAAATAAAGATATTGTGGTAGGGCATACTTAAGAAAAGTTTGCAAACATTAAATAAAATTTGTTATAATAAATAAATTTCCCTTTATTTTCCCCAGTAGTACCATTGATCAGTACCATTGATGGTACTACTGACACACTTATACGTTACTAGTATCACTTAAAAATACAATATATTTCATTCCGTGTTTACTCGCTGAAGTACCATTGATGGTACTACTGACAATATAAATTGTATTAAGAAAAATAGATTTTCTGGCAAAGACTTCTATATAAACTGAGGTTTATATAGAAGTCTTTGTTTTCTGGACATTCGTCAACCGGACCAAAGTACAGTTCTGAAAGTGTACAACCGCCCAATCAGTATCTTCACCGGACAATCGAAAAAACAATTCTTCCATTGTCCGGCTGCCGGACAAAAACGACCGTACTACGGAAAAAGCTACAGACTAACTGATGTTCTAATTTGTAAATGTATTAGATATTATAAAGTATCAGATAAATGAAAGTTTCTGAAATTATGTAAAATTGTGTCAAACACGACACGTGGAAAACTAGAACATGGTAAAAATGTTTTTTTTTATATGTCATTGATAGATTGTATTGAGTTATATTGGATTGGTTAAATTGATCTAATTTATTTAGAAGGTTATCACCAGCTCAGTTGAATGTAAAATTTGTTTATCGATTTGCCATTGCATTAAATGGGTATTCTGTAACATTAATCTTGACGGGCAGAGTGTAAGGTTTCACCAGATGCGTGTATGAGGACATACACGTCGTCAGGATGCTCGAGTGTAAGGTTTCGTGGTTTTTGCCTGAATTTTTGCAATATGGCAATGAAGGTAGTTTGAGAATTCAACTGGTGGGGATTGTCAATAAAAAGCAGCAACGCCATTTTGTGGGTCTCAGTCGTAAACTACACGTCGCTAGATAGAAACGTAAAAGTGTAATTGGGCAATGGGGAGCATTGTTGACGGTGGAAGGTGATCGTTTATGCTTAGTAAGGTGGCCACCCTAAACCTGCTGTATGGGTCGCAAGCCCCAGACACTGTTGCAATGTTCTTCCTTGTGCCACGTGGTGTATAAGTTTTAATAATTGTATTTGTTATGTGAAAAATAAAGAAGGAGTGATGATATCTCTGTGTTTTCTTCTGAGGTTTTACATATACATAAAAAAAGAGTTCAGGGATTTTTCTAGATTTTTAATCAATACTTAGAGGAATTTAAGGTCGGTTCTAGGGTGACCAATCCGTAGGAGTTGGCATCACTAGTACAGTACATTTGCAATCAATTTGACTCGCTTTCGCAAATTCGTCGCGCGATTTGATGACACCGACGACGCGGCGACACGTGACGATCCGAATCAATTCGAATTGCAATTCGAATTAAGAGTAATTTATAATCGATTGATTCGAATTGAAAAAAATACGATTCGTCACATCGCTAGTACTGAACAGATTTGGTTCAAATTTTGCGCAAATATTACTTAGGGGTGTGGTCTTAAAATAGGCTATATATTATCACGCCACATATCCTAGGGGCTAAGCAGAGAGCAATGAAATGTTTATACCGTTGGATTGATTTAACTAAAACGTAGCAGAAATATTAGTAGGAGATAGGTTTTACACTCAGACAACATATTATTACGCTAAATTTATTAGGAGCTCGGCAGAGAACAATGAAAATCTGTTTGTATATTTTTGCAAAATACAGAAATTACTGAATAATTTTAATTAATCTTGTATTTGAATAGCAATCTAGAGGTAGGATCTTTACAATTTACAATAGCCTTAATCATTAAGCTCTTTTATCATTAAGCCAACACGCCAGTTTAGATTTACCCTCACATTCAAAGGGATCCTTGAATTCTAGGTTTTGCGAAAGTTGGGATGTCTCTAATTCCTGAACTAGAAAACCTTTAACATGGAAACTTGTGTGAAACATTCCTTACAGTATTCCCTTTATAACACAAAAAAAAATGGAATCCGAAAACGCATTGAGAAGTAACAACTAAAAAACCGTTTTGACTTACATCCCTTCTCCCAAAGGAACCGCGCAAAATATCGAGATCAAAAGTATCCTAGAACCTTCCTCGGATTATAATCTCTGATTGTACTAAGTTTCATTCAAATCCATTCAGTAACTTCGGCGTGATACTTATTCGGAATACAGACAGACAGACACACATGAAAAATGTAATTTCGTTTTCAGCTTCAGTAGACTCTCGACCCTCAACAGTTTTACTATATGTATAGACTAGCTAACCCTCGCAACTTCGTTTACGTCACATAAGATCTATGAAAGGAGAGGTATTTCTTCATCAGACTCATCAAGCAGCGTGTGAAACAGCCCTGTTTGCTTAATCAAAAAAGAGCTTAAAGATTAACCCCCTTATTCATAATCGTTTATTAAACATATTTTAGTTAAAACACATTTTAAGTCTATTGCTGTCAATTTGTCCCACGTAACGTAATAGGTGGTGAGCCGCATTGCCGTGTTGAAATGGACAGGCGTTAGTACTGCCTACTTTTGAAAATTATTAAATCTATAAGGTCTTCAACTTGGTTTAACGACTGCCATTTACTGGCTACCGTTAGCGTTAGTGTTATCGTCTCAACTCTTCCGATTATGCGTAAAGTTTTCAGTCTGTGGCCCTAATCTAACGAACGTTTCGTATTCGCGCTTCACCATACTACTTACTCTTATAATTATTACAGGGGCTAATTAATAAAAACGTACGTCATACTGGCCTTGGACCCACTAAAACCATGAGGTCTCTTCCTATCCATCTAGCGCAGTCCTAGGGTATCCTTTAGAGGGCTTACCCGGGGCTCCCAATCGTAGGCTGTTAGGTAGAATACGTGTGGTTTTTAGTTAGTGGGAGTCATAGTACATTCATGTTGGATTTTCCTCACGTTAAAAAAATCCATCTAGCGCATAACTCCCCGGGTAAGTTGGAGGATGTCCTAAATTTGTTCCCACATTTTGGTTACGACTTATCCTAGAGGCTCAAATAGAATACGGTTCAAACTTTGCTTATAACATAATTTCCACGCGGACGAAGTCGCGGGTAACAGCTAGTGAAAAATAAATGTATTCGCAGTAGATTTGCTTTCAAGATACCCTTGTTCCTAGTCCGGTGAGTCGTTTTAAATGATGACATGAAAGATATATGAGAATTCTGAAAGCCTAACGTAAGTACCTACTATATTATTCCGTGAATATAGGTAGATATTTACATATTTTCTGTAACTTAAGAGAACCCAATATTATTTGGTACGCTGATTCCGTTAAATTATTGTCTGGTACGTTCAAACCGTCTAATAGTAATTGATAGAGAAAACTAATTATGATGCCAAGAATTTGCGATACACCATCTTGCTATCTCATTGTTCCTTAACTTGAGATTACTAGTGACGTCTAGTACGATGTTCTACGTATGACTTTGGTTCAATGAGACGTAGTTTATCCACCACCTGCAGCAGAGCTTCTCACGTCAACCGACACGTGTTGAAAGGTATTGCCGTCACGTGTTATGACTGTTTACGGGCTCTATGTCATTCGCCAGGAATGATGACTCTAGCGAGTGCCAGGGGTAGAGCAGGTATGTAGATCGTGTGTTTCAATATCGTCTTCTTTGTATAATAAGTAATGTTAATCAGCTATCAAATAATTTGACCAACTTGTAAAGTTGTTTTAATTGAATAAAATATTGTCAACTAGCTGTTCCCCGCGGCTTCGGCCGCGTAGAAGTCGTTATCGCGTAAAGTTCGTTATCGCGTAAAATCATAACCCTTCTTTGGCGCAGTGGGTTAAAAAGTAGCCTATGTCCTACCTAGGGGCTCAAACTATCCCTATACCAAACTCCATGTCAATCGCTTTAGCCGTGAAAGCGTAACAGACGGACAGAGTTACTTTCGAATTTATAATATTAGTAGATAGGGATTGTTTTTTTCTACTCTTAAAACATGTTTTTACTTGTATACAATGCGTTTTAGTTACAGTAATGACGTAATATCCGCGGCAACCAATCGAGTGTGTCACCCACTCCGAATGACATCAGTGGCTGATCTACAGTGTGTGAGTATGGTAGTTGTGTCATTGATATTTCAATCATAGTACAATCTACTTACTCATACATTTAGTTACTTTGATGATACTCTGCCTACATACATTTATATTACGAGTAGTAGGATTTTCTCTATTAGTGATTTCTTCAATTCATGTTTTAGAGTTTAATTTTCAGGAATATATTTTATACACAAATATACGTTAGAGATATGGCAGACATGGTAGATAATAAGACTTCGCCGTCAATCAACAATCTTTGTTGATCAAAGGCCTTCGCCATATTGGCACAAAAAAAATTTTCAGCATCTACAACATGGTTTAAAACTTCTCCTGTTATATTTTTGAAATTGTTTACATGACTGCACCGCTTTTATTGTTTGATGTTATAGGTAGGTAAAATAGTTAAAGACAAATAACGAATCTTTCCTCTATATAATATTGTATAAATAAAAGTATCTCCGGATAATATGTAGATATAAACTGTAAAATCAAAACTGTTCCCGTTAAAAAGAAAAAAAAATGCCGTCTATTTGATAACCTCCTTCTTCTTTTTTAAAGTCGGTTAATAAACTAAACGTTACTTTAAAACGCTGATACAGCTTGATGTCTACATGTCTGACCTGTCACTGTCAACGAACTGTCAACGTCAAAGCAAAGGTTGCGGGTTCAAGTCCCGTCTGGGCCAAGTTGTCTTTTTTCACTTTATAATAAAACGTCACTTTAGCGTTTCGTAGTTGATCGATAGTGCATCGTCCACTATTTTGCAAATATCAAACCGATTTGTTTTGTGTACCTAAAATGTCAATAACACTATTTTTAAAACAATATGGCAGTTGTTATTCATACAAGTTTAAGTTATTCTTTTTAAAAGCTACAAGATCGAACATGCTCTAAGCTACAAAGCGATTATGCTCATAAATAAATGCCAGATATGAGTAGATCTAGGAATAATAACTTATAACAATAAAGAATCATAAATTTTCTCAAATAACGCCATCTAACCCAAATAAAGCATGTAGTATGAGATCGAGTCAACTGACGAACATACATTATGATAGTTCTGAATATATACTCAAAATAAAAATAATTTTGAAAAGCAAAACTCAAACTCGAAACCTAACTATGGCAGTAGTAATACTTGTCACTTACTTAATGGTTAGCCGTTTTCGGTGCGGTCTTCATCTAACTGCAGAGCATCTTAGATGTCTGTATACGTCGTAGGGGTCCCGTGCTGCGACGGGTAAGAGTACAAAATGTCGCCACCCCAATACATCCCGAAGGTGTCGTAAGCTGCGACTAAGGGAACACGAGCGCAGCGCAGCGAAAATGAAAACACGAAACGAAACCCAGTTGTCAGTAAAATGACAATATATATATAGGCGGCTGAACAATTTCTATATAAATAAATAAATATAAGGTGAAATGTGGGCGTATACTAAGCCTCTGCCTACCCCTTAGGGGATAAAGGCGTGACTATAATGTATGTATGTATGTACATCGTAAGTTTTAATTTCAATCACACATAGTATTTCATTCGCTTTTGAATTTATTGCGTTATTTCCACCACGTAAAGAGTAGTGCTAATCAAACGCCGTGTGTTGTGTAGGTTTCCCGAAACCATAAAGGTGCAGCTACTGTGACTTTCTTATTAATTATGAGTTTTGATCAACAAGGTTTTACTTAAATTCTAATAATATATAAACAAACGATCACGCCTTTTGTCCCCGAAGGGGTAGGCAGAGGCATATAATAATTATGACCACATTTCACCTTCTTAGATTTTTGGCCCACGTAATAGGTGGTGAGCCGATTTGCCATATTGATATGGACAGGTACAGGTTGTGACTGCCCGCTGTTGAAATTTTTCAAGCTGCCCATAAAGGTCTTCAACTTGGCTTAACGACTGCCAATTTACTGGATACCGGAACCAACGGTTTAACGTGCCTTCCGAAGCACGGAAATGCTCAAAAATATATGTCACAAAGTGGTCACCCATCCATAACCAGCCATAGTAAATGTTGCTTAGCACAGTGATCGTTTACAGAACACCGAGTCCGCGTGAAGAGGCATGGTGCAAAAACTGCCTTCAGAAAGGTCCCTCTAAATTTATTATGATTTGTCAACCTGTGTTTGTCCATTTCAATAGAGCAAAAGACTACCTATTACTTAGGAAAAATCATAATTGAAAATGTAGGTGTACCTACGGTATGCCTTTCTTTACCCGTATGGGAATAAATGAGTGACGACAGCGTGTCATGAGGGATTGAGGCACGCCCCCCCTCCCCCCTAAGAAGCGGGATGACAGCTGATAGATCCCCCAAAGACACGTCTTTCTATCCCACGGGATAGCACCCGAACACCCCCCCCCCCCCTCCCCGCCCCTAGGCGAGGCTGCAGTGGTAGCCGTAGTTCTGTTGGGAGTCCTGGGACATCCTTTCGAGGGCTTACCCGGGGCTCCCAACCGTAGGCTGATGGGCGTTACGTGAGGTTTTTTAGTCGTTAGGAGTCTGGCATTGCATCCACTACGGATTTTCCCTCACGTGAAAAAAAAAACCGGCCAAGTGCGAGTTGGACTCGCCCATGAAGGGTTTCGTAGCAGCAAGTAACATAATATAAAAGTTCTTATAGTTCGTTGTAACTTTGATTGTAGTGATTTTTCTAACCGAAATTTGCGGTTTACGACGTATTAAAAAAAAACTACCAGCTCTATCTCGTTCAAACCAATTTTCGCTGGTAGTTTTTATGGCAATGTACATCATATATTCTTTTTAGATTTATCAGTCCCTTAGTTTAGAAGTTAGAGGGGGGGGGACACACATTTTTCCACTTTGGAAGTGTCTCTTGCGCAAACTATTCACTTTAGAAAAAAATTATGTTAAAAACCTCAATATCATTTTTGAAGACCTATCTATAGATACCCCACAGGTATGGGTTTGATGAAAAAAAAAATTAAGTTTCAGTTCTGAGTATGGGGACCCCCAAAATTTACTGCTTTTTTTCTAGTTTTATATTATAATCTTCATGCGGTTTACAGAATACATCTACTTACCAAGTTTTAATAGCATAGGCCTTATAGTTTCGGAGAAAAGTGGCTGTGACACACGGACGGACAGACAGACAGACAGACATGACGAATCTATAAGGGTTCCGTTTTTGCCATTTGGCTACGAAACCCTAAAAAGAAATGGGAATAAATGAGTGACTTAATATTATAACCATTACATCTAATAAGCACTAAAGTATACTTACCATGAAAGTTTAATTGTTAATATCAAATGTAAATAACCACGGCAATCAGGATAAATACTCTACAGCCGCCTCTCAATCAAAGCTACTCTATGTGCCTGTTTAATACAAATTATGTAACAGTATGCCGAAGAGAGTATTTCTAATGTTGGTACCTGTTTTCAAAGCGAGTGTTGGTGGCAGATAATTAATTAGATATGCGGCAAAGTTCAAATATCAACATTGTGATTATGAGCTAAGTAACGTGAACTATGAATTATACATGAAGGAATAGGAAATAAATAATTCTGGCGGAGAAGAGTCACGACCATAGTTCACCTTATAGTTTTATGTCCCACGTAATATGTGGTGAGGCTATTGCCGTGGTGAAATGGACAGGCGCAGGTTCCCGCAACCCGCAGTTGAAAATTTTCAAGCCGCCCTAAGGCCTTCAACTGGGCTTAAGGATTGTCATTTTACCGTCAATCGGGTTTTATTTCGAGTTTTCCTTCTCTACGCAATGGATCTTTTTGCGAAAGTGTTCCCTTAGTCGCCTCTTAAGACACCCTCGGGTTGTATAGGGGTGGCGACATTTTGTACTCTTACACATCGTAACACGGGACACCGTCGCCACACGTGGCAATTTTATTTTTTAGCAAAATAAATATTGCTTATCAGCAAGCATTCTCAAAATAATAAATCGCTATGTATGCAATTCTTTATTTATCCCTGAAGGGAGTAGTGTCCTTAATATACTCCCCGAATTTACGTAATAGGTAGATATAGAGCCAGTTTCCGTGATGAAATAGAAGGACGCAGTCCAAAATTAAACGTTTCAAAAGAGTGTAACAAATAAATTAGGTAGAAGATGTTAGGTTTAAAAATTGAATCTGGTAGATTCATGGAGTTTAATATTACTGATTAGAGTGATTATTAGCAAACCCGCCATTTATGCTTTAATCCTTGTCCAAAAATTTAACTCATTAAATTGCAAAGATTGTTGTACTTATAGCGTACTAATTATTACCTACGCTTAATAAATACTTGTACCAAAATTCGAATCGAATTTAATTACACAAAAGTAAGTAAGTGGCAATATAAACTGGAGTTATTTAGCTTAGCAATGTAAATACTTAGCCACTCGCTGAGAGTCTAGAATCAACATTCCTATTGAACAAAATGTTTTGCTACGGAAGCAATTCCAAAACTTTTGTGCGAATTCAGAGTAATTAACTAACTTTAACTCAATGTAAAACAACACTAATGCCATTTCCATTTAAACTTGTGGTTACCTACAAATATGTTATTTCTGTATAAAAAGTAAAAAGTAAACTGTACTGCAAGGGCTACTCTACAATTAAGGGTTAGTTGCTGTTCAAGGAAGCCTGGAAACGACTTGCTTGCTTTGCTGGATTCTCAAACAAAATGAAACGATCGAAGCGAGTCAACGGCATATCAGAATAAAGACTGCCTCTGTGGCGCAATCAGTAGTGTAAACGCCTGCCACGCAGGAGGTTCTGGCTTTGATTCCTGGGTCGGTAAAATTATTTGTGTGATCCACAAATGTTTGTTTTGAAGTTTGGGTGTTTTATATGTATAATATGTACGTAATTACAAGTATATTAGTATGTCTATCAGTCATCTAGATCACATAGTACAAGCTTATAAATTAGCTAAATAATTCGGTTAGATGATGTTTCGTGTCCACAGATATTTATGTACATACCTATGTATTTAAAAATATATATTTTTAACCGGCTCTACCAAATGCATCGAGTTTCGATAAAATTTGAATTGCGGCACAAACTTATAATTTTTTGCACAAATATTTTTTTTTTTATAAACGGTGATGATAGATATATAGAAATCTTGGTAACACTGCAAACGCACGTGTTTTCTCGCCTCTTACCACTGCGGCTTCTTCAAGCGAAGCGTAAAGGGCAGACATCATAGGGCCGCCAATTTGAAAACTACAAAAAATTGTCTAGTAGACTGTAAAAGAAGCAATATTATAACAGAAACATTTTTTATAAATCAGCTTCTACTTTATGATGCCTGATAAATTATTATTATAAGGTTTCAAAGAGCTTTATCTTAATACTCAGTTATGTTAAAGCTCTTTGCCATCTACTTGTGTGATTAATGATTTATAATAATTCTGACTATTTTCAATTACGGTACGGAGATAGGCTACGAGGCCTCCGCACGATGTAGAATGTCGTAGCACTTGGCTACACCACAGTTCATTCACTCGTTCTCTTCATTCGTTTGCATGACAATATACAGGGCAAGACAATAAATCACTGGGTTGACATTTTTGAGTCTTACTGTTTTTTTCATAAACGAATGTCATAATCACATTATTTGGGTGTAAGGGGCCCCACCACCACCAAATTTTCGGGGGCCCAAGCGACCTCACCTACACGTGGTGCACCTGTTAACCAACGAACGAGGCTCCGCGAATTTAGGTACCCACATGGTGGCCTAGGCTCCCATGTGGGTGCCAGGTGGTACAAAGTGTTGGTCCGGGGGGGTACCACCGTGCAGCTGTGAAAAGCCCCCCAAGTAACCCAGCCCCGGTTGGGTTGCGTTCGGGGTTCAGCAGCTGCACAGCCGGGCCCGGGGCGATGTTTGATGCAGCAGGGGGGGACCAGTAGGCGCTAAGCGGATTCTAGTGTGGCTGACGGGGGTCGACCCGCCGGCCAGGGAGACCCGTAGAAACGGTGTTACCGCTGGCCGCCCGCGGCATAGTATAGGGGCCCAATTGGGACTAACCACCCTGGGAGGCTGCCCCACCAGGCCGCGCATAATCCCGATGTGGTTCGTCGTGCCGGATGGTGACCGGACTGGGACCCAGCGACCACACTCGGGGGGGTACGGGGGCCCTTCCGTCCGGCGGGTCGGCTTCCGTCTCACCACACAGTCATAGATGAAGCTAGCCCCTACGCCTTGTCACTCACTGCTGCAGCAAATGTCACTCCGTCTTCACGTCTCCCATTCTCAGCAATTATGGCAGTGCAAAAAAGAAAATCGGGTACCACAGCGCACGTTGGATCCTGTAGTATGAGCTGGTTGGTCATTAATCAAAATTAAAAAAATGCCGGTAGATAATATTTTTTCATAGATTTAGCAAATAGAGGGTATACCACATTTATTATATGTAATTAAAGTAGTATTGGTTGTCTAGTATACTTTTTATGATACGACAAAGTTGACTATATTTGTATTTTCCTTGTAGTCAATTACGTTTTTTAAGGTTGGTGCAGTATAGAAACATTGTATTACTTTAAAAGTAACAGGGTATAATTAATAAAAAAAATCATGAGTGATGCTGAAGGTATGCAGTATTTAAAATTTATAAATTTAGTTCTTCACGATAAATTACTTCTTCATAATAAATTTTTATTTAAAAACCACTTTTTCTTCAGAAGTGCAGTTTTGATACTGTTTTTTTTCGAAAAAGTGCATTTTGTCAGGGTACTAATTAGTTCTCCGTAACTCGTTGGTTAGTGTATTTTATATAGTTGATATCAAAAGTTCAGACAAAATGCTCCTTTTCAAATGGCAGTGGTTTATAGTTTCACGGTAGTAGATTAAAAATATGAGCCAGTCGTGTCTCGGTTAGTTATTACACTTAACTGTGAAAATTTTCGTCTTTAACATGAATGAATAGTTTTGAATTGTATTGTAGCCAATTATATAGGTTATTTTTTCGTTTTTTTTCTTAGGAATAGTGGATTATCCAGTAAAAAGTAGAGATTTGTGTGAGAAATTGTTTTTAATTCAATACAAGAAATTAGATAGCAAGTTTTTAAAATTAGAGGAGATAATTATTGCAGAAACCAACTGCCCCGCTTCTGATATAACTTCCCTTAAAGAAACACTGCATATTTTTTTAAAAATCTTTTAAAATAAAATGGCAATCGTTGAACAGAATCAAAGAAAGGTTTGTAAAAAATAACTCAACGTAGCTAGATGAGACTTGCATTTTAAAAAAATATATCATTAAGCAAAGGGTGAGCCCAGGTAGGCCCCCGAAGGATTTTGAGCAGTGTAGTGACCGCAGTAAGCGTAGGAAGACCGAAGTTTTACGTGCGTCCGGTTCTGGCAGTGAACTTCTTTACTCTGCTCAAATGTATTTTCGAACTGAAGGCCACCATTCCCAATTAAATAAATTAAAAGATATTCTATCACCGAAAACCACAGTAAATGAACAAGAGGCAGTATCTCCTCAAACCACTTTGTCTATGTTTACTGCAGCGAAATAAAGTAAGAAGAACGTGGTGCAAAGCTACGCGCCTCATATCTTTTTTTATTAATTTAACTCTCGTAAAACTTCGAGAAAGGACACTCTAACGGATGTATTTAACTTGTTTTTAATTTTTTCGGATCCAGTAGTATCGTGCTTAAGGGTTGTGAAAAAATATAAAACTACTCTTCCTAGTGAGGTGTTAGAAATTATTTTACCAGATTAAAAGAATCTAGCCTTCATAAATCCATTAATTGTGATATAAATTTAAATTGTTTAGAGTAATAAAGACATTAATAAAGTTATTTTGCCTCAAAACACCTTTAATAAAGACAATTATGAAAGTTAAGGAAGCGAACGATGTTTGCCGGGAGCGTTACAAGTGGCAATCAGTGGTCTCTGCCTACCCCAGTGAGAAATAAGCGTGATTTTATGTATTTAGGTACGTATGAATGTATTATACACCTTTAAGGCTTAGCTTAAGTCTCGGAACGTAGTTAAATAATATTGACCAAACATCCCATACAACAGGATCCACCGTGCAGCGGCCGCTACTACTCCCAGTAACGTACTGTTTGAGGTGGAGTTCGCTAACATCCGCGGACTCCATGCCAACCTCAACGTCGTCCATCACCATCTAGAGACGGCATGGCCAGCTGTGATGTTCCTAACGGAGACGCAAATACTCCGCCCTGCCGATCAGTCGTACCTTAGTTACCCCGGCTATATCATCGAGGAACTATTTCGAGAAAAAGCCGGGGTGTGCGCGTTCGTTAGGGCGGATGTTTGCTGTCGCCGGCTGCGCTGCCTTGAGGACCCTTCCCTCTCCGTCCTTTGGCTGCACGTAGATCACGGCTCCATGAGTCAGATCTACGTGTGTGTCTATCGATCCCACACAGGGACAGCTGAGATGATGAGGCTGTATCAGCACCTCAGCGAGGGGGCTGATGACGCGCAGGTACGGTTCCCGAACGCCGAGTTGGTTTTTCTGGGGGACTTCAATGGTCACCACATTGAGTAGTTGGGGTCCCTCAGGACAGATCCTGCGGGACGGGCCACCCACGCGTTCTGTTATATCCACATTATGCTAGCCTTAGGGCTGTCCTACCATCTTTTATGCTGACTTCTGATTATCAGCCCCTTGCTCTGTCCAGCGGCTCAGCCACAGGCCAGTCTGTCTCCATCCTCCGAATCGCGCGGTTGCCTAAGGATTCCAAAAGAATCCTTTTCTATTTCTTTTTTGAATAAAGGTCATGGTGCCTAAAGTTTTTAAGTTCTTTTTTAAAAACCCGTTTTCGAAAACCCGTATAACAGTTCGCACTCTCCCATGGTCTGACCCAGGTGGTACGCGGGATTACGCGCATACCGGACAGGTCAGACCATGAACCCGCCCTGCTGGACTTACTGCTGACGAGTAATCCAGCACAGTACAGTGTGACGGTTAGCGCCCCACTGGGTACATCCGACCACTGTGTTGTGCGTGCCCGCCTGCAGGTACCGTCCCCTGCAAGGGCAGTAGAGGTGACGCGACGACTGTGGCACTACTCGTCAGCAGGCTGGGACGGACTACGAGAATACTTTGCAGCCGTCCCGTGGAGTCAGCGCTGCTTTGCAGGGAGGGCTTCATCGGAAAGCGCCTCTGCGGTTGCTGGTGAAATCACATTAGGTATGGAATACTACATTCCATACACTGATGTCGCCAGCATCCGCAAAGCCCACCCCTGGTTCGGGCGTGAGTGTGCCGTAGCTGTTCAACAAAAACAGGCTGGCAACTGGCCAAAGCCGTGCAGGCCAACTTTTGCAAGTCCTCGCTGCCGCCGCTGCGCTATCCTGACGGATCACTGGCTCACAAGGCCCAAGAGAAAGCGGAAATGCTGGCCAAGCTCTTTGCGGCTAATTCCCGGGTCGATGACTGTGGCAAGCAACCTCCCACTATCGCCAACTGTGGAACCACGATGCCGGAAATTGTAATCCGGCAGTGCGATGTGCGGGCGGTGCTACGGTCACTCGACACGCGGAAAGCCAGTGGTCCTGATGGCATTCCGGCCGTGGTGCTGAGGAATTGTGCAGCTGAATTGTCTCCAACACTAACACGCCTGTATCGCCTTTCGTATTCGTCGGGAGAAGTGCCGGAGGCTTGGAAGGAGGCGAATGTCCAACCGATCCCCAAGAAAGGGGATCGGTCGGATCCAGCCAACTATCGCCCCATAGCCGTAACCACCGTCATCTGCAAGGTGTTCGAGCTAATCATCAACAAACAGCTCATGCGCTATCTGGAGGATCACTCGTTAATTAACGATCGCCAATATGGTTTTAGGCCGAAACGATCAACGGGTGACCTCCTAGCGTACATAACGCACACCTGGGGTGAGGCTATGGAGAGGCACGGCGAATCTCTGGCGTAAATCATAGATTTGCTGTAATTAGTTTATTAGGCGCTATTAAGCGTAGGTATAATGGTTATACTTAGGTCGGTATAAGGGGTGTGTCCTTAATAGTGTCATAGTAGGGATATTTGATGGAAGGAGATATGGTGGGATGTAAGCTATATATAGGCGTGCGCATTAGTAGAATAGAAAAAAATCAGGAACTAACTAAATTTTTTATTTTACTTCATACTGTCGAAGAAAATTTACATCAAAGTAAATTATTCTGTAAAATATATTCCACTGAAATAATCAGTGAGTGGCTTAATAGCCCAAGTATTTAACTAAATTTTTATATGTGAAAACGGAAGCTCTGGTAAGCATCAATTGCATTACTTAAGTTTATTTAGTAATTTAAGTGTGGGTAAAATTCATGTAAAAAAAGAATATTTTAAGTAAATGTATTTTATCAGGCAGGCGTTGTGAAATTTAGAAAAGGGGGTAATGTTCTTTGTATATTAAATGTTTTAAAATGGGGTTAAAAATAATAGTAAGGGAAAGTTTAGGGAAATCTATGCTTGAAGAGGGTGTATATAAAATATATTGTTTGTTCTTTTCAGAATGAGCTTCCAAGTTAAGATTTAAAAAAAAAACCCTGCCTATACCTACCCTTAAGCAGCTAGTTATTGAAGATATAGGCGTATAGCCGTATTTTACATATCCTGGATAAAGGAAGTGCCAGCCCAGAATCCGGATGAGTACATAGAGTTTTAAGTTAGATATACGTTTAGTTTATTACTGGTGAATTGTAATCAAAGTATTATTACCTACTCTGAATTCTTGCATTTATTGACTCCAGGACAAATTACCTTACCTAAACTACTAAACCGCCTGGGAACTCCTGGGATCACTCTGGACTTCCCAGAAGCGTGTCATGGCGCCCGAACTTAAGTAATTGTCCTGGTAGTTGATAACGTGTGATTAATATCTACAGATTTGTTAGGTCTGGCGACCCGTAATTAAAATTTACAGTGTAATTTGTTGCCCGCTAGCAGGTAGCCTCCCCCGAAATTTGTGCTACTTCAAGGAACAGACGCCCTTGGCCTATGCGAGTCTGGATGCCCGAAATTTGAACATTTTTTTTGCATTTACATAAATTTTTGGCTAAACGGGTATTCCGAAATTTGAAAATTTGCTAACATCATTTTTATTAACGTAGCTTGTCCCCAAATTTAGTTACAGTTATTTTTACTTGAAACTGTAATAGTAGAATATCTTTTATTATATAATTGTTGGCTTATAGTCATATTCATATTTTGTATTGTTCATCGTAAGGAAACAATTCTACCCTCATTGTTTTTGACAATTCCTTGTAATAAATTTAACGCAAAAAATATACCCACATTAATAAAATTGTTACGAACCTTATTGTAAAAGTAAAATTGTTGTTAATGTTTTAAAGATACATGAATGCAAAACATTCACGGTAGGTTTTGTTTTGTATAATTTGTGTATTGTTTCAGGAAAATCTGAATGATATTGTAGTTCTATGTGAATAGAGAAAGTGATTTGTGTATTAAAAATTGTGAGTGATTCGGTGCTTACCAGAGCCGTTTAATATGGATATCAATAAAATTAGGTATTTCTTGCTCAATAAAAATGAATTAACTTATGAAGTAGTTATTCGCGGTGGTGAGCCGGCTTCTACGGTTATTGGGTTAAGAAAACAGATAAATTCAGTAATATTGTCGGTACCAGCTTCAGATATTGAGTTTTCGGGGATTGATGCAGAAGAGGATTTGGGAGGGGTTCTGATATCGCTTAAGGAACTTAAATCTAGAGTAAATTTGATGGAAGACAAGTCGGATACTGTTACTTTTGATCGTTCGTGGGCATTGTACAGTCATTTGTTTTTACGAGTTCAGCGTTTGGATAAGTCAAATTCAAAACTTAAAGATAAGATTGCTGCTGTATCTAGTAATTTAGCCGAGATTTTTGGCAAATTAAAGTGTATGTATAGTGGAAAGGAAGGTAGTAGTTCTGAGAATGAAAAGACGGATGTATGTGAGCGTAATGTTCCTGCACCGGTACATTGTGATAGATCCCATTTCAGTGACTTGCAACGCATTAAATATAATGGTAGAACTAATGTTCAAGCTTTTCTGCAAAGAATTGAGGAATTTAGGTCGGCTAGGAACATATCGCAGGCTAAGATTTTGCAATATGCCACCGAGATCTTTACGGACGAAGCACTTCATTGGTTTAGGAACATAAGGCAATCTGTGACTTCATGGGAGGAATTATCAGAGTTGTTAGTAGAGGATTTTACTCATTCTGATTATGATTATCGGTTATTGGCTGAAATTAGGGCTAGATTACAGGGGGATAACGAAAGCATTACAATATTTTTTGCAAAGATGTCAGGAATGTTCGCTAGATTGACGGAGAAGGTCTCAGAACAAGAACAGCTTAAAATATTGCTTCGTAATATGAAACCATGTTATGCTAGTACCTTAGCCGCGAACAAAGATGCTTTGAAGTCTATAATAGCATTAAAAGATGCCTGTAAAAGTTACGAAAGGATTCACTCGTTTACAGCCCATTCGCGGGATCCTTCAAAGTTGTCGTCTGATTTGTTAGCACCGGATTTAGCTTACAATAATTGTGAAAATGTTAACAGTAAAACTTCAAAATTCAATAATAAAAATCAATTTAATGGATCTAGTTTTTCAAAAAATTCAAATATTAATTTTCATAAATTCCACTCCAATGTTCCAAATAATTTTAACAAGAATAGGTCTGAGTCTTACGTTACGGCAGTAGGTTCACCAATGCAAAGAGATAATTTAAAATTTTGTCCGCGATGTAAATCCTCGAGTCACTCGCTTAAGGAATGTAGGCGTTCAGATGTACTATGTTTTAGATGTGGTAGAAAAGGAGTTAAGTTTCCACAGTGTTCTAATTGTCAATCACAGATTATGTCAGGTTCAAAAAACTAACTACAAAGGATTGCTGTGTAGTAGAAAAGTCGAAGGAAATTATTAGTCATTATAAATTTGATAGGCTAGATTGGGAGGATTGGCTTTCCACAATTCGTACTTTTTTCTCAAGTTATCATATCACAGCAATCCATGATAAAATACCGTCTAATGATGTGCGACCTTATGCTAAGGTGAAGATTAGCGATATGTTTTATTGCGGGTTATTGGACTCTGGTAGTACGGCTACTATTTTAGGAAATAACTCGCATATTAAGTTATTAGAATCAGGTCAAATAATGTACACCGATGATTTGATAAATTTTTCTGCAGCTGGGGGTCAGTTGTTGAAAGCCATTGGTTATTTTAATTTGAGTATACATTTTGAAAATCAATGTCACATTCTAAAAGCATTCATTGTACCTTCTATTACTGACACATTAATTCTAGGTATAGATTTTTGGAAAAAATTCAATTTATTTCCAAAATTTTGTAAGTCCATTACTTGGTCGAGCTGTCAACAACAAGATAATAAGTTATGTACAGTCGCGACCGAAAGTGGCAATTTATTATCGTATAGTAATTTAACATCGGATCAGCGCGTGGCGGCCGATAACATAATACAGCAATTTCGATTGATTTCTACAGAGGTCCGTGGTTTGGGCTGTACCTCGTTAATAGAACACCGAATTGATACGGGCGACGCGTTACCAATAAGACAAAGATATTATCGTATGTCGCCAGAAAAACAACGTATTTTATCCGAACAGTTAGACGAAATGTTAGAATTAGGAGTGGTTGAAAAATGTGACAGTCCTTGGTCATCTCCGGTTCTACTGATTCCGAAAAAGGATGGATCCCTTAGGTTTTGTTTAGATAGCCGTAAATTAAATTCTGTAACTAAAAAGGATGCGTACAAGCTTCCCTATATGTCAGAAATACTTGATAATTTAAAAAATGCTAGATATTTAAGTAGTATTGATTTGTCGAAGGCATTTTGGCAGATAAAAATTGCTGAATGTGACAAGAATAAAACAGCCTTTTATATCCCTCAACGAGGAACCTATTGCTTCAAAAAACTTCCTTTTGGACTCACTTCCGGTTCTGCGTCATGTCAAAGGCTGGTAGACAGCTTATTTTATAGTCCTGAGTTTGAAAATTCAGTTTTTGCATATATAGATGACATAGTCATTTGTTCTGAGTCATTTGAAGGCCATATTTCATTATTGTTAAAAGTGCTTAATAAATTGAAAATCGCAAATTTATCTATTAATTTTGAGAAGTCTGTGTTTTTTAGGGATCAACTTAAATACTTAGGTTATATAGTTAATAAAAAGGGGTTACATGTCGACCCAGATAAGGTTCAAACAATAGTTAAATACCCCACCCCAACAAATAAAAAAGAGCTAAAGCGTTTCTTGGGTGTAGTTTCTTGGTATCGCAAATTTGTGCCTAGGTTTAGTTCAATAGCAGGTCCACTTAACCGACTCACATCAACAAAGAAATCACATAATAAAAGATTTATTTGGTCAAGTGAGGCGGATACAGCTTTCCATATTTTAAAAAATTGTTTGGTTACGGCTCCTATTTTAAGGTGTCCTGATTTTGATTTACCTTTTGAAATTCATGCAGATGCTAGTAACTATGGCGTAGGCGGAGTACTGACACAGACTATAAATGGTGTAGAACACCCAATTGCATATTACAGTCGTTCTCTGTCAGGGGCGGAGAAGAATTTCAGTACCACCGAAAGGGAAACCTTGGCAGTATTATCGGCAGTGGAACATTGGCGTTGTTACATAGATAACGGGAAAAGATTCACGGTTTACACCGATCATTCGGCGCTGAAATGGTTCCTTAACCTGAATAATCCAACGGGTAGGTTAGCACGGTGGAGTATTCGATTGTCGTCTTTTAATTTTGATATTAAACATAGAAGGGGGGTAGATAATGTGATACCTGATGCATTGTCTCGTCAAGGTAACATAACCGCTATTAACAAAAATTATATAAATTCTTTAAACACTCAGGATGAGTGGTACTTAAATATATTTAACGGTTGTCAAAGTACACCTCTATCTTACCCAAATTATATCGTTAAACAAGGATTGTTATATCGTTATATGAAGTCTTCACTTACACTGTATAAAGAGTTTGAATGGAAGCAGGTAATACCTTCAGAACAACGTGAAAAAATTATTTCGGAAAATCATGCGGAACCAACAGC
Source organism: Miltochrista miniata (assembly GCA_933228765.1). Lineage (NCBI taxonomy): Eukaryota > Metazoa > Arthropoda > Insecta > Lepidoptera > Erebidae > Miltochrista > Miltochrista miniata. The sequence continues at coordinate 3,164,810 of OW121749.1, read as the reverse complement.
CGGTCATTTTGGTATTTTTAAAACTTACAAAAGGTTAACATTACGGTACTATTGGCCGGGCATGCATTCAGACGTGGTTAGGTTTATTTCTTTATGCGAGGTTTGCTTGGCTCAGAAAGCACAAAATCACTCTACTTTGGGTGAAATGGGAAGACCAAAGAAGTGTACCAGACCATTTCAAGTCCTCAGCATAGACTTAGTCGGTCCGTTAACGACTACACGTCTCCAAAACGCCTATATCTTGGTGGTATCGTGTTGTTTTAGTAAATACTGTTTATTGTTCCCAATTAAACGAGCATCGGCCGAAATAATTACTAGATTATTAGAGGAAAAGGTTTTTCTAATTCATGGCATTCCATCTACAATTATAATGGACAATGGGAAGCAGTTCGTTAGTGTCACGCTTAAACGTATGCTAGAAAAATATAAAATTCCTAAATTGCATTACACACCCTATTATTCGCCACAGATTAATATGGTGGAACGGTACAACAAGACAATAGTTACCGCCATTTCTTCCTTTATTAATGACGATCAGAGAGGTTGGGATTTAATTTTGCCAAAGATACAATTTGCGATAAACAGCGCAGTAAACGAAGTTACAGGATTCACTGCAAATTTTTTGACCTTCGGCAGAGAATTAGTTAGCTGTGGTTCTCATTATATTGATTGTGAAGGCAATGACAGTATAGTTTTTCAACCCCGAGACGAATATGCGGAGAACCGTGGTGCATTGTCTTTAATTTTTGACAAAGTTCAATCACGTTTGATACAGGCACATAGTAGAAACAGTGAGCATTATAATTTACGCAAAAGACAGGCAGAATTTAACGTAGGTGATATAATATGGAAACGAACATTTTATTTAAGCGATAAAGATAAACATTTTTCGAAGAAATTAGCTCCTAAATATATAAAGTGTAAAATTATAGGAAAACGATCTCCTTTAGTTTATGAGCTTGCTAATGAATTTGGCAAAAACATTGGAACGTGGCATATAAAAGATTTTAAACTTAATAATTACAAAGAATAATTAATTATAATCTTCATAAAGTAATTCAATAATTTAACCTTGTAGCTAAAAATAGTCAAAGTAAATCGTAGTATCATTTTATTTTTCTCCTAAGTATGGGTAGTTGTGAATATCATGTGAATATCGTTAGGGTTCTTACAGACTGCATTTCATATCATAATTCCATAAGCGAAGGACAGGATACGGTTTTAATGAATAATGTTGAGATTTAGCATAATTTAAGCTAAATTCTCTTGTATATAAGAATTGCGTCATCATGTGATTGTATTGATGACACAAGTGTGCATGAGTATTTTATGAGCGGGAATTGTATGAGATGTATGAATATATGAAAGGTGTGAATATGAGAGTATGAAAGGCACATTATTCAAAGGAATGGGTGAGTCCAGTGAGTTATGAAAGTTGAAATAGTCAGTAGGTACTTTTCATAAACATAAAATGCGTCGCTAAAATTTTCTCCCCCTATTCTAGAACAAAGTTAACTTCATTTTATTTTTAGATTTTATCAAGTTAAATTAAAGTAAGTAAGACAAGAATAACAATGTCAGGTCAGTTATTTAAAAATGAACGTTGATTTACTTTAGGATGTTGTCGCGGGCAATCAAACATACACGAGAAATTTAAGTCAGTGTGTAAGAGACCTTATGAATAATTGTGAAAATTTATGAGGGTACCTCGAAATATTGTTAAGCTTGAGGTCACATTGTGAATTCATTGTCATGTTATGTGAAAGTTGTGTACGTGCCGTGAGTTTATAAAATTACAAAGTATTAAGAATTACAAAGTTATGAAAGTTTTATGCACATGCATTATGTAATAGTGATGCATACGTTTTGAAAACGTTATTACATATTGGATTTGGATTTCAGTGAAATGTTAAGGTTGGTAAATGTGATTTTTTTTTCTGGGTTGTTTGTATATCTTTGGTTAGAATTCTGGTAGGATGATTCTGTAGGTGTATTCAGTGCTATATTTCTGTTTCTTGGTTTTTTTGTAGTAAATACTGCCACTCGGAAGCGGTAAGCTTGCCCTCGCAGATTTACGTAGTACCTACTATAGGAAGCTCTTAAAGGCTTGCTTATCATATGCAAATATATTGCATTCAGTTATATAGACATATACAATGTTATTACATCGTTGTATATGTTGTTATATAAATTTTCTTCTCTGAGACGGTTATAGAAATCTCAGTCTTCAATTTAAGCCATATTCTATATTACATTCAGGCGGTTCGTATTACCTGGATTTCTTAATATTAAGCCTTAAATACGTCTTTTCTTCTATCTATCTTGTGAACACCATCAGAGTTACTCTATTGGAATATTTAAATTATTTATTTTGGGAGACATTATCTAAGTAATACAGTTGTTATAGATTGATTGTTATATACTAATTCAAATTTTTTAAATTGAATTAGTATTCTTAAATTTTGTCTATAGGGACAAAATTTTCTCTTGGGGAGGGGATATTGTGGCGTAAATCATAGATTTGCTGTAATTAGTTTATTAGGCGCTATTAAGCGTAGGTATAATGGTTATACTTAGGTCGGTATAAGGGGTGTGTCCTTAATAGTGTCATAGTAGGGATATTTGATGGAAGGAGATATGGTGGGATGTAAGCTATATATAGGCGTGCGCATTAGTAGAATAGAAAAAAATCAGGAACTAACTAAATTTTTTATTTTACTTCATACTGTCGAAGAAAATTTACATCAAAGTAAATTATTCTGTAAAATATATTCCACTGAAATAATCAGTGAGTGGCTTAATAGCCCAAGTATTTAACTAAATTTTTATATGTGAAAACGGAAGCTCTGGTAAGCATCAATTGCATTACTTAAGTTTATTTAGTAATTTAAGTGTGGGTAAAATTCATGTAAAAAAAGAATATTTTAAGTAAATGTATTTTATCAGGCAGGCGTTGTGAAATTTAGAAAAGGGGGTAATGTTCTTTGTATATTAAATGTTTTAAAATGGGGTTAAAAATAATAGTAAGGGAAAGTTTAGGGAAATCTATGCTTGAAGAGGGTGTATATAAAATATATTGTTTGTTCTTTTCAGAATGAGCTTCCAAGTTAAGATTTAAAAAAAAAACCCTGCCTATACCTACCCTTAAGCAGCTAGTTATTGAAGATATAGGCGTATAGCCGTATTTTACATATCCTGGATAAAGGAAGTGCCAGCCCAGAATCCGGATGAGTACATAGAGTTTTAAGTTAGATATACGTTTAGTTTATTACTGGTGAATTGTAATCAAAGTATTATTACCTACTCTGAATTCTTGCATTTATTGACTCCAGGACAAATTACCTTACCTAAACTACTAAACCGCCTGGGAACTCCTGGGATCACTCTGGACTTCCCAGAAGCGTGTCAGGCTATCGGCCTAGACATCGCAAAAGCCTTTGATAGGGTATGGCATGCGTCGCTTCTTTCCAAGCTGCCGTCATAATTATGGTTTATCGCATCAGTTGTGCCGCTGGTTGGCCAGCTTCCTGAACGGGCGACGGATTCGGGTCCTCTGTGATGGTCAGGCTTCCTGTTTTTTTTCAGGTAAATGCCGGAGTACCACAGGGATCGGTATTGTCCCCAACTCTCTTTCTTCTGCATATCAATGACATGCTGTCCCTTGGGTGCATTCATTGTTATGCGGATGACAGTACTCTTCATGGGAGCTATTCTGGCCGTCCAGCGGCAGGGCGAGGCGACGTGGATGAGAAGAGACGACAACTCGTGGCGGATCTCGATCTGGACCTAGGCCGCATTGCCCAATGGGGTTCAGACAACCTGGTCGAGTTCAATGCCAGAAAAACACAGGCGTGTGCGTTTACAGCTAAGAAGTCCCCATTCCTACCCCTGCCCTCTCTTCAGAGCATTACAATTCCGCTAAAGGACAACCTGGAGATCCTCTAAATATACCGAATCTAAAAATGGCTATGTTTAATCATAATTTTATTTCGATTTCTACCAGTATACAAACGGTACGTCATGAATCAACTTTGTAGGTAGGTATTTGTAAGCGAGCTAAACTGAAACCGAACACTGCCACTTGCCAGTGTTCCCTGAGTGTTTTATAATTGATCACGTATCGGAAACTCAGTCCATTAGCAGCTTGAAATACACCTATAGATATTTGATTACATTCTAGAACAGAATGACTTTATTGCACAAATTCTCGTGAGAAATTACATAAAAAGCTATTGTTGATCAAAATTAAGCAATTCATGCAATTTATAGATTAGTTATCTGAAAAGGATATTTTTATGTACTTGCTAACGCGACTATTCTGCAATTCAGCTTGGTAGGCAAATATTTAATGTTATAAAAACCTTATATTTATTTATTCCATAAAACATAAAACACAAAAAGTGAAACACAATTAAACTAAACCTAAATAAGACCCACGTGGCATTGTGCCCAAAAGACTAGCAGCATTCCTCCTCTGAATAGCAGTACATATTCGCTGAGCGAGAAAACTGCCAGCCCTTGGGTCACCAGTTGACTCTACCAGGCGCTTTATCAAATTCTTGAAAAATTATCTCTCGGTGTCGGTTTCGACACCGACTGGAAGAAAACGATACGATGAGTCGAGAACCTTGCACTTATTCAGCATGCTTGACTTATGCCTAACTGTCAATACTAGTTTAGTTTCCTTTTAACTATAATGTGTTCCGTGTTGGATAACGAGGTCATGGGATTGAAATCCATCACCACAGAACAAGTACTAAGCATTATATGATATCCGTAATACAAGAAGGTTAATCCGAGCTTACTTTGGGATCAGATGACGCTGTGTAAAAATGTTCATGAATATTTACGAAATAAAATCTGTCACATAAGTTTTAAAAATAGGAAAAGTACAGTAGGTTTGGGTACTAAAAATGTAATCTATACTAATATTATAAAGAAGTAAAGTCTGTGTGTTTGTTAAATTGTAAGGGGTAATCTCGGGATCTACGTAGGTATTGCTATTCAAAGGCGAAATGCTGCTAGTCTTTTTGGGTACAATGCCACGGGGGCCTTATTTAGGTTTAGCGTAGATAGTGACACTGTAAAAACAATATATATTTTTAAATAATAATCTTTTACCGTAATAAACAAAATAATAAGTAAGTGAGAAAATAAAAGGTTATTTCTGAAACACGCAGCAATATTTTCTAGCATTTCATAACATGATTGAGTGTATGAATAACGTTGACATTTCGTATACCGACTCCTTTCCCTATTCAATTATGGATAGGACGAAAGAGCTATCGGCATAATAAGAAATTTGGTGAAAGATGAAAAACATCTGGATGAGTCTATATTTTTACATTTTTTTTTATTTAACCTTAGTTTCGTGCTATCTCCGGTGAGGCGGCATGTCTCCTAGCCGGGACCCCTCCATGGGACCTGGAAGCTCGAGCCCTTGCTAGAGACATGGAAGGTGCGACTTGAGCAGCCAAAGGGGGGATTCGCCACAATCGCGGCCGTCAGACCGGTCATGGACGAGTGGCTGGAGAGGAGACACGGTGCTCTCTACTACCGGTTGTCACAGATACTTACCGGGCACGGTAGCTTCGGTAGATATCTGTGGCGAAGACACCGGGAAGCCACAGTCGAGTGTCAGCACTACAAGGACATAGCACTCCACACGCTGGTGGAGTGCACGGCGTGGACGCAACAGCGCCAGGTCTTCTTAGTGGCTCTGGACGTGGACACTCTCTCGCTGGAGACTATGGTGCAAGCCATGATCTCCAGCGGTCGAGCAGCTCATGCTTGTGAAAGAGACGGCAGGGCCGGAACGGGAGAGAACTCTCCCACCCGAGTTCCGCGGTCGGCGGCTTGGTCGCCGCCGACGTGTCTTTGCCGAGGACTATCCGGCCTCCATGATCCGGGGGCCTGAGGACGGTGAGAGGGCGGCTCACTGTCCTTACAGAAGCAGGCCCATGACGGCAGCGTGACGTGAGGAACTCACGCACGCCGCTCCCCCCTTAGAAGCGGGATCACACCCGAAACCCCCTTAAGACGCGGGATATCACCCAAACCACCCCCTAGATGAGGCCGCAGTGGCGGCCGTGGGTCTGTTGGTAGTCTTGGAACATCCTTCCGAGGGCTTACCCGGGACTCGCAACCTTGGCTGTTGGGCGTAATGTGAGGTTTTTTTAGTCGGTAGGCGTCCGGCATAGCATCCATGAGGATTTTCCCTCAAGCTAAAAAAAAAAAACAAAAAAAAACCTTAGTTTCGTGCTTTTCAGTTACTCGCAGTCAGCCTGTGAATGTAGCCAGTATGACCTATTCGAAAAGTCACGTAGCAGACAGGTATGAATGTAATGTTTAAAAGTAAAACTTTGTTAATCTAAAAGATAATGCCATTTTTAGGGTTCCGTACCCAAAGGGTAAGACAGGGACCCTATTCATGTGAATTTGCCGTCCGTCTGTCTGTCTATCTGCCTATTTGTCAGTCCTTTCGTAACTTCGCATTACCTCTGCTACCATGATATCAGAAAAATGGGGGTATTAAGGGGGACTCCGACGCAATAAACGTGATATGGTGCGGAACCCCTTTGTGCGCGAGACCGACTCGCACTTGGCCGGTTTTTATAATTGTCAACTAAGATTTTAGAATAGGTTTTTACGAAACAAATAAAAAAATAATTGAAAGTCTAATTTTAAGTTTAGTAACAGTTTTTTTAAAGACGTTGCTGCATCAGCGACTGTCAATATCAGTTCATCTGCACAAGTACAACCAGCAAAATAACTCTGTATGTCGGGAGTTTGTAAAAACACATGGATACATAGTAGACGAAAACTCGTAGCAAACTAGCAGTGATTTATACAAACGGTTGTTTCATGTGCAGATTACACAGAGTCAGCTGGCACAGTGCCCAGAAAAAGCGCTACACTGTCCGTGCTGTCATTCAATTAGAACAGATTAGAAGAAAACGGGTTTTATAACTTGCAAAGTTTCACTGCAATCTGTAGTTTCCTTCTAAGAAAACATATAGAATCAGCAAATTAAAAAAAAAAATTCAAGAAATTCACAAGTGCAAAAAAATACAGTTAATATTATAATACAAAATAAGTGTGACACTGTTATTGTAAATATGTATTATTATATCTGTTGTGGTTTTCAAATCAAATGTTCTGTTTGTTTTGTTTTATAAAATACCGCATTAAAGGTATCTATATCAACTGTAAACAAGATCTATGGTTTGTTTACCTTTGTACTTTGTATATATTATACGATGTTCTTTATAGGAACACGTATAGCAGACTTCACACCAATTTTTTAAAAATAGTTAAATGATTTTTTTAAAGTATTATGGGGCTAACTTTACGTGTAAATAGATAATTAAATTTTAATGTTTCATAATTTTAGAAATTCCTATAATTAGTGAGACTGTCTGATTTTGAATAAAATTAATTGAATTGTGTTCAAAATTAACCGCGCAATTTGCTAAAATAACATTAATTATAAAAATATCTTTCAATGTTTTTTTTTTAAGTTCACCTCCAATTTTTTAACATCCAAGATGTAATTTTATTACAAAGGTAGAGTCGAGTGCTAGGGAGAAATTACAGTTTGGTTAGGACACGCGAAGCTCCCTACACTGACTGAATTATGTAAGTAGGTGCTCCAATTCTCCGGCTCCTTTTCGACGTGATGAAAAAATGTAATATGATGTGAAAACAACACAAAAAATCGGCCAAGCGCAATCCGTGATGTCATAGTAATTCGATGAAAGCAGCATCCATGATGGCTACCTGCCATACGTTACAAAAAGGCTTCTACTATATCAAAATCTTTGTGTTGCGAATTTTCTATTTTCCTTAATTATTCTTCTTCTAATTGTGATTGACACTTAGACGTAGCTAATTCTTTATTTAAACGTTTTACGGAACCATTTCTGCGTAAATATTATGCAATAAAAAGAAAAGCTTAAAAAGAATTTTAAAATTTCACTTAAATAATTTCTAATTTCGTTGTACCCTTAGGACGAGGTCCGTGTAACCTTAATTGAACCTTGTTATTTAATACTTACGACCTTCTATCGAGCCTCCCAGCGCCAGACTCATTAAGATCGTCTCATTAAGCATTTACACCCTATAGTATTTTAAATAGCTTGGTGTCTAGTACTAGTACATAAATATTTGAATAAGTTTGTTCTAGACATTCAGAAAATTATACTATTTCTGAACTGACCCTAATTATATTAAAACAAAAAGCCACTAAGTAATTCATTTAATCTTATGTGATTACCAAAAGTTTTCCTATTCGTTTCTTTCGGTAAATAATCATCTATCGCAAGTAAAGCTAATAGCTTATTATGCGGGATCAGAATGAGTGGTGAACATACTTGTTTATTTCAATAGCCACATTTCTGGACGTAGACACTCTCTCGCTGGAGACCATGGTGCGAGCCATGATCTCCAGTGGAAGTAAGTGGTACTGCGCACCATCTTTCTGCGAGCAAGTCATGCTTATGCAAGATGCGGTGGGGCGGGAATGGGAAAGAACTCTCCCACCCAAGTTCCACAGTCGACGGCCTGGGCGCCGCCGACGTGTCTTCGCCGAAGACTATCGGCCTCCATGACCGGAGGCCTGAGGACGTGGAGAGGGCTGCTCACCGTCCTTACAGAAGCAGGCCCACGACGGCAGCGTGACGTGAGGGATTCACGCACCCCCCCCCCCCCTTAGAAGCGGGATCACACCCGAAACCCCCCAAAGACGCGGGGTAGCACCCGAACTGAGGCCGCAGTGGTGGCTGTGGGTCTGTTGGGAGTCATGAGACATCCTTCCGAGGGCTAACCCGGGGCTCCCAACCATAGGCTGTTGGGCGTTACGAGAGGTTTTTTAGTCGCTGGGAGTCCTGCATAGCATTCATGATGGATTTTCCCTCATGTTAAAAAAAAATGGGTGCGTGTACTTATGTACGCGCGTGAGAAGTTATACTGCTTAAAAAAAAAAAATATTATAAATATGAAAACAGTGATCAGAGGTGACGAGCGTACCAACATGCGCGACTAATATCGAGGTTCAATTTCTATTTTGTTGGTAGCTTGTTTTTCGAGACTTAATGAGCGGTTAAGCAGACATCTTCATACTGTTAATTTTGTGTCCCAGATCTTAAAATTTCACTCTCATCATTTTTTCATAACGCGCAAGAAGTATATCTTCAAAAAAAACTATTATTATGATAAAAAGGTGTGTAAATTACACATCAGACCATAGATTTAGGATTTTTCGCTACTCTCAACATCAGACTGTGTTTTATTGAGGCATTATTTTATACCTACTAGAAACTGTTACTTGATAGTATACTACTCTAAGAAATTCACTTCTGCTATTATTATCACATTGCTTTGCTTGTGTGTACAATGTGTACATACATATAAATAAATAAAGTAGAAAAAAAATATTATTTAAAAAAAATAATGTAATTGTATCTGCATCTGCTGCCTTAAGAACGTCACGATGAACCTATGACATTCAGAATGATCAAAGTTGCCACTACCCGAAAAAACTGTATTAAACAGCAATCGAAATGAATGCATTATCAAAATATAGTGTAATAAAGAATTTCAAGAACCTTCATAAACAATCCATAAAAAATGCCTAACTACATTCATTTCCTAAAACCAGTGGCATTCCGTCTCTGCTCAAGTTTATGACAAAGACGTTAAAATATTTTTTACAGTGCCAACTTAAGTATATAATTTATAGAAGTCTTAATTCTTGCATAAAAGTTAAGTAGGTATACAAGATGTGGTCTGTGTTGTCTGGTCTGGTAACTTAAGTTTCAGCTATTCCTGTGTCGATCCAAATATTTGTGTGATTCACAAATTTTTGCTTCAAAGTTTGGGTGTTTTCTATGCGTAATTTATGTATGAATTTAGAAATGTGTATATCTATAAGTCATCCAGATCCTATAGCACAAGCTTATATTAGCTTAATTTGGGCTAGATGGAAATGTTTATTGATATTATTTGGGACTAGATGACGCCAGTGCCGTATAAAATAATGTTCAACAATATTTACTAAGAAAATGTTATCTAGTTTCCGTTGTCATACAAATTTCAACAGCCATTTCATATCTCGTAGCACATCGTAACGTTTTACTAACCTTGCTCTCGGAGAATCACGTTTTAAATAAATTTGAAAAATGGCAAGAAGCAACTGGGGCTTGGTATACACATAACAAGATAAAGTGTCTCAGCATCCGTTGCCTAGTAATGAAGTGCTTGGGAATATTTAGCATCTAGATTATGAACCCTGCAAATGGAACGGAATAAACGAGTACCGGAAACATTTGCTAATAATGAGTAACCTAGAACATGCCTGTCGAGATCTATAAACGAATAGCAAAATTGACAAATAGATGAAATGTAGACTTTTTAAGAGGATTATGTGAAACAAAAAAATAAACCGTCTACAGTTTAACAACTGTCATAATATCTGCAACCAAAGTCAATAGCTTATCAAACTACTCTCTAAAAATATGAATGCCCCAAACCGTTATCTTTCACGGAAGTGACTACAGCTACCTATTCATGAGCGGCTTGAAAATTTTCAACAGCGGGCAGTCACAACCTGCGCCTGTCCATATTCACACGGCAATTATATGGCTCATTACCTATTACATGTGACAAAATCAAAAAGTTGAAATGTAGGCATATAATATGACTCTTCCTACCCCTATGGGGATAAAAGCCGTGATCAAACGAGTATGTTACAGTCATATCATTACTGTTCTGTACGGTCTTGTAGGACAATATTTATTTCATACGTTGTTATGTAATTGTTCGTTTTATATATAAGTAAAAATAAAATAAATAAATGCTACTTTACGAATTAAGAAGCCGGTGAAAAAGAGAATAGAAAGATTTTGGGGAATCACAAAAATTATACTTTTAATATTAGTAAGATAGTTGAGTGCCTCTTATATGATTCTTAGTCTTTATTCAGAATACTTCTATATAATGTATAACAAAATGCAAGGAACTAGGCCGATGACTGCGTCATGTATGACATGTACCTACCTATAATCCTACAGTACGGGGCCATAAAGAATGCACATCGGCAATCATCGCATTTCCGAATGCAAACGAATGCTCATTTCCATGTACATCAATTATATTAGATTAGTCGTTTATCAGAATTTGAATTTAGCACTAAGTACTTTATTGTTGTTTTGTTTTGATTTCACGTGAAATATATAGAGCTGTAAAACACGATGTAATTATTTTTAATTATTGCTATATTCTTGTTAGGAAAAAATAATCTTCAAATAACCAGCCACTTCTCGTAGTTTTCGTTATTCATTTCGTTGTGATAATGACCTTTAGCGTCCGTGGATTTATACGTTAAAAAGGCTCCTGGTACAAAGCCTTTTTCGTTACCTGCGCGAACAATGATCAAACGTTGACCTTTTGAAATCGGTTTTTTTACCCCTATTTGCTTATCATCACTCCAAGTTTTTCCTTTAGTGTGGGTTGTATGTATGTAGGACTCATCCATATAGATAATGTTTTTTCCTGCTTCGCGAAATTCGCGTATTTTGTCCAGAAATTCAATTCGTTCGTTTGAGAGCTACATCGTGCTTTTCCATTAGAACTTTTCTATTGTCTTTTATTTTTGTGAACGCAAATCCCATTTCATAAAGAATTTTTCTCAACGTCTTTTCAGACCCATTATAATAAATAGCCTCAGGTAATTTAGCTTTTAATGTTTTTATTGTAGGCAGCTGTTTGTAGCGCAGATGAAAATCGTACACCATTCTTCTAACAACATCATAATCAAAATCGTCCATATCTAAACGAAATTGTTTTTTTGGTCTCCCATTTTTTCGAGAGCTGGATTTTGTTCCACTGGAATGTGTATTATCAGTGCCAGTGCCGACTTCGTTTAATATATTGTTCAAAGTTCTTTTTGAAATTCCAGTGGCATCTGCAACTCTCTGTTGAACCTTCTTAAAATAATTACTTACATTAACATCCTCATGTTTTTTAAATTGGTTGGCTTCAGAAAAAAAAAATTTATAAACATTATGGATAATTTCGCGTGACTGGTAGACTAACGGCTTACCTTTTTTCCCTATAGATGCCATAGTAGGTACTAATTTAATTTTATAGGGGTTTTAGCAGCTCTATACAGGATGTTGATCTGCATTTGTGCATTACTTGCACACATGACTGTACTGCCTACACTCGTTGATATTTCGGGATAAAACGAGACACCTTTTTTTACACTTTTTTTTTCTGCTTAAATTCTTTTCTATTTGCTACGGGAACTCTACTGCTTATACTAAACCAATATTAAGTGAAAAAATGAGGCAGTAAAATTAAGTTCTTAATAATTATTAAATAAAATAAATTTAAAAAGCAACTCGTATGAATCGGTTCTAAATATTCTAATAATACTATTACCTACATAGGTACATTTTCACCGTTCATTCAAAACCGTTTCTTCTTTGCCTTCAGTTTAGTAGGCACATACAAATGTGTAGGCATAGGCAAAGGAGGCGGTGGCGGCGCGGCGCGTGTAAGTTACCCCTTCAACCCCCGCGCAGGAGCGAGCGGCTCAGGCGGCGCCTTTGATCGGTGAATTTGAAATTTTGAATTAATTAGTCGCTCGCCCGCGTTCAGCGTGAGTATAACCGCACGCGCCGATATCTACGTACTTCCTCGACATGCACAAGGTCGTGGTACACAAGGCCTATCAGCTGATCGGCAAGAGCAGATTCTCAATTATTTTGAGGAAGAACCTCGAGCCAGTACGCGTGAAGCCGGTCGCCGATTCGGTGTTCATCATACCACAGTGTGGAAGCTGCTGAATCGCGAACTAATGCATCCGTTCCATTTCCGACGTGTTCAAGAGTTGCATTCGCAGGACAATAACGCTCGGACAGTTTTTTGTCACTGGCTCCTTGAACATCAGGACGTGAACATTTTGTGGTCTGACGAATCACTGTTTACGCGCGTGGGCGTTTATAACGTCCACAATGAACATTGGTGGGCTCACCGACAACACAACCCACATGTTACTGCGCGGGACTCGTTCCAGCTCCGGTTTAGTCTGAATGTGTGGGCTGGTATCATCGGTGATCATCTACTTGGCCCATATTTTATTGACGGTCGTTTGAACAGTGCTACATACTTGGTGCTACTCCGACATGTGGTTAATGAGATGCTCGATGACATTCCACTCGCAATTCATAGGGACTTGTACTTCCAACAGGACGGTGCGCCTAATAGACACTGGGGGTGAGCATTTTGAACAATTATTGCGTGTTACATGATTTTGTAAATAGGTATTTAAGCTTTGATTCTCAATTAATTCTGTAAATAAGTTAATTTAAAATTTTTAACTACGCCAGAAATGCTTCATTTCAGAATACTTTTCTCATACCTAATGTTTACTAACAGTACTTAATGTTTTTGTTTGCAATTGCATGATAAATAGCGTGTTTCTGCCGGTCCTAAGCCCTTGAAGTAGGAAGGAATCTTTTAAACCAACATAAACTCATCATCAAATCATTAATATCAAATCAAAAAAGTACATAAAGGTCACCGAACTTGTCAGCTGGAACTAAAAACTCATGAAACCTAATAACTAATGGCTCCTCTACACTGCCAGCAAAGTTCATAGGCGAAGTACTCTAGAAACTTTGTCTAAGTTCGAAAAAAGTGCGTCACTACACACTCAGTGGTGTCAGTAGCCTGCGCACGCACATTGCCGCCGTTTGTAATGAACAAAGAAATTTGTGTGGCAGAGTTTCCAGGAACAACATAATTTGCTCCTGACCACTGTTTGACGCTGATAATTGGATCACATACACCAAAGCACTAATTATAGCTTAAATCACGCGCCGGCAAAGCACCGGCACACACGATGTCGGCCAAGTAGTGTAGAGAGGTACTTCGTGAACGCACTTCCCGCATCTTTGGGCCCATTGACTGAGGCGCAAAAATCGACAGCAAATAAAGTCGCCTGAGGGGAGGTATAGTTTTTGACGAGGTAAGCCGAAGTGCCTCTTTACACTATCGTATTCATTTAACTTCGTTCAACTTCGCGGGCAGTGTAGAGGAGCCATGAGATGCGATACGTAGCCGCATTATCTAGGTACCTACTATTGTCTAGCTTTAAGCCCAGGCCACACCGCCAGCGGGCGGGCGAGCGAGCTAGGCGGGCGGGTGAAATGAGATATTGAAGTTATGCAAACTACGCGACATTGCCGAGCTAAACTATGGGGTTTACACCAAAAACTACAAACGGAAGGGCGAACCGGGTAGTGCGGATGAGACTAGACACGTGGACACTGCTATTCGAATGACAAGCGACGACTAGTCTGAGTACCCGAAACGGGGAGGACGGTAGTTAAGCTAGCGAAGCGGGCGCGTCTAACGACGAAAACGAGTAGCTTCGCTCGCATCAGCCACGTAGGTTATTCGGCAGCTCGCAGTGTGCCTAGCTCGCTCACCCGCCCGCTGGCAGTGTGACTTGCGCTTTAGCGTTGGCTCGGCGACGTAAACATTAAATACACGGGTGAAGATTTTTTCTTCGTAAATCATATTTCACTAAAAATAGGATTTTTGGGGTTTTGTTATCTACTGTGTTGCTGTGTTGCTTGCAATCGATAATACCTATAGTACACTACGCACTGAAGGAGGCTTGTGCACGACCAAATCAACAGCTTGTATATAATGTGTGTATAAATAACTTAAGCTACGCTGATGACATGGTGCTGCTGAGCCCATCGATTGGTGCATTACGTAAACTGATCTCTGATCTGTGAGTCATATGCGGCGTCCCATGGTCTCAGGTATAATACCAAGAAGAGTGAGTTCATGATCTTCAAAGCCGGTGCCAAATGCTACTCAATTGTGCCTCCAGTCACTCTTTGCGGTACTCCTTTGAATAGGGTAAAAAAAATTAAATACCTTGGCCATTGGGTCGCTGATGACTTATCAGATGATCTAGACATTGGGAGGGAGCGTAGGGCGCTGTCTGTCCGGTGTAACATGTTGGCGCGCAGGTTCGCAAGTTGTACTACACCAGTCAAGGTTATTCTTTTCAAGGCATATTGTCAGTCCTTCTACACGTGCAGCCTGTGGACTAACTTTACGCAGCGGGCATACAGCGCACTACGAGTACAGTACAACAATGCCTTCAGGATCCTGCTGAATCTGCCAAGGTTTTGTAGCGCCTCAAACATGTTCGCGGAGGCACGTTGCGATGATTTCTATGCAATAGCTAGAAAGCGGAGCGCGTCAATGTGTGCTCGACTGCTGGGTAGTATCAATAGGATCTTGAGGGTATTGTCCGAGAGGTGGGACCTTCCAGTTCTACAGAGGTGGACGCAACTGCATGCTAGCGCATACCCGAGATTTGTTCAGTGATTTTTGTGTTGTCAATCATCAATCAATACATATAATAAAATTGTAACAGGTCGCTGTCTGTACATGGAAGATAAATAAGAAAAAATATTATAGGGGGGCTTTATGAACGCAATAGAACCCAAAACAATGTTTTTTAGAATTTTTGTCTGTTTGTCTGTATGTCTGTATGTCTGTATGTCTGTATATCTGTTTGTCTGTACGGTTGTGCACGCTATTCTCAGTAACCGCTCAACCGATTGCAATGCGGTTTTTTTTATTGTGTTGAGGTTTGCTCCAGTTAACATTTAGCGTTTGTTTTATGTAAATCGGTTTAGAAATAAAAGAGTTATAACACTTTTAAGAATCAGATATTTTGAAAATTTTAATTGTAGGGGTTTCTTTGAATGTGAGTGAACCTAAACTGGCGTGTTGGCTAACTAAGTCTATTTTAAAACAATTCAGTCCACGCCTTCGGCGCGGACTGAATTGTTTAAAAATAGTCTTAATCATTAAGCTCTTTTATGATTAAGCAAACAGGGCCGTTTCAGACGCTGATTGATGACTCTGATGAAGAAATACCTTTTCTTTCATACACCTTATGTGACGTAAACGAAGTTGCGGGCTCAGCTAGTTTGTAATATAAACTAACATAGTTTTTAAGATATTTGTTACTAACACGTATACTTGGTATGAAACTAACATAGTTGTAAGATCACTGTTACTAACACATATTATGGACCTATGTCTGAGTTAAATAAAATTATGTTATGTTATATATATATTGGCTTAGATAAGCGACTGCACTCTCTCGCATTTGAACCATGACTGACAAAACAAACGTCATGGTGTGTGCGACACAGATATCGCTATACGAAGTCGAAATTAGCCGATTGCCTCTTTCTAATGCTCGATGTGCATTCTTTTTGGCCCTTTACTGTACTAATATTATAAATGTGAAAGTTTGTGAAGATGTTTGGATGTTTGGATGTTTGTTACTTAATCACGCTCTAACGGCTAAATGGATCTGGCTGAAACTTGGTGCAGAGATAGAATATAGTCTGGAATAACACATAAGCTACTTTTTATCCCGGGAAAATGTTCCCACGGGAAGCGGGAACGGGAACCAAATTTCACGCGGGCGAAGCCGCGCGCATCGGCTAGTATAATATATAATGTAAACATTTAATCAAACGCGCCTAACCTTCCTATGTGAAATATTCTTAGAGGCGTGATAAATTGTGGTATTTATCTCGATCGCTACAGATCCAACTACAAGAAGCTCTCGTCTCAGGTGTAGATTAATGGAATACCTGAGGTCGGCGCCGAGACAAAATATAAGCTTAACCCTTAACAACACAGCTAGGTCTCCCACGCAGATATTTTCGAAAATATTTTAAGTACTATGTGCGTGACGCAGCTGAGCGTCCATGTATTCTCTGTGCCGCCCGAGGTATGGCGGGGAGTGTACGTGAATCGGGCTTGTGGCGATTAGTTTCGGAGGTATGTATAGCTACGGGACCTATGTCCCCCACGAGTGTAATTGTGCAAGTCTTTTTTTCTTCTCATTATTTTATTTATTTATTCTTTGTGGGTTTGTGAAGCGCTATGGATAAACATTTAAGAGACCATCAGATACAACACATTATAAATGATTCGGATTCCAAAGAAAGCGAGTTAGAGAACATTTTTCCAGAGGTGATATGGGATTGTAGCGATGCGGAATATGAAGCCAGTGAACACGATACTGAAAGCGAAGGAGAAGCGGAAAGTGAGTCGGATAACGATGAAAACTTAAAAAACATTGCACAGCAAGAGTCTAGCAGAAATGCATTTTATAATAATATTTATAATTTCGATTAATATTTATAATGATATTATTTATAAAATTTATAATTTATAATTTCGAGACTTACTAAGTACATTGTGAATTCCTCTTGTGATTTTAGATGTCGTAGTATTTTAATATACCTTTTTACCTGTTTTGTAGTTTTTAAGATATGAGTAAGTAAAAAAACTGTTTGATTTATTTTTTATACGAAATTTTACAAAAAAATTGATCTCTAAAGTTACCTCTTAAAATTTTAGTATAATTTTGTTAACGTTCTTGTTAGACGCTACAATTGTCAATTTTTAAGTTATATTTTATAAATAAATATGGTTATTACATTAATTAAAGCCATTTAATTCATTTCCTAAAAAGAAATCGCTTCCAAAATTAAAAATATTAGAATTCTGGGGGAATCTTTTTGGGGGACCTAGCTCCCCCACATGTGTAAATGTGTTGCTAGAAATAACGAGTGGTGTCAAGGGTTAATATCAGTTACGGTATAGAATAGTTGTGGTAATAAATTACTGAAATTACTGTGTAATCTTGAGCCAATCATAAATCACGTCCTTGCGTCTTTAATCTTTTTGAGAGGAAACATTTTAAATGCAATTTTACATATTTTACATAACTGAAACGGGTATACTACGCCAAATCGAATGCCAAATAATCGAACGTTCAAAATATCGAACGTTCAATACATCGAACGTTCAAAATATCGAAGATTACAATATCAATGTTCGATATATTAAACGTTCGATATTTTGAACGTTCGAGTATTTGGATGTTCGATTATTTGGCATTCAATTTGGCGTAGTATACCCACTTAAACCATTAACGCAGCGTACGCTCCGGAAGCTCTTATAAGGAATATTTTCTTCCCGGTTTTTTTATTACTGCTCCGCTTCTAATTGGTCTTAGCGTTGTGTTTTATAACCTATATTGAATTGCAAAGAATTTTTAAAATGCTTGAAACATAAATTTTTCAGCTTTAGAATCGAAACCACGACCTCCGAATCCGTAGTCAGGCACTGGACCACGAGAGCAGTCAAATAGAAGAATATTAAAACCCTTACTAACCCTACCAAGAGTAAATATCTAACTATTATGCAAGTTTGTATGTATATCAGCTTTTATATAGGCGCCTACCTACCATATAATATATAGTCAAGAATGTTAATTCAATTCAATTAACGACGTGAGCTCTAAACTCGAGTGAAAAACATCTGGTTCTAAGCAACAATTAATATATGTATGAAGACTGAAATTTTCACACATCCACTTTGATAAGAACTCCATTGGAACCAAAAACTGGCATTGCTGCCCATCAGTCATGTTTTAGCAACTAAAAAACAAGCCATTTACAAACTATTAAAAATATTTCCAATCACCAATTTTACAGGATCTATTCATAACTAATGTTATTTTTAAACTATCGCGGTTTTTTAAACTATTTTTATAGAACTCCGTACATAAATAGTTTATTAATCACTGAATTCCACATCCCGGAGAGCTTATATCCATCATCCCTATTGATTTTTTTAAACACAAGAATTTCAATAAGGATGATGGTTATAAGCTCTCCGAGTTCCGACTAAAACTGACGTAGTGAGTGTGGTGTGTCGCCAGCCTTATACTTAGTTGTAACAATAGCGGAGGGTAGTTCGACAAAAGTTACTTCATGGTTTTTGTAGATCCTCGCCTCAGTCCAACCGCGACCACGGGCGCTGCACCGTGCTCGAATCGTCGGTGTATGTAAATAAATTTATTTCGCGTGAAGTCCCGAGTTCTATAGGTATGCGACTAATCATAACTATTTGGGAAATAAAAGAACGCTAAACTAACTAAAAATGCTAGAAACAATAAATAATTTTATCTCATAGTGGCTAATAGTGAGGTACACTAGAGGTTTATTTATAACTAGCTGTTCCACGCGGCTTCGACAGCGTAGAAGTCGTTATCGCGTAAAAGCATAACCCTTCTTTTGCGCAGTCGGTTAAAAAGTAGCCTATGTCCTTCCCAGGGCCTCGAACTATCTCTGTATCAAATTTCATCACAATCGCTCCAGCCGTTGAGGCGTGAAAGCGTAACAGACAGACAGAGTTACTTTCGCATTATAATATTAGTAGGGATTGCACAACAAAAACCATTAAAGTATAACCGAAACTGAAATATCTATCTTCAATGGCCACGTTAACTCAAGATAATAAACAATTAAGCGCTTGAATTGCCCATTCGTTTGATTTAGCGTTGCGTTTGCTGAATTAAAATAGGTTAATTAGACATTGTAAATTTCATAAAACGACCATACTTAACCATTGACCCAATAAATTCCTTAAGTGCAGCCAACGCCTAATACCTCCAGTATCCCATTGACAAATTATAATTAACTGTCGTAAAGTTCATTTAGAAAGGATAATAATCATTACATTTTGCAATAATATTAAATTGTAAGGACTTTGGTCATAATTAAATACCTACTATGCTGCCCGCTTGATGGAAAGCTATAGTGAATATTTAGCTATTAATAATAAATAAATAAATAATAGATAAATATTCACGGACATTTCACACAACGCTATCTGACCCCAAAGTAAGCTAGGAATAACCTGCTTGTGTTATGGGTATCAGACCACGGATATTAATACCTACTTATATACTTTTTAAATACATACATATTATAGGTACATAGAAACACCCGGATATTAATACTTACTACCCGTTCGCTCTAACTTTGCCGCTGGCGTAGAGGCGTATACCCGAATTGTTAATTAGACGAAGTAAATTGACAGTAGCTAATGTCACTTCGTCATAGAAAATACGCAACATTGTATGAAGAAGTGACATTAGTTGCTGTCAAATTACTTCGTCTAATTAAAAATTCGACTTTAGTATGGAGCCGAGCGGCAAAGTTAGAGCGAACGAGCAGTACTTACATATTATACATAGATACACCCAGACTCTTGAGACAAACATTTATGGGTCACACAAATATTTGTGTCCGGTGGGCATCGAACCCACGACCTCCAGCGCCGCAGGCGGTATTACTACCGACTGCGCCACAGAGGAGTCACAGGAGAGTTGATGATCGCTACCTCATTCACCAAGACTATTTGACAGTGGTCCTCAGGTTGGGGACGCAATAATATCTATTTCTTCACGCTCCGCTTGAAATCAAGCTTTTTGGTGGATCGATATTGATCGAATGGAAAGAAGAAGATAGGAAAAAATACTTTCTCTGTATAATTAGTGCAATACGAGATCGACCAATTGAAACTTCGAAACGATGACAATGCTACTGTCAAGCAAAACTCCGAAACAACACCGTCTGGTCGCCGTAATTAAGACTAATACAGCAGCTTCCAAGATGCTAATTTATATTATTACAATAACTTTACTGAATAAAACTATACATTGTAATTTGTTCTGCTTATATTCAGTTCAGCAGTGAACTACCACTGATTTGATTGTATTGTTTGTCTTTTTTTATACCTACCATTTAAGGTGACTGACAAGCATACGACCCACTTAATCGACAGTTGTTAGGGACACGCTGTAGCAAAAATAGAAATATAACATTATCGTTTGAAAAAACTTCCTTAAAAATAAACATTAGTACGACCATTTTACTATGCTAGTGCATTTCAATTAGTTGTGTCGGCGATGGGGAACGTGCTCAATACAAGTTTGCAGGTCTCTCACTGGGCTCATTGAACGAGAGGTGGTGCAAACTTGTGCTACCTACTTACTGCAGGCATGTGTGATGTCGCTTAGATAATTACATTTGCACCTCCGATGCACTAGGATCTACAACAAACATCAAAATCAAAATTGTATTCATTTCACTTAGGTATTATACAGATGCGCTTGTAAAACGTCCAGAACATAAAACAAAAACTCAACCACTAGTTCACAACGCGACCCACCTGAAAAGAACTGGCAAGAAACTCAGCGGGTTATTCTTATTTTTGCCCTATTTACAATTTTAAAGAATCTAAAAACTATGCATTTTAAGAATTTTTACAAAATCCAGCAGAGCAGGTCATTTCCAGGCTTCCTTATCCACATCCTTCCGAGGGCTTACCCGGGACTCCCGGCCGTAGACAGTTGTGGGGCATCGTGTGGTTTTAGTCGGTGGGAGTCCGGCATAGCATCCATGTAGGATTTCCACACGTAAAAAAAAAACAAAAAGGCTTCCTTATCCAACAAATAATCATTGATTGTATAGTAGCCCCTGCAGTACAATTTACCTTTAACAAACCGTTTAAACTTATTAAGGGACATACTTGTAATTTTCAAGGCGAGGCTGCGCTGGGAATATGAGCTTCCGAGGGGTAGCTCGGGCCTCCCACCCGTAAGGCAGGTGCCGTGTGGTTTTATCCAGAAGAGTTCGTCGTAGGATCCGTAAGGATCTTTACAAGTTAAAAAATGCAATACGAGTTATCCTAATTTTTGATTTTTTGGAACGAAGTTCCTTATCGCGCGTTGTGAAAGGGGGCTAGACGGAAAAAATTCTTACGAAAAGTTGTCACGACACTTTTTGCTATAGTATGGAGGGTAGAGGTACCAAACATATGTTTCCTACTTCAGTTACCACAAGCCAATTATTACGAAAATTGAGCCTACTGATTAAGTTTATATAACATTTTATTTGTTAATAATAAAAAAAATATTATTATTACTTAAAAAAATAAAATTTTATTACAATTCCTTCACTAATTAATCGAAAGGAACTTCGTTCCATCCGGGTGTCCCTTGACACCTCTCAAGTTTTTTTTTTGTTATAGAAACACACAACAAACGGTTATTATTTTTTTTTATTTGTGAACAATCTCACACAACGTCATCTAGCCCAAATTAAGCTTATATAAGCTTGTGCTATGGAATCTAGATGACTGATAGACATACGAATATTTGTAAGTAATGAATATTTGTAATAATTAATAATATAATACATAGAAAACATCTAAACTCCGGAACAAACATTTGTGAATCACACAAATATTTGGACCAACCTAGGAATCGAACCCAGGACCTTCAGCACGGCACACGGTTACACTACCAACTACGCCACAGAGGCAATCAAATTGCTACCTAATAATGTTCTAAATACCCGGCAATTATTTCTTGGTAATCCAAATATAATTTAACTATCGGCACTCTAATTGCTAGACTAATAACAAATGAAAAGTTAACAAAAAAGACTATCCGTTTTTTAGCGTTGTATTGTAGACATTAACATCTTTAAAATATTTATTAAAGACCATTAAAATAGAAATTTCAAATAATTTCTATTTCAATTGTGTTAAGCCTATAATTACAGTTAATCTTACTTTTAATTTTCAAAGCGAGGCTGCGCTGGGGATATGAGCTTCCGAGGGGTGGTAGCTCGGGCCTCCAACCCGTAAGGCAGGTGCCGTGTGGTTTTATCCAGAAGAGTTCGGCGTAGGATCAGTAAGGATTTTCACAAGTTAAAAAATGCAATACGAGTTATCTTAATTTTTGATTTCTTTGTTATAGAAACACACAACAAACGGTTATCATTTTTTTTATTTGTGAACAATCTCACACAACGTCATCTAGCCCAAATTAAGCTTATATAAGCTTGTGCTATGGAATCTAGATGACTGATAGACATACAAATATTTGTAAGTAATGAATATTTGTAATAATTATTAATATAATACATAGAAAACATCTAAACTCTGGAAAAAACATTTGTGAATCACACAAATATTTGGACCAACCCAGGAATCGAACCCAGGACCTTCAGCACGGCACACGGTTACACTACCGACTACGCCACAGAGGCAGTCAAATTGCTACCTAATAATGTTCTAAATACCCGGCAATTATTTCTTGGTAATCCAAATATAATTTAACTATCAGCACTCTAATTGCAAGACTAATAACAAATGAAAAGTTAGCAAAAAAGACTATCCGTTTTTTAACGTTGTATTGTAGACAATAACATCTTTGAAATATTTATTAAAGACCATTAATATAGAAATTCCAAATAATTTCTATTTCAATTGTGTTAAGCCTGTAATAATAGTTAACCTTACTTTAAAAGGCGTAAAACGTCAAATAAACTTTAAGGGCTCCCATCTTGTAACAGGACTCCATTTTGCCGCAGGTCTAGCCGCCCGCCTAGGTCATAGTAATAAAAAATACATTTAATTTCCGCAGCAATTTTCTTAAAACGTTTGTACACTTTTTAATGATTTTGAGAGGTTCGCATACGCCTCTCGAGAAATGTTAAGATAATATATTGTTAATTTAGATTTTTTTAGATATGTATTGATTTCACAGAACCCTAGCAGTTTTTTTTATCCCAAATTAAAGTAATATAGACAAGTGAAGTAAAAGAAATTGTACTACTTTTTAAGAAAATTGTAAATACATAGATGACGTAGTTTAAGTATAAGTATATGGACAAAAAGTTATGTTATATAATTTGTTGTTCGACGGCCAGTGGGATTCCTAGTTTAATATATGTATAATTTAAATATATATATCCAGTCATTTTAGCAGCACCCATTTCAGTACGCAGATGCTCATATTATTAAATTTCAACATGTCACGACTATCTCAATGTCAATTTGATGGCAAAAATCCCATAGAATAGACGATTATTTTTCTTCTCTAAAAGCATTGTACTGTTCATAAATGGGCAAGTTTCTAGAGCAGTCAGAGTTGCGTTGGGAATAGGCTGTCACTTATACTAAGCAAAGATTTTAATCTTGATTTGAAATGACAATCTTACGAGTCACATGAAATTTCCAACCGAATTTACTACACGTCCTCCCAGGATATTAGGAAGTAAAAGATAAGGAATTACGCGAAATAAAAAAGATTGCGTAATATTTTTTTTTTCGCGTAAATCCCTAATTGCTTTTAAATGTACAATTATTTTAAAATATAAACGCTTCTGTTTTCAGTTCCATAATTCCACGGTCAGATTAGCAGTCTTAGTTTTTAGGGTTCTTTATCCAAAGGGTAGAAACGGAAGCTTATTCATGAGACTTCGCTGTCCGTCTGTTTGTCGCTCACGAGGCTGTATCTCAGGAACCGTTAAAGCTAAAGAGAAAACTTCACAGATGACGTACTTCTGTTGTCGCCATAACAATAAATACTAAATGTATGTATTTTTAAACATAATACTTTTTCAAACTCGAAATGAAACTCAGTTGTCAGTAAAATGACAATCGTTAAGCCAACTTGAAGGCCTTGCGGCGGCGGCTTGAAAAATTTCAACTGCGAGTCGCAACCTAGGCCTGTCCATTTCAACACGGCAATAGTGAAATGGGGGCAAATACTGTGCCTCTGCCTACCCCTTCGTGGATAAAGGCGTGCATTATGTATTTATGTATGTGTTGAGTTAATGGAGCTCATGAAATCAGTGTTCCACTTTAATTTTATCAAACCAGTCAGCAATAAATTTGAGTGATTTCTTGTAACAACTTATTTTACATTTGAAAAGATATCACTGGAGAAAGCTGGAGTGTGCAATCGTATTTTGTGAAAGTTTATTGAAATATGAAGCTTGTATGAATGTATTTACGTGTATTTATGTAAATCACACAATGACCTATGTGGGTATAAGGCTGAAGCCGCATTTGCAGTTGTGGCGGGCGGTGTCTAACACCAAAATGTCAAACTCAAAAACAATGAAACCATAGATTCGATTTTATTGGTTTTGACATTTTGAGGCTAGAAACCGCCCCCGGTAACCGTAAATAAGGCCTCAGCCTAACAGATGGCATTATGACGCTGTCAATGCGAATGATTTCATTTTAGCAAAATATTTTACCTACGCTTATTTTAGTACTTCATAACGTACCACAACAAACATTCCAAAATCATGAGATTATTTTTGAAAAGCAATTAGTATGCTAACTGATCATAAATTTTAAATATGGAAAAAGAATAGGTTTCGAGCAGGATTCGAACCTGCGTCTTCGGCGATCCGTGCCGACGCGTTATCCACTCCGCCACCGAAACCTACTCG
Organism: Miltochrista miniata; assembly: GCA_933228765.1. Taxonomy (NCBI): domain Eukaryota; kingdom Metazoa; phylum Arthropoda; class Insecta; order Lepidoptera; family Erebidae; genus Miltochrista; species Miltochrista miniata. The sequence goes on along the minus strand of OW121749.1, from coordinate 3,139,581 downwards.
GAACCAACCAAATTTTCCACCTTATTATCGGATCGCCGAAGACGCAGGTTCGAATCCTGCTCGAAACCAATTCTTTTTCCATATTTAAAATTTATGATCAGTTAGCATACTAATTGCTTTTCAAAAATAATCTCATTGTTCGGGCTGGTTTCATCATAAATCGAATGAATATACCTAGGTGTAATTCTATACATTCGTGCCGTGTAACTTTCTAAAAAGTGCCGGTAGATGGTGCCTACGTCGCCCCAAGACGTATAATAAGGTGGAAAATTTGGTTGGTTCCGAGTAGGTTTCGGTGGCGGAGTGGATAACGCGTCGGCACGGATCGCCGAAGACGCAGGTTCGAATCCTGCTCGAAACCAATTCTTTTTCCATATTTAAAATTTATTCCAAAATCAATTTAATCTAAACATAATCGATAAAAAAAAACTTTTGATTGTTGTTAGAAGACATTGCTTCTCCAAATCCGAATAATAAGACTCTTGGATGAACGAATATGTTTATGTTGTCATATGGATTTGTGTCCGAAATAAATTATTTGAATTTGAATTGAATTTCAATTTGAATATGTACCGGAAAAATAGAAAATAATTTATGTATGAATTTAATACTCATACAGTGTTAACTATTGTACGGCTGTATGTACCTACAATGTAAGAGTAAAGGAATTTGTCTGTCAGCAGTTCTGTGAATGAGCGATGAATGCGTGTCGGGCCAGTTACTGCGCGCTGGCCCGCCTGAGTGGTTGTAGTTCAGATAGAATAATATTAGTGTTTTTGGCAAAATATACTTTGAGTTCTATTGGTAAATTAGCATTTTTATTGAAAGGCAAGGCCAGTGGCAGTCACTCCCAGTGTAATTAATCCCTGCAGTCAGCACAGCATACAGGAACACGCATATGGTTGAATAGGTTCTAGACATCTATATTGTGCAAGATCGTAAGTACTTGCGTAATTGCGTAGTTATAGATTGGTGCGTTGACCTCGCCTCGGTTAACAAGGGTCGACGTAATACCAATATCCGTTTAGGTGTAGCCACATAGGAGGCACACCCCAACAGTGGTGACCCCAGACAACTCGCGTAGAAATGTGTGTAATAGAAAACTTTTAGATCACTCTAACAGGGGTGACACGCGTTTTATAAGTGTGCTGTGGTGCATGTCGGGATTCTAAACTATTACACTGGTTAGTTGTCACGTGTAGGTTATTTAATTAGGTGTGTAAAGACACTAAGTGTACTGTGCCACTGTATACTGTAGTTTGACTCGGCCGGATTTTAGAAATAAATGCCTACAGCCGCGCGGTAAGTAAGCATGCGATAGGGCTGCCCACCTACAGCATTTTAATAATATGTGTCTACTTTGACTTTCTATTTAGTATTGCGATTGTAAATATGTACATACATACATTACTATAGTCACGCTTTTATCCCTGAAGGTGTAGGCAGAGGCATAGTATACGCCCACATTTTACGTTATAGTTTTACGTACGCGTAATAGATAGTGAGCCTAATGCAGTTGATTTTTTTCAATCCGCCCACAAGGCCTTCAATTTGTATTAAGGATTGTTGTTTTACTGACAACCGGCTTTTATTTCGAGTAAAAATGTACCTTTTTTATTTAAACAAAAAAATACTTTGTGAGTAATAATATAATATCCCCGCAACGGCTGGTGGCGCGGGGCGGCGGCGTGGCGGCGCAGCGCCCGTTATCTACTAACGATTGAGTGAGACGGGTGTAGAAATTTGAAAACGAGTGAGCGGCGTAGACAATAATAATCGGCTCATTACATGTTTCGTCAGTGATAGAATCACGGAATTCTAGTCTTTATAATCATTGCGTTAAATTTTTGATTTACAAAATTAAAACTATTTTTCGATTTGAAAGTACTAGTCTGTCTCTAGTACACTAGTACTTTTCGTACATTGTCAAGTTGTGTTAAACTTTGGAAGTTCATATTTGTCTCTATGCGTGTAATAAAAATCAAAGGTAACAAAAATGCTGTCAATTTTTTTTTATTCACGGCCATTTCACACAACCCTATCTGATCCCAAAGTAAGCTAGGAATAACCTGCTTGTGTTATGGGTATCAGACCACGGATATTAATACTAATATACTTTTTAAATACATACATATTATACATAGAAACAACCAGACTCTTGAGACAAACATTTATGGGTCACACAAATATTTGTCTCGGGTGGGAATCGAACCCACGACCTCCAGCGCCGCAGGCAGTATCAATACCGACCGCGCCACAGAGGCAGTCATACGGTGCTAAGTGTACTGTAACATCGGTCATCCACAAAGAAATGAATACTCTTGAAACATACCTAAATCATTGCTCTCAATTAAATAACTACGAACTGACAACGGAACTAAATGTACTACCTACACGTACTAGAGTTCTGACATAGTTTTTTTTTGATATTGTACTATATTGGATCGCACCGTTCACTGACTCAGCAAGCACAAGTCTAGTTTTAAACACAAACATACCTACTTCATGTAACTACCTAGTTCACTCGTGTCAATCACTTTGTTTAACTTTAGTCAACTAGTAGTATAGTACCAATTAGTACCTAAGTAAAATCAATTTATAGTCTTACCTTTCGGAGTTTACAGGTAATCTAAAAAACGTTATCTCTGGGTGCGTTATTGACGAATTCATGCAACCAAAACAAGCACAATAGACTCTAGTTGTCATATTAAATATTTTTAGTAAATAAAACACGCGCGGTTACTATTTAAAAAACCACACACCGTCCATTAGTCTACTGGGCACAATCGCGACTGCGGACGCTGCTTGCGTGCTGAAAGGCCTGCCGAAAACGAGAATCGTAGGTATAGCTTGCGCTTCGTCCGTTTGTAGGGAGCTACAATACTGGTTAAACAACATTATTTATACTGTGACTGTGCTGTGATGTTCCAAACGCCGCAGAAAATGGACAAAGGCAAGAGTGATACGCATCTATCGGAAGCAGGTATGTCCACTCCTATAATTAACACAAGTTTCGAGCTAGCTGCTATAATTGTGCAATCACGATTACCTGAGTTTTGGGCGGAAATGCCACGATTATGGTTCGCTCAAATTGAGAGCATCCTTGGGCCACAGAAACAGAGTGACGAAACCAAGTTTAATATGGTGGTAGCGAAATTAGGTCGCGACGCTCTTCAACAAGTAAGCGACATATTGGTCAGCAACTCAGAAAGTGATAAATATAAGACAATTAAAGAACGATTACTTCACGTTTATGAGGAGAGTGCGGAAAGACAATTTCAGAAATTAGTCAGCGAAATGGAATTAGGGACACAAAAACCGTCCCAACTTCTACGACGCATGCGAGATTTAGGAAGAAATATCCAGATATCAGAGCAGACTCAGCACAATTTGTGGCTCTCCCGTATGCCGGCAGCAATACGAACGGTACTGATCGTTAGCCAGGATCAAACCCTAGAAAATCTGGCCAAGATTGCGGACAAAATCAATGAAAATTTAAGGGGAGGTGAAATCGCATCAATTAGTATACCAGCGTCGAGTGGAACTCAAACTCCGGTGAGCGAAATTTTGACACAAATACACAGGCTGAACTTAGAAGTGGCATCACTGCGCGAAGAAGTTAGCAAGCATCGTCGCAGCGCTTTCCGTGGACCTGGACGCGGGAATTTCAGAGCGCGATCACGATCGCAGTCAAGGTCACCAGCGGACCCAAACTGGTTGTGCAAATGGCATTATAGATATCGTCAGAAAGCTACAAAATGTGAGCAGCCCTGTGCGTGGAAACCGTCGGAAAACTAGGCGCGGTACAATCAATGGCGGCGGTGAGTTTTGTACCGGGTAGTAATCATCGCCTTAGTATTTATGATAGAGAAAATAAGCTACGATTTTTAGTGGACACGGGCGCGAACATATCAGTCATCCCAGCAACTCAGAAACAGAAACCATTAGGAGCACATACCGACAAGACCGACGATAAGTTATATGCAGCCAATAGCAGCGAGATCAAGACTTATGGTTCGAAAACCTTGCATATTAACCTTGGGTTGCGGCGCACCTATCGTTGGACTTTCGTGGTTGCGGATGTAAATCAGCCAATTTTAGGGGCGGATTTTTTGGAGCATCACGCATTAGTTGTAGATTTAAGTGCGCGTAAATTAGTAGATAAGATGACAAATTTACTAACGCTGGGTAACAATGGAGAAATTTTTTTTCAAAGCTAGATATTAATAAGGCATATCACTTTGTAAAAATTGCACCAGAAGACATTGAGAAGACAGCTGTCATAACACCATTCGGACTTTTTGAATTTTTAAGGCTCAACTTTGGTTTGCGTACAGCAAGTCAATCATTTTCTAGATTTATGAATAATACAGTACTAGAAGGACTAGATTTTTTATTCAGTTTTATAGATGACGTCATCATAGCAAGCGACTCCATGGAACAGCATAAGATACATTTGCGATAGGTATTAGATCGTTTTTCGAAGTTTGGTATAACGATAAATATGGCTAAATGTGAATTTGGTAAAGATAGTGTCGAATTTTTAGGATACCAAGTTTCTAAAGAGGGCATACGTCCTCTAGAGAACAAGGTCAGGGCAATTACAGAGTATCCTCGCCCAGAAAACATCGAACAAATACGACGATTTTTGGGGATGATAATTTTTTACAGATCCAGTATACCCCACGCAGCTGAACACCAATCGTTATTGAACGAATTTTTAAACGGAGCAAAAAAGAAAGATAAAACAAAAATTTCATGGACGCCAGAGTCGAATGAGGCATTTGATCGGTGCAAAAATAAATTGAAAGATAGTGTCATGTTATCTCACCCAGTTACTAACGTACAATTATCGCTATTTTCAGATGCGTCGGACACGTGTGCGGGGGCAGCCTTACACCAGTGGGTAAACAGTAAGTGGTTACCTTTAGGATATTTTTCGAAAAAGTTTACGAAAGCGCAACAAAAATATTCTACTTATGATAGAGAACTCACAGCGATTTATTTAGCTATGAAGCATTTTAGGTACATGTATGAGGGAAGAGAATTAGCTGTTTTTACCGATCATAAAACTTTAACGTTTGCATTTAACAAAATAGAAACAGGTAGCGAAACGCCACGGCGGACTAGGCAGTTATTGTATATCAGTGAATTTACAACAGACATTCGATACGTTAAGGCGAATGATAACGCTTCAGCGGATGCACTTTCGAGAATTGAAACCATACACTGCCCAACGGTAATAGATTACGCGGAATTAGCTACAGCGCAAGAAAGCGATAGCGAGTTATTAGAATTATTAAATGGAAATAATGATAATATTAAGTTACAAAAGATTTTTATGCCAAATTATGATAAACCAATTAATTGTGAAAATAGGTTAAATACGTGTAGACCGTACTTACCCAAAAGTTTCAGACAAATAGGTTTTCATGCGGTACATGATGTCAGTCATCCGGGCGTTAGGTCAACGAGAAAATTAGTTTCGCAACGATTTGTTTGGCCAGGTATGAACCGGAACGTCGTCCAATGGGCAAAGACGTGTTTAAAGTGTCAGAAGGCAAAAATAGGCAGACACACGGTATCAGAACTGCAACAGTTTCCGAATGCTGAGCGGTTAAGCCACGTTCATATAGACATAGTAGGTCCACTTCAGACATGCAAAGATGGGCATAGGTACTTGGTCACGATGATTGATAGATGTACGCGATGGCCGGAAGCAGTGCCGGTGAACGAAATAACGGCAGAGATAGTAGCTAAAGTATTTTACGAGTCGTGGATCTGCCGGTTTGGAAATACTTTTAAAATAACAACCGACCAAGGCAGGCAATTCGAAAGTAATCTCTTTGAGCAATTATTAAAGTTAATGGGTATTAAGAAGATACGATGTACCTCCTATCATCCTCAGAGTAACGGACTTCTCGAACGGTGGCATAGATCTTTAAAACAGGCATTAATGGCACGGTTATCAAATAATAGTACATGGTGTGACGAATTACCAACAGTTCTTTTAGGTTTACGTACTGTAGGAAGAAGCGATAACGGTGTGAGCCCCGCGGAATATTTATATGGTCAAACCATACGCTTTACTGGAGACTTTTATGACGTCTCAGATAAGAAATTGAGCGAAGGGAGTACATTTTTAGAAGAATTAAGATACAACATAAGTAAATTGAAACCAGTATCGGCAGTACCCCGAAACTCGCGCGCGTTATTTGTTCATGATGAATTAGCTAAGTGCGAACGAGTATTTATTCGCAATGATGCGGTACGGAAACCATTGGTACCACCCTACGATGGTCCTTACCTAGTCCTAAATAGAAGAAACAAAGTTCGCAATTCAGTTGCCAAACAGAACTATAAATGTGTCAATTGATAGGTTAAAGCCAGCTTTCATAATAAATAACGATAATACAGAGACTGATAGCAGTTGGCATGGGACCAGCGTTGGCAAAGATGTAACTGTAGCATGTAAGCAAATTCCCGAGAATAGTAATAAAACGACAAAAAGTGGCCGTATTGTAAATTTACCCGTCAGATTTAATGTGTAGAATTGTGTTTTTAAAGGGCCAATTTAGTTTAATAAACCAGCTATATTTTATTTTATTGTGTATGAATAAGTCTTGTATTTGCACTTAATCATGGTCACCATATTTTTCTATGTTAGGCAACAGTTTGTTAAAATGTAAAAACGAATTGTCATGAATTTAATTCGGAGTAAGCAACCTACTTTAGAAATGCGACAGTGCGAAAGCGTATTTCATCATCGTAATGTAAAGTTAGACAAATATCTTAAGTCCACGTTTAGCACTGTACGTCAGTTGAGCACCTAGTTATTTGTATTGTGTACTTAATTAATTAAATAAATCTAAATTATTTTAACAATGGGCAAATCGTATAGCAAAAATGAAGAGATTATAATAGCTCAGAACGGTGCCAACCAACTCGATTTTACAAATATTGAAAGTCATGTGAAAACGTTCGGGATAGTGATTTTAGTCATTGGAATACTAGTTTTGATAATCACTCTGTGCAAATGTTGTGGCATGTGTCACTCATTTAGTAAGAAATGGATGGAGAATAAGATGGATAAATCTATAAAAAGGTTTCAAGAAAGTCAAAAACAACAAGTATAGGCACTATGTTGCTATGTTAACATTGACGTCAGCCGCTAACCATGCAGCAACGTCATGGTTACCTACGGCGAAGTGAAATACGAGTCGCAGCAATTGTTATCGGTAATAGTGTTTTGACTACTACCCGTTCGCTCTAACTTTGCCGTTGGCGTAGAGGCGTATACCCGAATTGTTAATTAGACGAAGTAAATTGACAGTAGCTAATGTCACTTCGTCATAGAAAATACGCAACATTGTATGAAGAAGTGACATTAGTTGCTGTCAATTTACTTCGTCTAATTAAAAATTAATTAAAAAGTTGGGTATGGCAGAAGAAGCATGAAAGCAAAATTAATGCAGTGGAAATGAGAAGTCTGCGAATTAAATAGCGTGATAAGGGAAAAATGTGGTATAACAGAAGATGTAGTGACTAAGATCGAAAAAGGGATGCTTAGATGGTTTGGACACGTGGAGAGAATGGATGAGAATAGACTGACAAAGCAGATTTATGAGGCGAGAATGAATGGGCAAACTGGTAGGGGTAAACCTCGGCGTACGCATGCCGATCAAATCAGAGACGTTCTGGAAAAAGGCAAGGTCAAGAGTACCCTTAACCGGCGAGCGTGTATGAAAACAGTTATGAAAGTAGAAGAAGCGAAAGTTGTATGTCAGGATCGTAGCAAGTGGAAAGCCATAGTCTCTGCTTACCCCGATGGGAAACAAGCGTGATTATATGTATGTATGTATTAAAAATTCGACTTTAGTATGGAGCCGAGCGGCAAAGTTAGAGCGAACGAGCAGTAAGTGTTTTGAATGAAGCTTGTTGAATATTGTTTAAATGAATGTAATGATAGGGTGACCATAGTTTTACTACGTAAATAACTTTTATTGTTGTACTAATAATATGTTACTTTTCAAATTTTTTTTGTAAAAATTTGGGGGATGTAGTGTACGGCTGTACCTACAATGTAAGAGTAAAGGAATTTGTCTGTCAGCAGTTCTGTGAATGAGCGATGAATGCGTGTCGGGCCAGTTACTGCGCGCTGGCCCGCCTGAGAGGTTGTAGTTCAGATAGAATAATATGAGTGTTTTTGGCAAAATATACTTTGAGTTCTATTGGTAAATTAGCATTTTTATTGAAAGGCAAGGCCAGTGGCAGTCACTCCCAGTGTAAGTAATCCCTGCAGTCAGCACAGCATACAGGAACACGCATATGGTTGAATAGGTTCTAGACATCTATATGGTGCAAGATCGTAAGTACTTGCGTAATTGCGTAGTTATAGATTGGTGCGTTGACCTCGCCTTGGTTAACAAGGGTCGACGTAATACCAATATCCGTTTAGGTGTAGCCACATAGGAGGCACACCCCAACACTATGTAAAAAGTTCAGTTATCTATAAGGTATAGTCTGTAGTCTTGTTAGTTCTAGTTAGTTACAGATTACTGTTCGTAATGCCTAAAATACAATATTACGAGTATATAATGATCTAAAGACAGTCAGCCCCTTTTTTTAGATAGAGTGGTAATATGCCAATTATAATTTTCATGAGTTAAATAATTTACTCACTGATACGAGTAAAAATCCTTCAATATGTAAGGTTGTGTTCCTTTTGCTTACATTATCAAGTTCGTGTAATTATCTTGTAAAAAAGTACCCGTATTAATAACAAACAAAGCTTAATTAGATCAATGTAAACCTTTCTTGTACTGCGTTAGAATGGATAAACAAGTGCGTTGATTTTGTTGTCAATTTGTCTTGTTTGTCATGTCATCGTTAATGAAACAAATTTTGATGAATGTCTGCGAGTACCCGGGCGCACGACGCTTTACAGGTAAAGACCGTGTGGTCATAGTAGGTTCGAGTCCAACACTACATACGTGGGGTTTAAATAGATGTTTGTTATTTCGAATCGAAGGAAAAATAAATATTAAACTGAGGCTTCATCCTATAGCTTATTTAACCCTATCTTCATCCAGAGAAGAGCCCAGGGTTGATTTATTTAATGTATATTCACCAAAAACAGTAACAAAATTTTCAAAAACTTTATGGATATGTTATGATTATTGCCTCACCTAAGCATTTTTTAAATTAATAGCTAAACAGATCCCATAATCCTTCGTTATAATGTAGGTACAAATTAATCAATAAAGATTAATAAGAATTCTATCGGTAAAAGTTCTCCCACCCTTTAACCCCTCGTCGTTAATGAATATTGCTTTCTTCGTTCCTCAGCGGGTAGATAATAAATAAAAGTCAAGATTACGATTCATTTGCCTCGTGATTGATCCTGAAATTATTAGAATCTCTAAATCCCCAATAGCCTTGATAAATTGAATTTTGATTCACCTTCATCCTTAAAGATATTTTTAGATACTGTTTGAACGTTTCTGTTTGTAAAATTATATCCAATACATAATTTGTATGTTTCATAGAATCACGTTTATTTCTCTCGCAGACGTATGCAGAATTGTGTGTCGACCGTCAATTAGCGAAGACCAATAGAAGTCCTACATAAATCCTGCATCGCCATATCAGAATTCTTGCGGCGATGATTCATTTAAAACCACAGTCCAAAATCAACCGTTGGGCTTCGGCCCGCCAGGCACGAGTACCTGGTCTGAACGGAGGATCCTCTCCTTGAGTTTTGGCAGAACATTTCACCCCTTCCTCCACAAATGTACCATACGAACATCACTAGTTAAATTTGATGACCCTGTGCCATGATGTGGCTGAAAAAGGGCTCTCGAGGAACAACCTAGTAGGTATGTAAAAGACGGCATGGTAAAACTGATCTCTAAAATAACGCGTGAGTCTGTTTAGTCTCTTGAGCAAGACCTAAGTCAGGAAGAGAACGTCAATAGACTGAGATAAATACAATGCTTATAACATTATTACTGTTACCTAGTTGATTGAAAGCATCGAGGAAATAATTTACGAAGGGTCGTGTTTGTGTGAAATAATTTTTACAAAACAGGGAAAGTAAAGAAATAAACACAATAACATAGTTATGCAAATTTCTTTTAATATCAGCGTAGTATATATTCTGGTATGTAAACTAACAGTATTAAATTAACATAATGCTACGAAACATAGTCGTTTTGCAGTAACAGTAAGCACACCCAGTGGTCAGAGGCAGCAATAACAGCTTAAGATCTCTGAGATAGTTGTCCCCGTAGGATAAGATCGTGCAATATAATATATACACAGCATAACCGACGTAATCAATGTTTAGTTCAAGCATTCAACTGAACAATAAGCTTTTGATATAAAACAGTACAAAAAGAAAATAATTTTCCCGGCTACGATTCATGTCGTAACTTCCTAAATATTTACACAATCTGAGAAGCACTCGTGGCCCCGCGGGCTCAGTGTTCTGTAAAGGACCACTGCTCATGAAATGATCACTTGGATGGGTAACCATTATGCGACATTTATTTGCAAGCGGTACCGTGCTTCGGGAGGCACGCTAAGCCGTTGTTCCCGGTCGTGAAGTCGTGAATGTCAGTCATGAAGTCCTAATGTGCGGCTTGAAATAGTGTCAACAGCAGGCAGTCACAATCTGCGGCTGTCCATTTACAACACGGCAATATGGCTCACCATCTATGTATTACGGCGCACATATTCTAACAAGGTGAAATGTGGGAATATAATATACCTCTGCCTACCCCTTCGGGAATAAAGGCGTGACCAATGAATGTATGTGAACAATCCAGAACACAGTACTAACGAGTATATCTCTATCCGCTAATCCGTTATTATCTGCAGATATAGTTGTTATATTTTCTGTTAGTCATTGTTTACGTGTTGGTAGTTTCACATGGCAAGGCACGTAATATGTATTACAAATCAAATCCCTTGGAACTGGAACAAATATATTATGCGTAATCTTTACAGATTCCGCTACGCTACAGATTATAAGTCGTGACGTAATTTTCAACAGAGCCACAGTACATGGAAATGGTTGTCTAACTGGTGTCTATAATAGAGTGTGTGCATAGATCTCTCCGTTCAGTCCGTCACTTTAAATCAAGAAATAAATATTGGTATACGTATTAAAGAGTGTCTCTTTTGGTCTTTTTTGGAAATAGAACTTCAATGGAATTCCAATGAAGTTCCAGAACAAGTTTGCCAGCGAAGTCATGGTAATACAGAGCGAAAGGTTGCTACTAGCTAGGGCTGAAGCGAATTAGTAGTCCAACTCCAATCAGGGAACCACAAATTTGACTTCCACACAAATTTGTCCTGCTGCGCTGGTGGCGTAAATATTGTTCGTCAAAAATAAAAATGTTGCAATGTAATCATCATTTCCTAAATAATGCGTATAGACAAAATACTAGAAAATATTAACAAATTTTTTAAAATATTGTAAAATATTTGCTCTGTATATCTCTGTTAGAAGCAGTTCCTTGCGAAACGTCCTCCTGTATTTGCGAGCATAATATTTTATTCAATAAAATCGAAGAGAATATGCACTTTAAGCAAATGTACAATTTCACGAGCGAAATGAATTTTCCGATGTCAAACCAAATTTCATATTTCAGTTGGAAACTTTAAATCAGTAAAACGTATCGTTAATGCCTTTTGTTCTAGACTTTGAACAATGCAGAGTTAAAACTATTGAAACTCTTTTTTTCAGTTTAAAGTCTCGAGGAACAAGTTTAGTGTTATAAAAAGTTGGTGAATTCGATGAAATTGTCTTTCTTTGTTAAACAACTTTTGCGAGAATTCTAAATGGAAGGTTTCCGGGTCTTATCCAAATACAAAAAAATAGAGTAACTAATAGTTTTAGATCTATCTAAGATTATGGGATATATAATGTATTATAAACGGGATTTCGCGCGGCACTATTTTAATATTAAATAAAGGTTTCGGTACCTTCTTTTTTCCCCGACGTTTCGATAGGGTTAAACCTATCGTGGTCCCGAGGCGACTGATGCTTGTAGGCTGGAGATTCTGCTATGTGTCGGGAGCTTTCGAAGTACCCCCGAGGTTGTCAATCTGTGGAAACACACGGCACACAACACTGACCGTATCCGCGAACGCGTTCACTATTTTATCGCGAGATATAATACATTATGTGTGCAACGCGTGTTAGTTTAAAACAAAAAAAAATATGGGATATAATTTTCGTACTATGTAATCGAGTTATTTAATAACTCGATTACATAGTACGAAAATTATCAAACATCTCTCAACCCCTAAATAAATTAAATTGACGATTTTTAAAGATACCAACAGGATAGGTACTTAGACCCAAAAATACTTTAATAAAATATTGCCTATCTGTCTGTTAGTTCCACCCAAACGGTTGAACTGCCTTTAAAGGTCATTTCCTTATTAATAGCAGAGAACACGAGAATCTGAGGGCTGATTGCCTTGACATAAAATTAACCTTAACTCAAATTTAAAAATAGATAGAACAATCAAATTATCAAACAATTAAATAATCAAACAAACAAACAATCAAACAATAAAATTCTCTTGTTATTCATAATAACATGGTTGCGCGAAAATAAGTGTACCAGTACCAAAAATAAAAACAATAAAGGAGATAAAGGGAATTGTACTCGCAACAATACATTTATTTATACGAGAGAATGTTCTAGTAAATATGTAGCGTAAGCTTGTTATCTGAACCTATTTCGTAACGCCATTTCACACGATGAAAACGTGCGGTTATAGCTATTGTTACAACGTCAAATTCTGTTTTCTGCATTTTTTGTTTGATCGTTTGAAATAAACATGTTACTGCATGTGAAATCAGAGGGCTTTATTCAACTAATCATCAGTTATATAAACGTGACTGCGTTCATTTTATACTCGTTCAATTCAATTATGCCATTCAATAACTATGGCACTACTGCTGGACGTACGCCTCTCTCAAAATTCCAGTCACAACACGAGGTCCTACGTCTTTCGCATCCAGTCCCACCCGCAACCTTTTCTAGGTTGTCAGTACATGTGGCAAGATGGACATCCTACCTTACAATACTTCTACCATACACTGTGAAAATGTAAAAGTTTGTTTTGCGTCGTCTGAGAGGTAGTTCCTACTTCGAAACCTAGCTCTTCTGTACGGTGCTTGCCATCACCATAGAACTAAAAATAGTAATATATATATATATATATATATATATATATATATATATATATATATATAGTAAATTTGAGATTCTCACACACATATATATCTGCCAACTGTCACTGTTTATATCTCAATCTATTGTATTTAAATTCTGGCACATGTACGTCTATGAAGTTTAAACACATACATACATAATTCTGCCATTCTGTCAGAATTTACTACTTAACCTACGAGTAGCATAAAGCATTCTACAAGAATTAAGTAAAAGGGTTTACCCAGGAATGCACCCTGCTGGAAACCTGAAGATGCGGAAAAGATTGAACATCAACTCATACAAACCACCAGCTAAAGCGTAAAGAAGGATAATATAATAAAATACAAAGCAAAATATTCAAAAATAAAAAGCTCTTTTCCCTCACGTAAAAAAAAACTGTTATACTTTAATTTTCCAGGTTTTGTGTGAGTACTTTAATATTTTCTGGTATTAAGTTTCATTGTATTAACTGAAAAATAAATGCTCCTTTTTGCTGGTTTTTATTTTAAAACCAAGCAGATTTTCAGTAATATAACTCTACAAGAAACAAACTTTACATTTTAAATTGACATATTGCAATGCAAAAGAATTTTTTAACTTGTACCACCCAAACGTTCCCAAACTTTACATCGTCCAGCGTTAACGTAGATACAGTTTGTAAGTGTTTGAGTCATGATTCCCATTTCAGGCCCATCATTACAGGGAGCCAATTAGCCGCTCATCCTCATCTAAACCAAAAACTAAGCCAATTATTAATTGTAATACCCTGAGGGCAAGCAATGTTGGACAATTTAGGTTGACTTGTGATTGTTCAAACATCAAAGAATTCATTATTACTCATAATTTCATAAAGCATACTCATTAATAGTTATGAAACAGTTTTGAGAAGGTAAATAGTTTAAAAAAAGTCAAAAGTAATTACAATGTCATTAATTTTAACGTCGATGTCAAAATTATTTACTTGCTATTATTATAAAGTCTATCTATAGACATTACATAAAAATCATTTGTTTAAAAAGTAACAATATTTATTCTGTTGTCTATTTTTGAATGGTATTCTAATAAACATCAACTGAAATGAGTTCGAGACAATTGCGTGATAAAAACCAAACCAAGAAACCTTAAAGTAAACAGCAAATTTCCTGAAAACCTAAAAGGTATCTGAGGACAATGAAATGGCATTTGTTAGAGATTTAAACGAAACTAGCTACCCAACAGACGTTGTCTCGCCATAACTATGGCTCTGGAAATCGATATCGCAAATCCCGAGTTCCTGATCCCATGTTTCCGTTACTGGTTTCCTGATCCCGGTTCCCGGTTTCGGGTTCCGAGTTTCCGGTTCCGGGTTTTCAATTCCCAGTCAGTCTTCTTGTTCCCGATTTCCATTTTGCTGCTTCGAGTTTCAAGACCCGATCCAAAATCGCATTAGAAACCTCGCACTAGAAACCATTAGAAATCTTTGAACAGTTCGAGCCAGTTACCGTTATTGTAAATTTTCTAATTTTACACGCAACTTTCTTAATTTTTCTCCAATTAGATCCTTCTCCTGACAATACCTAACACAACAAAAAAGAAAAAGCGAAACTGGTCCAGCCGTAAACGAGTGATGGCGTGACCAAGGAAAATAGGGATTCATTTTTATTTACATTTATAGATGACGTGATCATTATGTCGACTTAATGTCAGGTAGTGAAGCATGTTGCATCCCATTGTAAGCTTGCGGGATGCGATAACTGGCTAATTTACCTGCTAAAATAAAGTATTGTAACGCTCCTTCTATTTTCAGAGCGTTTTGGTAAATTTTCCTGTAATTTGCCAATATATTTCAACATTTCCACTGAAATTAACGACCGCAAAGTCAATGTCACTAAAACTTTCATAATTGTAAACATAAATTTAATTTTGGCTGATTTGTCAGCATATTCCGCATAAGATTATGATATCCCTCAAATGTTCAGCAAGTATAAAGTAAGGGGAAAAAAGTTGCTCCCATCGAGAATTAAAACTTTGGCTACGCGCGCCCACTAAAAGTTCTAAAATATATTAACGTTTGACAGGAAGCATCTATTTTGTGACTAGTAGGACATTTTGTGAACCTTACTGATGGAACCATAAGAGTAAATTTGATGGCAGATCGCCGCAAAACGATATTGTCACTGAAACGATTGGCAAATTTACATTTTGCGGCTTGAGCTACTATCAGATACAGTTAGAATTTTAGCTTATGTATAACTTTTAATGTATTTTTAGGTTCAATTTGTAAGCATACCCTTCGTTCTTATTCAGATTACTTAAATACTTTATGTGTCTAACCTCTAAAACTTTCTACTGAAACTGAAAGCTTGTAAATTTTTCCAGAAAAAGCTTTGAATATCATTATACATTACAGTTTTAAGACGTAACAGTACTTAAATCGACTGCGGTATTTTTTTTTTTCAATATTATTACGTCCATTTATCGGAAGTACCCTTTAATTCTTTCACAATAAATTTGACAAAACTTAATATGCAATTCAGAAAACTATATAACTATATAGAGGATGCTATGCCGGACTCTGAACATCTTTTAAACTTGATTAGGGTGTGGTTAAATTCCAAATCCCCGGACACTTTGGTCCTTGACTGACCATCTTATTGAAATTTCACCAGTTTCCAACTCTAGCATAGATACTAAAATGACCTCAAGTTACAGAATTAAATTAGAATAAGGATTGAATATTTCCTTAATTTTGAGAAATCATAATGGATTCAGCTACGGACGCGCATTTTGCATTTTTACTAAGCACTGTGGTCATCATTGAAATTAGCCCATGGCAGACTCAGTCCTGCTGGACGTAGGCATCTCCTAATTTACACTACAACACAATCTTGGTCAAAGCAAACCTTTCACTTAGTTTTCTGAATTGCATATTAAGTTTTGTCAAATTTATTGTGAAAGAATTAAAGGATACTTCCGATAAATGGACGTAATAATATTGAAAAAAAAAAAATACCGCAGTCGATTTAAGTACTGTTACGTCTTAAAACTGTAATGTATAATGATATTCAAAGCTTTTTCTGGAAAAATTTACAAGCTTTCAGTTTCAGTAGAAAGTTTTAGAGGTTAGACACATAAAGTATTTAAGTAATCTGAATAAGAACGAAGGGTATGCTTACAAATTGAACCTAAAAATACATTAAAAGTTATACATAAGCTAAAATTCTAACTGTATCTGATAGTAGCTCAAGCCGCAAAATGTAAATTTGGCAATCGTTTCAGTGACAATATCGTTTTGCGGCGATCTGCCATCAAATTTACTCTTATGGTTCCATCAGTAAGGTTCACAAAATGTCCTACTAGTCACAAAATAGATGCTTCCTGTCAAACGTTAATATATTTTAGAACTTTTAGTGGGCGCGCGTAGCCAAAGTTTTAATTCTCGATGGGAGCAACTTTTTTCCCCTTACTTTATACTTGCTGAACATTTGAGGGATATCATAATCTTATGCGGAATATGCTGACAAATCAGCCAAAATTAAATTTATGTTTACAGTTATGAAAGTTTTAGTGTCATTGACTTTGCGGTCGTTAATTTCAGTGGAAATGTTGAAATATATTGGCAAATTACAGGAAAATTTATCAAAACGGACCAGTTTCGCTTTTTCTTTTTTGTTGTGTTAGGTATTGTCAGGAGAAGGATCTAATTGGAGAAAAATTAAGAAAGTTGCGTGTAAAATTAGAAAATTTACAATAACGGTAACTGGCTCGAACTGTTCAAAGATTTCTAATGGTTTCTAGTGCGAGGTTTCTAATGCGATTTTGGATCGGGTCTTGAAACTCGAAGCAGCAAAATGGAAATCGGGAACAAGAAGACTGACTGGGAATTGAAAACCTGGAACCGGAAACTCGGAACCCGAAACCGGGAACCGGGATCAGGAAACCAGTAACGGAGACATGGGATCAGGAACTCGGGATTTGCGATATCGATTTCCAGAGCCATAGTTATGGCGAGACAACGTCTGTTGGGTAGCTAGTTTCGTTTAAATCTCTAACAAATGCCATTTCATTGTCCTCAGATACCTTTTAGGTTTTCAGGAAATTTGCTGTTTACTTTAAGGTTTCTTGGTTTGGTTTTTATCACGCAATTGTCTCGAACTCATTTCAGTTGATGTTTATTAGAATACCATTCAAAAATAGACAACAGAATAAATATTGTTACTTTTTAAACAAATGATTTTTATGTAATGTCTATAGATAGACTTTATAATAATAGCAAGTAAATAATTTTGACATCGACGTTAAAATTAATGACATTGTAATTACTTTTGACTTTTTTTAAACTATTTACCTTCTCAAAACTGTTTCATAACTATTAATGAGTATGCTTTATGAAATTATGAGTAATAATGAATTCTTTGATGTTTGAACAATCACAAGTCAACCTAAATTGTCCAACATTGCTTGCCCTCAGGGTATTACAATTAATAATTGGCTTAGTTTTTGGTTTAGATGAGGATGAGCGGCTAATTGGCTCTCTGTAATGATGGGCCTGAAATGGGAATCATGACTCAAACACTTACAAACTGTATCTACGTTAACGCTGGACGATGTAAAGTTTGGGAACGTTTGGGTGGTACAAGTTAAAAAATTCTTTTGCATTGAAATATGTCAATTTAAAATGTAAAGTTTGTTTCTTGTAGAGTTATATTACTGAAAATCTGCTTGGTTTTAAAATAAAAACCAGCAAAAAGGAGCATTTATTTTTCAGTTAATACAATGAAACTTAATACCAGAAAATATTAAAGTACTCACACAAAACCTGGAAAATTAAAGTATAACAGTTTTTTTTTACGTGAGGGAAAAGAGCTTTTTATTTTTGAATATTTTGCTTTGTATTTTATTATATTATCCTTCTTTACGCTTTAGCTGGTGGTTTGTATAAGTTGATGTTCAATCTTCTCCGCATCTTCAGGTTTCCAGCAGGGTGCATTCCTGGGTAAACCCTTTTACTTAATTCTTGTAGAATGCTTTACGCTACTCGTAGGTTAAGTAGTAAATTCTGACAGAATGGCAGAATTATGTATGTATGTGTTTAAACTTCATAGACGTACATGTGCCACAATTTAAATACAATAGATTGAGATATAAACAGTGACAGTTGGCAGATATATATGTGTGTGAGAATCTCAAATTTACTATAAAAAAAATATATATATATATATATATAGTTGGGTTTGTCGATCACAGTTACATTTATAAGAAAAACTCACAACACCGTCAACAACAGTATATTGCGATTCTTTAAAGGCTAGATTTACAACACTATAAACATTAAGCATGGAACTATTTGAACAGAATAACAATCACTTATTCAGACTATAACACACGTGTTAACAATTAAATTATACCGAACACTATTACACACGAGCACACGAGCCTTGAGCGATGTTACCACTACGAATGACAGCTAACAAAATGAGCGAGACACGATGTGCGTCTTGCTTTTATTAGCTAGGCGGGTAGGTGGGGTGTCAGGGATTTGCCATCTCCTAACACGGCCTCTCCTGACACCAAGTCGTCCTCGACTGGTTTGTCTTGGGTCACCTCAGCACGTAGATAAGGCACGGATGGCCCGTGTCCTGGAGGCTGGATGCCGTTAACAGTAATCAAGTTCATCTGAAAGTATGTGAGACATATGTATTTTGGGCACATCAATAACAGATTGCTACACAGACGTGACAAAGCAACTAAGCAGACGAACACATACACACAGCAAACAATAAAAAGAGAAAGAGTATAGCATGGGAGGCGTCCCACCCATCCTTTACTGTTGCTTTATACTTAACCACAAACGCGTTGTGGTTGAATTACTTAAACGCGTCGTCTCCACTTAGCGGGTAATCCGCATCATGGAGCCGACACGAAGCTGACACACGGCAGACGATAATCGGAGCGTAGCGGACCCACCGCATAGTGTGAACACAGGTGGCCATACCACACTGTGAGCACCTCCGGCCGACTCACGGCATAGCGGACGCACCGCATAATGTGAACACAGGTGGCTATACCACACTGTGAACACCACAAAAATTGGAGCGTAGCGGACCCACCGCATAATGTGAACACATGTGGCTTTACCACACTGTGAACACCTCCAGCCGACTCACGGCACAGCGGACGCACCGCATACGTGAACACATGTGGCTTTACCACACTGTGAACACTACAAAAATTGGAGCGTAGCGGACCCACCGCATAATGTGAACACATGTGGCTTTACCACACTGTGAACACCTCCAGCCGACTCGCGGCACAGCGGACGCACCGCATACATGAACACATGTGGCTTTACCACACTGTGAACACCACAAGCCGATTCACGGCATAGCGGACACGCCGCATTCTTGAGCAGCACGCCATAGGCCCTCAGCAGCACACGTCGCGCAGCTTGGCAGCGCGCTGTGCCTGCACGCCTGAGCAGGTTCACTGCACTTTCGGGCAGCACGTGCCCGGAGCGAACGCACTGCGTCATTGACTTAACTCTGTAAACCAACAAGGGTTAGGAAAAGGCAAGCGTACTTGCTTTTTAAAAAGTAGAAAATAGTTCACAACTTCAGGTACCTTTTAGATTCATAGCGGCAGGTAACGTTTGGTTACCCTGTGTGGTCCTCGCATTCCATGCGAACCAATTGACGGAGGCAAGGAAACCAAAAGTATTTCGGTTAAGTGTCTTATCGGAATCAAAATGTTCGTTCTTACCCGTAGGCAAGAGGTATAAGAATCATAATTCGCTAACCAGACTACGTCACGCACTCACGCACAACCCTATGACAACTAGGAAGAAACTGTCCCTTGACGAGCTTTTAAAATATGAGCCCCTTTGTTGCATCGTCTGCAGCCTATGCTATTTGTGTCCAGCTACGAGGCCTTGATATTCCATTGACCAGACCTGAATAACACTTTGACTGAGATAATTAGCATGTGGTAGTCTAACTCGTTTTCTTAACTCAATAGACAAGTTAAAATCTTGTAAGCAGATCGACTATTGAGATGTTCTGAAGGAACGGACCCTTTTAACGTTTTGTTAATTTGAAAGTTACCAAGTAAAGTAATTACAATAATGTTATAAGGCCTTTGAGATCACTACCAATGATTTTACTAAATGGAGTACGCTACCACACGCTTTCCATCATCAAAATCGGTCAATAGTGCAGTTAACCTGCGTAACATGCATCCGGATAAAACTCTGCGGCCGGTTCTGGTTTGAGAATGGTATAAATGGGTTTACTAGTCAGACATCGTATCAAGCCTTGCCTAATTTGCTATTGTTGTTGACCCCAAATAAACGCTACCCCATTTTCAATCAAACCTTGTAGCACGGCTCTGGACATGACTACGAAAGCATCCCATAAGATCTAGAAATCATCGGACCTGTAAGATTTTTGAAGGAATAGGTGAAATTTTTTATCTTTCGTAAGCTCGGCCCTACCTGACCACAACTTAGTGTTAGTGAGGGTAGTAAGGTGTGCGACGTCACAGCGTTCACCATCAACGCACGTCGCGCACACTAGTAGCATGCGTCGCGTATAGTAAACAACAGCGCCCGTCGCGTATCGCGGACAACGGCGCGTCACGCACATCAGCGCACGTCACGTACGCGTTGCGTAGGCTAGAGCGTGCAGCTCACATCAGTGCGCATCGCTCAGACTAGCGCTTGCAGCGCACAAAATGCGCGCGTCGCGTAGACCAACGTCTGTGGCACACATCAGCGTGTGCCTTGTAGACAGGCGCGAGCAGCGCTCAGTAGCGCGTGTCGCGTATGCATGCGCGAGCAGCGCACGGCGGCGCGCGTCGCGTAGACTGGCGCGAGCAGCGCACGGCGGCGCGCGTCACGTAGACTGGCGCGAGCAGCGCACGGCGGCGCGCGTCGCGTAGACTGGCGCGAGCAGCGAACGGTGGCGCGCGTCGCGTAGACAGGCGCGATCAGCGCACAGAGGCGCGCGTCGCGTAGGCAGGCGCAAGTAGCGCGCAGGGGCACGCGTCACGTAGACAGGCGCGATCAGCGCACAGCGGCGCGCGTCGCGTAGGCAGGCGCGAGTAGCGCACAGCGGTGCGCGTCGCGTAGGCAGGCGCAGGTAGCGCGCAGCGGCACGCGCGGCTTAGACAGGCGCGATCAGCGCACAGCGGCGCGCGTCGCGTAGGCAGGCGCGAGTAGCGCGCAGCGGCACGCGCGGCGTAGACAGGCGCGATCAGCGCACAGCGGTGCGCGTCGCGTAGGCATGCGCGAGTAGCGCGCAGCGGCACGCGTTGCGTAGACAGGCGCGATCAGCGCACAGCGGCGCGCGTCGCGTAGGCAGGCGCGAGTAGCGCGCAGCGGCACGCGTCGCGTTGCAGCACGTGTCGTGGATCCCAGCGCTCGTCGAGGACGCCAGCGCTACTTTTCATTTCGTCCTGGAACTGGCAGCCTTGGGTTTAGATCATATCAAAATAATTTGTTCATCGTTTGTTAACAATAAACGTAACTAAAGAACGAATGTGTAATTTCTACAACCACGGACCTTCACCTGAACTTGGAGAGTGGCTGCCGCCACTGAACTAGCACCGCGTTACAAACCTTTCTTTTTTCAATATACGATTCAATCTATCAAATTAGCCTATGGCAGTCGGTTGCTGGAAATATGCCTCCATGACAACAGGTAGGTTATACGACGAAGTCACAAGTCACAAATCGCCACACATTTAGTAAGTTACTCAATAGATTTTTTTTTTTCATAATAACTAGAAGGATGAGGCTTGCATAGGTACACCTACTCCCCTATGAAGCCTTTATTCAACACTCCCCTAACTATTTTACGGACCTTTGGTTTTTCTCCATACGAAAAATTATAGGGTCCGCATAGGTACAACAGAGAAGGTGTAAATGGTCACGGTAGTATGAAAATAGAAGAAATAAGGAATTGAAGTAGCAGAATCACGCCAGGTATACTCTCCGTAGCCAAGGTACGGTCAAACGTTTGGACCTCGTTGACAGGTGTACAAATGAATGGTACTTAGTTCGTGTAAATAATTATTTATCTTTTGTAGTTAATTAAACGGTCTTCATTACAATAGACGTTCATGACTGCATTTCTGTACCACTGCTAAATCTGCCTCGATAAAAATGTCATTTAACTCGGTAACAGTAACAAAAGATGTAGATCTTATTTCCCGTTCACTCAGGCCCTTCTGATAGCAACTTGGGGGGGTTAAAATGGCATGATAGGCATTTTAAAACATCAGAAGAATCCTAAGGCACGTTTTGGATCCTACTAACAATAAGCACGTTCAACAGGATGCCCTGGATCAGAGCCACCGTAACTTCACTATTATTGTTACGAGTACTAACACGATCTGAGCACGAATTAGTGCATCACCGACTAAGGTACCGACAGACTTCACTAAACGAGTATGTTCGTAAGTCCTATTTTTATAAAACGTGCACTATGTACTCTTCGCGTCGCGTCGGTGGCGTCGCGACGGAACTACTAGGCGCTGTGGTGGTAAGAGGTTTCTTAGTGCAATTCCGTTGAAAGTGTCTGAGATTATTACACAAATGACAGTAATATTTACAGAACTTTAGCCAAATGTCGTTTCATAATAAGAAAAACAAAGAGTCCTACAGAGGCATTTCCATTACGTATAAATCGAGAGAAACGAGACTATGGCTTCCAGCTGACACGATTTGCAGTACGGGAATTTGTGGCCGCGGGCCTAACTTAAAGACTGTCTATTCCGCGTATGACTCAGCGGCGCGTCGCACCTTATCGCCAAGATTACCCATAAGCAAAGGACGCCGGGCGTACTTTGCGCATGTTGAATATTTGTCAGATGTCTTATTCATTGCTACAAATAAAATTTTGGCGTAGTCCAACCTCCGAGGGCAGAGAATGAACTCAAGTTTAAAATTAGGCCACAAGTAATAATTTGCAACCCAATCATCCCATCTCGGCGTTACCTGAGACGCATGGTAACCCTTGTTATGCATTTTCGATCGCACCAAACGTCTAACTCGCGATTAAATTTAAAAAGACGCGTTAAAAGGCCCTCGGAGTTGATCTCACCAACCCTTTGTGGAACATCGCTCAAGTTCACGTGGTTACAAATACCTAAGTGTTAAGGTATCTCTAACAAGTAGCTCGATAGGGGATTACTATTACGCGTCGCGGCGTCGTATCCCATGTCACTTAGAAACGTAAGTATTTGTCACATTCAAATCGGTGCATGGCACCAAGTCGCAAAATGCTATTCTGAGTATCCTACAATTAAGTTATTTTCGATAGGCATATCGGATGAACGTTAATATCTCGTAGTTTTACACATAAACGGTGATATTGATCTAGGTTCTGAACTACGGTAATGAGAGACAATGTACGAGCTACTCTTCTAGGTACTACGTTTGCAAAAGCGTCGACGAACGGCGGTATCATAGTTACGTGACCTACCCCGCGAATCAATGCAAGATCGGTCGCACTCGCGTGTCCTACTTCAAATACGTCGATGATCACATTCTCTTGACATCGTTAACACTACCGCTTAGATCTACGCTAAGTTCTGCACACAAATATCAGTGAGTGTAAAGGAAATACCACTAAATAATAGTGTAGTAGAAATGTGGGTAGAAAAATAATTGCTATTCTGTTCCTTGCGTACCTGAATACTGAGTGGGCTTCAATCTGCGTATCTTTATCCCACTTCTGAAGTTGGGTTTGTCGATCACAGTTACATTTATAAGAAAAACTCACAACACCGTCAACAACAGTATATTGCGATTCTTTAAAGGCTAGATTTACAACACTATAAACATTAAGCATGGAACTATTTGAACAGAATAACAATCACTTATTCAGACTATAACACACGTGTTAACAATTAAATTATACCGAACACTATTACACACGAGCACACGAGCCTTGAGCGATGTTACCACTACGAATGACAGCTAACAAAATGAGCGAGACACGATGTGCGTCTTGCTTTTATTAGCTAGGCGGGTAGGTGGGGTGTCAGGGATTTGCCATCTCCTAACAATATATATATATATATATATATATATATATATATATATATATGTGCGGGTGGGACTGGATGCGAAAGACGTAGGACCTCGTGTTGTGACTGGAATTGAGAGAGGCGTAGTGCCATAGTTATTGAATGGCATAATTGAATTGAACGAGTATAAAATGAACGCAGTCACGTTTATATAACTGATGATTAGTTGAATAAAGCCCTCTGATTTCACATGCAGTAACATGTTTATTTCAAACGATCAAACAAAAAATGCAGAAAACAGAATTTGACGTTGTAACAATAGCTATAACCACACGTTTTCATCGTGTGAAATGGCGTTACGAAATAGGTTCAGATAACAAGCTTACGCTACATATTTACTAGAACATTCTCTCGTATAAATAAATGTATTGTTGCGAGTACAATTCCCTTTATCTCCTTTATTGTTTTTATTTTTGGTACTGGTACACTTATTTTCGCGCAACCATGTTATTATGAATAACAAGAGAATTTTATTGTTTGATTGTTTGTTTGTTTGATTATTTAATTGTTTGATAATTTGATTGTTCTATCTATTTTTAAATTTGAGTTAAGGTTAATTTTATGTCAAGGCAATCAGCCCTCAGATTCTCGTGTTCTCTGCTATTAATAAGGAAATGACCTTTAAAGGCAGTTCAACCGTTTGGGTGGAACTAACAGACAGATAGGCAATATTTTATTAAAGTATTTTTGGGTCTAAGTACCTATCCTGTTGGTATCTTTAAAAATCGTCAATTTAATTTATTTAGGGGTTGAGAGATGTTTGATAATTTTCGTACTATGTAATCGAGTTATTAAATAACTCGATTACATAGTACGAAAATTATATCCCATATTTTTTTTTTGTTTTAAACTAACACGCGTTGCACACATAATGTATTATATCTCGCGATAAAATAGTGAACGCGTTCGCGGATACGGTTAGTGTTGTGTGCCGTGTGTTTCCACAGATTGACAACCTCGGGGGTACTTCGAAAGCTCCCGACACATAGCAGAATCTCCAGCCTACAAGCATCAGTCGCCTCGGGACCACGATAGGTTTAACCCTATCGAAACGTCGGGGAAAAACGAAGGTACCGAAACCTTTATTTAATACTAGCTGTTACCCGCGACTTCGTCCGCGTGGAAATTATGTTATAAGCAAAGTTTGAACCGTATTCTATTTGAGCCTCTAGGATAAGTCGTAACCAAAATGTGGGAACAAATTTAGGACATCCTCCAACTTACCCGGGGAGTTATGCGCTAGATGGACTTTTTTTAACGTGAGGAAAATCCCACATAAATGTACTATGACTCCCACTGACTAAAAACCACACGTATCCTACCTAACAGCCTACGATTGGGAGCCCCGGGTAAGCCCACTAAAGGATACCTTAGGACTGCGCTAGATGGATAGGAAGAGACCTCATGGTTTTAGTGGGTCCAAGGCCGGTATGACGTACGTGTTTATTAATTAGTCCCTTTAATAATTATAAGAGTAAGTAGTATGGTGAAGCGCGAATACGAAACGTTTGTTAGATTAGGGCCACAGACTGAAAATTTTACGCATAATCGGAAGAGTTGAGACGATAACACTAACGCTAACGGTAGCCAGTAAATGGCAGTCGTTAAACCAAGTTGAAGACCTTATAGATTTAATAATTTTCAAAAGTAGGCAGTACTAACGCCTGTCCATTTCAACACGGCAATGCGGCTCACCACCTATTACGTTACGTGGGACAAATTAAAAAAAGGTAAACATATAATATGACTCGATACCCCTTTGGGGATAAAGGCGTGACCGTATGCATGTACTTATTATGTTTAAGGTGATTTAATTTATGTACCTATGTCACTGTAGCCAAAGCTCAACATTTTTCAGTAAAGTTGTTTTAAGAATGTTCATTATAAACAACGTTTGTGTGGCGTGTTGGCTTAATCATAAAAGAGCTGCTTAATGGTTATGGCTATTGTAAAATAATTCAGTCCGCGCCGAAGACGTGGACTGAATTGCTTTAGAATAGACTTAATCTTTAAGCTCTTTTTTGATTAAGCAAACAGGGCAGTTTCACACGCTGCTTGATGAGTCTGATGAATAAATACCTCTCCTTTCATAGATCTTATGTGACGTATACGAAGTTGCGATGGTTAGCTAGTCTATACATATAATAAAACTGTTGAGGGTCGAGAGTCTACTGAAGCCGAAAATGAAATTACATTTTTCATGTGTGTCTGCCTGTCTGTATTCCGAATAAGTATCACGCCGAAGTTACTGAATGGATTTGAATGAAACTTAGTACAATCAGAGCTTATAATCCGAGGAAGGTTCTAGGATACTTTTGATCTCGATATTTTGCGCGGTTCCTTTGGGAGAAGGGATGAAAGACAAAACGGTTTTTTAGTTGTTACTTCTCAATGGGTTTTCGGATTCCAAAATTTTTTTTTTAGTGTTATAAAGGGAATACTGTAAGGAATGTTTCACACAAGTTTCCATGTTAAAGGTTTTCTAGTTCAGGAATTAGAGACATCCCAACTTTTGCAAAACCTAGAATTCAAGGATCCCTTTGAATGTGAGGGTAAATCTAAACTGGCGTGTTGGCCTAATGATAAAAGAGCTTAATGATTAAGGCTATTGTAAAATAATACAGTCCGCGCCGAAGGCGTTTACTCACGCCCCCAAAAGCGGGATCGCACCCGAAACTCCCAAAGACGTGGCATAGCACCCGAACCACCTCCTAGGCGAGGACGCAGTGGCGGCCGTGGGTCTGCTGGGAGTCCTGGGACATCCTTCCGAGGGCTTACCCGGGGCTCCCAACCGTAGGCTGTTAGGCGTTACTTAAGGTTTTTTTTAATTGGTAGGAGTCCGGCATAGCATCCACGATGGATTTTCCTTCACGTTATAAAAAAGTATACTACATATTACATGGCTTGTACAATAGTATAGCGTAGCCTGAAATTTGATTTATATTAGTGTGAGCTATGAGATCTAGAAAACTGATAAACTTACTTATTATGTTATATACTAAATGCATATTTAAAAACAAACACGTACTGTAATGAATTTGATTATTGTTCTTTATCAAGCCTATAAATTACTACTACTAATCTTTACAGTTAGGTACTTTTGATTGTTGCCCGTAAATACATAAACAAATATATTTTGTGTCTGTCAAGCCGTTAGAATAATTATATGAAAGAATATGAAATATAATTTCATTGACTGCCTCTGTGGCGTAGTCGGTGTAGTGATACTGCCTGTCGCGCCGGAGGGCTTGGTTCGATTTTTGGGTTGTTCCAATTAGTTGTGTGTTCCACAAATGTTTGTTTCGGAGTTTGGGTGTTTTCTATGTATAATATGTATGTATTTAGAATTATATAAGTATGTATATCAGTCGTCTGGATATCGTAGCAAACACAGAATTTAATTTTTCCCTACCGGGCCTCCAAGATATTTAGCGTGATAATATGTAACCGGTGTGTAAAACCAATCTCTTACTAATATTACTGCAACGTTTTAGTTTAATCAATCCACATACTTATATATTTCATTAGCCTCTGCCTAGTCCCTAGGATATGTAGCGTGATAATATATAGCCTATTTAAAGATCCAACCTCTAGATTGCTATTCAAATGAAAGATTAATTAAAATTAGTCAGTTATTTCTGTATTTTGCAAAAATATACAAACAGATTTTCATTGTTCTCTGCCGAGGTCCTAAAAAATTTAGCGTAATAATATGTTGTCTGAGTGTAAAACCTATCTCCTACTAATATTCCTGCTGCGTTTTAATTAAATCAATCCAACGGTTTAAACATTTCATTGCTCTCTGCTTAGCCCCTAGGATATGTGGCGTGATAATATATAGCCTATTTTAAGACCACACCCCTCAGTAATATTTGTGCAAAATTTGAACCAAATCTGTTCAGTACTTTTCGAGATCCTTCCGGACAAAGCAAAGCAAACAGACAAACAGACAAACAGACAAACAGACAAAAAAAATTCTAACTATATTTTCAGCTTCGGTATCTTATGTAGAACACCCGGCGAGTATTTTTTTGTTAATATTTCCAATGTACAGTTTTGGCTTTTCTATCATTTTATTATATGTATAGATTAAAATAGTGCCGCGCGAAATCCCGTTTATAATACATTATATATCCCATAATCTTAGATAGATCTAAAACTATTAGTTACTCTATTTTTTTGTATTTGGATAAGACCCGGAAACCTTCCATTTAGAATTCTCGCAAAAGTTGTTTAACAAAGAAAGACAATTTCATCGAATTCACCAACTTTTTATAACACTTGTTCCTCGAGACTTTAAACTGAAAAAAAGAGTTTCAATAGTTTTAACTCTGCATTGTTCAAAGTCTAGAACAAAAGGCATTAACGATACGTTTTACTGATTTAAAGTTTCCAACTGAAATATGAAATTTGGTTTGACATCGGAAAATTCATTTCGCTCGTGAAATTGTACATTTGCTTAAAGTGCATATTCTTTTCGATTTTATTGAATAAAATATTATGCTCGCAAATACAGGAGGACGTTTCGCAAGGAACTGCTTCTAACAGAGATATACAGAGCAAATATTTTACAATATTTTGTAAAATTTGTTAATATTTTCTAGTATTTTGAAGGAACCCGAACCGGGGCTCCTATCTGTCTCAGCCGGTAGGAGAGAGCACTGCGTCTCCTTTCCAGCCACTAGTTCATGACCGGTCTGACGGCCGCGATTGCGGTGAATCCCCCCTTTGGTTGCTCAAGTTGTACCTTCCATGTCTCCACGGTTTCCTGGTGGAGCAGGGACCGCTGGGCCTCGATTTCTCGAGACGCAGGCCTCTGGCCCCGCTCTGGCCCCGCTCCAGACCCTCCTTGCGCCATCTAAACAGTGACGCAAGGGCTCTCGCTTCCAGGTTCCATGGAGATGTCCTGGCTAGGAGACATGCCGTCTCACCGGAGATTGTGCGGTATCCCCTTATCACCCTGATGGCCAATGGCCTTGAAGGGCTTCTCGAAAAATTTCGACAATGAGTCGTAACAACTTGTGGGTCGGCAGCGCGTTTGTAGCGCCTATGGTATTGCAAACATTCATAGGCTACGATTACCAACCATCAGGAAGTCTGTCAGCTTACCCAATCGGTCATTTCTTAAATGGACATATATATAATAAGCAAATTGAAGTTGGTTCATAAACTCGTACACTAGTCATAAACAAGATTTCAGGGAGATTTCTATTATTAATACGCTATTACCACAATTTATTTGAGCATCTTCTCAGGATAACCCGCTGTCTGTCGGGTCGACGTTGACAGATAAAAGCCTTCTTTTACAGATTGCAGGAAATGCCCCGTGATTAAGAAACGTATTACTTGTTTACATAATGTAACGATTGACTTAGTTTGATATAAATCCTCACTCTGTCTTTAACTATACAGGGAACGAAATCGAATCTTTGCTATCACGTCTTTTATGCTGCGTCCACATTTGTTACATTTTACCGGCACGTTTCTCCAGTATCGTAGTATTTTGTACTTCTTTTATTAAATTCTGTTCAAGTGTTGTGTGTGTGCTAATAAATGTGATTTTCTTTCTTTCTTTCTTACCGTGTCAGACTCCCGTGTTGGTATCGTTGAAAACTGCAGTTACCAGTTACATATTTGTCACGATGTGCCGTCCAATTTTTACAAATGTAGACAGCTGTCAAGCGGTAAAGTGTATTGCGTTATTTGTTTTGTGATATGTTACATGACATAGGAGAAGTTCGAGCGTACAGTAGCAACTGCACGCATGAACACAGAATGCGATCGTGGAACGCTTGAACACCAGAGCCCTCTCTGTCGGATAGAACTTTTAGTTCTACTTGCATCATTAAGTTGATATAATTTACTTAAGCCTCAATTGCTGCAACTACAACAACATACCAACATATTATACAATAGAATAGCTTTGAGATATTACTAGACCTATGTCTACCTACTGTTTTTCATCAGTTCAATGAGCAATGGGCAGCTTAAATAACCAGCAACGGATTTAGTACTGGTTTCTCAAGGCTCAGACCTCATCAGGGCTACAAAGAACAATTCGGGTTGATTACTGCTTAAGTAAAATCTTTTAAAAAATCTAGAAGAAAAAAACAGTAACTGTTGTGACGATTAAATTCATATATTTTTGCAAATATACTGCCGATGATGTTAACTTTGATAATAAACGATCTCAATTGAATGCCAAGGACCATATAACTTCTATCTCCTTAAATCATTCCCCATTTCACCAATTTCTCTTATTCAAATTATTTAGCCCACACCCCTAAGTTCTAAGCAAGTCACGCATGTAATTATTGGGGAAACGAAAGGTTACTGTGTTTTAAGAGCTTAAAACAGGGCTTGCTGCTAATGGCAATCGTTTGAAGTTTTGTAACAGACTTAGGATACTATATCAAATACATAATTATGCCTTTCTTTGGTCTTAACTCATTTAAGTGACACATATTTATATGCACTGTTATTTAAAACCGCATTGGATGGAAAATTGAAAATGCGAAGTTTTTAGCAGTTTTGATCAAAAGTGCCCACCCAAATCTTCCGGCGCAAAGCAACCTCAACAGTCAGAGTAAACGGCAGTTACTTTCTATAGTGATGAACTTAAAGTCAAGATGCTCCTAGTAGTCAAAGGTGAAATAGGTGATTCGAAAAATTGCTTATCATTTACATTATCATCTAAAAGCTTATCATCTAAATATAGTAGATACGTAATATGTTTATTGTATGGGTATGAAAGAGTATACTGTATGATTTGCTATCTAGTAATAAACATCATCTCTGCAGAAAGCAAACACGGAGCAGCAATTGGCCAGAAAACTAGATTGAATCACGAATTTATGACTCTGTTTACGAGTTAGATTATGGAACTTTACCCTGGAACCCTACATGGGGTGCTGGTGAACCCCAGACCGATTTGTTTTGTGAATATCTCAGTTACCTTACTAACCACAGATTTGCGCGTTACAGTACTTTAGTTTGGTGATTAGTGCTTGCGATTAATCAACGCCGCGACGACAGTCGTATAGTATGGTCGCCTGTACAAATGCTGTGGGGTGCGTCTGCACCTGGGGTGCAGACGCACCACGTAGGAAAATAGACAATAAGTGTAGGTAGTATTTTTATTCACTACTTGTTTTGGTTTTGTTGAAGTATTTGTATACACGCATGTATATATATTGTATGTATGTATATAAGTGCAATTGACAGCAATAATTCATTTTTAGATTTAAACTAAAGGTGATTTAGATGTTTTTAATGCTTTGGCAAAAAAATGTTCCGTCGAAAGAGAAAACAGACATTGGCCACTGTGTTTATTTCACCAATTACTAAATTTGTTGCTGGAATTAACTTGTGGGTATTCATTAAGTACCCAACAGTTTTGCAACAGGAAATACAAAGTTCAGACGTACATTTCTAAAACAATTAGGCTCAATTGTGAACATTTTCAAAAGCGTTACCGGGTACCATCTTTGAGGCGGGATCTGAAAAAGTCTATTGGAGCTATCCTCAAAAAATCTCTAGAATCTTCAGATCCTACTACTGCACCTTCAAGCCAAGGGCATTGTGCCCTTTGTCCAAGCTTCAAGGACACAAAAATCAGGACTTTGTGCCTTAGGTGCAAAATACTAATTTTCTTAGAGCATCAGATCAAAGTTGCCACAAAGTGCTCAAATTAAGACTGATTTCATATATTAAGACTAATTTGATATCTTATGTTCCTAATTAATATTATTAAAACATACTATTTAATAATTGATGCATTTTTCAACAATTACAGAAATTTCAATTTGGGGTACTCCAGCACCCCCTGTAGGAAAATCGGTTGGCAAAATAGGTGTAGGGCTTAAGGGTTAAAGCTTTAATTGGTGTTCAATATGGAGTTAAGTTTCATAATTCATATATTATAGTGGTAACTAAAAGCCACGATATATTTAATAGTTTTTTGCTCATATAATTTTTGAACTCATTAAGGTCAAAAACGATTTTATGGTTATTCGGTTCATTAAATCTTAGGTGTAATGGAATCAGTCATTCATTAAAATCAGCCTATGACTGTTCATTGCTGATTGTGGGCCTTTCCCAATTCACGCCTAACATACAGAATGATATCATTTTTTGTGGAATCATCATTATTCGATTATCAATCCCGTTTGCATTCTAAACTTTCAATTTAGCGACCCGAGCTGGTTTTCTAATCGCAATTTTATTCTTTATTCATTTAAATAGGCACCGTATTCCGTTTACCATTTTCACGTGTTGAAATGGACAGGCACAGGTTGTGACTGCCTTCTGTAAAATTTTTCAAGCCGCCTTTAATAATGGTCATAAACTTGGCTTGACAACTGCCATTTTACTGGCAACCGGGACCAACGGGTTAACGTGCCTTCCGAAGCACGGAAACAATCAAATAAATGTCACAAAGTGGCCACATGGATGGTCACCCATCCAAGGACCGGCCAAAGTGAAAGTTGCTAGTAGTTGCAGTGATTGTTTACAAAACTGAGTCCGCGGGGCCACGAGCAATCGACTTTTATTAAACACTAGCGACCCGCCCCGGCTTCGCCCGGGTGCAATGCTGATACTAAATACACTAAGTACCTACAGAAAAACTGTGAATTTTAAAGCATTGTGGATCCTAAACCCGCAGGGATACGCAGAAAATTTTTATGTTGTCGTATTAAAGACCATAGTTGCTTATCAAAATATAAGGTGAGACCTTTGTACTTTGACACTGAACTGAGAAATTGAACCAAATAAATTTTCCCCCAACCATTTCTTATTTTCATTATTTTTTTAGGCATGAATGAGTCAATTTATGGAAAAGTTGTAGTACTAAATGTTAATTAGCACTATATTTTCTATCCAAAACAAATTTGACATCTTAGATCGTATGTCCACCTATTTTAAATTCCGGACCAGTGTCCGGTCGGCCGGTACGGCCGCAAACGCTACGTCCCGCAATTTCATATCTGTAATATCTTAGAAAATATTCATTTAAATCATATGCTGTAAAGGGCCATATAGATCTATATTAAATAAACAATGTATTTAAGGTATTTAATTGGATAAGGATTAATGATTGTATTGGTTAAACCCGCTTCGAAAATAAGCCATTATTTGTCGTAAAAAGTAAATGACTTAAAAATGTTATTGTGGGATATCCATAAGAGATAGAGATACGCCATCCCGGAGTTTTCTGTAGACCTTTACAATGTGTACAATACTTAGTACATTACTTTGATAAATCTCGTAGGATTCAGCCTGCGTTTGCAATGTAAGTGGAAAAAATGTAATTATTTACGACATCACATTCGAAACCTCAAAAATAACAGTATTTCTCCACAATTTAATGGATGTTATTATACATATAAACCTTCCTCTTTAATCACTCTATCCATTAAAAAAATCCGCATCAAAATCCGTTGCGTAGTTTTGAAGATTTAGGCATACAAAAGGACATAGGGACAGAAAAAGCGACTTTGTTTTATACTATGTAGTGATTGTTCAATATAAGCTTTTATTTAAATTGATATTTGTAAATTGAATAAACCTAGACGTCACTGGAAACGCGAATTCCTGAATAGAGTTGTACAATACACTAAGAATGGGTTCTCAATCGTATTCAACACTCGAGCGTAAATCACACTACAAAATATGCCGAAATAACCTACAAAACGTCCTCGAAACGCGGAGCACCGTTTCTACGTCAGAATTTGTTTTCAAATGGAAATCTGGACGTGAATTTTCATGCAAATTTCCCAAAGGTGTTATATATGGCACGGTGTAACGTAGTCGTTAAAATCTCAAAGTAAATTCTGCGATGACAAATTCATAATGTGGAACGTTTTTTTTTTGCTAACGTAGCTTTACTAATATTCTCTCTAAATAAATAAATACGAGTATAATTGAAACTCTGTTATAAAACTTAATAGACGTTTTATATAGTAGAGTTCGACAAACTAACTGTTTATTAAATTTGCCTGGAATTTATAAATATTACTTTATTATTTACATAGTACATGTGCGCAGGTTCAAAGCGATTAACAAGAAGATTCTAGTGAAACTATTGTCTTAGTTGTTCAATGTACGGACCATTTATTCGGTGTAAATAAAAGTTGCAATATTTAAAGTGAATCGAAAACCGACAAAGTACAACTTCATGGGGGTTTCAGTACCATATAACGGCAAAAAAAACATTTTTGTTGTTTAGGAGCACCATTTGATTTTTTAAAAACATTTTTAGTCTTTGTCGTTAAAGCGCTTCAACTGTCTAAGTATCTCGGTTCATGAGATACAGCCTTTTCATTTGAAACCCTAAAAAGTTAATTGGATACGAAGTTTACCCTAGTGTATTTAAAAAGTTAATACAATAACGAATCTAACAATGGAATATAATTCAAGGAAAGGTTTCGTACGTAGATAGCAGTTCCTAGCTCCAGGCTAGATGTTATCTAGGGTAATCTAAAGAACTCCACAAACTCATTTTTCTAACTTACCAAGAAATACTAGGGATTTTTAGGAATTGAGGTTACAGGACGCCTAATTTTTGTGTAGTTCTAAGCTTACGATGCGCAATAAAGTCTTCTCTATTTCTACAGACCCCTAATTTTGATCAATGTAAGTCTATATGAAGGGAAAATTATTACTAGCTTTTTGTAAGAAATTACTTAGGAAAGGTTCTCAAGGGAACATTTATGCATTTAAAAACTTATAAACAGTTACTTTAGAAAAGTATTCTCACGATGCTCTATAGCCCGTAAGTAAGTTAGTAGTAGAATTTATAATGTAGGTACTCGAGAATAAATTATTTAGCTCTATATTAATAAAGTAATATTAATTTCCTGCCAAGCTTCGAGACTGAGAGGTAGCTTCCATAAACATAGTGAAATTAACTCACATTTTTTCTCTGAGAGCAAGTGAAGTACCTATTTTTTTTCTTACAATATTAGTAACTACAAAATGTAGTCTCTGGAAGACTGATTATCAAATTTGTTGACTTTAAAAAAAAATAGTAGTCCCGTAAACTTGTTTGCCACATTACTGGTATAAAAAAAGAATGTTTCTGGAACAAATTGTAAAACAATAATATTTGTGTAAGCAATATACAGCCCCCAGCTTAATATCAAACACAAATAACTGTGCTCAAAGGATAAAACTAACAAAATGTACATACAATAAGCCCACGGGTAATCTTCTACAATAATCAGGACGTTTGTACTTTTCTTTGATATTATATTTAATTGATAATATACTATCACAATAAATATGTAACCATAATACCTACAGACATAAAATATGTAATGTGGAAGCCAATACACGAATAGCATAAGACAAGTATCTGGATGACTGAATTGAAGATACACCATAGCATATTAAACTGAATTTTGGTACCAGCGCTTTACGTATGTTTAACTTCAAAATGTTCCTTGTAGTTTTTTTTCCTTAGCTATCTCCAAAGTGCCCAGAATATCTCGAGAGTCTGATCAAGGAAATCCTGGCAGGATTATAGTAGATGGTATTTTATGTGGGACCCTTCTACTACCGCCTATTACGTGGGGCAAAAACTAAGGATGAAATATGGACGTATAATAATTTTAACTCTGCCTACCTCTGCGAAAAAAAGGCATGAATTTTCTGTATGTCTGTTTATGTCAATTAGTGTCACTGCTTAATATACTCAAGTCCTGCCAAATTAAAAGGAGAAACACAGTCTGTTGATGTGAATTTTCCGGGAAAAACGTTCCGAAAAATTCCCGAACACCTGAAGGCCTATTCTGTTTCAACGAACAACGAAGTTCGGGCCGAAGTTTCGTATAAAACCTACTACGGTTCTATACGTTCCGCAATTTGCGGACGAAACGAAGTTGTTTGACGTTAAACCTACTCTAATTCACTAATCGTACGAACGAAAATTCAACTTTGACAGATAATTGTT
This sequence comes from Miltochrista miniata, assembly GCA_933228765.1. NCBI lineage: Eukaryota > Metazoa > Arthropoda > Insecta > Lepidoptera > Erebidae > Miltochrista > Miltochrista miniata. Next base: position 3,103,326 of record OW121749.1, on the reverse strand, counting down.
CGGAATATTAACCTAATTTTGACGAAAGCAAAAGTGTTACCGTTTGATTTTCGTTTCCTTGTATATTTTGTAAGAATCTTAAATAAAATGTCTAGAATGTTACTCATTGAGGCTGCTCTACGTGAAGAACGATTAGAGCGTAGAAAAAATCGTCTTAGACTGCCAAATTAAGTCAATTATCTGATTATTTCCGAAGTAGAGTTAATTGCAAACTATAGGCTCAGTTGGCGACTGTTTGAGGAGTTGTGCTAAGAAATAGTTAGCTACGGGAGAGAACCCTCCCACCCAAGTTCCGCAGTCGGTGGCGGGAGCGCGGCCGACGTGTCTTCGCCCAATGACTGGGGGCCTGTCCTGGGACATCCTAACGAGGGCTTACCCGGGGCTCACAACCATAGACTGTTGGGCGTTACGTGAGGTTTTTTAGTCGGAGTCCGGCATAACATCCATGAGGATTTTCCCTCACGTTAAAAAAAAAAGACTGAAGGCCTGAGGATGGTGGGGGGCTGCCTACCGTCCGTGGTAGCCGTAGGTCTGTTGGGAGTCCTGGGGTATCCTTTCGAGGCTTACCCAGAGTTTCCAACAGTAGGCTGTTAGGCAGGATACGTGTAGTTTTTTTGTTGGTAGAAGTCCGGCATAGCATCCATGGGGATTTTATCTCACGGTGAAAAATGGCCCCTGTGGCATTGGGCCCAAAAGACTGGGAGCATTCCCCTTTGAATAGCGATGCCTATTCGTTGGGAGAAATAACTGCTAGCCCTTGGGTCACCAGTCGACTCAACCAAAAAGTATGCGCGTAGGACCCCATGCACCGTAGGTCCATAGGGTGCAACGCGGTCTCGACACCAACTGGAAGAAAACTGTAAGACGAGCCGAGACCTTGATACCTACTTTAATTTTTTTATTTTCTACCGCTTCCGGGCTTTTTCTTTTGTTCTAGTTCATACTGAAAATAATATATGTTTATTTAGGTAAAATAAACGAAAACAATTGTCTTGCCCAACTTTTATTAACTAATACAATCTATATACTATTTGTCTTTCATTCTTTCCTATTATATGGTATCTCCTATCCTATTTGTCTCTAATAAATTAAATCAGTTCCAACAGAGCAGCTTGGATCTGCTTCAGTAGGTTTATTCATGATCCCTGCGAGCTCGGTATTTCTAAGTGTGTCATTCTCTGCACGCACCTCCTCTATCTCAAACAATCTCCGTCTCACATCAGAGCCAGAAGATTGTCCCCTCCACCTAGGGGCATTTGGTACAGAAGCTGCAAAATAAAATAAATTTATATTAAAAATAAGTTACTCAACAAGACATAGGTAATATCTCACATGTGTGTGTAGTATTCAATAGAATAAATAACATTCAATTGCACTGTAATATGAATTGTTTACTTACAAAGGTTTTTACAATTATATGTATAAACGATTTATTATGTTTTAGATATAGATTTCAAATAGATAATAATAATTTTAATTTTCATTACATTATTGTTGACATGAAACAAACGTCAGATACATTTTTTAACGTAAGGTTATGACATTTGCATCTCTAGTTGTCTATATCAAAATGGTTGAAAATATACAATTACATAAAAAAATACCTTCTTATTCTTATTTTCTGCATACATTATACAAGAAATGTATTATAAACCACTTGTTACATGTAAAACATTTAATTAGAACTTACGTGTTTTTATATTTTAATTTATGTGAAAACCGTAATTACCAGAATAAGACATCAGCAAATGACCTCCCTATCATTGTCGTTCACGAAATGTGTCTATGCATCCGAAGTTCGGGCTCCGATCCGCAATTGATATAGAATAGGGTCAGCTACGAAACTTCGTTTTGTTTTCGTTCGTTAACGAAGTTTCGTTTTCGTAGAAAGAGAGTAGGCCTCGTTGTGTATATAAGCTGTTCGGGATTTTTTTTTGAAAATTATAATACATTATCGACATTTACATCAACATATGTACATGAATATTTACAAATTGAGAAATTAAAATTACTTATATTCTACAGCTTTATGTTAAAAAAAAAACGCAAATAACATAACATAATATATTATAACATTATTATACATACATACAAAACTACGAGAGCCGATGATGACAATATTCACTCACTATGGAATCAAATTTTAAGGTGATAAATATGACGTCGTCGTTTTATAATCTACATCTTATACATCTACGCTAAAATTATAAAAAGGGAAAATTTGAATTTTTGTATGTTTGAAGTGAATAAACTCAAAAACAACTGAACCGATTTGAAAAATTATTTCACTGCTGGGAAGCTACACTATCCCCGGGTAACATAGGCTATATGTAATTCCCGTGTTCCCACGGGAACTGGAACTCTGCGGCTGAAACTGAGTGACGTCCGCTGGTACTACCCGTTCGCTCTAACTTTGCCGCTGGCGTAGCGGCGTATACCCGAATTGTTAATTAGACGAAGTAAATTGACAGTAGCTAATGTCACTTCGTCATAGAAAATACGCAACATTGTATGAAGAAGTGACATTAGTTGCTGTCAATTTACTTCGTCTAATTAAAAATTCGATTTTAGTATGGAGCCGAACGGCAAAGTTAGAGCGAACGAGCAGTACATAATAATCGTATCTTGTAACACTCTCATTCACTGTATGTAGGTACTTATTTCCATTACCATCCAACAAAATTAAACTTAATCTAACTTATAATTGATTTAGTTTCCGTATCATGATCTTGTCATGATAAACACACCAGAGTTACTATCTTACGTACTATAAGTGTTGACATTCAATTTACTCTATAACATTGAAGCAACCATTTTGTGTCAAGGTTCAATTTAAATGTAGCCATCGTTGACTTTTGCCCTTTTGTTTGTAAATTAGAAACTACGATTTTGGTACATTTTCAATTACGGAAACTAATTCCAGATTAAATTACGTATTGCCCAGGGAAATTAGGTGGTTCAAAACTATATAGGTTAATGATTTAATAGGCACAAATATCCAGAGTGTGACATTTGGACCGGTTAGTTTGGGCAAGTCTGTAGATATAAGACATACAAAGATCTATTCTTATGAACCATGTCATCGATTTTAGAGAAAAGATTCGAACCCGGTCGTTTTGAAAAATAAAACTTACATTATTTCTATTAGAAAATTTATTGTATAGGTCAAAAGCATAAGCAGTATAGTCTGGCCATAACTGCTGTGCACTCCATGAAATTCATCAATTTTAAAAATGTAAACTGATATCGTAAGATTTGTCCGACGTGTATTAATCGCATGTGTACTCATGCTCTTTTTTCCCCAGCTCCTACCTCGCCGCGCATACCTCAGAGAGTGCAGAGCAGTTATGGCCAGACTATACCTAAATGTTACTAACGTCTAACTGTCTCAGGAAAGAGCAATTCGGATTTCAGAAAGGGAAATCTACAACGTCAGCTTGCTTCAATCTAATGACTCAAGTCATTAATAATGTTGACGATGGTAACGCTACAGCTGTTATATTTTTCGACATGACGAAAGCATATGATTTTGTTTCACATAATATATTAGTAAATAAGTTAGAACGCTATGGACTTCGTGGTAATGCACTGACATGGTTAAAGTCATACCTAGAATGTAGAAAACAATGTGTTCAAATTAGTGCCATTAATGAAAAAAGGGAATTGGACTTCTTTTATTCTAATGATAAAATTAATTCATCAGGAATCCCACAGGGCAGTGTACTTGGCCCTCTCTTATTCCTACTATATATAAATGACCTTCCGGATAGCACGGAGCATCCATGTGTACTTTTTGCAGATGACATTTCATTAATTGTAAAATCCAAACCAATTGACATTAATAGAGATAAAAATGACCTTAGCAAAATTGACAATGACATTAAACAATATAACATGGACATTAATAAATCAGTAGCAGACATTATTAAATGGTTGGATGACAATAATTTAACCTCATGAAGTTTTGGACTTTTGGAATTTTGGAGTTTTGAACTAGACTTTTGGACTTTTGAAATTTCGGAGTTTTGGAGTTTTGGAGTTTTGGACTCTTGGAGTTTTGGACTTTTGGAGTTTTGGACTCTTGGAGTTTTGGACTTTTGGAGTTTTGGAGTTTCGGACCCAAGTTCCGCAGTCGGTGGCGGGAGCGCTGCCGACGTGTCTTCGCCCAATGACTGGGGGCCTGTCCTGGGACATCCTAACGAGGGCTTACCCGGGGCTCACAACCATAGACTGTTGGGCGTTACGTGAGGTTTTTTAGTCGGAGTCCGGCATAACATCCATGAGGATTTTCCCTCACGTTAAAAAAAAAAGACTGAAGGCCTGAGGATGGTGGGGGGCTGCCTACCGTCCGTGGTAGCCGTAGGTCTGTTGGGAGTCCTGGGGTATCCTTTCGAGGCTTACCCAGAGTTTCCAACAGTAGGCTGTTAGGCAGGATACGTGTAGTTTTTTTGTTGGTAGAAGTCCGGCATAGCATCCATGGGGATTTTATCTCACGGTGAAAAATGGCCCCTGTGGCATTGGGCCCAAAAGACTGGGAGCATTCCCCTTTGAATAGCGATGCCTATTCGTTGGGAGAAATAACTGCTAGCCCTTGGGTCACCAGTCGACTCAACCAAAAAGTATGCGCGTAGGACCCCATGCACCGTAGGTCCATAGGGTGCAACGCGGTCTCGACACCAACTGGAAGAAAACTGTAAGACGAGCCGAGACCTTGATACCTACTTTAATTTTTTTATTTTCTACCGCTTCCGGGCTTTTTCTTTTGTTCTAGTTCATACTGAAAATAATATATGTTTATTTAGGTAAAATAAACGAAAACAATTGTCTTGCCCAACTTTTATTAACTAATACAATCTATATACTATTTGTCTTTCATTCTTTCCTATTATATGGTATCTCCTATCCTATTTGTCTCTAATAAATTAAATCAGTTCCAACAGAGCAGCTTGGATCTGCTTCAGTAGGTTTATTCATGATCCCTGCGAGCTCGGTATTTCTAAGTGTGTCATTCTCTGCACGCACCTCCTCTATCTCAAACAATCTCCGTCTCACATCAGAGCCAGAAGATTGTCCCCTCCACCTAGGGGCATTTGGTACAGAAGCTGCAAAATAAAATAAATTTATATTAAAAATAAGTTACTCAACAAGACATAGGTAATATCTCACATGTGTGTGTGGTATTCAATAGAATAAATAACATTCAATTGCACTGTAATATGAATTGTTTACTTACAAAGGTTTTTACAATTATATGTATAAACGATTTATTATGTTTTAGATATAGATTTCAAATAGATAATAATAATTTTAATTTTCATTACATTATTGTTGACATGAAACAAACGTCAGATACATTTTTTAACGTAAGGTTATGACATTTGCATCTCTAGTTGTCTATATCAAAATGGTTGAAAATATACAATTACATAAAAAAATACCTTCTTATTCTTATTTTCTGCATACATTATACAAGAAATGTATTATAAACCACTTGTTACATGTAAAACATTTAATTAGAACTTACGTGTTTTTATATTTTAATTTATGTGAAAACCGTAATTACCAGAATAAGACATCAGCAAATGACCTCCCTATCATTGTCGTTCACGAAATGTGTCTATGCATCCGAAGTTCGGGCTCCGATCCGCAATTGATATAGAATAGGGTCAGCTACGAAACTTCGTTTTGTTTTCGTTCGTTAACGAAGTTTCGTTTTCGTAGAAAGAGAGTAGGCCTCGTTGTGTATATAAGCTGTTCGGGATTTTTTTTTGAAAATTATAATACATTATCGACATTTACATCAACATATGTACATGAATATTTACAAATTGAGAAATTAAAATTACTTATATTCTACAGCTTTATGTTAAAAAAAAAACGCAAATAACATAACATAATATATTATAACATTATTATACATACATACAAAACTACGAGAGCCGATGATGACAATATTCACTCACTATGGAATCAAATTTTAAGGTGATAAATATGACGTCGTCGTTTTATAATCTACATCTTATACATCTACGCTAAAATTATAAAAAGGGAAAATTTGAATTTTTGTATGTTTGAAGTGAATAAACTCAAAAACAACTGAACCGATTTGAAAAATTATTTCACTGCTGGGAAGCTACACTATCCCCGGGTAACATAGGCTATATGTAATTCCCGTGTTCCCACGGGAACTGGAACTCTGCGGCTGAAACTGAGTGACGTCCGCTGGTACTACCCGTTCGCTCTAACTTTGCCGCTGGCGTAGCGGCGTATACCCGAATTGTTAATTAGACGAAGTAAATTGACAGTAGCTAATGTCACTTCGTCATAGAAAATACGCAACATTGTATGAAGAAGTGACATTAGTTGCTGTCAATTTACTTCGTCTAATTAAAAATTCGATTTTAGTATGGAGCCGAACGGCAAAGTTAGAGCGAACGAGCAGTACATAATAATCGTATCTTGTAACACTCTCATTCACTGTATGTAGGTACTTATTTCCATTACCATCCAACAAAATTAAACTTAATCTAACTTATAATTGATTTAGTTTCCGTATCATGATCTTGTCATGATAAACACACCAGAGTTACTATCTTACGTACTATAAGTGTTGACATTCAATTTACTCTATAACATTGAAGCAACCATTTTGTGTCAAGGTTCAATTTAAATGTAGCCATCGTTGACTTTTGCCCTTTTGTTTGTAAATTAGAAACTACGATTTTGGTACATTTTCAATTACGGAAACTAATTCCAGATTAAATTACGTATTGCCCAGGGAAATTAGGTGGTTCAAAACTATATAGGTTAATGATTTAATAGGCACAAATATCCAGAGTGTGACATTTGGACCGGTTAGTTTGGGCAAGTCTGTAGATATAAGACATACAAAGATCTATTCTTATGAACCATGTCATCGATTTTAGAGAAAAGATTCGAACCCGGTCGTTTTGAAAAATAAAACTTACATTATTTCTATTAGAAAATTTATTGTATAGGTCAAAAGCATAAGCAGTATAGTCTGGCCATAACTGCTGTGCACTCCATGAAATTCATCAATTTTAAAAATGTAAACTGATATCGTAAGATTTGTCCGACGTGTATTAATCGCATGTGTACTCATGCTCTTTTTTCCCCAGCTCCTACCTCGCCGCGCATACCTCAGAGAGTGCAGAGCAGTTATGGCCAGACTATACCTAAATGTTACTAACGTCTAACTGTCTCAGGAAAGAGCAATTCGGATTTCAGAAAGGGAAATCTACAACGTCAGCTTGCTTCAATCTAATGACTCAAGTCATTAATAATGTTGACGATGGTAACGCTACAGCTGTTATATTTTTCGACATGACGAAAGCATATGATTTTGTTTCACATAATATATTAGTAAATAAGTTAGAACGCTATGGACTTCGTGGTAATGCACTGACATGGTTAAAGTCATACCTAGAATGTAGAAAACAATGTGTTCAAATTAGTGCCATTAATGAAAAAAGGGAATTGGACTTCTTTTATTCTAATGATAAAATTAATTCATCAGGAATCCCACAGGGCAGTGTACTTGGCCCTCTCTTATTCCTACTATATATAAATGACCTTCCGGATAGCACGGAGCATCCATGTGTACTTTTTGCAGATGACATTTCATTAATTGTAAAATCCAAACCAATTGACATTAATAGAGATAAAAATGACCTTAGCAAAATTGACAATGACATTAAACAATATAACATGGACATTAATAAATCAGTAGCAGACATTATTAAATGGTTGGATGACAATAATTTAACCGTTAACCTCATGAAGTTTTGGACTTTTGGAATTTTGGAGTTTTGAACTAGACTTTTGGACTTTTGAAATTTCGGAGTTTTGGAGTTTTGGAGTTTTGGACTCTTGGAGTTTTGGACTTTTGGAGTTTTGGACTCTTGGAGTTTTGGACTTTTGGAGTTTTGGAGTTTCGGACTTTTCGACTTTCAGAATTTTAGACTTTTAGACTTTGTAGTTTTATACTTTTGGACTTTGGGCTTTTGGAATTTTGGACTATTGGACTTTTAAACTATTGGACTTTTGGACTATTGGACTTTTGGACTTTTGGACTTTTGGACTTTTTGACTTTTTGACTTTTTCACTTTGGACTTTTGAACTTTTGAACTTTTGAACTTTTGGACTACTAACTCCTATGTATATTTCATGATATTCCTTTCGAAAAATAAGGTCATGAAGAAATTTCACTTCTTACGTGTGTACAATAGTACACGCACACAATTTTTTTTAAATGTACCCATCATTTAGTTTGTGACTCTTTTCTCATAGGTACATAAAACCACCATAAAAAAGTCACAGCGAAGTTAGTTATAAATATTCACGAAAATTTCATAGACATTTTTTTAAGCAGTGCCGTCTAATCGCAATTTTTCAAATCAATTACATAATTATTTTGATTAATCAAGCCCATTCTCACCAACTTGACCACGAAATTAATATAAATAGCAGCAAGTTCCTTATAGCTCCTCAAACAATGAGCTGTCCAAGTTTTGGTCGTGTTCAGTAGTTTTAGAACAAGATGGCGTAAAGTACCGAACTTTCACGTTTTTACTAAAACGTGATGTGGCTGACTCATGCAGAATATACTAACCTGATAAGTATTGATGTGTTATTTTTGTTTTTATTTTAATGCAGTACCCAGCAGGTTAGGCATTTCACCGCCTTGTTTCTGGGGGCCGTAACACGCCGCACACTCGGAGAGAGTGTGTTCCGCCGAGTCTACGGTGCCGCTTGGGCAGTGACAGCACACAAGGTTCGACTCCACGCCTACCACCTCCCACAGATACTTGGCGAAACAGCCATGTCTGTGAAGTATAGTAAATAAGATGTGTTGTAGGCAAGGAGCGGTCAATACGTTAACGTGCTTGAATCTTCAAGAAATATATATATTTATTAGTATGTATACTTCATTCATATTCATACGCATGAAATTTCTACACTGAAAAGTTTTTCGAATTAAGTCCAACCGCTTAATTAGCAACTTTGTGTTTTCAATAAATATCTTACAAGTATACGGCGACCTTTTTTGGAGCTCAAAATCCTTTATGCATCTTTTCCCGCCACTATGTAAGTCACAAGAAATCCACATAACATCTTCGTTCATTACATTCATTCAGGTTTTCCTTGATTGATGCAGCTCACCTGCTGGTGCACGGTGGAGGTATACTGACATACACACTTGTTTCATACGTATTCCGGTGGTCCAGTCGCCCGGCTGAATTGAAGTATAAAAATAGATTAAGTACATGACGTACACTCTATAAAAAAAAGATAGTGATATTCCAATGTTTTAATAAAGGGAAATCCATATTTTAATATCAAATCCATGAATTTACTATTCAATAACTCAAAAGTTTGAAGTGATAAATGACTCCATTAGACACAACAATGTTCACCCGACTTTTAAATTTATTTCTGGCGGTTTTAACCGTTTGCATAAAACAATATAAAATGTGAGTTCAAAGCGCCACTACAGTCTCCATTTTCAACGAAAAGTGCCTTTTTAAAGTGCCCATACAACATAACAAAGAAATCAATACATTGAACCATTTTCTTCTACGAAGGAAGTTTAAAAGGAATCGCTTTAAATTTCCTTTGAAGTCGATTTTCCTCACAAAGCTGGAGGAAAAAAATCTATTTACAAGTGCAGTTAGATTTCTAATTAGTTTCAAAGAGTGGAAGAAGTGAATTTACACAAAGGACAAACAAGATTAGTAAGAAAACTTCAAAGCGGAGAAAATAGTTTAGTCTGTGAATTCACGCGTAAATAATTTATAGAATCAAATCATTGTACGAATTCTATAATTATCTCAAATCTTACTTGCTATTGATTACACAAAGAGACAGACAGAGTTAGTGTTTTACTTTAGATTTTTTATTGATATAAAATTTACAAATTTCACATACTAATTTATGATTATTTTCCTACTAATATTAAAACCGAGAAGTTTCTAAAGATGTTGCATCTTTGTTACTAACGGCTACGACTGATCGGATTGGTCTGAAATTTAGTACAAAGAAAGATTTTAGTTTGAAATAACACATAGGCTTTTTATACCTGCAATATTTTCCCCGGAATGCACGAACGGGAACAGACTCCACGTAGTCAAGTAGCTGGCATCATCTGTATATAAATAAATCAGTGTACGCTTAGATACTATGCATTTTATTCTGTGTTTTATAATAATAATCTCATCAAATAAGCTTGAAAAACAAGCGTTGGGACAAGCAAGCTTTTATCTTTATAGTACGACAAATACAGAACCAAACCACTTTGAAAGCGTGCTTTGAAAGCACTAGAGATAATAACTGTACGCTTAATGGATAAGCGTCATTATAGCGGTTTGCTGCCGCTATTTTGGATCTGACGTTGGTTTGCTGTTACTTGTTAAGTGGATAAACTATATAAATTTATTATATTTATTCGGTGTATTTAGTTAAAATTTTGCAAAAATAAGTTCCTAAATTGGAATAGTTGGAAAGACTAAAAGTTATACGACGTGGACGACCTAACTCAGCGACCGGCAGTACGGTTTCCGTCACGGTCGCTCGACGGGCGATCTTCTTGTGTACCTAACACACCGATGGGCGGCGGCTATCGAGAGTAAGGGTGAGGCTCTAGCAGTGAGCCTCGACATCTCTAAAGCCTTTGACCGGGTCTGGCACCGTGGTCTTCTTACGAAATTGCCCTCATATGGACTACCCGAGAGATTATGCGGATGGGTGTCCAGCTTCCTGGCCGGTAGAAGCATCAGTGGCCTTACTCTTGACTTTAATTCCGATCGATCGACATTGGAATTTTGATGTTTCGTACTCTTGAATTCAATACTAACGCAATATTATTATAGAATTGCGTGGCCGTATTGGGAACTGAATGGGATTGGAATTGCTCAATCGCCCCCCATTTCGCTACTCTTGAGTACATTTGACATCTGTCTATTGCCGTAGAATTGTGTTTATAATTGTTTGTTGATTAGGATTTTCTCAATAACAAAAGTGCTACTTCGTAGATATTGTTTTACGTTTTGAGTGGTATTAATAACAATTATTAGTGGTTAAGATGGTGCGTTTAGTACTAATGTACAATAATTTACATCCTTACATACATATAGTCATGCCCCTATCCCCGATGGGGTAGGCAGAGGCATAGTATACGGAACGGATCTTTTTACAAACGTGTTTCCTTAGTTGCCTCTTATGACACCCTTGGGATGTATTGGAGTGGCGACCAGTTAAAACTAAGACGAAACGAGGGAAGAATGATGCGATATATGGACAAGTCTTTTTGTATGGGAGATAAAGAATTTAATGCATATTATCGAGTTGCAGAAGTTTATAAAAACATAAAGCCCTTTATGCCAACTCATACGAGAAGAAGTGATATAATATCATCATGATATAAGGTACCTACTACCCGTTCGCTCTAAGTTTGCCGGTCGCCTCCCATACAACGCTTCTACACCAGCCTCTACACCAGCGGCAAACGAACGAACGGAAGCGAACGGGATATACCTATGTTGTTACAAGTTATTCAATCAATTATTTATTGTGGTAAATGTGGTAACGATAACTTAATATTATCACCAAATTTGTAGATTCTAGTGGCTTTGTCATTTTACGCCACTGGAAGTTACCAAAGACCTTGGACCTTGGTAAAGGACATAGGGTAAACTATAATGTACAAAGAGCACGTAATGAGAAAATAAAAACAAATAATTATTATAACATTATAAAATCTTTATTAAGAAGAAGAAAAAAACTTGACAAATAGGAACGTAAGGACTTAATGCATATTTCTGGCTATCTCCCATAAAGCCTCACTAACAGCCAGGACTGCTTCAGCTAGCTTGTTCAGTGCATGCACTGAACTCAACTCTGCTTCGACCCGTCGCGCTTCTTTATTGGCGAACCGTTCTATATTTGAGTCCATCGGAACGAAAAGGCCATGCCGCGCCGCCGGCGAGGTCTCGGCAAGTCGCTTGCAAGCGGGGTGGATGATGCAGGTACTGCAATGTAATAAGACATACATTTCATTAAAAATTGGTTTTATTATTTGTTTTTTTTTATGGATTCTTCCTATTGTAACTAAACCTTGAACATAAAATAACAGTGGTGCGGATTTCAAAGGGCTAGACAGTGACGGTGCCCGCAGGTACTGGAAGTTATCGCGAAAAAAGGCCTGACTCACGATGGTGTGCACCGACGGCAGGGCACACCAAAAAGGACAGCTAGATACGCACGCTTATTAGAAAGAGGGAGCGTTTTCATCCCGACGTGGGCGCCTAAGAGGCGTAGTTGTTCTTTCTAGGTTTAATGCTATGTAAAACACATTAAGTATTACCTGCTAAAATTACAAGTCTGATTGAGTAAATGTTTACTTACCAATATTATTCTTAGGTGACACTCAATAAAGTTTGACACTTCATATTAGACATATTGAATAACACTTCTTAATAGGCAACGATAATGCTACATACAGCCAATAGCGTAGTTAATTTTATGATTTAGACCATTTGTTTCCATTAAATTGAATTAAAAAGATTAGAAGTAATCTACAGATCAACTATTTTGGTTATATTTATTTATTATCCTTGTATTTTAATTGATTGATCATTTTACAGTTTTTTACCAGTTTATCGTAATATGTTGAGCAACACTTATGCGGCCGGTGACGCAGCTAACTTCAAGTGGATTAGAACGATGACATTTCAATCGCGCGGCAATGGCGATTCCGATACAATGTTGTTTCAAGAGTACCAAATTAGGCGACATTAAAATTAACATTGGAATTGGATTACGCTTAAATTGAGATTGAAATTAATTTGCAGAAAGGCCCCAGGGCCGTCGTTGACGGCAGCTGTTCAGACTGCATGGCCATAAACGCTGGAGTACTGCAAGGCTCAGTGTTGTCCCCTACTCTGTTTTTGCTGCATATCAATGACATGTTGTCTATTGACGGCATTCATTGTTATGCGGACGACAGTACGGGGGACACTTGTTACACGAACCGCCCCGGATCTCTCGGGACACAGTGGAGGAAAATAGTGAACAGCTTGTGTCTGAAATCGAGGCTACTCTTACTAGAGTGTCCGATTGGGGTTGACAAAATCTTGTTCAGTTCAACCCTTCCAAGACACAAGCGTGTTTGTTCACTGCTAAGCAAACCCCAATTACTGTAGCGCCGCAATTTCAGGGCACATCTCTTTCCATCTCCAAAAGTATAGGGATCCTTGGCGTTGACATCTCCAGTGACGTTCAGTTCCGTAGTCATTTGGAGGACAAGGCTAAGCTGGCGTCCAAGAAGCTAGGTGTGCTCAACAGGGCGCGGCGGTACTTCACTGCGGCGCATACACTGCTTCTCTATAAGTCGCAAGTGCGGCCGCATATGGAGTACTGCTGTCACCTCTGGGCGGGAGCACCTGAATATCAGCTTCGTCCATTTGATTCGGTGCAAAGACGAGCTGTAAGAGTTGTCAACGATCCTGTACTTACAGCTGGTGTGGAACCTCTTCGCGACAGGAGAGACTTTGCCTCCTTATGCGTGTTCTACCGCCTGTACAATGGTATGTGTTCTGAGGAATTGTTTGATATGATGCCCACGGCTACGTTCTATCATCGCACCGCTCGCCACAGACAGGGAGTTCATCCTTACACTCTGCGTCCGGTGCGTTCCAGCACGGTTAGATCCGATAGGTGTTTTCTTCCGCGCACGCTTAGGTTGTGGAATGACCTCCCTGCCTCGGTTTTCCCAAACGCCTACAGTATGGGGTTCTTCAAAAGGGGTCTTAGAAGGTTTTTACAGGGTCGGCAGCGCAAGTGTGGCATCTCTGGTGTTGCAAACGTTCATAGGCTGCGGTGACCACCGGTCCTTCTGGTGGGCCGTATGCTTGTCTGCCACCTTAGTGGTATAAAAAAAAAAGTGTTTATTGTGTGACAAAACAATGCGCAATTTGAACTATGTTGTTGTGTGGCCTCTGAGAGGGAAATTGTCGTTGCGTATGAAAATTTCTTCAAATTTGTTTATGCTATAGTGTCCATTTAAGACCTCGTAGGTTTTTATCAGGTCACCACGGCTCCTGCGATCTTTTAGTGTTGTGAGCTTTAAAACTGCTAAGCATTCTTCGTAGGACCGTCTCTTTAGCTTTGTTAGCTTGTAAGGCAGATGGGGATTGCGACTTCCCATGTGCAACACCGTGCATTTGGAGACATTAAGATATAACAACCATTCCTTGGACCAGTTTGCTATTTTAGTTAAGTCATTCTGTAGGCGGTCATAATCAGTTAATGGGTTTGCGAAAATTTTTGTGACATAGGCAAATATACTGACACTAATTTCTATGCAGCTTTCTATGCCGCGTTTGCGTATCATTCTTGCGTATCCCTCTTGCTGGTTTATTGATTAAGCGGAATAATCCATACAATTTCTAGCCAGGCGTGGGATTTATAGGTTTATAAGAAAATTAACAGTCTAATTCAGTCTAGTTATCTAAATAGGATAAGACTGTTCTAATCTGATCTCATTTATTATTAGACACAATCAACCGCATTACAGCGTAAAGTCCACTTGTTTCTGACAATGATACAAATGTACTGGTTCATAACTCCTCAAGTGTAAATGTCTCATAATTTAATTTTAACTAGAATCGTATTCTAGTTAACAAACTCTAGTTGAATTTTTCATTATATTCGACGAGACATTGTAGGTACGACGACGCACGCGATGTAACCACGACTACGACAACGTCTCAATATCTTGCATGTGCAGTGTAATAAAAAAATCCTAGTCGTTACTCTAAACTCGGCATTGTTAACAATTTCAATAAGAAACTCTATCATAAGCACTTTTTAATAAAGTGACATTTTTTTTTTATTACTTATACTTAAATATTATACTTTTTATTACTTATACATAAATCATAAGATTCAGCGATTTAAAAAGAATATCAATTAGTAAGAATTATGCGTATAAATCGGTAAGTGTCATAGTATTTATCTTGGCACACAATTTATACATAAACGTTGTGCCCATAAGTTATCGCTACACACTAAGTTTGGTAATGAATAAATCATCTCTATATATTTTCATTCGTATAATTATACTATCAATTCGTATACAATATATTATGTATTAAAGGCTTCACCTATTTGTAGTAAGGCAAAAATAAAATATGCCTTGTACCTAGTATCGGTCCTACGTATCAAAACACGTTTACATATTTAAAAATTCTGTACAGTTTTCACGAAATTATAGCTGCGTAGTCTTTTGAATTATCTCCGTTCTTAAACAAAAAACGTCCACGCTACGCCATTCTCTCATCATAATTCATACTTCAACATGTTTTTTTTTTTTTTTTTTGTTGACGCGGGGAACGCATTTACGCGCCTTCATCCCACCTGCGGGGGCAGCTGGGATGGTGTGTGGGACTCCCGGCCCGGTCCGGAATGGACCGTCCTACCCACTAAACCCCGCGGTGTTCCTCCTCACCCTTTAGCCGGGCCAAGGGATATCAAAAGATTATTCACGTCGACCCGGCTAGGGGCGCCCCGTTTGTTCGAGGCTCTCCTCGGGGGAGCCCGATGGGCGGCTCCCCAAAGCTCCCTAAGGAGCTGAATACCACGCCTGCACCGCTCTCGAGCGCCCCTCTGTAATAGAGGAGACAGAGAGCGGCTGGCGCAGGCGTGCGCTAATGGGCACCCCCGGAACACGGGGAAGGTGCCCACCGCCATGTGACCGTTGGTGGGCGGGGTCCCCCGACCTTACGCCCACGGTCAAGAAACTGCACGGCAGAGCGGGAGCATTATCCGTTACTCCCGCTCCCCCGCACAGTGCACCTCCCGCTTTGCTGCCATCACCTCGCCAACCGGCGAGGTGATGGCACAGGGGCCCAGCACTGTTGCCGCCGGTCGCGCCGTTATTCACGGCCGGCAGCCCGAACTGCATGGCATGGCAGGGCGGGAGCATTTACCCAAACTCCCGCCCCCCACGCAGTGCCTCTCCCACTTTGCCGCCATCGTCTCGCCAGCAAAGGTGGCGAAGCGACGGCGACCCAGCATTGCTGCTGCCGGCCGTGAATAACGGCACGGCCGGCAGCAACACACTCCACCGAGCAACCCACAGGTGGGTTACTCCCGCCTCGGCCGGAATTAGCCAGAGTAGCACAACTCCCCCACGGAGGAAGGGGAGTGGTCGCTACTCCGTTGCCCAGGATGCACCACGAGGAGGATCCGACTCATTGGGGTCCTTAAGATGTTAGTGGGACCCCGCATCCCATACTTCAACATGTTAAGCCGGACCGTCGGAGATGCATATTCATGTTTAAAGCAGTGAATATTTGCGTATCCCTCTTGCTGGCTTATAGATTAAGTAGAATATAAATTTGTTCTATGAACAGCCAAGTTTAGAAGAATAATGTCTGATAACAAAATTTTATTGTTTATCCGAAGAGATTTCAGGAATAAACAAATAAACTATTTAGATTAAATGTCACACATGACCTGTTTTTCCACAAACAAATATAATATAAATTTCGATATAGAACGTCTTTTTTTTTTTTTTTTTTTTTTTTTTTTTTTTTTTTTTTTTTTACAAATTAAAGTTGTCTGTTTCGAACGTTTCGGTTACAAAAATGTTATGAAAATCTCAGTTAAAAACCTATAACACGAGTAGTGTTCATTTCATCATCTTCCAAAGTTTGACGCGCTTAGTAATACCAAAGTCAAATGTTATAAATCTTATTTAGCGAAGGAAAACATGTTTACGCAGCCATGTTGTGACGTCATCATGTTTTGATCTTAGGCGTTACGGGCTTGTTTTAGCATTTATAAACACAAGCTATTAATAATTTATGGAAAGTTTCATGTGGTGTGAAGCTGTGTGGTTTGTTTGACATACGAGTCTGCTGGGCTTAGTGGGGCTTTTCTTAAGTTTTTTGTAGTAGTAGTAGTTACATAAATGAAATGTTTTTGGATTGCTTAGTAAAACTATTGTGTTTTACTTATTCGTGTATTTCAGTGAAAAATAAATGCATTTTCGACAACCAGTACAAAGAATCGTAATAATATGATGATTTATTATCTGAGTGTGAATAGTGACTCTTTTCATTGTATAATGAAAATATAAATTACCTAAGTGTCGCTGTATACCGCCAAGTAAATTTAAAGTCACACCAAAGCCCAGTTGACTGTTCATTTTAACAGCCTGACACAACAAAGGCATTAATAATATCTAGTCGTAACTAATTTGAAAGGGACCATGGTGACTTCGCTCGTGAAACAACAGAGGAGTTAATAATACTGGCAAATGAACAAAAAGACATTGTTCTGTAATATTATAAGAAATAAATATAATAATGTTGGAACCTTTTAACACAGTACCGGTGCTGACAGTGGTCAGTTATTTATAATTCCTACAGTTCTATGGAGTTAAACGTACGTATCAACTTTAGAAGTAGTACCTACTTAGTCAGATATTTTTTGAAAATTAATCACCAATATTTTTTTATGGTAGGTTGTGCATATCGGCCAAGTTTAAGTTAGACCCGTGCTCGGAGGGTTTCGTACTAACACGGCAAAAATCACGTTTGCTGTATGGGACCAAACTCGATTAGAGCCAAAACAATAATATACAGGGTGAATTTTTCAAAAGGGATTGGATGGCCAACTCTGAAACTGTAAGGAATAGCGAGAAATGCTCAAAGGAGTCACGAGCCCGATTTTGATAAAACTTAAAACCTCATTATTAGATTTTTGAAAAACCAATAATCCTAGCCGGGAATGGAACCCGTTGATTTTGAAAAAATAACTACACCCTATATTATTACAGCATACGATAGTGTTTCTATTAAGGATCTTATTCTGGGAAGTAATGACATACGGCAAACCAAAGGAACATCTTTAACAAAATACAATTTATTTTTCTTACGATAATAGTGTTTTTGATAATTATTTTTGGAAAATATAAGGGTGTTAGCACACCGTCATATAATTTTAGTACTTAGGTGGCACATATAGGTACCACATTTCGTGTCATGTTACACGCATACATGTTATCATACGGAAGTTTCACAATTACACTTACATAATAATTAGGTAATAGATGATCATCACATATTCGTCACAATTATCTTCACACACAATTCCAAACACTTAATAAGCATTTTTTTTTTGTTCGTTTACACAGTGACACTTGCATTTCATGTTGTGTGACTCCCAAAGGCGGAAGGAAGGGGCAAACTAGCTACAGGCGAGTCACATTCGTTGATAATAGAAGGTGACTCAAATGTCCTAAGTTTTGTTCCCGACCAAATCTGACGGGTTAATATAGCATGGAATGTAGTGTGACACTGGCCTTAGATGCAACGATAAACAACACGTTTACATCAACATTATTACGTCAACATCTTACGCGCAAACAAAACAGAACTTACACAAGGGAAATTTCATACGTACATACATACATATTATTCATTTAAGCACGCACATACATTTTATACTACTATGGTGACACACAAGGGTCCCAATTTTTGTTTTATATAATTGACGTTATAGCCAAATATTATTTACGGTCGTCATTTTTAGGGTTGACATAGTCAACATTCTACTGCTAAGATTGCGAATAAGCACTTAGTTTTTTTTATTTTATTTTGTTAAAGGGCTAAATAGCCTATTAATTAGTTAGGGACACTACACACTACACACGACTTACAAATAACTACATATAACAACGTGACAAACACATGCCGTGTTCGTCATGGGGACATAGGGGTTAATTAGCATCACGAAGGATTCTGCAAGTAAATTATTTTCTATCACTTTTCTGTTTCTTGGTTTAGTTGGGAGTTTCTGTTAGTTGGAAGCATGAGTCTATCCCTAACAGAGTTCGTCGTTAACTGTTAGTTGGCAGCATGGTCTTGCCCTAACAGATTTATGTTGTGAGTTGTTACTGTTACGAGGAAGCATGAGGCTTACCCGAACAGAGTTATGGTGGACTGTTATTTGGCAGCATTTGTCTTGCCCTAACAGTCTTAGGTGTAAGTCACCTTTAGGTTTATTTTCGTCATATGGCTACGCCTACCAATCGGAAGCTAGAGGCTTGCCCTGGGGGATAGTCCATCCTATGAGTCGGAAGTGTTACACTAGCCCTAGTAGGATGTTCTTCTCTGGGACGGTTGTATAAATCCCAGCCTTCAGCAAAAAGCCTTATTATACACTCCCCACTTTCAGGCGGTGCGTATTACCTGAACCTTCAACCCAAAGCCTCAAATACGTCTTTTCTCTTTCTGTCCCATAAAGTACTTCAGAATCACCTACATACATCCTGCCAGTTGGTTTCAATAAAGTTAAGGCCGACTCTTCGCCATACCCAGCATCACCTCATTCACACAGCACAATAACATACATACACACATAGACGAGTAGTAGGTCTTAGGTTAGGGGCGTTCGAGGACGAACGCAGCATTTGACGTGTTAGGGTACGTCAAACGCTCACCGGAGCGGGGGAGTATGTAACGTTGTGGAACAACGGGTGCAGATATTGATTAATATTAGAGTATTAAAATTGAAATTTAATGAAAATAAATGAAAGCGCCATCTGCCGACAACGAGTCTCATCTACACAGCTCTGACGTTACCAAGTGACGTCAGACGTAGGGACCCGAATTGCCGCTAGAGGCGCTGTACAAAGATATAAATACGACCGCGCGCGAATTTCAAAGCACCATTATTCGAAAAATTAAAATATACTCGTCGCGAAGGCGTATGTGTGTCAGTAAATATATTTAATCGAAATAAAGATAAGTTATAGGGAGCGAAATACTCCCTGAGTAAACAGTGATTTAGCTGCAAGCGTCAATTACCCCATCATTGGGTGAGTTAAATTAATTATAATGTAATCTAGATTTTAAAACAGTGAAAATTAACGGCTGCTGGTCAACCCTCTTTTAGGGAGGTAGTTGCGGGGGTGTGAAAAAATTTCTCTGTAAAATTAGAGTATAAGCAAACATTGTAAGGCACCCGATTCCTGAAATGATTAACAGGGATCGGCTGTCTTAGCAATAGGCGGGAAAAAGGGTTCCGGCTAAACCGTCATCTGGAACATTCCAGGGTCCACCCTGCGGGTTCCAAGCAGGAACGTCCACCCTGCGGGTTCCAAGCAGGAACGTCCACCCTACGGTATCCAGAGAACCACCTTCGGGTTCCAAGCAGGAACGTCCGCCCTACGGGTTCCAGAGGTTCACCCTCCGGGCTACGGGAAAGATTTTACTCTCCGGGTTGAAAACACCGTGCCAGACGAAGTTGTGAACGGCACGGCTACATCAACAACTGCAGCATTCTACAGGAAGACCAATACTAAGATAAGTCGAAACCCTGCGAAATCCTTCGGGAATCGCTAAAATCCTTGCTGCCTGAAGTTACCACACCCACGACCCCAAGTGCTTTATTTAAATAAATTATTGATTTTCATGTTCTAAATTCAATAGTATTATTTCTCTCTTCTCCTCTTCCTGAAAGCCCACAGCTTTTCATAACGTAAAAAAAATGTTTTAATCCTATTACATGTCAAGGAAATTATAGCGAAGAATTCCTCGCATTGAATGTATAATCATTTTGAAAGCTATCTTTGACACGGTGGAAGTAAGTGCCTACGTCGTTGTCCTAAGTGAACAGCGGTACGCAACACTGACATAATGTATATACACAATATAGCCTTGTTTCAGTGTGACAGCCGGGACCGCAATACATAACTGGGACTACATACTTGTACATTTACGAGTTACGTCAAATCGCGTCACGTTGCCGCCACCAAGGTAAACGCCTTACGCTGGCGTCTTTGCAAGAAAGAGACCAGAATAGCAAAACTTTCCACATCACAACATAACATTTTTCAGATCCTTTTCACGCGCTAACACATATTTTGCTCACTTCTAGTTATTTTGGCTATATTGCAAAGTCACGAGTAAAAAAATCCACTTCATAGTTTTAAATCCACATATTACGAACATCGTAATACCATCTGAATCATAGTTTGGTTCTGATCATAGCAATTTATCGATTCCATGTAGATCTGGAACTTGTCTTGTTAACGACCGCTATAGTGTGAAAGTGTGAGTAAAGTGTGAGTAAGCACTTTATACGTTAAAGGTATTAGCAGGTTTATTGTAAAGGAGTGTAATATGGTTTGTAGATGTTCTTAGAGCTTTTTGGGTTCTTATTTATAGGTTCCATTTACATGCAGTTACGAGTATATAAATAAATGGTTTAAAAACCCTAGAAAAATACGCTTTTATCATGCACCAAAAATAAATTATGGATCGTTTAAGTTGCCTCTATTTCTAGGCTGAAGTGTAAACTATGGGCTTTTAGTTATAATATTTGATTGCAAAAAACGTGGGGCGCTGGACAAGGAAAGACTTTCCTGGCGGAAGCATGCAGCTTCCGCCAGGAAAGTGTCTTGTCAGATTAAGGATAAGGTCACATTTATAAAAGCGTGTTTTTCTCGTGTTTAAACTATTAATTTACACTGTCACGCTTTTATATATCTATTGTGACTTTTACTGTTATTATTATAATTTTTTAAATTAAAATTATTTAAATTTCGGAAATGTATTAACGATGATAGGCTTTAATTGAAATGCATAACATACTAACTTGAAAAGTAAAGTAGTTAATCACGCCTACGCATTTTCAACACCCACTTTTGCCAGTTTTTTGTGACCCCCGCGTAATAGGAGCAAACCTTATCGCTACGGATCTCTATTAGATAATTCATAGGTAGGTTCTTAAATTTTCGGCATTCCGAGATATTTAGTACAATATATATATATGTAGTAAACATGTAATAAGAATACGAACGCATATATCCCTAAGCGGGTTTTTAACGGTAACCAAAGATATCTCGTTCTCGAACAAGAACTCTACATTTTGCCACAGTTAACGTATTCCACTCATGTATCTACTTAATTGCCTGAAAGAAGAGGCGTTCCCTTTGGCAGCATAAACGTTATGCTCTTGTGCGACCTCATGCAGCTTTTGCCAGGATTTTTATTACATAAGGATTAGTATTAATAGGAATTTGCTTACTAAAAAGTATTTCTTGTTCTAGCGCCCCACGCTTTTACAATCAAATATTATAACTAAAAGCACATAGTTTACACTTCAGCCTAGAAATAGAGGCAACTTGAACGATCCATAATTTATTTTTGGTGCATGATAAAAGCGTATTTTTCTAGGGATTTTAAACCATTTATTTATTTTATACTTTTTAGTCACAACATTTATACCTTTACTAGATGTTCCCTGCGGCTTCATCCGCGTAGAAGTCGTTATCGCATAAAAGCATTACGCTCCTTTCGCACAGTCAGTTAAAAAGTAGCCTATGTCCTTCCCTTAGACTCAAACTATCTTTATAACAAATTTCATCAAAATCGATTCAGTGGTTTAGGCATGAAAACGTAACAGACAGATAGACAGAGTTACTTTTGCATTTATAATATTAGTAGGGATTTCTATATTACATGGTGTTTTGTCTGAGTTCGACTAATGTAAAAATATTTCATTAATACTCTAATACATATACGATTTATGCAGGTACCTATGTCAATATTTACACTCAATATTAACCTCAATATATAACAGATTTGTTATAACCTTAAACCCTAATCGTGGTCAAAGTTCATTACACGACTTTTCTAACGAATCCAAACACATCTATGATACAATGTTCAATCATGAAGTTACAGTTCATATCTTACGACTCCATCATCAGATCAGTTTGACAGCACCAATTTATTGTATTGTTATCAGAACTACAAACATCTGCCAATTTTCATGACGCTACGATCCTTGGAAGATGGTTAAATTAGTTAGGTACCTGAGATTCCATTGCACAGTTTTACAAGTCAATTAAAAAAAGTTTGTATTAATCTTGAAACCTAAGCCTGGTCAAAGTTCATTACAAGACTTTTCTGACGAATACAAAAACAGATATAATACGATATTCCATCATTAAGTTCCAGTGCATATCTTCCGGCTCCATCACAGTTCGACAGTACCATATTATTGTATTGTCATCAGAACTACATACAGCTGCCAAATTTCATGACCCTACGATCCTTGGAAGCTGGTTGAATTAGCTACCTTAGATTCCACCTGTTTTCTGTGCCTATCTTCCGGCTCCATCATCATATTGGTTTGACAGTAGCATATTATTGTATTGTCATCAAAACTACATACATCCGCCAATTTTCATGACGCTACGATCCTTGGAAGATGGTTAAATTAGTTTCCTTAGATTCCATTACATTGTTAGTTACATACACGACGACCTAATAAAAGCGTATTAATAAAAGAGAAACTATGCTGTACCAACTCGTAAAGGTTAAATTCGATAAAGTGTCAGAAACATTGTAAAATTATTCCACGGTGCTTGGTTCGACGTCCGTATATTTCAAAAATTGCTATTCATATTGCATATCCTTAGTTTATTTTCAACTTAATGAAGCTACAAAAAACAGCAATAAATACAAAAATCAAACTCTGCTGGGATGAATATAAATGCTGAAGCATTTTGCGTTCGAATCACGTTTTGGGCAACAACGTGTTAATCTTTTTAAAGGAAATGAGAAAACTTTTGACTTCGGCTCATGTTTAAATGTGGTTAATGTTTTAGGATAAAAAAGTCTTTTTTCATTATTTTGTCTTCAGAAAATCTAATCTCTGGGTTTAGGGCTCAGCGCAATTTTTGAAGAGACGTGTTTTAATCTACTTCAGTAATTTTAGAGAATGTCTCTTAATTTACTGAAGGACCAAACGCTATTACTTCAAGAAGTAGATTAGATTCATTATCATTAAACGTAGGCTTACATGCTTAAGTCAATGACGTGATAAAAAAACATGTTAGAAGCCGGAGTCAAAAAGCTTTAAAAAGCCTTTGTATTCAGTTCTCATCATTGCATTTTTTTTCGATTTTGTTTGCCTGTAGTAGATACTGCTACTTCGTTCGTTTTGGTTACATGACGTCACCACCCCATGATTCACTGGTGCCTAGCAACTCGATTTAATCTAAATGTCAATTAAGGAGAAAATATGGCTAACACAAACGCCCGTAAATAGGTTCATTGTGACTTCTGAAATCGTTCTTTATTAGACAACTCTGATTTAAAGGTTCTAATGAAGATTGAAGATTAACTCCTATTGCCCTACGATTTATTGCTCAACAAAAAACAACAATGATTCCAAGTAGTCAAATATTATGTATATACACATACAGTAAATAATAGTTGTACCTACTAGCTTATCGCTGTGGTGTATTATGTCACACTTTTAAACTCTCATGGTCACTACATTACATTGGTATTAGATTTAACGAGAAATTTACCGAGTATGGTATTGAGTTCTTCGGATATTTCTGACTGATCTTAACATAGGAGTAGATAATGCCCACACACACACACACACACACACACACACACACACACACACACACACACACACACACACACGCACGCGCACACGCACGCACACACACACACACACGCACACACACACACACACACACAAACACACACACTGTTTTTAATTATTCACTGCTTATTTGGATATTGTAGTTTAAAACATGTACCTACCTAAACACTTTGTTAAACAATTTTATATAGTTTAAACCACGGGAAAGGGACTGTTTTCCCTTACTACAGGTTAATATCTAACCTATCAAGGGAAACAGAACTTCACCCACTAGATTGTAAACAAAATAGTTGTAAAATCTACCCTGTCATGTTTTGATCTTTAACTACAATCAATTATTTTGAAATAAACATTAAACTATTTATTTATTTAACTTTCTGCGGTGTATTGTAAAAACTAAATGTAATCTACATACTTAATGTTGACCTAGCGAGATTGTAAACTCTGTGGACTGAGTTCTAATCAGAGCAAATTGTTGTGAGCTGTGAACCGTAGAAGATGGTTAGGTTAAGGTATCACTCAGCAGAACCCTCTATACTACAACCAAATGAGTATCTCTAGGATTTTGTTTCAGATTAATTTTAGTTCTATAAAATGCACTCAAGATTTAATTATGATTTCGTTCCATCAAAATGGAAGAAGGGCGTTGATTGTAATTCAACTTCCAGCCAGCGGGACATTTTACAGTTATAGCTCACAAGAACTTCAAATGGAAGTCCAACTCTTAGTTCTACTTTCATTTTACGATCTAACTGAGCACGGTGTGCTATTTCAAAAATAATAAAGTTTAAAAAGTCTACTTTTTTCTATAATGTTGTGGAAATTGAAAAGTTTTATCAATCTCTTCCCTTTGTTATTAGTTCTACTCATAATCTATTATTTCAACCCTAGATATGTAACTAAACTTGTTTTACAGAAACACCGTAACTTCGTCGAGACGTCTAATCATTAAAAAGTTTATAATTATCATTATTTTAGCACCTCTCTATAAAATAGATTGCAGAGGGGCTTATGGCGAGACTTATGTCTGTAGTCTGTGACTCTGTTGCATTAAATTACGTCACTAGGTCACGTGGATCATCTGTTCAAAGTTTGAAATAAAACAAAAATGACTATGTCAATCGAATTGAACTTTCACTTTCACAATAAACGTTAGAGGGTCAGTCGGGTGAGACCGCCTCACGGCTTCTTGTTTTTATTGAAATAGGAACTTAATAAATTTACGTGTTATATTTTATTGTCGTTTGGCATTGTGAAATTGGCTTACTTACAAAACAAAAAGATGTACATGCATACTGTTTATGCTGAACTGTACAATTTTGGACATTCAACTATTTTTATTTGTTTCTAATATAATTTTGTAACATTTTGTAGAGGGTGTAGTTGTCTGACATTAATTGAGGATCAAAAATGTCTAGCAAAGTGACCGAGCCTAGTGGACCGATGACTTAAGACTTTTTTCCTAAAACATTAACCACATTCCGACACGAGTTCGAGGCATAACTTTATATTTCTGTCATTAAACCTTATGTTTTCAATATCATTCTTGAGTACTAGTAAAATAAATTCATACTATTACATAATGCGTTCTGTGACGTAAAACAGGGGTAATCCGCCGTATCGTTACTATAACTTTCAAATATTTTACGGTTTCATGAAAACAAAGCAATAAAAACTTAAATCGTAAAATACTTATTTTACGCAGATGAAACCTGCTGTTGAATTGCGGTCAATCCGGTACTTACTGTTGCCTAACCTCCTCATTGACAACAACAAAATAATAATATTTTCTACCTCTCGAGGACAGTCCTTATCTTTTTATTTCATTAACGTAATCAAGACGACACAGTAAATTTGCGTTTTCATCCATTTGTTTTCTGATATCAATAGAAAAATGTATTATTATATACAGGATGAATTTTTGAAAAGGGATTGGATGGCCAAATCCGAAACTATAAGGAATAGCGAAAAATGCTCAAAGGGGTCACGAGCCCGATTTTGATGAAACTTAAAATCTCATCATTAGATTTTTGAAAAACCTATAATCCTGGCTGGGAATCGAACCAGCTGATTTTGAAAAAGTAAACACACCCTATATTATTACACCATACGATAGTGTCGCCGATAAGGATTAAATTCTGCGAAGTAATGATATACGGCAAATTTAAGGAAAGTTTGGAATTTTAATAGAATTCATATTTCATATACGTAAATTTTGTGTCATAATTTCTTTTGTTCGAAGTCCCACAATAGATCGTAACTTTTCCGTGTTTTAAGTCATGCTCAGAATGATTCTTTGGAGAATATTATAGACTAAATCAATAATATTGAATGCAGTACGATCCTTGGGGTCTCGAATCCAGCTATGTATTGAAAACAATGGTCTACATTTTGAACAATTAATCAGTTATGTAACTGTACTGATGTACTAGATACGTTATTCGCAAACGCATCTTAATGCCGTGTGTTACGGCCTTTACCGTTATCTGCATTCGTACACGCATTGTTGAGGAATGTTTATGTTTTTCGTCTCACAGATGCAATGGACGATACCGAATGTTGTTTTATGTCTTTGACGTGCCAACTTCCTAGGTTTGTTCCTGTCATATCTTCCAGGATATAGACCAAATTTGATAGCTTTTCCTTGACCCTACATTTGATAAATTTGGGGGCCAGTTTTTTAGAAAAGTATGCGTCTTTATCACTTTGGAAATAGCATTTTTTCCACACTATGTCGCCTACTTCGAATTGTGCGTGTCGGTGTCTCCTGTTGTAATGGTGTGCGTACTTTAGATGGCTACGCCAGAGGTTCTCTTGGACTGTGTTGAACACCTCTGCGAGATATCCTAGGTTCTCCGCGTATATGTTTCTAGGCAATAGGTTAAGTTCACTTGGGTCATCATTTTGTAAGTAATGTGACCCGCATGTTACCAATTCCCTACCATGAACCAAATATGCTGGTGTGTAACCGGTGGACGCGTTGATCGAGTTGTTGATCGCAAATTGGATTTTTGGGATATGTATGTCCCATGATCGATGGTCATTATTGGTAAAAATTGATATGGCTGTCATTATACACTCGAGAGCAATGAATCCGGGTCACTTAAAGAATCCTAAAAATCTCGGAAACTAAAAATGCTAGGTTAATGCAATAAATTGTATTTAATAGACAATGTAATACTCCTTAAATGAAGGTATTAAAACTTCTTAGTTATTGTAAAGTTATATCATAAAAAAATCAAATTTGAAAAAGGGCCACTTTCGAAGATGGAACTACGAAATTACAGCATTTGGTGTTGCTTTTGTTTGTAATCTGTCATTTATGTGGGTACATAAACCATATTGATAGTGCTCTATATTCATTAATCAAGCTGAAATTATGTCGCTTACGCCTGAAGAATGCACCAGAATACTTACAATGCTGGAAACCGGCCGGAGTCAGCGCGATACAGCCAGGACTGTCGGTGTGTCGCTGTCAACAGTACAAAGAGTTCTCCGACGTTACGAAGAAACTGGTTCTAACCTACGCAGACCAGGAACGGGCAGAACCAGGTGTACCACAGCACGAGAAGACCGATACTTGGTGAACACCATGCTTCGAAATCGCTTTCTCACAGGAACTGAACTCACCAATCAGTTTCGACGCCTCGGAGGAAGTAACCCAAGTGCATGGACAGTAAGACGTCGGCTTGCTGAATCTAACTTAAAACCCCTTAGACCTGCAAACGGCCCTAAACTGGAGCGTGGGCATCGTATTTCGAGACTAAGGTATGCCCAGAGCCACGTAAATTGGAGTATTGAAGATTGGTCAAAAGTTATGTTCTCCGACGAATCAAAATTTATGCTCTACAAGCACGATGGAAGACACAGAGTGTATCGAAGACCAGGGGAAAGATTCAAGCAAGCATGCATCGAAGAAAAAGTAGCCTACGGTGGTGGGTCTGTACTTGTGTGGGCCGGAATTTCTTCTGAAAGTCGCACAGAGCTGGTGATCATAGAAAACGGCTCTTTAACTAGCGTAAGATATGTGGAAGAAATCCTCAATGATCACGTTGGTCCATTTATGGTCAATTTAGGTGAGGATGCTATATTTATGCATGACAATGCCCGACCTCATACAGGTAGGATTGTGAATGACTACCTTCAAGAGATGAACATTACTCGTATGGAGTGGCCAGCGCGCAGCCCGGATATCAACCCGATCGAGCATGCTTGGGACGAGCTAGGCAGATGCGTAAAACAACGAAACCCTCCCCCAATCACGCTTCGTGAGCTCAAAATTGCTCTCACAGAGGAATGGGAGAATATTCCCCAAAATCGTATAAGGAACTTGGTGTACAGCATGCCAAACCGCGTAAACGCAGTAATGGAAGCACGAGGAGGCAATACGAAGTATTAAAATTCAAGAAAATCGTAATAAAGTTCAAAAATTTCATGTTTCCTATTTTTGTTTTAAGGAGAGATCGGCAGTTTTTTCTTTATGTAATTTTGTGTTAATAAAATGTATGGTGACTCATATTTTTTTTACTTTCATTTAAGGAGTATTACATTGTCTATTAAATACAATTTATTGCATTAACCTATCATTTTTAGTTTCCGAGATTTTTAACATTCTTTAAGTGACCCGGATTCATTGCTCTCGAGTGTAGTTTTGTTGTACCGTTCTACGGTATTTACTTGGGGTGTGTATTTAGGTGTGAAGTTGATGTTGGGAATTTTATATTTTGTAAATAATGTGTTCAACTCTCTACTTATGAATTGGACACCGTTATCCATTAATACCGTTTGTGGTATGCCATGTACCATGAAAACATTGTCCTCTAGTATTTTGGCTATTGGTTCTGCGGTAGCTCTGCGCAGTGGGAAGATTAAACAGTATTTAGAGAAACAACACGTGACGACGAGAATGTATACGTGTTGTTTTTTAGAGACCGGTAAGGGTCCTACTAGATCAGTCGAAATTGTCTGAAACGGGCGAGAGCATTGTTTGGAGTAGTGGAATATTGGGCATTCTGTCCCACTTTAAGTTCGCATCGTCGCTATCGCTCCTTGCTCACGTGGGACAGATCGCCCAATATTCCACATTTTAAAAATGTAACCTAACCTAACATTTTTATAAAAAATAATTTAAAAAATAAAAATTGCTGAAGCTCCCTCCATGTTCATTACTTACCATTTATAACCCACAACGTTTTCTGTATCCAGTTGGGTTCGACTACTTGTAGTTATAAATATTTATGTTATAAATTCATCTTTTCATTATGAGTCCATCAGTATTGCATAGCAAACATGAAATTCGTTAAACAAAGACAATCGTTACAGGTCAATACAATCTGTGACGATTTGACAAAAAACAAATTACGTCATGGAGAATTATTACCGAATACTGTACGTTGCATCATTTGTGGACCATCAAATTGTGGAAAAACTAATTTATTAATTGGTCTTCTATTGCATGAAAATGGCTTGACATTTAAAAATGTTTATGTATACTCTAAAACTCTACATCAACCAAAGTACATCTTTTTAGAAAAGGTTTTACAACGACTACCAGGTATCACTCTTCATAAATATCAGACAAATGATGACGTTTTAAAAGTTTCAGATGCAAAACCAAATTCTGTGATTATTTTTGATGATGTAGCATGTGAAAATCAAAGTAATATACGTGATTATTTTGCAATGGGAAGACATAAATTGATTGATAGTTTTTATTTAAATCAAACTTATACCAAAATACCTAAACAACTTGTAAGAGATAATGCTAACCTAATTGTGCTTTTTAAGCAAGATGAAGTTAATTTGAAACATGTTTATGAAGAACATGTTAACACCGATATGACATGGTTGAAATTTCGAGAAATGTGTTCCTTAATATGGAAAGAACCTTTTGATTATGTGGTAATTAATAAAGATTGTTCTAAAAACAATGGTTGCTATAGAAAAACGTTTGACACATTTGTATTATTAGATGAAATTTGAATATTTAAGTAGACTGCAGTCTGTTTATTGTTATTCTTTAATTGATTCTTATTCGATTACCACCTATTTTACATAATGGATAAATCATTGAAAAAACAAATTGTTGATGCGACACAAGCTGTCAAGAAAAAAATACGTAAAATGAAGGATTTTGAAGATAATAATAAGCATGCTCTTGATACAGTTTTTAAACCTGTCACAGAATCTCTCAATTTAATAGCCAACACTAATAACCACTTAGCTCTAACAAAAAAGGAGGAAAAAGTAGAACCCAATGAACCGCAAGACCAAGATATGAAAGAAACAGATGATAGCAATATTGCTAGTAACGAATCGGAACCCTCATCGGACTCTTCATTTCAGTCATTAGTCGGTACTAATCCAGATGCATCATCTTGGTCGTTATCTTCACAAGTACTATCAGATGTTCCATTTGGTATAAGAAATGAACGTGGAAAGCTAATGTTGGGTTCCTCTAACATAACTATTGGGGATAAAGTTATTACTGTAGCCGGACACAAATACGAAAGTACACCTGGGTTGCGAGAGTTACTGTTAAAAAAAGACATTGATCTGAGCTTGGTTAATGACTGTGACAAGCAAAATTATAAGACAATGTTACTTGTAACGAATGCACATCGTCGTGATTTCGATTCAAAAAAACCAATTAAAAGTAATAAAGGACAAAAATATTTGCAAGTTATTAAACCACTTTTCGATCAAGAAAGTAGAAGTCCAAGTTGTAGACAGAAAGTAGGAAAAGGATTACCTTCAACAAAAATGTGGAAAAAAAACACAGATTTTGTATATTGGGATGATCCCAATGAATTGGTTGATAGATTAAAGTTATTAATTGCTTCTCGAGATGCTGGGAACACAGGACTAGACAATGAAATAATATCTATCATTGAAGAACTACGTGAAAGCAAAATCATTAAATAAATAGATCTACTAATGTTATATGTGTGTCATTTTACTATATACCGTTCAACATAATACACCTTTAATATGAATGTAGACAAATTTGGACATTATATTCATAAGCGAATGCGGATATCAGAAATACTTGATTTTAATGATAACGCATTAATAAAATCTGATTATGGAGATTATGACTTGAAGACATCGAGGCTAAAAGGTGTTAAACCTCCTCAAGACGCAGATGATGCAGTAAATAAAGCATATGTAGATGAATTGAAAGGTGTACTAATCCGTGACTTACGAAAATTGCAAAGTTCTATTCCAAATAGTGTTCAAAACCACATAGAGAAAGCTTTAAAAACAATAATGTCTGAGATAGACACTCATTTGGAAAGCAAATTTTACACAAGAAAAGCAGTTGATAAACTAGTTCAAGACGCAATTCAATCTATATTAAAAGATCGAAAAACATAGCCCTTAAAGTTTGTTAAAATGACGAAACAACAAATCGTCAATGAAATACATAAAGCAGCACGAAAAAATTTTCCTCGACGATCTGTAATTTTAAAAGGTATTGATGATTTGTGGCAAGCAGATTTAGCTGATATGCAAAACCTAAAAACCTTTAATAAAGGATATAACTATATTTTAATAGTTATCGACTGCTTCTCCAAGTACGTTTGGGTGGAACCATTAAAAACTAAATCCAAACATGATGTCTCTCTTGCATTTGAAAAAATACTTTCTTCTAATCACAGGATACCAAATCATCTGCAAACTGATATGGGTACTGAGTTCTATAATTCTACATTTCAAAAGCTTTTACAGAACTATAATATTAATCACTACTCTACATTTTCAACCAAAAAGGCTTCAATTGTAGAACGAGTTATTAAAACTATTAAAAATAAATTGTACAAATACTTTAGCTTGAACGGACACTATAAGTGGATAGATGGTGGCTTGAACGGTATTGTGAAGACATATAATAACACAAAACATCGTACTATTAAATTTGCACCTGTTAATGTCAATAAGTTTAATGAAACTAACATTAAAAATAATATTACGAATTCCATGATAAAGGTAGTCCAAAAATGTCGTCCAAAGTTTAAAATTGGTGACAAAGTTCGAATTAGCAAGTACGAACATATATTCGAGAAAGGATACACTCCTAACTGGTCAACAGAATTATTTACTATAAAAAAGATAAATAACACTATACCAATAACATATCGCATCGAAGATAATCAAAAACAAGTCATATTAGGAACTTTTTACGAACAAGAGCTTCAAAAGTCGTCCTGTCCTGGTGTCTATTTGATAGAAAAGGTATTAAAAAAGAAAGGAAACAAACTGTTTGTAAAATGGTTGGGTTTGAATAACAAAGAGAATAGTTGGATTGATAATACTGCAATAGTGGAATGAGTTAATTATATAAGTGATATGTAATTTTAAAGTATATTCATTATTCTTTGGACGATGCAAGGTGGTGGACTAATAAACAATATCATTAATCATTTACCATTCGAACTACACATACCTGGTTATAACTATTGTGGACCAGGAACAAAGCTTTCGAAACGATTACTACGTGGTGATAAAGGTGTAAATAAGTTAGACGAAGCTTGTATGCATCACGATATTGCATACGCAAACTACACAGACTTGCCTAACCGTCAAAAAGCCGACTTACGTCTTTTAGATATGGCTAAGCAAAGACTTAAAGCAAAAGATGCTCGAACAGGGGAAAAGATTAGTTCGTGGATAGTAAACAAAGTTATGAAAGCTAAATTGAATTCTGGTGCTGGTGTTAAGACCTTTTATAACTTTGTTAAAAAAATAAAAAGAAAAATCAAAAAACTCTCACCTAAAGATGATAAGTCATTAATAAATATGGCTTATATGGTTGCCCGAAAATTAGTTCCAT
The DNA here is from genome assembly GCA_933228765.1 of Miltochrista miniata. NCBI lineage: Eukaryota > Metazoa > Arthropoda > Insecta > Lepidoptera > Erebidae > Miltochrista > Miltochrista miniata. The sequence goes on along the minus strand of OW121749.1, from coordinate 3,069,992 downwards.
GCATTCCAAAAGTTCGAGTACCTCGAATGATACCTATACCAAAAACTGGAGGCATTCTACCTTTAATCCCAATTTTTGCTGGTTTATCTGCTTTAGGAGCATTAGCTGGTGGTGCAGCTGGTATTGCAAAAACTGTGAATGATTATAAACACGGTCAGAAAAAATTACAAGAAACTGAACGTCATAATAAAACTATGGAGGCTATAGCAATAGGTAAAGGTCTATACATTAAACCGCATAAGCAAGGTCAGGGATTGTTTATAAATCCATCAAAAAACTAATTGATCAGCTACCTAATCGCGCTTTAACTAATATCGATATTCAGAAGTATGGTCATTGTATTCCACATTTTCGAGGAGTTTATATGAAGGATCAGTTACCAAAAACACCTAAACGAATTGAATGTGCTATAGTTAACCTAGATAATTCGAGAAATGATGGAACGCATTGGGTAGCTTATGTTAAAATAAACAATTATTGTGAATATTTTGATAGCTATGGTGATTTAAAACCGCCAAGAGAGTTAATGCTATATTTTAAGAACTGTGATGTTCATTATAACTATGATAGATATCAACAATTTAACACAATAGTTTGTGGACATATGTGTTTAAGTTATTTGCAAACTTTTTGGATTAAATACTATAAATCTTTATTATAGTTATAATACTTTAAATAAAAATACTATAAATCTTATACCACTCTTTCATTTCCATCATTTGCAAGATGTCACTCACCTTATCGATAACTGGAAACTCATCGGTATTATCTACCTATTATCCAGACACGTTGCCATTAGCTGAGGAGTATGAATGTGCATTATTACATTTCTCTACATATAATTCTATTCCAAATTTTGATAATACAAACAATAAATTATACTATGGTTCTAAAAATGTTATTGAGATACCTGAAGGAACCTATGAATTACAAGATATTAGTGACTATTTAAAAACTGAGATAAAAGATGCATCTATAACACTCAATTGTAATAACAACACCTTAAAAACTGTGTTATTTTGTACATCAACTATAGATTTTACTAAAGAAGATACATTTGGAAGTTTATTGGGATTTAAAAAGCAGATCTTAGAAGCAAATAAATATCATGTATCAGAGTTTCCAGTAAACATTTTGCCAACGACTGTCATAAGGATTGAATGTGACATAGTTAGCGGTTCCTATATAAACGGTCAATCCAGTCACATCTTACACGAATTTGCACTTAATGTTCCACCTGGATACAGGATTATAGAAATTCCGAAAAACGCAATCTACTTTCCAATAAATCAAACCAATATAAGCTGCATACAGATAAGGTTGTTGGATATAAATAATAACTTAATAAATTTGCGAGGTGAAGAAGTGCAGTTGTATCTACATATCAGAAGAAAACAATGATAGATTATAATAAATATGTGGTACATCCAACTAAAAATAACAGTTCTACTAAAACTATCAAACCAATAAGAGCTCGGTCCAAAAGGGTTATAAAATTGAATAACAATAATAAAGCATTTCTTAAAGCGATCGGTTTGTTGAAATGAATATACTAGATGTTTTGTCCACTCCTGCATACAACAACGCTGTGGAAGGAATTGAATTTCACTCTTACAAGCCTTACGTAACAAGTTTCAATAGAAGCGATGAAATCAGGATACCTATTAATCAACAAGACTTGTATATATTACCATCAGCAAGCACTTTGTTTTTGGAAGGAACTGTTGTTGTAAACAAGGGTGGAAATTCGAAGGAAAGAGTCAGTAACGTTCATTTCACAAACAATAGTCTACTTTATTTGTTTCAAGATATAAGGTATGAGATAAATGGAGTGGAAATAGATAAAATAAAAAACGCTGGTATAACTACCACAATGAAATCATTAATATCAATGAACGAAAACGAGGCTAAAGCATCTAATGCTTGGGGATGGAATATCGAAGGCATAAATAGTGCAAATGGGGGAAGCTTTTCTGCTTCTATACCCCTCTGTAACATTCTTGGTTTTGCAGAAGATTTCAAGAAAGTAGTGATAAACAGCAAACATGAATTAATATTGTTACGAAGTAATACTAATCTGAACGCCCTAAAACTTAACGATGGTGAAACTGTAGAAGATATTATTATAAATAAAATAATATGGCGTGTACCACATGTCAAAGTGTCCGATAGGGAAAAAATAAATATGTTAAAACTGTTAGAAAAAGATCGACCACTCCAGATGATATTTAGGAATTGGGATTTATATGAATATCCGGCTTTACCAAAAACTACTAAGCATACTTGGTCCATAAAAACATCGTCGCAAATAGAGAAACCAAGATTTGTTATTATTGGTCTGCAAACAAATAGAAAAAATAATTCTAAATTGGATATGTCTAAGTTTGATCACTGTGATGTTCGTGATGTTAGAGTATACCTAAATTCAACCTACTTCCCTTATGAAAATTTGAATTCAAGTTTCTCGAATAATCGAATTGCTTTAATATATGAACAATGTACTAGATTTCAACAGTCGTATTATGGACGTCGCGCCGAGCCATTATTAAATGAGAAACAATTTAAAAATATTGCTCCGTTATTTGTAGTAGATTGTTCTAGACAACCAGATAATCTTAAATCAGGTCCTGTTGTGGATGTTAGAGTGGAAATTGAAAGTGATATTGATATACCAGATCAAACTTCAGCATATTGTCTTATATTGAACGACTGTATAATCGAGTATAAGCCGTTAAGTAGCGTCGTCAGAAAGATATCATGAACAAAAATACTATTATAGTAGATGTTCAGGGTTTTAAAGATCGTTATAATAACTTTATAGTCAAAGAATTAGCTGTAGCTACGTTGGAACATACTCATATATTCTTAATAAAACCTCCTTACCCGTTATCCTCGCTAACTGATGAAGAAAGAAGACACATTTGGTGGATTGAAAGGAATAGAGGTTACCGCTGGAGCGAAGGATATATAGACTACAGAGAATTTTCTAGAATAATCAAACCCTATTTGAAGGAAAAAAAGGTTCTTGTTAAAGGTAGTGAGAAAATTAATTGGGTTCAAGAGCTATGTGGTCATAATAATGTTTCCGACATATGTAAAAATAAAAGTATTCCTAACTTAAAGACTCTTAGTGATCTTTACTGTAAAGACCTATTTTTGTATAATTGTTTTGCTCATAAGAACTATTGTGCTTTAAGGAATGTATTGTGTATTAAACAATGGTGTTTAGAAAATAATTTTTGTATTTCATAAGTTTAATAAACCGAATAAATGTTTTATTACTATACTGTGTTTGTTTTTCATACTATTTCCTACCCAAGTCGAAATTGAAATGAAAAAAAAAATTAATCATAATACCATTTATTTAATGTCTCAAAAAATTACATTGATCTTAAACCTAACACAATGATAAAAAATGACGCGTACAAAATGTTGAAGCGTCAGCAGTACATCTCTAAGTATTAAGGTGATGTATAACTTACTTAAAACTAAAAACACATTAGTTAAAATGATAAGCTATCACCATGAATTTTCTTAGATATTTTCTTAATAATACCTTCAGCCATGTCCATGATTTCATCAACTGTATCATGAACTACGTATTGAGCACTAAGTATCACACTGTCACTATCTTCACAAAACGGCAACGAAGGTTTGTCTTTGTCGTTGGTGATGTCCAAGATCTTTATCTGAATTAGCTTGACTCCTTTTGGTTGGTTGCTGATTACAAAAGATTTATGAGCTGTCTTTTTAGATTTTCTACAAATAGTTGGTTCTCTTCTTTTTGGTTCAACTTGCGTAGGAGAAAGAGGTAAAATATGTGAGAAGTCAAAGGGGTCTTGAGCGTATTGAACAATACCGTCACCATATGCATCTGCCATTATTTATAATGTATTAATGTTGAGGTATATCTGGTTGGCCTCGTCCTCCTCTGCCACGATCTTCTAACGTTTTAAATATTTGGCTCAGTAATTTCTCTGTTTTATAATATATTTCATCCCACTGATCGTAAACAATATATTGGGTTTTCACTCTTGTATGTATTTCTACTTCGTTATCTGATGTATCTTCAGCTTCTAATACATCTATTTTAATTACGTATTTTGGAATCCTCCTATTCCTTGTAGCAAAGTAACTGGTTTGAGGTTCAGAGATGCACTGCTGTTGCTTCAACATTATTAATTAAAAGACTGCTTTGTGTGAATGTAAAGAGAACAAGTATGAAACTGAATGTAATTATGAGTAATAGGTGAATTAAATAGAAACATGACCCGCTAGTGACACATACACTGTACTACGTATTAATTCAAGTTCTGACCTGTTGATTTAGTTTATTTTGCAATAAGTTGTAACGAGATACTCCCTACAAGTTTGCAAGTGTCATCGTTCACTATGACGAACATGTTCAAACATGTCTTAAGAATGATGTAATGCACATTGTTATGTACTTACTTAAGTTGCGAAATTTTTATGAATTGTAAACGTGTTGTAACGTGAATGATGATGCATATCATCAGGTGTTATGAGGTTGTGACTGTCGCTACCAAGGTCCCAGGTTTTGAAGATTTTTTTCAGAATGTCCAATAGTCCACTACTACTAACCATAGATATCCTATTTCACATTTCTAAGAAATTTTACTTCGAAGTATGTAACTTAAGACATCATAACATACATACATATACATATTTTCACACCTGTTTCCCATCAGGGTAGGCAGAGACTAAGGATTTCCACTTACTACGATCCTGACATACAAGTTTCATGGCGGGCATAGCCAGCGCGACAGCGGTTTCCCGCGACCGCGAAAATCTCTCATGGTACATGATAGTAGGTATTGCAAATGTATTAGGAAATTAAAGAAAAAACAGAATACTATATTTATAATAATGCATTTATTCCAAATTTCTCAGTTTTACTTAGTTTAATTTCTTAAGATTAGGTACTTATAATAATACAAAACAGCATATAAATTTTACAGTTTTAGTTAGTTTAGTTGATTACAATAATTATAATTTGTGAATACTATGTAAAGACAGGATAGCACACAATAAAAAATATCGGTATGACCCCATGCTCTTACTTGGTTTAATTTCTTAAGATTAGGTACTTATAATAATACAAAACTGCATATAAATTTTACAATTTTAGTTAGTTTAGTTGATTACAATAATTATAATTTGCGAATACTATGTGAAGACAGGATAGCACACCTAATTTTTGTTAAAAATTAAAAATATCGGTATGACCCCATGCTCGAGTTGAAATCTTATCTTTTGCAATAACTCGTTTATCATCATCACCAGACAGCGCAATTTTTGTTACAGCACATGTAAATAGCTCATGTTTTATTGACTTAAATAAAACATTTGTTTTATGAACAATTTCATTGTTGTAAAGTGTTTTTTTGTAATCGAAAACGTTAATGTCACGTACAACATTCTTTTTAATACCCTTGGCTTTTTTAATAGTGCTATCAATGGTTTTGATACAATATAACTTTGATCTCAACCCAACGAATTCGCTTATTATTTTACCACCCATTTCATCTTTAAATAAGCCTGGTATTTTTTTGTTCTGTATGGGTAAATTATACACATTATTTTTACAAAAATTGCTGGTGTCGAAGTAAGATAAAAAGTTATTTTTTATGTCTTCATAGAAATCATGGGTTTGTATATGATAAACAAAACTATCTGTGTCCGTGTAACACATCCGTATCCTATCCTTGTAAAAAGGTTGCATGACTGAATAGTGAAAGTCATACATATGACTTTTTGATAATTCTAGAACAGCAAATCCAATATATATTGGTTTGTTCAAAACTATTTGTTCAGGATTTAACTGCACCGCTACTAGATTTTTTGTGAAAACCGTTGCACTATGGAAATTTGGACGAGCAATAAGGTTTTGAGCGCATTTTCTTCGTTTAGTTATGTTTTCGATATCTTGCCACTGAGAAACTAAATGGACATTAACCCTGTTTTCAGTATTTTCTAAAGTTTTTCCAAATACACTATTATTCAAGAGCTTAAAAAAGTCTTGTTCAAAAGTGGAAGAACTTTTTTGTCTCAGTTTGGTGTTTAAATCAATATATTGTTTTAAATATGGGCTTTGTAGAAAACTGATTATTCTATGAATCTTCTTCAATATCAACCCATGTTTCATACAAGTTTGTAAATGCACGTAATGTATGACATAATTAAATTTATTATATAAATTAGGTATTAGCTTAGAACTCTTTCCCCCGGGGGGTATAAATTTTTCGGAACAAAATGGTAAATCGTTGTGCAAGTTATGCAAATGCTTAGGGTATGCTATATCCACTTCCAAAATATAACCATAATCAGCATCAATTGCAATTTTAGTTATATCTAAATTATCAATTTCTTGTTGAGTGAGAAATTTGAAATTAGATAATGGTAAGTATTGACACATACTGTACCCATACAAATTATTACAATCTATATAAGAGATATAGGAATCAGGTTCCGAAGATTTGTAATTAGCTAAGTATGTGTTATTTGCTTTAGCATGCCTGTGAGAGCAGAGGCACACTCCTCCTCTTATACCACTTTGTAACATGCGTATCATAGACAAGTCATTAATTAGTTCCAATTCAACACCTGATTTTAATAACATAGCGTCGAAAGATAAACTGGGTGCAGTTAAATAAAAAGATGGATCTAAGTGATAATGTTGTTTGCATGTCTTTCTAAAATTTTCAAAAATATCTGCTAATAAAAGCACATCAGTTTTTAGATATAAATCCGTATATTCACCTAAACTAGTAATTCTAAATTTTGACCAAACTAAATTTGCATACCGGTAATCATCTTCAGAAACATTTTCATCATTAAGGGAACTATAAAAGTATTTCTTTGGAGGTAAAAAATTTTCATCATACCGTTTCCACGAATCCATATATTCATATGGATAAATACCTTTGCGAGTAAGTAGTTGGAATTCATCAGGAACAGGGAAGTGATTTTGTAAATGTTTAAACATTTCTGGTGTTAAAGTTTTACTTAATTTGTCTAAACTTGTACCCAAAAATTTAAATGAATCAAGAAAACGCATTTGAAAAAACTTATTATTTGAAACTGATACAAATTTCGTAAATGAGATATAGTTTTCTTTATTTTTAGGTATTATTTTTATTTCACCAGGGACGTCACCCAACGCTTTAATAAATAAATGACAATCATAACCAGCTAAGTTATGAAAAAAAATGGGGACAAATGCGGGCATTTTATATTGCAAATTACAGAACGAATGCGCAGCTCCTCGATAACGACCGGTAAGATGACAATGATCGCGGACTTTGTCACAAAAAATAAAGTTTTGGCAGATATGACAACGTGTTGCATTTTCAAAATCACACCTGTCCTCCGAGGAAAATATCATTGCAGCAGGCGACTTAATTATATCATAAATTTTTTGTACGTCTTTAGTTATATAGTCAACAAAGCGCTTATCACAGTCTCTACCTCGATATGACACGTAACGATTATAACGAGGATCATCAGAGCATACAATATAATAACCAAAAGCAACCGGCACGTGTTGGTGGAATATATTCGTATTTTTACTAGAACAATTATTATTAGGCTCAGTATTTTTTTGTAACATCGATTCAAAATCTGCGTAAATACAAAAAGGCATAGTTTGTTTGCGTTCATAGTTTTTAAATTTAATTACTGAACCTTTATTTGGGAGGAGAGTTATTATACCTCCACATAAATGGTTGTTAAGTTCGTCAGCGGTATTGAAAAATATTAAACATAAATCACAAAGATGTAATCTGTTGTGATGAGATGTGACTTGACTTCTAAAAAGTCTAGAACAGTCTTTGATCAAACAATAATGAGAAGAGCTGTTATTTTCAAGAAACAGTAAATGAATAATTTTTCCTTTGTACTTTTTATCGATTTCAGATTTATACAAAGGACCTACAAAGGTTTTATGATTTTTTAAACCATAAATTATAAACTTAATACATGGATTGTTTCTTTCAAATGTTTTAATATCATTAAAGGTCACGGGAAAAGACATTCCCTTTAAATTAAATAATTCTCGAAAATTAGGATAAGAATGCGTTCTTTCAGGGTGTTTTTTAGTTGGATATAAAGCCGCTGTTACACACCATAAAAAACAATATCGATCTTTATTCATAATATTCAAACACGCTTTTTTAGCCTGAATTGATTTGGGTAAACTGATGAAACTCGACCCACCAAGTGGTTGGTATTTATTGAGATTCATCTCAACATACAAATGGTTTATAAATGTCCAACCACTATCACGACCTTCAAACTCTTCAATATTTGTTTTTAAATAATTAACTGTTTCAATATAAAAATTTTCGAAATCAAAATTAGAATACAATATTTTATTTTTGGTTCCAAAAGATTTCACTTCTTGGGAATTATCTTTGAATTTTAAAAATGTACCAAAATACTCAAAGTTTACCTTTACACAATTATGCTTAGCAAGAAATTCGATTAGAAGAGATTTTAATTGGTTACGAATATTTAAAAAAAAAGATTCTACTGACGCTCCCTGAAGTTCATCGCAAGACAATATTTTATATGTTAATATACGATTGCGAAACGCTGAGTTTACGATTTCTACTCCATCACTATGTTTTATTGTATGAGTACTTTTCCTATGCAAACTACTTCGTAAATGTCCTATCCATGATTTACTGGGTACGGATGTGTTACACGCAGTACAAAAAGGCATTATTATTATTATTATATATAACCCAATTTATAAACCGAATACATACGAAACTTTTTCAGTCTATAGCTCAATTTATAAAAAATAGAGAATAAAACTACTTTATAAAAATCTTATCAGAATAATGCACTGGTTCAGTGTCTTGAAATTCTTTAAATGCGAGTCCTAGAAACTCTTGAAGTGACTCCCAAGATAGTAAGGACTCGTCACACTGTAGTTTTACAGTCACCACAGATATGTAGTCGTTAGTTTTATACAGTTTAAAATCAATCACATACCCTCCTCGGATGTGTTACACGTAGTACAAAAAGGCGTTATTATTATTATTATTATTATATATAACCCAATTTATAAACCGAATACATACGAAACTTTTTCAGTCTATAGCTTAATTTATAAAAAATAGAGAATAAAACTACTTTATAAAAATCTTATCAGAATAATGCACTGGTTCAGTGTCTTGAAATTCTTTAAATGCGAGTCCTAGAAACTCTTGAAGTGACTCCCAAGATAGTGAGGACTCGTCACACTGTAGTTTTACAGTCACAAGGGCAGTCCTATAGCGCACATCAGCGGCGTGTGATATGTAGTCATTAGTTTTATACAGTTTAAAATCAATCACATACCCTCCTCCCGTCTTCTTGGAGCGACGGGACGTTCCCGTTGCAACACGGCTCGAGAAACTGGAAGTTAGTTCACGTCGTTCTGGTTCACTGCAACTGGCTTCTTCGGACCGCAAAATATTCAGGAAGTTTGGTTTATTTTTTCTGTAAAAGAAACAAAGTGTTAATTATAAACGTACTGAATCAAAGTGACTAAGAACTTGGGATCAAAGTATACTAAGTATGAATGTTAACAATCAAAACACAAACTTAGTTGAAAAAAGTTGAAGTTTTGAAGCGCTCGTGGCCCCGCGGTCTCAGTGTTCTGTACACGATCACTGTGGTTAGCAAGTTTCGCTGTGGCTGGTCCTCGATGGGTGAGCAATTTGTATCAATTCTTTGTGCGAGCGTTTCCGTACTTCGGAAGGCACGTTAAGCCGTTGGTCCCGGTTGTCAGTAAAATGGCAGTCGTTAAGCCATGTTGAATGCTTTTCTGAGCGCCTTGAAAATTTTCAATAGCAGGTAGTCACAACCTGCGCCTATCCATTTCAACATGGCAATACGGCGTTCAGAGTCGGCAGCGTGGGTGTAGCGCCTCCGGTGTTACAATCATCTATAAGCTGCGGTGAGCACTTACCATCAGGTGGGTCGTAAGCTTGTCTGTCACCTTAGTAGTATAAAAAAAGAACATAGTGAAACCTACCTCTGTGTGGTTTTAAGGTCAGATGAATTTCTTTTTCGTCGAACGCTGTCTGACTCCAACGGAGGTGAAGTGAGGATCTTCGATTGTTTTTGCTTTTTCTCCACCGGCTTACGTTTCTTTGGTGCAACAGACTCCACTACAGAACACGTTTCAAACTCCGAATCAGACCTGTTAAGATACAATCAAATCATAAATAAAATATTCTCAGATTTTCAGTACATCAGGAATAGATAGGACATGAAAGTTAACACAGCCGACAGACAAAAACCGGGTTCGTAACTGAACAACATCATGAGGAATAGATAGGATATGAAAATGGGTGCATGAGGTCCAAGCGTCCTCACCTTTAAGCGGTGCACCTGTTGACTAACGGATGAGGGAACGATAAAGGCATTCCTAGGGGGTTGGGATGTTAGACAGCAATCGCTACCATCAATGTTGAAAATCAAAAGTCAAACAATAGCTGCTCTAGCAACCAAATAAAACTGGACCCCAGGCTCCAAATCCCAGTAGGGTTTGGTAGCTACTGAGAATGCACTAAGATGAAGAGAAGATGAAAATGAACACAGCTAGCAGACAAAAACTAGGTCCATAGCTGAGCATTTCTACTATTAAAAGAAGAACTTACTCACATGATAGAAATCTGGTTATTTCTTGTCACTTGTCACTTGTCACTTGTGAGATACTGGTTCGAATGTGATTTTTCATTCAAAAATTCCGAGTTTTATACAAATAAAATCTCGATTCAGCAATAATTTACCTCACTACAAATTGAACCCTAATAAAATATATTTGCAAGTGTATCATTATATTTATGTTGCTTACGCCCGATTGATCATGAATCATATTTTAAACAAACCTAATCAATTTAAGTCTTTTATAACTGGTACTAGTGGGCGTCCGTGGCTGATATTTTAAAGGTGAAATATATTCTCAGGATAAAAGTAGTCTAATATTATACATTATTACACCAACTATCTGTCAACCAAAGTCATGGTTTCGAATCCAGAAATTTGTTTGAGATCTTAGCGATGAATTCAGCACCTATTATGTTGGTTGGTATGCCTGTGCCTACCTCTTCGAGGAATTTTAGATGCTTCGTTTCCACTTGTTGAAACGATTACTCCCCTGACCGATAGATGACGTTAGCTGTCTTGTTAATTTGAAAACACATGTAAGCATTTGTATCATATATTTATTCTTACACGTTTAGTCAAAAGCTGTTGTTTAAAATGAAGTACACACACACTTTTATTTTATTTATATGTAATATTTTAGACGCTGAAAAACAATTAAAATTATTTTTGAGATTGAGCACAGCGCCATCTAACGAATATTGGACACACTTGTTAAAACGCTTACTCCCCTGACCGATAGATGACGTTAGCTGTCTTGTTAATTTGAAAACACATGTAAGCATTTGTATCATATATTTATTCTTACACGTTTAGTCAAAAGCTGTTGTTTAAAATGAAGTACACACACACTTTTATTTTATTTATATGTAATATTTTAGACGCTGAAAAACAATTAAAATTATTTTTGAGATTGAGCACAGCGCCATCTAACGAATATTGGACACACTTGTTAAAACGCTTACTCCCCTGACCGATAGATGACGTTAGCTGTCTTGTTAATTTGAAAACACATGTAAGCATTTGTATCATATATTTATTCTTACACGTTTAGTCAAAAGCTGTTGTTTAAAATGAAGTACACACACACTTTTATTTTATTTATATGTAATATTTTAGACGCTGAAAAACAATTAAAATTATTTTTGAGATTGAGCACAGCGCCATCTAACGAATATTGGACACACTTGTTAAAACGCTTACTCCCCTGACCGATAGATGACGTTAGCTGTCTTGTTAATTTGAAAACACATGTAAGCATTTGTATCATATATTTATTCTTACACGTTTAGTCAAAAGCTGTTGTTTAAAATTAAGTACACACACACACACACACACACACACACACACACACTTTTATTTTATTTATATGTAATATTTTAGACGCTGAAAAACAATTAAAATTATTTTTGAGATTGAGCACAGCGCCATCTAACGAATATTGGACACACTTGTTAAAACGCTTACTCCCCTGACCGATAGATGACGTTAGCTGTCTTGTTAATTTGAAAACACATGTAAGCATTTGTATCATATATTTATTCTTACACGTTTAGTCAAAAGCTGTTATTTGAAATATCAGCAGTTGCATTTTTTATACTAGGTATGTTGAAAATTATTTATTATGAATGTAACATTATATGCAATTCAAACAGGAAAAGAGTCCGATAACATTATATCCAATTTAAACAGGAAAAGAATTCGATCACATAAAATTAATTAGACATAAAATATGATGAATGGATGATTTCACAAAAATCTTGTTGTTGAAATGTTTAAGCGGAAACGGAAAGTAATATAATATTCAACAATTAAATTAACTAAAACTGAGAAATTTGATATGAGTGATGTGTTTACGTTTGACGTATGTTGAAACATAAAAGATACCTATTTGCTTCAGCCTCAGTGTCTTAAAACAAAGGTGTACAACCAATGTGTATTACCCGTGATGACTTATGGTTCTGAGATGTGGTGCATCACAAAAGGTCTTTTCAGACGGCTCAAAGTCGCGCAGCGAACTATGGAAAGGGCTATGCTTAGCATTTCTCTACGTGATCGAATCAGGAATGAGGACATCCGTAGAAGAACTAATGTTGCTAACATAGCTCGCAGGATTAGTTAGCTGAAGTGGCAATGGGCCAGCCACATAGCGCGAAGATCGGACGGTCGATGGGGCAAAAAGATCCTTGTCCACTCAAGCCGCGCACCGGCAGGCGCGGTGTGGGACGGTCACCTACCAGCTGGACCAACGACCTGGTGAAAATTGCTGGGTCTCATTGGATGCAGGTGGCAATGAACCGGTCTGGCTGGAAATCATTTAAAGAGGTCTATGTTCAGCAGTGGACAGCGATAGGTTGAGATGGTGATTTGCTTCAGCAAGTTTTATTTTATAAATTATTTTTTATAAAAATGTTTGGTTAGGTTACATTTTTAAAATGTGGAATATTGGGCGATCTGTCCCACGTGAGCAAGGAGCGATAGCGACGATGCGAACTTAAAGTGGGACAGAATGCCCAATATTCCACTACTGTTTGGGACGGCCCATCTTACCTATGGATGCTTGAGTGTCATGTTTGTGTGCTTTGCACTTTTCACAAGATGACACATAGCTTACCGTGTCCTTATATAGCCCCGGCCAGTAATACCGTAACTTTATTTTATGGTATGTTTTAAAAATACCGAAGTGTCCGGCTGTGGGTGAGTCATGGTTTTCTCGAAATACTGCGTTTCTCGCTTCGGGTGGTACTACCGTTTTCCACTCGAACTCATTGTTTACAAAGTCTTTTATGTCAGTTCCTCTGTATAGTACGTCGTTCTCTATTTTGAAGTTGGGGTATGCCTGCGGTAAGCTAGATATTACTTGTCTGTCTGTCTGTCTGTGTTTAAATGTAATCTAATCCGAAGCAGTAAGTAGTGAAAGTGAGGTGTATGATGATGGGTTGATGAAGTTAGCTAAATGTTTGACAGTTTTAATGGATTGATGCAAGTTTTGACCTTAATCTTGTTTTTATTTAAATGTAACAATTCCCACGAACGTGCCCAGAGTTAATCGTATATGGACTCGTTCCAACTAATTTTTCTTTTAAAATAGTTCCTTACTACTACGGAACCCTTAATTATTACGAACCGTGTCAAAGACGATTCGCACTTGGACGGTTCTTGAAATAAACTTTATAGTAGTAACTAACTTTTTATGTAAATTGTTCCTTACCACTACGGAACCCTTGAATATTTCGAATTGTTTGAAAAACCGATTCGTACTTGGACGATTCTGGAAATATTTTGTATCAGATTGTTGGTGTCAGGAGTGTATTTAATTCACTTCCACCCACAGTTTATATGAAAAAAAAAAATTCCGCTACTATCGAGCTAGTAAATCAACTTACTTGTAAACGTTATGAAAGCAAAATATGCCGTTGTTTATTAAGAACACGAATCAAAGTTATTAGTTTAAAATTGTTTTTGGCAAGAATGTTTTCACTGCGTGATCTACGTTTGGAATGTTTTTTTTCTTACAGTTTTATTTCAGTGTGTCAGAATTCAACGTAATTCGAAAAGTGAAACAATTATAAATCTTTAATTATTTACGTGAAGTGAAATTCGTTAAATATTTGTTCTACCGTTTTGCTAACGTGAAATTTCGATAGGGATTGTTACCCAGAAGTGTGATTATCGGCTGTTGGTCTCGCTGTAAATTCACATATAGGAAATACAACAAAATAATGCACAAATTGAGGCGGTTTGACGCCGTAAGGAAAATAAAAATTGTGGTGGTGATTTACTGTGACTACTTTTTACGATGAATATATGCTATACAACTTGCTTACGAAAATTAATGTAAGCGTTTCAAATCAGACGATTTACTTCAGAACTTTAACAAATGTAGTATTTAAAATTGAAGAAAAAACTTTTACTTTAAATTTACCTAAAAAAATTTTCCACCATAAAATAAATACTTGAGGGTGTGAAAATAAATTGGGGACCGTTAAAATTTGGAAAAATTACAATTATGTTGAGAAAAATTCAAATTTGGCCTTGTTCTTGTTTTTGCCGAAATATGCCTAAAATTAATAAAAATACACAAAATAAGCCGGAAAGAACAAGTTGGCAGCAGAGGTCAGGAGAGCCAAATTCCTGGGTAGTTATGTTAATTTGGAGGGAAACTACCCCGCTAACGGGCACTCTTAAAACTATTTTGCACAACTTAAAATTTCTTATAACTATGACCTCCCGACTCCCGTCGGAAATCGCCTTCTCGCTACCTGAAACCACGATATGGGCGCCACTGATAAGCTATTGGCTTTCAGGAAGAGGAGAAGAGAGAAATAATACTATAGAATTTAGAACATGAAAATCAATAATTTATTTAAATTAAGCACTTGTGGGTCGTGGGTGTGGTAACTTCAGGCAGCAAGGATTTTAGCGATTCCCGAAGGATTTCGCAGGGTTTCGACTTATCTTAGTATTGGTCTTCCTGTAGAATGCTGCAGTTGTTGATGTAGCCGTGCCGTTCACAACTTCGTCTGGCACGGTGTTTTCAACCCGGAGAGTAAAATTTTTCCCGTAGCCCGGAGGGTGAACCTCTGGAACCCGTAGGGCGGACGTTCCTGCTTGGAACCCGAAGGTGGTTCTCTGGATACCGTAGGGTGGACGTTCCTGCTTGGAACCCGCAGGGTGGACGTTCCTGCTTGGAACCCGCAGGGTGGACCCTGGAATGTTCCAGATGACGGTTTAGCCGGAACCCTTTTTCCCGCCTATTGCTAAGACAGCCGATCCCTGTTAATCATTTCAGGAATCGGGTGCCTTACAATGTTTGCTTATACTCTAATTTTACAGAGACATTTTTTCACACCCCCGCAACTACCTCCCTAAAAGAGGGTTGACCAACAGCCGTTAATTTTCACTGTTTTAAAATCTAGATTACATTATAATTAATTTAACTCACCCGAACAAACAAACGATCAAATCTTTCCTCTTTATAATATTAGCATAGAAGTATTAATAATTACACGAAAAATATTTTACTCAATGAACAAAATGACAATAGATCAGCGTATTTTCGAGTTTGTGAAACAATCGCTTTCGTAACTTTGAAATTCGTTGTCATTATTCCGTTATTATAAAGTAATTTCCATGATGAATGATATTGTATAATTCCACTGAGTAAGAACACAGCTATCTACGTAACTGCTGTAATAATTACTTTATATTCAAAGTCAGGGGTGGCTGACCCCTCAAATTACGGGACAGGGTCCGATCAATTAGTGTGTACAGCCCGTTCGCACTAAGTTTGCCGCTGGCGAAGAGGCGTAGTAGGTGAGGAGACCGGCAAACTTACCGCGAACAGGTAGTAACATTCTAGCTCTGATGCTTTAGTAACGATGATGAAGCAGTTCCCTTGTAAATGGAGGCTGTTTTAAAGCTTTAAGGCTTTGTGTTCATTAACAAAGTTTGTACAATTTAAAAGTTACCCTTTGACTTGAATCTGAAGCCGAATGTACGAAACTTTTTTGGTGAATCTGTGTAATGTAGTTTAATTTGTAATAGTTTAATTTACATTTTTTTGTGATTTCAAAGAAAGAAATATCTTCAATCTTCATATCAAATTGTTATGATAAAGGTACAAACAATTTCTTGCGTAAAAAACAAACACAGAACTTACTTATAAATCGGTTAAACTACTTAACGCACCTTCTGAAGCACTAAAACGACCGCATATAAAACGTCACAAAGTAAGTCAGCCATCCAGGGACCAGCCAACGGTGAAAGATACTTTCTACAGTGTTCGTGTACAGAACACTGAGTCACGTTTCAACTAACACTATCCTCATAGCAATACAAAAAGTAGCTTTACAATTTTTAATACATATTTTTTTCGCATTTTTATCACAATTGTATTTCAGACATAAAGCCTACATTTTCTTTCTGTTCTAAAATATCCGCTTAAGTTTGTAACTTACGCTGCTTATAACGAAAGTAGCCATAACATACGGTGGCTGTTTTGAATTTATGCCTGCGGTAGTCCGGTTTATTCTCCATGTAATGTGGCCACTAGCTGGATTAGACTGAACGAGGGTTGCTGTATAAAATAGAGGTCTATTAAAGAGTCTCATTGGGTTTTGTTAGAGGGAAGATGGCAGTCTCTGTTCAATTTTAAGCCACTTTATAAGCTCAAATTTAGTAGTGATATATTACAAGTAATATGAATAGTAAAGACGTAAATCGAAACTCTAAACATTGACATTGAATTCCAATAGAACTTATGGCACCAGTACCCAACATTTAATTGTAACCAAAGATACAAGCAATCCACTATCGTTGTAGCATTTATTTTTTGTGTAGCAATCTGGTACTCGGGCTTGACAATGTGTAAAGCCGCCCTTAATCAATTCATCGCTGGTTTTTTTATCTGTGGTTTTCCTTTGACACAAGTGACAAGTTTTGTCTGTGGCAACCGATGATTTGCATTAAGGAGAAACAGGTTTTATTAAAGATTGCGAGAATATTCCAGGAGTAAGATATATGAGCTGCTTTGAGGTAGTCGGTTCCTTTTTTGGCTTGGTGAGCTGTGCCTCGAAAAGGTTTTCGCACAAGCTCTGGCATTAGTGCCTCACCGTTTGGTAGAAGTTATAACGGAGTATTTGATGCATTTTAACCCAGAAAACTGGTGAGTCACTTCTTCTTTTGCAAACCATCTCAGTCTTCGTCTGTCACGTGGTCAGTGACTTATTTGGTTGTCTGTTTCGTGACAGGGTCGCTTATTAGGGGCTGGAGGCTGCCTCTGTATGGTGGGAGAAGCCACACCCCAATCTTACGTGGACTGCGTGAGCAGGGTGCATTTGTAAGAAGCTCGCCGTCTACACCCGGCATTTACAACAAACGGAGTTGCTCTCACCCACAACGAAGGCCAGTACTTGTCAGCTACTTGTACGTGTAGTCTAGCCGCCTAAGTCACCACTCACGTTGATTTGGTTTAGTGATGTACAATTAGTACGTAACCCGTAATTCTTCTTATGTATGTCTGTGCTTTCTGTATCCATGTAATCTCATTGTCTCTGTAGTATTGTGTGTTATATAAATATATGTGTGTACACCCTACCTGGCTGTTTTCGTGAGAGCCCTGGCCTACCTTTGCACGCACACTGGAATCTCTGGAATAAGGCGCCCTGGGAAAGAGTTCTCTGCATAGCTACCTCGCGCTAGTTGGTGAGTAACACTAACATCATTGTGTTATATCGTCAAATTTCCTTACATTTGTAAAATACTTTGCATCAACTTCACATCCATCTACTGGAACTAGTCGTTAGTCCAACGTGTAACTGTAGATAGTCTAACTAAATAATTATGCTCCAAACTTCCACCTAAGTAGCGCTTCCGACTGCAGTCTTGAAAGCGCTACTTAGTTGCTAAGACTAATGAATTAGCAAACAGGTGAGCAAATCTTGAGTAGTTAATTGAAGTGTGTTCTAGTAATAAGAAGTACATATCTAAGAGAATTACATTAGAAACTGCTTAATGAGCACATTTGCAATACAATATACGTATCATTGTATTATATACTAGCTGATGCCCGCAGCTTCGCCTGCGTGAAATTTTGTTTCTAGACTAAGTATAACATTATCTCTTTAGGCTGCACCAAATTTCAGCCAGATCCGTTCAGCCGATACAGCGTAAAAGAGTAACAAACATCCACACTCACAAACATTCGCATTTATAATAATACCTAGCAGTTTTTGCGTGATGCCTGAACAAACAGACAGACAGACAAAAAATTGTTGGAACGAAGTTCCTTATCGCGCGTTGTGAAAGGGGGCTAGACGGAAAAATTCTCACGAAAAGTTGTAACGACACTTTTGGTAGTGATAGTGGTAGTGATAGTGGTAGTCATAGTGGTAGTGATAGTGGTAGTGATAGTGGTAGTGATAGTGGTAGTGATAGTGATAGTGGTAGTGATAGTGGTAGTGATAGTGGTAGTGATAGTGGTAGTGATAGTGGTAGTGATAGTGGTAGTGATAGTGGTAGTGGTAGTGGTAGTGGTAGTGATAGTGGCAGTGATAGTGGCAGTGATAGTGGTAGTGATAGTGGTAGTGATATGGTAGTGGTAGTGATAGTGGTAGTGATTGTGGTAGTGATAGTGGTAGTGATAGTGGTAGTGGTAGTGGTAGTGATAGTGGTAGTGATAGTGGTAGTGATAGTGGTAGTGATAGTGGTAGTGGTAGTGATAGTGGTAGTGGTAGTGATAGTGGTAGTGATAGTGGTAGTAATAGTAGTAATGATAGTGGTAGTGGTAGTGGTAGTGATAGTGATAGTGATAGTGATAGTGGTAGTGATAGTGGTAGTGCTAGTGCTAGCCAGGGGGTGACCATGAACTCTACGAGCAACACCAAGCAAATAGGAGTTTCGCTCTGTTCAGTTTCAGTCGCGCGTAAAGGTTACACACACTCACTTTTTTTATATTTGTTTTCTTTTTGTTTTTGTTTCTGTTTTTGTTTTTGCTTACAATAAAATTTTGAAATTAAAATAAAATTTTATTACAATTCCTTCACTTTAATCGAAAGGAACTTCGTTCCATCCGGGTGTCCCTTGACACCTCTCAAGTTTTTTAATCACATTTTTGGGTTCGGTGTCAGTCTTGTAACACCCCCTGCTATTTATTTTTTTGATATTTTGAATGTACAGAATTTTCACTTCTACAGATTTATTATAAGTATAGATAGATAATTGTGATAGTGAAATACAAGCATGAAATGGAGTGTCAATGGGTATATAATAATTAATACACTAATCCAGTTTTGAAACATAAGCCTACGTGTGTAATCGCAAAATTCAGAGAATGCTCAATATGCCTCTGGAATGTACAATAGAAATGTAACAAGCTGTTGTAGACGGTAACTAAGTGGTATTCTTAGACATAAACATGATGGATAGTCTGGTAATAAAGGTGTATTCGTAGTTGATGTAACTCATAACTAGCAGTATCTACGTAGTTCCGCCCACGTGAAATTATGCTATCTCGTTTTAGCCCCTTAGGCGTCGAATTTTCAAACCGTCTCGTAGTGGGTATTTAACTCTTATTATAAGGGTTGCTTACTTACTCTAAACAAATCGAGTTTCTAGGTTAAATAGGTTTCGAATGCGTTAGTGTTATTTGTAGCCTGTATTCACTTTGCTGTAGACTTTAAGAATATAGAATAGTATAGAAAAGTAGCCTACGTCCTTTAACAATCTGTGTACTGAATTTCAAGCGTGAAAACATAACAGACAGATAGAGTTATTTTTCCATTCATATATTAGTAGAACATAAATAATACTCAACAACGACGAACAGGCTCTATAACTGAATCACGTGTTACCAACATTAGAATACTAGTTTAAAGCAATAATCACGTTTGTAAGTACTTTAGTTAACAGGAATAGGGAACGTGTTTTGAGTTGATATAGCGAACGTAATAACGTGATCCATCTTGTGTGAATTAGATTTATGTTTACTAAACAATATGATTCGTACAATATATCGTTGTTAGATTATTAAGTGAGTTGCTTTGAATTACTTATACGTAACTAAGTGTAGTTGGTGAATTTCAAAATAATCTAATAAACACTAAGTGTATGTTCTGTGAAAGTCACGTATGTTGACGTACACGTCCATTAGTTTTATTTCTGTTTAAATGTACCTATTCTTTTATTGATGGTAATGTAGCTTGTATCTCAAACCAGGGGCAACTCTCCCTAGAGTGTCCGCTTGTGGTGGACAAAATCTTGTCCAATTCAACCCTACCAAGACACAAGTTTGTGTATTCACCGCAAAAAAAAATGTATTGTGTATTCGCCGCTAAGAAAACTCCATATACTGTAGCGCCACAATTTCAGCGCACATCTCTCACCATCTCTGAAAATATAGGGATCCTTGGTGTTGATATCTCCAGTGTCGTTCAGTTCAGAAGCCACTCGGAGGACAGGGTCAAGCTGGCGTCCCAGAGGCTCGTAGTGCCTAACAGGGCGCGGCGGTACTTTACTGAGGTGCAAACACTGCTACCTACTCTATAAGTCACAAGTGCGACCTCACATGGAGTACTACTGTCACCTCTAGGGGGTGGGGCGAGGGGGCACCTAAATATCAGCTTCGTCCATTTGACTCGGTGCAAAGACGAGCTATGATAGTGGTCAACGATCCCATGCTTGCAGGTGGTGTGGAACCTCTTCGCGATAGGAGAGACTTTGCCTCCTTATGCGTGTTTTTTCCGTCTGTTCAACGGTTTGTGCTCTGAGAAATTGTTTGATATGATGCCTACAGTTACATTCTATCATCGCACCGCCCGCCACAGATAGGGTGTCCATCCTCACACGTTGCGTCTGGAGCGTTCGAGCCCGGTAGGATCAAT
This sequence comes from Miltochrista miniata, assembly GCA_933228765.1. NCBI lineage: Eukaryota > Metazoa > Arthropoda > Insecta > Lepidoptera > Erebidae > Miltochrista > Miltochrista miniata. Next base: position 3,048,930 of record OW121749.1, on the reverse strand, counting down.
AGTGGCCTTCTTCCACGCACGCTTAGATTGTGAAACGATCTCTCTGCCTCGGTTTTCTCAAACGCCCACATTATGGGGTAATTCAAAAGGGGTCTTAGAAGGTTTTTACAGGGCCAGCAGCACGAGCGTAGCGCCTCTTGTGTTGCAAACGCCCATAGGCTACGGTGACCACCGGTACATGTGATGGGTCGCTTGCTAGTCTGCCACCTTACTGGTATACAAAAAAAGTTATAATGTCAACAGAAATACATTATCGGTCAGAATTTAAACTGTGTGGTTATCACAGTTCATGAGATAGGTACAATCTGTTGACAGGACAGTGGCGTGCCAGTAATATGGTCCCGTTTTACCCTTTGTGTACAGAACCTTAAAAGATAGTTCAAAAATAACTAAGCGGTATTGGATTGGTAACTTTCTCTCGTATCGCAAAATAATTTACTCGAGACCAAACTAACAAACTTAACTCACCCGCATAATATACACGATTTAACTACAAACAAACAACATGCATGGACTGCATGGTACTACTTGCAGTGATTTTATTTTGGATTTTTTTAGATTCACAAAATTAGTATTATGTACAGACAGTAACGGCACACATGGCATGTATTGTGATCTTAGTTATTGTATCTGTAACAGACAACAAATTACAGTGTTGAGTACACAGAAATCAGAAAACAGGTTGAGTAGTATGGTGGTATGTGACTGTCCGGGTTGTTTATTTTACAATATTGTACTATTTTTTAGTTATATGTTCATTTTGGGTAATACGAGTATTGGATGGTGTATGGTAATAGAATTAAAGAAACAAATGCACAAGCATAAGAATAAAAGGATTTATGGTGTATCGGTCAGGCTGGCATTGAGTTGCACTTGCATACTGCGAATGTTTAAATTACATAGATATAACTTTTTAATATATTTTTTATACATGTTTAATTTTAATATATTCTTTTTCTATCTATTATTATAAATAAAATGATGAATAATAGGAAATATTTAAAGTTTGGGCTTTTTAATGCAGGTTCACTTGGAACTAAACAAGATGAGTTCTTGATTGCCATGAATCACCATTCAGTTGATATTATGGCCATCAATGAGACCTGGTTAAAGTTGGGGGAGGATGGGAGAGCTCCTTCAGTACCCGGTTACAGGTTAAGGCATACTCCAAGACCTACAGTGATAAAGGATGGACACGGTGGGGGGGTCGGGTTCTATATAAAAAATGGTGTTAGTGTGAGGACCAGAAGTCACCCGGTGGATCCACAAGTAGAGGAGTATTGGCTGTCCTTAACTAGTATGGGGAAAAAAATTCTGATAGGAACAGCATATAGACCACCCTGGCTGAGTGAGGATCGATTCTTGGACAGTTTGACTGCCAGTATCTGTGCATTGGCACCCTACGATCATATTATCCTTTTGGGTGATTTCAACATAAATATGTTGATCCAATGTGCAGTCAATACAAGAAAGCTTCAACAGTTCCTACAATACACTGACATGTGTCAGGTAGTAAATGCTCCAACGCATTTCACTGATGGCAAGAGCACTTTAATAGATATTATATGTACAGATATGAATGTTCATAGTGTTACAGTTTCACATGTCCCAGAAGTAGGCAAACATGCAGTTGTAACTTGTCAGTCAACCTTTAAAAAGATTAAAGAGAAACCCAGGTGGGTGACATACAGACCATTTGGAGACATCTTGCCAGATCTTTTTGATACTGATATTGAAATGATACCTTGGCGCCACATGGATTCACAGGTTACTGTTGATGATATGGTGGAGGCCTTGTCCACCTGGGTTGTCCATCTATTTGACATGCATGCCCCTGTGAAGCGAAAGCTGTTCAAGACCAAGAGTACACCATGGATAACTGACAATGTTAAGTTACTCTTCAGTTTGCGTGACAAAGCAAGGTTGGCTTATCAGAGGACAAAACTGGAGTCAAAAAAACAGTATTACTTGGATTTGAAACATCAAGCTGTCGTAGCATTGCATAATGAAAAGTCAGTCTTTTCATTATGCAATGCTACGACATATAAGTGAACACATTAATAACCCTAAGATTATGTGGAAAAATTTAAAAGATCAGGTACTCCACTCGCATAGGGATTCATGTTTGCCAAGTCACCTCGCCAACCCATATACCATCAATAAAGCCTTCCTTGATGTGCCAGGGCAGTGTGTGATGAGTTTATCAAAATTAACATATTATGAACACCATAGGTATAATCCTAGTATTAGTTTTGAACTCAGACCTGTGGATTCATCTATAATTCTAAAAATTCTGAATAACATTAAGACACAGGCTCAGGGTATAGATAAAATCAGTGCGCAGATGTTGGCACTCACACTACCTAACTCACTAAACACAATCACACAAATAATAAACACATCTATCACAACACACACATATCCCAAGCTGTGGAAGTGCTCTGTAGTTCGGCCTATACCAAAGAATTGTCACCCAAACACAGTTAAAGACCTCCGGCCTATCAGTATACTCCCATGCTTGTCGAAGGTATTGGAAAGGGTGGTGCATATGCAGGTTATGGAGTACCTTGAACAAAATGATGTATTACCTGATAAGCAGTCAGGCTTTAGGAAAGGGCGGGGTACTGCTATGGCTTTGTGTGATGTGGTTGGCAACATTTTGGAGGCTAGGGATCGTGGGGAGGGAACAGCTTTGGTCCTACTAGACTACTCCCGTGCTTTTGATGCCCTAGATATTTCACTTTTATTATCCAAGTTGTCTTTCTATGGGTTTTCATCAGACACTGTCAAATGGTTTCATAGTTACCTTACAAACCGCTCACAGTATGTTGAGATACAAAGAGAGGATGGTTCTGTGATGTCATCATCCCCCCTAGAGGTGACTAGAGGGGTGCCACAGGGATCAATTTTGGGCCCCCTTTTGTTTATTTTATATACTGCAGACATTACGAGCTCCTTTCACCATTGTAAGTTCCATATGTATGCGGATGATACACAATTATATTTATCATTTAAACCTGATGACACACTTGTGGCAGTGTCTAAGGTAAATGAAGACCTGGAAAGAGTGTTTCAGTGGTCGAAAGAACACTCACTGATTTTGAATCCCGTAAAGTCTAAGTTGATGATACTTGGTAGTAAAAAACAGATTCAATCTATCTTGCTATCTGATCCTGCCATAACTATAAATGGCCAAAGGGTAACTAGGGTTGAAGAGGCCACTAACCTGGGTCTTGTGATGGATCCTCAGCTACAGTTTGAGGGACATATAAGTAAAATTGTTAGAAATTGTTTTTATAGGTTGAAAATTCTCTACAATATTCGTGACTTTATAGGGACATCGTTGAGGAAGCAACTGGTGGACAGTCTCATACTATCTAGATTCAATTACTGTGACATAGTTTATGGTCCATGCTTGCTCGCTAAAACCAAAAAGCTTATACAACGCATACAAAATGCATGTGCCCGATACTGCTTTCAGATACCAAGACGTCACCATGTGACCCCATACATTAATAATAATGATGTACTCAAGATGGAAGCCAGAAGACGGTTACATCTTGCCACTTTACTATTTGATTTATTAAAATATAAAAAACCTAATTATTTATATGATAAGATATGTTTTAGAAAGGATCATTATCCTTACTCTGTTAGGTCTGCAACCAGTGTCATATCAGTGCCAAGACACAAAACCACTGCTTTCAAAAAGTGTCTTAAATATATGGCGATGCGAATCTGGAATGATCTGCCGCCGCCTATCAGGGACCTAAAATCCAAACACAGATTTAAAGTTAAGTACAAGGCTTTACTCCTACAAGATCAAAAGAGTTTGCCTTGAGCTATATCTATAATAAACATACACACATCCCATATATAGGTACTTACCATGGTGTCTGCCCTCTCCGCTACATTTCATTCCAGAGTCGCTTCTCTAAGTTGTTGGCACCTGATAACTAGCATCTCTGTGCATCGGGGGATCTTTGGTTTGTGTAAATTCCACTGGTTGAGACTGACTGTTGCTGGGATGATCCTGTGATGGGAGTAATGGTGGATTAGGTTGTGAAAGTCTTATGTAAGATAATAAATAACCAATGCTATTGTTTAACCTTGTTTAGAATTAGTGTTAATTGCTAGATTACTTGTTGTTAAGAATTACTTACCGCCTTGGCGTGTTGAAAACATTTTCTGTAGTTTGAGATGAGATGTTTGCTGATAGTTTAGGAATCATATTATGTAGGTATAGGTAGTGATAGAGTGAAACGATATTGCCTGAAGACGTCAGGCGGCACTCGGGGGTGGCACTGAAAATCAGTTCTGAGGTGGTTGATAGCCAACTCAGTGTTTGCTGAGTGTCCATCCCTTATTGTGAACACAGCGTACATATTGAAAGGTAATGCAAATAAACTATATTAGCGACTTCTGAGAAAGTACTTATGTATTTTAACTATTTTTTAACCACGTGCGACATTTGCCACGTCAGGAAGATGACACGTTGACAATACATGACATACATGTCAACAACATGTGGCGGCGGCGGCGGCCATGTGTTTTAGTAGTTTTTTTTTTCTTATCCGTTTAAGGATAGGCAAAGGCAAAATTGTGGTTGTGGACTTTATTTTTTTTATTGGGTACTTCTCTGATATTGTATATATATATATTTTTTTTTTGTGGATATTTGATAATTTTGTTGATCAGTTTGAAACTGTTTTATAATAATAAAACAGTTTCAAACTGATCAATTCAACTTTTATGTGCGTTGTGATCGCTAATAAACACATTTTCTTTCTTTCTTTCAAACACAAGTATAATAATTATTCAAGGGCCAGTAACTTTACGTCTGAGCCGTTAAGCCTCGAGATTAAAAGGTCGTAGCCTCTGTTATGTCTAGAAGTCAAAATCTTAGCGAGACGATATACCACCCACGTGAAACACATGCTAATTGGATGAAAGCTTGAGAATAAAGTTAAAGTTTGTAGTAGAGAAACATCCAATTCATTACTTTAACAGTAACTTAGCGTTACTGACTGCAACATACGATGCGTTTTGCTTGACAAGTAATATTTGCAATATTTTGTTATACTTAATTTTAACACACTCTTTCTTGGGAGTTGGAACAATAAACATGTTCTAATCGATCCAACATTTGACTCTATCTCCAACGTCTCTCCTAAAATAGGATGGTGACCCTTGTTTTTGAGATGAAGAGATGCGAATTTGAGATGAAGCGTTCAAACGTTATTAATATGATAATGACTATCGGGTATTGTATTTATACATCGATTGAGTAACCAAGTTTGTAGTGACTCATGATAGCTATAACCCTTCCGAGGGTGCACCCGGCACTCCCGGCCGCAGGCAAACCGATTAAGGATTCCGTGTGGTTTTGCCGGTAGGAGTCCGGCATAACATCCATTAGGATTTTGACACGTATAAGAATATGATATATACCTACGTAAATTATACATACTAATCTAATATAATAGGTGGTGAGCCTATTGCAATGTTATAAAGGACGAGCGCAGGTTGTGACAACCCACAGTTAAAAAATAGAAGGAAAACTGAAAAGGCGCCTTCTCTAGGCAATGGACCGTTTTGCGACAGTGTTCCCTTAGCCGCTTCTTACAACACCCTCTGTATAATTTTATTTTTTGGGGTGGCGACACTTTGTGCTCTTTCCCGTAGCCAAACTTGGATCCCATAGCCACAGGGGTCAACAGACATAAATTATAATTATTATATTTTCGTTACTTAAAGAGAACAAGCCTTCATAAACGTTTGCACAAAAATTGTATGACGAGGAAAACGGACCTTTAATACATAATGTCACACAAATAAGCCTGATATATTGCATCCTGCTGAGCATCATTTTTACTTGTCTTCTTAATCTCACTGCCATATTATTTATAGTTTGTGTTTGTCTCAAAATGTATCATCATAATCGCATTATGTTGTGAATAAAAATGTGTGTCACAATTTGTCTCGTAGTTTACATGGACATAATGGAAGTTTAAATTAAAACCTCGCATCTTCAAAACTTTCGTTTTATTGTTGAATATAGGAAGATTACATTTAGTTAAACTTTGTGACTCGTGTGAATTTTTTAAACTTGTCGTGTACAGATGATATAGACAAAAAAAATTGACACTGTTGACAGTTGACAGTTGTGGCCATGGGGTTGCCATGGCGTAGGCGCGAACATCTTCCCCCCCGTTGAAAGCCCTCTTTCAACATCATTGGACAGAATCCGCCGTAGGTAGAGGGCAGATTCGAGTCAGGGGTCTTCGATAACAGCCTCTGGTGGTGTTTATGTCCGCAACTCGTGACACTCCATCGGGTCCAGGAAATAAGCGGCTGACTCGTCCCAATCTCCAATTGAGTGGAGGCACGTTATCTTCTTGGAGAAGATAACGTGCCTCCTATTTGTAATGAAGCAGAATTGGTACGCCACTTGGAACGCTGCTGCAGTTCTGCAATGTATTCATGTTGCCAGCGTTGCCAAAAATGTTGACTTAATTGTTGAAGCTTTGTGTAGCGTTGTAAATTGTTTTGGTTCCGGTCCTCATATGATGGACCTGGTAATGCTTTGAGAGCACGGCCTATCAGAAAGTGCCCTGGGGTAAGGAAATGATAGTCATTTGGGGAAGGTGAAAGTGGACATAGAGGTCTGCTGTTTAGTACTGCCTCAATTTGAACAAAGAGAGTTGATAGCTCCTCAAATGTCAAATGAGCGTTGCCCATAATGCGCTTAACATGATATTTCGCGGATTTGACCCCGGCCTCCCAGATACCACCGAACGAGGGCGCGCACGCAGGAGAAAATATAAACCTTATGCCTTCATCCGCAGCAAAATCATTAACATGATCCTTGCTGACCTTAAGAAAATCACCAATTTCCTTTGCTGCGGCAACAAAATTGCGGCCATTATCGCAGAATATCTCCGCTGGCTTGCCCCGCCTACCGATGAATCTGCGTAAGCTTAATAGAAACGCTTCCTTAGACAAATCACTAACGGCTTCCAGATGTATGCATTTGTATCTAAAGCACACAAACAAACACAAGTACGATTTGTTTATTAGTGCTCCACGGCCCTTCCTATTTAGAGTAAAGAAGGGGCCGGCAAAGTCAACACCAACAGTTTTGAATGGATAATCTGGTGTGACACGTTGTGCAGGTAGATTTCCCATAATGGGAGTAATGGTTTTGCCTTGCAGTCTTCTACAAGTTACACAATTGTGAACTGTGCGGCGGGCTAAATGCCTACCATTGATGGGCCACACAGTATCCCTAACACTAGCTAGTAACAGCTGAGGACCAGCATGAAGGTAGTGCAAGTGTTGATAGTTGAAATAGAGTTTAGTTAAATGATGAGAGGCATGCAAAGGTATGGGATGTTTTTAGAGTAATTATAATTAGACAGCTCGATCCTACCGCCAACCCTAATAACACCAGCCTCATCCAAGAATGGTGAGAGTGATAAAATAGATCATTTCGAACCTAAAGGTTTACCCTTTGATAGAAGGTTAATATTGGTTAATATTGGGACATTTTGCATAAGTGAATGAAAGCAGAATCTAATTCCGAAACGGTAATAGAACCTATCAATTTATCCTTAGGATTGCGAATGTTGTGAATGAATCTAAAAATATAAGCTAAAGTTCGTCTTAATTTGTTAAAAGATGAATAGTTGGTCATTTTCAGAAAGTGTGTATCATCTCTCTGAACTTGAGCAGAATTGGACTTCATTTCTGGTAAATCAGCTTCGTTTAAAATGTTGTGTGGATCAGGCCAAGCATGACTAGGCTGTAATAGAAAATTGGGACCTGACCACTATAGCTTGTGATTTTTGATTTCTTTAGGATTTAACCCTCTAGAGATTAAATCTGCTGGATTTTGGTCTGTGGGCACATAGCGCCATGATGAGCCTTCAGTAAGCTCATTGACTTCAAGTACCCTATTGGCTACAAAAGTTTTTAATTTTGCAGCATTACCAGAAAGCCAACTAAGTGTAACAGTAGAATCGCACCAGTAAATCACACAATCTGCTTTATAACGCAATGCACTGGTAACAGCCTTGGTCAATTTGGCAGCCAGCAGAGTGGCGCAAAGCTCCATACGTGGGATGGTTGTAGGCTTTATGGGTGCAATTTTAGATTTGGCACATAGCAAATTTACTTTAACTATTCCAGAAGAATTAGATGACCTTAAGTACACACAGGCGCCATAGGCTACTTGTGAGGCGTCGCTGAAAGTATGGATTTCTATGTTGTTGGCAGAATCGCATAATACCAGTCGCGGAATTGGTAGATCTGATATGAAATGTAAATTGCTAACAAAATTACTCCATGATTTTAATATGTCCGAAGTAACTGGTTCATCCCAGCCTCTCTTGGCCCTTCCACAGTGATTGTAGCAATAGCTTGGGAACTATATATCTATACAAGGACTCAAGAGGCCAAGACGATCGAAAATTTTGAAAGATGCTGAAAGAATTTATCTCTTTGTAATTGTTTTATCGATTATAGGTATTGTAATTGATATGTGAAGACAATCTGTATTAGGATTCCAATTTAGACCAAGAGTGCTTGCTGATTCGCTCAAGCTCACCTTGTCATTTTTATTGATGACAGAGGATGTCAAAGCGCTTGGTAAATTTGACTTATATTTGCGCAAGTTGAAACAACCAAGTTTTAAAGTAGATGAAATCATGCGTTGTATATGGAGCAATTCAGAAGATTCATTCGATCCCGTGATCAAGTCGTCAACGTAGCAGTCATGTTTTATGATAGTAGCTATAAGTTCGTCATCACAGGTATCTCCCAATAACGATAGGCTCTTTGTGCTCAAATAAGCTGCACTTGCAAGACCGTAAGTGACAGTTTTGAGACGTAGAGTTTGGATTGGACTTGACTCGTCACTCCTCCATAATATAAGTTGCAAATTGCGATCCGGTTCGTCTATTTGGACCTGACGATACATTTTTTCGATATCGCCAGTCAACAGGTACTTGTACTGGCGGGCTCGAATTAAGATGGAGAAGAGAGAGTCTTGAACGTTAGGTCCAACCAACTGTAAGTCGTTAAGTGAGAATCCCGAACTTGTGCGTAGAGAGCCGTCAAAGACTACACGGAGCTTAGTGGTTTCGCTATTTTGTTTGAAAACGGCATGATGACATAGATAGTATGAGGGGTATGGCATATTAGTAGGACATACTTCTAAGTGACCTAAATCAGAATATTCTTTAATAAAATGTATGTATTGGGACTTCAAGTCTGGGTTTTTGCGGAATCGTTTTTCCAAATAAAGTAGACGTGCCTTTGCAACGGCATATGAATCCCCTAGGCAGTCTGGTGTATCCCTTAAGGGTAGTCTTACACAGAATCTACCAGAGTCTAAACGGTATGTATTGCGATAGAAATGGTCTTGACATTCCTTTTCGATTTTGGTTTGATATTGTCTATCGGGAACCTGTTCAAGGTCCCAAAATTTAGATAATTGTTCATTAATATTAGAATCATTGTCTTCACTTGCTGACACATTACATAAAACTGTTTTGACTGAAAATTGCTTGGGGGTTTTATTTGCGACTGGTCCAGCGACAACCCAACCGAGCTTTGAGCTTTGCAGCTTAGGCATGGCCGGTCCTAATGACATTTGGTCGCAACCCAAGAGGTCCCAAAACAGATCTGCACCTATCAAAACATCTATAGATGAGGGTTGATTGAATTTGGGGTCAGCAAGCTGTATGTTTTTAGGTATTTTGATATGTTTTATGTCTATATATTGCTTGGGAATAGAACCTGTAAGTTCCTTCAGAACATAAAACGATTGTACTATTTTGTAATTATTTGTTAAAGAATTTAATTGGGCAATACAACTTGTACTTACTTGGCCTGCCAAGTTGTTGCCTATGCCAACAATATTTATGGCATTAATTGGACATATTTGTAATGAAAGTTGGTTCATTAATGATTGTGTAATGAATGAAGTTTGACTACCACAGTCCAGCAGAGCACGGACTTGGACATATTGGTTAGTTTGAGGATTTGTAACATTTATCATGGCAGTTGACAATAGAATCTGACTTTGAGTTTGACTATTGTTGTAATTCATTGAATTGTTAACAGATAATTTTGGTGAATTGTTATCAACATTTGCACTATCTGCCTTGTTGGATTCATGGAGGAAAGTGTTATGCCTACGATTGCATTCGCGGCGCGGGCCTAGCTTACAATCGCGCACATGATGGCCTGCCCTTAAACAGTTGGAACACAAACGCAGCCTTTGCACTTCGTTCTTTCGTTCTTGAACACTCTTCTTTGCAAATATAGGGCAGTCATATATCCTATGGTCACCTTTACAGACTGCACAGCGATACATGACAGAGCCTGAGTGTTGAGTTGATGATGATGATTGAATTGAAGTAAATGATTTTGTATTGTGTGTATATTTATCAACCTGCTGTGTTTGCGCTTGGACAGCTTTAGACCTATCTACCTTATTGTGATATAGCGTCTCTAGAACGTCTGCACGATCAGTTAAAAACTTATAAAACTCTTTTAAAGATGGAACGTCGGTCAATCCATTTCGGTATTCCTCCCATTTAACTATGGTGCGATTATCCAGCTTTGCTGACAGTATGTGTATGATTAATGTGTCCCAGTGTTGGACAGGTTGACCTAGGCTAGATAAGGCACGCAAGTTTTTAGTCACGTGATCAACTAGAAACCTCAGTGATTTGTCTGTTTCACGTGTGAAGGAGCCGATATTCAATAATGAGTTAAGATGGTGATTGACCAGTTGACGCTTGTTGTCAAAACGATCACACAACAATTGCCAAGCGGTTTCATAATTTGTATCAGAAATTTCCAAATTAGATATAACTCGTGCAGCTTCACCTTCCAAATATGATACCAAATAGTGAAATTTATGCACTGACTAGATGCTGATCGCGGCTTCGCCCGCGTGAAATTCGGTACCCGTTTCTGCTTCCCGTGGGAACATTTTCCCGGGATGAAAAGTAGCCTATGTGTTATTCCAGACTATAAGCTATCTCTGCACCGAATTTCAGCCCAATCCGTTTAGCCGTTAGAGCGTGATTGGGTAACAAACATCCAAACATCTAAACATCCAAACATCTTCACAAACTTTCACATTTATAATATTAGTAGGATTTGATGCGTTCATTATTGTGAATAAGTGACAAGTAAGTGTCTCGGAATTCAAGCCAGCGGAAATACTCCCCACCAAACTTAGCAATCTGTATTTGCGGCAACTTGAAATCTATATTGTGACAGTGAGATGACCGATCGCTATGACACTGCGATGAATTGAGCTCCTCAGAATCATTGCAAGGTGAGAAAGTTTTAAAGGCTGCAAAAAAATTTATAAAAAAAACATTGTTCGTGTTCCCATAATATAAAAAACCGAATACGCGGAAGTAGGAGCGCTATTGAACTTAGACACATTTCACTCTGAGGCGGTACGAAGTTCATTGGATCAGTTAGTAGGTAAAAAATAACGAAGTATGTAATATATTGTTTAAACTTGCTCTGCAATGACGATAGGTTGTGATAACTTCTTTATTGTCTATGCGTTCGTAAAGACGAAGAGATTTGGGAAACAAAACTCTGGCACGTACTTAATATTCGAAGATGTAAACCTTTCATCGATAATTGGCTAAAGAAGCACCATGAAATGCTTGACGTTAGCGAAACCGTTTCAAAATTTAAAAGTGTAAATACTTTTTTGGATAAATATAGTCCAAGCCTAGTTGAGGTGTATACTCCTGTGGTTGCCAATGAAGGAAGTTCAGGATCTTCCCACAATAAAGGATACTTCCCTCATAACGAAACATAAAGATATTATATTTTAACCGGCGACTAGCAGTCATGAGAGGGTGAATTTGTGTCAAACGTTTTAAAGATTTAGGAATATACACAAGTACCTCGTTCGCAAATCTTGTTAGCAGTTAGCCAGCAGACCCAACACTTATCAAAGTTGAATAAATTGGGATACAGTCACAGTAACTAAGTTAGAAAATATTTTTGCCGCATCAAAATATATGATTTATAAAACTTTGTAAGCCCCGGTCTCAACCATCCTTACACATTGAACTTTAACATTGGTCTCATTTCAATAGCTCTTACAAAACACTGCTTGAATAACAAAGTTTGGTAACTGGTAACCACCATTCTCAATACGGAAATTATTTGATGATAAATGTTAAATTTAATATAGAATTTTGAACAAAATTATAGGTTTTCTAAGAGCTGTTGCAAGACTTTAACACTGCTAGCTTGTAATACCTACACATAATTTACCGTAGGTATGTAATTATAATAATTCGCGAAGGAATATGTTATTGACATTAGTAATTGAGTAAAATTTGTTAAATGTTTATTTTTATAGAAGGAAAGAATGTTTTGCAGGATTTTTAAAACTTATCTATAGGTACTTTGTCAAACTGCTATTTGAACCCACGTAATTAAATTCTGGTAATGAATTTACAAGGTAGTCTTGTCTAGTCTAGTCTCTTCGTTTTTTGACGTGGGGAAAATCCTTACCGACTAAAAAACCGCAGGTTTCCTACCTACGGCCTAGCGTTGGGAGTCCCTTGTAAGCCCTCAGAATGATGGCCCCAGGATTCCCTATAGACCTTGGCTTCTTGGGGCTTGTGACATGCTTAAAAGTATCACGTTACACTGTCGATTCGGGCCTACTACTGTAAGGACGGTTATCAGCGCCCCCCGCCCTCCATTTTCAGGTCCCCTTACAATGCCTGTAGTCCATTAGTAGGTATTTTGCTATTTGGATACACAGATTTTGTTGTATATGACTAAACTACGTTGTGTATTAAAACTTGGCTATTATAAATTAAACTACAATGTATAACCCTCATAACTTCCGATAATACAAATGAATAGTACGCCCCCATTGGTATGTTTATTGAATTTAAGTAGATAAAATAATATGCGGAAAGAATATTTTATTTCAGATATATTATAAAATAATTAAAACTCTATTTGAAGATTTTTAAATAACCATCAAATTCAATCGTCAGAATTATCATTCTCAAAAAAAAACTATCGTCATAATACTCGTATAAGGATGATTTGACGATTTTTGTGCCCTTCCACCTGCACTACCGAGGACCTGTGTAGGGCAACGGACAGCGCTGTGGCTGTGGCCAAGTCTTGGGCCGACAAAATCTAACGTAACATGAAGCCAGAGTATCTAATATTAGCCATTGACTCGAAGAAGAAGAAGAAGGACGATCATAAAATTTTATTATTATTATCAAAATTACAACGTAGGTAACCTTTCTTTAGACTATACCGTGCTTCTAAAAATGATATTCCTTAAGCCTAATTTCATCACGATACTTCGTTAGTTTCAGTTCAATATTCAGGAAATCGCTTAATCTCGTTATAAATATCACAATTTATGTGGAGATTTTCCTCTTCCTTTCTGCTTCTTATGACAATACGTTATTTAACGGCTTGGTATATCTCTAACCTTTACCAGTGCGACTGAAACCTATTTTATTCTTTCTTTTATTTGTACTTGCATCTTTTTCACCAACATTTATAAATCTAATTTGTATGTGGTTCGTAATGGCTTAAAGATCCCTTGGGACTGATATTTCATTCGATACGGATTGTAAGGAAATCGCTAGAAAACCTTTATGTGGGATATAATGCCAATATAACTTAATAAATTAGATTTGTTCTATTGATTGTACCTCGGGAGACTTGTGGATCAGCTTGTATGTTTCATGTTGAAATATAGAATTAGGTACACAAACGCTTTTGTATTTATTTTGAGAAACTTTTTGTTTCGTTAGCAAAGAAATACCATGTTTTCATTTCTTTTTAATCTCGTTTGCCACAACCAAGCCGCCTGCTTGTTGAAAAGTCACCGAGACGTTGATCTCAGGCCTGTAGAGTCGATATTTGTTGCGGTATTCGCAAGCCGCAGGGCTAGAATTGTCTAAGTGTATACGACACCTGTACTGTGTTGCGGGCGACCCTCGGTACTTACGTTTCTACAGGTCTCCCTGGTAAACCTATATCACCAACACTCCACCTATCACCTGCTGGTCGCATGCCTGATGCATCACATAGGCTAGATGATAAAGCTGCTGAAACCCCTAATGCAATCAATTTGGGACTGGTTTCCTGGTAACTGGAAGTTTCACGCAGCTGTAAGGTAGTACTCTTTTGATCAACATACTGGACGACTTGGCACTAGGCTTGCCAACTTCAAAATGCGAATTTGCGGGAAATGTTGATTTCAAATGCGGGACAAGGATTTCAAAAGCGGGATCTTACGAATTTTGTTCAGAATACAAAAAAACGTGAACTTTAACGATGTTTGCGGGAGAAGCCGCGAACATCATTTAGTTTAAATATAAATTTCCGTACGCTTTTTGCTATGTTGTAAGTTTTACACGTTAACGAATTCTTTTTTTCTTCTTGTTCTTGGACTTTCTCGGTTTGAGAGTATGCCAAAGTCAAGTAAATTTCGTTGTGAAAATAGAAATCATTTTCATATTATGATTCTTCTTATGAGCAGCGTATTCATGTATGTCCAAGTTTGGACTAAGTTCTACTCTAGTAAGGCGGTGGTACCTTACTAGGGCTTGCTGTGGAATTCGTCGACAAACCTAAAAACTCGCGTTTCACTGCGCTTTATCACTTTCCAACACTTTTGCACGTTGTCGAACCTTTATGTTTAATAATCCACCATAAATTACACATAAACACTCAAAATTACACTAGTTTTGAAAAATTATTAAAACACAATGCAATGCTTGTCTGAAAGTTTCCCGCCGAATCACGAATTTTCTTTCTCCAAACGCATGATACTGTAACTGTACTGATTTTTTTTTAAAAAAGCTGTCAAAAAAACCAACATAGCATTCGGTCTTTTTACCCTTATCCTCGTCAAAAAATTTCTACAAAGCGATTGGAAAGTTTTCTTCAAAAAACGAAAAATAAGTTTTTAAGGCAGGAAACCCGTTTAAAATTTTCTCGACAGGAGGATGTAATGAGGGCCATCTTGTTACTTGTTATCACATGTCTCACTTTTGTATTTGTATACTGTAGATTAGCATCAGCGAAAAATTATTTAAGAATTTGAACTCTCTGTGCATGATACGACAGGTGACCATAATATACTTTCAAAACCAAAGTTTCCACATCAAACTTAGATTTTGCACCAGCATGCTCAACAGCATCATGCAACATGTGTGTGCTGAGCATCCATGTCGCCATTTTGGTTCCGTAAATGTGTAAAAACGGAATTATTTCTCCCGAAATTAACATTAGCATTATTAGAGGAATACGCAGATGCGTTTCGCAAATCAAAAGGGGCCTGGTTTAGAAAATGACGGAAAAGAGGTGCATAAATATATTTTAATCTAGGTACAAGATGTGTGTCAAATCTGTAAAGGCGCGCGATGCTCTGTGGTGTCAAAATATGATTTTGTTGTATAGTATACACAATGTCTAAAACGATCATAAAGTCAGCCCCTTTAGTCCCTTTAGATGAATGCATTTTATAACTTCAATTTTTGATAACTTCAAACTTAAAAAGAAAATATACATCCATAATTTGGTTTTCTTCGATTTTGAATAAGTAAGAGTATTAGCTGATTACAACAAAAATAAAATCTAAAATACAACAGTTCCTAGCTTGAAGGACGCGTGTTTTGTATGGTCAAGCTCGTTAGCCCTATGAACGGCCTTAATGTTATTGCATATATCGTATATATCTATCGCTTTCTTATTGGGGTCTTCATAGAAATCAAGCAAACATGTGCGAATACCCTCCTCTGGACAGTAGAATCTTACAACTACATATAGGAAATAACTTCACATTTCCGTGATTTGATGCGCATTGCTAGAAATACTTTAAACGTAAACGTTTGTTGATAGATCAAGAAAAGCGGGATATCACGCGTCCCGCTCAGGGTGTGAGCGGGACGTCTTGTTATGGGTCTCAGAAACGGGACGTCCCGCGTATAGCGGGACGGTTGGCAACCCTACTTGGCACCCACGTGTCAGTCTAAGCAACCATAAGGGTACCCTTATGGTTGCTTATGTAGATGGGATGCCAAATATATGCACCTATCTGTATGTATTTCAGCGTATAGTCGGGAGATTGGAGTAATGAAACTAAACTCACGTTTTTGGTGTTTACTTTCTTGTATTGAGGTAGGTATCATACACGTATCGAGCCACTCTCACAATCAGGTGCACTGTCCACAGTCAATAATGTACAGGTAGTTATTAAGGTTAACAATCCACTATGTAGCACTTTAACCAAGATAATAAAACTACAATTACTTAGTATTTGGTACACAACAGAGTAGCGTGCGCACTGCATCAATATGATATATCGACTAACTTAAGGTAGGCGGCGCTGCAAGCGCCGGCCGCAGGTACCGTTAGGTTTATAGTGCGAGGACAGTGTCGATAAAGGTATCGATATGGATTTCGCCGAAGGCCGAAATTACCAAACGAACTGGTATGCGAGTTAGTGTTTGTAAATATGTTTATATAGTGTACATATATTAATATAGTGTACTTATGTTAATATATAAGTGTAAATATGTAAATATGAAAGTATTCATTTATAGTAAACTAATAATTATGTAATAGATTTAAATATGAACATATAAATTAAATGTGTGTGATGTTCCGGGTAGCCTACACCACCCCCCACCAGAGACCGTCAAGGGCGATAAAAATTTGGAAATCTCACGTGACGTCCTGAGCGGGTGACGTAATCTTTAGAAATTGGGCTACCAGGTTCTGATTGATCCTGTTGGACTGACAGAATAAATGCTGGTTTCAAGCGATTTATGGAGACAGTGGTTTCCTTGTTGTGTATAAGTATTTTAAATACCTTATCTCCCCTGCCTAGAACCTTATGAGGTCCGGAGTAAGCCGCCTGAAGTGAACCTCGTGACGCGTCTTCTCGAAGGAACACGTAGTCACAGGTTGATAGTTCCTTAAAAACAAATACTCTGGGTTTACTATGATGGGCAGCAGGCACTGGTCGCAGTTTATCAGTGAAATTTCTGAGCCTAGCAGAAAAATCTGATAAGTCTGTACTACCATTGATAGTCGGTTCAAAGAACTCACCAGGAAGTCGCAACGGCTCGCCATAGACGAGTTCCGCCGACGAAGCTTGTAAGTCCTCTTTGAACGATGTTCTGATGCCAAGTAACACCCATGGTAAGGATTCCGTCCATCTGTCATTTGCATGGCAGACAATTGCAGCTTTCAACTGGCGGTGGAAACGCTCGACTAACCCATTGCAAATCGGATGGTAGGCCGTTGTCCTCTTGTGCTCAAAGCCAGCAAGATTAGCTAGGCACTTAAATAAGGAGGACTCAAACTGCCGACCTCTATCTGTTGTTATAACAACTGGGCAGCCAAAACGAGCTATCCAGGTTGACAGCAAAGCTTTAGCGACAGTTTCTGCGGTTATATCCGTTATTGGTACTGCTTCCGGCCATCGTGTAAATCGATCCACGGCCGTTAGGCAGTATCGGTAACCGTGCGATTGTGGAAGGGGTCCAACTAGATCGATGTGGATCTGCTTGAACCGTGCGCGTGGTAAATTGAAAGTGCCAAGGGGAGCGGACACGTGACGGTGTACTTTTGCACGTTGGCATTGTATGCACGCACGCGCCCAATTCCTACAATCTTTTCGCACCCCCGGCCACACGAAGCGTTCAGCTACCAACCTGGCGGATGCGTTTGCACCTGGATGACTGAGTGAGTGGAGGCTATCAAATGTCTGTCTGCGATAATCTTGAGGGACGAAAGGTCTAGGAGTTGAATTACTGACGTCGCAGTAAATGGGTAGTAAACTCCCAGGGATCGTCAATTTTTCTAAACGCAGTGATGAACCTCCAGTTAAAAGATTTTTAAGTTCGGGGTCGGTTGCTTGTGCTTCGGCTAAAGCATCAAAGCTTACCGGTGCTCCCAATTCCTCGATTCGCGACAAAGTGTCCGCTACAACATTATTTTTGCCTGATATATGGCGGATATCGGTTGTGAATTGAGAAATAAAATCTAAATGCCTATATTGTCTAGGTGAACAATTATTTTTCCTATCGTGAAAGGCAAAGCTGATAGGCTTGTGATCTGTATATATTATAAAATGCCTAGCCTCCAGCATGTGGCGAAAATATTTGACGCCCTCATAAATCGCCAAAAGTTCCCTATCATACGGTGAATATTTTTGTTGTGAGGGGCTCAACTTTCTTGAGAAAAAAGCTAATGGTTGCCATGCACCGTTCTTGAATTGCTGCAGTACTGCGCCCAGGGCTTTATCGGACGCGTCTGTTACTACAGCAAGTTTAGCATTGCAATCAGGATGTGCTAGTAATGCGGCGTTACTAAGGCTGTCTTTACAAGCCTCAAATGCAGCTAAGGCCTCTCCTGAAAGGTTAATAGGCTGTGAACCTTTGACTGATCCGGTCAATAGGGCATGCAGTGGTGCTTGAATTTCGGCTGCTCGTGGGAGAAAACGCCTATAAAAGTTGATCATTCCCAGAAAAGCCCTCAACTGTCGCACGTTTGAAGGAGGTGGAAAATGTTTAATAGCTTGTACCTTGCAATCAAGAGGTTGACATCCTTCAGTGGAAATGTAATAACCTAAAAATTTTACCTTCTCGACGCCAAAAATGCACTTGGAGGTATTTACAAGCATACCATAATCCTTCAACCGTTTGAAAACTTCCCGCAGATGTTTTTCATGCTCTTCGGGCGATTTGGAAAAAACTAAAAAATCGTCCAAATAGCAGTAGACGTTGTCTAGCCCTCTCGTTAGCTCGTCTACGAAGCGCTGAAACGTCTGCGCAGCATTTCTCAAACCGAATGTCATAAATGGGAATTCAAATAACCCGAAAGGGGTCGTAATGGCGGTCTTAGCAATGTCCCCTGCACTGACAGGTATCTGGTTATAAGCTTTTTCTAAGTCCAAAGTCGAAAATATAGTACTACCAGAAATGCTATGTGTAAAATCATGGATATGTTTAATAGGATACCTGTCAGGCACAGTGCGGGCATTGAGCTTGCGATAATCGCCGCAAGGACGCCAGCCATTGTCCTTCTTCGGGGCTAAATGTAGCGGAGATGACCACGGACTGCTAGATGGTCTAGCTGTGCCATTCGACATCATAGATTGAAACTCCTTGCGAGCTATCAGCAGCTTATCGGGGGCTAAGCGGCGGGGAGGTGATGCAACTGGGGGGCCTGGTGTCGTGTGTATGTAATGGACTGTGTTATGAGGTTTGGTGTGATACATACCAGCTGGTCTAGTAATCTCTGGAAATTCGTCCAAGATTTTGTGGTAACGCGACTCACCTGTTATCACTTTAACAGAAGAAATACTGTTGCAGTTTGCTAAGCTAGCTACGGCTGTAACAGAAGTTAAATTATCTATTAAACGCTTATTACGGCAATCAACAACAATGTTATAATAATTAAGAAAATCTACGCCTATTATAGGTTTAGTGACATCAGCTACGACAAATCGCCATACAAAAGTCCTACGTAAACCAAAATCTAAGTCTAAATGTATATAACCATATGTTGCAATATTCGAACCATTTGCAGCACTTAAACTATAGTCAGTCCGAGCACGACGATCACGTATTGCCGACCTTGGGAAGACACAGAGATCGCTACCAGTGTCGATCAAAAACTGCACCTTCGATGTTCGGTCCGTGACAAATAGGCGACCAGCTGAAGTTGTAGGGCAATCGTCAGTCGCCATTATCGACCGCCCCTTAAGTTTTCCGCCTTATAATCGCAAGGGCGGATGCACCTCGCAGCCTTCTCACCGAATTTACCGTGATACCAGCAAAGGGGGAATTTGCGGTAGTTTGACAGCGAGCGGTGTCTGGAAGTACTGCGATTGCCTTGAGAACGCGACTGACGAGAACTGGAACGGCTGCGTCTCTCCGATGATAGTCTGTCAAATTGCTTGCGTAGCTCTGCAATCTCCTTAGCTAGGTCGTTGATGACGGATCCAGGAACTTCATTAACGGCTGCAACCTTTGGGGAAGAGGAGGCGAGGTCATTCACCCTGTCAGCTAAATCTGCTAAGTCCTCAAGCGCAGTTGTAACAGCTTGTCCCGCCAGAACCGTCTGAATGCTGTGTGGAAGACGGCTAATCCATATCGTCTTCAGGAAGTCATCTGGAACGTTAGCACCAGCTAGGCTACGTAAGTGACGAAGGAACTGGGAAGGCTTACGGTCTCCAAGCTCTTCATGCATCAATAACTGCTTGATCTTATTCTCCTTCGATGCACTTAGCCTTTTGATGAGCTCAGTTTTGAGCTTTTCATATCTTCCCGTCGCAGGTGGATTTACGATAACGTCCTTAACTTCTCTGGAATGCTCGTTGTCAAGGTGGCCGATAACATAATTAAATTTGGTGAGGTCATTTGTGATTCCGGAAATAGCAAATTGGCCTTCAACCTGCGCAAACCAAATATCCGGTTCTTCGGCCCAAAAAGGTGGTACTTTGACGCCGACTCTGAAAACATCGACATGCTCCATCGACTTTGTCCCACCACTAGTGCTGGGGTGTGGCTGAGCTAGTGCGTCTCGGAATTCTTTCTCGACCGACATTGAGGTTCAATATGAGGGTCACCAGTGTAGATGGGATGCCAAATATATGCACCTATCTGTATGTATTTCAGCGTATAGTCGGGAGATTGGAGTAATGAAACTAAACTCACGTTTTTGGTGTTTACTTTCTTGTATTGAGGTAGGTATCATACACGTATCGAGCCACTCTCACAATCAGGTGCACTGTCCACAGTCAATAATGTACAGGTAGTTATTAAGGTTAACAATCCACTATGTAGCACTTTAACCAAGATAATAAAACTACAATTACTTAGTATTTGGTACACAACAGAGTAGCGTGCGCACTGCATCAATATGATATATCGACTAACTTAAGGTAGGCGGCGCTGCAAGCGCCGGCCGCAGGTACCGTTAGGTTTATAGTGCGAGGACAGTGTCGATAAAGGTATCGATATGGATTTCGCCGAAGGCCGAAATTACCAAACGAACTGGTATGCGAGTTAGTGTTTGTAAATATGTTTATATAGTGTACATATATTAATATAGTGTACTTATGTTAATATATAAGTGTAAATATGTAAATATGAAAGTATTCATTTATAGTAAACTAATAATTATGTAATAGATTTAAATATGAACATATAAATTAAATGTGTGTGATGTTCCGGGTAGCCTACACTTAGACTGTACCTTGTAGCTCTGGAGTCTTGTCCGTAGGCAGGTAGAAGCATAGTCTCTTGCACCCAAGTACAGTGTGCAGTGCACCCGTTCCAAGTGCATAATTTCCATTAGGTAATAATTATATTCGCTGGGCGGATTTAGATCTTACGTTTAAGTTTTCATTGGGCGTATATTATATTTTACTACATAACTTAGCTTCAAAATTTTACAAATAAGGTATTCTTACATATTTCACGAACTAAATTTGACTTTTACAAGGGTTATCGACGTAAAACGCCTAAATTATTAATGTCTGGGGATGTAACTTAATGTCACGGAAGGCAAACATGTTTTATGCGATCGGTGTTTTAAGATTAAAACGGTACTTGTATCATATAATTAACTGCATAGGAACAGCGGTCTACCTCCGCACCTGCGCGTGCAAATATACGTGAAGAGACACGTTTGTATGTACCGGCCTTACCACATTAGACGGATCGATTAACTGAAACTCATGTTCCTGTAAATAAATAAATAATCATTTATTTGCAAAAATGCGGTGATACATGGTGTTATTCTTATGATTAAGTTCGGCACATTTACCATTTCCTGGCATGCAAATACACATAGAAAATTACTACAATGATAACAAATTACAACAACGTCAAGTTAATAAAATATAGATCCATAAAAATAAAATAGTATTAATTCAGCATAGTCATCACATTCATACATTCAATAATATTACATGGACATTGCATTGCCTCAATGGTTAACCAAAACAGCTTATTCTAATTTCCCTTTAAGTTTTTGGAATTCATCTAATGTGTAAAAACATTTTTTTATGAGCCAGGCTTTCAACTTCCTTAAAAATATAGAGGTTAGCAATGGTTTCAAGCATTGGGAATTGCATTGTAAATACGACCACACATCGCGAAACAATTTTTCCGGTACAGAGCTGTATTTGGGACTCGTGATAGGACAATTCTATCCGGATTTCTAGTACACCTGGGGTAAATGTCATGTGCCTTCGAAAAGTAGCCAGGATATTGCCTAACAAATTTCGTTACTTCGTAAATATACATACAGGGCAGGGTTAAAACGTTCAATTTTAGAAATAGGGGTCTACACGAATGCCATGGCGCAACACCACACATCGCCCTGATTGACTTTTTCTGGGCAATAAAAACTCTATTTACGTCTGTAGAGTTACCCCAAATCACCAGGCCATAATTTAAAACTGAGGCAACATAGCCATTGTAAGCCATGATGACTGATTCAGGGTTTGAGGTTTTTCTTAGTTTAGCCAGAACGTAAACAAATTTATTTATTTTATTGCAAACCTTTTCTATGTGTGCCTTCCAGTTCAGGTTTCTGTCAATAATTATGCCTAAAAAGGGTGTTTTGTTCACTTTTTCTAGGTTCTCTGTCAAATATTTGATATTCAAGTCTTGTAGTTTCCTACCGTAAGTACCAAACTGAATATATTGAGTTTTTGTCATGTTAACTTGCAAATTGTTTCTATGAAGCCATTGAATTATAAGGTAAATTGAATTATTTATGTCATAATTATAATTTACATTGGAATAATTAGATGTCATGATTAGAGAAATGTCATCAGCGAATAGAATACAAGGATTTGATGTCACACTTGGCAAGTCATTGATATAAATCAAGAACAGTAAAGGTCCGAGAATACTGCCTTGAGGCACTCCAGAGCCATTGACTCTGCAGGAGGATCTATGCGTTCTCAGTTCTTTGTTGTCGTCAATACGCATAATTTCGACACATTGTTCTCGGTCCTTTAGGTAGGAGTCAAACCATTTGTAGGCCAGACCCCTAACTCCATACATTTCCAATTTATTTAGTAGCAGTTTATGTGAAACGAGATCAAACGCGCTTTTCATATCGAAGAAAATGCCAGTGGTTTGCATTCCACGATCCAGGCTTTCAGTGACCTTAGCAACGAGATTAAAGCACGCCAGAGTTGTGGATTTGCCTTTTTGAAACCCATATTGCTCATTTCGCAATATATCGTGTTTCGTAACAAAATCATATAGTCGCCGATACATTGCCTTCTCGAATATTTTAGAAATGATGGGTATAAGAGTTATAGGTCTGTAGTTGCTAAGTAGAGTTTTGTCACCTTTTTTGTATAGAGGTTTTACTATAGATTTCTTAAGTAAACTTGGGAACTGACCTTCACTGAATGACAGGTTGACCAGATGAGTTAGAACGGGTGTAAGTTCAACAGCACTGTTCTTAATAACTTTTGTGCTAAACTCATCATAGCCCACCGAATATGTATTATTCAGCGATAGGATGATTCTCAGGATCTCGGCACAGTCACAAGGTTTTAAATATATACTATTACAGATACCATGCATGTCTACCTTTCCTGATCCCTGATTGTAGCTGTTTTGTTCCGCATGAATATCTATTAATCGGTCATTGAATGCTTGTGCTATTGCTTTTGGGTCAGTAAGGAGGCAGTCATCTTTATATATTTCGTTTATAAAGTCTGATGTTTTTATACCTGTTAAGGTACACAAACAGCCTTAACACACATACACCGATACACACATTGGCGCGGCTCGACACGGGACCGGACGGCGGGCGGCGGCGAGGCGCGGGGCGGCCGCGTGGAGCTGGCTGCTCGCGCCCGCCACGCCACACACAACGAAAAACGAACTGACATGGACGGTCACGATCGCGCGCTATAGTTTTATTAATTTATTATACTTACTTACTTGCTTTTGTACCAGAAATACAAGAATTAATACAGTCCACTTTCTTTTACTCCATCTGGGCCTATCTATGGTCCTTCGAGATCGTAATAAGTATCGTAAAGTATTCGCGTCGCGATCGAAATTCACATATAAAATACGCAAGCCGCACGCCACTACCACGTGCGTCCGGAAATCAGCTGGAAGAATATCAGCGATCATCGCAACAGCGAGCGCACTCTCCTAGCATCTGGAAGCAGCAAATTCAGCAGCGTGGGCCACATCAGTCGCTAACGACAAAAAAGGGTTTGGTAGCAGCGGTTTCGTGAGTACGACCAATCCATATCCTCAGTGTCATCACACATTCAGTAAACTTTCTTAATTGCCATCCATTCCCACTTCTAGCATAAATTTGTGCATTTCGTTTCGCCCGTTTTCACGGTTTTCACACAATTAATTATTGCATCAACCTACCTACATATTTCAGTTATAAAAATAAAATAAAAAAAAATCCTTTACCAATTTCGTTACATTTTCAAATCTTTCCAATCATCAACCGTTTCTTTTAATTACTTTATCAACCTCTAATATAATATAACGTTGCGTGATCATCACACTGTGCTGCCACATTTCAATCCATTTTAAGTATCGTTTCAATTACATTTAAAACTTTGTTTTCTCTCAATTTAGAATACCTACTTACAATAAAAAATGACCGACTCTAAAACTGTTCAAACTTCTAATAAATCCGATGACTATGAGCTCAATACATATAAAAAAAGGAGATCTAGTCATAAAGGAAAGGTCACTATTTTCAAAAACTTTATTGAATCTTTAAAAGCTAAAACTTCTATATCCGATTTAGATATAATTCAACTGACCAACCGTTTAGAATCCTACAAAACCCTTGCTAAGGAATTTGAAAAAAATCAGACCCTCATCGACGATATTATTGGGTTTTCAGACGAACAGTTGGCGGAGCGGGAGCAATTCGAAACTGAATACCAGCATCAACTTGCGCTCGGCATCCAGCTGATGCGAGACAATGAAACTGTCGGCGTTAATGGGTCTGTACAAACTCCAACTGCAGGTGAATCAGCTACCAAAGCTTTTATTAAACTACCTACCATTGACCTTCCACACTTCTCTGGTGATTATCAGAACTGGCTCGAATACCGAGACACTTTTCAGTCACTAATTCACAAGAACAAGTCTTTAGACAACATTCAGAAGTTTCACTATTTGCGTGCATCTCTGCAGGGTGAAGCGTCTGAGGTCATAAAATCATTAGAAATGTCATCCGACAATTATAGGGTAGCCTGGGAAATCGTTACAGATAGATACAACAACACTCCTCAGTTGATTCACAATCACCTACATGCATTATTTAGCCTACAAAATATTGAGAAAGAGTCTAACCATCACTCAGACAATTACTAGACACTTTAAACAAAAATCTTAGGGCACTTAATAGCTTAGGTGAACCAACAGTAGACACAATATTAATTCATCTTATTACTTCCAAATTAGATTTTAGAACACTTAGATATTGGAAAGAATCATACAGTAAAACCGCATCAGAAAAGCCCACACTTCAAGATTTGAAAACGTATCTTAGTGGTCGTTCCATCCTATTACAAAATCTTGAAGACACTAAAACCGTTAATTCAAATACAAAACCACTTACATCCAAATCAGAACACAAACACAATCAATCTCGCATTTCTTGTCCCTTATGTAAAGGTCATCATTTGTTATTCACTTGTCCCCAATTCAAACAAATGACAGTGGAAAAAAGAATAGAAAAGGTTTCCAAGTTCACTAACTTCTGTGCCAACTGCTTGCATGCCGATCACGACACGAAGTCATGTCGTGGCGGAGTATGTAAGTATTGTGAAGCAAAACACAACACTTTATTACATATACATACTCGCAGGGACCAGTCCAAGGACACTGCGCACACCACACTCTCGAGTAACAGCATTTCACAAGACACATCAGTTTTACTATCCACTGCCGTAGTGCATGTCATCGCCAGTGATGGAACACCACACTTGGCGAGGGCATAACTGGACAGTGGGAGTACCTCATGTTACATCACAAATCATCTGAGTACAAAGCTCAATCTCATCTTTGAACAAATTCGTGGTACAGTCACAGGCATAAATCAGCAACATACAAACATATTTCATCGTACAAATGTTCTAGTAAAATCACTACATAGTTCATTCTCAGCAAACTTGCCATGCTTGGTAATAGATACAATAGCACAGTCATTACCTCACATGCGAAT
Organism: Miltochrista miniata; assembly: GCA_933228765.1. Taxonomy (NCBI): domain Eukaryota; kingdom Metazoa; phylum Arthropoda; class Insecta; order Lepidoptera; family Erebidae; genus Miltochrista; species Miltochrista miniata. The sequence continues at coordinate 3,022,629 of OW121749.1, read as the reverse complement.
CAATACACAAGGTTTCAATCTACCCAAACATTTAAAACTGGCTGACCCTCAGTTTTTTGAGCCCGCCCCCATTGACCTTTTGTTAGGTGCTGAAATATTCTGGCAAATAATTAGCAGTGGTCAGATTCAAACAGGTAAACAACAACCTACGCTTAAAGAAACTGAATTAGGCTGGCTAGTTTCAGGCTGTACATCAACCCCTAACATACACACAAACAGTTGTTTTTTCAATAACAACACCTCAGATCAGTTATCACGTTTTTGGGAGCTAGATAGCTTATCTAATTCTCAAAACAACGATCCATGCGATTCAGATGCTTGTGAGATCATTTTTAATAAAACTACCACAAGACAAAGTGATGGCAGATTCGTTGTCACTATTCCATTTAAACAATCACCTGAATGCTTGGGTAATTCATTCTATCAAGCGAAACAGCGTTCTTATTCGATAGAAAAACGTATGAGTTCAGACCCCACATACAAACAACAATATGCAAACTTCATGACAGAGTATATACAACTAGGTCACATGACTTTAAATAAACACTCACTTAAAAAATTCATTCACTCATTCAGAACATAACATGTCATCAGTACAATCACAAACAAACAGCACTAATACACAAATACAAAGCGTACCCACACATTATTTACCACATCACGGTATCATACGTGAATCAAGTACCACTACAAAATTCAGATCAGTGTTCGACGGTTCCGCAAAAACATCCACGAAACTATCAGTCAACGACATTCAGCTGGTAGGACCTGTCGTCCAAGACGATCTTATTTCTATATTAATTCGCTTTCGTCAACATAAGTACATAATATCAGCTGATATAGAAAAGATGTTTCGCCAAATCTCTGTGGTAGAACATCAACGACCCCTACAGCAAATCTTGTGGCGATACGATCCTACGGAACCTTTAAAATCACACACTCTCAACACAGTTACATACGGCATGGCCTCAGCCGCGTTCCTCACAACTCGTTGTATTAAACAAATAGGCATAAATTGTCAAAATACACAAAATCACTCTGACACTTATGATCACAAAATGGTCTCTGAAATCATATTACATGATTTTTATTGTGATGACCTTTTGACCGGAACTGACGACGAGCCTTCGCTATTGGAAATTGCTGAAGGGGTTTTTTCAGAAATGAAAAGATATCAATTTCCACTTAGAAAATGGCTATCTAACTGTCCCACTGTTCTTAAACGACTAGGTTTCGATGACTCACACAACACAACAGTTAATCTTAGTTCCAACGACGACCCCTCAAAAACACTCGGCATTTTTTGGAACATTCAAAAAGACACAATTTCATACACAGTACATTCAGAATTTCTAACACAAAAACAAATTACAAAACGCACAATTTTATCAACTATAGGTCATATCTTCGACCCACTAGGGCTTATAAGTCCCTGTGTACTCGAAGCCAAACTAATAATGCAACAAATGTGGATACAGAACATCAGCTGGGATAGTGAAATACCGGTTTGCATTCAACAGCAATGGGCAAAATTCTTAGAATCGTTATCTTTTATAAATCAGTTATCTATACCTCGGCATGCATTCTGTGACTCATCGCGCGATAACATTGAACTGCACACTTTTTGCGACGCCTCACAACAAGCGTACGGTGCGTGTGTATACATACGTACATATATACACCGGATAGCAGTATCAGTGTTAAACTTTTAGTTGCTAAGGGACGGGTCGCTCCTTTAAAGATGCTTACTATACCGCGACTTGAACTATGTGCCGCCTTTACCGGTGTTAGTTTAAGTAACAAGGTTTTAGAGTCACTTCGCAACGTAAATAACTGTAAGTGTTATTATTGGAGTGATTCAATGATTGTTTTATCTTGGATAAATTCGCCAACACACAAACTGCAAACATTCGTCAAACACAAAGTTACAGACATTCTCAAACACACTCAACCACAATCATGGTACTACGTACCAACTAAACAAAATCCAGCAGATATAATTACAAAGTGTACCAATGCACAACAACTACTTCTTACACCTCTATGGTTTACAGGACCTGACTTTTTAAGGGATGATGATAAGCACAGCTGGCCGAACCAACCAGGGCATCTCAGCGTATCTGACCTTCCAGAAGTCCGGTCCCAAACACATCTCACACACAAACATGACATTAACGATAATTCGTTTGTTTTTAATTATTCAAATTTTAATAAACTTACACGCATCGTAGCTTATTTACTCCGATTCGTGAATCGTTGTAAGAATAAACATTTAAGCAAAAAAATTCGTGCAGATATGCACCGACAGGGGTGCATAGGTGACGTCATGCCTTTATCAACCAGTGAACTTAATTTAGCTAGGTATCAGTTAGCAAAAATAGTTCAATTGGATTTCTTCTTCGTCGAATATCAATTATTATTACACTAGCTGACCCGCAACTTCGTTTGCGTCACATGAGAGTGAGGTATGGTATTAAGGGGTGCTGGGTAGGACAACCTCCACGTGGTGCATCCTGGTAACGTGGACGACGATGTGGACTTCACCTGAGGCGCACGTCGTCGCCCACGGCCAATAGTCCACCAAGGAGGGGGGGCCTTTATGGCCGGTTTGGAGTTCTCCACATGCGCTCTGTTATGCAGAGCGTACTTAGTGGAGAACTCCCAGGGCGACGAGTACTTCGCCACTGAGTGATCAGTGGCGAAGTGCACGGTTCCATAGGAACCATCGTTCGGCCGAGCCGTAACCCCGTCTGGCAACAGACGGGCACGGTGGCTCTTTGGAGTTGCGAGGAAGAAAACCTCTTTAAAAAATTACCCCAAATCTCACGCTCTGACGCCCGGCAATTTGATGTATCGCTGGGGGGAACTCAGTGCCTAGGGCGTCACTCCCGCCTTCTCACCCTTCCCATCCTCACATCCTCTCCCAACTTCCCCACTCCCACCCTTACGTCGGCGGACGCAAAACGCAAAAAAATCAGTATGGAGCAAATTACGACGAAAGTTACTACCCAGGAGCGCACCCGGACAGTGTCCGGGGAATCGCTTGCCATGTCTCGGCATGGCGACCCCCGCCAGGGTTCATCCCTGGTGGTATATGGGAGGGGTCACCATACTTTAGGCCCAGGGGTGTGCCTTAAAACCACCCCCAGTGACGCGGAGGTCGCGTCAACCCGTGCTGGCTCGGAGATGGAGTCGGCGGTCGACATGGGTACCGAAACCGAGGGTGCCATCGAGGGTGCCACCACGCGCCATCCCTGGACACGGCGGGCGAGCTCAGGGGTCGCAAACGAGACGTCTATGACCGAGCTGAGCCCCCGCCGCGTCCAGGTTGCGACATTCCCCCGGTTCAGGATGACTAGGCCACGTGTTGTGACCCAGTCCTCCAGTTTCCTCCCCCTGTCTCTGGTTTCCCGGGAGCCCCAAGCCTGCGACCAGGCATTGAAGTCTCCCAGGACCAGGACAGGGCGAGGCCGGCATGCAGCGAGGACGACGTCCAGCTCAGGGAGCCATAGCTCGAACTGATGCTGGTCGAGGCTCGGCGAGATGTAAACGGCCACAACAGCCACACCCTCGTATTCCGCCGCGACACAACCCGGACCCCTAGCGATGACCGCCAGGCGCGAGTCGTCCGCGCCGGTCCCCCCAAAAATAGTCGCCATGCCGTCCAGATCCACTGGGCTTCCCGGGTGAACCCAATACGGCTCGGCGACGACTGCGATGTTAATGGACCACTGCCTGATGCTCTGGTACAGAAGGTCCTGAGCACCAGTGCAGTGGTTCAAATTCACCTGCAGGATGCGGATATGGGTGTCCATTAATGGACGTCCATTTCCGCACCCTGCCGCGGGCGTGCCACCTCACTCTCAGCCCCCCGTGCGGACGGACGGGGCCTCGGCCTTGAGGCAGCGCAGGACTTGCTGCCCGCCCGGTGGTCGGCCTCCTTGCCCTCCGCCACGCATTTATAACACTGCGGCGGGGCGGAAGCACCGGTCGCCTACGGTGACTTCCGCCGCACACTGCACCCCCACATGCCCCACGACCAGGCACCTATAGCACCTGGCTTCGCGGGGCTGCAGGAGATGCACCTGCGCCCTCAAGAAGCCCCCAATAAGGAGGCTTCGTCCGTCCGCCACTTTCTGGGCCGCCGCGACGGGGCACTCCACGACTGCCGACCCGTGACCGGTGGGGCCATTCCCCGGACACTGTCCGGGGAATCGCTTGCCATGTCTCGGCATGGCGACCCCCGCCAGGGTTCATCCCTGGTGGTATATGGGAGGGGTCACCATACTTTAGGCCCAGGGGTGTGCCTTAAAACCACCCCCAGTGACGCGGAGGTCGCGTCAACCCGTGCTGGCTCGGAGATGGAGTCGGCGGTCGACATGGGTACCGAAACCGAGGGTGCCATCGAGGGTAACCATGCCGACGTTAAAAGGAAGAGACCCAGGTCGAGCGGCGGAGGCCTGTTCCGTAGGCCTGGGTCGGAGTCATCGACGAGTGAGGAGGACCTCCCTCGGAAGGTTGTGGCTACCACCGCGGGTAGAGGTCGGAAGACCGACCTCTACAGAGCGAAAGGGGGTAGAGTAGCAGCAGAGCCGCCGGCGATTGTGCCCCCGCTGCCAAGCGGGAAGGTCACGGAGGTGCCGGCGGCTAAAGAAATCATGGCGGCTCTTGCCCGCATTTCTGGCGCCGTAAAGGGTGCCAAAAATGTGGCCGGTAAGAAGAAGGTTGTGGCGGACGCGGTCACAGGCGCCGCCAAAGCGTTGGAGGAGCTCCTCGAGAGGAGTGTCTCCAAGGAGGAGGGGAAGCTCCGGGCTCGGGTTGCGGGCCTGGAGGCGGAGCTTGCCGACTCCCGTAAGCAGCAGCAGCTGATGCGGGAGGAGGTTGACAAGCTGACGCAGCTGGTCCAGGGGGCCGGGGAAGCTCGGGGTGTAAAAACCCCCGCTCCCCGTGCACCACCCAAGACGACACCTTCGATGGTCCAGCTGCTGGAGGCCATCGAGCGACGCCTCGGCGTCCTGGAGGACCGGGCATACCGCCCACCGCTGGCGGCTCCCGTCGGCGCGTCATACGCGACGACGGCTGCACCCAACGGGACTGGTCCCAAGCCGAGGGCCTCCGCCCCCTCCACCCCCAAGAAGACGGCATCTGGGGGAAGTGGCAACCCCGCCTCCCCAACAGCCAGCGCTCCTGCTGCACCCCAGACAACCCCGAACGAGGGGGTCTGGGAGGTGGTAGGAGCCAAGAAGAAGGCCAATAAGGCCGCCAAAAAGGCGGCGAAGGCCGCCAAGAAGGCGGCAAAAGTCGCCGCTAAAGCGGCAAAGGCGGCAAAGGCCGCCGCGACGAAGGCGCCGAAGAGGCTCCGCGCTCCTCGCTCCACTGCCGTCGTCATTACGGTGACGACGGAGGGCAAGGCGAAGGGCGTGGGGTACGCCGAGGTCCTGAGGCAGGCGAAAGCCTCAGTTGACCTCAAGGCCCTCGAGATAGAGGGAGGTCTCCGGTGCAAGGTGACGCGCACCGGAGCACGCCTCCTCGAGGTCTCCGGCGCCACCAGCGGCCCCAAAGCGGATGCCTTAGCGGCGAAGCTGCGGGAGTCGCTGAATGCGGGCGACGTCTGCGTGACCAGACCCAACAAATGCGCCGCGCTGCGCATTTCGGGTCTGGATGACGCGGCCACGACGGACGAGCTTATCTCCGCCGTCGTGGATGCGAGCGGCTGTCCCCGTGATCAGGTGAGGTCAGGCGAAATCCGCTTTGGCCCCACCGGTCACGGGTCGGCAGTCGTGGAGTGCCCCGTCGCGGCGGCCCAGAAAGTGGCGGACGGACGAAGCCTCCTTATTGGGGGCTTCTTGAGGGCGCAGGTGCATCTCCTGCAGCCCCGCGAAGCCAGGTGCTATAGGTGCCTGGTCGTGGGGCATGTGGGGGTGCAGTGTGCGGCGGAAGTCACCGTAGGCGACCGGTGCTTCCGCCCCGCCGCAGTGTTATAAATGCGTGGCGGAGGGCAAGGAGGCCGACCACCGGGCGGGCAGCAAGTCCTGCGCTGCCTCAAGGCCGAGGCCCCGTCCGTCCGCACGGGGGGCTGAGAGTGAGGTGGCACGCCCGCGGCAGGGTGCGGAAATGGACGTCCATTAATGGACACCCATATCCGCATCCTGCAGGTGAATTTGAACCACTGCACTGGTGCTCAGGACCTTCTGTACCAGAGCATCAGGCAGTGGTCCATTAACATCGCAGTCGTCGCCGAGCCGTATTGGGTTCACCCGGGAAGCCCAGTGGATCTGGACGGCATGGCGACTATTTTTGGGGGGACCGGCGCGGACGACTCGCGCCTGGCGGTCATCGCTAGGGGTCCGGGTTGTGTCGCGGCGGAATACGAGGGTGTGGCTGTTGTGGCCGTTTACATCTCGCCGAGCCTCGACCAGCATCAGTTCGAGCTATGGCTCCCTGAGCTGGACGTCGTCCTCGCTGCATGCCGGCCTCGCCCTGTCCTGGTCCTGGGAAACTTCAATGCCTGGTCGCAGGCTTGGGGCTCCCGGGAAACCAGAGACAGGGGGAGGAAACTGGAGGACTGGGTCACAACACGTGGCCTAGTCATCCTGAACCGGGGGAATGTCGCAACCTGGACGCGGCGGGGGCTCAGCTCGGTCATAGACGTCTCGTTTGCGACCCCTGAGCTCGCCCGCCGTGTCCAGGGATGGCGCGTGGTGGAGGAGGAGGAGACGTTGTCAGATCACCGATATATTCGGTTCGACGTCTCCCCTCCACCAAACCTGCCGCCAGCAATTGCGAATCCCCCGGAACCGCGTTGGGCACTTCATCGCCTTGATCGGGAGGCTCTCCTGGAGGCGGCCATCGTGCAGGCCTGGATTCCGTCAGCGGACAGGCCTGCCGATGTTGATACCGAGGTGGAGTGGTTCGGGAGAGCCATGTCGCACATCTGCGATGCGGCGATGCCCAGGGCTAGGCCCAGACCGGCGAGGAGACAGGTGTACTGGTGGACGCCGGAAATCGCGCAGTTGCGCGCGGAGTGCGTTACCGCGCGCCGCCGGTACACCAGGTTCCGCCGGAGGCGTCGCCGCCCAGACGATGCGGCAGCCCGAGAGACGGAGCTCTACGATGGGTACAAGGAGGCCAAGAGGGCCCTCCAGACGGCCATCAAGCGGTCCAAAAAGCTGGGCCGCGATGAGCTGATGGAGACTCTGGAGCGGAACCCGTGGGGGCGCCCGTACCTTATGGTAAGGGGCAAATTACGCCCTAAGGCGCCCCCACTGACTCAGAGTCTCCAGCCGGAGCGGTTGGAGGAGGTCCTGGACTCCTTGTTCCCGTCGAGAGCGGAGGAACATATTTCTCCGCGCATGGCTCCGTCTCAGGCGCCCAACGCGGAAGGCAGCGAGAACGACGTGCCTGTAGTCACCGAGGGTGAGTTAGGGGCGGCTGTACTGCGGCTTAAATCCCGCAGAAACACCGCCCCTGGACCCGACGGCATTCCAGGCCGAGCGTGGGTCCTGGCTCTCGAAGAGCTTGGGCCTCGACTAATTGGGCTCTTTAGCGCATGCCTCGAGAAAGGCCAGTTTCCCAAGGTCTGGAAGACAGGGAAACTGGTCTTGATTCGAAAGGCGGGGCGGCCGGCAAATTCCCCATCAGGGTACCGGCCGATCGTGTTGCTCGACGAGGTGTGCAAGCTCTTTGAGCGCATTATTGCCCAACGCCTCGTCGGGCACCTCACACGCGTGGGGCCTGATCTGGCGGATAGCCAGTTCGGCTTCCGTCAGGGACGCTCCACCGTGGACGCGATCATGCGCATTAGAGGCCTGACGGAGGAAGCAGTCTCACAGGGTGAGGTGGTGGTGGCGGTGTCTCTCGACATCGCCAACGCATTCAACACCTTGCCCTGGAGCTGCGTCAGGGAGGCGCTTATCTATCATGGAGAGCCATAACTTACCCGAGCTGGCTAGGGCCGGGTCGGCGAGATGTGTCGTGCGGTGTTCCACAGGGATCAGTTTTAGGGCCGCTCCTGTGGAACATCGGTTACGACTGGGTGCTGCGTGGTCCGTTGCTCAGAGGGGTCGGCGTAACATGTTACGCCGACGACACCCTCGTTACGGCGCGGGGAGCAACGCACCGTGCCGCAGCACTTAAGGCCACGGCAGGGGTTGCTCAGGTCGTGGGTCGGATTCGGCGGCTGGGTCTTGAGGTCGCCCTTCACAAATCCGAGGCTCTGTGCTTCCACGGACCTCGGATGGGGCCACCTGCGGGATCCAGCCTACAGGTAGGGGGCGTCAGCATCGGCATCGAGCCCTCGATGAAGTATCTGGGGCTCGTACTCGATGGCCGGTGGAACTTCGGACACCATTTCCGAAGTTTGGTCCCAAAACTGAGGGGAGCATCGGCCGCACTCGCGCGGCTGATGCCCAACATCAGGGGACCCAACGCTCCCTACAGGAGGCTGTACCTTGGGATCGTGCGAAGCATGGCCCTGTACGGGGCTCCCGTATGGGCGGAGACCCTGACGGCCAGCAATGAGGCTAGACTGATGAGCCCGCAGAGAGTGATGGCCGTCAGGGTGATAAGAGGATACCGCACGATCTCCGGTGAGGCGGCATGTCTCCTAGCCGGGACCCCTCCATGGGACCTGGAAGCGAGAGCCCTTGCGTCACTGTTCAGATGGCGCAAGGAGGCGCTGGAGCGGGGCCAAAGGCCTGCGTCTCGAGAAATCGAGGCCCAGCGGACCCTGCTCCACCAGGAAACCCTGGAGACATGGAAGATGCGACTTGAGCAACCAAAGGGGGGATTCGCCACAATCGCGGCCGTCAGACCGGTCATGGACGAGTGGCTGGAGAGAAGACACGGTGCTCTCTCCTACCGGTTGACACAGATGCTTGCCGGGCACGGTAGCTTCGGTAGGTATCTGTGGCGAAAACACCGGGAAACCACGGCCGAATGTCAGCACTGCGAGGACCGCAGCGATGACACGGCGCTCCACACGCTGGTGGAGTGCACGGCGTGGGCACAACAGCGACAGGTCCTCGTAGTGGGTCTGGGCGTGGACACCCTCTCGCTTGAGGCCATGGTGCGAGCCATGCTCTCCAGCGGGAGTAAGTGGGACTGCGCCGCCTCGTTCTGCGAGCAGGTCATGCTCGCGAAGGAGGCGGCGGGCCGGGTGCGGGAGAGAACTCTCCCACCCGAGTTCCGCAGTCGGCGCCCCGGGCGCCGCCGACGTGTCTTCGCCGAGGACTATCGGCCTCCATGACCGGGGGTCTGAGGACGGTGGGAGGGCCGCTCACCGTCCTTACAGAAGCAGGCCCATGACGGCAGCGTGACGTGAGCACTCACGCACGCCCCCCTTAGAAGCGGGGTCACACCCGAAACCCCCCATAGACGCGGGATTGCACCCGAACCACACCCTGGGCGAGGCCGCATTGGCGGCCGTAGGTCTGTTGGGAGTCACGGGACATCCTTCCTGAGGGCTTACCCGGGGCTCTCAACCATAGGCTGTTGGGCGTTACGTGAGGTTTTTTAGTCGGTAAGAGTCCGGCATAGCATCCTACGAGGATTTTCCCTCACGTTAAAAAAAAAAAAAAAAAAAAAAAAAAAGGTATGGTATTAATATTTCGAGTAGGTATTATAATGTTTCCCGTTGCATTTACCCCCGTCGCGCTTATTATAGTCGCGTCGCGTCGCTTGTATTCATTATGGCGCATCACATGAGAGTGAGAAGGATGTGTCTTTAACACCTCTCGTTAAAGTGATATAATGTTTCCCGTCGCTTTTACTTCCACCCATCCGTTTTCCGGTATGGAACTCATCGCGTGCGAGTCCGACTCGCACTTGGCCGGTTTTGATCGTTCAGTTGACTGGCTGCCACTGTAGACCAAATTTACTCCCGTCACGTCGCTCATACTTTAAAACTTAATAAGAGGGTTATTGTAAGTGAACCTTAAAAGATAGGCATATGCTGTCAAGGACTTTTTTTATAACTTTTTAAGAGAAACAATTTTGTAGTATACAATTTTTACGTAACTTTAACTATTTATGCAGCGTCAGCAATGGAAGCTCTCAAAAGAAAGAAATAATCCCCGTTCTCGAAACATTATTCATGGCTGCTCCGCTCCTATTCGTCTTAGCTTGATGTTATAGTGCCATTAGCCAGCCTAAATAAATGGACTATTAAACTGTAAAATAATTTTTGAAATGCAACCAGTAGTTTCTGAGATCCTAGTACAAACAAACTCTTCAGTTTCATTATATCGTGAGCAAACTTTAAGAGATAGACAAATTAGGTTATTGTGAGCGAACCTTAAAAGATAGGCATATGCTGTCGTGGACTTTTTTTTAGAACTTTTTAAGAGAAACAATTTCGTAATACACAATTATTACCTAACTGTAACCATTTACGCAGCGTACGCCTCGGAAGCTCTCAGACAGTAAAAAATATTCCCCGTTTTCAAAACATTCTTGATTGCTGCTCCGCTCCTATTCATTTTAGCGTGATGAAAAGTATACTATAACCTGCCCAGGAGTATGAAGAATAATTGTATCAATTTTCGTTAAAATCCGTCGAGTAGTTTTTGTTTCTATAAGGAACATACAGACAGACAGACAGACAGACAGACAAAAATTTTACTGATTGCATTTTTGGCATCAGTATCGATCACTAATCACCCCCTGATAGTTATTTTGAAAATATATTTCATGTGCAGAATTGACCTCTCTACAGATTTATTATAAGTATAGATAGATAGATAGATAACAAACAGTTTCCGGCTGTACATAAGTTCAATTCACTTAATCCTTTTCTAGGAGATCATCAACTCATTCGTGTGGGCGGAAGGTTAGCACAATCACCATTCAATTACGATAGATTCGTAATAATTTTGAGTACGACTTGAATTTTTCCTATTATTTTCAGATCTCTGCTTGTAATATTTTAATCGTAGTAATCGTTTTGTTTGACAGCTGACCCTTAGCCCTTTACTGATCCAAGCGCTGTTTTTAGGTTTGTGTACGATTTTTCGTTTGACTATGGGAAAACACAGACCAAAAAAACAAAGAAAATAGCTCATGGAATTTAGAATAAGCCAAATCTAGGCTTGACTCCGAATATACCTCACTGAATGAAAGATTCGTCATACATTATTTAAATTTGTTAATATTGTCACTAGATAATTCTCTTTTGGATACTGAATATCTTGTAAGCGTAGTTTTCCTGTTTGTTGTAGGAATGGTAAGTAATTGGGCTGTTTCGTGGTCTGACATTCCAAGTTGAAGGATTTCGCCCTTAGCTGTACTGTTATTACTAATAATATGGTCTATACAGGTTTTTTGTTGTCGTGTCGGTTGAGTTATGTGTAGTGTCAAGTTGAAATTTTTAGCTAAGTCAAGTAAATTAGATGATTCCTTGCTTCTTTTCAATATAAGTATCTATATTTATATCACCAGCAATTACAATTTTTTTGTCAGAATTATATGCAGTCTTTCTTAATAAAATGTCAATTTTTTCAAAAAATATAGTTGGAGTCTGGGGTTCTATATAGGCATATTATGATGAGGTTTAGATCAATCAATTGAACGGCACAGCATTCAAAATGACTCTCTATCGACATCTCTTTAATGTGGGGCAGCTCCACAGGTTTTAGATCATATTTTGCTAGTATGCATACACCACCGCGTTGCGCGTTTTTTGTTTTCATTCTACAAAATGAAGAAATTAATTTATAACCGTGGACATTTACAAAACATTGTTGACTACCTTCCACAAAAGTTTCCGACAGACATATAATGCATGGTTCAAGTTTGATACATAGAAGTTCATGCAAACGTATTTCAAACTCTTCAATTTTATTAAGCAAACCTGCGATATTTTGGTGTAATACCCTTAAAGAGTTTTCAGTCTTATTTTTCACGAAAAAGCCCTAACTTGTTTGGGTTGTCCTTTGTTTTTTTAGTGAAATAGTAAGGGATAGTACCTTTTTTAACTTTGGTTGCAAGAGTGTCTGTATGTGTGTTGCCCTCTTGCCTATTGCCGCTCTCATCGGAATTAACGTCGAGTTGACTTTTATTTTGCCGGCAAAATAATAAGGAATAGTTCCCTTTTTGGCCTTAGTCGTAATAGGAGAGCATTGAGGAGCCGTATCTACACGAGTCATCCCCGGTGACATGTGCGGTTCATATTTATGATACATAGTTGACTTTATGATACGCTTAGTCTTTTGAGGCAAATATTTACAATTATAATCTAGGCTGTCAACATTTAGATTAATAGTATTACAAATGCCAAATAATTTATACGTCACATTAATATAAATACAATTAGAATAGTAGTTGCATATTTTTTTCAACATATTATTTAATAGTAGTTCATTCAAGGATTTATTTTGAGAACACTTAGAACTAAGAAGCTAACCTGCGGAAAACAATTAATTATGGAACATAGCTCTATCATAATGCTTGCTTCTGGTTGAATGAAGGCGCTGACCTTGTATTTTTCATATTTGCTATCTGTCCGTGATGTGACCAACTTAGATGACAATCCCACACACTGTTTACCGCCTAGGATGTATAGGGTATTTTGTGTTGTTTTAGGATTATATTTAATGTTGCTTTCTGGTTGTGGTGGGTTTTCCTGAGTGGTGTCCTTTTCCCATACTTCTGTTTGTGTTGCGCGATTAACCGGCAGAAACTGCGATGTATTCTGTTGTAAATCGGTTTTCGATAACAATCGAGCAGCACATTAAGGGTCTGTACTTAACGTTTTCTCAGGTAGTGTAAGAGGGCTAGTGTTGAAAGTTTCCGTAAGCCGGCGCTTGACGTTGTTTTTTTTACTAGACGATATTTGTTTTCGCAACGACGAAACCGGACTTCTGCATATTTGTTTCATCACGGCTACCTCTTGTGTCAAGTTGGCTATTTGTTTCTTTAATTCTACATTTTCTAGAATGACATTGTCTAGCTCATTTTGTGTATTTTCTAAACTACGTTTTAAGCTGCTTATTTCAGATTTCATCTCCTCCCGATGTGCAGGTAAAAAATTTGTGGAAAGATCCAGGCTTTTGCCTAGCAGTTCTGATGAACTCGAGGTGTTGAGTGAAATACTCATTTCAATATTATCGAGCGAGACTGCTCTGGTAATTGGTTTTCTAAAAGTAATATTTCCTAAATCCTCCATGTCGTTTTATTTCTCGTTTGTTTTTCTTTTTTGCAGAAACGCCCTTTATGTATTTGCTTGCGTAGCAATAGCTATATTAGGCGCTGTACGGTTGAGAATCAAGCTGTTAAAGTATTACTAATAATTTTCTGCATGTGTTTTTTTTTTTTCAGTTGGAATAAACTTGACTAGATAGCGAGCAGTGTATGAGCAATAACTGAACGCAGTTTTTCCACTTGGCCACATCTATCAACTGTCATGAGTATGTCAATCAAAGTTGTCAAAGTTGTCAATCTTCACAATATTTTGATTTTCTTGTTCGTTGGTGTGCAAAGATATTTTGAAAACTGATATGTTTATTATCAGTGGTTTGCGTGTGTGTGTGATTTTTGAAAATGGTCCAACGTTCTACAAAATATTATCAAGTTGTTTTACTCACAGTTTTACTGGTTTACTGCCAAGGGATGTTTCGCAACGTATGTTTGAAGGTTATGTACTAAACTTTTTTCACTTTTTACGCAGTTTCAATAGGATTTATCATTAATTTTATTTTTTATCACTAAGAGGACTCGTAAGTCGCTGTTTACACGGCGAGTCGTAAACTAAAAACAGGGGCTATAATTATTACAGGATTGGTAACTACAATAGAAGCTTTGTAACGCGTTCTTGCCCGTCTAGTGCGAGTGTGCACATTGGAAAATGACCATAGACTCTGCCCACCACATTTTAACAGGTATTTATTTATCACCTACCAAGTGTCTGATAATAATCAATAAAAACCTCTTCCTTTTTTGAAGTCGATTAAAAGGACAGCATATTTTTATGTCGATTTAATATTTTAGGCATAGGTTGATGTGCACGGTAGTGGGAGTGGCAAGTAATAAACGCTTCATTTGTTAATCGCTGGAGCCTATAGTATCCTAATAGGTAATTATTGTGCACTCACTATATATATTTAAGATAAAACTATAGTAAGGTTTAGTAGATTTCTGATGTATATCCATATCCATATGCAATATATTATGAAGTTCCGTAAATCATGGAAATCATATCTTAAAAAGAAAATATCTGTAATGTTCAGTTTATTTTTGCAAAAATAATTGAAGTTGTTAGTATTAGCGAAGTTTAGTTACAAATAAAACAATTGCCATTTCGTTTAAAAGAAAATAGTAAATGAAACGCTTTTCTTCAACATCAAACAAATTGTCTCATGTACGGGTGCAGGAAGGAGGAAAACCGTCGCATTCTTTTGAGGTGTAGGATGTAGGAGCGTTAAATCATTGTTAATGTTCCGCTCTCGTGGCATGTTGTGGTTATTGGAATTTTTGTCTTTTATGCATAAGGAAGTAGTGATGCGGTATAATAGTAGCATAAAGCAACTAAAAATGGAGAAAAGGTACTTATTCATTTCACACTATAAAATAATTATAAAGAACTCGGTAAACACTAAAGCCAAATTATATAGATTGATATTTGGTATTATATTTCTTACTAGTTTTGCCCTGCGGTGTCCCAGGTTATATACTTCGAGCCCGCCTCTCATCGCATACCCAAACTCTAACATTTTTTATTAATGTATGGAAGTTTAAAAATATGAACCTATTACCACGCAACCTTTTTGTTATATGATTTGTCAACGCTTACCCTCTTGATTGAATATTCGAGACAGAATATCAAACTGTAGTAATGCACGTTAAATTCCGGGAGCTCACGTGCGGTTAAACAAGAATGTTCAATCGCATATTTTGTGCTTAATTATTAAGCAGCCACATGACATGTTCACTGAGTTCGATGAATGAACGGAATTTTAATTAGCAACACTTAATAAGATGTTGCTACTGTACTGTACATTTTTAATTACACACTACCGAATGTGTAGCGTTTAATTCTGGTATTGAATTTACAATGAGTCTACCAGTATTTGTATCAGATTTTGTTGTACATGACTTAACTACGTAAAGTGATGTGTATTGATCGTAATGTTAACTAGCTGAGCATTTACTGTTGTGGAAATACAACATCATCTTAATGACGCCCTGTGACTTCGTCGCTGCACGTCACCTAATTGACCTGAATATAATGCCGCCTCAAGCTCCCGGATGGCGATCGATCAAACCGTTAGGGAGCCACTGCGTGTTAAAAACAATAAACCTCGCACGATATTCAATAACACATTATTCTTCCCTTGCGTGTCTCAGTCGGGTATGAATGCCATTCAATCTACTCGTGGTGACAGTGTTATTATTTTACATGTATAGTGAAATGTTTATTAGGTTTCGAAACTTGGCTCAATTTGAGCTTAGCGATCTAAGCTCAAAGTGTGAACTTTTTTATTAAAAAGTTTTCACTGAATATTTTAGCTTTAAACTACGAATGAAGTAGACATTTTCAGATATATTTAGGTAAATAGTATCTCAATTAGAAATTTTGGCCCGCACGGCGGCTTGGACATAATTGGACAGCTCTAGCAAATATTTGATGAATTCCATAATTGAAAAGATCTTCCCTTGTGTAATGTCAAGAACATAAAAGAGGTAGCTATCTAACGGGATCAGAAACACAATTCAGGTCGTGACTTGTAATTAACCTTTGATAAGGTGACTCCGTTTGAAGTAATCCACGAGCCCCAACAATCAGCGGTAATTTATTACACGAGATCCCAAACAGACATAATAAAATGTCCACGTAAAGCTGAGAAATGTTTGCCACAACCTTTATAGTAAAGCGGCTATTCATCGCACTGATCACTTTTTCCTTATAAACTAAATGAACCTCATTTATACGTACAACAAACGTTTGAGCTAGAAATCATGAAGTGATTGTTGCAAACCTGAGCATCTTTGTCGTTTGAACTTTTTATGTTATTTTGTCGTTGTGTTGAATTATATAGAAAGCTTCCTGAGGCGGTGACTAAGCTCAGTGAAGGGTAATTCAAGTCATATAGCTCTCTCAAAGAGCACGTTATAATGAGTAAAATATTTTATGGCATCAATGATAACATTCAACACAAAGATGTCTGAAAACAAATTTTTGCACCTGCATCTTAACTCAGTTGATAAAAGAAATAATGTAACTGCTTTTCATTATTATATATTTTAACCGGCGGTGTAGCTTGCCGATTCTTCTCTGCTGTTGTCTGCGAATCGGGGGAACATTAATAACATTTTATGATTAGAATTCCTTGGGGCCAAAATTGAATAAATCTTATGATAACAGAATACACTGAATAATTGGATATTAATGTAGGAATATTTATACGAGCGTTGATTCTCAATTGCATCCGAAACTGATGAAACCTGGTAATTATGCTAAATGTTTGCTTATGTCTAGCCTATAAACAATCACATACAATTTGAACAGCACGGCAGTATTGGCTGCGAGTGCGGCATTACAAATAACTTTTCACTTAAAAATAGCGAAATAGAAAGTTTCTTTAAACTTTCAGATTGCATTTGAATTTCAAAACAGACCGAAACAAAAATTCAAGCCAATGAACATTTAAATTTACGTAGAGACCAGAAAAATAGAATTTTATTTCGTACTCATAGAATGGGACAATATCCTTAAGAAAATTGGCTAATTTACTTTGAACTAAGTACTGTATTATACCCGAGACTAAAAAATATTACTTTCCCACCTAATCCCTGTTATTAATAATCATCAATCCTAATACAAAGTTAGCAGTCCAACTTTCAAATTCAAATCAATTTTTATCCGACAATACTTAATCTATGGATTCTATTTGCTACGCTTAAATTCAATTTATCTTTGAGAGGGTAGATTGCATATCGAAGATGGCGGTATGTTTGAAAATGACAGTTTGTGGATGTTTATAATAACCCTTCGTCTATTTTGACATTTGATAGGTGAAATTACCATGGAAGGATCACTTGGTAGTAGTTTCAAAATTTGCTCTAAAGTACTTACCTACTGTGACATGGTCGTTATAGAAATTAAAAAGAATAAGGTTTATCTATTTTATTTATATAAAGAATTAGACCTAAAAATATACTAAGTATGTCTAATGTATGTTGTTACGAAGTTCAGTCTGCCATGTTTATTGTTCACTTCATAAATCAATCAATTATATTTAACTTAATTTAAATATAATGTTGGTAAACTTTAGGTATTTTCGCATTTAATATATTTTTTTAGTAATCAAAGTCTTTACGTGCCTTAACTTTGTACTACGATCCAACATCCATCCAACTCATTAACCGATCTAATAAGACTTATAAATGTAAACTAGCAACAAACCTACGTAATGCCAACCATAATTTGTACAACATAATCTAATAGCTCAAACCCTAACAAACTAACACTAAAACGATCCAAATAACTGCATTAAACTGCGGGTCGTGAAGGACGTATTATCCGAGCTCATTTAATTACGTAGAGGTCAAACGGGAGAGCCAGCTGTCCGAACTGATGTCGAAGATTCGCCCGCTTATAGATAATGAGGATGCTCCTCAGTTGTAATGTTCCTAGTTTAAATTGGTTTAGAATGTTTCAACGGATTATGGAAGAGTATGGATTTAGTAGCTTCGGAAGGGTATGGATTTGGACGCTTCCAATGATATGAAATGAATAGTTTAAGTCTGCTATAGTCTTTACTTAATCTGTTGGGAGATAGGCGAGATGATAATATGTCTGTTGTACAAAACGGACATGTCGAAATCCGCTAACGTGTTATACCTATTTATGGGAGTACCAGGATCTTCAGGATTCATACATAGGTAGGCCTTTTTCCCTGAAGGGGTAGTATATGCCCACATTCCACCTTATACTTTTATGTTCCACGTAATAGGTGGCGAGCCGGTGTTGAAATAGACAGGTGCAGGTTGTGACGACCCGCAGTTGACATTTTTAAGATAATGATAATGATAATGATAATGATAATGATAATATTTATTCACATATAAATAGAGTACATTAGGTGTTCACTAGTTACATAGATTACAGATCTTCTATTTAGCCACACAGGCATGTGAAATGCACATAAACATTATTTACAATCATGTCACGCAGTAACATCAGTGATTAGACAATTTATCATGCACAGAAATGAGACACTTGCATGCAATTAAGAAACCTAGATACTAGCACATTTCCTTAATTTCATAAAACGCACTCTCCATTAGCCAGGTTTTAAGTTTTTTCCTAAATTGAGTCAGTGGTAGATCCTTAAAGCATTGTGGTAATTTATTGTATAATTTTATGCACATAGCATAGCATTTTTTCCGGTACATTACAGTTCTTGGCACAAATTTATGTACCAGCCTATTGGGATTTCTTGTATTTCGTGGGTATATGTCCTTCGCGGTGACAAATAGCGAAGGATTATGTTTTACGAATACACCTATCTCGAAAATATACATTGAAGACCTTCAACTTGGCTTAACGATAGTCATTTTACTAATATTTCGAGTTTTCCTTGTCTACGCAATGGATCGTTTTGCAAAAGCGTTCCCTTAGTCGCCTCTTACGACACCCTCGGGGTGAATTGGGGTGGAGACAAATTTAAAAGGGATTTGCTATTTATTAACTGGGACTTCATTCTAGAACATGGCTAATGCAGGTTACTCTTACTTACTAATTTGGCTTAACGACTGCATTACTGGCAACCGGGATCAACGTCTTAACGTGCCTTCCCAAACACGGAATCATAGTCACAAAGTGGTTACGTGGTGCTTACCCATCCAAGGACCGACTAATGTGAAAGCAGCTTAATGCAGTGAACGTTTACAATAAATAAACAAATAAAAATGTTGAAGTTTATTTTATGAAGAATTTCGGCAAGCAACGGGGTTTCTAGCAATATCAAAACGTAGTTTTTCATTGAACATCAATCAAATTGTAAAGCTCTTTGCATATTTATGGATTGAAATGACATTTCGATTTAAAAAATAATACCTTTCTTCAACTCGCTATTCAAATGTCAATGCTTCTTTCACACCTCCTTCGATCACATTCTCACAAGTACGAGTACTTTTTCATTATGTCAGCGCAAATAAAATCGAAGGTTTTTTGAAGCTTTCGCAAATTACATGTCGACCCGGCTCACTTGAAGTTTTTTGTAAATCATCCACTGATTTCCTATTACAGTACTTTTTACAATGGCTGTGTTGATTCAATTACAGGTACATACATAAACACATATAGTCACGTTATTATGACTGGGGGAATACGCAGAGGAGTACTACTATTTTAGATCACTGTGGTGGCAGACTAACTTACGGCCCACCTGACAGAATGTGGTCACCGTGACTTATGGACGTTTGCAACAGCAGGTCAGCTTTTTGCAATATAGATCCACATATTTCCACTATTTACTTTTGTCCGACGTAATAGTAGAGAGACAAAGACAGGTATAGGTTGAGGATATGTAATTATTCGCCGTTTAAAAATTTCAAGTCGCCCCAAATGCGCTGACAACCGGTAATAAAGGCTTATATGCCTTCTGAAGCACCAACACGCCAGTATATAAAAAGACACAATGTGGTCAAGTCCCCCATCTGTGGACCAATCACAGTGAAATATTATGCACACCGCAGTGATCGTTGGCAGAAAACTGAGTTAGTGTAACAACAAACACCACGAGCGCTTTTGCTTCATTGATCAAACGTCTATAATATTTGATTTGCTCTATAAAATGCTGTCAGACTCGTATTATAATTACCAGTGAAGTACTAAATTATGAATACCAGTTCCACGTCAACCATTGCGGTAATCAAACCAGATATACCCAGAGGGAAACCTATAAAAACTTCCAAATGTATTTAATACTAGGAATGTTCCGAACCGCACTTACAATCACTGAATAAGTATTGAAGCAGCGACCGTTAGATAAGGCAATGTGGAATCTTATCCATTATTACCATAAAAAGGATCCATTTGCAAACTCTGGGATATACACTGAGGCTCCCTTCCTTAGTACACTTTACAACAGTAGCAAGTTATAGTACATTTGTTCTGAAATTGCCGCAGGATAACTTGATACGGGATAATATTTTAAGCTGTAAGTAACTCCAAGTGTATTGGGCGGGAAATATTAATTTGATACTATGATAACAGCAGCAGTAATTGTTAAAATTTCCTTAATAAGATTACACGGGTTGAGTTGCGTAATGTTTTGGTACATTTAATAGGCTTGGAGTAATATTCAAAGAGTTGGGTTTTAATTTGAGTTAGTTGGAAGAAAATGCTCATATTATAATGGATGGGAGATTATTTCGTATCAAATGAGAAGCAATTATGTTTTGTTTCGACTCCCATCAACATGGAAATATTAGTTATTTACATCATCAAAGTACTTTTTTTTAATTGAAAGAATCGTGGATACTAAGCAGAGTTAATATTTACTGTACCATTCGTCGATATTAAAGACAAATCAGTTGGTAACTGACACTAGTGTCAATTTGCTCTATTAAATTTTCCCCAATAAGGCAGCTGTGATCTCAAAAGAAATTGCTATGACAAGTTTTATATAATCCGATAAGATATCTGCGACTTGATGAAAAAAATACTATTGGAAATGGAGACTATGAACAGTCAAAAACTAAATACTTTTAAAACTAGAATGCACAATGCCTAAGCTAAGTCCTACTGCTAAGCTAACTGCCTAATAGAGTTGTCAAATTCATTATGATGTTCAAACACACTATCGTGAAAATTACATAATCTAACAGTAGTATTAGTTTGGTGCACTTTCCTGTTTTCTGTCCTCTATATCTTTAGCAAAATACAATACACTTATTTTGGAAAATTTACTGCCTCTGAGGATCATAATTCTTTTTGATATTGTAGGATCATAACAAAACAGACCCCGATGTTATAGTATGATCATGAAGCTTAGCAAAAATTGAAGAACGAAGAAAACTTGTGAAAGAAAACTTGTGTACTGAAAAAACAAAATTGTGCTAGTACTGAGTTTAGTTTCTATATCAGTTTGTTGTGGTAACAGCACTGTATTGGATAACGCTCATTAGGCGCAGGTTTGCATATAAAATACATTTAGTTTTGACAATAACGTGATCTTCTTTCGTATACTTGTAACGAGTCAACACGAATACAAGTATAAATATAAAAGTGACAACTGGAACTCCTGTCGAACCTAATCAAAAAGATGTGAAAGTCATGTATCATTAGGATAATCAAGACGTGATTACCAAAGTAACTCAAGAAAGTAGCTTTCTCTTTTCATCGCATTAGTGACTTCAAAGAAAACGTCAGTGAGAGTTTTGAAGTTTCGTTAAATGTTTAATTTGGGATTTGTTGTTAATCTCTGGATTGTCGCGTCAGAAGTTTTGGTCTACAACCTACTATTCAATTAGTGCTACTGATCTCTTTAAGAACACGTTCAGATTGTTAAAAGTAGCAGCTGAATATGCTGACCTTCATTTTCGGATTTCGGATTAAATTTGTGACATGAGTACTATTTCTCTCTGTCCAGAATAAAAATCTCACTGAGTTTTCACAAAGTCGACTGTAGACGGAACGTATTTTGATACCGTCATCCACTGAGCCTTTTCCCAAACCAGTTGTTGTCACTTTCCATTCACACTGCGATACGACTGAACTTCAATATTTTCCTAGAAGCGACTGCCATCTGACCACCACAACCAATTGGCGATATCAAAATTCTGTAGTTATTATTATTATTTTCTTGTGGGGGACGCCGACCATGCCAAGCGGACGATCCGACAGCCTTTTCTGCCCATTTCGTCCATTTCCCCAGCCACCTCACTGGGATTAGATTGGGTATCCCAGCATTCTTCACGGCGCCCCGTCAAATCTTCTAGTATCCTTGCAGAATCGGACTATCTGATCCACCTTCAAAAGTTCCAGATCCTCTATGTTCAGTCTGTCGGTGCCCATAGTCTCCCATCTGCTTAGAGAGTACATTGGGCACTCAGCCAGTAGGTGGAGACTGGTCTCTTCTTCCTCCAAGCATTCTGGACATATGGGGTCGTCTTTAACTCCTATCACTGTCAAGTGCCTATTTAGGTGACAGTGCCCTGTTATTATCTTAATAACCAGGCTCATATTTGCTCTGGTCAATTTAACCAGTTGGCTGGTTCTTTTCGCATCCATGCCTTTGATGAAGATCTTTGACTGTCTCATTCCAGTCGATGATCTCCATCGGCGGTTGGTTTCTACTGTTATGCTCCTGCTGATTACTCCCTTGGTGATTTTGTGAGCGATGGGAATCCCAGGCTCAGCTCTTACCAAGCTTTCTTCTACTCCCTTTCGGGCTAGATTGTCTGCTATTTCGTTGCCCGGGACTCCCGCGTGCCCGGGCACCCAGGCTAGACTCACTTGAGTGCTTTCCGCCAGCCTGTCGAGTGACTCTCTGCACTCTTTGACAATTGCTGACATTATTTCTTTTTTATTCAGTGCTTTCAGTGCCGCCTGGCTATCGCTATATATGTTGCCTTTCTGGTCTTGTGACGGGAAACCATTTGCGCACACTCCGTGATGGCGTCTCATCTCATAATGTCCTTTTCTCGAAATGTCCTTTCTCATAATGTCCTTTTCTCGAAATGTCCATTCTCATAATGTCCTTTCGCAGATTGTCCTTTTCTCGAAATGTCCTTTTCTCGAAATGTTCTTTTCTCAAAATGTCTTTTTCTCGAAATGTTCTTTTCTCAAAATGGCCTTTTCTCGAAATGTTCTTTTCTCAAAATGTCCTTTTCTCGAAATGTCCCTTTCTCAAAATATGTACACTACAGGATTAACCCCGCTCAATTTGAAATAAAAGAATTTTTTTTTTATAACCACTAAGTTACCACCAGTCACTTGGTAAATTAGATGTTATTTTTTTATAACCACCTAAACAAAACTTAGGTGGTTATAAAAAAAATAACCACGAAGGCTAATGCGGAAGCTCCGCTGCGCTCCGCTGCGCTCCGCTCCCGCCTTAGCCTTCTAACCTAACCTATCCAAGTCGGATTGAGCAGGGTTAATCCTGTAGTGTACATGTTTTGAGAAAGGAACATTTTGAGAAAAGGACATTTCGAGAAAAGAACATTTTGAGAAAAGAACATTTCGAGAAAAGGACATTTGGAGAAAAGAACATTTCGAGAATAGGACATTTTGAGAAAAGAACATTTCGAGAAAAGGACATTTCGAGAAATGGACAATCTGCGAAAGGACATTATGAGAATGGACATTTCGAGAAAAGGACATTATGAGAAAGGACATTTCGAGAAAAGGACATTATGAGATGAGACCCGTGATGGCGCTGATTTCCGCCTGAAAGACGCTAGCGTATTTGCCTAGGCTTATATGTCTATTGATCTCAGTTCCGTTTTTGCATTTGATGTGCACTCCAGAACCGGATAGCTTTATTGACTCTATTCTAGAGCCATCTGTGTAGCAGATAGCGCCCTTGCCGTCGTCTATCTGCCAGTCTTCCTTTGTTCCTATGTGAATTCTATATTTTTTGTCAAAGATCCTCTGTTTTCTGATAAGATCATTGTTGATTAGGATCATTGACATTTTGTCCTCATAAGTCTTGCTGATATTTGCATGTCCGCCGTCTGCTGGTGTCGCCCTCCATAGGCCCATGCTCTTTAGCTTGAACCACTGTTTAACATCTTTCTTATTTATTTCTAAGTCCAGGGGGTGCAGCCCCAGGATGATCTCTAGCGCGGCTGTTGGTGTGGTCCTCATCGCACCCGTGGTCATCAGGGTCGCTAGCCTCTGTACCTTATCTAGTATTGTCTGATTTGTCTTGTTGGCGGCTTTGTGCCACCATACTATTGCTCCATGTAGGATTCTTGGTAGGATATGGCTTTATATATCCATATTACTGTCGCAGGTCTAATACCCCACGTTTTTCCTATTGCACTTTTACACTGCATTAGTGCCATTTTGGCCCTTAAGCATGTGTTTTCAATGTGCTTCTTAAAGGTTAGAAGTTCTGTAGTTAGACTATGACTTTTTATATATGGTTGTTTGTTTTATAAGGGGAGGTTCTCCTTTCGTACTAGTAGTCAGTGTTCTTCACTACACAATGCGTTGACGTCAGGCATCGCTATACAAAACGATATCTCCCTACCGTGTAACAAGCGGGCTGCTTGAAAAGCCACAAAGCCAATTGTATAATCACATTCAATCAACGTATTTCGTTACCGAGTGATCACAACAATGTTGCGAACACCAAAGGCAAGTCCGTACTCATTAAATAGGTATTTAATGACTTTGATCTTAGTCAATAATATAATTTGACAATGTATTGCCGACAATACATCTTCACTGAATCCACTCAACACAAAATAAACCGGTGGGGTTTATTTTGTGTTGAGTGGATTCAGTCAGTCAGCTAATCAAACAATGGCATTCGTTAAATTCAATTACGCCTGTCTGTAAAACATGTAAATAATGTGGCAGTCAAAATTGCCTATTGTTTACAACTTCCTCCAGTCTATAGTAGGGTACATCAGAAACTTTCTTGCTCATTGTTTCGTATAAAGTGTAAGCGGCTTTCATTATAAACTTTCCGACAAACGAGTCTTGGAAAAGTTTGAGGTAAGTATAAGTATTTTTATGAAGATTTTTATTTCTTTGGGAGACTGCTTTACTTGTGTAGAATGTCTTGAATCTTAACTATCCAAGAAGAGTTCAGCATTTTTTAGATGAAATTGGCTATTGGCTGTGAGTAACTACAATAAATTGCAGTTACTCAGTAAATACATAATGAGAAGTGCACACACAGAGAGACGGACAAATGCTGTATCTAGAGTTGATTATTATTTTTCCACAGTTTTCTTGAGACTGTTACTTTTATCTTTTGTGTTTAAAGAATGAATACTGGCTGTATGTCCTAACATCTATGTTCTGTTAATAGTAGCGAGGAACTGTGGAAATTTTAAATTAAATAAATAAAAAAAATATTCTCTCTAGTTGTTTTTTAACTTACACATTGATTTAAGTAACAGTTAATGCTTGGTGAACGATTTGCAATATCCAACACCCCAAAAAAGATCTTAATGGAAAGTTGCCGTTGGCACCAAGTAAACAGGTGGCAAGATGAAAATAAGAAAAGCAAAGGAACGGAGATTAGGTTTTCTGTAGCGAAGGAGACACCATTGCGAGAGCGTAATTGAAAAATATTTACATTAACATCGGGGAGGGTTATTATTGCAACAAGCTAAATTATTACAATACACAATGCTAAAATGTCAAAATTATCTTAATTCAATATGGAAAACCAATCTTTTTTTGGTTTTTCATATTGAATAAAAATATTTTTTCTCGTAGCCTTAGATTTAGACGCGAGTCTATTAGTGTAAGTGACGAAAAATACCAACTAATAAGCAAAAAATTATATTATTGCACACAAATCCAGAAGGTCGTTCGTAGAAATATGTAGATACCTAGTAATAATCGTCTAAGGATTATTCAGGTGCGTAGATTACACATAGCCGCTATTGCATTCAATTAATGGTACTAAGTATGTACAGTAGTAGTATCTCGTGTATCACAAAATTAGATTCAAACTAGGGATGGCGATTCTTTCCGAAAAAGATCGATTTTTATATCAATTCGAATCGTGACCTGATGAATGGATTCCCAAAAAAATTAAGGTCAAATCTTCAATTACAATGTTCTTCAATATTCTTGACTGTTGGAACATTTAAAGAAGAAAAAGAAGAAAATTACAAATTAGCAATAATTATTGCTAATTTGTAATCGAACAATCGTCAATGAGGATCGAACAAATGATAATTAATAAGAAAATATTGATTTCAGTACTAAAAGTAGAAATATATGGTGAAGGGGGTCAACTTAAGGACAAAAATTTGTTTAATTAATTATAAATAAACAAAATACAAACAATTTAAATGTTCGAACAGTCAAGAACTAAAGAAGAACTAATAATTAGTACAAAAAAAGTGTGTGCGTGTAACCTTTACGCGCGATTGAAGTAAACCTTCTTTGTCATTGACGGCATCAAATGTTATATTAATATCATGCATTCGAATTTTGAATAGCGGAAACTAGGTTTTTTGCTATTCATAATTTATATAGCGTTACATCCGTCAGAGAAAAAAATCTTAGTTACTGTCAAGTCGCGCCTAAAGAAGTTTTACTTCAAAAGATCAAAAATTTAAAAAATTTAAGTGGGTCCAAATTCAGTGAGCCAAAAAAATCAAATTTCGATTTTAAAGGATGACGTTTCGATGCAATGAATTGATCCAGTACTACGTATCGATTTGAAAGATCGATTTTTTTGGCTGGAATAATCGTTTTTCGATTAAGATCTCAGATCGCCATCTCTAATTCAGACGTATCGCAGCTAGGCTCGTATAATTATTTTACCGTTGCAATTGCATTTCGTACACTTCACAATGCAAGCCGAATCAAAATTCCCAGTAAAATACATGAGCTTTTCGCTGAGGATTTTTGTTATGATATAAACTTGTCACAGCGATGTTTATCAAACGGAATTTCTAATTAAAGGAATACTTGGTACTTATAATATTTCACCACTCCTTGTGCACATTTTTAACAAATTGCCTCTACTCTATTTAAATAGGCCATGACATCGTTGTCGTTTCTCTTGATAAAGACCAACTTTATTTAATATAATTTTTCTACTTCATCTGTAGTCAATAGAAACGCAAGAATTGCGATTACGTAAAACCAAAATCACGTGATACGACTTGATAATAAATCGTTTACGCCCTTAGCTCACCTCCGCCGCGAAACCATGATAGCGGAACCGCAGTAATTCCGCCAAGTTCTGTCACATGTAGGCGGAGCGGAACACTAGCGAAACAGCCTGTTCTAATGCATAGATTTAACTATCTTCTATGTCTTTCACCGCACGGTTTCGTCAATCTGCTCCTACGCCAGTCCAACCTCCGCGCTTCGGCCGCCTTGTTATTGCGGTGCCGCGTTGTCTACGCGTCGGTTTGTCAAAATTGACAGAAATACAGAGCGGAACGGCGAAACTAATATTTTTTCAGTAAATGGACGTGAAGTTCACGGAAAAACTACTTCAAGCCATCAGAAATAGACCTTTTATGTATTTATTAAGTCATCCAGATAATAAAAATAATATGATAAAATTGCGATAGCGTCACATCGCCTAACTCGTGTCAGGTTCCGTTCCCCAGTTCCGCTGTTCAATCCACACTTGATCACAGCGGAATTCATTCAGCGGTTCCGCTGTTCTGGTTTCGCGGCGGAGGTGTGCCAAGGGCGTTAGGGTTTCTTTTTTCCGCATGAGTCGCCAAAATCATACCTGGAATTTTCACCTTGTCGCATTGCCCTGAATTCGTGTGACTCTGAATAACGTGCGTAAATCGTATAACAAATAAATGCGATGTAAGCGATTGTACGAATTGTGGGGCGCACACAATCTGTACAAACATCAGATTTGTACAAATTGTGTGAGTCGCGTTTACCAAAGACTAGAATATCTGACTTTTGGCTCCGATTCCACTCGCATGAAATGTTACTAGTCGTGGTTAATCACCTCACAGTAACTGGTTGGTTTTGAAAAGGTTAGGTCATTTACTTACTAACTAGTCATTGGGAATATATATTGGGTATCAAAATTATCCTATTATTTAGGTTTGAATGCACAAGTCTGTACTGGCTTGTACATATTTATACTACTAACCTATTGCAAGTACCAAGTTAATGTTCACCGCCGCTACAGCCGTTGTAATGCTTCTGATAAGACAGTGGGCAGTCCTACGCGTAAGCATGCATGTAAGCCGGAGATCAAACGCGAGTTCTATTGTGCGTTCCAGCGTCTGGTAGCCATTCTACTGGGTGGGACAAGGAACCCAACTCTATCTCACTCCAATGTAACCGCCAATCTTTGTCAGTCATCATTACGGCATTACACTCGCTGTGACTCTTGATGGTATCCATAAATTTTAGTTGGAGGTTGCTACTGTAGTGGCCTAAAGGCTGTGGCCTGTCGAGATGTTCTTGCGCTCGCTTAGAACTTTCAGCAATGTATGAAGCGCTGAAATATTTTTTGTCAGTTTATGAAACTATGTTTTGTGCAGACTGAATTCTTAAAGCATAGACCCGCACAACAACGTTACAGCTCGAATTTCCTGTACTATAATTTTAATGTAACGCATTATACAAATAAGTCTTCATCATAAATCTGTTAAGTAGCTTAAAATATCTAAGCGAACCGATAGCAAAAAAAGCCTACCGACATTAAAAGCATATCTATAAATTAATTTTAAAATTAACCATTTTAAGCCGTAAATTTTAATTGAAATTTTGTGTATTTTGACTCGGCAGCACATTTAAATTCCATCAGTTGTTCTGCACAATATTGACACGAAACTTTGCGATGTGTGAAAAGGATTCGGCTCCCGGTTTCATGGACTTGAAACTGTCGGCTAATTAATTATGCTGATGGCTATCTCATTTGAATATTGGAAATGAAGGTACAGTCACTGTTACGTACACGTACTGTACACATACACATCATAATATCTATAAAAATATATTAAAAATAATAGAAACATTGTGACACATTTTTAATATTTTAATCCTTTACACCGTTATGTTAAACAAATATCATACAAAAAATGTATATATACGCATATTAATAGAATTCGGGACTTCACGCGTAATACTATTTACTTACATTCACTGACGTTTCGAGCACGTTGCCACTCATAGTCTCTGTAATACACGAATAGAACCATTCGCTAAATGGATCAGAATTAGAACGTTTAGACCCCAATAACTCGCGAGTTACACGAATCGTTAGGCACCAGTCTATTAGGCTTGATTTTTTGTGACAGAATATAAGCTACGAAGTCTTGTCACATCGATGTTTAATTAGGTGGAAAAGCTATTTGAAGGAAGGCTGTGATTTCGTTTTGGATTGACATTGGGTCCAGTATCGACAGTTTGACAGGCGTTTGAACTCTCGATGTCCATTAGTATAAACTCAAAGATTAAGTTCTAAAACGAAATAGGCGGACACTTTTGGAAAAAGAAAATACAAATGAGCATTGAGACTCGACATTCTCCCTTCATCAATTGCAAGCCTTGTCTGCTCCGAGCCTGAAATTCATTTATGATCAGGTTATACCTCATATTATATTATAATACTAGCTGGTGCCCGCGGCTTCGCTCGCGTCATCGTCGGCTCATCACATCATTTTGTATTCTACCATACATACATACATTATTATGCATAGAAACCAGTATTCATAGATCCCAACTCCAGAGCCAGGGTTAGAAACCAGAGGCCTAAACACGGCGGTCGCTTACGCAGCACCGAGCTAGTCAGATATACATATATATTTATAGTCAGATATATTTTTTTATTTTAGACGCCTCCGTCATTTGCGCTGCGAAGTGGTTGAAGTTACTTATCAATCGTGTAAGACAAAATAGTTACTCTAAAGTCTAAAGAATTTGCCAATAGGCTGCGCTCTGCGGGCACCCCGGTCCGGTCAAGTAGAAAGCAGACCGCAATATATATGAACAACATTAACTGCTGAACCGCTGACCGGTTGCCCGGGCCGACATTATTATCATTGACTAAATTTTAATAGTCTAAGACGGCATCAATACCATTTTAAACTAAACTAACTACTTACTTATCCATTTCAGTCACAACACTATTTTTAAACGGTTTTATTTAGCTCACCCCGTTTGTTTTATTTATTTATTATTCTTGGGTCAAATTTAGTAATTCAAATTTCACCCTCTTCCTGTCAACCGATTAATCTGAAATTCTGTATACACTTTGGATTTTGATGACAATACAATTATGTTTATTCATTATCTTTATAAATTCAAGATGGCCGCCGCTACAAAATGGCGGATAATTTTTTTATTATTAATCACATCAATATGGGTATCAAATGAAAGGGCTCAACAAGCAGAATACAATATACTATAAAAAATTTAAATCCAAGATGGCGGCTGCTACAAAATGGCGGCTAACGTAGGTTTTATCAATATGGGTATCAAATGAAAGGTCTCAACAAGCAGAATACAATATACTATAAAAAATTGATATCCAAGATGGCGGCCTCTAAAAAATGGCTGATAACATTTTTTTAACAATCCCACCAATATGGGTATCAAATAAAAGGGCTTGACAAGAAGAATAAAATGCACCATACAACCGCAATATTTAAGATGGGCGCAGCCACTAAATGGCATATAATAATAAGATTTAAATTTAGAAATTGAATCTGTAATTTAGGTATCTGATTAATCCAGCCTGAATCCACCACCCAAGTCAAGATTTTGTATCGTGTTGAGGACTGTGTTTCGTTAGGGTGGCTAAAAATGATACGTCGTTAGCGGTACACCACCCAAGTTAATAAAATAGATAATAAATTAAATAAAAATTAAATTAATTAATTAAATTAAATAAACCTAGCACTAAATGAATTAAACAGAATGCGAAATAAAAACTAAAAACTAGAAAATAAAAATAGGTAAAAAAACTTTTTAAGTTAAACGGTTTTATGTTAAACATACATTGCAATGTTTAAGATAAATGTACTAAAAACCAAAAAATAATAAAATAGATACAGTCGTGGGAATTATAAACATATGCATAGACTAGACTAAAATAAAACCGTGGGGCACGTCAATTGTCTACAAATTATCGACTTAATGTGCGATAGAAGAATCGTTTAATTCGTCGTTAGGCAGTTGGCCCGCAGACGGTGAGGAAATTACTCACTATTTTCTTGCTCATGGAAATTCCAATAGTTATACACTCCATGTAAATAAAAGAAATGTTTCAACTAGTTTATCGTTGGACATTCACACTGCTGGCTGGCGAGGAATCGTTTCACTGCTCGTAGTTTGTCTTTAATCGACAAAACATATGATAAAAGTACTACTCGCTCACCACTATGAAACCGCGAAAACTCGCTTATAATCGAGCTTGCTAGCTTGTTTCCACATTCTAGCCGTACTTATCACACGCCCATCGTTATCGGTTGAACAACTGCCTAATTATAGTGTAACATTACAAAATAAACATTTTAATCAACGATTGTAGACAATTGACGTGCCCCACGGTTTTATTTTAGTCTAGTCTATGCATATGTTTATAATTCCCACGACTGTATCTATTTTATTATTTTTTGGTTTTTAGTACATTTATCTTAAACATTGCAATGTATGTTTAACATAAAACCGTTTAACTTAAAAAGTTTTTTTACCTATTTTTATTTATTAGATATGCCACCCACTGATCTGTATTAGTGCCCCTTCACACTAGCGTAGGCGTTCGATGGACGTATGCGCGGCGTAGACGCGACGTATACGCGACGTATACGCGGCGTATACGCCGCGCTAGCGTCACACAATTCGTTGACGTTTTGGTATCATCGTTAACAAAATAGATTCTGACCAGGAAACACTATTGATGGCTTTACTTTTAAAAAAGAAGACTATTGCGAACTGCGAATAAAATTTTGTTCGTGGTTCGGGAAAGACTTTCCGGGCTGCGCCTCGGGACCCTATGCTATTATTTTTTTTATCGATATCTTTAATTAATTACATAATAATTAAAACGATGCATACGAAAATACATGTTAATTTGCAATTCAACATGGCCGCCGCCGCGCCGTATTCACAAAATTTCATGATGGGTATCGTTTTAGAGGTTTTTAGTATGCTGAGTATGAATTGTATGACGATTTTGAAATCCAATATGGCCGCCGCGCTGTAATTACGAAATTTCATGATAGGTATCGTTTTATGGGTTTTTGAGTATGCTGACTACGAATATTCCCACTCAGCATATAAAATAACCTTCATCCTGCCGTTTGGCAGAATTTGTTTCGTCAATTTTCACTCCCCAAAAAACTTATCGCATAGTTTCATTTCCTAAAAGAATCTTTAGTAAATTTATATTTCGCTTGCTTCGTCAAATTACAGCCTGCTCAATTTTTATTAAGTCAAATATACTCTTAAGATACTTATTTTCTAGTAGCAGTCATTTCCATGCCGAGAATAAGTCGCTTGTGAACAGGATTGTACACAATCCCCGAGTAACGCGGCGTATACGCCGCGCATACGTCCATCGAACGCCTACGCTAGTGTGAAGGCGCACTTAATACCACACAAATGTCATTTAGTTTAAAATTAGAAATTAGAATTAAAAGTAAATCAGACCAAAAAGAATTTAATACCTAATATCGTGAAACAGCCCAATAAAATCCTTACATAAATACTACGGCGGAAATATCTGCAAACCTGGCTTCCCCTCGCGCTTTCCCGCACGTCGTACACATACATACAGAAATAGTCACGCCTTTATCCCCGAAAGGGTAGGCAGAGGTATAGTATACGCCCACATTTCACCTTTCAGTTTTATCTCTCACGTAATAGTTGGTGAGCCTATTGCCGTATTAAAATGGACAGGCACAGGTCGCCGCTACCCGACAGTTGGGATATTTCAAGCCGCCCATAAGGTCTTCAACTTGGCTTAACGATTGTCATTTTACTGAAAACCGGGTTTTATTTCAGGTTTTCCTTCTCTGCGCAATGGATATTTTTGCGAAATGTTCCCATAGTCGCCTCTTACGACACTCTCAGGATGTATTTGTACTCCTCGCAGCAACATAAATAGTCACGCCTTTATCCCCGAAAGGGTAGGCAGAGGAATAGTATACGCCCACATTTCACCTTTCAGTTTTATCTCTCACGTAATAGTTGGTGAGCCTATTGCCGTGTTAAAATGGACAGGCACAGGTCGCCGCTACCCGACAGTTGGGATATTTCAAGCCGCCCATAAGGTCTTCAACTTGGCTTAACGATTGTCATTTTACTGAAAACCGGGTTTTATTTCAGGTTTTCCTTCTCTGCGCAATGGATATTTTTGCGAAATGTTCCCTTAGTCGCCTCTTACAACACTCTCGGGATGTATTTGTACTCCTCGCAGCACGGAACCCCGTCGCCACACGGAGCTAAATACGTCATTGACTTGTATGATGGACATATTTCAGAACGCGAACGGCTAGTGAATCTAATAAATCGGTAAAGTGCGAGTGGTTCCGTAGGTACTAAAAACAGCAAAAAAAAGTTACGATTGTTGTATGGTAGCCCCCCTTGATCCCCCTTGTTTTCTGATTTTAATATTTGCTGTTACAGCGGCAACAGAAATACATCATCTGTGAAAATATCTACTCTCTAGCTATCACGGTTCCTAAGATAAGTACCGTGCGTGGACAGCCTGAGATAGGTACGTAGTGATGGACAGCGAAGTCTCATGAATATTGCGCCGTAAAATAATGTTTCGCTATAGTATATATATCTAAACTAATATTGTATCAAAATGCGGGACAGCACCCGAACCACCCATAGACGAGGCCGTAGTGGTAGCCGAGGTCTGTTGGGAGTCCTGGGGTCGTCCTTCCGAGTGCTTACCCGGAGTCCCAATCGTAGGAATTAGTTAGAAAATGTGTGGTTTTTAGTCAGTAGGAGTTCGGCATAGCATCCCTGTAGGATTTTCTTCATGTTAAAAAAACTAATATTATAAAGAGAATAGATTTATAGATATGATTGTATGCAGGCTTCGCCACTACTGAACTCATTTGTAAACTATTTTACTGCTGGGAAGTTACACTATCCCCGGGTCACATAGGCTATATTCCCTTACTATATACCACGGGAACGGGAACTACGTGGTGGGATGGGAACTATGCGAGCGTGACTTCACGGCTTATGAGATAGGTACTGCCTGGTGATAGAGAGACGGGCAGCGGAGTCTCAGTAATAGGGTTCCGTTTTTACCCCTTTGGATGCGGAACCCTGAATGTTTTTCGTCCAAATCAAGCAAAATTTTACCTATGCAAGGTAATTAAAACTTTGGTTGGAGAATCATGTTGACAGTCTTTAGTCGAAGGATGAATACCCTGATAATAGTTGGTTTTATTTGAATGAACCGTACACACTTAGAGCGAGTTCGTTAATTATTCCTGAACAGCCTGTGTGTAAGTCTACCGGTTCAACTTTTTATACTAAACTTTAATTAATCAACATGAAGACATTTACAATAACACAAAATCAATCTCTGTTGGACATCAAATAGGAATGACAATGTCAATCGGATTTAACGTTCAAAAATGTGTCACTATTAAAAGTAATTTAAATCAAAAATAATGAGTAAGTTTTTTAAGGAGTATTGATAACAATTCTGGAAAAACAATTTCCCCAAATTATCTTACATTCCCTTTTTAGCTCGTTATAGTATATTTTTTTATAAAATACGAAACCCATCTTTAATCAATAATGATTTTAATGCTATAAGCCGAATTTGAAGTAGATCAGACCAAGGAATCACGTTGTCCCATACAAACTTTACCCTTCTTTTTTATACCCTTGGAGGTGGAATTTGCAAAAATGGTAAAATTACTTTCTTCAAATTGTAACAAAGAACGCTCGTGCTGAGTTTTATCACCGTTTAGGCAATAATTGATAATAACTTTATACGACTATAGTTCTTTCATCTGCGATTCGATTTTGATGAAAAATAGCCTAAAGCCTCCCCCGAGTTGAGCTTAATCTTTTTTTGTAAACAGCAAATGAATCCGTTCAGTATCTTCGGAAATTCTGACGCTCATACAGACAGACAGACAGACAGACAGACAGACAGACAGAAAATAATTTTAAAAACATAATTTTTGTGCTCTATTGGTGTTTTTATACCGCCCTCGCTACTTTTTTTTTAATTTTATCAATTGTACAGACACACGATTTCTACTCTCTTAAAATGGCTTATGATTAAGGCTAAAAATGAAAATGTGCTCGTTCGGACAATACAACATGTTTGTTAGTTCCAGTTTTCAATCCCAGCCTGTTTAAATACACTATTGTGGTTAACAAAACAGTCATTCTCAAAGGGGGAGACCGTAAAAACTTTTGAATATACTTACTATGAAAGTTTCAACCCACATTTACCATCACTGAATAAATTATCAAACAAGCGACCAGAGATAAGGCAATGCGGAAACTTTATGCCATTTTAAGCAGGCGTTATTACCATAAAAAGGATCCATTTACAAACTCCGGGAATTATCCTAAATTTGTTTCCTCCATGGTAGACCAAAAAGTAGCAAAAGATAGAATGAGAATTCTGGGTAAGTAAATATCAAAGAAATGAACATTTAAATGTAATTTACAGGATTAAAATCAAAAATCTTAACGTCAGCCTGCTGAGAAATATGTACGATAGTTTTGACCTGAACGCTTAAACCTTGAAGTGATATAGTAATGAAATATTTATTACGAGACTAGAATGATGCTCGCGGCTTTGCCCGAGTGGATTTCGGTAATCGTTCTGGCTTCCAATGTGAACATAATATTCTAGGAATGAAAATAGCCCTTTTTTTGTTTTTCGAGAGGAAAAATTCTCATGGATGGTATGCCGGACGCCTGCCGACTGAAAAACCTCACGTGTCCTGCCTTTTTCTTATTGCAGTACCAAATTTCTACTGAGTTCAACAGTTAGAGCGTGATTGAGTAAGAGACATCCAAACACCTTCAAAAACCGCGTAATGTTAACTAGGGTATCTATTTCCCATAATATTTTAATAAAAATTGAACATGGTGCTGCAACAACCACGGAACCATCCTGAATGACTGTACTAACACTATCATATTGTGGCTTTAAACTTGGTCAGACATTTTGCCTCATACGACATACACTAATTTAATCTACGTCGTATACCTACGGGAGTTTATATTAACAACCAGCTTGAGTTCAAAGCCTGTAACGTCAGGATCATAATGTACAGGTAGCAGGTACATTTTATGAATATATATGCCACCCACTGATCTGTATTAGTGCCCCTTCACACTAGCGTAGGCGTTCGATGGACGTATGCGCGGCGTAGACGCGACGTATACGCGACGTATACGCGGCGTATACGCCGCGCTAGCGTCACACAATTCGTTGACGTTTTGGTATCATCGTTAACAAAATAGATTCTGACCAGGAAACACTATTGATGGCTTTACTTTTAAAAAAGAAGACTATTGCGAACTGCGAATAAAATTTTGTTCGTGGTTCGGGAAAGACTTTCCGGGCTGCGCCTCGGGACCCTATGCTATTATTTTTTTTATCGATATCTTTAATTAATTACATAATAATTAAAACGATGCATACGAAAATACATGTTAATTTGCAATTCAACATGGCCGCCGCCGCGCCGTATTCACAAAATTTCATGATGGGTATCGTTTTAGAGGTTTTTAGTATGCTGAGTATGAATTGTATGACGATTTTGAAATCCAATATGGCCGCCGCGCTGTAATTACGAAATTTCATGATAGGTATCGTTTTATGGGTTTTTGAGTATGCTGACTACGAATATTCCCACTCAGCATATAAAATAACCTTCATCCTGCCGTTTGGCAGAATTTGTTTCGTCAATTTTCACTCCCCAAAAAACTTATCGCATAGTTTCATTTCCTAAAAGAATCTTTAGTAAATTTATATTTCGCTTGCTTCGTCAAATTACAGCCTGCTCAATTTTTATTAAGTCAAATATACTCTTAAGATACTTATTTTCTAGTAGCAGTCATTTCCATGCCGAGAATAAGTCGCTTGTGAACAGGATTGTACACAATCCCCGAGTAACGCGGCGTATACGCCGCGCATACGTCCATCGAACGCCTACGCTAGTGTGAAGGCGCACTTAATACCACACAAATGTCATTTAGTTTAAAATTAGAAATTAGAATTAAAAGTAAATCAGACCAAAAAGAATTTAATACCTAATATCGTGAAACAGCCCAATAAAATCCTTACATAAATACTACGGCGGAAATATCTGCAAACCTGGCTTCCCCTCGCGCTTTCCCGCACGTCGTACACATACATACAGAAATAGTCACGCCTTTATCCCCGAAAGGGTAGGCAGAGGTATAGTATACGCCCACATTTCACCTTTCAGTTTTATCTCTCACGTAATAGTTGGTGAGCCTATTGCCGTATTAAAATGGACAGGCACAGGTCGCCGCTACCCGACAGTTGGGATATTTCAAGCCGCCCATAAGGTCTTCAACTTGGCTTAACGATTGTCATTTTA
Organism: Miltochrista miniata; assembly: GCA_933228765.1. NCBI lineage: Eukaryota > Metazoa > Arthropoda > Insecta > Lepidoptera > Erebidae > Miltochrista > Miltochrista miniata. The sequence continues at coordinate 2,985,423 of OW121749.1, read as the reverse complement.
CTGAAAACCGGGTTTTATTTCAGGTTTTCCTTCTCTGCGCAATGGATATTTTTGCGAAATGTTCCCATAGTCGCCTCTTACGACACTCTCAGGATGTATTTGTACTCCTCGCAGCAACATAAATAGTCACGCCTTTATCCCCGAAAGGGTAGGCAGAGGAATAGTATACGCCCACATTTCACCTTTCAGTTTTATCTCTCACGTAATAGTTGGTGAGCCTATTGCCGTGTTAAAATGGACAGGCACAGGTCGCCGCTACCCGACAGTTGGGATATTTCAAGCCGCCCATAAGGTCTTCAACTTGGCTTAACGATTGTCATTTTACTGAAAACCGGGTTTTATTTCAGGTTTTCCTTCTCTGCGCAATGGATATTTTTGCGAAATGTTCCCTTAGTCGCCTCTTACAACACTCTCGGGATGTATTTGTACTCCTCGCAGCACGGAACCCCGTCGCCACACGGAGCTAAATACGTCATTGACTTGTATGATGGACATATTTCAGAACGCGAACGGCTAGTGAATCTAATAAATCGGTAAAGTGCGAGTGGTTCCGTAGGTACTAAAAACAGCAAAAAAAAGTTACGATTGTTGTATGGTAGCCCCCCTTGATCCCCCTTGTTTTCTGATTTTAATATTTGCTGTTACAGCGGCAACAGAAATACATCATCTGTGAAAATATCTACTCTCTAGCTATCACGGTTCCTAAGATAAGTACCGTGCGTGGACAGCCTGAGATAGGTACGTAGTGATGGACAGCGAAGTCTCATGAATATTGCGCCGTAAAATAATGTTTCCCTATAGTATATATATCTAAACTAATATTGTATCAAAATGCGGGACAGCACCCGAACCACCCATAGACGAGGCCGTAGTGGTAGCCGAGGTCTGTTGGGAGTCCTGGGGTCGTCCTTCCGAGTGCTTACCCGGAGTCCCAATCGTAGGAATTAGTTAGAAAATGTGTGGTTTTTAGTCAGTAGGAGTTCGGCATAGCATCCCTGTAGGATTTTCTTCATGTTAAAAAAACTAATATTATAAAGAGAATAGATTTATAGATATGATTGTATGCAGGCTTCGCCACTACTGAACTCATTTGTAAACTATTTTACTGCTGGGAAGTTACACTATCCCCGGGTCACATAGGCTATATTCCCTTACTATATACCACGGGAACGGGAACTACGTGGTGGGATGGGAACTATGCGAGCGTGACTTCACGGCTTATGAGATAGGTACTGCCTGGTGATAGAGAGACGGGCAGCGGAGTCTCAGTAATAGGGTTCCGTTTTTACCCCTTTGGATGCGGAACCCTGAATGTTTTTCGTCCAAATCAAGCAAAATTTTACCTATGCAAGGTAAATAAAACTTTGGTTGGAGAATCATGTTGACAGTCTTTAGTCGAAGGATGAATACCCTGATAATAGTTGGTTTTATTTGAATGAACCGTACACACTTAGAGCGAGTTCGTTAATTATTCCTGAACAGCCTGTGTGTAAGTCTACCGGTTCAACTTTTTATACTAAACTTTAATTAATCAACATGAAGACATTTACAATAACACAAAATCAATCTCTGTTGGACATCAAATAGGAATGACAATGTCAATCGGATTTAACGTTCAAAAATGTGTCACTATTAAAAGTAATTTAAATCAAAAATAATGAGTAAGTTTTTTAAGGAGTATTGATAACAATTCTGGAAAAACAATTTCCCCAAATTATCTTACATTCCCTTTTTAGCTCGTTATAGTATAATTTCTTATAAAATACGAAACCCATCTTTAATCAATAATGATTTTAATGCTATAAGCCGAATTTGAAGTAGATCAGACCAAGGAATCACGTTGTCCCATACAAACTTTACCCTTCTTTTTTATACCCTTGGAGGTGGAATTTGCAAAAATGGTAAAATTACTTTCTTCAAATTGTAACAAAGAACGCTCGTGCTGAGTTTTATCACCGTTTAGGCAATAATTGATAATAACTTTATACGACTATAGTTCTTTCATCTGCGATTCGATTTTGATGAAAAATAGCCTAAAGCCTCCCCCGAGTTGAGCTTAATCTTTTTTTGTAAACAGCAAATGAATCCGTTCAGTATCTTCGGAAATTCTGACGCTCATACAGACAGACAGACAGACAGACAGACAGACAGACAGAAAATAATTTTAAAAACATCATTTTTGTGCTCTATTGGTGTTTTTATACCGCCCTCGCTACTTTTTTTTTAATTTTATCAATTGTACAGACACACGATTTCTACTCTCTTAAAATGGCTTATGATTAAGGCTAAAAATGAAAATGTGCTCGTTCGGACAATACAACATGTTTGTTAGTTCCAGTTTTCAATCCCAGCCTGTTTAAATACACTATTGTGGTTAACAAAACAGTCATTCTCAAAGGGGGAGACCGTAAAAACTTTTGAATATACTTACTATGAAAGTTTCAACCCACATTTACCATCACTGAATAAATTATCAAACAAGCGACCAGAGATAAGGCAATGCGGAAACTTTATGCCATTTTAAGCAGGCGTTATTACCATAAAAAGGATCCATTTACAAACTCCGGGAATTATCCTAAATTTGTTTCCTCCATGGTAGACCAAAAAGTAGCAAAAGATAGAATGAGAATTCTGGGTAAGTAAATATCAAAGAAATGAACATTTAAATGTAATTTACAGGATTAAAATCAAAAATCTTAACGTCAGCCTGCTGAGAAATATGTACGATAGTTTTGACCTGAACGCTTAAACCTTGAAGTGATATAGTAATGAAATATTTATTACGAGACTAGAATGATGCTCGCGGCTTTGCCCGAGTGGATTTCGGTAATCGTTCTGGCTTCCAATGTGAACATAATATTCTAGGAATGAAAATAGCCCTTTTTTTGTTTTTCGAGAGGAAAAATTCTCATGGATGGTATGCCGGACGCCTGCCGACTGAAAAACCTCACGTGTCCTGCCTTTTTCTTATTGCAGTACCAAATTTCTACTGAGTTCAACAGTTAGAGCGTGATTGAGTAAGAGACATCCAAACACCTTCAAAAACCGCGTAATGTTAACTAGGGTATCTATTTCCCATAATATTTTAATAAAAATTGAACATGGTGCTGCAACAACCACGGAACCATCCTGAATGACTGTACTAACACTATCATATTGTGGCTTTAAACTTGGTCAGACATTTTGCCTCATACGACATACACAAATTTAATCTACGTCGTATACCTACGGGAGTTTATATTAACAACCAGCTTGAGTTCAAAGCCTGTAACGTCAGGATCATAATGTACAGGTAGCAGGTACATTTTATGAATATATATGCCACCCACTGATCTGTATTAGTGCCCCTTCACACTAGCGTAGGCGTTCGATGGACGTATGCGCGGCGTAGACGCGACGTATACGCGACGTATACGCGGCGTATACGCCGCGCTAGCGTCACACAATTCGTTGACGTTTTGGTATCATCGTTAACAAAATAGATTCTGACCAGGAAACACTATTGATGGCTTTACTTTTAAAAAAGAAGACTATTGCGAACTGCGAATAAAATTTTGTTCGTGGTTCGGGAAAGACTTTCCGGGCTGCGCCTCGGGACCCTATGCTATTATTTTTTTTATTGATATCTTTAATTAATTACATAATAATTAAAACGATGCATACGAAAATACATGTTAATTTGCAATTCAACATGGCCGCCGCCGCGCCGTATTCACAAAATTTCATGATGGGTATCGTTTTAGAGGTTTTTAGTATGCTGAGTATGAATTGTATGACGATTTTGAAATCCAATATGGCCGCCGCGCTGTAATTACGAAATTTCATGATAGGTATCGTTTTATGGGTTTTTGAGTATGCTGACTACGAATATTCCCACTCAGCATATAAAATAACCTTCATCCTGCCGTTTGGCAGAATTTGTTTCGTCAATTTTCACTCCCCAAAAAACTTATCGCATAGTTTCATTTCCTAAAAGAATCTTTAGTAAATTTATATTTCGCTTGCTTCGTCAAATTACAGCCTGCTCAATTTTTATTAAGTCAAATATACTCTTAAGATACTTATTTTCTAGTAGCAGTCATTTCCATGCCGAGAATAAGTCGCTTGTGAACAGGATTGTACACAATCCCCGAGTAACGCGGCGTATACGCCGCGCATACGTCCATCGAACGCCTACGCTAGTGTGAAGGCGCACTTAATACCACACAAATGTCATTTAGTTTAAAATTAGAAATTAGAATTAAAAGTAAATCAGACCAAAAAGAATTTAATACCTAATATCGTGAAACAGCCCAATAAAATCCTTACATAAATACTACGGCGGAAATATCTGCAAACCTGGCTTCCCCTCGCGCTTTCCCGCACGTCGTACACATACATACAGAAATAGTCACGCCTTTATCCCCGAAAGGGTAGGCAGAGGTATAGTATACGCCCACATTTCACCTTTCAGTTTTATCTCTCACGTAATAGTTGGTGAGCCTATTGCCGTATTAAAATGGACAGGCACAGGTCGCCGCTACCCGACAGTTGGGATATTTCAAGCCGCCCATAAGGTCTTCAACTTGGCTTAACGATTGTCATTTTACTGAAAACCGGGTTTTATTTCAGGTTTTCCTTCTCTGCGCAATGGATATTTTTGCGAAATGTTCCCATAGTCGCCTCTTACGACACTCTCAGGATGTATTTGTACTCCTCGCAGCAACATAAATAGTCACGCCTTTATCCCCGAAAGGGTAGGCAGAGGAATAGTATACGCCCACATTTCACCTTTCAGTTTTATCTCTCACGTAATAGTTGGTGAGCCTATTGCCGTGTTAAAATGGACAGGCACAGGTCGCCGCTACCCGACAGTTGGGATATTTCAAGCCGCCCATAAGGTCTTCAACTTGGCTTAACGATTGTCATTTTACTGAAAACCGGGTTTTATTTCAGGTTTTCCTTCTCTGCGCAATGGATATTTTTGCGAAATGTTCCCTTAGTCGCCTCTTACAACACTCTCGGGATGTATTTGTACTCCTCGCAGCACGGAACCCCGTCGCCACACGGAGCTAAATACGTCATTGACTTGTATGATGGACATATTTCAGAACGCGAACGGCTAGTGAATCTAATAAATCGGTAAAGTGCGAGTGGTTCCGTAGGTACTAAAAACAGCAAAAAAAAGTTACGATTGTTGTATGGTAGCCCCCCTTGATCCCCCTTGTTTTCTGATTTTAATATTTGCTGTTACAGCGGCAACAGAAATACATCATCTGTGAAAATATCTACTCTCTAGCTATCACGGTTCCTAAGATAAGTACCGTGCGTGGACAGCCTGAGATAGGTACGTAGTGATGGACAGCGAAGTCTCATGAATATTGCGCCGTAAAATAATGTTTCCCTATAGTATATATGTCTAAACTAATATTGTATCAAAATGCGGGACAGCACCCGAACCACCCATAGACGAGGCCGTAGTGGTAGCCGAGGTCTGTTGGGAGTCCTGGGGTCGTCCTTCCGAGTGCTTACCCGGAGTCCCAATCGTAGGAATTAGTTAGAAAATGTGTGGTTTTTAGTCAGTAGGAGTTCGGCATAGCATCCCTGTAGGATTTTCTTCATGTTAAAAAAACTAATATTATAAAGAGAATAGATTTATAGATATGATTGTATGCAGGCTTCGCCACTACTGAACTCATTTGTAAACTATTTTACTGCTGGGAAGTTACACTATCCCCGGGTCACATAGGCTATATTCCCTTACTATATACCACGGGAACGGGAACTACGTGGTGGGATGGGAACTATGCGAGCGTGACTTCACGGCTTATGAGATAGGTACTGCCTGGTGATAGAGAGACGGGCAGCGGAGTCTCAGTAATAGGGTTCCGTTTTTACCCCTTTGGATGCGGAACCCTGAATGTTTTTCGTCCAAATCAAGCAAAATTTTACCTATGCAAGGTAATTAAAACTTTGGTTGGAGAATCATGTTGACAGTCTTTAGTCGAAGGATGAATACCCTGATAATAGTTGGTTTTATTTGAATGAACCGTACACACTTAGAGCGAGTTCGTTAATTATTCCTGAACAGCCTGTGTGTAAGTCTACCGGTTCAACTTTTTATACTAAACTTTAATTAATCAACATGAAGACATTTACAATAACACAAAATCAATCTCTGTTGGACATCAAATAGGAATGACAATGTCAATCGGATTTAACGTTCAAAAATGTGTCACTATTAAAAGTAATTTAAATCAAAAATAATGAGTAAGTTTTTTAAGGAGTATTGATAACAATTCTGGAAAAACAATTTCCCCAAATTATCTTACATTCCCTTTTTAGCTCGTTATAGTATAATTTTTTATAAAATACGAAACCCATCTTTAATCAATAATGATTTTAATGCTATAAGCCGAATTTGAAGTAGATCAGACCAAGGAATCACGTTGTCCCATACAAACTTTACCCTTCTTTTTTATACCCTTGGAGGTGGAATTTGCAAAAATGGTAAAATTACTTTCTTCAAATTGTAACAAAGAACGCTCGTGCTGAGTTTTATCACCGTTTAGGCAATAATTGATAATAACTTTATACGACTATAGTTCTTTCATCTGCGATTCGATTTTGATGAAAAATAGCCTAAAGCCTCCCCCGAGTTGAGCTTAATCTTTTTTTGTAAACAGCAAATGAATCCGTTCAGTATCTTCGGAAATTCTGACGCTCATACAGACAGACAGACAGACAGACAGACAGACAGACAGAAAATAATTTTAAAAACATAATTTTTGTGCTCTATTGGTGTTTTTATACCGCCCTCGCTACTTTTTTTTTAATTTTATCAATTGTACAGACACACGATTTCTACTCTCTTAAAATGGCTTATGATTAAGGCTAAAAATGAAAATGTGCTCGTTCGGACAATACAACATGTTTGTTAGTTCCAGTTTTCAATCCCAGCCTGTTTAAATACACTATTGTGGTTAACAAAACAGTCATTCTCAAAGGGGGAGACCGTAAAAACTTTTGAATATACTTACTATGAAAGTTTCAACCCACATTTACCATCACTGAATAAATTATCAAACAAGCGACCAGAGATAAGGCAATGCGGAAACTTTATGCCATTTTAAGCAGGCGTTATTACCATAAAAAGGATCCATTTACAAACTCCGGGAATTATCCTAAATTTGTTTCCTCCATGGTAGACCAAAAAGTAGCAAAAGATAGAATGAGAATTCTGGGTAAGTAAATATCAAAGAAATGAACATTTAAATGTAATTTACAGGATTAAAATCAAAAATCTTAACGTCAGCCTGCTGAGAAATATGTACGATAGTTTTGACCTGAACGCTTAAACCTTGAAGTGATATAGTAATGAAATATTTATTACGAGACTAGAATGATGCTCGCGGCTTTGCCCGAGTGGATTTCGGTAATCGTTCTGGCTTCCAATGTGAACATAATATTCTAGGAATGAAAATAGCCCTTTTTTTGTTTTTCGAGAGGAAAAATTCTCATGGATGGTATGCCGGACGCCTGCCGACTGAAAAACCTCACGTGTCCTGCCTTTTTCTTATTGCAGTACCAAATTTCTACTGAGTTCAACAGTTAGAGCGTGATTGAGTAAGAGACATCCAAACACCTTCAAAAACCGCGTAATGTTAACTAGGGTATCTATTTCCCATAATATTTTAATAAAAATTGAACATGGTGCTGCAACAACCACGGAACCATCCTGAATGACTGTACTAACACTATCATATTGTGGCTTTAAACTTGGTCAGACATTTTGCCTCATACGACATACACAAATTTAATCTACGTCGTATACCTACGGGAGTTTATATTAACAACCAGCTTGAGTTCAAAGCCTGTAACGTCAGGATCATAATGTACAGGTAGCAGGTACATTTTGAAAAGGAGCGTAAAAATAATAGCTTTTATAATCTGTATAAATAATAGGTAGGTACCCAAACTTTTATTCAACAGGGCAGATTTTTTTAAGGAAAATACGAACATTCACTAGTATTAAGTCGTTGAAATGGATCAAGGCAATTTGAAGGCCTAATGGGACTTGAAATTTTTCATTAGAGGGTCGCCACAACGTGCACCTGTATCGGAAGAAGTGTAACGACTCTGGTGTTGCAAACATCCATAAGTCACGGTAACCAACCGTTAAATGCGTTGTAAACTTGTCTGCCACCTAAGTAGTATAAAAAAATAAACGATGAAAATTAAAATTTTCTGTAAATGACTAATGCAGTAAGCTATAATACTGGACCTTGATTAGGTGATCACTTTAAAAAGATTTTGTTGGCGACCGTCTCCGTCCTTCGGAAGGCACATTAAGCCTCATTATGTATCGGTTGCCAGCAACGTGGAAGGAAACTAAAACAAATAAAATGATTATTGCTATAGTCGTATGCAGTTGTCAGTAAAAAGATGCAAGCATGAATTTTGGACTTGTATACAGCAGTGTCAATTTTTGATTGGACGCCATGGGAGGATCAAGTCAGCCTATTGAGTTACAAGTGTCCATGTTTCCAACATTCATAATTTACGACCGAACCATCTGTCACTTTATTTACGAAATCAAATTTGCTTAAAGTGTAAAACATTACCAATCATCAATTTTCCCTTTTCCCCAGATAAACATCGAGTTATCGCGACAGAACATCGATCATGCTTATGTAGATAACGACATCGAGCGTTCCGTGTTGATGCTGAGCTATGAAATGTTTATATACCAGTACCTATTCAAAGTAAGATTTTTGTGTTAACTCAGTCGTTTAATAATATTGTACTGATAGTAGTAGGGTAGGTTCTGTTAAAAATCTTCTGTAATACCTACATGATGGAAACACAGACTAAACTTGTCTAATTGCATGTCCCAAGTCTAGTACTTTTCTATAACTATAATAATTATATAGATATATCGTGTCATACGTTTTTATTATATTCATAAAGGGATTACGATGTTGCAATAGTGTAGAACAATATCCAAGATACTTAATATACCTAAAGGATTTTGTTTTGTTAATGTTCCCTATATGGCGTTGTTCATCTTTTCTGAATCGCGCTATTGAAGTGTTACACGGCACTGTATATAGGAAAAACATGTTTTGAATAAATTGAGTTCTAACAAGCAGTGGTAAAGTGTTTTATTAGTGTAAAGTGCTGACATCTGGTGCCGAAACCCGGGAAATACGTGAGCAGAGTGAACTACAGTGTTAAGTGACGTATACGAGGACTTGTAAAAATATCAGTGTTCGGAACTTAGAATTTGTGAAAGGTAAAAGACTTAGAATAACTGGAAGTAAAAAAAACTTAGAATTTGTGAAGTGTAAAAGACTTTGAATAATTCGACGTGCAAAAAGACTTACAATTGTGCAGTGTAAAAAAAAACTTAGAAAAATTTCAAGTTAAAAACACTTAGAAAATTTGATGTAAAAAAGAACTTAGAAAAATTGAAGCATTGGGTGCAACAAGGGCGTTCGATACCCAAAGTCCGTTTTGATGTTATTACATTAAAATATGCACAGAGCCATCTAGTTTCGTATATCAAAAACTCGTTTCGATTACTGTAATCCAGGTGACGTGAGAATCATTAATGTCGGAGGTGGCGCTACGCCCTTGTTGCATAGATAACAAAAATGCGTTTAAATTGAAACACATAACGACATGTCTGCAGTTTGAAAAACTTTTTAATGTAAAAATGAATGTAACAAGAGATTCTAGTGACTTTAGATCAGATGCTGGCCAGAGTTAACATGAGTCTCCCTAAAAAGAAAGGTAAAATAGAAGGTAAAGAATAAAAAGGTTAAAGAGAGGTTTGGGCGAAGAATTTACAATATCAGCTCGAGGAAAGAAGGTACCTAAAAAGGTTTTTAGACATATTACTACGCGTTGTTCCAAAAAATGTTGAATGTGTGTTAACCTCCATCAAAATGCACAGCGACATTTTTTTGTGACTTTTGGAATATATGTGACAAAGTGCAGCAAGATACCCTCTTAATTTCGTGTTTAGAAAAAGGTTTAAAGTTGAGAGAGAATGAGAGAATGAGAATGTTGGGCCTGACAGGTTGAAACGAGATAATCAAGCTGATTCAGAAGATTAAGGGAATCTGCTGAATCAGCTTGAAGAAGTCGACTGAATATTTTGATGAATCTGATTAAAAACACGAAAATCAGAAAAAAAGTTTGAGAAAAATTGAATATTTGAACGGTGATTGTAATAAATACACATGTTTCACTTAAATTATAATTTAAAATATTATATACGTATTAAAATTGTTATTTATTTTCCTTAAAAATAAATAGTAACATTAATGACCTATCTGTTTTACCAGTTGGGTGCAACAAGGGCGGATAACACAAGTAAAAAAAACTTGATTATACAATACTTCTAATTGCTCTAAAATAGTTTTAATACCTGAATCTTTTTGCTAAATCATAGGGCTAATAAATAATAAAGTAAATTTAAGTGAAATCAAAAGTAATAAAATAATATAAGACAACATAACTTTCATTATCAATTTTCTCGAAACCCAATTTTACAACATACGCCCTTGTTGCACCCAATGCTTCAATTTGAAGTTAATAAGACTTAGAGAAGTTGAAGTTAAAAGGACTTAGAGAATTTGATGTTGAAAAACACTTAGATTAGTTTGAAGTTAAGAGACCGTTAACAGGACTTTGTCTCTGTGACTGACTGTGTTTCCAAACTTTGGTACCTACCCAATTATTGCACGGGATTGTTAAACAGTTTCAAAACTTCAAAATGGAGACATTATTAATGAAACATCTAACCAAGGCATTTTCAAATTATAAAAAGACACCGAAAGATAGACTTAAGGTGAATTATATTGAAGCAAAACTGGAGAGTTTAGAGAGGTTGTTTGAAGGATTTTTGAAAACGCATAATAATATTCTCGACAATATAAAAAGAGAAGACAAGTCAATGTTGGCATATTTTAAGGAAGATGTTTATTTTCAAGTTGAAGAAATTTATACAGACTATAAAACGAGATTGAAGGATGATTTACAGAAATATGGCGAGAAGACTACTGTGTCACAAATAAATAAAACAGAAGAACAGAGCATATCGAGCACCAAGGTCAAGTTACCACAGATACAACTTCCTAAATTTTCGGGCTCGTATGAGGAGTGGCAAACATTTTATGATCTGTTCACTTCGCTCATTCATCAAAATGTAGCTTTGACTGCAGTGCAGAAAATGCATTATTTGAAGAGTAGTCTATCTAGTGAACCTGAAACCCTACTAAAAAAATTCTCAACCACAGATTTAAATTATGATGAAGCCTTCAGACAACTCATTCGGCGTTACAATAACAAACGCTATATTTGTAACGAAATAATGAAACGCTTATTTTCGCAACGAAATGCCACAGATTCTGCCAATTCAATCAAGCAACTTCTGGATGTTACCTCATCAGCGCTCAAATCTCTAGAAAACATTGGAATTAGTACAAGCTCGTGGGATGTTATAATCAACTATATTGTCCTCTCACGACTTGATACCCCCTCATCTGTGTAGGGGGTCAGCGGGCGGTAGCTCGCATCTGTGTAACCTACTGCGGGGGGGGGAGCGCGGCGTCGACTGATGTTCTAAAAATGGCGATTTCTCATAACTTTCCTATGGCAGCCATATAAAATACTTACCTCACTGGAATCGTTATGAAACAAGCTAATGATAAAATGATAGATAAGACCAGTTCTGCCTTGTAATGTATTACTAATTTCTATTAGAAAAAAGAATTTGTAATTTTTCACCAGTTTTCTCTACAAAAATTGTAAAAAAAAAAAAAATAATGTACAATTCCAAATTTTTTTTTTTTTAGTATTTTAAATACATCGTATTTCACAATGTTCAACAGACACAATACAACTCGTAGTACATTTTTTTTTATTTACAAGCTTTTCAAAATACGACTCATTTCGGCGACCCGACCGCCAACCGCCAAAAAAAGGTTAAGTTCATGCCATGATTCTGAGAAAACTGTGCTTCAAGTGGCTTACATTCTTTTTTTATTCGTAAGTATGGTCCTTAAATTTTTTTTACACAGAGTTTTGTTTGACAAACGTGTTTAGTTTATTAGAAATTGAACAATGAACCGAGCACTTAAAAAGAGGCCCAAAAGGGTGGTCGTAACTTTGTTTTTTTTTTTTGAATTTTTTTTGTGTATTTTTTTTCATAAAAATTTACAATCTTCAGCTACATAACTTTTCCTAATCGATTAACATAAAAAAAAGGTATGCTGGCATACAAATATATTTCAGAAATGAATTATTTGAAATTTGAAAGTTTTGCAAAAAATGATCGAGAATTTCGACCAAATTTTACACAAAATTATTGAAATAGATTTTACATTCAATGCTTGAAAACAATAAAAGAATACATAAAAATACATAAAATAACGATAGATTGTCATCATTACAGTATTTATTCTTTGTATTTCATCCAAATGTATGGGCTTGGCGCCGCGCCGCCGTGACGCCGACGGCGCGTAAAAATACAATGAATGTTCGTTGAAAATACCAAAATCTTTATGAAATACACAATCTACGAATAAAAACTCTAACCTAGTCATGATTTTGTTAAGTTTTGAAAGTAAAAAACACCAAACACAAATGTAATTACACGCAACACAGTACCGGTCGTCGTCACTTAGCCGCGCGGAATGGTGCGCGATGGAGGGCACTTTTTAAACGAGAATCATGAGGTGCAGCTGTGACAGACAGACATACAATGTACTACATACTTGTCCCGTTTCTGTCTAAGAACACTCCATAAAAATTTGAACAGGATAGAGATAGTACTTTTTGCGCTACAAGACCGCAAACTGTCTGACGGCAAGGTATCGCTAGGAGATACTTACACAGATGCGAGACATAGCAAGGAATAGAGAATCATGAGGTGCAGCTGTGACAGACAGACATACAATGTACTACATACTTGTCCCGTTTCTGTCTAAGAACACTCCATAAAAATTTGAACAGGATAGAGATAGTACTTTTTGCGCTACAAGACCGCAAACTGTCTGACGGCAAGGTATCTCTAGGAGATACTTACACAGATGCGAGACATAGCAAGGAATAGAGAATCATGAGGTGCAGCTGTGACAGACAGACATACAATGTACTACATACTTGTCCCGTTTCTGTCTAAGAACACTCCATAAAAATTTGAGCAGGATCGGGATAGTACTTTTTGCGCTACAAGACCGCAAACTAACCGGAAGTAAAAGTATCGCTAGGCGATACTTACACAGATGCGAGACATTGCAAAAAATATCAAATGCGATATGTCAACAGTGGAAAGGATACTGAATCACGCAAGTTGTGGGAAATTCAAGTCAGTCAACTAGATTCAGACGAATTACCATCCTGGAATCAACTAACAAAGTTTTTAGAAACTCGGTTTCGAACGTTGGAGATGATAAGTGGTAACAAACCAGCAACTAAATCTTACAGTCCGCACTCTAATACTATGAAACCAAAAGTATTTCACTCTACCGCACAAGATGAGAAAAAATCTAATATGAATTGCACGATGTGCAATGGTCAGCACATTCTTTATCAATGCAAGCAATTTGGGCAACAGTCTCCTCAAGCGAGATCAGACTTTATACAATCAAAGAGAATGTGTTTTAATTGTTTTGCCCCTACACACTCTGTGAAGGAGTGTCGATCATCAACGTGTTGCCGCCGTTGTGGCAGACGTCATCACACGCTGCTACATTTAGAGAGAAACGAGTTGAAAAATTCAAGTGGAACTTCACAGACAAGCTCAGGAACAGTAGAACCAATAAAATCTAATCTAGATCAGAGCATGGATGCTGAAAAAAGAGTGGTAGCTCATTAGGTAACAAAACAGAGTCAGAAAGAGATGTTATTGGCTACGGCTGTCGTCAAAGCACAATCAACAAATGGCTACACCCAATTGGTGAGGGTTCTAATTGATCCATGCTCAGAGGGTTCATTTATAACTGAAGCAACCGCACAGTCACTGGGCCTGAAGAAAGTAAGCATAAATGGTCTAGTGTCTGGAATTGGAAATAGTCTAGCCAGGTCGAAGAATATGGTGTCATTAAGCGTGCAGTCAATTCACAATCCTAATTTTACGGTTCAATTTGACGCCCATGTTTTAAAGAGACTGACATCCTTTCTTCCTACGTGTCAAACTAATATAAAGGCCTGGGTAGACATTGAGAAAGTTAATTTGGCTGACCCGAACTATGGATCACCAGCGAAGATCGATATGATCTTAGGAGTAGAAGTTTACGAAGAAATCATTCTAGGAGGCTTTATGAGACACCCGATTAACAAGGGTCCCATTGCGCAAGAAACACAATTCGGATGGATATTGTCTGGAAGAGTAAGACAAAATCCAGAATCATCTAACCCTCAATTTATCAACTGTCACATACAAATAAAAGAAGATAACATACTAAAACAATTTTGGGAAATAGAGAGCGAACCAGATGCAATTACAAAGAAATTTACAAAGGAAGAAATCAAATGTGAACAAAATTTTGAAGCTAGTACTAAAAGAGATAGTGATGGACGATATGTGGTAAAATTGCCATTTAAAGACATCAAACCAAAATGTATTGAAGGAAAATCTAGAGAAATTGCACTACGTAGATTTAAATTACTTGAACGAAGATTGATCAAAAATCCATGGTTATATCAAGAGTACAAAAATGTAATCGACGGATATTTAAGTCAAAATCACATGGTAGAAGTCAAGGATATAACCAATTCGAATGCTGTATATCTTCCTCACCACCCAGTCGTGCGCGTAGATAAAGAAACGAGCAAAGTGCGCATTGTGTTCGACGCATCATGTAAGGGCGTGAACAATATCTCATTAAACGATTGTTTACATGTGGGTCCTAAACTTCAGCAGGACTTGCGTCATATTTTAATGAGATGGAGACGTCATCCGTTTTGCATAATTGCTGATTTAGTCCAGATGTACAGGCAAGTTCGAGTATATGATACAGATGCTGATTTTCAACGCATCCCATGGAGATCAGATCCTAGTAAGCCCATAGAACATTTCAAACTATTAATATTAACTTTCGGGACGGCATCTGCACCGTATTTAGCAGTCAAGGCATTACAACAGTTGGCAAAAGATGAAAAATCTACGCACCCTCTTGCTGCAAATATTACTCTCGAAGATTATTATATAGATGACCTGCTTACTGGATGTGAAACCGAAGATGAAGCAATACACATATTTGAGGAGATGAACAGTTTAATGAGTTTAGGAGGTTTCAAGCTGCAAAAATGGTGTAGTAACAGCTATAAATTAATGAATCATATTGAGGAAGAGAGCAAAGGATCAGAACAAACTTCAATTTTTAAAATGAACAATATGATAAAGGTATTAGGGATTTGTTGGAACAAGACCACAGACCATTTTGAATATACCTTAGAATTACCTGAATTAAATGAGACTGTAACCAAACGAAAGGTTCTGTCCGACATTGCCCGTCTCTATGATCCCATGGGCTGGATATCACCAGTAATTGTGTCAGCAAAAATTTTTATCCAAAAATTATGGAAGGCGAAATTAGCCTGGGATGACGATTTGACGCCTGATTTATTTAAAGAGTGGTGCTCTTTTCGCGAAGGTCTCAACGGTGTAAAAGTAATATCAATACCACGATGGTTACAGTCACATCGAGATGATAAAATAGAACTGCACACGTTCGCTGATTCTTCTCAAACAGCTTACGCGGGAGTAGTTTTTGTGAAAATAAAGGATGAATATGGCCACAGCCATATTAATCTAGCGACGGCAAAAACAAAAGTGGCCCCAGTTCAGAAGGAAGTGAGTATTCCACGACAGGAGTTATGTGCAGCAGTACTTGCAACTAAACTGATCTATGAAGTTGCGCAAATTATGCAAGTACCCAAAGAAAATCTGTATGCGTGGTCCGACTCTACTGTTGTGTTAGCCTGGCTTCGTGGAGAACCAAGTCGTTGGAACACGTTCGTATCAAACAGAGTATCAGAAATTCACACCATGCTTGAACCAAATCAATGGCATCATATTGGTACTCATGATAATCCAGCGGACTATGCATCTAGAGGAGTCAAAGGCACGGAGATGGTCAATCTTAATTTGTGGTGGCATGGTCCAGAAATTCTTCATCGTGAGAATATTTATAACCCATCTAATGAGTTTTCTACAACTGAGGAACAACGACCCATCAAAACGTTAACTGCCATCGTCGTTAGTGAAGGTGATTTCATCTGGTCAAAATTTTCGAATTTAACAACAAGTTTAAGAATCCTCTCTTACTGTAGAAGATTTATAAATAAACTAAAAGTACCTAGAGATCAAAAACAACCCTACAATAAATTTATAAGTGCAGAGGAGATGAAAGTAACACTAAATATTCTTATCAAAGCAACACAAGCATCGCATTATGAGAAAGAAATACAGCAGTTGAAATCTCAAGGACACGTTTATGCTAATAGCCCACTACACACTCTTTACCCCATCATAGATGATAATGGAGTTTTAAGGGTAGGTGGTCGCATTAAAGAATCAGAAGCCAAGTTCGATACAAAGCATCCAATTGTTTTACCTAGTAATAGCCACCTTACTAAGCTTTTAATAATTGATGCTCACCACAGGACAATGCATGGAGGACCACAAATTATGCTAAATTATCTGCGATCCAAATATTGGATAGTGCGTGCTAGAGACCGGGTTAAAAAACATTACCGAGAATGTATGAAGTGTTTGAGATATTCACGTCAAAGCAATAACCAACTTATGGGTCAGCTACCAAAGATTAGACTAAAGCCATCAAGACCTTTCAAATCTGCAGGAGTCGACTTTACCGGATTCATCAATGTGAGATTTTCACCTGGAAGGGGTTCGAAAGCCTACAAAGGATACATGTATTTTTATATGCATGGCTACAAGAGCCATACACATCGAGGCTGTATCCGATTTAACAACTAAAGGATTTATAGCTGCATTTCGAAGATTCGTCTCTCGAAGAGGTCAATGTGTCAATTTATACAGCGATAATGGGACCAACTTCGTAGGAGCCGACAAAGAGCTCAGAGAGATGTTTAACAATGTAAAGTCGAAACTTCCCACTGATATTGCTAAAATGCTAGCTGAAGACGGAACCTGTTGGCATTTCATTCCCCCTCATGCCCCTAATTTTGGAGGACTGTTGGAGGCGGGGGTGAAATCCGCTAAATCACATTTAAAGAGAGTGATTGGAGACAACACACTTACTTTTGAAGAATTGACAACTGTACTAAGTCAAATTGAAGCATGTCTCAATTCACGACCAATTTCATATATGAGTAACGATCCTGATGATCCACAACCATTAACTCCTGGACATTTTTTGGTTGGAGAGCAATTAGTGGCCATCCCTGATGAGGATTTGTCTGACCTTCCTGTATCTGGGTTACAGAGATGGAATATGACGCAGAAACTAGTAAATATCTTTTGGAAAAAATGGTCACAAGAATACTTGGTTAGCTTAAATCAACGTTATAAGTGGTCAAAAGAAAAGCCAGAAGTAGATATAGATGATATTGTTGTTATCAAGGATTACAACCTACCGCCAACGAAATGGCTATTAGGAAGAATTGTTGAGAAGAACACTGGTCAAGATGGACTGACGAGAGTAGTTACAATCAAAACCAAGAATGGTTTAGTCAAACGACCGTTAAATAAGCTATCCATTTTGCCTAAATCATCTTAGGATCTTTAATTAGCTTTATATTATTTTTTTTATCGCCGACCCTTCATGGTGGGCGGATAGTTTAGACTTAAATTTACTTGTTTATTTATGTCGTCATCCCTTTGCTATTTTGTTTAGTTTGTATACAGTATAATATTAAAGGACAAGTCCTTTGGTGGGCGGAATGTCTAATTGCATGTCCCAAGTCTAGTACTTTTCTATAACGATAATAATTATATAGATATATCGTGTCATACGTTTTTATTATATTCATAAAGGGATTACGATGTTGCAATAGTGTAGAACAATATCCAAGATACTTAATATACCTAAAGGATTTTGTTTTGTTAATGTTCCCTATATGGCGTTGTTCATCTTTTCTGAATCGCGCTATTGAAGTGTTACACGGCACTGTATATAGGTAAAACATGTTTTGAATAAATTGAGTTCTAACAAGCAGTGGTAAAGTGTTTTATTAGTGTAAAGTGCTGACAAAACTTGTATTTTACTTATATTCCACAATAAAAACAAACCTTTGATAATGCTTTAAAGCGAAACTAGTCAGGTTGTGTTGAACTAAAATTAAATTGTGGAATATAATTATAACAAAAATGTTTCTGTTGCATACCTTACTGCAGTTTTTGCATAGTCTAGTATTTGTGTTGAGTATAATATCTGAGCGTACGTGGGGTTGCGTAGTTGCTAATTTGGATGCCAGACAGAATACCAATAGGCCCTCGTGATTCTTAGCTGTGTAAGTAATGACTTGAGTAAATATAAAAAGAACTGGACAAATGCGAGACAGACTGACGCCCGGGGCTCCGTATCTAAAAATGCAAAAGTATGTGCGGTATTTGTATCAGTTTTTTTTTCCTATTTTGGCAATTTTTCAAGCTCTTTGTTTCCGATTTCTTTCATTTTTGGCTATGTGGTAGGTTGAAGGGCCCCTATGGATATTGTAAGTGAAAATCGGAGGTGGCACTGAGAGAAATACGTTTTTTTTAAAGGGTCAAAAACGACCCCGTGGTCAAATGTGCTACTTAGTTTATAATGAATGAAGATACCAGAATGTTGTTAAATATGTATTCATTTATCATGTTTAAATGTAAATAATAAATTTACTTGTAGGATTGAGTGGTGTCAGGTGGCACGTTGCTACATTCCGATGTAACCATCACTTTGTAGGTAGTTCGGCGAGGAAACCAGGAATCGTGGTATAAAGAAATAATGCGTGGTTTAGTTAACACTCATTTAGTCAATCGTATAACTAACACTAAACACAAAGAACCTCCTAGGACTAATTAAATCTACACTGTTATAACATTCCACCAGAGCACGTGGGCGCGTGCGCACCGGTCGATCGTTGCACCAATAATGACCGAGACTCGACTGACGACGTCCTGATATGTCGTGCGTGGCCGCCCCTCCAGCGCTCCGTGTTATGTCACCTGTCAATGTCACTTGTCATTAGGATCACATTTGAAGTGTGCCGTCACGGCCAACCCTGACTATCGCACGTCCTCGGGCGAAACACCTGTAGAAATTTAAGAATGCGTTAAGAGCCTGCCAGACGCCAAATTATTGAAAGAAGATAGAAGATATACATTTTAGCGTGCAAGACAGAGAGAGATGCGATGGGTTTTTGTGCGTTTTTAACGAAATAAATTAATTATAAAAAAACTATAACCAATATTAAAAAAGTGGTCTAGTGCAAATGAAGATTTTACTATTGTCTTTCTTATAAATATTTTATGTTTTAAAAACAACTTAAAACTTATGAGATCTAGGTTAAAATTTCAAGAAATCGAGGTATTTTCAACACAAAAATCTATCGAGGATTTTATCAGCAATCGTGTTTTTAGCCTAGTGCGTTTTTAGTTTATGAACTGAAGTTGTCGGTGTTAAAATTTTAATTCATTAAACCTCACGAATCCTGAGATCTAGATCAAGGTAATAGTCTATTTGGCGTCATACAGACTCTTAATGATCGCTCGTCCATTCCTGACAGAAATTGTGAACTTATCTTCCTTTCCCAATAAGCCGGGCGTACTAAGCCCTTTAAACCAAATAGTACCTACTTGAAACGGGTTGAGGCATCCGAGGCCTCTTAAACTAGCTAGCGCAACACACAGACATGGCTCAGGCATACGAGGTCTTCCCAACCAGTCCAACCTTCAACAAAGACGTGGCCCAGGCGTACGTACCTCTTTTAACCAGTCTAAGTAGACGTGGCCTGGGTATACGCAGCCTCTTCAACCAGCCCTACCAACATAGACGTGGCTCGGGCGCACGTACACATTTCAAGCGTACGCGGCCTCTTTAACCAGTCCGACCAACACAGACGTGGCCCGGGCGCACGTACACATTACAAGCGTACGCGGCCCCTTCAACCAGTCCGACCAACACAGACGTGGCCCGGGCGCACGTACACATTTCAAGCGTACGTGGCCCCTTCAACCAGTCCGACCAACACAGACGTGGCCCGGGCGCACGTACACATTTCAAGCGTACGCGGCCCCTTCAACCAGTCCGACCAACACAGACGTGGCCCGGGCGCACGTACACATTTCAAGCGTACGCGGCCCCGTCAACCAGTCCGACCAACACAGACGTGGCCCGGGCGCACGTACACTTTTCAAGCGTACGTGGCCCCTGCAACCAGTCCGACCAACACAGACGTGGCCCGGGCGCACGTACACATTTCAAGCGTACGCGGCCCCTTCAACCAGTCCGACCAACACAGACGTGGCCCGGGCGCACGTACACATTTCAAGCGTACGTGGCCCCTTCAACCAGTCCGACCAACACAGACGTGGCCCGGGCGCACGTACACATTTCAAGCGTACGCGGCCCCTTCAACCAGTCCGACCAACACAGACGTGGCCCGGGCGCACGTACACATTTCAAGCGTACGTGGCCCCTTCAACCAGTCCGACCAACACAGACGTGGCCCGGGCGCACGTACACATTTCAAGCGTACGCGGCCCCTTCAACCAGTCCGACCAACACAGACGTGGCCCGGGCGCACGTACACATTTCAAGCGTACGTGGCCCCTTCAACCAGTCCGACCAACACAGACGTGGCCCGGGCGCACGTACACATTTCAAGCGTACGCGGCCCCTTCAACCAGTCCGACCAACACAGACGTGGCCCGGGCGCACGTACACATTTCAAGCGTACGCGGCCCCTTCAACCAGTCCAACCAACACAGACGTGGCCCAGGCGCACGTAACCTTTTCAACCAGTCCAACCAGACGTGGTCTAGGCTTACGCGGCCTCTCCAACCAGTCTGACCAACAAAGACGTGGCCCAGGCGCACGTATCCTTTTGAACCAGCCTAAACAGACGTGGCTCAGGCATACGTGACCTTTTCAACCAGTCTTCCCCATAACAAAAGCGTGACTTTGTATAGCGGCAGAGGTTCATACATAAATCGACTCACGAATCTGTAGAACGTGAAAGAGGCACACAAAGGTCGCAAATCCTGGCGATTCGCTTCCGAAAGAAAAGGAACAGTCTCACCGGATGACGTCAGCAGTGCACCTCCAGCTGTGATGTTAGTTCTGCGACACGGCCATCACGACGACTCACACGTCCTCGTGTGAAGCATCGCAAACATTTACAGCATCTGAAACAACAGTTTATCCAAAGTACAGAATCTTTTGCTCGACCTTCCTGACCGAAGAGTCGGGCATCAGCTAAATAAACTCGACATATTAAGTCTGCATTATTTTATTCTAAACAGTTCGCAACGCTTATTAAATCTGATCACAATACATACATACAAACACATACACACAGTCACGCTCCCATAGGCAGAAGCACAGTATACGCCCACATTTCACCTTATGGTTTTATGTCCCACGCAATAGGTGGTGAGCCTATTGCTGTGTTTCTGCTATTTTTTTACTCTTGATTATTTTGATCTCTTGAGTATTGCTGATCACAATAGGTACTCAATTAAATCGAAATCGGCGAGTTCAGTATGCAATACTCTTAACTTAACCTAAAGCCTTCATCCGGCCGGGTAGTGGGACTTCCATCCTGTACCCACTTCAGATAATGGTATGAATTGAACCAGAAAATGCCTACCTTCGGCACTTTTTTTTTTATACCACTAAGGTGGCAGACAAGGACTGGTGGTCACCGTAGCATATGAACGCTTGCAACACCAGAGGCGCCACCACTCCCGTGCTGCCGACCCTGTAAAAACCTTCAAAGACCCCTTTCAAAGAACCCTATGCTGTAGGCTTTTCCTTACGGCTTGACGACGTAGGTCACTATAAAGACCCATGGCTAGCATGAATCTGCGCGCGGCCAGAGTAATTCGCATACTACACTCACTCACTCACGTGAAGGTCTTACTCCTTCATCATCATTTGTCAGGTAAGTCTTTAAAGAATCTACTCACATGAAGGTCTAACCCCTTCGTCATCTCAACGACCTACTTAATGGAAAAAGAAAAGGACTACGTGACCTGTAATTTGCAAGGTCCATCCTCGTAGCACGTCGATCTTCATAACTACCCAGCAGCTCGATGAGGATACGCCTCCCGTAGCTCCGGCACAACATAATCTGCTAGTGACCGCGCCGCCCGTGCCGCACGCTGTTAGTTTTCACACCAGTGCTCGCGCAAGCCGCTGTCGACCCGCGCTCTGCTTCTTCGCTGCGCTGGCGATGGAGCACCCACAGCGGCCACAGCGCAACCGTTCACGAAGAAGTTACATGAAAATTAACAAAATTTAGAGTTAAAGTACACCGGTAACAAGTTACTGTACATGTCTTCCGCCAAAACGTTATGAGGGATGACATAATATTGGTTCCATTCCCTGAATAGATTATTTTTTGCCCATAAGCGGTGGTTGCTCATACCTACATTTCATTATTTATAACCAATATTTTGAGGAAAGATTATGTCACATTGGAATAATCAAACCATTCGAACTTGTATCACTCCTGGTCAACAAAACACTCATTGGGCAACCATTAAACCATCTTGTAGCCGGTACCGTCAGTTACAACTAAAATCACTGGTCTGATAATTACACTAAGAAATTACGATCAGATAACACAGGAGTCATAACTTGTAAGCGAATTTTATTCACAGCTTGTAATCTATCAAAAATTTAAACCTTACAATCTTACCTATTAAAAGTTCTAAGGGACTAGCCTGCGTGACCTAATTCATGGTGCAATTGAGAGAGAGCTGTACGTTTGAACAGAGCATCCCGTCACGAGCGACTACTTAGTTCCATATATGTTCATACAAGGAGTTCATCTTCCTGGTTGTAGGCTTTCGAATTACATGTTGCTATTAAATAAAGCTTGATAATAACGGACTCACAAAATTCCTTGAAGTCTCTGCTGGCGGAGTACCGTCCTTGATCGCCAATCATGTAGATAAGTATGCCGAATAACGAACACTATAATTGAGTGTCTTATACTGCTGCTTATATCGATGCTAAGTGTAGGATGAAATGATGCGTACTTAGTACCTGGTATAATGACAGCCATTTCATCGACAACCGGGACCTTACCGCTAACCTCCGAAGCCCGAAAGTGCTTGTACATGAAAGAGTCACAAAGTGGTTACCCATCCAAGGACTGCCACAGTAAAAGCTGCTTACGACAAAATGAATTTACAGAACACCAAGACCGCAGGACTACAAGCGCTTCTATTGAACTAATAACTTCTTTTTGGTTGTTCATACACTAAGTTTTCTGGTCGCATCAGTGTGTGTGGTGTGTCAGGGTAGTGCCACCCTGGTATTGGTGTTCGTTTTAATCTGTACTTTACCTGATAAATGATATCGCGCGACTGTCTGTAAATTTATTTAAATTTTCTTATAACCCTCGGCATGTTCTTGAAGCAATAAAGTTCATAAGCGTGAACGCAGTAACCTCTCGTGGACATCGTTGATGACAGAACATCAGAACGATCTAAGGACCATTTGCAAACAAAGAGTTTTACCAAATCGCTAGATTTCCGGTGTAGCACATCTGATCCTGGCCCTTTGGGTCCTGAGTGATCCCCGAGGAAGCTTTCCATTATTCAGGTAGGATACGAGTTTTAAGAGCTCTCCATCCTTCTGCCGTTCCGCAATCAGCTGTTGGTCAGCAAATTCCGCTGATTGATCAATACACTCTCTTTGCAGTACTGTAGGGGATTATTTTCTGAAAAGAAGTGTGCCTGTAATATTTCCTAGCCAATACCTTCCTAACCAATTCGACATCACCATATGAAATTCAAATGAGACAAGCGGCACTATGTCCGCTTTCGCCCATGTGGACTGCATGAATGCAGTCTTTGACCACACCAAACTTGCTGTTATGCAAATGATGATAACATAATTTCCAACTGCATGAGTGAGAGCTTCGAACCTTTTCTGACGCTAAATCTAAGATTGTAGAGAGATCGACCTCCATGTAACCTTACTAATTGTTCCGAGAAGCAACAAAAAAATATAACGGTTTAGGACTGTGTGTCCTCAATCGCAGTAGTCTACACACATCCTGTCCGTACAGTCTTGTTTCATTTTAAACTACAGAATGGAACTTGCAAATAATGATCAACTACAGCGAATTATATTGGCTCTTAAGTGTGCTCCTCCAGGGTCAAACTGCAAGGGTATCACCGATAATAAACGTGTGATTGAAGAATTCAAGTTTCTGATTTCAGTTTCCTTATAGGAGGGATGTTATTGTCTCACGTACTGGTCAATCTAATTTCTATAATGAAGGGCGCCATGTGATACGGTTGGACGTAAAATTACGTCAAATCATGATCGTTTCTAGCCAGCCTAGTGGCCTAGTAAAACAAAAAAAAAAGGGATTTCAAAAGTTACGCCATCAGTATCAGTGGTCAGAATTTCTACAGGCGATCTCACAAAAGTTAATCCAGTATCTGTTGCAGTCACACTATAACAAAGTCTTTAATTCTTAAATTTTACAGAAGATAGATTCTTCCACTGCCGAATATTCGGTATCAGAATAGAAATAAACATGAAACTGCTCACCAAAGTAATCCTGAAGGTGCGTGCGTACTTTCTGTGACAGAAATTACCGCGTTACTGCTGCTTCAACAGAAAATGCCATATTTCCGTTTCTGTATCGCCATAAAAATGCATACTCTATCGCCACGTGGGCGACTGAGTTTCATCCCACTTCTGATGTAGGATTGAGTGGTGTCAGGTGGCACGTTGCTACATTCCGATGTAACCATCACTTTGTAGGTAGTTCGGCGAGGAAACCAGGAATCGTGGTATAAAGAAATAATGCGTGGTTTAGTTAACACTCATTTAGTCAATCGTATAACTAACACTAAACACAAAGAACCTCCTAGGACTAATTAAATCTACACTGTTATAACATTCCACCAGAGCACGTGGGCGCGTGCGCACCGGTCGATCGTTGCACCAATAATGACCGAGACTCGACTGACGACGTCCTGATATGTCGTGCGTGGCCGCCCCTCCAGCGCTCGGTGTTATGTCACCTGTCAATGTCACTTGTCATTAGGATCACATTTGAAGTGTGCCGTCATACTTATATTTATTTATTTATTTACAGGCTGTAGCCCAATCTCGTTGCAGCAATTCATATTTTGAAACCAAATCTTATTGGTTCCCTTTGATGTGTTGTTTGCAACCATGCCTACCATTATAGGGACCCATAGATTTATTGATGCTTATTATGTCGTTCTTTACGAGCATAGATACAGAAGAAATTTGGCATTTAACATGTCAATCAGCGGGCGTACTTTCGCCATCTTATCATTTTCTGGCAGTTCAGTATTATCTGTCACGTGAAAATAACGAAAAATCTCTTCAAATCTTTGCGGCACATACTTTGTCATTTGTTTGTTGGTCATTTTTACATTTACTCTATGTATTCATATTGATTGATAGGTTTATGTATTTATAGATATAAATATATATATTTATATATGTATGTATAGATATAGGTATAATTGTGTATATAAGTATGTACTATATGAATAGTTTGTGTGTGTGCATTTTATTTAATCTCGATTTCTATATCACTTCTACCTTATATTTCATGTAATTCTTCAAGCTTTCCTCTCTTCGGACTGCTGGAAGAAATTTCTATTTTAGAAATAAGCAGTACCATTGTACTCATCTTCTCTTTATTGCTGTTATTTCCTTATTTCATGTTATTTGTGTGCATAAATATTAAATAATAAATAAAATTTGTGCCGCAAGTTATGAGTTGTATGAGTATCCTCAATGCTTTACTAGTGCATGCGTCGTCACAGTAGCGGAACATAATCAGACAAAATAATAATACCAACAAAACAATAATTTCTTGGTCTGGAAAAGAGAAATTCATATTTCCCGATTGAACAGCATAATGTAACTGTTTGTCTGACCCAGTGAACAATTACTTCACGATTGAAAAAAAGTTGAAAGAATTCGATAGGATCACTATTTTCAGACAACGTCAAACGGACCTAGGAAGTGGTATAGTCCACGCACGATTATCCTTGGAAGGATCTCCAAGAGCAACCTCCACGCGCTTGACGCTGAGTAATTGCTCCTCTAACCCTTCTTTGGGGTCTCCCTCTTCCTCCTCTGCGCCTTATTTGTTCCAGTGGTAATGGAGGTGTATCATGAAGTTCATCATCTTCACTGGACGCGGTTTCCGCAGTAATTGGTCGTCTATAAGTAAGATTTGCCAGTGCAAGTAGCTGTCGACGTGATTGTTCAGTATGGGAACATAAAAATAATTAGACGACTTGCAGATAGAATATCGTTTAATAATTTAATCAATTACAAGCGATATGTTTACTGTATGAGAATAGTAGGGCAAGTGCTAGTATGGCGGCCCGATGTTGGAGGGGCCGATGCAACCGGTTTTCGGTATTACGAATGCTTGACATCTGCAACTTGTTCGAGGCGCGAACATATTCCCGCCCCTGGAAAGCTTGACTGCTTTCAAGCTACTTCTTCAGCCGGCCTGGGCAGCAAACAAATCCGGTTGAGGGCGCGGCGGATAGTTCCTCTGGCTGTGTTAATATCCGCGACACGCGATACGCCGTCTGGTCCAGGGAACAGTTTCGTAATGCGTCCCAGACGCCAATGAAGTGGAGGAGCGTTCTCCTCCCTTATGACTACGAGGTCATCCAATTGCAATTTTGGTTTATTATTTGTGCGCCATTTTGTTCGAGACTGCAGCTCCGCGAGGTATTCATGAATCCACCGTTGCCAAAAATGTTGCTTGATTTGTTCAATTCTTTGGAAGCGGTCGAGAGAGTGGGTGTTGGCGGTTTGCAGACTTGATGATGGCAGCGAATTAAGGGGTCTACCAATAAGGAAGTGGCCCGGGGTTAAGGGATAAAAGTCGGATGGGGATGAACTCAAAGGACATAGAGGGCGACTGTTGAGGATGCACTCTATTTGTGTAAACAGAGAAGATAGTTCCTCAAAAGTATAATGCGTAGTCCCTAGTATCCTAACGAGATGAAATTTAGCCATTTTCACGCAACTTTCCATGAGTCCGTTAAAGTGAGGAGCGTAAACTGGAGAGAAGCGAAATTCAACGCCTTCGCCAGCGGCATAATCTGAGATGGAGCTGACGTTAGTTTTAAAGAACGTCTCCAATTCTTTTGAAGCAGCAACAAAGTTCCCACCATTGTCGCAATAAATTTGTTTAGGTAGTCCTCTACGTGAAATAAATCGTTTCAGAGTTAAAATGAAAGCGTCTTTTGAAAGCTCACTAACTAATTCTAAATGAACGCACTTATATCTAAAACATATAAAAATGCATAAATAGGCTTTTGTAATTTTGCAACCACGACCCTTGCGATCCGCGATCATAAATGGTCCGGCAAAGTCCGTACCTACCGTAATAAAGGGAAAGTCTGGTATTAGTCTTTCTGCAGGTAGATTGCCCATTATGCCTTGCATGGCTTGACCTTTAAACCGTGTACAAATGTGACAGCTACGAGTAGTACGACGAGCCAAGTTCCTTCCACCAATAGGCCAGAAACGAGTTCTAATCGAGGCTAATAGCGCTTGAGGACCTACGTGTAATAGTCGTCGATGCTCTTGCTGAAACAATAGTTGAGTGAAACGATGACTGGAACTGAGTAACATGGGATGTTTCATGTCAAAGCTCAGTTGTGAGGCCTGAACGCGGCCACCTACTCTAATAACTCCTTCATGTAAAAAAGGGTTAAGTGATAAAATATTTGATTTAGGATTTAATGACTTTTTCTTACTTAGCAAGTCGTATTCCTTTGGAAATGATTGTAGTTGAGAAATGTAAACTAATGCTTGAAGAGCTTTATTAAGCTCAGAAGGAGTCAGTGAGTCTGTACTTTTACTACCTTTGTTTTGACAATTATTTATAAATCTATACATATAAGCGATAATACGTTGTAGACGTTTTAAATTAGAATATTTATCAAATTCAATTACTGATTGGTTGGTTTCATGATTAATAATAGTATGAGCTTTTAATTCTGGCAAAGGTTGACTTTTATTTATTTTTGATGGTTGTAAAATAGGCCAGTGTGACTCAGGTAAGTATAAAAATTCTGGTCCATTCCACCAAATCTTACAGGATGATACCTCTTGTGGATTTACGCCTCGGGACAGTAAATCAGCTGGGTTATGTTCTGTGGGCACGTAGTGCCATGCCTCAGTGTCAGTCAGCTCTCTGATGGCGGCGACTCTATTTGCAACAAACGTTTTTAGATTAGATGACCCTATTCGCAGCCAACTAAGGACGATGCTGGAGTCAGTCCAATAGACGTGTCGTGTTATTTTTCGCCGTAAGGCTGATGACACAGAAGAGCTCATTTCTGCAGCAAGTAACGCACCAGAAAGTTCCAAACGGGGAATGGTGATTGTGTTTGATATGGGAGCAACGCGAGATTTGGAACAAAGAAGGCTAACATGTACCTTTCCTTCTTTGTCAATAGACCGCAGGTATAGACACGACCCATAAGCCCGTTGGGAGGCATCACAGAAGCAATGTATTTCGACTGATGTCGGCTCTGTTATAGATACCCATCGTGGTATAGATAGAGAAGATATAGATTTAAGACCTTCAATGAAGGATTGCCATGTTTTAATTATATCTTTAGGTGCAGGATCATCCCAATCTAGCTTAAGAGACCATAAGGTCTGTATCAAAATTTTGGGAACGATAGTGCACAAGGATAGGAGCCCCAGGGGATCGAAGAGTTTGAAAGTTGTAGACAAGATACTCCGTTTAGTGATCACCTCTGGATTAGGAACTGTAATTGGAAAATATAAAATATCATTAGAGGGGTCCCAATTAAGACCAAGAGTATTATTTGATTGGCTTATTGTTAAGTCTTTGCTTGAGTGACTGATGTCTGAAGGTAGCAAAGAAGGGTTGTTGGACCTATATTTACGTAAATGAAAACCCGCGTTACTGAGGGCTGTGGATATAGACTGCTGAATGCGACGAATCTCAATCTCATCGTCATGAGACGTTAGTAAATCATCTACGTATATGTCATTTTGTATGACACTTTTTGTGACGTCATCATCACAGCACTCCTCACCAACCTGCCAGAGACACCTGGTGGCAAGATAGCTAGCGCTAGCATAGCCATACGTGACCGTATTAAGCCTCAGAGTTTGTAGTGGTTTATTCTCCGCATCACGCCACAAAATCAGCTGCATATCTCTGTCCGACTCGTCTAAAATAACCTGGCGGTACATTTTTTCCATATCCCCTGATAACACGTAACGATGTTGTCGAAAACGTATGAGGATATTGAATAGAGAGTCTTGAACTGTTGGGCCTATCATTTGTATGTCGTTTATAGACAAACCAGATGTAGTGCTTGCTGATGCGTCAAAGACAGCGCGTAGGCGTGTGGACTCACTACCCTCACGGATTACGGGATGGTGCGGAACAAAATAGGCATTCTGAGGACGGTGTTCTGCTATTGATAAGTGCCCTAGATCTCGGTATTCATTTATAAAGGCTGTATAAGCGGATTTAAGTTCAGGTTGCTTACGAAATCGTCGCTCTAAGTTTAGGAACCTCCTTAAAGCCATACGGTATGAGTCGCCTAAACAATCAACACTATCTAATAAAGGAAGCTTGACACAAAAGCGACCAGTATCAGTCCGCTTAGTGTGCTGTATATAATGTTGTTCGCAAGCTTTTTCTTTGTCAGTGTACAGGGACTTTTTAGGCAAGGTTTCGAGCTCCCAAAACCTTTTTAAGTCACTGTGAAGATCTATTAAATTATTATTATTAATTGACGTACTAGAAATATGACATTGTATGTGAGATTTGGTATTAAAATTATTTTTAGAACTATAATAGTGCATGGGACCTGCAATGAGCCATCCGAACTTGGAGTCGTGTAGAATGGGATTACCCTTTCCTAAAGATTGCTGTTTGGTACCTATAATGTCCCAAAAGATGTCAGCACCGACTAAAAGTTCTATGTCAGACGGCTCAAAAAAGCTGGGGTCTGCTAGTTCTATGGATTTTAGATTTAATCGTGCTATGTCTATAAAAGACTTCGGTATTTTGCCTGTAATACTAGGTATAACTAAACATGAAGTGATAATGCTGAAATTCCCCACCTTAGATTTTATTTGAACGTTGCAACGTTCAGCATTAAGCTTGAAAATTGTGTTACCTATGCCCATAATGTTTTGAACGTTAGAACTTAGAGAAGTTAAGTTTAATTTGTTTTTTAAATTATCGGTTATGAAGGAACCTTGACTGCCATTGTCCAATAAAGCTTTAACAGTAACGCACTTTTTGGTAATTGGATTGACTACGTCAACCAGGGCTGTACAAAGTAATGTCTCAGAAGTTGCAACAGCTGGCATGGAGACTGATTCAGAACGTGTAGTGTTAGTGTCAACCTCTGAAGACTTATGCACGAGACTATTGTGGCGTCCTCCACATACTTTACAATTTCCTGGCAGCCTACATTCATGTACGCTGTGTCCCTTACGCAAGCAGTTTGAGCATAGATTCAAATTCGATATTAATTCGAGTCTATCGGCTACGGATTTTGATTTGAATTGTGCGCATTCATGAATACGATGCTTTTCATTGCAAACGATACAATTCCTAAAGTTTTGAGACGAATACTGCTTTTTTACCTGACCTATAAGAGATTTTGTATGTGGAGAGGAACCCTGCTTATTGCTGTGAGTGGGTTTCATGAAGGAGTCGCTAGGCGGCGCTTTAGTCTGCTTGTTACGATAAACAGACTCCAAAACATCTGCGCGCCCCTTCAAAAACGTTATGAAGTCGTCAAGGCTAGGCATACAATTAACACTGATATTAGCCTGTATGTACTCCTCCCACTTAACACGAGTATTGCTGTCTAACTTCTCTGTAACGATGTATATGATCAGCGTATCCCAATGGTCGGTTGGTTGTTGCAAAGTATTCAAAGCGCGTAGATTTTTCGAAATATGATCGATAATGAATCTTAATGATTTATCCGTTTCACGCAATAGCTCAATTTTGAATAATGCTTTAACATGATTGTAAATTAATTGGCGTATATTATTATAACGCTCGCAAAGAAGATTCCAAGCCTCAGGATAGTTGTCGTCAGAAACCACCAAATTGCTTATCACGCGCGCAGCCTCACCTTGTAAATAAGAAATTAAATAATGAAACTTATGAATGTTTTTCAATTTAGAATTGTTATGAATTAATGAATTGAAGGTGTCACGAAATTCTAGCCATTTATAAAATGTGCCATCAAAGTTGCTAATTTTAATGACTGGTAATCGAAAACCTATAACTTCGTGATCATCTTCGTCAGCCCCAATAACGCTACTACAATTTTGGCTACGTGATAATTTTTTAGTTGTGGTGTTTGACGAAACAAGTTCCTGGGCCCTTGCAATGGCATTGTGGAAAGTTTGTTCAATTAATTCTCTAGTGTCTAATTCTTGACTTAAGTTGCTTTGCTCAAGTGTCTCAATCTCAGACTGTACGCTGTCGAACTCGCCGAATAAAACTTCCATTTTAGCCAATCTCTGTGTCAGTACGTTAACTTCTATAGGAGTTGGTTTTTTATCCTTAAATTCATCTAATTGATTAATAAATTTAGTAATACGTCCTTTAATAGACGCACGTTTTAAGTTTAAAGTTTTATAAGTAGGCTCCATAATAACAAAGATAACGCACGAACGACAAATGAATGGTTTGCTAATAGTTAGTGATAATAGCTAAGAATTGCATACGATACGCTCCTCGCTTCACGCACTCACGGCTGCAATCTCGGAGACCGGTTCGGATCAGCTGATGGCTGACTGTGCGGCGCGGGGTGGGGTGCCGAGTAGACCGGCCGGTGCAGTTCGCCAGCACACCGAGTGTTGCAGTGATTGCGCGATGATTAGACGAAGCTCGTACTATGGCTGAAATAGATTGTTGTGGATGCCTTGTATACAAAGTATATAATGTACTAATAGACGTAGGAATAACTTAAGTGCGATAGTTCTCAGCTCAGAAGATTATGAAGACGAAATAGTGCAATAATATGGGCTAGGTTTGAAAGTTATTTAAGTTTTGCTAGATAGGTGCACTAGTTGTTAGGTTATAGTTATAATGGTAGGGATTGCTAGGTAACGATGCGAAATTTTATCAAGAATGTGTTGTGATTATAATATTCTAGGCATATAACTTGGTATTATAACTTAACTGGGTAAGTTATGTAAATAAGAAGTGAATGAAGCTAGTGAAAGTGAATGATTAAGCACAATCTTGATATTTACAATAGGTTTAGCTATTGTGATTTGAACTGATTGTATTTATAGCTCTGTAGGTTGCAATAAAGACTTTTAAGTCGTAAAATAGGCGTATGGAACGTAACATAGGCGACTTATAAGTTGCAAAGGCTATTTTGTTTCGAAGTTAATATTATGCATAGATAGCTATGTATTTACTGCACTGAAGGCTTATAAGTCGTGAAATAGGCGTATATAACGATAGATAGGCGACTTATAAGGTTGCGAAGCAATACGATAGCTAGAAAATATAGTAGGTAGGTAGAAGTTACCTACGTTAGGTAGGTACGTAAGTACATATAGTCCTAATAGAAAAATCTGTTTACACAAATAGAATGCTTTTAGGATTATTTGGAATGATGAGAATGGATAAAAAAGGAACGGGCTCACTTTTTGGCTGGCAGAACCGCTGCTTTGGTGCGTTTGTAGAATCCGCTGGACCTCCGCTTGGCCGGCTCGCAAGGCTGCAAAAGTGCTTGATTCCGCTTGTTTCCTCTTGACCGTAATGCTTCTTAGGCTGCTGCTTGTAGTGTTACGCGTGTCTGCAGGTAACTTGGTGCTTCGATGACTCGATGGCTTTTTTCTTGCAAAAACTCGTAGTCTTGAAAGCGTAGGTAGTTTGACCCCGACGTTTACGTACGTAACGCAGCAAATCGTAGTAATCCGAAGTTGGAAATTGGTTATTTACTTTTTCACGGTCGCCAGTTCCTGGGCCCTTGCATATATACAAGCGTACATCTATATATGTCGTATAGCTTGACATCTGCAACTTGTTCGAGGCGCGAACAGTGATAAGTGATAGAAAAATGTAACTTCTTCGTCCCCTGAATCACCATCTGATACCTTGCCATCACCAGGAGGATTAATAAAGATATCAGCACCCAGTACATCATCGTTGGAGTCCAAATTTTCCAACACTTCAATGATATCATTCGTGTAAAGCACTTTTACCCAATGGGTCAATAGCGACCCGTCAGTGTTCTGACAGCTATATCTTAGGAATAAAATAAGTATTCTAGACCACATTTCCTGTTATTGAAAAGAATAACTATCTAATATTATAAAACAAATGACTTATTGGGTATTTTTACGCAGAAAACGATGTTACTCACATTTTTATCAGCAGAGTCGGAATTTTTTGTCACCAAAAATCAAGTCATAAAAACAACTGTCACTAGTGACAACAAACTCCAACCCAATCCAAGTATTTTCATTTATTTTGGTAGCGGTACTTTGATTTATTGACAAATCACACTAGGCATTGAAAATTAACGTTTTATAAGGACGAAATAGCGCGTTTACCAAATCCAGTTTTTCAGGACAAAAACGACCCGCTGGGCATATATGGGTTAAGGCAATCTCTTACAGGCAACCGTTACTGAATTGAAAGAGGAATGAGAATATTTATACCTACAAGATAACATACAATTAAATAATTGTACATGATATTTTCTGAGCATACGTTAGAGTTTCAGTGCTATCATCCTCTTTAAGTGAAGCGGCTCTGCCCCCTTAGACAAATGGCTTTTACGTTAGTAGAATAGAATTTTCAATGTATGAGATTGACACTCGTTGTCGACATGTAGTGAGACACAACGCATAGAATTCAAAATTGGCAGCCAAGTGTACAACTTTTCTATACGTTGATAGGAAATGACAGAGTAACACGCTAATGGCCATAGAAATGCTAGCCAAGTGGCACTTTTGACTGACGTTTACGTTAGTAGAATAGAATTCTCTATGTATGAGATTGACACTCGTTATTGACATGTTAAGAGACACAACGCATAGAATTCAAAATTGGCAGCCAAGTGTACAACTTTTCTATACGTTGATAGGAAATGACAGAGTAACACGCTAATATTGCAAGCCAAGTGGCACGTTTGACATATGAATTCACCTTCTAGCGATTATACACGAATCGACACGAAGCGTGCGCTCGAACCTTGTAGTTATCGCTAATATGGGCTCGCGATACGCTCAAACGGAACTTGACAAGTCTGATAAACATGCATGAAAGTTGCTTGAATGTACACAAGGCAACGCAGTGAAGTATGCAGGCCACACTAGTAACATGCATGTGTGTGTAAATCTAACGAGTGTATTATATTACGTTTCTATGTGCGTGACTGACACGCTCGCACCAGCATCGTATACTTTTACAATATAGGGCATCATGATCTCTTGTTCGGGCGTTTTCGTCTAAGCTCGGCTACGGCTAAGCCGAATGAACGTGCGCGATTAAGTTAGCTTATTTTACATCAACCACATAAGTTCTCGTAGCAAATTGTCTAAGACGGCGAATTTAAATCTGCATCGTATTCATAAGTGTCGCGAGATCAAATCCTTGCGCAACATGCAGAACTCTTTTTGCCGTTTTTGTAATATATTTTTTTTTAGTAATAAGGTAATATTACTAAAAAAATATTATATATATAATTTAATATTATATAATTATATAATATTATAGATTATATAGTATTACTATATCTATACTAATATTATAAAGAGGAAAGATTTCTTTTTTTGTTTGTTTGTTTGTTTGTAACGAATAGGCACCGGAACTACAGGACCGATTTGAAAAATTCTTTCACTGTTGGGAAGCTACACTCTTTGCGGTGAACATAGGCTACATTTTATTCCCGTATTCCCACGGGAACGGGAACTACGCGGGTGAAACCGCGTGACGTCTGCTAGTATAATATAAAATAACAAAGCAGGAAAATAAAACAATTTCTTTATACTTATTATAATATGTAATATAAAATTCTGTAATGATGTTGTGTTAATATCAGACTGACACAATATCAGACAAGAATAGTCGTAATGTTTTTCATTTGTAGTAAGTAATTTATTAATTAGTGACATGAATCAACATGTTATCAAGTTAGAAATTATGATCTAGTTATAACCTCTAACCTCAACAACAATAACATCATTCACATAATAATAATAAACTACTTCTATTGGCACTTTTGTATCACCAACTTTTTATTTATAGTTTTATTAAGATTTTTAAAAGCAAAATATTCTAAATATCACATCACAGACTAATAGCCAATAGGTGCACCATCACTGTCTATTACTTGTTGCAATCTTGTTGTCATGTTAGCAACCATATTCCAACACAGGTCAGTGCCACGAAATGATTCCCAAGTGGAAGTAACGACTTCATCTAGATTCGACTTAGACCTCACTTTAGATGAATCCCAATTGAGCACCATATGCCCCCATAGGTTTTCAATGGGATTTAAATCAGGGCTTTTAGAGGGCCATTCAATGACAGTAAAGTTTTCTTGTGTGTTTAACCAATTTTGCACAAGCCGGGCACGGTGCACTGCACAGTTGTCATGCACAAAGTAAATGTGCTCATGCGGATAAACAACACGCACAGTTGGTAGCATGACATTTTGCAAAACATCCAGGTAACCTTTACTGTTATTCCGACCCCCTACTTCCACTAACTCGCCGGGTCCCATCGATGACATCCAGCCCCAGTAACCCAAAGTGATGCGTCCACTAGACCTGCATGGAACGACATTATTTTGGGAATAGCGTTCACCCGCTTTCCTCCACAATATTTTACGACCATCTTTGTCTGACTTAAAACATTTTTCGTCACTAAAAATCACTACACTATTACACCAATAAAAGGCCAGTAATTGTCGTGCAAATTGTATCCTATCTTGCTTATGTTTCTCTGACAATAAAATCTTCTTAGCTGGCTTACGACATCTTAATCCTGCTGCACGCAAATGAATATGTCATGCCTGGTAGCTGTGGTGGGCGTCGATGCGAAAGGGTCCGCCAAGTGTGTGGCAACAACATCTCGATGCCGTGGATTAGCCTCCGTGTATACGGTAGCTTGTCGGCCAGGACGAAGACGATCTATGTGCCCTGAAGCACCATGTCGATGAACCCACAGTTGCACCGTTTTTCTCTGTGAACATTATCACAAAATAATTTAAAATAATATTTACAACGTAATTATACTTTAAATTATGCACATTATAATAAAATTATATAAATATTTTTGAATAAATAATCTTGTAACTTACCGATATATTTAATCGTCTTGAAATTTCAGTAATTGAAACATTTTGCTTATACAAAACAATAATTCAGCTCTTAAAAGCGTAGTTAAATGATGCATATTTACTCTTCTTTCTTAAAAGAGTTAAAATTATTGATGAGCACAGTAGTCAAAACCAGTCTGTTTACGTCTAGTAAATCATAACTTTGAGGGTAAAATAATATTCACACTTGACGAACTGTGATCACTTTTGTGTTATTTAATGTGGGTAGAATCAATATCAACAATAATGTTAATAGTTTTGACTGTCAATTTTGCTTTAGAGTCTCAAAACAAGTTACTAACAACACGCACACATAGAAACGTAATATAATACACTCGTTAGATTTACACACACACGCTTGTTACTAGTGTGGCCTGCATACTTAATTGCGTTGCCTTGTGTACGTGATTTCTTTGCATGTTTGTCAAGTACTGTTTGACCGTGCCGGGAACACATAACAAAATAGCGATAGTTTAGTAGTTTGAAATTTTGAATGTAAATTCAAAATGTTGTGGAGCTACACATGAATCTTTTATAAGGGCAACTAGCCAAGTCAAACCCTTGCGTGATGCGTGAACATCATCAACATGGTGAGTGAATAAACTTGGTAAGTGTGAGTAGCAAATTTTATACATAATTTTGATATATATTATATTGAAACTCAACAAGATTCTCCAACCTTTTCAGGTGATTCTGGATATGCTCAGAGGGTTTTCGTAATGACACCAATGTTAAATGCTGCACCTGGTTCTTGGCAAGAGGTATATACTAACCGTCACATCCAAGCTAGAAATATTTTGGTTTACTCAAAGCACGTTGGAGATGCTAGCTCAAGCAACGTACCCTTCATTACCATCCTCATGTGGCCAGCAAAATTGTATAAACATGTTGTGTATCGCACAAATTGCACTGGAAGCCCAGATACCACCGGCTGAAGTAGCTGAGGAACCTGATGAGGATGATGATTGGGTGCCACCAAACGCCACTGCTCTCAGCAGTCAACATGATCTCATGCATGGCAGAGCTATATTCGATTGCTTAGTAAATACATTGTAATGTGCACCTTGATTTATTTATTTCCGAATACAATCTTAAAGAATTAAGTCAACAACAGTCATTTTGTTCTGTCCTGGGGGTGCCTGGGGTATCCTTTCGAGGGCTTATCCGGGGCTTCCAACCGTAGGCTGTTATACCCCGTTTACATTCAGCCAAAGTGAGTACGGAATTGGGCAGGGAAGTGGTCAGGACGAGTATGTAAACACGATGCTTCTCATGCCCCTGACATTGCTACTCGCGCTGCCCGTCGCTCCCCAAAAGAGCGGTTTTTTGTGCGGGAGCACAGATTACTAAATAGTTACTAGGTAAGCGGGAGTCAAAGGACCGGGCAGCGCGAGCGGCAGTGCGTGTTTACATTCAGCTCCGTCGCTCAGTTCTCGCCGAGTGAGTGAGAGAGAGAGTTCTTTTACGATGGAAAGATATCATCCATCTTCGACGGCGACGTCTTTTCTTTTTTTTAACTTGAAATCTTTTTAAAATTCTTACATAATTGTTTATTGCGAGAAGACACAGCACGGACGCAGTAAATATTTCGACGTCTGCCATTGCCGAAAGTCGAAAGTGATGTGAGTGGTAGGGCAGTATGTAAACACTATACTTCTCTCGATCCTGCCACGGCAGTATCAAGGGAAATATTCCCTTCTTACCCACCACACTACCAAGCCACACTACCGGTAGTGTCGTGGGGAAATTTCTTTCCCTTCTACACTACCAGCTAGTAGTGTCGTGGGTAATTTCTAAAAGGTCTTACATCTCCGTTCCCATCGACACTACTATAAGATACCGCACTACCAAATACTCTACCGGTAGTGTCGTAGGGAATAATTCTGCACTAGCAGCCCTTTTTACCCACTACACTACCAAGCCACACTACCGGTAGTGTCGTTCCCTCCGGAGCAAAATGTGCAAAACGCAAAATGACTGCCACACGCAAAATGTACAAATTGCAACAAATGAAGATCGACAAAACAAATGAAGATCGGTGAAACAAATGAAGATCAACAAAACAAATGAAGACCGGTGAAACAAATGAAGATCGGTAAAACAAATGAAGATCGGTGAAACAAATGAAGATCAAGAAAACAAATGAAGACCGGTAAAACAAATGAAGATCGGTAAAACAAATGAAGATCGGTGAAACAAATGAAGATCAACAAAACAAATGAAGATCGGTGAAACAAATGAAGATCGGTAAAACAAATGAAGATCGGTAAAACAAATGAAGATCGGTGAAACAAATGAAGATCAACAAAACAAATGAAGAT
This sequence comes from Miltochrista miniata, assembly GCA_933228765.1. NCBI lineage: Eukaryota > Metazoa > Arthropoda > Insecta > Lepidoptera > Erebidae > Miltochrista > Miltochrista miniata. The sequence continues at coordinate 2,946,516 of OW121749.1, read as the reverse complement.
CGGTGAAACAAATGAAGATCGGTAAAACAAATGAAGATCGGCGAAACAAATGAAGATCAACAAAACAAATGAAGATCGACAAAACAAATGAAGACCGGTTAAACAAATGAAGATCGGTAAAACAAATGAAGATCGGTGAAACAAATGAAGATCAACAAAACAAATGAAGATCGGTGAAACAAATGAAGACCGATAAAACCCCTCCGGAGCAGAATGTACAAAACGCAAAATGAGCACCACACGCAAAATGTACAAATCGCATATGTAGATCAATGAAACGAAAGACTATGCAAATTGATAAGGTCAAAAAATACTTGCAGCCATATTTTGTGATCTAGATGCGATTACCACTTAAAAATATAGGTGCACGCAGTTCTCGACCTTAATTTATATGATTTTGATTTTGATTTTGATATGGGGCAGCCACTGTATACCCAATAAACTAAATAACCTATATTTTTTCATTCTCTTTCACGTATACCTATTTACTAAGGAAGTAGTCAGTGGAGATATTGCGTAGTAGACGACTTTATGGGAACGATGATGTAAGGCCCATTATAAATTATCCATTGCACTGCTGCCTGCTAGTGCAGAATTATTGCAAAACGCAAAATGCACAAAATGCGAAATGTACATTTTATTCTTAGGACATGCTCACACCAAGTGCATTGCTGGACCTCCTGCTGACAACGCGTCCGGATGGATACAACGTCTCAGTGGATGCTCCGCTCGGATCGTCGGACCACTGTGTCGTTCGGGCGTATGTGCCTCTCGCAAGGCCTGAACCACCTCGGCCCAAGGAGTGGCGACACGTATGGCACTATAAGTCAGCAGACTGGGATGGACTGCGAGAGTTTTTCGCGTCGTACCCATGGAGGCGGCTTTGTTTTGCCTCAGAGGATCTGGATTCTTGCGCTGCAGCAGTCGCTTCGGGGATCTTGGAGGGCATGGAATGTTACATTCCTAACCGTTGGATCCCTGTAGGAGCAAAAAAGCGACCGTGGTTCAATCGGCTCTGCAGAGAAACTTTGATGTTGAAAGAATCTGCTTACAGGGCTTGGACCACGGCTCGTGCAAATTCAGATCCAAACATCTCTGAGGTGAAACGCAAATTAAATGCCGCCTCGAGAGCCAGCAAAAGAGCAATTGTCAGGGCTAAGTTCGATTTCGTCGGCAGAATTGGTGAACGGCTAGCAGGCTACCCTTCAGGGAGTCGCGAATTCTGGTCGCTTGCCAAAGCTGCCGAGGGTAATTTCTGTCGGTCAGGTTTACCACCTTTACTTAAACCCGACGGTAATTTGGCCCAGAGCGCTAAGGAGAAAGCCGACCTTTTGGGTTTTCTCTTTGCCTCTAACTCGACCATGAGCGACGGGGGTGCTTTGCCGCCTGATATTCCGTGGTGTGGAACTTCCATGCCGGAAGTAAAATTTACACAGCGGAATGTCCGACGTGAGCTTCGATCTCTGGACGTTCATAAGTCGAGTGGGCCGGATGGTATACCCGCGGTGGTACTGAAGCAGTGTGGTCCAGAGTTGTGTCCGGTACTTACACGTCTTTTCACGCTTTCATATTCTAAGCAACAAGGCCCGGCGTCGTGGAAGATCGCGTATGTGCATCCTGTGCCCAAGAAGGGTGACAGGACCGACCCGGCCAATTATAGGCCTATAGCCGTCACCTCCCTTTTATCTAAGGTGATGGAGCGTGTAATTAATACACAGCTCCTGAGGTACCTAGAGGAACACGACCTGCTCAGTGACCGGCAGTACGGTTTCCGTCACGGTCGCTCGACGGGCGATCTTCTGGTGTGCCTCACACACCGATGGGCGACGGCTATCGAGAGTAAGGGCGAGGCTCTAGCAGTAAGCCTTGACATCTCTAAGGCCTTTGACCGGGTCTGGCACCGTGGTCTTCTTACGAAATTGCCCTCATATGGACTGCCCGAGAGATTATGCGGATGGGTGTCTAGCTTCCTGGCCGGTAGAAGCATCAAGGCCGTCGTTGACGGCAGCTGTTCAGACTGCATGGCCATAAACGCTGGAGTACCGCAAGGCTCAGTGTTGTCCCCTACTCTGTTTCTGCTGCATATCAATGACATGTTGTCTATTGACGGCATTCATTGTTATGCGGACGACAGTACGGGGGACACTTGTTACACGGGCCGCCCCGGTATCTCTCGGGACACAGTGAAGGAAAATCGTGAACAGCTTGTGTCTGAAATCGAGGCTACTCTTACTAGAGTGTCCGATTGGGGTGGACAAAATCTTGTCCAGTTCAACCCTTCCAAGACACAAGCGTGTTTTTTCACCGCTAAACAAGTCCCAATTACTGTAGCGCCGCTATTTCAGGGCACATCTCTTTCCATCTCCAAAAGTATAGGGATCCTTGGCGTTGACATCTCCAGTGACGTTCAGTTCCGTAGTCATTTGGAGGACAAGGCTAAGCTGGCGTCCAAGAAGCTAGGTGTGCTCAACAGGGCGCGGCGGTACTTCACTGCTGCGCAAACACTGCTTCTGTATAAGTCGCAAGTGCGGCCGCACATGGAGTACTGCTGTCACCTTTGGGCGGGGGCACCTGAATATCAGCTTCGTCCATTTGACTCGGTGCAAAGACGCGCTATAAGAGTTGTCAACGATCCTATACTTACAAGTGGTGTGGAACCTCTTCGCGACAGGAGAGACTTTGCCTCCTTATGCGTGTTCTACCGACTGTACAATGGTGTGTGCTCTGAGGAATTGTTTGATATGATGCCCACGGCTACGTTCTATCACCGCACCGCTCGCCACAGACAGGGAGTTCATCCTCACACTCTGCGTCCGGAGCGTTCCAGCACGGTTAGATCCGATAGGGGTTTTCTTCCGCGCACGCTTAGGTTGTGGAATGATCTCCCTGCCTCGGTTTTCCCAATCGCCTACAGTATGGGGTTCTTCAAAAGGGGTCTTAGAAGGTTTTTGCAGGGTCGGCAGCGCGAGTGTGGCGCCTCTGGTGTTGCAAACGTTCATAGGCTGCGGTGACCACCGGTCCTTCTGGTGGGCCGTATGCTTGTCTGCCACCTTAGTGGTATAAAAAAAAAAAAAAAAAAAAAAAAAACACCCTGGGCGAGGCCGCATTGGCGGCCGTAGGTCTGTTGGGAGTCACGGGACATCCTTCCTGAGGGCTTACCCGGGGCTCTCAACCATAGGCTGTTAGGCGTGGCGTGAGGTTTTTTAGTTGGTAAGAGTCCGGCATAACATCCTATGAGGATTTTCCCTCACGTTAAACAAAAAAAAAAAAAAAAGGACATGCTCACAACAGTTTTTTTGGGATATAATAATCAAAGCATCAGAATTTTGGGTTAGTAGTAAAATAATGTCCAAATTAAAATTCCAAAAAAAAGAAGAATTGGTGAATCGAATGAAGACTGAAAAAACAAATGAAGACTGGTAAAACCCCTCCGGAGCAGAATGTACAAAACGCAAAATGAGCACCACACGCAAAATGTACAAATCGCATATGTAGATCAATGAAACGAAAGACTATGCAAATTGATAAGGTCAAAAAATACTTGCAGCCATATTTTGTGATCTAGATGCGATTACCACTTAAAAATATAGGTGCACGCAGTTCTCGACCTTAATTTATATGATTTTGATTTTGATTTTGATATGGGGCAGCCACTGTATACCCAATAAACTAAATAACCTATATTTTTTCATTCTCTTTCACGTATACCTATTTACTAAGGAAGTAGTCAGTGGAGATATTGCGTAGTAGACGACTTTATGGGAACGATGATGTAAGGCCCATTATAAATTATCCATTGCACTGCTGCCTGCTAGTGCAGAATTATTGCAAAACGCAAAATGCACAAAATGCGAAATGTACATTTTATTCTTAGGACATGCTCACACCCTGGGCGAGGCCGCATTGGCGGCCGTAGGTCTGTTGGGAGTCACGGGACATCCTTTCTGAGGGCTTACCCGGGGCTCTCAACCATAGGCTGTTAGGCGTGGTGTGAGGTTTTTTAGTCGGTAAGAGTCCGGCATGACATCCTATGAGGATTTTCCCTCACGTTAAACAAAAAAAAAAAAAAAGGACATGCTCACAACAGTTTTTTTGGGATATAATAATCAAAGCATCAGAATTTTGGGTTAGTAGTAAAATAATGTCCAAATTAAAATTCCAAAAAAAAGAAGAATTGGTGAATCGAATGAAGACTGAAAAAACAAATGAAGACTGGTAAAACAAATGAAGATCCGTGAAACAAATTATATTTGTGATCAATGATGTCTATAAACGCCCAAAAGCACATTTTTAGAGATATTTAGAGGTATTTTTTGACCTTATCAATTTGCATAGTCTTTCGTTTTATGGATCTACATATGCGATTTGTACATTTTGCGTGTGGTGCTCATTTTGCGTTTTGTACATTCTGCTCCGGAGGGGTTTTATCGGTCTTCATTCGTTTCACCGATCTTCATTTGTTTTGTTGATCTTCATTTGTTTCGCCGATTTTCATTTGTTTTGTTGATCTTCATTTGTTTCACCGATCTTCATTTGTTTTGTTGATCTTCATTTGTTTCACCGATCTTCATTTGTTTTGTTGATCTTCATTTGTTTCGCCGATCTTCATTTGTTTTAACGATCTTCATTTGTTTCACCGATCTTCATTTGTTTTGTTGATCTTCATTTGTTTTACCGATCTTCATTTGTTTTACCGATCTTCATTTGTTTCACCGATCTTCATTTGTTTGACCGATCTTCATTTGTTTAACCGATCTTCATTTGTTTTGTCGATCTTCATTTGTTGCAATTTGTACATTTTGAATAAAGTCCCTTATTGAGTTCCATTCCGAACAACGGTTGGTCGGTTTAGTTGGTCGGAGTGGAAGTCCGGATTATTTTGCGTGTGGTAGTCATTTTGCGTTTTGCACATTTTGCTCCGGAGGGGACGACACTACCGGTAGGGTGGCTTGGTAGTGTAGTGGGTAAAAAGGGCTGCTAGTGCAGAATTATTCCCTACGACACTACCGGTAGAGTATTTGGTAGTGCGGTATCATAAAGTAGTGTCGATGGGAACGGAGATGTAAGACCTTTTAGAAATTACCCGCGACACTACTAGCTGGTAGTGTAGAAGGGAAAGAAATTTCCCCACGACACTACCGGTAGTGTGGCTTGGTAGTGTGGTGGGTAAGAAGGGGAAATATCCCTTGCAGCTCGAGTGGCAGCGGCAGGGGCTGTATGTAAACGAGGTATTAGATGGGATACGTGAGGTTTTTTAGTCGGTAGTAGTCCGGCATAGCATCTATGAGGATTTTCCCTCACGTAAAAAATAGTCATTTTGTTCTTACAATATTTTTAATCGTTGTTTTCAAGAAGTATCAATCTTAATTCTAACCAATTTACTAAGCTAAATGTTTAACTTATTTTCTATAATAGGTATTATAAATAAAGCCCGACGCAGTGTCGTGGACTGCGACAGCGGAGAGGCAGACGCCTGCACCGCGCGCCCACTGCTGCGCGGTGGTGGAGTGCGCGGGGGCGGCACTGTGTGGTGTGCGCTCCCTGGTGTCGCGTGGAGTGTTGAAGCCGGTGTTGGCGCGCTGGTGCTGGGTGAGAGGTGGCTCTGAGGGCAGCCTGGTGTAGGTGTAGCTGCTGCAACTGCAAAGTAACATTGTATAATTAGGTACATGGTACTAAAAATTTCTGTTAAGTACCTAAATGGTTAGTACTACAAGCAGATCGGCATCTCTCCGCCCCCACTAAACAAACTTTCTCAACCCCGCCTCTGTTGCCCTAAGTTGCAGTTTGTTCGCTACGAATCAAACGGACAAAGATCTTTGGCGACAAAAAATACCTTTGAGGTAAAAAGTGGAGGTATTTTTTGCCTCTGCCTACCCCTTCGGAAATAAAGACATGTCTATATACCAACAATTCATAGTACCTAGGTAAATATTAATTTCATTAAGTTATAATAATGTTGTTTTAACATAAAAATTGAATTGCTAATATTAGATACTTAACAAAATTTGGTGAAAGCTTCGCATAATTTCACTTAAAACTGTGCGTTCTTTTATAGTAAACTGAATCAACCCTTATTTGAACTATTAATTAAAAAGAATTAATGAACAGTTTTAGTTTCTTTAAAGAATCAAACAGAAACACAAATATTCTTCTTCTTCTTCTTTTCTTGTATGAATGGCCCCGTCGTTTACCAACGATTCTGCCAACGTCAAGGTGGAAAATAGGTTTACTAGTTTGTGGTTTTGACAAGTATGACACAATTGTTCGGTTTCATAGACAATTTTTCGATTTTATGTTTTGAAAAAGGCAAGCAAGAATTAGATAACTCTTTAAAAATGGGATTACGAACCAGAGAGTAGAGAGCGTAGGTATAGTTTTGAAAAGGGGAAAGTAGGTGTCCAAGCAGGACACAACTACAGATTTTCTTGATTAAAAAACCGTGTATTTAGTAATATTAACTTTAATGTGGTAAGACGGTGTTACATGGTTCGTATGTGAACTTAGAATGCATTTAGGTATGCATAGTAGGTATTTATACATTGCAAGTGCACCTCATTGAACGAGGCGCCTACCAATAACGTAAGGCAATAGTAAATTGATCACTAATAGTCTAAATATTGTATAGGCGTCCTAAGCCTAAACATCTTCCCCCCCGTTGAAGGGCTTGTCCTTCAACACATCAATTCTTCAGCTGTCGGCAAGGGGCATAGCCTGACGAGAGCGCGCCTCAGAATTCCTCTTGTCGTCTTTACGTCGGCCACTCTGGAGATGGAGTCAGGGCCGGGAAATAAACGTTGAACTCGTCCAAGACGCCAGCATAAAGGTGGCATGTGATCCTCTTGAATTAATACAAGGTCCCCAATGTTAAGCGAACCCTTGTTTGTCTTCCACTTCGTGCGCTGCTGTAATTCGTGGATGTACTCACGCTGCCATCGTGACCAAAAATGCTGATAAATTTGCTGAAGTCTCTCGTATCGTTGTAATTGGCCTTCTTTAATAATTGTCTCTAAATTAGGCGCAGGCAGTGACCTTAGAGGTCTACCAATTAAAAAGTGCCCTGGGGTTAAGGGAAGGTAGTCATCAGGAGATGAGGAGAGGGGACAAAGCGGACGGCTATTTAAGACGGCCTCCACTTGTGCGAAAAGTGTAGTGATCTCCTCAAATGTAAGATGGGAGTTACCCATAACTCGTTTAATATGATATTTACTAAGTTTAATTGAAGACTCGAATAAAGAGCCAAAGTGTGGTGAGAAAGGTGGCGAAAATACAAATTTTATGTGTTCTTGAGTTGCAAAGTTAGACAAAGCAGTGGCATTCGATTTTAAAAATACTCCTATTTCCTTGGAAGCCGCTACAAAGTTACTCCCGTTGTCGCAAAATATTTCCCTTGGCTTACCACGGCGGGAAATAAATCTATTCAATGTCATAATGAATGCATCTTTTGTAAGTTCACTCACAGCTTCCAAATGCACGCACTTATATCGCATACAGACGAATAAACATAAATAACACTTAATTACTTTGAAACCTCTGCCCTTTCGATTTAATATATAAAATGGTCCAGCAAAGTCCACTCCCACTGAGGAAAATGGAAAATCTGGCGTCACGCGTTGAGAAGGAAGATTACCCATTTTAGGGCAAAGTGTTTTGCCTCGGAGACGACAACACCGCACGCAGTTGTGTACAGTGCGCCGAGATAGACGTCTACCGTTCACCGGCCATACAAATTCACGAATGATAGATAACAATAGCTGTGGGCCGGCATGCATATTACGCAAATGTTCCCTTTCAAATAAAAGTTTAGTCAAACGATGATTTGAATCCAATAAAATGGGATGTTTCTTGTCAAAATCATAAGGTGAGGCACTTAATCTGCCACCAACCCTAATTAAGTTAGTATCATTATCATAAAATGGAGACAAATTCAATATTTTAGATTTAGTTCCTAACGGCTTGTTCTTAGCGAGTAAATCGTATTCTAGCGGGAAGCATTCGCACTGAGCGATGCGACACAAGTAATGGAATGAGTCATCTAGTTCGGCCGTGGATAGACACGAAACCAATGATATTTAAGTAAGGATATGCTACCTTCATACAAAACAGCATTCAGTTATTGTTGAGTTATAATTTCACGTGTTTACCTATCGGTACCTAATAGATTTATTCATCTATGAATGCGATAAAGAATACAAAACATTTAAAACAGAGAGGGATAGCTATCTCTGTCGTTTTGCACACAGCAGCCGACCACAACACGACTTGTTTCGCTCGCAGCTATTAGCCGACTCAATGGAATTATAACAATTGTGTGACTTTGTCCGCAACAGTTTTTGAGCGGTAATGCGATATCTACCTCTTTTTTACTTTAACATCATTGCACGAAACCTGTTTGTTATCAGGATTGCGAACATTATAGCAAAATCTCTTGATGAATGCAACTATTCTTGTTAGTTTAGTTAAACTACTGTAATTTGAAACATTTATCAAGGGTTGAGGATCAATTGAATTATGATATGATTGGTAAGTACCAGTATTATTTTTATGGGACGATTTATTTAGGTTTGCAACTAGTGGTTGCTGTTGGTTTGGCATTTCTGTTGTAAATGAATCTAAGTTTGAGTTCTTTGTGTAGTTAATGACGTCATTAGACGTAACCTGATTGTTATGTTTAAAATGTTTTGTTTTAATATTAATTTTTGATGTATTTTTTGTTTCAGGCAAATTATTGACTTCAATAGACTTTAAGGCTGGCCATTGATCTTCAGGTGTATTTAAATAGCTAGGACCCGACCACCATAAGTTATTGTTCACCAACTGATTGGCGCTCACACCACGTGATATAAGGTCAGCTGGATTCATAGCGGTCGGAACATAACGCCATGATAACGAATCGGTGAGTTCGTTTATTTCAACCACTCGGTTGGCAACGCACGTTTTAAGAGCCTGCCAGACGCCAAATTATTGAAAGAAGATAGAAGATATACATTTTAGCGTGCAAGACAGAGAGAGATGCGATGGGTTTTTGTGCGTTTTTAACGAAATAAATTAATTATAAAAAAACTATAACCAATATTAAAAAAGTGGTCTAGTGCAAATGAAGATTTTACTATTGTCTTTCTTATAAATATTTTATGTTTTAAAAACAACTTAAAACTTATGAGATCTAGGTTAAAATTTCAAGAAATCGAGGTATTTTCAACACAAAAATCTATCGAGGATTTTATCAGCAATCGTGTTTTTAGCCTAGTGCGTTTTTAGTTTATGAACTGAAGTTGTCGGTGTTAAAATTTTAATTCATTAAACCTCACGAATCCTGAGATCTAGATCAAGGTAATAGTCTATTTGGCGTCATACAGACTCTTAAGCTTCGTGGGGTCACCTTTAAGCCAGGCCAGCACGACGCTTGAGTCACACCAGTGTACAATTCGCGAAGGTTTGTATCGAATAGACTTGAGAATACTATCACATAGCCCAGCGGCCAGTAGGGCCGAGCAGAGTTCCAAGCGAGGTATAGTCATAGGATTTATTCGTGCGACCTTTGACCTCGAACAAAGAAGTCTCACATGGAAGTCACGACCATTAGCGGTACTTCTCATGTAAACACATGCTCCGTAGGCTCGCTGGGAGGCGTCACTGAATGAATGTAATTCCATTATTTTGGGTGCATCACACAAAACCATTCTAGGAATTTGCAATTTAGAAATAAAACTCAAATCATTTGAAAATTCTAACCATTTTTCTTTAATCTCTAGTGGTACTAATTGATCCCAATCTATTTTTAGTCGCCATAAATCTTGTAGCATTAGCTTAGCCTGTATGACAAAAGGACTCAGAATACCCATAGGGTCAAATAGCTTAAATGAATTAGATAATATGTGTCTTTTAGTAATATTTTTATTATCATAATTAATTTGTATAGGAAAATTCAATGTATCAGACCTAGGGTCCCAGCCCAAACCTAGCGTGCTTGAGGCTTCACTAATAGTTAAGTGATCTTGGGTATTTATTGATAGCCTTTCAAGAAGATCTGTTGAATTACTTTTATATTTTCGTAAATTAAAACATGCGGACCCTAGGGCTGTAGATAACGAATTTTGAATATGACGTAATTGCTGAAGGTCATTACACCCTGTAATTAAATCGTCGACATAGAAGTCGTGCTGTATTATTGTTTTGATTGTATCGTCCCCACACTCCTCGCCAACCTGCCAAAGACAGCGAGTGCTTAAATAGCTCGCACTTCTAGTTCCATAAGTGAGAGTATTCAGACGCATCGTTCTGATGGGCAGTGACTCATCCTCCCTCCATAAGAGCAACTGTAAATTTCTAGATGGTTCAGCCACATCTACTTGACGGTACATTTTTTCGATGTCCCCCGTCAATAGATACTTGTACTGTCTAGCCCTTACCAGTATGGAGAAAAGAGAATCCTGTATGTTTGGGCCCACCATTAGTATGTCGTTGACAGATAGACCAGAAGATGTGGGAACTGATCCATCAAAAACAACACGAACCTTGGTGGACTCACTACTGTGCTTAAACACGGCATGGTGGCATAGGAAGTATGAAGGTAAGGGTTTAGCCTCAGGGGCTAAGGACATGTGTCCCAACTCTTCATATTCTTTCATGAATTGTATATGTTGTAATTTAAGTGTAAGATTTTTCCTAAAACGTAATTCTAAATTAAATAATCTTTTTTTGGCAATATTGTAGGACTCGCCTAAGTTATTTGGCGAACAGTTCAGAGGTAGTGTTACCATAAAGCGGCCACTATTTAGGCGAAGTGTATTTTGTTGGAAATGTTTTTCACATGCCCTTTCCATTTCGTTGAAAATGGGTTTATTTGGGAGGTCTTCAATCTCCCAGAATTTTGTGAGTAATTGATCGATGTGAATATCACTAGAAGTTTGTGAATTTTTAGAAATTAAACTATTATTACAGTGTAACCTATTTAGATTTATTACACTAATGGAACCGGTTATTAACCAGCCAAATTCGGAATTTCGTAACCTTATGTGGTCGGATCCCACTGATATTTGTTCAGAGCCCAGTACATCCCAAAATAGGTCAGCCCCTATCAGGATGTCCACCTGGGAAGGTTCATAAAACCTTGGATCAGCTAATTGAACGTGATTAGGAATATTAAAATTAATAGGAATAGGGTTTTTAGGTAAGTGACCCGTTAATTCCTTCATAATTAGCAAATTTTGCGTAACATTGAATTGTTTGTATTTAGATTGCAATCGAGCAACACAACTTTCTTCAACCTTATCAGAAGAATGGTTACCGATGCCGATGACGTTTATACTTGTGATAGGTATTGACTTTAGTGCCAATTTGTCCCTAAGTGATTTAGTTATAAAACTGGCCTGACTACCGCAGTCCAGCAGTGCACGCACGGTCTCATGCACATTGTTTATAGGATTATAGACATCAATCAAAGCTGTAGTTAATAGCACCTGGCTGTACTGACGCTCAGTAGTGGTATTGACGTTAATGTTGTTTGTATGTGTGTCAGTTTGTATGTGATTGTCGGTAACCAAGGGCGTATGCAAGTGACGATTATGTTTCTCATTGCATTCAGGGCATGGCCGAAGGCCACATGCACTGGTAGGGTGACCCTGCCGCAGACAGTTGGCACATAACTTATACCTAGCCACTTCTGCCCACCTTTCCTCTAAAGATTTCTGTTTAAATGTGGGGCAGTCGTATATCCTGTGGCCTTGATCGCAAATTATACAGATTAATGACTGAAAACTATTGCTAAAAGCACCATGGGCTCCATGGCGTGCGCCGTTAGCACGACCGGGATTAACGCTCTGATGACGACTATTTATATTTGTAAAAGATTTAATGTGTTTTTGATTATTGTTACTTGTTTGATTGAATTGTGAATGTGAATTATAACGAACTGGATTATTTGTTGAATTGTGTTTTATTTTATTTCTATTTAAGGCCTCGAGCACATCAGCCCGATCAACAAGAAATTTTTTAAAGTTTTCTAATGTAGGAAAATTCTCAAAATCGTTTCTATATTCCTCCCATTTTATTAAAGTGCTGCTGTCCAGTTTGGAAGCTATATTAAATATTATAAGTGTATCCCAATACTCAGTGGGTTGGCCTAAGCTGGATAAAGCCCTTAAATTCTTAGTGACATGATCAACTAAGAATCGAAGGGATCGTTCTGACTCTTTATTGAATTGTTGAATATTGAACAGTGAATTTAAATGATGATTAACTAACAGTCGTTTATTATCGTAGCGGTCACACAATAACTTCCACGCTTCTGTGTAATTGTCAGAAGACACTTCTAGGTTGGAAATTATTCGTGATGCTTCGCCTTCGAGATACGATATAAGATAGTGAAATTTGTGAACTGGAGTGAGATGCTTATTGCTATCAACTAGACTTAAAAATGTGTCTCTAAACTCGAGCCACTTAAAATATGCACCATCAAATTTGGCTATTTCAATCCGCGGCAACCTGACGCCAGAGTCTTGGGGCTCAGCGTTCAGATGATGTGTACACTGCTGCTTGGAATGCCTGGCGACTAACTCCTTGGCTATCGCGAGCGCACTCACAATTTCGCATTCAATGGTCTCGCGTTCGTCAAGCTCTGATGCCAGGCTGTCACCGTTCATGACTTCTATCTCACTTTGCAACTCATCGAACTTAGCTGATAACTGTTCAAATTTACCAAGCTTAAGGGTTAACTCTGCAACCTCAATATTGTTCAACACGCCTGAAGATATTTTATCTAAATAGTTTTTAAACTTGGTAATTTGTCCCTTCACTGAGCTACGTCGTATAATTAAATCACGTAGTGCAGTCATTTTTAACATTTATCGCTTTAAAATGCACTAACTAATAGTAAAAAGTAAGTTATAAAAATAAGTACGATCCAATAGCTCAATGTTAGGTGTATCAGTGCTAATAATAGTTTGAATAACTTACGTAAACAATAGACCTTTCGCACCTCACTGATACTGCTTTGCCGAGAAACAGCTTTGTTATCAGCTGGCCCACGTAGTACCTTACGCGTACTTAGGTATCACAGCTGTAGAATGTTCGATTTGATTTGAACCAACCTGGAAACGTTCGGCCAAATAATTTAGAATGGGATATTAGGACTGATTATTATTGTTTTAAAAGTATGTTTAAAGGAGGAGAAATAATTAAAAAGTTTAGAATGTACCTATGTTGGTATATGTAGGTAGGTAAAAAGTTAGCAAAAGTTACAGAAATTCCTTGTAAATTGTAATTTACTGTTAAATAAACTTGTGATTATGAAAACACAAGGTAGATAATAGAAATTGACACAGAAATAACTTGATTGGGGTTTAATTTTGAACTTGAAAATTAAGATTGGACTTTGACCCCGGATTACATTCACAGTAATTTGTAGAAATTATCGCACAAATGGTAACACACGTCTTAAATAGCTTTATAGAATAAGGATTAGTGATATTTGGAACGATAGAAGGATTTATAATTAGAATAGACGGGTAAGGAGGGCACTTATCTGGTAGTGGTATGCTCCGAAGTCCCGAAGGTGATTTTGCAGCTGGAATACTTTACGCCTGAGTCGATTGCTTCAATGCTCAGTATTATTAGAGTTCGCCTTCCTCAGTTTCCACGTAGAATGTCGGCCTTAAGTGGATCCGATGCCCTCGCAGTGGTCTGGTAACTGGTCGACGATAATATTTTTCCAGCAGGTTTTTTTGAGGTCCTTGTAGACGGTCGCCAAATTATGTCCAAGCAGGACACAACTACAGATTTTCTTGATTAAAAAACCGTGTATTTAGTAATATTAACTTTAATGTGGTAAGACGGTGTTACATGGTTCGTATGTGAACTTAGAATGCATTTAGGTATGCATAGTAGGTATTTATACATTGCAAGTGCACCTCATTGAACGAGGCGCCTACCAATAACGTAAGGCAATAGTAAATTGATCACTAATAGTCTAAATATTGTATAGGCGTCCTAAGCCTAAACAGTAGGTAGTAAATTGGATAGAGTTATAACTTTATTTTATTTATGGATATAAATTTGTAGAGGACTTTTATTAGAGGAGAGTTGACTAAGGTCAACAAATAAGCCAAATTAATCGGCCGGGAGATCCGATCAGGGAGGAGATCGTATAGGGGGATCACTAATCTGGGACAGGAGAAGAAAATATGTTCGAGGGAACCCTCAGCAAGACCACACTCACAAAGAGAGTGGTCCCGAATGCGAATTTTGGCAAGAAATACAAACACAAATATTAAAATCTGTTATTTGAAAATACGGGCTACTTCAAAATGATTGTCATTTTGAAGTCGCCTGAAACGAAACCATAGACGTACGACTAATTTTTAGATTTTTTAGCGATATCCGGTATCGACTGAGCGTTGAACGAATCGTTGTACTCTTGTCTCCCAAATTGTTGAAGTTTTAGAAACGACGTCTGCGTTTATAGACATCAAATCCTTCATATCGCTTAGCACGCACTGCGATTAAACACCCGCGTTTCACCGCAAGTCTGAAACCGCAAAAAAATGTAACACATAGCTTTCTATACAAGCGCACGCATTACTGACTTTTTTCAGTGACTGATTTTAAAAACGCAACTTGCTACATTTTGACCGCTGTTTGATAACGCGCGATTTCTTTGTGCCCTATACTGATAGTACTGTGGCGCACGCACGGCGGTTAACCGCATTCGGATTTTTATTCAGTCTCGGCTGAGCGAGCGCGGAGAATAGATGTTCATCCGAGTTCGAAACGTCGTATGCAGACTACAATATTTACGATAATGGGTTAAAAAACAGTATCATTAAGGTGGAAACAAGGCCGTCATTATATTATTTTTTTTATTTATTTATTTATTTATTTATGCACACACTAGTATATAATAATTATAGGTATAGCAGGAAACTTAGGTACAATGGTACTGCTTATTTCTAGAAGAAATATCTCCCAGCAGACCGGCGAGAGGAGAACATGAAGTAGGAAAAGAACAATTAAAAGTGTGTAATTGAAAAGAACAGGAGAGAATTGATATAAAACACATACAAAAGAACAGAGGCAGTTTTAACTATATAAATATAATAATAAATATTTAAATAAATACTTTATAAACAAATACATAAATAGGTATAGGTATATAATTACATAAATAAATAGATACATAAGTTACAAAGATGATAAATAGTATTCACGGACTTTCCTTTTAAAAGTAGAAACAGTTTTGCTATCTCTGATGACAGGTGGGAGTGAGTTCCACAGTCTGACCGCATGCACTGTGAAGGAATTGGAGTAGAAATCAGTTTTATGCTTAGGAAATCTAAGATTCGAGCGTAGGTGTGTTCTGCAGGGAGCATCAGGAGAGCGAAAAAATGCGAACCGCTCCCTGAGATAGGAAGGAGAAGAAGGGTTGTGGAGGATATTGAAAAGAAGGCAGAGGATTCGAGTGTTTCGGCGAAGGCGGATTGGGAGCCACTTGAGTTCTTTGCGAAGGTGGGAAACATGATCAAACTTTCTAAGATTGAATATGAAGCGTATACATAAATTTTGCAATCTCTCAAGTTTATCTAAAAGCTCCTCTGTAGCGTCCAAATAGCAAGAATCAGCGTAGTCAATAATGGGTTGAATAATAGTTTGGGCAAGACTAATTTTCGTCCTCAAGGGTAGTAGAGTTTGGAGGCACCTCAAAGAGTGGAAGGAAAAATGTACCTTCCTGCTGACATCATTTATGTGGGCGCTCCAAGATAGAGTGGTATCCATTATCACTCCTAGGTTCTTCACGGAGTCTGCGTAAGGTATTTGAATACCGGCTAAAAGAACAGGAGAAGGTTGAGACTCCGAAAGAATGTCGCAGTAGTATTTACTACCAATGATAATGGCTTGCGACTTCGAAGGGTTAATACGCAATCCGACCGAATTAGCCCAGTCATTCAGTGTATCCAAATCCTGGTTTATGGATGATATCGCGGGGAGGGGATCGGTAGCCGAAAAATGACGGTACAGCTGCAAGTCATCAGCATAGAGATGGAAGTTATTGGTAATAAGACTAGTAGCAGAATTAATGAAGACAGAAAATAAAAGAGGAGATAGCACGCCACCCTGAGGAACACCCACAGATAGCTCGCACCAGTCAGACGATGTCTGACCGATTCGAACGCACTGAGAGCGCCCTCGAAGGTATGAATCAAACCAAGAGATAGCAGAAGAAGAGACATTTATAGACCTTAATGTACCTAGCAGTACATCAAAATCCACAGAGTTGAAAGCGCTGCTAAAGTCAAGTAGAACTAGTAGGGTTAACTGTTTCCGCTCCATAGCCCAGCGAATGTCATCCGTCACTTTTACAAGTGCAGTGACAGTGCTGTGCCCAGCGCGAAATCCCGACTGAAAAGGGCTGAGGGAGTTAGAAGAGGATAAGAAGTGGGAGAACTGCCGATGAACAATATGCTCAAGAACTTTAGAGAGATAAGGAAGAATGGAAATTGGTCGGTAATCAGTCAGCAAACAGGGGTTCGTTTTTTTAGGCAGAGGCACAACAAACGCTGACTTCCAGACCTCAGGAAAGGAGCAAGAAAATAATGAATAATTGAAGATGTGAGTGATGACAGGAAGTATAATAGGGAGAATAGGGAGGATCATCCTTGAGCATATGCCATCGTTTCCCGAAGCAGTTGAAGAAATGGACAGTAGGGATCTCCTAACGTCGGACTCGGAGACCGAGTGAAACTGAAAAGAAGAGGTCTGAGGCACAGGTTCTCCCAGTAGTCGTAGTAAAGTGGCACCTTTCACATTTACATCTAAGGAGACAGGTGGCCGTGAAAAATGCTTGTTTAGCGCATTGATATCAATGTCCCTTGTGTCAGAGACTGGAGATTTACCTATGCCAACAGACCTCAGGAACCTCCAGGTATCAGCAGAATTCCGACTGTTAAGAGAATCATAGAAATGGCGTCTCCTTGCATCTCTACACATCCGACTGCAACGATTCCGCAGTGACTTAAACGCTACCAAGTTTTGCTCCGAGGGGCTATTTCTAAGTCGCCTTTTCGCTTTGTCTCTACGAGCCATAAGATTTTTAATAGTTTCGTTCAACCATGGAGCCGGGTAATGCTTGATGCGTACTCGTTTGACGGGGGCATGTCGGTCGAACAACGTCATAACAGTGGAATTGAAGAAGCTAACCATATCATTGACATCAGAAGAGTTGAAGACCAGCGACCAGTCAGCAGAAGCCGCATCAATCTGTAGTGCCTCCAAATCCACACCCCTGAAATTGCGAAGAAAGCAGATTTGTGGCTTACGTTTGGGGGGACGAACATGTAAAGAAACGTAAAGTAAGTCGTGACAGGAAAAAGGAGCGGTCAACTGACCATGAGTGCACACATCATTGGGTGAAGAAACAATGACCAGGTCAAGTAATGAGGGATTGCGATTAGGCACATGGTGAGTTGAAGAGAGAGGCAGAACATGTAGGTTATAGGCTGACAACAAAGATAATAGTTTGGAAGAGCGGGAATCATTTTTTAACAAACAAGTATTGAAGTCACCCATTATGACTACGTGGTTGTAGGATGGAGTGAGGTCATGTAATAGATCATCAAAAGAGCTGAAATAGTCTATCGTCAAGTCAGGGCTGTAATAAACTCCGAGTAGAAGTTTAGTATTCGGAAGAGAAATTTCCAGGAAAAGATGTTCGGCAGATTCCGTGTAGGCGGAAGGAGATGCGCTGACAACCTTATGCGGGATGTCAGCACGCAGGTATATTCCTACACCGCCACAACGTATACCTGTTCTATCATTACGTATCAGTACGTAACCTGGAAGTGAGTACTGAGTTGAAGGAAGAGAAGGCTTTAAAAAGGTTTCAGAGATGAGGATAGCGTCAAGAGAGGAGTTGCTAAAGGACGCCAGAAGATCGGAATAATGGCCCTTAACACTCTGTGCATTAATATGTGCTAGATTGAAATTTTTAGGATAGTTTGAAGAAAAAGAAGAGAGGTGGTTGTGCAGGGTCAGAGCAGCAGCTAGTGATGATGCAGCAGGTGATGGTGCAACTGATGATGTTACTTCATCATCATCTGCACTGTGGAAACTGTCAGAGGCAGAAGAGCATGAGAAAAAACTACTATTTAAGTCACAAAGGTCATCCGTATTTTGCATGTAGGGGAGTAAATAAATATAATTTTATAAATATAATATAAATATAACTACGTTAATATCACAAAAATTTCAAGAACAAAATGTCTTGAATTTCACCAACTCGCTGGTATAGTGGTAGAAATTTTGACAAGACATTGTCACCGAAAGAAAGGAATGAATACAAAAAAAAAAAAAAAACTATTAACAATTTTACAGAGAAATTACACAGGGACAGTGCTGAAAAAAAAAAAAAAACAACGTACAATTTTTAAAACCCTCAAG
This sequence comes from Miltochrista miniata, assembly GCA_933228765.1. Classification (NCBI taxonomy): domain Eukaryota; kingdom Metazoa; phylum Arthropoda; class Insecta; order Lepidoptera; family Erebidae; genus Miltochrista; species Miltochrista miniata. The sequence continues at coordinate 2,928,087 of OW121749.1, read as the reverse complement.
TTACGAAAAGAAAAAACAAAAATTAAAAAGTTCGTGATTGCTGCTGCTGTTTCGCCCGAGCAGGTAAATATTTTAAAACAATGTTAATCAAGATGTTAAATAAATAGGTGCTATAATGAGTATGCGAAAGTGTGAAGACGGCACTAGCTTGAAATGAAGCAAAGTGTCAATGTCATGTCAATGCCATCGACGCACGTTAATGTCAAACTCAATTACATACTTCTAGTGTTTACATTTCATTTTGTGTGCGTGCATTACTCATCATAACCAAGATTACCTATATTTTAATGACGTATGTACTTCCGTAAATTTAATAGTGTTAATAGTGAGTAAACAAAAGACTTAAGACCCGGATACACACTAGAGGCTTAGTGACGCAAACAATGCAGCAGCGAGGGGCTAAGCGTGACTATGCCATGAGAGCCGTGGCCGAATGTCACACTCGTCGACGACTGGACTTGCCTGCTTTCTGTATCTTCGGAGCCTCAACAGTCCTCGCAGATGCGACGGCAACCGGCAGTGGAGATTTGCTGGCCTCTATCACGGGGTTGGGATGCTGGCTAATTAAGTTGTCGAGTTCAGCCTGTGTCTCGATTTTCCGGCGGACCTTCCCTGGAGTGATGATGTTAATCCTGCCCTCAACAGACCAACAGTTTCTCACGCCAAAGTGTTGCCTCGCAGCCGCGAACACACGGTGCCGCGCTTTGGTCAAGAACTCCGACACAGTAACATGCGTACCTTTTAGTGATGCTTTACTATCCCACACAGTGTGTCGCTGCTGCACTCCGTGAAACCTCACGAGGATAGGGCGGATCTTCCCACGAGCACCACCCAGTCTGTGGCAAACATTAAGGTGTTGTGGACCCACCTCAGAGAGCTTCATATCGGCAGTTATGACATGCAGAATGACCTCATGAAGATTTTCACCAGTGCTCTCTGGGATACCATGGAACAGCAGCACTTTTCTTCTCGTCATGGTTTCGTGTCGGTCCAATCCCAAGGTGAGCAGCTCAATCTGGGACTTGAAGCTGGATAGTGTCTGCCATACAAACTGTTTAAAGTTGCTGAAATCGAGTGCCAGTTTCTCAGCATCCGGTGTTGTGGCAGCATCGGTGGATGAGACCTTCTTCAATTTCTCGTCATACTCAGCCATTTTGGACGTAAACAGTTTCTCCAACTCCTCAAGACCGTTGGCTAGTTTTAGGTCCATTCTTGTTTCGTTATTATTGACGGCTTGGATCACTTTTTCGAATTGATTGTCACTGGACAGCAAGTATAGGTGAGTACTAAATACAATTAGCACATATAAATGCACTAAACACTATTTAATTTAATTAAAATTAATAATAATGCAAGAGCTTAAAATTTTGCGTGTTTTACTTGCGACTACCCACTTTTTTTTTCCTTTATTATGCTGACGCACGTTGTTGTACATTTTGCAAAAGTATCCTTTCAAATGTCTTTGATCGGTAAATTGATGTTCCCAATACCTATGGCGACGGCGTTGTTTATGTTTTTTTTTTATTTCAATACTAACCATTAATTTCGATGCCAAAGTCACAATACATGCTGCTCGCCAGAAATCCATGGTGAGACTGAAAATAAATTTCAGCAAAACACCAACAGCAGTGCGTGTTAATACGCGGTTTTGAGTTTTCAGCTATTCGTAAACCGCTTGCGTTTAATCGCAGTGCGTGCTAAGCCTAAATCCTTCATGCGTAAACTTCTTCTACATGGTGAACAAACTTCACCCAATTGTGTCATTATGGTCTAAGATCCCCTATAGAACTATCTTCACCGAGCTGGTTAACTGATGAAAATTATTTTATATTCAATGAAACATGTCACTAAATAAATAGCAGATGGGTTGCCTAAAAAAATCAGTCCAGAATATGATTAGCCAAGAATTTTATAAAAAAAGTTGGGACTCAAGGAAATTAATATTTATATTTTAATTAACTTTAATAGTAGATTGTATAACAAGAGAGCAAAATGGTATTTTTACGGCGAGGGCGCTACTTTCAATCACGAGCGAAGCGAAGGATTCTAGAACAGAATTCCGAGCAAAGCGAGGGATTCTAACATAGAATTCTGAGCGTTCTGAGCGCAGTGAGGGATTCAAAGTATGTCCGCCCGAGGGAAAAGAAAATTGCTCTCGAGTAATATACTCTACTTTTCATTCCCTTTCTATGAGAAAAAATAAGTTTTGTACGACGTGGTTACCTTCTATAGTTATTGTTTCAGATTATTGTTTTCATATTTATTAGATCTCCCTTTAGTTTAAGATACTGTATTGTTTGAAAGAAATTGTTCCTTAATAAAGACTCTTTCGGTTGGTATCATAGAATACAGGATCTATTTTGTACACATCTCCCAAAGTTCCCGAGTTTTCAAAAATCTTTAATGCAGTTTTACTTACTTTTGAAAATAAGGAATGTTTCCTTTCAGCAAAACTTGCCATTATCAATATTATGGGTACTTTAACTCCAACTACCGTCTTTAAATTCCACTCTGTATAATCTTTTTTTTAATAAAAAAGATTTTATTATTTTCTATTTTTTAATGTATAAATTATTAGTGAAATAATCATTAATGAGATTTTATATACTGTACAAATTTACAACAACGGAGCTGGGACGCACTTTATCAAAATTAACCTTTGACTCCTTGTTAAATGCTAGCTTAGGCCCGGATCGGGCCAGATTATTAGCGCTCAGTAGAAAGGAATCCGGTGATTGGTTGAAAGCTTTCCCTACAGCCAACACCGGAACTTTTTTGGAACCGGACATCCTAAGAATTTCAGTTGGTTTGAGACTTGGCGTCACGCTTTGCGCTCCACATCCATGCCCCTGCGGTTTAACGCTGACACTTTGGGGCATCATGGTCTTTCATGTTCAAAGAGCGCAGGCCGCTTCTCACGCCACGCTGCGCTGAACGACATCATTCGCCGTGCTCTTGCCACCGCCAATGTGCCTGCGCTCTTAGAGCCAAACGACGTTTTCAGGGACGATGGCAAGAGACCGGATGGGATAACTTTGATACCGTGGGAGATGGGTGGTGCTGGTCTGGGATGCAACTTGTGTTGACACTCTGGCCCCGTCCCATCTTCCTAAAACAAAATTAAAAGCCAGTGCAGCAGCGGAAGCGGCTGAAAATAATAAAATTAATAAATATAAGGGTTTCGACTCATCGTATCGTTTTTGTCCAGTCGGTGTCGAGACCCTATGTCCATGGAGTCCTAATGCGAAAAAATCTTTCAAGAATTTGAAAAAGCACCTAGTGGAGTCGACTGGTGAAGTGGTGACCCAAGGGCTGGCAGTTTTCTCGCTCAACGAATAGGTATTGCTATTCAAAGGGGGAATGCTGCTAGTCTTTTGGGCACAATGCCACGGGGGCCTTATTTAGGTTTAGTTTAGACAGTAATAATGTAAATATAGATGTGTAATAATTATGTTTCTCTGTAATTTTTAACAAAAAATGTATAGTTTTCCTTTACCAATAAGAGTAGAGGGGAAAAAAATGGACAATATTTGACCGGCAACCTCCGGATTATTAATTTTTGACCTTTTATTAACTTAAATCCATTGGTGGAATTCGGACCTCACATTTTGCATACTCAACTACCTATAGCGCCCGGTCTATCCATACTAATATTATAAAGCTGAAGAGTTTGTTTGTTTGTTTGTTTGAACGCTAGGATCTCAGGAACTACTGGTTGGATTTCAGAAATTCTTTTACAGTTTGATAGTCCATCTATTGAGGATGGCTATAGGCTATATAACATCACGCTAAGGCGAATAGGAGCGGAGCAGCAATCAAGAATGTTTCGAAAACGGGGAATATTTTTTACCGTCTGAGAACTTCCGAAGCGTACGCTGCGTAAATGGTTAAAGTTACGTAAAAATTGTGTATTACAAAATTGTTTCTCTTAAAAAGTTCTAAAAAAAAGTCCGCGACAGCATATGTCTATCTTTTAAGTTTCGCCCACAATAACCTAATTTGTCTATCTCTTAAGGTCCGCTCACAATATCTTAAAACCGAAGAGTTTGTTTGTGCTACGATCTCAGAAACTACTGGTTGCAGTTCAAAAATTATTTTACAGTTTCATAGTCAATTTATTGAGGATGGTTAATGACAGTATTACATCACGCTAAGACGAATAGGGGCGGAGCAGCCATGAATAATGTTTTGAGAACGGGGAAAATTTATTTCTTTTCAGAGCTTCCTTGCGTACACTGTGGAAATGATTAAAGTTACGTAAAAATAGTGTATTATAAAGTTGTTCCTCTTAAAAAGTTAAAAAAAAGTCCTTGACCACATAATTATGCCTATCTATTACGGTTCGCTTACAATAACCCTCTTAGTAAGTTGTAAAATATGAGCGAGGCGACGACGGCAGTAATCGTGGTCTGCAGTGGTAGCCAGTCAAGTGAACGATAAAAACCGGTCAAGATCGAGTCGGATCCGTACCATAAAAGGACGGGCGGAAGTAGATGCGACGGGAAACATCATATCACTTTACATATTAATACCACGCCTCTCTCCTTCTCACTCTCATGTGACGCAAGCGAAGTTGTGTGGGTCAGCTCTAATGAACATAAGTGACGGAGTAAATGCGACGGGAAATATTATATCACTCAATATTTATACTACATTTCTCTCTTTCTCACTCCCATGTGACGCAAACGAAGTTGCGCGGGTCAGCTAGTAGTCTTATAATTGCAAATTTGTACTGACGGGCGACTTCAAAATGACATGAGACACGCAAGAAAGACATCTACCAGCGAAACAATAGACGTATGACTGATTTTTATCCATTGACATATATTCTACTGATAGACAGGAACGTCCATACATGAAATATGTTCCAGAGAGCGATGCTAATGGACTCGTTCACCAATGGTATCGTCCTAATTGAAAGGTGCTAGAAAACACATATTTAAGCATGAATAATACGGTCTAAAAGTCTAAACATTGTACAATTATATTACCGTAAAACATGGCAATTTGACCATATTTTTTCAGATATTATTGTTTTATTTTTTAACTATATGTTGTATCTATGAATAAAAACTCTAATTGCATATACTTATTACACTTTTGGGTACCATTTTCTGTATAAGTAGGTAGCTGTCTAAAACTTAATAATTAAAGATATACCGTAAAACATGGCAACTTGACCAAACCTGTAGTAACTTTACCATGTCATAGGTATTTACGTATACACAAATAAGTTTAAGTTGTCTTTGGATAGATACTTTCTTGTAATGGTTTTTCGATATTTTCCGGCAACATTTTATTATTTTTGTAACTGACAACACAAGATAGTTTTTAGGGTTCCGTAGCCAAATGGCAAAAAACGGAACCCTTATAGATTCGTCATGTCTGTCTGTCTGTCCGTCCGTATGTCACAGCCACTTTTCTCCGAAACTATAAGGCCTATGCTGTTGAAACTTGGTAAGTATTATTTTATGACCGTTGAAAGTCGGCTGCAGTGAAAACATATTTTACGAATAGGTGTGAAATTGTGGTCGCAGAGGCTAAACTATACGTTACAGGTTAGTGAAATTTTGATATTGCATGTAATATAAGGTTGGCATTACTGTTACAACATCAGCTATTCCTCGCTTTATTGAAATATCACCTTGGGTATTGTTAATCGGGTTCGGTAAAGTTACTACTGACTGGGTCCGGGCATCTTTACCTACAGCTAGAGTTGTCTCAAAAAGAAAACATTTACTCATGAATTATTTGTGTGTTAATATACCTTTTTGACTGCCTATGTGGCGCAGTCGGTAGTGATACCAACTGTGGCGCTGGAGGTCGTGGGTTTGATTCCCACCGAAGACAAATATTTGTGTAACCCATAAATGTTTGTCTCAAGAGTCTGGGTGTTTCTATCTGTATTTATATGTATGTATTTAAAAAGTATATAAGTATAAATATCCGTGGCCTGATACACATAACACAAGCAGGTTATTCCTAGCTTACTTTGGGATCCGATAGCGTTGTGTGTAATGTCCGTGAATATTTATTTATTATTAATTTATTTATACCTAATAGTTTTTGATATAATTTGACAGGTATTGTAATATAATCTTAATGAAAACGCTATAAATTATAGGTACTAAATGTATGGGCATGCCAGCATACTATCGTCCTATTTAGATTTTTTTTATCGCGTAGAATGTTCATTTTCGTGTCAATGAAAAGGCAGTGGGATAGCACGTATGACAGTAGAAAAAAATATTCAAAGTCTCCATTCAGACACGTCTGGACCTCCGTTTACATTGAGATCAGACGAATAATTGAATTTTATGATCTTGATTTAAACTTAACAATGTACCTATTTCGAAAACTAAGAAGACTGATTTTTGTATTTGTATTTGTAAAAAGACTGATTTATTTTGGAGACTATGCCATTTACATGCTTTAATTTAAGATTAAAATACCTAGTTGTGATAAGGGAAAAATACTCAATAAAAAAATCAAAAGCAGAGTGTTTATTTTTTAGACATCCATTCGCAATAGAACGTTTTGTATGTAAATTACAGAGATCCCAGTGGCAACTATACCTACGGTAATTTTTGGGTCTTCTTGATTGAATTATTCCCCTAATGCTCTTTGATAGTAAAGATAATCTTCCTAAGAAGCATCTTGACCTAAATAAGTAGTAAATACATTATAAAAAAAATACAAAAAAAAAATAGGTAAACTAGTCAATTTCGTGTCAATTTTACATGTGTTGTTTATTCTTTTCTTTATCTTTAATTACTCAATTTTAAAGGTAATAATTTATGTATAGGTATAGTTGCTACTGGGATCTCTGTAATTTACATACAAAACGTTTTATTGCGTATGGTTGTCAAAATATAAACACTCTGTTTCTGATGTTTTTATTGAGTAATTTGTTTTCCTTATAACAAAATATACCTACCTAGGTATTTTAATCTTAAATTAAAGCATAAAAATGGCATAGTCTCCAAAATAAATCAGTCTTCTTAGTTTTCTAAATACGAGTACATAGTAAGTTTAAATCAAGATCATAAAATTCAATTATTCGTCTGATGTCAATTTAAACAGAGGTCCAGACGTATCTGAATGGAGACTTTGAATATTTTTACGTGCTGTCCCACGTGTGCGTTCGCGCAGCGGAATGTTGTTGAATTTAAAGATTTTAATTATGCAGATATTTAGTATATGACGTCGTGTAATTGTGTATGGTAAAAAGAAAATTGTGTATGCAGCCATTGTGGAGAAATTCGCCAAAAACTGATTCCGCTGGGCGAACGTTGTCCTGGCGGAACTTTTTTTAAATCCATGCACTTAAAAGAAAAAAAATGTGTCCAACAATTTGTGTGTATTTGTGTGTAATTGTGTATGTATGAATAAAATTAGTGTATGCATAAACTTCGGAGAAATTCAAGTTTCCGCTACGCGAACGTTTGGCCATTAGCTAGTTTTCGTATAAAGCGCTTATATAGAGAGCTGTAGATTTTTACATACGTTGTTTTGAATTTGTTTATATTTGTTTAAAAAACAGACTTAGAAAAAAATGTGAGGTTTAAAAGATAAAAATATAAACGTAAAATACGCTTATTAGGTAGTAGTTCGTAAAGTATACACTTTGGGGTCTAGATTTTCACGTTTATACAAACCATGTAAGTGCCTGCAACATGTTGCCAAGTATCAATGATGTTCCGTTAGTAATTAAAGGGTTATAGGACAATTTACCATGAATAGATCACTGTTTACAAAGCAGTCAAATATCACGGCGTTCTAAAGGAATTGCATAGTAAAATGTATTTTAATAATTAGTTTATTAATTCAACTACTCACATGCAAAATTTCATCTCATCAAATTCAGTAATTAAAGAGAAACAATTAAAATACTGACAAAGCATCGAAAGCCTGCATAACCCGACCAAGTTCGAATGACGACAAAAAAGCGACCTGTCAAATTATATCAAAAACTATTTGTTCTGATCGCCGCATCTAGTACGTAGTACATATAGATCGATGTTTCTTTCGACATCCGGTATTGACTCAGCGTTGAACGAATCGTTTCTATCCAATGTTGAAGTTTTCGGCGCGACGTCTGCGTTTATAGAGATAAAATTGACATCAAGCGTTTGCCACTTGTCTAAAGGCCCTGGGCTGTTAACTCAAGGGCCACGGTAAAGTCTAAAGTCTCAAGAACTGATAGTGACCCACAATTCACTAGATACCCCGATTTTCACGACAGAACAGAAAGGGTTTCTTATATTTCTACATACAAAGCCCTAGGTACAGACGTATTTATAATATGACTGTAAAAGCTAAAAGGGTAGGTATTTCAGTATTATAGCGTCACTTGTCCACACACAAACAATAGGCGACACAAAGCGCGTGATTTTACTCAACAATAAAGCGTTTATTGCAGTTATTTTTCTGCGAGGCTTGCAAAAATCATACCCGGGTGTTTCCCTGCGGCCACATTTTCAGTTCGTTAAACTGCTTAAATGACGTAAGTAAATCGCATAACAAAATTAATGCGAGGTAAGCATTTGCTGGAATGGCGTGTGGCGCACACATAATACGTAAAAACTCCATCCTTAGAATGAGAAAAATATGGATAAGAATGATGATTATGTACTGGTTGTGTTTGTGATTATGATTAAAAGGTAATTTTTTTTAAACAATTTGTAACTCTTTGCAATTTCAGAGAATCTTAGATTAATTGACTAAATATAATTGATACACCATAATACAATAGACATTGAATATTTACTGTCGAATTAACAGACAAACATAGAATATATTATGAAAATTAGAGTTAGTCCGAAGTGTTTATAGTTACATACAATGTAAGGCGGGGCGGCCGGCAAATTCCCCATCAGGGTACCGGCCGATCGCGTTCCTCGACGAGGTGTGCAAGCGCTTTGAGCGTGTTATTGCACAACGCCTCGTCGGGCATCTCACACGCGTGGGGCCTGATCTGGCGGATAGCCAGTTTGGCTTCCGTCAGGGACGCTCCACCGTGGACGCGATCATGCGCATTAGAGGCCTGACGGAGGAAGCAGTCTCACAGGGTGAGGTGGTGGTGGCGGTGTCTCTCGACATCGCCAACGCATTCAACACCTTGCCCTGGAGCTGCGTCAGGGAGGCGCTTATCTATCATGGAGTGCCTCCCTACCTCCGTCGAATTGTCGGGGCTTATCTCTCCGAGAGAGCCATAACTTACCCGAGCTGGCTAGGGCCGGGTCGGCGAGATGTGTCGTGCGGTGTTCCACAGGGATCGGTTTTAGGGCCGCTCCTGTGGAACATCGGTTACGACTGGGTGCTGCGTGGTCCGTTGCTCAGAGGGGTCGGCGTAACGTGTTACGCCGACGACACCCTCGTTACGGCGCGGGGAGCAACGCACCGTGCCGCAGCACTTAAGGCCACGGCAGGGGTTGCTCAGGTCGTGGGTCGGATTCGGCGGCTGGGTCTCGAGGTCGCCCTTCACAAATCCGAGGCTCTGTGCTTCCACGGATCTCGGATGGGGCCACCTGCGGGATCCAGCCTACCGGTAGGGGGCGTCAGCATCGAGCCCTCGATGAAGTATCTGGGGCTCGTACTCGATGGCCGGTGGAACTTCGGACATCACTTCCGAAGTTTGGTCCCAAAACTGAGGGGAGCATCGGCCGCACTCGCGCGGCTGATGCCCTACATCAGGGGACTCAACGCTCCCTACAGGAGACTGTACCTGGGGATCGTGCGAAGCATGGCCTTGTACGGGGCTCCCGTATGGGCGGAGACCCTGACGGCCAGCAATGAGGCTAGACTGCTGAGCCCGCAGAGAGTGATGGCCGTCAGGGTGATAAGAGGATACCGCACGATCTCCGGTGAGGCGGCATGTCTCCTATCCGGGACCCCTCCATGGGACCTGGAAGCGAGAGCCCTTGCGTCACTGTTCAGATGGCGCAAGGAGGCGCTGGAGCGGGGCCAAAGGCCTGCGTCTCGAGAAATCGAAGCCCAGCAGATCCTGCTCCACCAGGAAACCATGGAGACATGGAAGGTGCGACTTGAGCAACCAAAGGGGGGATTCGCCACAATCGCGGCCGTCAGACCGGTCATGGACGAGTGGCTGGAGAGAAGACACGGTGCTCTCTCCTACCGGTTGACACAGATACTTGCCGGGCACGGTAGCTTCGGTAGGTATCTGTGGCGAAAACACCGGGAAACCACGGCCGAGTGTCAGCACTGCGAGGACCGCAGCGATGACACGGCGCTCCACACTCTGGTGGAGTGCACGGCGTGGGCACAACAGCGCCAGGTCCTCGTAGTGGGTCTGGGCGTGGACACTCTTTCGCTCGAGGCCATGGTGCGAGCCATGCTCTCCAGCGGGAGTAAGTGGGACTGCGCCGCCTCTTTCAGCGAGCAGGTCATGCTCGCGAAGGAGGCGGCGGGCCGCGTGCGGGAGAGAACTCTCCCACCCGAGTTCCGCAGTCGGCGCCCTGGGCGCCGCCGACGTGTCTTCGCCGAGGACTATCGGCCTCCATGACCGGGGGTCTGAGGACGGTGAGAGGGCCGCTCGCAGTCCTTCCACCACAGAAGCAGGCCCATGACGGCAGCGTGACGTGAGCAACTCACGCACGCCCCCCCCTTAGAAGCGGGGTCATACCCGAAACCCCCCATTGACGCGGGATTGCACCCGAACCACCCCCTGGGCGAGGCCGCACTGGCGGCCGTAGGTCTGTTGGGAGTCACGGGACATCCTTCCTGAGGGCTTACCCGGGGCTCTCAACCATAGGCTGTTAGGCGTGGCGTGAGGTTTTTTAGTCGGTAAGTGTCCGGCATGACATCCTATGAGGATTTTCTCTCACGTTAAACAAAAAAAAAAAAAAAGTTTCATACAATGTAGGTATGTCAACATGTCACACATCATAATCGTACCAGACGGAAAGACAACTCGGGAAACTATGGTGGGTCAAATAAGTTAAGAGATAATGAAATCCTATTATTATTATATTATTATTTATTTATTATTATAAATGTGAAAGTTTGTGAAGATGTTTGGATGTTTGGATGTTTGTTACTCAATCACGCTCTAACGGCTGAACAGATTGGGCTGAAATTTGGTACAGATATAGCTTATAGTCTGGAATAACACGTAGACTAATGTTCATCCCGGGAAAATGTTACCACGGGAAGCGGGAGCGGGTACCGAATTTCACGCGGGCGAAGCCGCGCGCATCAGCTAGTATAAGATAAATAGTAGAAAGTTATTATGCGTGTCCCTAGAGTTGGACAGGAACTACACGGTCTTACCATACTAAAAATGTAAGATTCTATACTGAATAAGAAGTACTACTTGGAGCCCTAAATACGCAAAGATGATTTACCGTCAGGGGTACACCAGTATAGAAAAATACCTATATATGTAACTGTACAGTATGTAACGGGCGTGCGGATCAAAATTAGGCATAAGCAAACGCTCGGTAAGTATTTGCATATACATTGCAAAATAATACTTAGAATCGCTCATCGAGAATAAGCATGTATAATTTTTATTTAAAAAAATAATGAGTTCTTTAAAATGCTTATTTATGTTGTTGATTAGTGTTGATTGATGGCACTTGGTGGAACCTGCTGCACATATTGAATAACGCCATTTGTCTGTATCGAAAAAAATATTTATTTTACACCTGATCGGTTTCGCCTTTAAAAGATCTAATATCGAGTTAAGTACTTTATGTCTCAAAATTTACTTATACATTCGATACTGCCATAAAGTGGCGAATTTCAGTACATAATTTATTATACATTACTTTGGGAGATATTATCTCGAAAAGCTTTATTTATTTCCCAGCAATATCTATATGTTTCTTCCGCAATAACGTGGAAAGGAACTCTTCTTCTATAGTAACTGGTTTTTTAGATGAAAACCATTATTTTCTCGAGTGTTTTTTTCTGTGTGCCAAATTTCATCAGAGTTGATTGCGTGGTCCCGGCGTGCTTTGAAATATATCTCCATACGTACTAATGACTTATCTAGTAGAGATATTTGTTTTTATCTTTAATTCGCTACCTACAAATTTAGTTGTAGTTGATTCCACCGAATAAGAGGCGTTTCCATTGCCGTAATGAGATCGAAATTAGTAGTATCATTGAGAGTTACAGAACAGAAATGGGTAGGTTTACATTGTTGTATTAAATTATAATAATATGTTAAAATATATCGGACGTAGTCTTTAGGGGTAGTAGGGCTTTATATTATAAAGCCCTGAACCACCCACTGGTGGTTAAGGGCTTTTTTTTATGGAAATAATACTTGTTTTAAATTCCATTCCTGCGTTTCAAGTTCCATGATCACAAGTAAATGAATTTTAAAATGTACCGTACACAGCTCTTTCTCCTTTATTTACTGTGACACCATCCACTCGCGATTTTTGTTTACAATTGCGTATTTAATTTTGACAATATATTTAAATTAAGAGTACGTCAGTTGTTCGGCATATATTATTAACACGAAAATGTTCCGAAGTGTAAAATGGATTCCGCTGAATGACGGTTCAACTGGCATTAAATTGGCAGATATTTAATTATAACAACGGTATTCTCATTATTATATTTTGATTTCAGAATTAAAACAAAGTCTTTTGAGTTTTTTTTAATTTAGATATATTTTAATATTAGATAGAGATGCCATAAATAAGCTTAAAAAAATAATCCCTGAGTTTTAAGACAAAAATATGGATATTCATAAGAGAGACTAAAGTCGCCAAAATTAAAAATAAAAAAGAAATGTTGTAAATTCCTTCATGAGATTGAATCTTATTCAATCTCATGAAGGAATTTACAACAACAACGTGACTCAATTAATTTTTAGCTAGTGGTAAAACAACTAGTTTTGTACAATCAGTAGAGATAATATGCGAGTTTAGTGAAGCTCTTCATTACATTTAACATTACTCAGATTTGTCAGTCACGTTTCTCATAGTTGGATAACTATTAAACCAATTCTGCGGAACCACTCACAAGTTTCTGATTCCGAGAAAGTGGCCAAGCATAGCTTTAATCTGCCTGTAGCTTTAACTTTTTGCCTACGTCACTCAGGACTTCGAACCAATAGTGGCACAAAAACGTTTAACAGCTTTTTGATGAATGTTTCTATGTATAGTAGTTTCTTTAGTAGCAATCTAAGCTTTATAATGACGATTTTCAACTATTACAGATTTGGTAGATATAGATAAAACGGTTAACATTTTTCGAAATTTTTGTAGTAATTTCTCTAGAACCTATTATCATGGATATTTAATATATCTAATAATAATAATATATATATAATGTCACTATATCACTTTAACATGTCTTTCCTTCTCACTCTCATGTGACGCAAACGAAGATAAGCGGTTCAGCTCTAATGAATACAAACGACGCGACTCGACGAGAATAAGCGCGACGGGGGTAAATGCAAAGGGAAACATTATAATACTCGAAATATTAATACCATACCTCACTCTCATGTGACGCAAACGAAGTTATGCGGGTCAGCTAGTAAATTAATAAAACTTCTTTAAAAGTAGCTGCTCATAATGTAAGCTATGTATGTAGAGTACAGCTCTAACAACTCAAGCCACAAGATGACTATTCTGTCCTAACTGCCACGCTGTGGCCCAAACTAGAAAGGTCTTGTGATTTTTGGAATATTCTTTAAGCAAATTAATTGGAACCAGTATTAAAAAGGTTGATTTAAGTTGATCAACTTGTCCACTCGCTCTTCGGTTAGAGTAAAAATTATAGACTGTTCCTGTAGGTACTGTCAATGTATTAACAGGCACATTGTTAAACTAACTCCTGTTAAACTAACCTCCACAGCGTTAATTAAGAAAAACAAGTTCGAAAAACCTGACCGGTTTCGCTTTACAGCATTTTTAAAGGTAAAGCGAAACCGAACAGGTTATACACTCACGCTGCCGAGACCCTGTAAAAACCTTCTACAGCCCCTTGAAGAATCTCGGTTTTTCCAAACGCCTACAGTATAGGATCATTCCACAATCTAAGCGTGCGCAGGAGAAAGCTCCTATCGGATCTAACCGTGTTCGAACGCTCCAGATGTAGAGTGTAAGGGTGAACTCCCTGTCTGTGGCGAGCGGTGCGGTGATAGAACGTAGCCGTGGGCATCATATCAAAAAAATCCTTCGAGCACAAACCGTTGTACAGGCGGTAGAACACACATAAGGAGGCAAAGTCTCTCGTGTCGCGAAGAGGCTCCACACTACCTGAAAGTACAGGATCGTTTACAACTCTCACAGTTCGTTTTTGCACCGAGTCGAATGGACGAAGCTGATATTCAGGTGGCCCCAGGCGGTTAAGCAAAAAGTGCATAATGAGTTAAAGTGACTTGGAACTCGCATCGAATTTAATCAGAAGATAAGTAAAATTGTGTAAAAATTAGACGTAGTAGGTACCTACTTAAGAAATCTATGCCTCGAACTTAAATAGAAATCAAACTCTGCAAGACTTTGGAAAATTGTTAAATAATCCTTTCAAAAACATTTTCGATGCAAAACTTTGACAAGTAGGGATCCCAAAAAAAGAGCAGTTGGGCGCTCGATGAGAGCTCCACGAAGTTCAAGTATTTTTGTAACAACGCAGTCCACTTATTTACATTTCTCGGGACGGACGCTCCAAAAGTTTTCTAAGCAGTTTGTTGTTGTTTCACAATGGGCTCTCCTATTTCAGCACCTATGTCGGAAAATAATTTAGATCTATCGAAAATTCGTTAACAGTTTATTAAATGGGTACTTATTATAAATGCTGGGTTTGACACAAAGTTTTGATTTGAAAGCTGTTTTCGACACTTTCCATTATTCGACAATTTTCCTATCACTAAAGATTAAGAAGAGACACAGAATTGGTTTGTCATACTAAGACTACAATTTTGAAGGTTGTTTGTAATAAAAGTCTTATTAACGTTAGATCGATTTTCTATTACGAAGGTTTTTATTTTATTATTTTAGAAGAATGCAAGTATCTATATACAAAAACACTTTGACTCTCTATATTGCATAGGAACATGGGTACACCATTAAGCTTTTGCTTTAAAAACTTAAGTTAGAACTTTCAGTACAATATAGTGGCAGTGATTGCTCGCAGGAAACTGTCTCCTTCAATCTAGTTTTACGATTTTTGGCGACGAGGCAGCTGACACACTAGCTAACATTATATTATACTCCGCGCAACTGACACCCGATACTAAAATGACGTTGTTGCATCGAGATTGGACGTTCACACAATATCCTATATCGGTGCTAAATCTATATTAATTAATTAAATTTATGGCTGTAATTAATACTGTAGGCACCCACTAAGAACGGATTTTCCAAAAGCTTTAAAGAATAAAATAGAGAGTTAATGTAGTAGAGATTATGAAACTTGAAGGGTTATTCTACACGTTTCATAATCTCCAATCTAAAAAAAATATAGATTCACTGTATTTGAAAAAAATCACTTCTACTGGATGTTTCGAAATTTTACCCCTAAGGGTGTAAAAAGAAGGATGAAAGTTTCAATGCAAACAGTATAGCTACCTACATATAAACGCGCAATAGAACGCTTATAATGTTAATATAGGAAAGTGTATACTCACAAGCCTGCAATTTGTATACTCACAAGGATAAGCTGAGATTGTGGTTTTAAGATCTAAATCTATACATATAATAAAATGATAGAAAAGCCAAAACTGTACACTGGAAATATTTAAAAAAAAATACTCGCTGGGTGTTCTACGTAAGATACCGAACCCAAAAATATAGTCAGAAAAATTTTTGTCTGTTTGTCTGTTTGCTTTGCTTTGTCCGGAAGGATCTCGAAAAGTACTGAAGAGATTTGGTTCAAATTTTGCTCAAATATTACTTAGGGGTGGGGCCTTAAAATAGGCGACATATTATCACGCTACATATCCTAGGGGCTAAGCAAAGAGCAATGAAATGTGTAAACCGGTGGATTGATTCAACTAAAACGTAGCAGGAATATAAGTAAGAGATAGGTTTTACACCAAGACCACATTATTACGCTAAATATTTTAGGAGCTCGGCAGACAACACAGAAAATCTGTTTGCATATTTTTGCAAAATACAGAAACTACTGAATAATTTTAATTAATATTTTACTTGAATAGTAAATCTAGAGGTAGGATCTTTAAATAGCCTGTATATAATCACGCTACATATCCTAGGGACTTGGCTGGGGGCAATGAAATATGTAAGTATGGGGATTGATTAAGCTAAAACGTTGCAGGAATATTAGTAAGAGATCGGTTTTACACACCGGCTACATATTATCACGCTAAATATCTTGGAAGTCCGATAGAGAAAAATAAAATCCTGTGTTTGCTATGATATCCAGACCACTGATATACATACTTATATATTTCTAAATACATAGAAAACACCCAAACTCCGATAGAAACATTTGTTGATAAAACAAATAATTGCACCAAACCAGAAATCGAACCCAGGACCTTCGGTGCGGCAGGCGGTATCACTACACCGACTACGCCGCAGCGGCAGTCAATGAAATTATATTTTATACTAGCCGACCCTCGCAACTTCGTTTACGTCACATATATTATGGTGTATGAAAGGAGAGGTATTTATTCATCAGACTCATCAATCAGCGTATGAAACTGCCCTGTTTGCTTAAACATAAAAGAGCTTAAGATTAAGTCTATTCCAAAACAATTCAGTCATATCAATATCAGTGAATTATTTTACAATAACCTACATCATTTAGTTTAGATTTACCCTCACATTCAAAGGGATCCTTGAATTCTAGGTTTTGCGAAAGTTGAGATGTCTCTAATTCCTGTACTACAAAACCCTCAACATTGAAACTTGTGTGAAACAATCCTGTCTTTCATCCCCTCTCCCAAAGGAATCGCACAAAATATCGGGATCAAAAGTATTCCAGAACCTTCCTCGGATCATAAGCTCAGATTGCAATAAATTTCATTCAAATCGAATCAGTAGTTGCGGCGTGATACTTATTCGGGGTTCAGACAGACAGACTGACATGAAAAATTTAAATTACATTTTCGGGTTCAGTTTCGATTAGAGAATGCCCTTTGTTTTTACGTGAGGGAAAATCCTAATGGATGTTATGCCGGACTCCTACCAACCAAAAAACCTCATGTAACGCCCAACAGCCTATGGTTGTGAGCCCCGGGTAAGCCCACGGAAGGATATCCCAGGACTCCCAACAGACCTACGGCTGCCACTGCGGCCTCGCCCAGGGGTGGTTCGAGTGCAATCCCGCGTTTTATTAGGTATATGTATAGACTAGCTGACCCTCGCAACTTCGTTTACGTCACATAAGATCTATGAAAGGTGAGGTATTTCTTCATCAGACTCATTAAGCAGCGTGTGAAACTGCCCTGTTTGCCTAATAAAAAAAGAGCTTAAAGATTAAGTCTATTCTAAAACAATTCAGTCCGCGCCAAAGGCGTTTCTGAACTACAAAACCCTCAACATTGAAACTTGTGTGAAACAATTCTTTACGTACTCCCTTTATAAAACTGAAAAAAAAATGTAATTGGACCAGGCATTGAGAAGTTACAACTAATGAACCATTGGTGTTTCATCCCCTCTCCCAAAGGAACCGCGCAAAATATCGGGATCAAAATTATCCTAGAACCTTCTTCGGATCATAAGCTCAGCTCATTTGAACCAAATTTCAGTTAAATCGAATCAGTAGTTTCGGCGTGATACTTATTCGGGATATAGACAGACAGACAGACATGAAAAATTAAAATTAAACTAGCTGACCCTCGCAATATGTCACTCCACGCCTTCGGCGCGGACTGAATTATTTTACAATAGCCTTAACCATTAAGCTCTTTTATGATTAAGCCAACACGCCACACAAAGATAGTTTATAATGAACACTCTTAAAAATGCAACTTTATTGGAAAATGTTGAGCTTTGGCTACAGTGACATAGGTACATAAATTAAGTCACCTTGAACATAATAAGTACATGCATACGGTCACGCCTTTATCCCCAAAGGGGTATCGAGGCATATTATATGTTCACCTTTTTATAATTCGTCCCACGTAACGTAAAAGGTGGTGAACCGTATTGCCGTATTGAAATGGACAGGCGTAGGTACTGCCTACTTTTGAAAATTATTAAATCTATAAGGCCTTCAACTTGGTTTAACGACTGCCATTTACTGGCTACCGTTAGCGTTAGTGTTATCGTCTCAAATCTTCCGGTTATACTTCAAGTTTTCAGTCTGCGGCCCTAATATAACAAACGTTTCGTGTTCGCGCTTCACCATACTACTTACTCTTTTTATTATTACAGGGGCTAATTAATAAACACGTACGTCATACCGGCCTTGGACCTACTCAAACCATGAGGTCTCTTCCTATCCATATAGCGCAGTGTTGGGGTATCCTTTAGAGGGCTTACCCGGGGCTCCCAACCGTAGGCTGTTGGGTAGAATACGTGTGGTTCTTAGTCAGTAGGAGTCATAATATATTCATGTGGGATTATCCTCACGTTAAAAAAATCCATCTAGCGCATAACTCCCCGGGTAAGTTGGAGGATGTCCTAAATTTGTTCCGACATTTTGGTTACGACTTATCCTAGAGGCTCAATAGAATACGGTTCAAACTTTGCTTATAACATAATTTCCACGCGGACGAAGTCGCGGGTAACAGCTAGTAAATAAATAAATAAATATTCACGGACATTTCACACAACGCTATCTGATCCCAAAGTAAGCTAGGAATAACCTGCTTGTGTTATGGGTATCAGACCACGGATATTAATACTTATATACTTTTTAAATACATACATATTATAGGTACATAGAAACACCCAGACTCTTGAAACAAATATTTATGGGTCACACAAATATTTGTCTTCGGTGGGAATCGAACCCACGACCTCCAGCGCCGCAGGCGGTATAACTACCGACTGCGTCACAGAGGCCGTCAGTCAGAGGCAGAAATTACTGTGATCTTTTACACTATTTGACCCTTGGCTCTCTAATTGAGTGTGGCGCACGTGCAAATACGCGAATCCATAGATTTTGATCGTTTTTTCAAAAAGGAATTCCACTGAATTTCTTTTATACAGGGTCATTTGTAAAACACCAGCATCCTCCCAGGACTAGACAGCTACCATCATAAACAACAACATGTGATACACCATTTTTGGTAATTCGATACATGTTTTTTTTTCATGCAAAAAAATATTAATCTAATGTAGTGGTTAAATCTTTTATACTATGCGCATCCCAAAGATTACGACGTAAACAAACTCGTAAAAATAGTACTAAGCGAAATGTGTGGGGGAAGGCCGCGGGGGATGCTAACGGCCGCCTCACTCAGTCAGCCGTGAGCATGCGCGCGCGTCATACGTATGTACTTTGATCGCCACCGCCCGGTGCCAGCGTACCCGCGCATCGTTCGATCGATGTATCGTAACTTTATGCATGTAACAGTGTTTTGTGTTGGAAATAGTGAGAATGTTTGCTTGGCGTGATAACCATGTGTCGGAAACTTACCGCCAATATGAAATAAGGTTTCCGAATTTACGCACACTAAGCTGTGACACGATGTTATTCGCTAAACAGTGACTACGAGATTACGAACAATTCGTTAGTGGTCACGATATTAGTATTATGTGCTTAGTGGTCGTCTACCAAAATGCTCGAGTTCTTGAGGTGAATCTAACAGCAAGTACGTATGACGCAGCACGAACCGTTCATTGTTTCAATACGATACTCAATGATTACATAGGTAGGTATGTCACAAAGTTTTAGATACGTAATATTCGTTTTAATCGTTTAATGTAGCTAGTCCTAAATCTGATAACGTATGAAGGGATTGTGGATTACCTACCTACAGTGTGCACTGCCTACAGGACACGGCAGTAATTGAATAAATCAGCAAATTATTTGGCGTAGGTACCTAGTAACTAATAAAAATAGTTACATTACTTGTTAATTGGCTTGAACGTTATCGAACAACAGGTGGCGAACAAAAGCTCAAAGAGTGCGTGCTTTCTTTGCAAGTGTGTGTGCATTGACGTGTATGTACATATCGCCTCTTTGCTTCTATAATGTGTTATCGTGAAAACTTTAATTTTACAGGAGAGCGATTTTTTACTTAAAAAATACAATTTTCGAGAAACTAAGAATTTTTTTACTGTCGATCCATGTTTTATTATTTGACATAACTAATAAACTGTCTGAAAAGTTTTAAAAACCTTGTCAATTTGAACATTTAACCAGAAATTGGCTTCAATTTGAAAAAAGGGTAATATATATCACGTTATTCTTGAAAATAATTTGTAATATAAGCGTTACAACCTAAGTTGTCCCGTTGTAGATAATATTACAGTTGTTATGACACTGAGTTACGTCATAAATAAACATTGTTTAAACGAAAACTTTAAGATTTAAAAATATTTTTTATTAGGAAAAGAGGAACTGCAACCGCACTTATTATAATTGAAGCATTGGGAGCAACAAGGGCGTTCGATACCCAAAGTCCGTTTTGATGTTATTACATTAAAATATGCACAGAGCCATCTAGTTTCGTATATCAAAAACTCGTTTCGATTACTGTAATCCAGGTGACGTGAGAATCATTAATGTCGGAGGTGGCGCTACGCCCTTGTTGCATAGATAACAAAAGTGCGTTTAAATTGAAACACATAGCGAGATGTCTGCAGTTTGAAAAACTTTTTAATGTAAAAATGAATGTAAGAAGATATTCTAGTGACTTTAGATCAGATGCTGGCCAGAGTTAACGTGAGTCTCCCTAAAAAGAAAGGTAAAATAGAAGGTAAAGAATAAAAAGGCTAAAGAGAGGTTTGGGCGAAGAATTTACAATATCAGCTCGAGGAAAGAAGGTACCTAAAAAGGTTTTTAGACATATTACTACGCGTTGTTTCAAAAAATGTTGAATGTGTGTTAACTTCCATCAAAATGCACAGCGACATTTTTTTGTGACTTTTGGAATATATGTGACAAAGTGCAGCAAGATACCCTCATGTCGTGTTTAGAAAAAGGTTTTAAAGTTGAGAGAGAATGAGAACATTGGGCCTGACAAGTTGAAACGAGATAATCAAGCTGATTCAGAAGATTAAGGGAATCTGCTGAATCAGCTTGAAGAAGTCGACTGAATATTTTGATGAATCTGATTAAAAACACGAAAATCAGAAAAAATAATTGAAAAAGATTGAATATTTGAACGGTGATTGTAATAAATACACATGTTTCACTTACATTATAATTTAAAATATTATATAAGTATTAAAATTGTTATTTATTTTCCTTGAAAATTAATAGTAACATTAATGACCTATCTGTTTTACCAGTTGGGTGCAACAAGGGCGGATAACACAAGTAAAAAAAACTTGATTATACAATATTTCTGATTGCTCTAAAATAGTTTTAATACCTGAATCTTTTTGCTAAATCATGGGGCTAATAAATAATAAAGTAAATTTAAGTGAAATTCAAAGTAATAAAATAATATAAGACAACATAACTTTCATTATCAATTTTCTCGAAACTCAATTTTACAACATACGCCCTTGTTGCACCCAATGCTTCAATTTCTATGGCAAAAATAAATTTAATACTGCAAATAATCTCAATTTGTATTGTTCACTTAAAGAGAATCACAAGATATAAAACAGGTATCCTTTTAATATAATATCCATCAGGCAGGGTGTAGTCAACATGACGACCAAATATAAAAAAAAAACAATCAGACTTTGACAATAATTGTGCAGCATTATTATTTTAATTATTCTCATCATATAACAGTAAATTAATAGGCAGAACATGACTATTCAATAGTGTTTAAAATATTTGACAGACACCAATAACACTTAAGTATTGGTATTTCCAAACAAAACACAATAATAAAAAAATATATTTAATGAAACATTATTATCAGCAAGACTTAAGTAGTAAAAACAAGGATACAAAATAACTAATCAAATCAAAATAAATCAACTATAAAGTTAATTAGTGGTAACATCACTGTGCTTTATAATAGAATCACAATTTGACATATAATTATTATTATCTTAAAAACAAACATAAACAGTCTTGGTATTGTTTGACGTAGATATTAATAAATCAGTCTAATCAGCATATTTTTTTGAAACCGCTATTCCGCTCAGTTCAAGTGAAAATTCTTTCAATATAACTCTTGTGATTGAGCTCGTGCCAGACGTTTATGCCAAGGATGCCCAGATTGTCCGCAAAAGAAATTGTCGTATTCTGATGAAAGTAAAGGTAGAAAGGAGGATTTTGAGCTGTAAACGCACACGCCTGTGTTTTACGGGTATTAAACTCGACCAGGTTTTCGGATCCCCATAGGGAAATGCGGTCCAGGTCCCCGTCGAGATCAGCCACAAGTTGCTATCTCTTCTCCTCAACGTTGGTTCTCCCGGCCGCTGGACGGGTCGAGTAACTTCCGTGCAGGGTGCTATCGTCTGCATAGTAATGTATCCTTCTGAAAAAATCGACCAGAAGAAAGAGGGTTGGGGTCAATATAGATCCCTATGGTACCCCGACATTAACCTGCATAAAACAGAAAGCCTAGCCGTCACAGAGGACCCGTATCTGTCGTACGTGCAGAAAGCAGTCCATCCAGATGCGCGAGTCCTATTCAGGAAGCTTCGAAAGTGGCCGCGCATGCCATAGTCCACCGAAGACTTTTGCGATATCGAGAACTATTGCCAATGACTCGCCGTGCCTCTCCATAGCCTCACCCTAAACATGCGTCACGTACGCCAGGACGTCACCCGTAGACCGTTTTGGCCTAAAGCGGTATTGTGGATCATAGAGTAGCGAGTGATTCTCGAGGTAACACATGAGTTTTTTGTTGATTATCAGCGCAAATATTTTACAGACAATTGTGGTGACGGCGCTATGAGACGATAGTTAGCAGGATTGGACCAATCCCCTTTCTTGGGAATCGGATAAAAATTAAATTAAATAAACACTCTATTACATTTAGGATGATAATTTTGACAGCTCACTATGTTTACATCAAGAATACCTCATAAATTACCGTAGCACATAGATGAGTTCCGCCCACTTATCGTAGTCAAGCGTCTTCCAATGATACCGTTCAATTGACTAAAGACAAATTAATGGAATACGTCGAATTTAAGTACCTGTATTAAATGCAAGTAAAATTATTGAGTAGGGTCAAAATTATAATCCTAAATTTAACAGTGTTACAAATGAACTGATATCCAAACTTATTCCCTACATTTTTGTGCATTATTTATAGACTGTAAGATAGAACTAATATTTAAGCTAGACGCGCGGTAGTTCTTAGCAAAACTAGTTCCTCTAGTTTTATAACTAAGACAATATGGTAAGAAAAGAAGCGCTCATGGCCCCGCGGACTCAGTGTTCTGTAAACGATCACTGCAGTCAACTTTCACTATGGCCGGTCCATGAATGGGTGACCATCCATGTGATCACTTTGTGACATTTATTTGAGCGTTTCCGTGCTTCGGAAGGCACGTTAAGCCGTTGGTCCCGGTTGCCAGTAAAATGGCAGTCGTTAAGCTAAGTTGAAGGCTTTATTTCAACAGCAGGCAGTCACAACCTGCGCCTGTCCATTAAAACACGGCAATACGGCTCACCACCTATTACGTGGGACAAATTATACAAAGGTGAGATGTGGGCATATAATATGCCTCTGCCTACCCCTTCGGGGATAAAGGCGTGACCCGTAATATGTATGTATAATATGGTAATAGGTACACCGTATGGTAATAAACCGTATGTATGTATGTATAATATGGTAATAGGTACACTCAAATATTTACCCGCACTTGTATCTGATTCAAGAATATTCGCATTATCTGTCGCTATTGCAAGTTTGTCAAGTTTTTTATATTATATCTAGAGTCCATCTGCAAAATTTGGTAAAAATGGCTATTAGTTTTAGTATGTACAACGTATCATTTGGGAATAATACAAAATAAATACATTTCTGTTCGTTCAAAAACGGGACATTAACAAATATCTACAGCTTAAATTTTGTATTAGAAAAAATTACATCACCTACAATGTTACATCTTAAGTTAACACAAAACAAAACTCACATTCTTTCGACAGGAGTGTGACATATGCATAATAATAACAATCAAATTTCGCATATTTTTCAACATCAGTGTGTCAAAATTATAGATCACATTGTAAAACTAAAAAGTATAATTAAATTGAACCTTACCTTTGCAACCAAAGCTTGGTATCATCGTTATGTCACGTTTTTGCAGAAATTCGAGAGCACATTCCTCTGCAATTGCGTAGTGGCTTCTGTTATGTTTCGTTTTCGCAACAAAACTCTCTGCATAAAGAGACAACGTGATATTGCGATCTGACACAGTGGCGCTATCTCTTTCACTCACAGATTAGGTATGTTACGCGTAAAATACACCACGTTTTTTGAGAAAATAAAATCAAACACGGCGGTTTTAATTATCAAATAAAAAAAATATCGACTTTTCGGATATACCACGTTATTGAAGCAAAGAGGCGATATGACTTGACTCAAGTCGCTTGACCGTCTCCGTAGCCCATTACTTTTGGGCTCAGGAGACGGTCAGTAATATTGAGTTAGGTCTGTAAAACATGAATGGAAGTGGCCCCTCAGTGTGCGTGCTTTTTTTGCAAGTGTGTGTGTGTAGCTACACATTTATTGATGTTAAGTTATTGATGGTTATTTGACCGTATCCGGAGTCCATTAGTAGGTATTATTGAAAGACGCGAGCATGTAGCTTGGTGTAGCGCTATCTTTTGCTATGAATGAAACATAGACTATGAATGTCACGACTGTATGGAAATAATAATACCTACACAGTTGAAAAATGCTTCTTGTGTTTTTGTGTTCAGTGTATTGGGGTATCTTGGAAGTGGTAGACCAAATGCTGATGGTGTCAACAATCCAGTCCTGGCAGGTTGCTGGTGTTTTACAAATGACCCTGTATATATTTTTATTTTATATTTACAAATAACAAAATAATATAAAATCATTTATGTATTTGTCTTTGACCTAATTTTTCACAATTTTCACGTCAAAAATTGAGAAATATATTCAATCAAATCAGCCTATAGCAGTCCACCGCTGAACGTAGGCCTCTCCCAAATTACTGTGACCTTTTTCAGGAATATCTGGGGTGGGGTCGTCCTACCCCACGTGTACCACGCGGTCTCCACTCCAGTACTAGTTTGCTCCATCGGTTCGGGCGTATTTTTTATTTTGCAGTAATTCAGTAAAATTAAGTTTGTTATTACTGTTTTATACGAACCACTTTCATAATTTAATTTCCCAAAGTGTTTCCCTCTTTACGTGAATTGAAATGTCAAATCCCTTGAGTGATATTAACCGGCAATATTTTGGCGCAAGTTAAAACAATTTTAATGGATTGGTATAAACTCAAAATAACAACG
Organism: Miltochrista miniata; assembly: GCA_933228765.1. Taxonomy (NCBI): domain Eukaryota; kingdom Metazoa; phylum Arthropoda; class Insecta; order Lepidoptera; family Erebidae; genus Miltochrista; species Miltochrista miniata. The sequence goes on along the minus strand of OW121749.1, from coordinate 2,902,614 downwards.
TTAATTACGACCTTAGTCAATTGTCATTATTTATTAGGGTTCTGTGGTCAATAATTAAACCTTAAAATTTTGTTTTACCTTTTTCCGTCATAAGTCTATCTGCAGTTTATCTGATAATATATGATAATGAAATATAAATATTCACGGACACTTCACACAACGCCATCTGATCCCGAAGTAAGCCAGACTCTAGAGACAAACATTATGGGTCACACTATTTTTTGTCTCGTGTGAATCGAACCCGCGACCTCGTGATCCGCAGTCGCACATTTTGACCTCTACGAGGTAGCCAATATTAAATATCTCACAGAAAGGTGGACATTTCGGAAAAAATAGATATCTTATTTATATACGTCTAAAGTCTATTTCATTATTGCAATAAGCCCACCACATTTTACGTAGGCCAAGAACAAATGATGAAATGTGGGCTTATGGCTACACCTTGCGGAATATAGGCATGACTGACTATACAGATAGCATTTTTAGCTAATAATAAACATAATATCGATGTAATTATTAGCTAAAAATGCTATCTGTATAGATCTATAAATTACTAATGACGTTCCCGGTATAATGGATTTAGTTAGTTATCCAGAAAATTATGTCAAATATAAAGAAGCTCATATTATCAATGTTAGCAAGTAAAACAAGCTAAAACTTGTGCTCGCTTCTAACAAAATCTTCTGTAAGACAATAATATACAAGCTAAATAGTTATTTCGATTATCAAACTGAGCGCTGTCAAAACAAAGCCGCACAGTTTGGAATAGTTTGCTTAAGGGGACTAGTCGACAAAGTTTGCGAAAACGAGGTGCAAATGAAGACATTGTTGTCGGTTTTAGTAAACGAAAAATGATAGCCAAAAGTAGATTTAAAATCTACAAGATGTGTGTCAAAAGATGGTTTTGTCAGAAATTGTGTATTTATTATAAATAATTAGTAAAACATCATTGAAATCGCCTAGAATTTATTAGATAAAGACGTTTTATGACATCTAGTTATTAATGAATGATAATAAAATTAATATCAAAGACTAAAGAAAACATAGACCTCTAAAATGGTTTTCTTCAATTTGGGATAAATGTAAATTTAAACTAATTATGACTAATAATGCATTCGACGAATACTTCAAGTTGCTTGCATCCCCGCGCTCGCCTGAAAATCTAGTGCGGGGGGAGTCGTGTTGCTAGACGGACGTGTGTCGCTCTGGTCTGCAAAATATTCGCGTAAAATGTTATATTTTCATTCATTTACAGAGTAATGCGTGCAACAGAGCCCGATTTACACAATGCATACTGCATTGCATGAAAATATAATGCATTTCAACTTATTTTATGTATTGTTTTATTAAATTACTTCGAAAGGTAGTCATGCTAATATTGTAAGCGGTACTTAATCCTTTCAAAATAAATAAATGACGAAATATTTGTGGACATTCTCACACAACTTAAGCTATTATATCCTTGTGTTAAGGGATATAGACAACTGATGAAAATACTTACTTATAGGTATTACAGTTATTATTAACACACTGCTTTTATGAGACACTGCTCTCGACCGTCAATTCTTTCAACTTATTACGTCTTGGGGCGACGTAGGCACCATCTACTGGCAACTTGGTTAAGGTAGTAAAGTGAAAGAATTGACGGTCAAGAGCAGTGCCTAAGTGGTCCAAAGGTAAGGGCGTCTGGTCCGGCAAACCAGAAGACGCTGGTTCGAACCCTGCTCGGTACCAAAAATTGTATACAATTATTTTCCAGCAGCCAAAGAATATTTCCAGACTTCCTTGTCTAGGAAGTCTGGAAATGATCTGCTGGCTCAGTTGGATTCTCAAACAATGTGTTATTATTTTTTAAGTCTATAGGTATTATAGTAAGTAGAGCACTAAAAAGAATTGCCCGCCGAGTTTCTTGCTAGTCTTTGTCTATACATAATAATAAAACTGTTGAGGGTCGAGAGTCTGAACATGGAAGCTATTTAAAAAAAATGTACGCGTTCTCTAATCGATACTGAAGCCAAAATGAAATTTAAAATTTTCATGTCCGTCTGTATTCCAAATACGTATCACGCCGAAACTACTGATTTGAATGAAAATTGATACAAGTTGTTATGATCCGAGGAAGGTTAAGAATACTTTTGATCCCGATATTTGGCACGGTTCCTTTGGGAGAGGGGATGAAAGACAAAACGGTTTTTTAAATTATAACGTCTCAATGCGTGGTCCAATTCTAATTTCTTTTTCAGTGTCTTAAAGGGAGTACTTTAAGGATTGTTTCACACAAGTTTCAATGTTGAGGGTTTTTGTGGTTCAGGAGTTAGAGACATTTCAACTTTCTCAAAACTTCGAATTCAAGAGTTCCTTTGAATGTGAGGGTAAATCTAAACCTGTGTGTTGGCTTTATTCAAAAAATCAAAATTATATTTATTTCACATAGGCATTATACAGATGCGCTTGTAAAACGTCCAGAATATAAAACAAAACTCTACCACCAGTTCACAACGCGACCCACCTGAGAAGAACTGGCAAGAAACTCAGCGGGTTGTTCTTTATTTTGCTCTATTTACACAATAATTAACAATTTTTTTGAGAATCCAGCAGAGCAGGTCATTTCCAGGCTTCCTTATCCAACTAATAATCATTGATTGTATAGTATCCCCTGCACTTTTAATTTCGTCTGGTAGCCTGTTGTAAAAGCGTTACAGTTACCCATGAAAGAATTGCTGGTTTTGTGCAATCTGCTATGAAAATCATTTAAGAGCAATTAAGAGAGAATTTATCATATAAGAGCTTAATGATTAAGGCTAGTGTTAAATATTTCAACCGCGCCGAAGACGTGGACTAAAATTAATTATTTAAAATAGATTCTAAAACAATTCAATCCACGCCTTCGGCGCGTACTGAATTGTTTAAAAATAGTCTTAATCATTAAGCTCTTTTATGATTAAGCAAACAGGGCAGTTTCAGACGCTGCTTGATGACTCTGATGAAGAAATACCTTTCCTTTCATACACCTTATTTGACGGTAACGAAGTTGCGGGCTCAGCTAGTCCTCAATAAATGTACTTTAAAACTCTGAAATTATTTTTGAAATCGAACCGGTAGTTCCTTAGATCCTAACGTTCAACCAAACAAACAAACTCTTCAGCTTTATAATATTAGTATGGATTATGGTCACGCCTTTATCCCCGAAGGGATAGGCAAAGGCATATTATTATGCTCCTACATTTCACCTTTTTTAGAATTTGTCCTACGTAATAGGTGGTGAGCCGTATTGCCGTGTTGAAATGGACAGGCGCAGGTCGTCATTTTACTGGCTACCGGGACCAACGACTTATCATTAAACGGCCTTTTGAAGCACGGTAACGCTCGAATAACTGTCACTAAGTGGTCACATGGATGGTCACCCATCCAAGGACTGGCCATAGAGAAAGTTGCTTACAACAGTGACTGTTTACAGAACAATGAGTCTGTCTGCAGTGCCACGAGCGTTTCTTATTTATACATAACTAGCTAACCCTCGCAACTGCGTTTACGACGCTTACGTAGGTACGTACATATTTTGGTTTGTTTGTATTAATCAAATTTCAAGCGAGTGGAAGACCCTCTTGTCTGGATTTGTAATAATTTAAGTACAAAACAAAGAATATAATGAACATTCGTCTTTGTGAATTCGTGACGAGACTTTGTCTGTGACTCTGTTGCATTAAACTACGTCACTAGGTTACGTGGATCATCTATTCAAAGTTTGAAATTAAACAAAAATGACAACGGCAATCGGATTGATCTTTCACAATAAACGTTTTAGAGAGGGGCAGTCGGGTGAGACCGTCTCACGGCTTCTTGTTTATTTGGTGAAGCGAGGAACGCATTTCCGCTACTATTTTCTTCTTCTTCTGTGGTTCTTTTACTCTGATGTCTCTGTAGTTGCGCTACTCTATGTTGGCGAGTCATATCGCCCATATGCTCAAGGTCGTTAGCCCTGGGTATGGCCTTAAACAGCGTCGCACTAAATAACGCGCTATTGTATCAAACATACTTGGAAGAGCGCCAACTTTCTCACTAAGTGCACGGAAATTTATTGTACTTAAAAATGTTGAAAAACTAAATAACTTCAACTAAACAATAATTGTTTTGAGCTGCATCGGACATTTGAGTAATATCATAAAAGGTTTGGTTGAAAAAGAATTCTGTGCTATTCACCAAAGCCACTTCTGACATTTTTTTTAATTAAAATTAGAGATTAAGGATGTACAGCCTCTCTACCTACCATATATTATTATACATGTACCAAAGTAAAACCGTGTTTATCCGTAGTATCACTTACAACAACAGTAAAAGTGCCTTACGGTCATGAAGAAGATTAGGCTCAATGTAATTTATGTGGAATATATTAGGCGTTGTATTTAATCCATAAACCTGTTTACGTAGGACCGATTGTTGAGGTATTATGCTGTAAAATTAAGATGTTTTAAAACTTACTTCCAAGCGCTTGTACCTCGCTAGCTCGGTTACGATCATCTTCAATGCGTCAATTATGTTGATAAATGACCGTTTGTCCGCTTGTTACGCTTAATCCAGGTAACCTGAATTTGCTTTAAACTTAAACAACAACTATGATTTTAATACGCATAAATTGTATTGTAATATTACAGGAGCTTTTCACGGAAAGCTTGTTTTAAGTTTAGTAGTAAAATTATATATTTTGTTTCAAGAAAATGCAAACAGCCATTTTCAGTTGGGCAAATAACAAGCAAACTACTTTAGGATGAATTCAAGATGCTTTCGAAAGTGCAACGCACGGTGCCTAGGCATTTGTTCCTGTAATAGAGTTCGTCGAGGAAATTTCAGTAAAATGTTTTGGCATGTTTATGAGATACCAGATGCAATATTATGAACATAACTTTGTTCATAACATTAAAATGTAAATATAAGTCACAGCATACTACTTTTACAAACAAAGACAAAGTCTGCGTCGAATCTATCCGATGTACCTATAGAAAAACTGTATTTATAAGTTCTGGTTGTAAATGCAATAGTCGAGAGGTTTTTCAGAAATTTAAATAAGTGCTGATACAGCAGTAAGTGGGTAAAAATTGCGTAACATCCGCTAATGGCAGAAATGCAGGAGTATAAACGGCTTCATGCCATTCTCCGACCTGAGCTCATTGATTCATTTTATGAGTCAATTTAAGACACTGACTTTCCCTGTAATATCATAAAGGTTTAGCATAGCGTGTAATAAGAGTTTTACAACGGTAGTTTTTATACCCAATAAGACAGTGTTTTCTTGAATATAATAATAATATGAACAAAAGAGCGAGTGGATGATTTATGAACATTATTTAAAACTTTACGTTCTACAAAACGTAGAAAAGCCCACTGTATTGTTGTAAGTTTCGTGGATGAAAAAGTTCCTTACAAGTATGAAACTTTGCTAGTATTGTTTGGTCTTTAATATCTTTGCTAGACACAATTATGATATAGGTTTTAGTGCATGACTTACCAACTTATTAGTATTTAAACTAAGTATTTTGACAGCTATTTGAGTTTCTTGCAACACAAATGGACTGGTCTCGTGGCCCAGTGATTAGTGTGTCTGACTATGGATTCGGAGGTCGTGGGATCGATTCTCACCCAGGACAAATTTCTTTGTGTGATGAGCTCATTGATTTGTTCTGTGTCTGGGTATAATTTATTTATACTAATGTATGTATTGAAATATATTAAGATGTTTATCAGTCGTCCAGATCCCATAGCACAAGCTTTAATTAGTTAAATTTGGACTAGATGCGGTTTAGTGAAGATGATCACAAATATTTATTATTTACTAGCTGTTGCCCGCGACTTCGTATGCTACATTTTATATGCAATGCTTTAGATTGACATAACTTTTTTATTTATGAACTGATTGCCATGAAACAATCACTAAATATTAAGTGGAGCAAACCGCACCGCAATCAACGAAACTGCATTGCAATCGGTCGAGCGGTTGCTGAGAGTAGCGTGCACAAACGTACAGACAAACAGACATATAAACAAACAGACAAAAATGCAAAAAATCATCGTTTTGGGTTCAATTGCGTTCATAAAGCCCCCCTATAATATTTTTTCTTATTTATCTTCTATGTACAGACAGCGACCTGTTACGATTTTATTATATGTATTGATATTGATATAATTATTGATATTGATTATACCGTTATTTTAACCGATTGACATGAAATAAACGCAAAATATTAAGTGGAGAAAACCTCAACATAATAAAAAAAACGCATTGCAATCGGTCAAGCGGTTACTGAGATTAGCGTGCACAACCGTACTTACAAACAGATTTACAGGCATACAGACAAACAGGAAAAAAATCTAAAAATCATTGTTTTGGGTTCTATAGCGTTCATAAAGCTGCATTTTTTCTTATTTATGTTCCATGTACAGACAGCGACCTGTTACGATTTTATTATATGTATTGATGATCATAAATTTATATTGTAATAATATAGTGTTGGTATTGATTTATTACTTAAATATAAAGTAAGAGAATCTAAATACCACTGATATTCATCTACGTAATGTGATTTCGTTTATTTTGTTAAAAGCTTTTTTGCTGTACATTTCATACCTGTTTTTGTGTCATTTCCACTAGATTGCACCGGTAATGTCCCAGGCTGACATAATAAGAAACACAACTGTCTAAAATTTTATAAAACATCATAAATTTAAAACTTTCAAATAGTATTTTAAGTCAAACAATGACATAATTTTGTTCCAGTCGAATAACCTACTGGTATTGACATATCCACATTTGGCACTATTCCAACGAACGACTGATTGACTTATGGCTGGCACGCAACAGCGTTAGGATTACTTTTGCTTGCAGTGCTTTGATATAGTAGATTTAGTTAGAGCTTGCAACTGAACACGACAGCTACTATGAACTCAAAATGAAATATGTATTGCAATTTGCGCAACTATAGATTTGATTGTGCTTGTTTACGTGTGCTTTCTCAGTAGCACACAGTGACGGAAAATTTAAAAACCTGTATGACAGTTTTGGATCCTGGGTATAAGATATTGTACGTTTATGTAGTTTGAAGTAAAACCAAATGAGGTCATCGAAACGGTAAATGTTCCGTAAAAATCATCCAAGAATTTGAACTTCGGCAAATCTGCCTGTAAAACGTTTCGTTAAAGTGTTTTCCTCATCGTAAAATCTTGGATTCTTTCAACTAGTAGGGTTAAGATGCCTTAACAATTGCTTTATTTCCTTAAACAAAAAAAAATATAAACGTGAGTGAAGATGTTGATTATGAAGCAATCGTATCGATGTAGGTTATGTAAACGATCACTGCTGTAAGCAACTTTCTCTATGGCTGATTTTTTAATGATTAACCGCCACATGACCACTTTATGACATTTACTTGCGAGCGTTTCCTTGCTTCTGAAGACAAGTCAAGCCCGGTTGTAGGTAACATGACAGTCGGTAAACTAAGTTGAAGGCCTCATGGGCGGCTTGAAAATGTTCAGTAGTAGGTCGTCACCACCTGCGCCTGGTTCGGCATCGCGTGTGCGTCTATGGTGTTACAAACGATATTCTTATTCACAAATGAAATATTAATATTTAACATTATTCTAATCAAGGGGACTGGCAGTTGTTGACAGCGTAAATGAAAAATTACTTTGTCCATAGCACTAATTCTCAGCCAAGCGAATAGGACATTTTATAATTCACCTTTGTTGTTTTTTTTTAAAACAGGTCCCTTCTAACTCATTTCATTGTACAAAAGAGTTCTTTGTGTTACAATATAACTAAAATCTAAACAAAAACCAAAGTGTGTTTTGTGGAAATTGTTTTTTGAAAAAGAAAATATCCCTGTTTTTAATGGTGCGCCCATCTTTGAAAGTATAAAATAAATTTAAGGCGTAAAAGAACGTATTTCCTCGAACAAAGAGGTTTTGTAGAACGTAATTTAATGCTATTTATAACTAACTTCAATGACATGTTTATATTTAGCTTTGTTTACAAAAATGTTTGAGGCCGTTTTGTTTATTGTCTATCCCCTAATAATATTGTTAACACGTTGCTTGTTTTGTAATAAACAAAATGGCCTATCACTGTAATGGGTGAGCAATAAAAATATTAATATTTTTCATTCACAAAAGTGATGCAATGAGATTTAATGCAAGCAAATGTACTGGATCGGGAGGCTCTCCTGGAGGCGGCCATCGTGCAGTCCTGGATTCCGACAGCGGACAGGCCTGCCGATGTTGATACCGAGGTGGAGTGGTTCGGGAGAGCCATGTCGCACATCTGCGATGCGGCGATGCCCAGGGCTAGGTTCAGACCGGCGAGGAAACAGGTGTACTGGTGGACGCCGGAAATCGCGCAGTTGCGCGCGGATTGCGTTACCGCGCGCCGTCGGTACACCAGGTTTCGCCGGAGGCGTCGCCGCCCAGACGATGCGGCAGCCCGAGAGACGGAGCTCTACGATGGGTACAAGGAGGCCAAGAGGGCCCTCCAGACCGCCATCAAGCGGTCCAAAAAATTGGGCCGCGGAGACTCTGGAGCGGAACCCGTGGGGGCGCCCGTACCTCATGGTAAGAGGCAAATTACGCCCTAAGGCGCCCCCACTAACCCAGAGTCTCCAGCCGGAGCGGCTGGAGGGGGTCCTGGACTCCTTGTTCCCGTCGAGAGCGGAGGAACACGTTCCTCCGCGCATGGCTCCGTCTCAGGCGCCCAACGCGGAAGGCAGCGAGAACGACGTGCCCGTAGTCACCGAGGGTGAGTTAGGGGCGGCTGTCCTGCGGCTTAAATCCCGCAGAAACACCGCCCCTGGACCCGACGGCATTCCAGGCAGTGCATGGGTCCTGGCTCTCGAGGAGCTTGGGCCTTGACTTATGGGTCTTTATAGCGCATGCCTCGAAAAAGGCCAGTTTCCCAAGGTCTGGAAGACAGGGAAACTGGTCTTGATTCGAAAGGCGGGGCGGCCGGCAAATTCCCCTTCAGGGTACCGGCCGATCGTGTTGCTCGACGAGGTGTGCAAGCTCTTTGAGCGGATTATTGCACAAGAAAGAAGAAAGAAAGAAAGAAAAGTATTTATTCGTGGCCCAATACTTATAAGGTATCAAGTATACATAATATGCTAAGTATCTATCACTTAAATTAAAATAAATAAATATAATAATCAATATTAACACTCAACTAACAAAAAAAAACTGTAAAATAAGTTATGTGATAAATAAAATATATGAAAAAGTATGGGCTAGAAACGGTTGCCACCTCAGCATAATGCTACACGTCTAACATAGTTGTGACGTGGAGCGCTGATTTTCAGGTGGCACCATAAAGAAGGGACAAACGTCACGCACGCTATACAAAACAAAACACTAAAAACTAAATTAAACTAAAATATTAACAACAAACAACCCCTACCACAATTAAATTCAAAAGACTAAAACAGAGAGAAAAAAAAAAAAAAATACAACTATTGTCTATGTTCGCAAGCGCATTGACCAATCGCGTGCATAGGCGCGGACGCACGCATCCATATGACATTGACACTTGACACCCGACCGACAGAGTCAACAGAGTGACGCCCCGCCGCACACAATGCAAGCAATGGCAATTGTTGTGTTGTGTTGAGCACTATCTTAGCAACATCTTATTAACACAAAAATTACAAGATTATGACTTGAACGCTAGTATTAAATTACAATAACTGTTTAGTTTAGTATATGCGTTGTGCAGTAACGGACAAGAGATCGTTCCACCCCGTGTCGTCGTGCTAGTTTATTGCAACCGTCTAATGCAGCTCTCAGTCATACGCCTCAACAAGTTTTAAGTACAATTATACACAAAATACCAAGACAAAATCACAAGACAAAGACACAAATTATGCTCATGGTGTGTTCGCCACAACCTGTCACCCGTGCACAACCCGTATGTAAGTATTTTCATACACTTGTTTTCTGACAGTTCAATAAGTGTAACCTGTACTTGGCTCTAAATGTACCAACTGATTTTAGGGCACGTATTGGCGGCGGCAGATCATTCCAAATACGACTCGAGGCGAATTTAAACCCGCTTCTGAACCCTGCCGTGGTATGCCGTGGTGTTAACATAAGGTAAGCTGAAGCTCTAGTAGCATACCTATTAATGTCTCTCGACCATGCCAGCCTGTCGTAAAGATAGCGAGGTCTGTGCCTCAACACAATTCCAAAGAGCAGGGTGGCGAGATGTAACTCTCTACGTGCCTTCATCTTTAGCATGTTACCTCTACAGAGAAAAGGCGTCACATGTGAACGCGGCGGTATGTGGTAGCAAAACCGAGCACAGGCATTCTGCACACGCTGTACAAGTCGCTCAGTCCTTTTTAAAAGGCAACTCCCAAACACAACGTCAGCATAATTAAGCTTAGAAAGTATTAGAGATTCGCATAACAGTATCCTTATGCTGACGCTAATGTAAGGACGTATTCTATACAGCACCTTTAACTTGTAGAAACAGCTTCGCACAGCCTGCGCAACATGTGTTTCAAACCGCAGCTGTTCATCCAAAACCAATCCAAGGTTACGCGCTTCAGTAACCATTTTTATCGAGGAGCCGTTAATTCTTACGTCAGGCTGTGATTGCCTTATTTGTTCAATTATGCTTTGTGTGCCCATAACAATAAATTTAGACTTTTCTGGGTTTAAAACTAATGAATTTCTGTGTGCCCAGTCCGCAACATTGCTCAAGTCCAAATTTATCTTGTTTACAGCTTCTACACACTCAGCAGGAGGAAAAGACAAGTACAGCTGTAGGTCATCTGCATAGAGGTGAAACTTGCAATTACTGATTGTACCGGTGACATCTGCGCTGTACAGGATGAACAATAAAGGTCCAAGGATTGAGCCCTGCGGGACTCCCCGGGTCACAGGACGATGAGCAGAATCACAGATGTAACCAGATTTATGATCTTTGACCTGAACAAATTGCAATCTATTACTAAGGTAGCTATGAAACCATTTAACCACCCCCATGTCACATCCATAATAGGTGAGTTTAGATAATAGCAGTGAAATGTTGATTCCATCGAAAGCACGGGAGAAATCAAGCAAAGTGAGCACTGTACCCATACCCTGATCCCTAGATTGCACCACATCATCCACCACAGCTAATAGCGCTGTCGTTGTACTATGTCCCCTCCGAAAGCCTGACTGCATTGCCGGTAGAATGTTTGAGTTTTCCAGATAGTTAGTAAACTGATTACTAACAACTCTCTCCAATATTTTAGACATGCATGGCAATAGACTAATTGGCCTTAGGTCTTTAGGGCTCAAGGGACATTGCTGTTTTGGAATAGGCCGTACCTTAGCAGTTTTCCATATGCTGGGAAATTTAGATGTTGTGATGGATGTGTTTACGATATGAGTTATAACACTCAGGGTCCAAGGGAGTGTCATCAGTAACATGTCCAATGAGATCTCATCAGCGCCCGCAGCATTCGATTTCAGCCTTCTTATAATTTTACTCACATCATCTTCCTCCACTGGCTTCAACTGAAAACTGCATTCGCTATATCTATTAAACTCAAAATAAGTCAGTTCTGAAATAGACACCTTATCACTACCAGGTATGTCCAAAAAATGATGGTTCAGACTATCAGGGTTCCCACAAAAATCAGGCAACTCGCAATTTTTATTGTTTGGCAATATGGTTGACTTGAGCTGGCTCCATAGCTTCCCAGGTTGTTGCAAATTATTGTTAATGTGACATTTAAAATACGCTCGCTTTTCATTTTCTATGGCAGCTCTAACAGTGTATTTGAGGTCACGATATGAATTTTTATGTACTTCCAAGTTAGTTGCTTTTGATTTTCGATAATATTTGTCCCTTATGTGCATCATATCTTTTATTGTACTTGTAATCCAGGGGTAGGTTTTCTCTTTTACCAAAATTCTCTTTATGGGTGCATGTAGATCAAATAAGGAGATAATATATGAATTCAGTGCTTCAACCTTAGAGTCAATATCAATCAAATTCATGATTAAGTTCCAATCAATGTTACCGATATCTCCCTCAAACTTGTCCTTCAGTATATCATTTAATGGCCTACATATAATCCACTGAGGGGTAGGCTTTTCGACTCTGATGTCAATCTCCGCTGAAATCAAAGCATGTCGGCCAAGTTCAGGGGTATGCAAAACCGATACATTAAAAGCTCGAGCATCTGTGCAGATCAAATCAATCAGTGTCTCAGTTTCATCGTCCTTAAAGTGAGTTGGTTGTGTCACTAAGTTTGTCAAACTCATGCTCACTAAAAAGTCCCGAAGTAGTTTTGTTTTGCCGTCATCCTGTTTCAGAAGATCTATGTTAAAATCGCCAAGTAGAACTATCTTGTCGACTCCAGAGAAGGAAGAAATAGAATCAGTCACAGCATCTATGAATGTAATGGCATTAAGTCGGGGCGGCCTGTATGCTGTGCCAATAATGATCGACTGTGAGTTTTTGTTCAGTCTCAACCACATCTGTTCAACGTTCGGAGTCACTGGATGCGGTTCATTTCGCACGCTTATACCACGACGGATATAGAAGCCGACTCCCCCACCACGGCCTTCGCATATGTAAGTCGGGCGCGGAGTATGTCGCAACCCATAGCCCGGCACTACCGGCGCCTTATAATCATCGTCCTCCTTAATCCATGTTTCATTTATTGCCATGATATCTACGGCGTGCCTCCCCATGGCAACAATGAACTCATCCTGTCCTGTGCCCAACGACCCCGCATTAAACAGCCCTATTTTTAAACATTTTTCTTTCTTATTAACCATTGTTATATATTGTATTGTATATAATGTTCAAGTGCAAGTATACACAGGTGAATCCAACACATGCACAGCAATTCAACACAAACTCAAGTGATTGCAAAAATAAACTTTCGTATTTTACTATAAGAAGTAACAGAATATTTTGTAAATATACTAATATCACAATTAATAAAATAAGATTAAAGAACACATTATAACATACACATATTATACTTTTCATATGCACTGCAATCATAACAATTACATAGATAGTTCTCATAACAGATTGACCGCTAATAAGTGATTTTAAGTACACAAGATAAATATTATATAAGAAGTACTCAAACAAACATTGCAGCCTACAACCATGCACACCGCCTTTAACAATTTCATGAGACAAATAACCTAACCTAATAATATATACAGTGGTACAGTCTATTTTTCTTGCAGCTCCTGCATTCCTAAACTGCACCCTCCTCAAGACCATCAGGACCAAAAACCCGCAGCAAGTCAGCCTCCGACCTTATGCTATAGGACTGCTTACCCTCGGCCTGTCTCACCATAACTCTGCCACGGTGGATCCAAACAAATCTCCACCCCAGGCGGCTCGCCGCCTGACGCACCTGATAATATATTTTTCTATTATTTCTGTTAAGGCGTTCGTTGACAAAGAAGCGGCGAGGGGGCGCCTGCAGGCCGAGGTCGGCGGTGGTGGCTCCGCGTCGCACGCGCGCGCCGCGCAGCAGCTCGTCACACCAGGGGGCGCGGACGGCCCGCCTCGCGCTCCCCGCCTGCCCCGCCAGCTAAGGCCTGTTTGCGTGGTGGGCCTACCCTTTCGGCGAACACTATATCTCGCTTTTCCATAGACACTCCTAGTTTTTTTGCGACTAAGTCGATGATATGTGCTGCATTCTCGCCACTTTCCTCCGGGATATTGGATATCTCGATGTCCGAAGATAACAGCTCCTGATCACGGTCGTTGAGCTCGGCCTTCAGCAGCGACACAGTTCTCTCGAGGTGCACCGTGCTCACCTGCCTGTCCTCGAGCTCTTTGACCCTGCTCTGCAGGCCATCGACTCGGGCCTCGCAGTCCGCCATACTTCTGCGGAGATCGCCCACCTCCCGTCGCAGATCCCTCAGCTCCCTGGTCACCTCGTCCCTCATATCGCGAAGCTCCGCCCTGAGCAGCCTCATCTCCTCCGCTATACTTATGCTCGCATCTTCACTCGCTATGTGCGACCGCTGACGATAAACACTTTGTAATGTTTTCGGCGCACTCCCAGAACCATTGAGATCCTGCCGCTGACCAACAACAACGCTCATTTCATTACGGGGCGTCCTGTCCTTGTTCCCGTGTGGCTTTTCAGTACAACATTTGCAACTGCCCCTAGAAGCACCATCTATACCCCCTTTGGCAGACAAGAATCTCCCGCAGTTCGTACACTTCGCCATCTTATAAGTTGTAAGTGTATTGTCAGAGATGGCGCTAGTAATGTGCTCTAGAACTATTTGTTTACCATGTAGTATTAGAAGGATTGTTCACAGATGGCGCTGTTATTAAAAAAAGTTTAAAGCGGTATTTGCGAAGGCTGTATTCACAACTAAGTACCACCTATTACACCATTCAACTCCAAGAATACTGCACTTTTCATCTAATGTAAATAAAAAACGTTCTAATATTTATACACTGAGTTTGTTTTATTTATCCCAAATAAGGGTAGTTATTTCATTCCCCACTCAACAAAATGTTTACTTTATCTTTTATTTACCAGTCACTGATTGATAACACTGTAATAACACTAAGTAAGTACTGTCACAACACAGTCAGTCACTGGGTAAATATATTCTCACGAAACAAACAATCTTATAATTTTAAAACACAATTAGTCCGAGGAGGTGCTATTCTATACTCAACGTCCGTGACGTCATCCTACTACAACGCCTCGTCGGACACCTCACACGCGTGGGGCCTGATCTGGCGGATAGTCAGTTTGGCTTCCGTCAGGGACGCTCCACCGTGGACGCGATCATGCGCATTAGAGGCCTGACGGAGGAAGCAGTCTCACAGGGTGAGGTGGTGGTGGCGGTGTCCCTCGACATCGCCAACGCATTCAACACCTTGCCCTGGAGCTGCGTCAGGGAGGCGCTTATCTATCATGGAGTGCCTCCCTACCTCCGTCGAATTGTCGGGGCTTATCTCTCCGAGAGAGCCATAACTTACCCGAGCTGGCTAGGGCCGGGTCGGCGAGATGTGTCGTGCGGTGTTCCACAGGGATCGGTGTTAGGACCGCTCCTGTGGAACATCGGTTACGACTGGGTGCTGCGTGGTCCGTTGCTCAGAGGGGTCGGCGTAACGTGTTACGCCGACGACACCCTCGTTACGGCGCGGGGAGCAACGCACCGTGACGCAGCACTTAAGGCCACGGCAGGGGTTGCTCAGGTCGTAGGTCGGATTCGGCGACTGGGTCTCGAGGTCGCCCTTCACAAATCCGAGGCTCTGTGCTTCCACGGACCTCGGATGGGGCCGCCTGCGGGATCCAGCCTACAGGTAGGGGGCGTCAGCATCGGCATCGAGCCCTCGATGAAGTATCTGGGGCTCGTACTCGATGGCCAGTGGAACTTCGGACATCACTTCCGAAGTTTGGTCCCAAAACTGAGGGGAGCATCGGCCGCACTCGCGCGGTTGATGCCCAACATCAGGGGACCCAACGCTCCCTACAGGAGGCTGTACCTGGAGATCGTGCGAAGCATGGCCCTGTACGGGGCTCCCGTATGGGCGGAGACCCTGACGGCCAGCAATGAGGCTCGACTGCTGAGCCCGCAGAGAGTGATGGCCGTCAGGGTGATAAGAGGATACCGCACGATCTCCGGTGAGGCAGCATGTCTCCTAGCCGGGACCCCTCCATGGGACCTGGAAGCGAGAGCCCTTGCGTCACTGTTCAGATGGCGCAAGGAGGCGCTGGAGCGGGGCCAAAGGCCTGCGTCTCGAGAAATCGAGGCCCAGCGGACCCTGCTCCACCAGGAAACCGTGGAGACATGGAAGGTGCGACTTGAGCAACCAAAGGGGGGATTCGCCACAATCGCGGCCGTCAGACCGGTCATGGACGAGTGGCTGGAGAGAAGACACGGTGCTCTCTCCTACCGGTTGACACAGATGCTTGCCGGGCACGGTAGCTTCGGTAGGTATCTGTGGCGAAAACACCGGGAAACCACGGCCGAGTGTCAGCACTGCGAGGACCGCAGCGATGACACGGCGCTCCACACTCTGGTGGAGTGCACGGCGTGGGCACAACAGCGCCAGGTCCTCGTAGTGGGTCTGGGCGTGGACACTCTCTCGCTCGAGGCCATGGTGCGAGCCATGCTCTCCAGCGGGAGTAAGTGGGACTGCGCCGCCTCTTTCTGCGAGCAGGTCATGCTCGCGAAGGAGGCGGCGGGCCGGGTGCGGGAGAGAACTCTCCCACCCGAGTTCCGCAGTCGGCGCCCTGGGCGCCGCCGACGTGTCTTCGCCGAGGACTATCGGCCTCCATGACCGGGGGTCTGAGGACGGTGAGAGGGCCGCTCACCGTCCTTACAGAAGCAGGCCCATGACGGCAGCGTGACGTGAGCAATTCACACACACCCCCCTTAAAAGCGGAATCACACCCGAAACCCCCCAAAGACGCGGGATAGCACGACCACACCCTGGGCGAGGCCGCAGTGGCGGCCGTGGGTCTGTTGGGAGTCCTGGGACATCCTTCCGAGGGCTTACCCGGGGCTCCCAACCATAGGCTGTTGGGCGTGACGTGAGGTTTTTAGTCGGTAGGAGTCCGGCATAACATCCATGAGGATTTTCCCTCACGTTAAACAAAAAAAATAAAATAATGCAAGCAAATGTAAAGGAATCATTGGATCTCATCGCATCACACACACAAATATCGAATCTTAGATGAAATCTATTGATTTACGGAGTTTAACTTTATATTGTAAGCTTCCTAATGCGTTTTGATAATATCAACATGTAAACCATACATTTAATATTATTAGATATGTCAGAGTACTACTCCGTTAGTATCAAGGTCACTCGATTGCTCGGAGTATATATCACTGGCAGACATTTTATATCACAGTTGCTGCTACATTTGGGAATGAATTGTCCGTTTTCATAAAATAAGGCTTTTTACCCGTACCCGAACTGCCGAAGAAACGAGGGTAATATTTTTCGAGATAATGTATGTATGTACGTATGACCAATTATTTGTCACGTCCTACAGCCTGAACGCCTTGACGGATTTAGATATGCGAGGTGTAATTTGATTTGTCGTAATTGTGTGAGTGACACCAGGTATTCTATTTTTTTTAAATCAAAATGGCAGACTTTTGGCACTAAAATGAAAACCTTGAAATTTTTTTTTGCACGCTCTACAGCCTGAACAGCTTTGCGGATTTTAACATGCGAGATGTCATTTGATTCGTCGTAACTGTGTGAGTGGCACCAGGTATACAAATTTAAAAAAAAAGTAAAAATGGCAGACTTTTGGCGCTAAAATGAAAACCTTGAAAAAAAATTCTTGCACGCTCTACAGCCTGAACGGCTTTACGGGTTTTGACACGCAAGGTGTCATTTGACTCGTCGTGATTCTGTGAATGACACCAGGTATAATAAAATTCCTGAAGTATCAAAATGGCGGATTTTTGAGCTATAATTTTTTGACTGTGATGGACGCAAAAGCTACTGAACCTATTTCGATGCGGTTTTGTTTGTTTATAAGGTCTTAGTTAGACTAAAAATCTTACATTTGTTTGATTGCAATCGGTTGAGTAGAACCAGAAATATGACTAAAAATATAATAATTAAGGTTAAATTTCGGTGAAGTCACTACACAAAAAATAATAACTCCACTTCTAAGATAGCTAAAAAGTTTTAAATAAACTTATTATTAAGAGTACAAAAAACCCGACTGCAAAGTAAAATTACAACAGAAAAGCAAAAAACAAACTCTACATTTCTTTTGTAATTTTCTTTAGCTACCAAAGAAATGTAGAGCTTTTTTTTGCTTTTCAGTTGTATTTTTACTTTGCAGTCGGGTTTTTTGTATTCTTAATAATAAGTTTTTTTCCTTTAAAATTTATTTCCAATCACCAACTTTAAGACTATATCTTTAAGCATCCGGGTGAATTGTGATGAATTTAAAATTGGCAATTTTATGTACCTACATTTGATTTCATTTCTCTTGTCCAAATTAGCTTTAGTTTAGCAATCTTAAGAAAATTCTAATTGAAATGTATTTTTTTTTTTATACTACTAAGGTGGCAGACAAGCATGCAGCCCTCCAGAAGGACCGGTGGTCACCGCAGCCTATGAACGTTTGCAACACCAGAGGCGCCACACTTCCGCTGCCGACTCTGTAAAAACCTTCTAAGACCCCTTTTTGAAGAACCCCATACTGTAGGCGTTTGGGAAAACCGAGGCATGGAGATCATACCGCAACCTAATCGTGCGCGGAAGAAAACCCCTATCGGATCTAACCGTGCTGGAACGCTCCGAACGCAGAGTGTGAGGATGAACTCCCTGTCTGTGGCAAGCGGTGCGGTGATAGAACGTAGCTGTGGGCATCATATGAAACAAATCCTCAGAGCACATACCATTGTACAGGCAGTAGAACACGCATAAGGAAGCAAAGTCTTTCCTGTCGCGAAGAGGTTCCACGCCACCTGTTGTATAGGCTCACAGCACGTCTTTGCACCGAGTCAAATGGACGAAGCTAGTATTCAGGTGCCCCCGCCCAGAGGTGACAGCAGTACTCCATGTGCGGCCGCACTTGCGACAACAGAAGCAGTGTTTGCGCAGCAGTATTATGTGTTCAAAGTAACTTCGTGAGACAAATATCTCCAATTTTTGAGTTAAAGCAAAAGTAAATGCAATTTTTAGAAGAACTAATTTTCAAGAAAACCTTACTGCTCTTTGGGTTCGGAACCCTTGGAAATCAAAAGGTTTTTTTTTCAGATTATGGTTATTTATGCACTTTTATGTTATCCACACTAACATTTGGTCTGTATAATACCAGTCTATTTTCATATTGGAACATCACAATACTATCCCACATGCGTGCCATTTTCCCAGAAAGCGGGTGTAACATTTCTCTTCCCATTCATTATAATCCATCATGATTCCTTGTCGTTAATCCTTGGGACGTTAACTTATTGCAATAATTACTATCGATGTAACACACTTGTGCTACTTTTCCGTTAAGCACGTGTGAGGAACATGTTTTTGTGTAAACATTTATCTTATTGCTGTAGTCATTTATGGACTGGTGTACTCGTATAGTTAAAAGTAAGTTCTGAATTAATTTTTATATATAAGTACATTAAATTCTAGTTGAAACATTGAAAGAGCGATCCGTCAGAATCTACGAGTACAATAGAAACTACGATGGATATAATATTATGTCAGATTTTATTGAAAATTCCCTAGCTTGCTCGTGTTCAAATTTAAAGTTCTGCTACAGCCTGGCAAATTAGTATGAAAACCGACGTTAAGCGATGATGTTCAGTCAACCTAATTATGCCTATTACCGCATATATTCACGCGGAAATAATTTAGTGAAGGTAGAGAAACCAATAACATATGATCCTACGTCACGAGCGATCACGTAGCCGTCGGGAAGCGCTATATTTTGAGGTAAACCAATGTAATAAATGTTAAAGTACCTACTAATATTAAAAATAGCTCTACTAATATTCTGAATGTGAAAGTTTGCAAAGATGTTTGGATGTTTGTTACTCAATCAATTTCCAACGGCTGAATTGAAGCTAACATTGGTTAATTTAAGTTTCATAAATCAACTACACAAATTATTATACTACTGTAGAACCTCATAAGAAAACACAGATATCATCACTCCTTCTTTATTTTACTTAGCTTAGTAATCATAACTATAATCCTTATACACCGCGTGGCACAAGGAAGAACATTGCAACCAGTGTCTGGAACTTGCGACTCAAATTGTAGGTTTGAGGCGGCCACCTTACAATGCGCATAAACGCTCACCTTCCACTGCCAACAATGTTCCCCATTGCCCAATTACACTTTTACGTTTCTATCTAGCGACGTGTAGTTTACGACTGAGCCCCACATAATGGCGTTGCCGCTATTTATTAACAATCCCCACCAGTTGAATCCTCAATCTACCTTCATTGCCATTGCAAAAATCCAGGCAAAACAATGAAACCTTACACTACTATCCCTCAAATTAAAATGTTAATATTAAGCGTCAGTATTAATTGAGTCAGCCGTCCTATGGTCACTCAGAGGTTACTAATTCAGATGAAATATTTATATAATATCTAGTAGAACTTAAACAAGTTAATTAAAACTGAAACCGCAACATTCAGCAGTTTCGAATCAATCTGACCACCAAACCAAAGATCCTACAAAGTAATCTAAAACTAACTTAAGCAAAACATCCTATTGACCAGCACTAGTCCAAGTTGGAACTGATATTCGCCGCTACCCACTCAATTTATTTCGAACAAAGCCTCATTGATTTGGGTAAGTGAATTTTAAAAGTTGAATGCTGTAACTTAAAGCAATTTCATTTTGACAAACTAATAAAAACAAAAGAAGTAGGTACTCCACACTTTACTGTCCTCTTTTAATTTGGTTCTACTATTAACCTAAAACGACTGTTAATATTTCAACAGCCGACAAGAATGTTTCATTAAAAATAATAGTATGAGTGTTGTGTTTGTAACAACGAAATGGCTGAAAATTATGCAAATATATATGTAACTCCTTCATTACAAGCATCATGTTGTATGTTGTCAGTAGCAACGAATTTGTTTAAATGCATTTCATTACATATTTTTCATTCATTTTATACCAATAAAAGTAAAATCAAAGATAAGATAATAGTTTGACAGAGTAAAACGATGGAACACTGTTCACTTTTTAAACGCAATGTCATGGTTTATAGAATTTTAGTTATTAATAATTCACATTAGTAATACGCACTAAAAGCATTTCTTTGTGTTACAAAAAACTTTTCGCACCATTCACTTCACCCAATGTCGTCTCGTGGGAAATTAATAAATGTTTCCCAGAATACCTTCATGCGTTGCAGCTGATAAAAATTCGTATTCGTCGTTACGAAAAATGTATTCGCAGTAGATTTGCTTTGAAGAAACCCTTGTTCCTATTCCGGTGAGTCAGCAGATATATGAGAATTATGAAAGCCTAACGTAAGTACCTACGATATTATTCCGTGAATATAGGTAGATACTTACATATTTTCTGTAACTTAAGAAAAGGGTCTTCTCTCGTTTTCCATAAATTCATTTGCAATATTATTGTTTGCTATAATCATCCCCGATCATAATATTTAGTTGCACTATTATCATTTATACTAATAACGTTTGCCTTAACAACTCAACAGTCATAACTTTTATTTGCCATAAAATGACTTTCTATAACAACATTTCTCATAATAATTAGTTTCCATAAGTAACACATCTCATAATCGGCTCTTGACATAATCAAAATTTGATATAATTATGAAAATAATGCATAATATTGTAAGGTCGAAATTAATTATCATTAACATCCCGACTCAGTGCAATCCGACTCGGATAGGTTAGGTTAGAAGACTAAGGCGGGAGCGAAGCGTACCGGAGCTCCCGCCTTAAGGGCCCCACTCACTAACAGTTTACCGGACGATATTAATCGGTCAGTTAATTGCAATAGCCCACACACTAACAGTTCTGTTGAAGATTTTGGACGGACGACTAATACGAACTGATAGTGTGTGGCCGCTCGACGATTCCGTTCAGCGCCGACAGATATCGGCCGGACAGTTTAAAGCCTGGCGCGCGATTGACCACACATTAGCAGGTAGCCGGCCGGCGGCCTGTCGACCGACGTCTTGTGTCAGTTCTGCGCCGACAGTTTTAAGTTTTTCGACTTGTTTAATTTTACCGTCAAAATGGACAACAAACCTCAATTTGTATCTACGTTTATTGAGCTAAATAATAGGTTCCCATGTTTATGGAAGGTGAAAGATGATTGTTATCACAATAAACGCTCGAAGGATGATGCTTACAACAAATTGTTAGCATATTATCAATCCACAATACCTTCGGCAACAATTGACACTGTGAAAAAAAAAAAAAAATCTTAAAAGCACATTCAGAATAATTTTGGTTTTACTCTTATATGAAAATCGCTAAATACGCTTTTTGTAGTTCTATCTAGGGTATAAACCTATATATTTTATACCTATCTATAATTTACACAGATTAAAAGTACCTACGTACTTTTAAATTATTATAAAATTTAAATATATACTTATTTATTTATTATTATTATCCAGTTTTTAATAGTTTTGTCAAGAATTTTGAATAAAAATATGGTATAATACGTGAATACGTACCATATTTTTATTTCATATTCATTAAATATTCATCTACCTACTTTCAGGTCGACGAATCTACGTAATAACATGTTGAACGTGATCATTTGCTGAATGTAGTGTATGGACCCTCAAACCGATATCAGACCATGGCCGACGGACGATCGTACGGTGGGAAACTGCCGACTCCCGACTGTTAGTGTGTGGTCGCAAAACTGACAGCAGGGTCTTGCCGGCAGGCCAAAATCGCTTTAGTGTGTTGGCGCTATTGGTCTAGGACGGCAGGCCGTCCGATAGGACCAGAGACTGCAGGCGGACTGTTAGTGAGTGGGGCCCTTTAGTCTTCGTGGTTTTTTTTAAACCACCCAGAAGTAGCAGCCCCGCAATGCGGGGCTCCGTCGAGCTTAGTTAGCTAGAGACGCCATTTGAGGTTTAGTTTTAGGTTTAATTGTTAATAAAAAATCTGTGTCGTATAAATTATCTTTATTTATATTATGGTGAATAAAAGTTATGGAAAATGGCATTATTGAAAACGAAAATTATGGCAAATACATTTATGGATTTAAATTATTATGACACTTGATCGATTATGACCAATGGAATTATTGAAAGTCATTTTATGTCATTTCACGATTATGGCAACTGAAGCGTTTTATCTAATGAAATTATGGCAAATACCAGTATGGCATATGAAATTGTGGTATTTTAAATTATGGCAAACATTAGTAAACCTAAGAAAAGAGATTACTTAAATAGTCATAGCTGACGACACCCAATATTATTTTGTACGCTGATTCCGTTAAATTATTGTCTGGTACGTTCGAACCGTTTATTAGTAATTGATAGAGAGAACTAATTATAATTTTGCGATATACATCTTGCTATCATTCTTTGTTCCTTAACTTGAGATTACTAGTAACGTCTAGTACGATGTCCTACGTATAACTTTGGTTCAATGAGACTTAGTTTATTCACCACCCACAGCAGAGCTTCTCACGTCAACCGTCACGTGTTGAAAGGTATTGCCGTCACGTGTTATGACTGTTTACGGGCTCTATGTCATTCGCCAGGAATAATGACTCTAGCTAGTGCCAGGGGTAGAGCAGGCATGTAGATCGTGTGTTTCAATATTGCCTTCTTTGTATAATAAGTAATGTAAATCAGCTATCAAATAATTTTGCAAACTTGTAAAGTTGTTTCAATTGAATAAAATATTGTTAACTAGCTATTCCCCGCGGCTTCAGCCGCGTAGTAGTCGTTATCGCGTAAAATCATAACCCTCCATTGGCGCAGTCGGTTAAAAAGTAGCCTATGTCTTACCTAGGGGCTCGAACTATCCCTATACTAAACTTCATGTCAATCGCTCTAGCTGTTTAGGCGTGAAAGCGTAACAGACAGACAGAGTTACTTTCGCATAATAATAGTAGAGATTATTTATTTCTACTCTTAAAATACGTTTCTACTCGTATACAATGCGTTTTACAGTAATAACATAATATCCGCGGCAACCAATCGAGTGTGTCACCCACTACTAATGACATCAGTGGCTGATCTGCTGTGAGCCTGTTTGAATAGATAACATTGAATAGATAAATATTCACGGACATCTCACACAACGCTATCTGATCCCAAAGTAAGCTAGGAATAACCTGCTTGTGTTATGGGTATCAGACCACGGATATTAATCCTACTATCCTACTAATATTATAAATGTGAAAGTTTGTGAAGATGTTTGAATGTTTGGATGTTTGTTACTCAATCACGCTCTAACGGATGAATGGATCTGGCTGAAATTTGGTACAGGGATAGAGTATAGTCTGGAATAACACATAAGCTACCTTAACACATATACTTTTTATCCCGGGAAAATGTTCCCACGGGAAGCGGGAACGGGAACCAAATTTCACGCAGGCGCAGCCGCGCGCATCAGCTAGTACTTATATACTTTTAAATACATACATATTATACATAGAAACACCCAGACTCTTGAGACAAACATTTATGGGTCACACAAATATTTGTCTCCGGTGGGAATCGAACCCACGACCTCCAGCGCCGCAGGCGGTATCACTACCGACTGCGCCACAGAGGCAGTCATCAGATCATTTGATGGCTATAATAAATTCAGCGAGTGGTGCGACGTAATTAATGGTAGTTGTGTCATTGATATTTCAATCATGGTACAATCTACCTACTCATACATTTAGTTACTTTGCTGATACTCTGATTATACGCTGATTTGCTGATACGCTGATTTGCTGATAGTAGTAGGATTTTCTCTATTAGTAATTTCATCAATTCATGTTTTAGGGTTTCGTTTCGACAAATATATTTTACATACATACATACATTATGGGCACGCCTTTATCCCCGAAGGGGAAGGCAGAGGCATATTATATGCCCACATTTCACCTTTGTATAATTTGTCCCACGTATTAGGTGGTGAGCCGTATTGCCGTGTTTTATATATTTTATACACAAATATACATTAGAGATATGGCAGACATGGTAGATAATAAGACTTCGCCTTCAATCAACAATCATTGTTAACCGAAGGCCTTCGCCGAATTGGCACAAAAAAAAATACAAGAAAGAAGACCGTAAAATTAGAAGAAACTTACGTAGTTCATACCAAAACCAAGTTGTCTTTTTCACTTTAAATAAATAAACAAGTAATTTTAATCTATTTAAAAGGTTATCTATTAAATATCTTGAATGATTAATATAATTCAAGATATTTTATAGATAAACATTTCTGGGACCGAAGAAGAGACAAAACGTATCTGGTTGTCGTGGCATTGCTCGTTATCTTCTGGCAAGATTCCCATAAGGCTCGCAGCATAGCCAAGTTGTATGGCAATGGTTATTCTATGACCATGTCAAAGAGCCTATCAAACGCTAACAGTGAGTGCGAAATCGGTAAAAGTATTTGCAAAATTTTGTATTCTGAGTAATAAGAATGAAAGAAAGAATATTATTGATTGTGGATCACAATGCTCATACATTTTACAAAACTTCATTACATATAAAAAAAATATTTATAGCAAATATATCTAATAATATTATGTATTGTAGCACCCGTATTAAAAATTATGGTAAAATTTTCTATATTTATGCACTAACAATGCCCTACGGCTTAATCCATGACATATTTTAAAACCCTGCTGCTCGCCACATCTCATAACCCATGGCCCTAATGTTTTGAAATAATGTATGGAAATCTACCCAAAATGTTGACATTAACGTTGACAACACGTTTAAAACTTTTCCTGTTCTATTTTTGAAATTATTTACATGACTGCTCCGCTTTAATTGATTGATGTTTTGTGTTGGTAAAAGAGTTCTCAACAACGGTGAGAGGGCCGCTCACCGTCCTTACAGAAGCAGGCCCATGACGGCAGCGTGACGTGAGCAACTCACGCACGCCCCCCCTTAGAAGCGGGGTCACACCCGAAACCTCCCCATAGACGCGGGATTGCACCCGAACCACCCCCTGGGCGAGGCCGCAGCGGCGGCCGTAGGTCTGTTGGGAGTCACGGGACATAGTTCCTGAGGGCTTACCCGGGGCTCTCAACCATAGGCTGTTAGGCGTGGCGTGAGGTTTTTTAGTCGGTAAGAGTCCGGCATAAAATCCTATGAGGATTTTCCCTCACGTTAAACAAAAAAAAAAAAAAAAAAAAAGAGTTCTCAACAAAATATCGAATCATTCCTCTATATAATATCTGTATAAATAGAAGTATCTCCGGATGACATGTAGATACAAACTGTAAAATCAAAACTGTTCTCGTTAAAAAAAACCGTCGAATTGAGAACCTACTTCTTTTTTTGAAGTCGGTAATAAACTAAACGTTACTGTAAAACGCTGATACATCTTGATGTCTACATGTCTGACCTGTCACTGTCAACGAACTATCTACGTCACGATAGCGTTTCGTAGTTGATCGATAGTGCATCGTCCACTATTTTGCAAATATCAAACCGATTTGTTTTGTGAACCTAAAATTTCAATAACATTATTTTTAAAACAATATGGCAGTTGTTATTCAAACAAGTTTAATTTATTCTTTTTTAAAGCTACAAGATCAAACTAGCTCTACGCTACAAAGCGATAATGATCCTAAATAAATATAAGATAAGAGTAGATTTTAATTAGGAATAATAACTGATAAACGCGTTTCCGTGCTTCGGAAGGCACGTTAAGCCGTTGGCGTTGGTCCCGGTTGCCAGTAAAATGGCAGTCGTTAAGCCACGTTCTGGGCCTTTATAGGCGGCTTGAAAAATTTCAACAGCGGGCAGTCGCAACCTGCGCTCGTACATTTCAACACGACAATACGGCTCACCACTTATTACGTGGGACTAATTCTAAAAAGGTAAAATGTGGGCATATAATATGCCTCTGCCCACCCCTTCGGGGATAAAATCGTGTTATGTATGTATGTATGTATGTATGTATGTATCAAATGCACAGCAATCAGGATAATTACTCTACAACCGCCTCTCAGTCAAAGCTTACTTCATGTGCCTGTTTAATACAAATTATATAACAATATGCCGAAGAGAGTGTTTCTAATGTTGGTACCTGTTTTCAAAGCGAGTGTTGGTGGCAGATAATTAATTAGATATGCGGCTAAGTTCAAACATCAACATTGTGATTATGAGCTCAGTAACGTGAACTATGAATTATAATACCAACTAGTTACTAGATAGAGCAGAGCTCGCAACTCCGTCTAAGTGTATTTGTTCTCGTTTTCGCAAACCATGTGACCTTGTTCCGGGGATAACAGAAGCCTGTGATTTACTTCAGTATATTCTGAAATAACGCATTCTATCTTATATGCAACCAGATCATTAAACTTTATTCCAAACTAGCTGACCCTCGCAACTTCGTTTACGTCACAATAAGGATGTGATATGAAAGGAGAGGTTCATTAGACTCCTATCAGCGTGTAAAACTGCCCTGTTTGCTTAATCATAAAAGAGCTTAAGGATTCAGTCTATTGTAAAACAATTCAGTCCGTGCCAAAGGGGTGGACTGAATTGTTTTTTTACAATAATTCACGTGAAACAAAAAGATAACTAAGTTATTATTATTATATAAACTTTATCTAGACGATCACAAGAGTACCGAACAGTCGAATGGGCGTAAAGGCTTTTCACATCACTGTAACAAATAAATTAGGTATAAGATGGTGAGTGAATTGGGGTTAAGCATTGAATCTGGTACATTCACACATTGTAACATTACTGATTAGATTAGCAAACCCATCATTTATGCTGTAATTCTTGTCCAAAAATAAAGATTGTTTTACTTATAGCGTGCTAATTATTACCTACGCTTAATAAATACTTGTACCAAAATTCTAATCGAATTTAATTACACAAAAGTAGCAACATAAACTGGAGTTATTTAGCTTAGCAATGTAAATACTTAGCCGCTCGCTGAGGCTCTAGCTCTTCATATTGAACAAAATGTTTTGCTACGGAAGCAATTCCAAAACTTTTGTGCGAATTCAGAGTAATTAACTAACTTTAACTCAATGTAAAACAACACTAATGCCATTTCCATTTAAACTTGTGGTTACCTACAAATATGTTATTTCTGTATACAAAGTAAACTGTACTGCAAGGGCTACTCTACAATTAAGGGTTAGTTGCTGTTCAAGGAAGCCTGGAGACGACTTGCTTGCTTTGCTGGATTCTCAAACAATATGAAACGGGCGAAGCGAGGCTACGGCATATCATAATAAAGACTGCCTCTGTAGCGCAATCGGTAGTGTAAACGCCTGCCACGCAGGAGGTTCTGGCTTTGATTCCTGGGTCGGTATAATTATTTGTGTGATCCACAAATGTTTGTTTCGAAGTTTGGGTGTTTTATATCTATAATATGTACATAATTACAAATATGTTAGTATGTCTATCAGTCATCCAGATCACATAGTACAAGCTTATAAATTAACTAAATAATTGGGTTAGATGATGTTTTGTATCCACAAATATTTATTTATGTATTTAAAAAAACCGGCCAAGTGCGAGTTGGACTCGCCCATGAAGGGTTTCGTAGCAGCAAGTAACATAACATAAAAGTTCTTATAGTTCGTTGTAACTTTGATTGGTGTTTTAACTTAACACGTTCGCAGTGGTAGTGATTAAAATTGTGGTTTATGACGTATTAAAAAAAAGTACCAGCTCTATCTCGTTCAAACCAATTTTCGTTGGTAGTTTTCATGGCGATGTACATCATATATTTTTTTTAAATTTATCATTCTCTTAGTTAAGAAGTTAGAGGGGGGGGTGGGGACACATTTTTCCACTTTGGAAGTGTCTCTTGCGCAGACTATTCATTTTAGAAAAAAATGATGTTAAGAACCTCAATAGCATTTTTGAAGACCTATCTATAGATACCCCACACGTATGGGTTTGATGAAAAAAAAATTTTTGAGTTTCAGTTCTGAGTATGGGTACCCCCAAAAGGAGAAAGCCCACAGATCGTTTCTTTTTGAAAAACCTTAATAGAAAGTGTATGGCTATCTAAGTAGATTGACAAATCATTTAATATTATTTTAACAATCTTTTAATTCATTTGATCAATATATTTTGTGGCGTTTAAACTTTGATATAATTCGTAGTGTTATCGTTTTTACGCGTCGCAGACTGACCAAATGAATGGTACTTACGTGACGAAGATGGCCGCCAATTGCAAATATCAATGTGTGGGGTACTCAAATGCACTTATCAGTTTCAAATGGATTAGTTCATGCATCAATGTTGTTGAGATCATAGATTTAGTATCAAAAAATTCTAAATCTAACTAAACTAAAGGATTTTTTAAATCTAAAAGGTCGACAACGTGCATAAGTGTTGGAAAGTGATACAATGCAGTGAAACGTTACTCTTTAATTTTTCGACAAACTCCAGATAACTCGATATTATTATTTTATGTTCTAAAGGTAAATTGGTGTGAAATGTTTGTATAAAATAATTGTATGGTTCCTTATGAAGTGATTATGATCTGGATTGATAATTTAAATGGTAAGTAATTATGGAACTATCGAGATCCAATTTGTTTATTTACTACGTTATCTGAATAAGTTTCAATGTGGTAAGTATATACATTTTCAGGGTTATTTATAAGTGTTTTGGAACAAATACTTCTATCTTTTTTGAATTAAATGTAACGATTAGCATTTTTGGACAAATTGATTTGTTCGGATTGATGAACATTTGCTTCAAAACTAACCTCTAATTTGAGCAGCAAAACGAAGAATGAGAGAAAACCCTACAAAATAAGACAATATTTTTAATTTCCTTTGAAAGTAGGATATCCATCCAATTTAATATCCGATTTTCGCTGTCATACTACATTATTTGTTATGAAACGGCGGTCCATTGAAAGGTGGTCAATCCCCTTTACTACTTTAGTTTTTTTTAAAACGTCATAAACCGCAATTTTCGGTTAGAAGAATCACTACCACTGCGAACGTGTTAAAACATCAATCAAAGTTACAACGAACTATAAGAACTTTTTTGTTATGTTAATTGCTGCTACGAAACCCTTCATGGGCGAGTCCAACTCGCACCTGGCCGGTTTTTTCTAGTTTTATATAAGAATCTTAATGCGGTTCACAGAATACATCTAGCTTCCAAGTTTCAATAGCATAGACCTTATAGTTTCGGAGAAAAGTGGCTGTGACACACGGACGGACAGACAGACGGACAGACAGACAGACATGACGAATCTATAAGGGTTCCGTTTTTGCCATTTGGCTACGAAACCCTAAAAAATATATTTTTAGCCGACTCTGCCAAATGCATCGAGTTTCGATAAAATTTGAATTGCGGCACAAACTACAAATTTTTTACATGAATACATAGAAATCTTGGTAACACTGCGAGCACTCGTGATGTCTCTCCTCTTACCACTACGGCTTCTTCAAGCGAAGCGTAAAGAGGAACATTATAGGGCCGCAAATGGGAAAACTATAGTAAATAGTCTAATAGACTGTAAGAGAAGTCCCGATTTGCCAAAGGCCCAATTTGCTCATCAGGCGGTTGTTATCATTCAAGTGAGCATAATATTTTTTTAAATCACTATACTTTATGAGGCCTGATAAATTATTACACTATTACATTTCAAGGAGCTTTATCTTAACACTCAGTTAGGTTTAAACTCTTTGCCACCTTGAAAAGATTTATTGATTATGTTTGTGTCCTACAGTTTTTACTTGTGTGATTAATGATTTATAATAATTCTGACTATTTTCAATTACGGTACAGAGATAGGCTACGAGGCCTACGCACGATGTAGAATCTCGTAGCACTTGGCTACACCACAATTCAGTCACTCGTTCTCTTCATTCGTTTGCATGACAACATATATAATAGGGCAAAACAATAAATCACTGAGGTTGACATTTTTGAGTGATCCTGTATTTTTTTAAAAATGAATATCATAATCACATTATACCTACTACATTTAGATATAGTTAGGTGCGATCTCGACTACGTTAGTATTCAAACTGATACCGAATCTAAAAATGGCTATATTTAATCATAATTTTATTTCGATTTCTACCAGTATACAAACGGTACGTCATGAATCAACTTTGTAGGTAGGTATTTGTAAGCGAGCTAAACTGAAACCGAACACTGCCACTTGCCAGTGTACCCTGAGTGTTTTATAATTGATCACGTATCGGAAATTCAGTCTATTAGCAGCTTGAAATACACCTTTAGATATTTGATTACATTCTATTACAGAATGAATTTATTGCACAAATTCTCGTGAGATATTAAATAAACAGCTATTGTTGATCAAAATCAAGCAATTCATGCAATTTATAGTTTACTTATACGAAAAGGATATTTTTATTTACTTGCCAACGCGACTATTCTGCAATTCAGCTTGGTAGGCAAATATTAAATATTTGTTATACAAACCTTTTATTTATTTATTCCATAAATCATAAAACACAAACAGTGAAACACAATTACACTAAACCTAAATAAGGCCCCGGTGGCATTGTGCCCAAAAGACAAGCCGCATTCCTCCTTTGAATAGCAGTACATATTCACTGAGCGAGAAAACTGCCAGCCCTTGGGTCACCAGTAGACTCTACCAGGCGCTTTTTCAAATTCTTGAATAATTATCTCTCGGTATCGGTCTCGACACCGACTGGAAGAAAACGATACGATGAGTCGAGACCCTTGTACTTATTCAGCATGCTTGACTTATGCCTAACTGTCAATACTAGTTCAGTTTCCTTTTAACTATAATGTGTTCAGTGTTGGATAACGAGGTCATGGGATTGAAATCCAACACCACAGAACATAATGATATCCGTAATACAAGAAGGTTAATCCGAGCTTACTTTGGGATCAGATGACGCGGTGTAAAAATGTTCATGAATATTTATGAAATAAAATCTGTCACATAAATAATAATAATAGGAAAAGTTCAGTAGGTTTGGGTACTAAAAATCTAATGTTGTATCTTACTAATATTATAAATGTGAATGTTTGTGAGTGTGGATGTTTGTTACTCTTTCACGCTTGAACGGCTGAACGGATCTGACTGAAATTTGGTACAGGGATACATTATAGTCTGGAATAACACATAGGCTACTTTTTAAAGTTCCCATGGGAAGTGGGAAATAAAATTTGACGCTGACGTAGCCGCGAGCGCCATCTCTGAACCATACCTATGTACTTAAAACATGTCATAAACGTCACAACAATACCATAAATGTACATTTCAAAGAATGTCTATTATTACCATAAAAATTGTAAAAACAGTTTTTAAGTAGTTAAGAAGAAATAGGTACTCTTTTATCTTTTAACTAGCTGACCCTCGTATCTTCGTTTACGTCACATAAGGTCTATTAAAGTTGAGGTATTTCTTAATCAGACTCATCATACAGCGTGCGAATCTGCGAATCTTAATCAAAATAGAGCTCAACGATTAAAGCTTTTCCTCAGTTTAGAATTTTCCTCAGTATAAACAATTTACATACAAACACCGGCGTGTTAGAATTTTATTACATGTATCAATGTAGTAGACGTACGTGTATAAAATGACATCAATCAAATGTCATCAATACTCTGAAAAAGAAATTAAACATAGAGTTCAAAAACTCTTTTGAAAATACCTACCTTAGAGGATCGTTATGAAGATAACAGGATAGTTAGCAACCATCCATAGAAAATGGATGGTTTAATGCTGAATACCGCAAAGAACAAGCGGTGCGGCATAGAATGGGGACTATCCTGATATCCTGGAGGATTTAAATGACGTCGATGACCTGTGCCTGCTAAGGCACACACACGCCGTCATGCATGTCTGCAGGACAACGTGCAGGATGAGGCAGCGAATGACTGGACTGATAATAAAATTGACAGACGCAGGAGATGTGGTGGAGGTACTAATAAACGTACCTCGGGAGTGTCGTGTCGGAAACTGACGGGATAGAAGACTACCCTACTTCATTTCGAGACTCGCCAAGGCTAGAACAACCTTCACACAGCTTTGCTTCGTAGGCAGTCGCGAAAATGGACTCGAAGAGTGAAACTCAAAACAAAGTAAACGTTAAAACTGTACTGCTAACTGCCATACGGATGCGAGACATGGAAGGTCACTAAAGACATTTCGCTCCAGCTACCAGCTACAAGTCTTCGTCAACCGCTGCCTCCAACGGATCCTCGGTGTATACGGGCCCGAGAAAATCACCAACGTAAGCATATTGGAACGCTGCAGTGAGACCCCTATCCACCAACAGATCAAACGTCGGAAGTGTAGCTGGATTGGACACACGCTACAAAGGGACCATGATCATGAAAGAAAGAAAAAGATTTTTTCATCATACCAAGATCATATCATACCAAGGCAAGCCTTACTGAAACTACTGGTAGGGTTTTAAAAACTCTTTAACTGTTCGATAGTACCTAAATAGGTACATTTATTGAGAATGGCTTAAGGCTACATAACATAATGCTTAGATTAATAGGAGCGGTGCAGCAATGAGAAATGTTTCGAGAACGGAAAACACCTATTTATTTATTTATCTTCTAAGGTTCGCTCACAGTTACATTTTTTTAAAGTGAGGAAATTCCTACATACATGTGCTATGCCGGACTCTTAAAGAATAAAAACCACACGTATCCTGCTTAACAGCCTACGGTTGGGAGCCCCGGGTATGCCCTCGGTAGTCAACCCAGAACTTCCAACAGACAAAGTAACGTTAATTATTTCTAAAATAATGAATAGTAGACGGGAGTAAACGCAACGGGGGTAAATGACGGGAAACATGATATCAAAATAATAGCGCTCTTTCTCTCTGCCACTCACTCTCTCTCTCTTATGAGACGCAAACGAAGTTGCGCGGGTCAGCTAGTTAAAATATAAAGTAGGTTATATTTATTTTACGAATTTGAAAAAGCGCCTAGTAGAGTCGACTGGTGACCTAAGGGTTGACAGTTATATTTCTCAGCGAAAAGGTAGGTATTGCTATGCAAAGGGGAAATGCTGCTAGTCTTTTTGGGTACAATGCCACGCAGGCCTCATTGAGATTTAGTGTAGATAGTAGCGATGTAAAAACAATACAATTTTTGTAATGATAAATATTTTTTTACCGTAATAAATAAAATAATAAGTAAGTAGGTAGGTACTTAAAATGAGAAAATAAAAGGTTATTTCTGAAACATGCAGCCATATTTTCTAGCATTTCATAACATGATTGAGTGTATGAATAACGTTGACATTTCGGATACCGACTCCTTTCCTTATTCAATTATGGATAGGACGAAAGAGCTATCAGCATAATACGGAATTTGGTGAAAGATGAAAAATATCTGGATGAGTCTTTATTTTTACTGGGGTTTTTTTTATTTAACCTTAGTTTCGTGCATTTCAGTTACTCGCAGTCAGCCTGTGAATACGGCCAGTATGTCCTATTCGAAGAGTCACATAACAGAAAGGTTTGAATGTTTAAAAGTAAAACTATTGTTAATGTAAAAGGTAATGCCGGTTTTAGGGTTCCGTATCCAAAGGGTAAGAACGGGACCCTATTCATGAGAATTCGCCTTCCGTCTGTCTGTCTATCTGCCTGTTTGTCAGTCCTTCCGTCACGACGCATTTCCTTTGCAACCATGATATCTGAAAAAAAGGGGGGATTAAGGGGGACTCCCATACAACGAACGTGATATGGTGCGGAACCTCTTTGTGCGCGGAACCGACTCGCACTTGGCCGGTTTTTTTCAATTGTCAACTAAGATTTCAGAATAGGTTCTTACGAAAGAAATAAAAAATAAATTGAAAGTCTAATTTAAAGTTTAGTAACAGTTTTTTAAAGACGTTGATGCATCAACGACGGCCAATATCAGTTCATCTGCACAAGTACAACCAACAAAATAACTCTGTATCTCGGGAGTTTGTAGAAACACATGGATACATAGTAGACCAAAACTCATACTATTTAGTTTTAATGTAAAGGCTATGTACCGAATAAACATTATTTCTTTCTTTCATACTAAACTAGCAGTGATTTATACAAACAGTTGTATCATGTCCAGATTACACAGAGTCAGCTGGCAAAGTGTCCAGATAAAGCGCTACACTGTCCGTGCTGTCATTCAATTAGAACAGATTAGAAGAAAACGGGTTTTATTATTTGTAAAGTTTCACTGCAATGTATGTAGGTACAATCTAATTTGATTTAATGTTGGCATCGCTAATTTCAAAGTACAGCGTAGTACCTATAATATTAATTTAGAGTATAATTATACTCTTTTATGCTAAAATATAAAATATCAGTTACACTACTATTATTTTATACATTTAATTATTTTATTTGTGGGTATCCTTTCAAAGGATGAAATTCAATTTGGAACATTCAATAACTCCTCTGTTTTATCGTAAGTCATTTCTTGCAATATTTTTTTGTAGATAGATAGATAGATAGATAGATATTCGTTTATTTGTCAGAATATTGTACAAAAAAGTTGTTACAAAGTTTAAATTTCCATAATATTCTGCCGTTTTCGGCGTACAAACATTGCGCTTAACAAAATAAAACATCACATTAATACAATATAGTGATAGGACAAAAAAAAAAAAGACAGATTAGCTATGCCTACTGCTTACATTACATAGTTATAAAAGTCAAGATATGGTACATTATATGAATTAGATGTCAATATTTGCGTCAAATTGTTCATTTAAGTAGTCATTTACAGAATAATAACATTTTTCTAGAAGGAATTGAAATAATTTATATTTGAATGACTTATATGTCAGAGTTTTAAATTTATTAGGCAGTTTGTTGTATATACGCACAACCATACAATATACATTGTTTGAGAAAATTTTCAGATTTTGCTTAGGTATGTGTAATTTGTGGATTCTTCTACTACTTGGTCTAGCCACAACATCATTATGCCGCTGAAATAAATTCGTATGACTGCGGACAAAGACACAACTTTCATATATATATAGAGCCGGTAGTGGCAGAACTTTTAATTGTTTAAATAATGGAGCGCAGCTGTCGATTGACTGTGCTTTACAGATAGCCCGTATACATTTTTTCTGAGCACGGAATGCTGCAACAAGATTTACCGAGTTACCCCATATTATTAAGCCGTACCGTAAAATCGATGAGATATACCCATGATACGCACACAATGCTGCCTCAAAGCCAGCAACACGTGTTACTCTAAAGAGAACAAAAACAAATCTATCCACTCTATTACATAGTGTCTCAATATGGTCCTTCCAGTTACAATTTTTGTCTATATTTATACCCAAAAAATTTGTGTTTGGAACCTCTTCTAAAGTCTCGCCATTATGCTCCACCCGAAGTTTCGGACGCCTGCTATTATAAGTCTGAAACTGTATAAATTTGGTTTTCTTTATATTTATGTGCAGATTGTTAGTATTCAGCCATGTTATGACTCTATTTAATGTCAAGTTTATTTCGTTTTGGTGTTCTAAGTAGTTATTGTTTCTTGACTGAATACTGATCGTAGTGTCATCGGCATATAATATGCAATTATGTAGAGTGACGCTAGGCAGGTCGTTTATGTAGAGTATAAACAAGAGGGGCCCCAGTATGCTGCCCTGGGGTACCCCACAGTTATTTATCTTATATGGAGATCTATGTGTAATTTTTTGGTGTCCACATAGTCTTGATACCTCAACACATTGCTGTCTTCCAGTCAAGTAACTCTCAAACCATCCCAATACATTTCCTCTAATGCCATATTGGTTTAGCTTGTATAAGAGTATCTCATGGCTTACAAAATCGAAGGCTTTAGACATATCTAAGAATAAAGAGGTGACAGGTATTCTGTTATTTAGATTTGATGTAATTTGCTTTAATAATGTAAAGCATGCTAATGTTGTGGACTTCTCCCTTCTAAAACCAAACTGTTCCGACCTCAATATATTGAATTGGGTAACAAATGAATAGAGTCTATGATGCATGGCCTTTTCAAAAATCTTTGAGATAATGGGTATAAGGGTAATTGGACGGTAATTATTCATATCTTTCCTATTACCTTTTTTATGAACCGGCTTGACAATTGAAAGTTTCAGTTTTGAGGGAAAGACACCCTGGTCAAATGAAGAGTTTATAAGGTAGCTTAAATGTTTAGCAAGGAAATTAGAACATCGTTTTAGAATATTGGTATTAATGTCATCATATCCAGTAGAGTTAGTGTCGTTTAGAGATTTAATTATCTTAATAATATCCATTTCGGAAGTGGGTGTCAAGTAAATACTATTTGCTGTACTCGGTATGGTATTTCTGTACGCTGCAATTTTGCTAGTATTGGGGTCAATTGGTCTATTTGTCATGTCAATGAAATAATTATTGAAGTTGTCAGCTATAACGTCAGGTTGATTGTAGATTCGATTATTAAAGTCTATACTTTGGATGTCATACATATATTTTTGGTCCTTGCAGTTATCTTTTATTATTTTCCACGCCGCTTTACATTTGTTTTTTGATTGTGCGAGAAAACGAGTGTTGTCAGTTTTTTGTGCTTGATAGATGCACCGTCTCAAAATCTTATTGTAATCATTATATTTATTTAAAGCATATTTTTTATTTCCGGTTTCTAATCGGTACTTCAAATATAAGCGCCGCTTATTGATACAACACCTTTTAATGCCTTTCGTAATCCACTTATTTTTTAAGGGTTTATTTGTAATTTTCACGTTTAGTATGGGGAAACATAAATTATAAAAGAGCGACAGTAAATCATGAAAGCAATTGAAGGCTAAATTAGCATCGTCAATCTCATATACTTCTGAAAATGAGAGTGCCGAGATACACGATATAAACTTATTCTAAAATTAAATCTTGCTTACAACGAAAATAATTCAGGTCATATATGTACGACTTAGCATTAATTCTATTATACAGTAGGGGCCCTAAGAACAAGTAAAATCTATTTGTAAATTTGTGCTTTATAGCAGTTCTTTGAGTGCAAACAATGTCTTTACGTCTTTTGTTTAGAAGATCAGAGTTAAAACGAAGTGATGTATGCTGTTTCAATACTGTATTCAATATAAACAGTTGACGTACTGTTAGTACTTCGCACGCTTGGTAAAGGAGGTTAGTGGGGAAAAGGAAAGGTCGAAAAGTGGCCACTTTGAGGATCGCTCTCTGCGCCCTATCTATAGGCAATAAGAGAGTTTTACAGGTCCCACCCCATGATGTGATACAATAGCTTACTATTGACTGACATAGTGCATAATAAACCTGTTTAATCAATTTCGGGTCAGCAATATGTCTAATTTTTTTGAAAACGAATATGAGCTTGCGCAGCCTTTTGGTTAGCGCTTCACCGTGTTGTTTGAAAGTGAGCGTTTCGTCTATTGTGATACCCAGATATTTTATTGTATCAGTTCTTGTTATAACTGGGCACGTGCACTTACCCATATCGTCATTACCGTAAGGACAATAATGTGCGTATAGGGGTTCGCTATTTCGATTAGTACTTAATTTGCGCATCGAAAATACTACAAATTTGGATTTTTCAGTATTAAGCGTTAGCATATTATGCTGTAGCCATTTATTTACAGTATAAAAACCACGCTGCGCCAACTCATATGCTTCCATATCCGACTTAGCAGAAAAAAGTAGGGCTGTGTCGTCAGCGTACGATACAATTATGCCATTTTCTAAATTAATGTTACATAGATCATTTATATAAATTAAAAACAAAGTACTTCCTAACACACTTCCTTGGGGAATGCCAAAAGAGGTGTTTTTCATGTAGTCACTGAAGACACTGCCGATTTTTACGCATTGGGAACGTTCCTCAAGAAAACTTTTAAAAAGATGGAGTTGTGTGCCCCTTACGCCTATGTTTTCTAATTTACGCACTAGAGTAGGAATGAATACCGTGTCATATGCTTTGGCAAGATCCAGAAAGATTCCCACGGTGTGGTTACCCTTGTCAAGCTCGTATGCTACATAATTCGTTAAATGATGGACCGCATCTGCGGTGAACCTATTAGATCTAAAGCCAAACTGGGTGTTTGATAAAAGTAAGTTATTTTCTAAGTAATTTATCAACCTATTATTTATTATTTTCTCTAATATTTTTGATATGGCTGGGAGTAATGCAATAGGCCTATAATTTGTGGCCTGCTCCTTTCCTCCAAACTTATAAACGGGCACAACTACGGCTCTCTTGAGGTACTTAGGGAATATTCCTGTCGATAGGCATTTTTGGAAAATGTTAGTTAAAGGTGGCA
Source organism: Miltochrista miniata (assembly GCA_933228765.1). NCBI lineage: Eukaryota > Metazoa > Arthropoda > Insecta > Lepidoptera > Erebidae > Miltochrista > Miltochrista miniata. Next base: position 2,863,686 of record OW121749.1, on the reverse strand, counting down.
CTAAAATGTTTCGGTACTGTTTCAGGATTTTATTAGACATGAGATCCCAACCAACTGCACAATTATCTTTTAAGGTCATAATTATTCTTTCCACTTCTTCTTCGTCAGTGTCAAGTAATACAAGGGATGACAAGTTAGTTCTGCTTGGGAGAGGTGGGTTAGTGAGTTGCTGCTGCCGATTTTGCATTTGCTGTGCTAGTTCTTTACCAACATTCACAAAGAAATTATTTACTGCATCAGCAGATGCGGTCTAAGATGAATGAGTGTTCAACAAACTTAAGGGTGACTCCTTTTGTTTCGTAGAATATGATATATTTTTCATATGTTGCCAAATTTTCTTACTGTTAGATCCGGCTTTCTGAAGTTCTAGTTTATCATGATTTGTTTTATTTTTTTTAATAAATCGTTACAAAAATTTCGATATCTTTTGTATGTTATGCGTAGTTCTAAATCATCAGGGTTACGTTTAGATTTCAAGTGAAGTTTATCCCTATGTTTCATGCAGCGGATGAGACCCGGCGTAATCCACGGTTTTATATTAAAATTTTTATTATGCAATTGTGTCAAGCGTGTATTTTTATGAATTGCATTTTTCACTTTCTCAACAAAGTACTGTGTGCAAAATTGCGGATCATCAGAATCGTAAAGTGGGCTAAAATCGATATGACGTAAATCATTACCGAGGTTATTTACATCCAATTTACTGATTGTGTGAGTATTGTTTAATTTAGGTAACTTACAACTAAGTGTTAGTAGGACAGCGTTATGGTCGGTAATACTAGATTTAATAACTAATGCGTGCGCTGGGTAATGTGATTTAAGCATGATGTGGTCTAAGCATGAACCAGTTTCCGGGCGAGTGATAAGCGTATGCGTTGGGAATAGGCCATGGAATGCGCAGAGGTTAAGATACTGCAATCCGTCCTCGGTTACGTCTTGTTGACCTTGGAGTGTATTTTTATTAATATCTCCAATTAAAATTATATTTCTATAGGATGATAACTTTTGTAGGGTCGCATTTAATGATTCAATAAAGTTTTGTATATCCTTAAATGAGGGAGGCCTGTATATCGCTAGTATTGCCCAATCAGTTCCTACCGTTAACAATAGTCTGTTGCAATCTTTCATGCTTGGCTCTTCGATGGATGCATTAATATGGGTTCTTACGTAAACTACCACTCCGTCATTCTGATTGTATATCGTATTACATTTATACATATTATATCCCTGCATAAGCGGAATGTCATAAGCTGAAGCAAGCCTACACTCAGTTAAAACTATGACGTCTGAGTTTGTGTCTATCCTATGCTGCAGGGTCACTGACTGAATTATGTAAGTAGGTACTCCAATTCTCAGGCTCCTTTTCGACGCGATGAAAAAATGTAATATGATTTATTTATTTATTTCAACTGAACCTACTTCTATCATTACAGGCAGTGCCCAATGCAACAGAGTAGGCATATCAAAAATACATAAATATTGTACCAGTCTTATGTCTTATAATAATAACTAATTATATATAATGTTACCTTAGTGAATTCACTCAGTGAACAATTAAATATATCGGTCTTCTCCGCCACAAGGTTGAGACTGTGAAGCGCCCGTGACAGTGGCGCCTCCTTTAGGAGGTTGGTGCGTGCGTTCGGCACCACTAGCAGGCGAGGCCTACGTCGTCGCCACACATACCTATCCGGCACGCACAGACCTACCATTCCTAAGATATCTGGATTGTGTAACTTTCCTCTTATCAGTTTAAATAAAAACAACACGAGCGAGAACTCCCTTCTAACTCTCAACTCATTATATCCCACCATGCCCAGTACGAACAGGGTTGGATACATGAGTGGGTAGAAGGGGTACACACCGTACAAGCGTAAGTATAAAAATCTAATAAATTTATTTTGAACCCGCTCCAGCATGAGACTATATTTAGTCTCCTGGGGGGCCCAGATGACTGCATTGCACTCTAGTTGACTCCTAACCAAAGCGTTATACAACACGCAAATTGCTTTTACATTTGTATAGTCACGAGCTGTACGTAGCATAAATCCCAAGTTTCTAAATGCTTTTCTGCAACATATTACAATATGATTACGAAACGTTAGCTCCGTACTAAAGTTGACTTCAAGGTCCCTGACTTCTTTTACCCGGGCCATTTCAGTACCATCTACCCTATAATTGCAATTGACCGGAGTACGCGCCCGTGTCATGGTGACAATAATACACTTCTGTAGATTAAATTGCAAAAGATTCTCCTTGCTCCATGCAACTACGCTATCGATGTCCTCCTGCAGACGCCTACAGTCATCGTCACTATTTATAGTAAGCGATAACTTAAGATCGTCCGCGAATAGCAAGCAATTTGAGTGTTCCACAGAGCTCGGCAGATCATTAATCATAAGTATAAACAAAAAAGGTCCAAGGTTACTGCCTTGACTCACACCAGACCAGGTAAAATAAGGTTCAGAAACTCTCCCCGCGTACACCACATACTGCCTCCTATCCCTCATGTAACTAGCAAAGAACCTGAGCAAGTGTGGGGTGCACCCGACCGCCGCTAACTTCACTAATAACCTGTCATTATCGACTAAGTCAAAGGCTTTTTTATAGTCGAAGTAAGCAGCGTCTACCTGTCCCCCCCCATCCACCACAGGCACAACCCGAGCCACATGGCAAAGCAGATTACTGGTGGTACTCCTCTGTGGCCGAAATCCGTGCTGTGCGTTCGAGAGTTGCGGTTCCACTTGCGAAAACACCTTTGTATGAATTATCGACTCAAATACCTTAGCTAGTGACGACAGTATTGCTACCGGCCTGTATCCCTCAACTCTATCCCTCAAGTCTCCCTTTGGTACTGGTACCATCCGAGTTACCTTCCACCGGTCGGGAAATACGGCTTCTCTGAGGCACAGATTATAGATATGAAGTAAGGGTTCCGCTACCACTCCCCTACAATCCCTTAGCAAGTAAGGAGGAATGCCGTCAGGCCCCTCAGACCTCTTCTGTTTAAGTTTTTGCAACGCGCGCTGCACATCGATCAATTGGAATTGGTCCACGTTAATGCGTGCCGCCCCATTCTTGATGTGAAAACAACACAAAAAATCGACGAACCGCAATCCGTGATGTCATAGTAAATCGATGAAAGCAGCATCCATGATGGCTACCTACCATACGTTACAAAAAGGCTTCTGCTATATCAAAATCTTTGTGTTGCGAATTTTCTATTTTCCATAATTATTCTTCTTCTAATTGTGATTGACACTTAGACGTAGGTAATTCTTTATTTAAAAGTTTTACGCAACAATTTCTGCGTAAATATTATGCAATATAAAGAAAAATATAAGAACTTTTTAAATTTCACTCAAATAATTTCGAATTTCGTTGTACCCTTAGGACGAGGTCCGTGTAACCTTAATTGAACCTTGTTATTTATTACTTACGACCTTCTATCGAGCCTCCCAGCGCCACACTCATTAAGATCGTCTCATTAAGCATTTGCACCCTAGAGTATTTTAAATAGCTTGGTGTCTAGTACTAGTACATAAATATTTGAATAAGTTTGTTCTAGACATTCAGAAAATTATAAATTGGTATAACAATCACTATTTCTGAACTGACCCTAATTATGTTAAAATAAAAAGGTACTAAGTAATTCATTTAATCTTATGTAATTACCAAAAGTTTTCCTATTCGTTTCTTTCGGTAAATAATCATCTATCTCAAGTTAAGCTAATAGCTTAATTATGCGGGATCAGAATGAGTGGTGAACATACTTGTTTATTTCAATACCCACATTACTGGACGTAGACACTCTCTTGCTGGAGACCATGGTGCCAGCCATGATCTCCAGTGGGAGTAAGTGGTATTGCGCACCATCTTCCTGCGAGCAGGTCATGCTTATGAAAGAGGCGGTAGGGCGGGAACGGGAAGGAAAGGGTGGGAGACCCAAGTTCCACAGACGGCGGCCTGGGCGCCGCCGACGTGTCTTCGTCGAAGACTATCGGCCTCCATGACCGGTGGTCTGAGGACGGGGAGAGGGCTGCTCACCGTCCTTACAGAAGCAGGCCCATGACGGCAGCGTGACGTGAGGGATTGACGCACGCCCCCCCTTAGAAGCGGGATCACATCCCAAAACCCCCCAAAGACGCGGGGTAGCACCCGAACCGCCCCCACGAGGCCGCAGTGGTGGCCGTGGGTCTGTTGGGAGTCATGAGACATCCTTCCGAGGGCCAACCCGGGGCTCCCAACCATAGGCTGTTGGGCGTTACGTGAGGTTTTTTAGTCGGTAGGAGTCCTGCATAGCATTCATGATGGATTTTCCCTCACGTTAAAAAAAACCTACATGATAAAAAGGTGTGTAAATTACAAATCAGACTGTGTTCTATTGAGGCATTATTTTATACCTACTAGAAACTGTTACTTAATAGTATACTACTCTAAGAAATTCACTTCTGCTATTATTATCACATTGCTTTGCTTGTGTGTACATACATTAATAAATAAAGTAAAAAAAAGACGTGTGGCACTCGGGGACTGCCGCGGTAAAGCTATTACATAGCATTTTTTACCAACTATGCTAGTATAATTATTTCTATATAAGAATACTAGCTGATGCCCGCAGCTTCGCCTGCGTAAAATTTGTTACCGCGGGAAGTTATTCCCGGGATAAAAGGTAGCCTATGTGTTATTCCAGACTATAATGTATCTCCGTACCAAATTTCAGCCCGATCCGTTCAGCGGTTTGAGCGTGAAAGAGTAACAAACATCCACACTCACAAACTTTCGCATTTATAATATTAGTAAGAAGTAAGATTTTAAGGCCTATGTTCAACAAAGTAAAGTACCAAGTGCCTACTTGACTGTGGACATTTGGGCTTTTGGAATTTTGTTTTAGAACTTTTTAAGAAGAACAATTATTTTGTAATAAATTATTTTTATGTAACTTCAACCATTTACGCAGAGGCGCAACGGATACTCTTATAACGATTAAATGTTTTCCGTTTTCGAAACATTCCTCATTGCTGCACCACTCCTATTAATCTTCGCATTATGTTATGTAGCCTATAGCCACTATCAATAAATGTACCTACTTACTATCGAACAGTTTTTGAAAGCCTACCAGTAGTTTCAGTAAGGCTTGCCTTGGTATGATGTGATTCATGGTCCCTTTGCAGCGTGTGTCCAATCCAGCGCAGCAGCTACACTTCCGACGTTTGATCTGTTGGGGTCTCACTGCAGCGTTCCAATAGTCTTACGTTCGTGATGTTCTCGGGCCCATATGTACCGAGGATCCATTGGAGGCAGCGTTTGACGAAGACTTATAGCTGGTAGCTGGTGCGAAATGTCTTTACTTTAGTGACCTTCCATGTCTCGCATCCGTATAGCAGTTAGCAGTACAGTTTTAACGTTTACTTTGTTTTGAGTTTCACTCTTCGTGTCTATTTTCGCAACTGCCTACGGGGCGCAGCTGTGTAAAGGTTATTCTGGCCTTGGCGAGACTCGAAATGATGTAGGGTACTCTTCTATTCCATCAGTTTCTGACACGACACTCCCGAGGTACGTGAATTAGTGCCTCCACCACATCTCTTGCGTCTGTCGATTTTAATTTCAGTCCAGCCATTCGCTGCCTCATCCTGCTCGTTGTCCTGCACGTTGTCCTGCAGACATGCATGACGGCGTGTGTGTGCCTCAGCAGGCACAGGACATCGGCATCATTAATATCCTCCAGGATATCAGTATAGGCCCCATTCTATGCCGCGCCGATTGTTCTTTGCGGTATTCAGCATTATACCATCTATTTTCTATGGATGGTTGTTAACTATCCTGTTATCTTCATAACGATCCTCTAAGGTAGGTACAGTATGTATTTTCAAAAGAGTTTGTGAACTCTATTTTTAATTTCTTTTTCAGAATATTGATGACATTTGATTGATGTCATTTTATACACGTTACGTCTACTACATTGATACATGTACCTAAAAAAATTCTAACACGCCGGTGTTTGTATGTAAATTGTTTATACTGAGGAAAATTCTATACTGAGGAATAGTTTTAACCATTAAGCTCTATTTTGATATAGCATACAGGGCAGATTTACACGCTACTTGATGAGTATGATTAATAAGTACCTCTAATTTCATAGACCTTGTGTGACGTAAACAAAGTTGCGAGGGTCAGCTAGTTAAAAGATAAAACAATAGGTTTCTTCTTTCTACTTAAAAACTATTTTTACAAATTTTATGGTAATAATAGACATTCTTTGAAATATGCATGTATGGTATTGTTGTGACTTTTATGACACGTTTAAAGTACATAGGTATGGGATAGATGGCGCTCGCGGCTACGTCAGCGTGAAATTTTCTTCCCGCTTCCCATGGGAACGTACTCCCGGGTTTGGTTATCTTTATAGCAGTATTATATATAAATTAACAAAACAAAAAATGATACTGCATTGGTGATAATAATAATAAAATGTATGTATATAGAGTACTCACTCATTTTCTTTCACTATTTTTCGTGACTTTCTACATTAATAAATGCACTTTGTTTATTTATATTTAAAACACTTTTTACACAAATTATACGAGTACAGTTCACTGTTGTACATAGATGATGAATACCTATACACCTATAGTCGAATTTTTATTTAGACGAAGTAAATTGACAGCAACTAATGTAATTGACAGCATCGAAATTGTCATTTCACATTAAGAACTCTAAATTCGACCAACACTCTTAATTCAACTTTGGTCGAGTGGTTAAGACGCGGATCGGTACGCAGAAGGCGCAAGATCGATTCTGGGTACAAGCATCAATTTTTGGATTATTTGACATAATAATAATAATATATAACGACTGCAGAGTTCATAATTGACGTAAACAAAAAAATTATGAATTTATAGACTAGATACACGAACGTGGCCGAAGGTAGCCGAGAGTGTGACTCGTTTTCGTGACACAATTTCTGGATTCGGTCTCCACGCAAGGCCCGCGATAGAAGCTATGCAATAGCTTAAAAATATATTAAATCTAAAAAATTATGTAATTGTGTCTGCATCTCACGATGAACCTATGACATTCAGAATGATAAAAGTTGCTACTTCCCGAAAAACACTGTATTAAACAGCCATCGAAATAAATTCTTCATCAAAATAAAGTGTGATAAAGAATCTCAAGAACCTTCATAAACAATCCATAAAAAATGCCTTATTACATTCATTTCCTAACACCACTGGCATTTCGTCTCTGCTCAAGTTTATGACAAAGACGTTAAAATATTTTTTACAGTGCCACCTAAAGTATATAATTTATAGAAGTCATAATTCTTGCATAAAAGTGAATTAGGTATACAAGATGTTGCCTAAGTTGTTTGGTCACCTATTTTATGATTCTAGTCTTATCAAATCATCATCTTAAAATTTTTAAAGCTTAGATTTACTTTTTAACTCTTCAAATAACTTAAGCGTTAGTTATTCCTGTGTCGATCCAAATATTTGTGTGATTCACAAATGTTTGCTTCAAAGTTTGGGTGCTTTCTATGCGTTATTTATGTATGAATTTAGAAATTGTATATCTATACTATAAGATATAAAAAATACCTATATAATATAATAAGATATAATAGAATATAAAAAAAAAAAGTCATTCAGATCCTAAAGCACACGCTTATATTAGCTTGATTTGAGCTAGATGAAAATGTTTATTAATATTAATTTGGACTAGATGACGCCAGCGCCGTATAAAATAATGTTCAACAATATTTACTAAGAAAATGTTGATTCTCTCCAAAGTTATCTAGTTTCCGTTGTCATGCAAATTTCAACAACCATTTTATATCTGGTAGCACATCGTAACGTTTTACTAACCTTGCTCTCGGAGCATCACGTTTTAAATAAATTTGAAAAATGGCAAGAAGCAACTGGGGCATGGTTGACACATAACAAGATTAAGTGTCTCAGCATCCGTTGCCTAGTAACGAAGTGCTTGTGAATATTTAGCATCTAGGATATGAACCATACAAATGGAACGAAATAAACGAGTACCGAAAACATTTGCTAATAATGAGTAACCTAAAATATGCCTGTCGAGATCTATAAACGAAGAGCAAAATTGACAAATAGATAAGATGAAATGTAGACTTTTTGAGTGGATTATGTGAAACAAAAAATTAAACCGCGCCTCTAGTGTTGCCTGCAGTTTAACGACTGTCATAATATATGCAACCAAAGCCAATAGCTTATCAAACTACTCTCTAAACTAAAGTGCCGTCACTGCCCGAGCGGCGCCGTAGACTCGGCGGAGCACACTCTCGCCGAGTGTGCGGCGTGGGATGGGCCGCGTATCGCCCTCTCGGGCATTATCGGCAGGGACCTGTCGCTGCCGGCCGTGGTGCGAGCCATGGTCGGCAGCCAATCGTGCTGGGCCGCCGTTGCCTCGTTTGCTAGCGAGGTGATGGCGGCTAAACGAGAGGAGTTGCGAGTTCGGGAGCGTGCTGGTCAGACGCTCCCGCCCCGCCGTCCCGTTCGGGGGCGCCGCATGGCGGCGTGGATGCGCGCCCCCGACTAGTTCCTTGAATCGTGGGCGGTGGTCGGGGGACCTCGCCCACGATGATCAAACAGCGGTAGGCACCTCCCCGTGTTCCGGGGGTGCCTTTTCGATCCGGGGGCGCCTTACGCTCACCCGCTCGACTGCTCTCTACCCCCTCTGCTTACAGAGTGGCATCCGAGAGCAGTACGACGCCATCTGAACGAATAACTCTTTAAGGAGTTCAGGGAGGGGGCAGACCATCAAGTCCCCCCCGTGGAGAGTCCCTACGTAATGGGGCGACCCTTTGCCGGGCCGCAGTGATTTATCCACCGGCCTATCCTGTGACCCGGTTAAGGCGAGGCGGAACACCGCGGGGTTTAGTGGGTAGGACGGTCCCGCATATCAGACCGTGAGTCCCACACGAAGTCGTCTTGTTCCCCCGAAACAAGGCGGCGAAGTGCCTAACCTGCAGTCCCCGCGTAAAAAAAAAAAAAAAAAAAAAAAACTCTCTAAACTAAAAATATGAATGCCGCAAACCGTTATCTTTCACGGAAGTGACTACAGCTACCTATTCATGAGCGGCTTGAAAATGTTCAATAGCGGGCAGTCACAACCTTCGCCTGTCCATGTTCACACGGCAATTATATGGCTCATTACCTATTACGTGTGACAAAATTAAAAATGTAAAATGTAGGCATATAATATGACTCTTCGTGATCAAACGACAATGTTACATGTCATATCATTACTGTACTGTACGGTTTTATAGGACAATATTTATTTCATACGTTGTTATGTAATTGTTCGTTCATACAGGATGAATTTTTCAAAAGGGATTGGATGGCCAAATCCAAAACTATAAGGAATAGCGAAAAATGCTCAAAGGAGTCACGAGCCCGATTTTGATGAAACTTAAAACCTCATCATTAGATTTTTTAAAAACCCATTATCCTAGCTGGGAATCGAACTCATTGATTTTGAAAAAAAATACACACTCTATATTATTGCACCATAGGATAGTGTTGCTATAAAGGATCTTATTCTGGGAAATAATGACATACGGCAAACTAAAGGAAAGTGCTCATCTTTGACAAAACACAATTTATTTTTCTTACGTTAACTGATTAATTGTTCAAAATGTAGGCCATTGTTTTCAATACATAGCTGGATTTGAGACTTCAAGGATTGCACTGCATTCAATATAATTGATTTCGTTTAGAATATTCTCCAAATAAACATTCTGAGCATAATTTAAAACACGGAATAGTTACTATCTATTGTGGGATTTCGATCGAAACAAATTATGATACAAAATTTAGGTACATGAAATATGAATTCTATTAAAATTCTCAACTTTCCTTAAATTTGCCGTATATCATTACTTCGCAGAATTTGATCCTTATCAGCGACACCATCGTTTGGTGTAATAATAAAGGTTGTTTTTTTTTCAAAATCTATGAGTTCAATTCCCAGCTAGGTATATTGGTTTTTCAAAAATCTAATGATGACAGACATTTTAGCAGTACAAATTTCAGTACGCAGGTGCTCATATTATTAAATTTCAACATGTCACGACTATCTCAATGTTAATTTGATGACAAAAATTCCATAGAATAGAAGATTATTTTCCTTCTCTAAAAGAATTGTACTGTTCATAAATGGGCAAGTTTCTAGAGCAGCCAGAGTTGCGTTGGGAATAGGCTGTCACTTATACTAAGTAAAGATTTTAATCTTGATTTGGAATGACAATCTTACGAGTCACATGAAATTCCAATGGGGCAAATACTATGCCTCTGCCTGCCCCTTCGTGGATAAAGGCGTGCATTATGTATGTATGTGTTGAGTTAATGGAGCTCATGAAATCAGTGTTTCACTTTAATTTTATCAAACCAGTCAGCAATGAGTTTGGGTGATTTCGTGTAACAACTTACTTTACTATCTATCAATGAACTGTAATCAACCATTAAATTAAATAACCATTGTATTTATGCGTAATATTCTACATGAGTTGGTTTTGATAATAAATATTGAAACTCGATGTCCTGTAATTTAAAGGTTGAATGGTTACAAGGATCCCTTTTCATGTAAAAGCAAATATACTTACCTAATTAATTTGAAAAGATAACACAGGAGAAAGCTGGAGTGAGCAATCGTAAGTGATTATTTTGAGAAAGTTTGTTGAAATATGGAGCGCTCGATTAACATATCTCCAACAGTGATTGACTGGTTTCATAGTTACCTGTTTGGACGGCGTCAGCGTGTACGCATTGAAGAATCACTTTCTTCTTGGTGCAACACGACTGTAGGCGTACCACAGGGTGGCGTTTTATCACCTTTACTTTTCTCCATCTTTATAAACTCCATTTCAAAATCTCTATTGTCATCCTACCACCTTTATGCAGACGATCTACAGATATTATATGCAAGCTCCAGCACATGAAATTACAGAAGCCATATCAATTATCAACTCTGACTTAAGGCGGATATGTTGGTGGAGTAAGCGGTATGGACTTAGAGTTAACCCCTCCAAAACTCAGGTGGCTGTTATCGGCAGTCCTATTATGGTGTCGCGAATAGATAGAACACAATTGCCTGATGTTATGTTTGACGGTGTTGTGCTAACTATAAGCGAAACGGTCAAAAATCTGGGCATTTTGATTGATGGCACGCTATCGTGGCGTCCTCAACTGCAGGAAGTCAGCCGGAAGCTGTTTGCTTCTGCAGGATCCTTGTGCCGACTAAGTAATTTTCTGCCAAAGGCCACTAAAATTGCACTAGCTCAATCTCTCCTACTTCCTATGCTAGATTATGCAGATATCAGCTATCTCGACGTTACTGAAGAGCAACTTGATAAGCTTGAGCGCCTACAAAACTTCTGCATAAGATTCATATTTGGCTTACGCAAATATTATTATGATCATATTACTGAATATCGCAACATGCTCGAGTGGCTCCCAATTCGCCTTCGTCGGAATACTCATATTCTTTCTATGCTTTACAGTATACTGTTTGATCCACGTTCCCCGACTTATCTTAAAGAACGATTTATGTTCCTTAATGACACACATTCAAGATCCTTGAGTTCGTCGGAATCTTTGGAACTTGCAGTACCTACCCACTCGACCAGTTTTTATTACAAATCATTTACCATACAGGCAGTGCGGTTATGGAATGCATTACCTACACCGATTAGACGTGCTCAGTCTCTGGATGCCTTCAAGCGAATGGTAAAGCAACATTATCTGACACGGTAGTTAATACTCTAAAAAAGTTGGTATTTGTTACACGTATATAATTATTTTTATAAACGTATGTCTAGGTATATGTACTTATATATATATGTAGGTATGTATGTATGTATGTGTATATGTGTATTTGTATATATGGGTATGTATATATATATGTGTGTTGTGTAGGTATGTATGTATGTAGTCTGTATAAATATGCTTAATCTCTACACCTAAACTACCCATCTATTATAACATAAATCTTTTCTGTCCATCCTAAGGTTGTCTGGAAGAAATTGCTTTTTAGCGATAAGACCGCCCTTTGTACAATATTGTATGTTTAATTTTGTAAATAGTTTTTAACGAGGTGTACAAATAAAGTTTTATTCTATTCTATTCTATTCTTGTATGAATTTATTTAAGTACCTGTATTTAAGTTAATCACACAATGACCTATACGGGTATACGGCTGAGGCCGCATTTGCAGTTGCTGCGGGCGGTTTCTAACATCAAAATGTCAAAACTAATGAAACCAGAGATTCGATTTTATTGGTTTTGACATTTTGAGATTAGATAGAGAGATTGTGTGATTAACTTAAATACAGGTACTTAAATAAATTCATACAAGCTCCAATTTCAATAATTGGATGATATTATATACACTCGAGAGCAATGAATCCGGGTCACTTAAAGAATGTTAAAAATCTCGGAAACTAAAAATGATAGGTTAATGCAATAAATTGTATTTAATAGACAATGTAATACTCCTTAAATGAAAGTAAAAAAAATATGAGTCACCATACATTTTATTAACACAAAATTACATAAAGAAAAAACTGCTGATCTCTCCTTAAAACAAAAACAGGAAACATGAAATTTTTGAACTTTATTACGATTTTCTTGAATTTGAATACTTCGTATTGCCTCCTCGTGCTTCCATTACTGCGTTTACGCGGTTTGGCATGCTGTACACCAAGTTCCTTATACGATTTTGGGGAATATTCTCCCATTCCTCTGTGAGAGCAATTTTGAGCTCACGAAGCGTGATTGGGGGAGGGTTTCGTTGTTTTACGCATCTGCCTAGCTCGTCCCAAGCATGCTCGATCGGGTTGATATCCGGGCTGCGCGCTGGCCACTCCATACGAGTAATGTTCATCTCTTGAAGGTAGTCATTCACAATCCTACCTGTATGAGGTCGGGCATTGTCATGCATAAATATAGCATCCTCACCTAAATTGACCATAAATGGACCAACGTGATCATTGAGGATTTCTTCCACATATCTTACGCTAGTTAAAGAGCCGTTTTCTATGATCACCAGCTCTGTGCGACTTTCAGAAGAAATTCCGGCCCACACAAGTACAGACCCACCACCGTAGGCTACTTTTTCTTCGATGCATGCTTGCTTGAATCTTTCCCCTGGTCTTCGATACACTCTGTGTCTTCCATCGTGCTTGTAGAGCATAAATTTTGATTCGTCGGAGAACATAACTTTTGACCAATCTTCAATACTCCAATTTACGTGGCTCTGGGCATACCTTAGTCTCGAAATACGATGCCCACGCTCCAGTTTAGGGCCGTTTGCAGATCTAAGGGGTTTTAAGTTAGATTCAGCAAGCCGACGTCTTACTGTCCATGCACTTGGGTTACTTCCTCCGAGGCGTCGAAACTGATTGGTGAGTTCAGTTCCTGTGAGAAAGCGATTTCGAAGCATGGTGTTCACCAAGTATCGGTCTTCTCGTGCTGTGGTACACCTGGTTCTGCCCGTTCCTGGTCTGCGTAGGTTAGAACCAGTTTCTTCGTAACGTCGGAGAACTCTTTGTACTGTTGACAGCGACACACCGACAGTCCTGGCTGTATCGCGCTGACTCCGGCCGGTTTCCAGCATTGTAAGTATTCTGGTGCATTCTTCAGGCGTAAGCGACATAATTTCAGCTTGATTAATGAATATAGAGCACTATCAACATGGTTTATGTACCCACATAAATGACAGATTACAAACAAAAGCAACACCAAATGCTGTAATTTCGTAGTTCCATCTTCGAAAGTGGCCCTTTTTCAAATTTGATTTTTTTATGATATAACTTTACAATAACTAAGAAGTTTTAATACCTTCATTTAAGGAGTATTACATTGTCTATTAAATACAATTTATTGCATTAACCTAGCATTTTTAGTTTCGGAGATTTTTAGGATTCTTTAAGTGACCCGGATTCATTGCTCTCGAGTGTACAACTAGCTGATGCCCGCGGCTCCGCCCGCGTGGAATGTTATTCCCGGTCACAGGGGTATGAAAAATAGATGTTGGCCGATTCTCAGACCTACTCAATATGCTCACAAAATTTCATGAGAATCGGTCAAGCCGTTTCGGAGGAGTATGGCAACGAAAACTGTGACACGAGAATTTTATATATTAGATGTGAATAAATCATTTTAGCCAAATATTTTACCTACATTTATTTTGTTATTCATAACGAACCAAAACAAACGTTCAAAAATCGATTTAGTTTATACTTAATCATTAAAAAAAATTGGTCGTTATTATGAGACTGACAATCCATTGTTTTTGAGGATAGGTATGTGGGATAGGTCGGTTTGTAGAAGACATTGCTTTACCGAATCCGAATAAGAAAACTCTTGGGTGAACGAATATGTTTATGTTATCATAGGTACCAGAAAAATAGATATAATTAATGCATAAATTTATTACTCTTACACTGTTAACCATGTAAAAAGTTCAGTTATCTATTATAACAAATATCTATTTAAACCTCCAGTCCTTCTGGTGGGCCGTATGCTTGTCTGTCACTCTAGTGGTATATAAAAAGGTATCCTCCGAGTGTGAATGGCTTCATGCCATTCTCCGACCCGAGCTTATTATAACTAAACTAGCAAACGCGCGCAGCTTCGCCTGCGTGAAATTCGGTACCCGTTCCTGCTTCCCGTTGGAACATATTCCCGGGATGAAAAGTAGCCAATGTGTTATTCCAGACTATAAGCTATCTCTGTACCAAATTTCAGCCCAATCCGTTCAGCCGTTAGAGCGTGATTAAGTAACAAACATCCAAACATCTTCACAAACTTTCACATTTATAATATTAGAATGATATTATGTAATAATAAAATTCAACATTGAAACCATCTTGTACAAGAACTTTTGTCAATTATTATTTATACACTTTTATGTAGATTACTTTATTTTCAAAATTTGTTATTTTTATTATTTATTTTTAAACATAGCATTGCATGCCCTGTCTTTACTCTTTTATATTTTTAGTTTGTAGTTATTTTTGTAAGTGGTGACGGTGTTAGCTATATTTTCATTATTTCTTATTTTTTTTATTATAAATGCTGAATGGTTTTTGAGGAAATTCGTTAATTTATTTAGATGTGAAAATGCACATTTTAATATTTGTCAGACTGCTAAAACAAAGCATATTATGGATTCTATTTCTACCAAAAACCTATCTATGTATAACGCATACTACAATTTAAATTTCACCTTTTTTTTTGTAGTGTAAGCCCTGCTTATTGTTTGATAATATTATCGAGTGTGTTCTAAGAAATTTTATTATTATTGGCATCACTACAAGATATGCTGAAGACATAGTATGGTGGAGAAAGGTTCTAGAGCGATTCTTCTTATGTAGCCGGGACTAGCGTTGACTAGTTTTGTCATCTCTTATTACAGGTTATTGTTTGTACTGCCTAAAATACAATATTACGAGTATTTAAAACTATGTAAAGACAGTCCGCCCCTTTTCTCAGATAGGGTGGTAATGTGCCAATTATCATTTTCACGACTAAAATAAATTACTCACTGATACGAGTAAAAAACCTTTATGACTATAATGTAAGATTGTATTCCTTTTATTTACCTTATCAAGTTTATATAATTATCTTGTTAAAAAGTACCCGTATTAATAAGAAACAAAGCTTAATTAGATCAATGTAAACCTTTCTTGTACTGCGTTAGAATGGATAAACAAGTGCGTTGATTTTGTTGTCAATTTGTCTTGTTTGTCATGTCATCGTTAATCAAACAAATTTTGATGAATGACTGCAAATACCCTGGCGCCCAATTCATTACAGGTAAAGACCTTGTGGTCATAGTAGGTTCGAGTCCAACATTACATACGTGGTGTTTAAATAGATATTTGTTATTTCGAATCGAGGGAAAAAATAAATATTAAACTGAGGCTTCATCCTAGCTTATTTAAGCCCATCTTCATCCAGAGAAGAGCCCAGGGTTGATTCATTTAATATATATTCACCAAAAACAGTACCAAACAATTTCAAAAACTTTATGGATCTGTTATGATTATTGCCTCACCTAAGCATTTTTTAAATTATTAGCTTAAACAGATTCCATAATCCTTCGTTATAATGTAGGTACAAATTAATCAATAAAGATTAATAAGAATGCTATCGGTAAAAGTTCTCCCACCCTTTAACCCCTCGTCGTTAATGAATATTGCTTTCTTCGTTCCTAACCGGGTAGATAATAAATAAAAGTCAAGATTACGATTCATTCGCCTCGTAATTGATCCTGAAATTATTAGAACCTCTTCATCCCCAATAGTCTTGATAAATTGAATTTTGATTCAACTTTATCCTTAAAGATATTTTTAGATACTGTTTGAATGTTTCTGTTTGTATAATTATATCCAATACCTAATTTGTATGTTTCATAGAATCACGTTTATTTCTCTCGCAGACGTATGCAGAATTGTGTGTCGACCGCCAATTAGCGAAGACTCAACAGAAGTCCTACATAAATCCTGCATCGCCATATCAGAATTCTTGCGGCGATGATTCATTTAAAACCACTGTCCAAAATCAACCGTTGGGCTCCGGCCCGCCAGGCACGAGCACCTGGTTTGGACGGAGGATCCTCTTCTTGTGTTTTGGCAGAACATTTCACCCCTTCCTCCACAAATTTACCATACGAACATCACTAGTTAAATTTGATGACCCTGTGCCATGATGTGGCTGAAAAAGGGCTCTCGAGTAACAACCTAGTAGCCATGTAAAAGACGGCATTGTAAAACTGATCTCTAAAATAACGCGTGAGTCTGTTAAGTTTCTTGAGCGAGACCTAAGTCCGGGAGCGGACGTCAATAGACTGAGATAAATACAATGATTATAACATTATTACTGTTACCTAGTTGATTGAAAGCATCGAGGAAATAATTTTCGAAGGGTCGTGTTTGTGTGAAATGATTTTCACAAAAGAGGGAAAATAAAGAAATAAACACATTAACATAGTTATGCAAATTTCTTTTAATATCAGCGTAGTATATATTCTGGTATGTAAACTAACAGTATTAAATTAACATAATGCTACGAAACATAGTCGTTTTGCATTAACAGTAAGCACACCCAGTGGCCAGAGGCAGCAATAACAGCTTAAGATCTCTGAGATAGTTATCCCAGTAGGATAAGATCGTGCAATATAATATATACACAGCCTAACCTACGTAAGCAATGTTTAGTTCAAGCATTCAACTTAACAATAAGCTTTTGAAATAAAACAGTACAAATAGAAAATAATTTTCCCGCCCACGATTCATGTCGTAACTTCCTAAATATTTGCACAATCTAGAAGCACTCGTGGTCCCGCGGGCTCAGTGTTCTGTAATGGACCACTGCTCATGAAATGATCACTTGGATGGGTAACCAATATGCGACATTTATTTGCAAGCGGTACCGTGCTTCGGGAGGCACGCTAAGCCGTTGTTCCCGGTCGTGAAGTCGTGAATGTCAGTCATGAAGTCCTAATGTGTGGCATGAAATAGTGTCAACAGCAGGCAGTCACAATCTGCGGCTGTCCATTTTCAATACGGCAATATGGCTCACCATCTATGTATTACGGCGCACATATTCTAACAAGGTGAAATGTGGGAATATAATATACCTCTGCCCAACCCTTCGGGATTAAAGACGTGACCAATTAATGTATCTGAACAATCCAGAACACAGTTCTAACGAGTATATCTCTATTGGCTAATCCGTTATAATCTGCAGATATGCGATGCTTTATTTTCTGTTAGTCATTGTTTACGTATTGTTATTATGATATTGTGTTTTCACCGCAAAAAAGACCCCATTCACTGTGGCGCCACAATTTCAGGGCACATCTCTCACCATCTCTGAAAGTATAGGGATCCTTGGTGTTGACATCTCCAGTGATGTGCAGTTCCGCAGTCACTTGGAAGGCAAGGCCAAGCTGGCGTTCAGGAAGCTCGGAGTGCTCAGAAGGGCGCGGCGGTACTATACTGCAGCGCAAGCACTGCTTCTTTAAAAGTCGCAAGTGCAGCCACACATTCCATGTGTGGCTGCACTTGCGCACAGCAGTACTCCAGTACTGCTGTCACCTTTGGGCGGGGGCACCTGAATATCAGCTTCGTCCATTTGACTCGGTGCAGAGGCGAGCTGTGAGAGTTGTCAACGATCCTATACTGACAGGTGGTGTTGAACCTCTTCGCGACGGGAGAGACTTTGCCTCCTTATGCGTGTTCTACCGCCTGTACAATGGTATGTGCTCTGAGGAATTGTTTGACATGATGCCCACGGCTACGTTCTATCATCGCACCGCTCGCCATAGACAGGGATTTCATCCTCACACCCTACGTCCGGAGCGTTCGAGCACGGTTAGATCCGATAGGGGTTTTCTTCCGCGAACGCTTAGGTTGTGGAATGATCTTCCTGCCTCGGTTTTCCCAAACGCCTACAGTATGGGGTTCTTCAAAAGGGGTCTAAGAAGGTTTTTACAGGGTCGGCAGCGCGAGTGTGGCGCCTCTGGTGTTGCAAACGTTCATAGGCTGCGGTGACCACCAGTCCTTCTGGTGGGCCGTATGCTTGTCTGCCACCTTAGTGGTATAAAAAAAAAAAAAAAAAAATCGGGATCAAAAGTATCCTAAAACCTTCCTCGGACTATAAGCTCAGAATGTGCCAAGTGTCATTCAATTTGGATCAGTTGTTTCGGCGTGATACTTATTTGGGAAAGATCGTAAAAAATAGGTGGCTAGTTAGGACATAAAAACATAGAAATTGATGATTTTTATAGTTTTTAATATGTCCAGGCAATTGGGTAAATTATTTTGATTTTTTTACACACAATCGTGTAAACATTAATACTTGATTAATCATGAATTTAAAAAAATAATTTTAAGATTTCAGTACAAATAGTGACTAACAGATGGCGCTTATCGATTTAAATTCAAGATAACGTTTGGTTTCCTAAAAGTTTATATAAAGATGTCATCTGGCCTACAGTTCAGGAATTTATTATATGAATAGATAATTGAAACTCTATTTGAAGATTTTTAAAGAACCATCAAATTCAATCGTCAGAATTATCATTCTCAAAAAAAAAAAAACTATCGTCATTACTCGTATATGGACGATCATAAAATTTTAATATGTATAATTATCAAAATTACAACGTAGGTAACCTTTCCTTAGACTATACCGTGATTCTAAAAATGATATTCTTTAAGCCTAATGTCATCACGATACTCTGGTAGTAATGTTCAGGAAAGCGCTTAATCTCGTTATAAATATCACAATTTATGTAGAGATTTTCCTCTTCCTTTCTACTTCCTATGACAATGCGTTATTTAACGGCTTGGTATATATCTCTAACCTTTACCAGTGCGACTCAAACCTATTTTATTCTTTCTTTTATTTGTACTTGCGTCTTTTTCACCAACATTTATAAATCTAATTTGTATGTGGTTCGTAATGGCTTAAAGATCCCTTGGGACTGATATTTCATTCGATACGGATTGTAAGGAAATCGCTAGAAAACCTTTATGTGGGATATAATGCTAATATAACTTGATGAATTAGATTTGTTCTATTGATTGTACTTCGGGAGACTTGTGTATCAGCTTGTATGTTTCATGTTGAAATATAGAATTAGGTACACAAACGCTTTTGTATTTATTTTGAAAAACTTTTTGTTTCGTTAGAAAAGAAATAACATGTTTTCATTTCTTTTTAATCTCGTTTGCCACAACCAAGCCGCCTGCTTGTTGGAAAGTCACAGAGACTTTGATCCCAGGCCTGTAGAATCGATATTTGTTGCGGCATTCACAAGCCGCAGGGCTAGATTTGTCTTCGGGTATACGACCCCTGTGCTGTGTTGCGGGCGACCCTCGGTACTTACGTTTCCACGGGTCTCCCTGGTGAACCTATATCACCAACACTCCACTTATCACCTGCTGGTCGCCTTCTACCATACCCAAGTACAGTTGCGATGTTGTTCTATTTGCTGATGATACATCACTTATTTTTAAAGTTGATCGCAATCCAAGTACTTTTGACAACGTAAATGGTGCACTAGCCCAAGTTGTAGATTGGTTCACAACCAATAATTTGCTATTGAACGCTAAAAAGACAAAATGTATTAGATTTACCATGCCCAATGTCAAAAATTATGAAACAAATATAACATTGAACAGTGACACCCTTCATCTTGTAGAATCAACCGTATTCTTGGGGATCACTTTAGATAGTAAATTACAGTGGACTGCCCAAATATCATGTCTAGCAGCTAAACTCAGTTCGGCGGCATTTGCCGTTACCAAGATCAGACAGCTCACTGATGTCCAAACAGCCAGGCTGGTTTATTTTAGTTATTTTCATAGCGTCATGTCTTACGGCATTTTGCTGTGGGGCAAGGCAGCAGATATACAAATAATTTTTGTACTTCAGAAAAGAGCTATACGTGCAATTTATAAATTAAATGCTCGAGAATCGCTTAAAGAGAAGTTTAAAGAAATAGGAATTTTAACGGTTGCATCGCAATACATATTTGAGAACATCATGTCTGTTAAAAAGAACATACATCTATATCTTAAGAACAGTGACGTACATTCAATAAATACTAGAAATAAGCATAAATTAATTGGAAAGGTTTTTCGATTACATAAGGTACACGACTCATTCGAAGGACTTGGTGTACGCCTATTCAATAAAATTCCATTAAATATTATGAACCTTCCTTTATATAGATTCAAAAGGGAAATCAAGACACATCTTTTAAAAAGGGCATACTATACTATTGATGACTATTTTAATGATACAGAGACATGGACATGAGTTGCTTGCTCCTCACTTAATTAGGCGCGATTGTAAATGTCGCTTGTGTAGACAAAATTGTTGATCTTTATTGCTTGACCAACGAATGTACTAAGACTATTTGAAAAGAGTGGCCGTGAGTTTTCTTGCCAGGTTCTTCCTCACAGGCTCTACCTATTGCTTTGCGAATCTGGCAGTAAATGTAAATGTAGAAGCAAAAATTTTGACGTTCATAAGTGTTACTTTGTAACCTAAATGAATAAATATATTTTCATTTTCATTTTCATTTCATTTTCAGTGTGCAGTGCACATATTCCTAGTGCATAACTTCGATTAAGTAATAGTTATATTCGCTGGGCGGATTTAGATTTTACATTTTAGTTTTCATTGGGCCGTATCATGTTTTACTACATAATTTAGCTGTAAATTTTTACAAATAAGCTATTCTTACATATTTCACATACTTAATTGGAACGAAGTTCCTTATCGCGCGTTGTGAAAGGGGGCTAGACGGAAAAAAATCTCACGAAAAGTTGTCACGACACTTTTGGTAGTGATAAGAATAAGAATAAGAATAAACTTTATTGCACACCAATGTTAAAATTTCTTATGCAGATATTACATTACTTAAATGTACAGAGGGCGGCCTTATCGCTAAAAAGCAATCTTTTACAGGCAACCTTTGGATGGAAATATACCGTCAAGAATCACGTTGTAAAAGGGGTAGTCATTGGTGTAATATAGAAATATACTAAGTCTGCTATACGTCTCAAGTCAGCAGAAATATAAGAAAGTACATAAGTACCAATAAATACATACATAAGTATATACATAAATATATACATAGTTAGATGTTATATACATACATACTAATTAATTATACACACAGATATATTATTATTTACATTTACAAATACTATGAAGCTAAGTAGTGCTCCTTAACCAGTCTTTTGAAGGTATTTAAAGATTGCGCACGCCTAATGTTTAAAGGTAGTGCATTCCACAACCGAACTGCTTGTACAGCGAAGGATTTGTCGTAAAAATTTGTGGAATGTCTAGGAAATTCTAGTTGCAGTGACTCTGATGACCTTAGAGATCTCAAATGTGTGTCATTCAGGAACGTAAAACGTTCTTTTAAATAATTTGGAGTATGGGGATTGAAAAGAGTGCTGTAAAGCAAAGACAGAATATGAGTGTTTCGACGAAGACGAATAGGGAGCCAGTTGAGCTCTTGACGAGTGATAGTGGTAGTGATAGTGGTAGTGATAGTGGTAGTGATAGTGGTAGTGATAGTGGTAGTGATAGTGGTAGTGATAGTGGTAGTGATAGTGGTAGTGATAGTGGTAGTGATAGTGGTAGTGATAGTGGTAGTGATAGTGGTAGTGATAGTGGTAGTGATAGTGATAGTGGTAGTGGTAGTGATAGTGGTAGTGATAGTGGTAGTGATAGTGGTAGTGATAGTGGTAGTGATAGTGGTAGTGATAGTGGTAGTGGTAGTGGTAGTGGTAGTGATCGTGGTAGTGATAGTGGTAGTGATAGTGGTAGTGACAGTGGTAGTGATAGTGGTAGTGATAGTGGTACTAATAGTAGTAATGATAGTGGTAGTGATAGTGATAGTGGTAGTGCTAGTGCTAGCCAGGGGATGAACATGAACTCTACGAGCAACACCAAAGCAAATAGGAGTTTCGCTCTGTTCAGTTTCAGTCGCGCGTAAAGGTTACACGCACACTCTTTTTTTATATTTGTTTTCTTTTTGTTTTTGTTTCTGTTTTTGTTTTTGCTTACAATAAAATTTTAAAATTAAAATAAAATTTTATTACAATTCCTTCACTTTAATCGAAAGGAACTTCGTTCCATCCGGGTGTCCCTTGACACCTCTCAAGTTTTTTGACTTTTACAAGGGTTATCGACCTAAAGCGCTTAAATAATAAATGTCTGGGGATGTGACTTAATGTCATGGAAGGCAAACATGTTTTATGCAATCAAGCAAAGTGTTTTAAGATTAAAACGATACTTGTATCATGTAATTAACTGCATAGGAACAGCGGTCTACCTTCGCACCTGCGCGTGTAAATATACGTGAAGTGACACGTCTGTACCTATGTACCGGCCATACCACATTAGAAGTATCAATTAACTGAAACGAATGTTCTTGTAAACTAGAAACAGGGGCTATTATTATAACAGGATGGGGTTCTACAATAAAAGCTTTGAAACACGTTTTTGCCCGTCTAGTGCGAGTGTGCACACATTGGAAAATGTCCATAAACTCTGCTCACCACATTTTAACAGGTATTTATTTATGACCTACCAAGTGACTGATAAGCTTGTCTGCCACCTAAGTAGTATAGAAAAAAAAAAAAAAAAAAAAAAATAAAAAAAAAAACCTCTTCTTTTTTGAAGTCTATGTAATGGACAGTATATTTTTACAGGTCGATGTGCATGGTAGTGAAAGTGGCGAGTAATAAACGCTTCACTTGTGAATCGCTGGAGTTTATAGTATCCTAATAGGTACGTAGTTATTGTGCTTTCTCACTCTTTATTTAGATTAAAGATAAAACTATAGTAAGGTGTAGTAGAATTCTGATTTATATCCATATCTTTATACAATATATAAAGTTCCGTAAATCTTGAAAAGCAAGTCACATTTTAAAAAGAAAATTATATCTGTAATGTTCAGTTTATTTTTTCGAAAATAATTGAAGATATTAGTATAAACACAGTGAAGTTTAGTTATAAATAAAATAATTGCTATTTCGTTTAACAGAAAATAGTAAATGTAACACTTTTCTCCAACATCAAAAAAATTGTCTCATGTACGGGTGCAGGAAGGAGGAAAACCGTCGCATTCTTTTGAGGTGTAGGATGTAGGAGCGTTAAATCATTGTTAATGTTCCGCTCTCGTGGCGTGTTGTGGTTATTGGAATTTTAGTCTTTTATGCATAAGGAAGTAGTGATGCGGTATAATGGCGGCATAAAGCAAGAAAGAAAAGTGAAAAGGTACTTATTTACTTCACACTATAAAATACAGAGAACTATTGTAAACACAAAAGTCAAATTAAATAGATTGAAATTTGGTATTATATTTCTTACTAGCTGATGCGCGCGGCTTCGCCCGCTTGATAAATGGTTCCCGTTCCCGCTTCCCGTGGGAACATTTTCCCGGTGTAATAAGTATCCTATGTGTCATTCCAGACTATTAACTATCTCTGTACCAAATTTCAGCCAGATCCGTCCAGCCGTTAGAGCGTGATTGAGTAACAAACATCCAAACATCCAAACATCTTCACAAACTTTCACATTTATAATATTAGTAGGAAGTAGGAAGTAGGATATAAATATTTATGGACATTTCACACAACGCTATCTGATCCCAAAGTAAACTAGGAATAACCTGCTTGTGTTATGGGTATCAGACCACGGATATTATAATACTTATATACTTTTAAATACATACATATTATACATAGAAACACCCAGACTCTTGAGACAAACATTTATGGGTCACACAAATATTTGTCCCCGGTGGGAATCGAGCCCACGACCTCCAGCGCCGCAGGCGGTATCACTACCGACTGCGCCACAGAGGCAATCTAAAATACTAGAAAATATTAACAAATTTCACAAAATATTGAAAAATATTTGCTCTGTATATCTCTGTTAGAAGCAGTTTCTTGTGAAACGTCCTCCTGTGTTTGCGAGCATAATATTTTATTCAATAAAATCGAAGAGAATATGCACTTTAAGCAAATGAACAATTTCACGAGCGAAATGGATTTGCCGATGTCAAACCGACTTTCATATTTCAGTTGGAAACTTTAAATCAGTAAAACGTATCGTGAATGCCTTTTGTTCTAGGCTTTGAACAATGCAGAGTTAAAACTATTGAAACTCTTTTTCCAGTTTCAAGTCTCGAGGAACCAGTGTTATAAAAAGTTGGTGAATTCGATAAAATTGTCTTTCTTTGTTAAACAACTTTTGCAAGAATTCTAAAAAGGGGTCTTTTACAAATACATAAAGATAAATTAACCAATAGTTTTAGATCTATCTAAGATTATGGGATATAATTTTCGTATACTATACTATACTATACTATCTTCACGCCAAATCCCTTGCGGGGTAGGCAGAAAGAACCGAGCGCCACACGGCACGGTCCATACACACCTCACTCGCCTCTTCAACTTTCATTTTTCTTTTCATGCATGCACGTCGGTTCCTACGGCTCTTGACACCACCCTCCACTAACACATGATTAATTTGGTCGTGGTAGGTGTGTCGTGGCCTTCCCCGACTCCTACGTCCATCCACTTTCGCGTTGTATATCTGTTCATAATTTTCGTACTATGTAATAGAGTTATTTAAACATCTCTCTACCCCTAAATAAATTAAATTGACGATTTTTAAAGATACTGACAGGATAGGTATTTAGACCCACAAATACTTTAATAAATGTTTGCCTATCTGTCTGTTAGTTCCACCCAAACGGTTGAACTGCTTTTAAAGGTCATTTCCTTGTTAGTAGCAGAGAACATGAGAATCAATCGGCCTTGACATAAAATTAACCTTAACTCAAATTTCAATATAGATAGAACAATCTTAAATAAAATTCTCTTGTTATTAATAACTAGCTGTTGCCCGCGACTTCGTACGCCTGAAAATTGTTACAATGCCAATTTGATTGCTCTCTGCTTAGCCCCTAGGATATGTAGCGTGATAATATATAGTCTATTTTAAGACCCTACCCCTAGGTAATATTTGTGCAAAATTTGAATCAAATCTATTGAGTACTTTTCGGGATCCTTCCGGACAAAGCAAAGCAAACAGACAAACAGATAAACAGACAAACAGACAAAAATTTTTCTAACTATATTTTCGGCTTCGGTATCTTATGCTGAACACCCAGCGAGTATTTTTTTTTAAATATTTCCAATGTACAGTTTTGACTTTTCTATCATTTTATTATATGTATAGATAACATGTGTTAACGATACTAATCAATAAATGGCTCGCCCGACTGTACGTAGCTGTAATTGTGTGTAATTATGCTAAGGTTAGTACCTAACTAGATATAAGATTATATTTACATATTTAATTATAGAATAAAAGGTGTAATGCTTACCGTGCTTACCATATCATGTACATATGTGTTTTATTATTTAAATTAAAGACATAGGAGCGTGCCGCGGGAGATAGGTTGTATGTCGTCCTTTTGTTTATATCTCGCGAGCCGGCCGGCCGCACGCGCCGGGCAGCGTCCCGCCCGCCGCACTCTCGCCGACCGCCACCAGTGCACCGCTAACCGCATACGAGCAACATCGCGTCGACTCATACAACTTTGTCTCCCGTCGACACCTTCCCTAGTTTTCGAAAAGTCTTCTTTTTATTTTCTACGATCCCGCATCGCCTACATTTCGTGGTCCATCGGCCGGATCCTTGGAATCTGCGATAGAAAATAGAAAATAGCAAAACCTGTGTGGCAGGTATGCCGCTTTTTCAAACACCCCCGCACGGTGTGAAAACACGTGCACAACTGAAAAAAGAAATTGCGGCTAACAATGAAGAGAAGAAACCAGTGGAAGTAAAATCAGATGTCCAGTGCATTCGAAGAACAATCGATCCATGTGGAAATACAGTAAAATCCGACATTGGGTTACCGTACCATGCCCGGTCGCAACAAGAAGGTGGCGCGCACAAGTGTCCTAGTAAGCGCACCACGTCATCTGCCGTGCGACAAAAGCAGCTGGAATATGAAGCAGCACAGGCTAAGGCTGCACTTGAGCTTGAATTTTTCAAGAAAAAGGCTCAAATAGAACAAGAATTAATTGAGAGAAAATTAGCGGCTGATTTGGCTGAATTAGATGAACGGTCCAGATGTTCTAGAAGGTCATCTGCTGCATCCTACCAGAGTAAAGTGGAAAACTGGTTAGAAAAATCTATCGTTGAGCCATGCCCTTCACTCGACCGCCAGAAAAGTACCGCCGATCACAAAAGTAAAAATAAAAATAATTTTCATGAAGATCTGGAACAGGTACCCACTAAAAGAGTGATGGACGTGAGCGTCCCATTTTCTATATCGGAGCTAACTACCGCCATCAAAGAAGCTGTGGGCGCGGCTGCTACAAGTGGCAATAACAAGCAGCTGCTGTCAAGGTTAGCTACCTCTAAAGACCTACCTCTATACTTTGGGGACCCTATGGAGTGGCTGCAACTGAAGGAAGCATACAACGATTCTACACGCCTATGTAAGTACAGTGACCAGGAGAATGTATGGCGTTTACGAAAGTGCCTCCGTGGAGAGGCTAAAGAGGCAGTATCGTCATTACTAATGAGTTCTACTTCTCCCCAGGAGTTGATGGAGACCCTGGAACTACGATTTGGCCGGCCTGAAAATATTATGAGAAAAGTGACCTCACAATTGAAAAAGTTACAGCCGTTGCCACATGCCTACAATACTGAGATAGTGAACTTTGCCATAAAAATAAAGAATTATGTTACTGCTACGAAGAATATAGAACAGAAAGATTATCTACGGAGTCCTGAATTAGTTACAATTATAATTTCGAAATTACCTACCTACCTTACAAATTTATGGGCAAACTATTTAAATAAATGTCAAGATAAAGATACCCCAAAGCTGGAATTATTATCACAGTTTTTATATGCAGAAGCAAAGAAAATATCGGATTCAGGATTAAGTTATATTTACGCAAGTGACTGCAAAAAGAAACCAGAGTCTATAAACAAAAATATACAGAATCATTCCATAATGATAAGTGCAGAGACGAGCACGGCGTCATCATCATGTAAGTTCTGTAGAAATCATATTCACAAACTAGCAGAATGTAGTAAATTTAAACGTGCGCTACGCAAAGACAGGTGGAAGCACGTAAGAACAAACAGATTGTGTTACAAATGTTTAGCAGCACGACACACAGATGTAACGTCATGCCCGGCAAGCGGGTGCGATATTGATGGCTGTGGTGGGCCACACCACCGCCTGCTGCATTGGACCAAACCCCAAGGGGTGCACCAACAGTCCTCACCGCGCGATCTGCAGGACAACGCCGACGTCGTCACTCACTCAGTCTGTTCCCAGGTCCCAGCAGTACCCAAGGTGATGCTGAAGGTCGTGCCAGTCACAGTACACGGCCCTAAAGAGGATGTAAAAGTTTACGCGATCCTGGACGATGGCGCGACTGTGAGTCTCCTCTCTGCAGAGGTGGCAGACCGAGCAGGGCTCCGAGGTGAGAGCTACACCATGCGTGCCGCTTGTGCATGGAACTCCGCCGAGTTGGTATGTAACACTGAAATTATTAACTGTAGCATCAGTAACAGTGTCGGCAAACGATTCAAATTATGTGTTCGAAAAATGAAAGAACTAAATTTACCTGTACTATCTACCACTAGAATTAATTGTGCTAATTTTGATAAAATTTTGTGTACTGATAGTATTAATTTATATGATGTAAAGCCTCAGTTGTTAATTGGTCAAGATAACTATGATTTGATTGCTCCTATAACTTGTAAAAAGTGTATGCCGCGCGGGCCATTTATAACGCGAACGTTACTGGGTTGGTGTGTCCATGGTACATCGTGTAAAACCATTGAGCCGATAAACTATGAGCTTAGGAATTGTAATGCAATTCAAACAGTACGCGGACCCGAACGGGAGGGTTCCTTTTCTACGCACTTCAATCCCGTCGCGGACGAACGCTATGATGACGATGAGTTGTTAGCCTCGCATCGCCGTCAGCCGCCAGCCGCCAGCGCATGCATTTCTTCTAGTATATCTACGAACCTAGTTGACGTTATACCTACGCATAACAGGTCCGTGTGCGACAAGGACATAGAACTACACGAGTTGATACGTCATTCATTTTCACTCGATTCGATAGGGATTAGTAACAAGCCACGCCAAAATATCGAAGAGACTAGGGCCCTCGACACTATTCACAGGTCAGCTGAGCTAGTAAACAACCAATGGACCGTCGGCCTGCCTTGGAAGCATGAGTCACGTGCTATGCCCGACTCGTATAACCTAGCTTTAAAACGTTTGCAATCTGTGTTACGAAAAATGTCATTAAGTACTGACTACGAGTTGCGGTACAGGGAGCGCGTCCAACATCTATTTGATAATAACTACGCACGGAAACTAGACGAGTCCGAATGCAGCGACGCATCAGCTGTACGACGACGCTGGTATCTACCACACTTCGGGGTCTATAACGCCAACAAACAAAAGTTGCGTTTGGTATTCGACGCTGCCGCCAAATCTGATAATTTGTGTTTGAATGATTTTTTATACAAGGGACCCGACTTGTTGAACTCGTTATTTGGTATTATGTTTCGTTTTAGAGAAAATCGCATAGGGGTCATAGGTGACATAAAAGACATGTTCCTAAGAATCAAAATTCGGCATGAAGACCAACACGCACTACGTTTTCTGTGGAAGGAGAAGAATAGTGACGTCATCGAGCAGTGTGTCATGACGTCACTAATCTTCGGTGCTAACTGCTCGCCCTTCATAGCACAGGCCATTAATCAAGATAAAAATGCGTCTAGGTTTAAAGAACAGATGCCTGAAGCCGTCCACGCTATTCAAACCAATCAGTACATGGACGACTATATTGATAGCTTTTCTGATCAAAAGTTTGCTAGTAAAATTATAAAAGACATTTCATATATTCACGAACAGGGCGATTTTATTATGCGGAATTGGTTGAGTAATGTGCCAGCTGTACTTGCGCACATACCTAAAGAGATCCTTAATGATAAGGCAGTTAGGCTCGACGTCGCTAATCAACCTGAGCGTGCACTCGGTTTACTTTGGCACCCGAGTTCAGATTTGTTAAGTTTCGACTTGTCATTCAAACGCGTTTCTAGCGATATCTTATTATTAGAAAGAGTACCTACAAAGCGAGAGGTGCTACAAATTGTTATGTCTATATTTGATATTCACGGTTATTTAGTACCATTTACAATTAAAGGTAAAATATTACTGCGTGAGATTTGGAAGAGTAATTTACAGTGGGACGCGACACTAACTGACAATTTGTTTGATTTTTTTAGACGTTGGATAGGTCAAGCCCGTAAAATTAATAACATTAAAATTCCACGTTGGTATTTTTCAACCTGTAATAGCGACGATAATGTGTCGCTCGATTTGCATTTATTTTGTGATGCATCGCTGTCCGCGTACGCGACGGTCGCGTACTGGCGAAAGGCATACAGCAATGGTCACGTCACGGTGTCGTTTATCGCCAGTAAATGTAAAGTGGCTCCGATTAAGCCGGTTTCAGTGCCGCGTCTTGAGTTACAGGGGGCGGTGTTAGGATGTAGATTAGCTAGTAGTATTATAAAGGAGCATCGTATACAACCGAACTCCGTACATTATTGGACCGATTCGACAACGGTCTTATATTGGATACAGAATCACAGTAGGTCATATAAAGCTTTTATAGCTAACCGGCTAGGTGAAATAGACGAGTATAGTACAAGTAGTCAATGGCGTTATGTACCGACTGAATTAAACACAGCTGATTTAGGTACAAAGAACAGCGACTACGTTCTAAGTGCCGATTCTGAGTGGTTCACGGGACCTTCTTTCTTGTACTTACCGTGTTCTAGTTGGCCGCAGCATCCGAAAACCTGTAAAATAAGTGATGATATATTAGAAAAAGTAAATTTAGTTTGTAAAAATAATGAACAGTGTGACTTACCTGTTCCTGATCCGAGCCGATTTAGCAGTTGGTTAAAATTGTTGCGAACCACTGCCACGGTATTGTTATTTATTGAAGAATGTAGAAAAGGCCCTTTTAACTGTATTAACAGGGAGTTAATGCACAAAGCAGAGATACTGTTACTTCGTCAGTCACAATCCCAGTCCTTTCAAAGTGAAATAAATAGTTTAGGTTTAGGTTTAGAATTAAAAAACGACAGCCGTTTACGCACACTTACTCCAATAATTGATGAAAATAATTTATTACGCGTGGGCAGTCGTATTGGTAGTGTAACAGATGTGAATCCGGAGACTAAATATCCCGTTATTTTAGATGGGAAGAATCATACAGCGCGACTTATAGTGCTGTACTATCACGTTCGTGCTGCACATTCGTGTAATGAGATGGTTGTCAACGAGCTGCGCCAAAAGTATTGGGTTGTCAACTTGAGACCTACTGTTCGATCAGTCGCCAAGCAGTGCTTAGCTTGTCGCTTTAGGAAAACCTTACCTTCACCTCCACGTCTTGGCGACCTGCCTGAATGCAGGTTGACTCATCACCAGCGACCGTTTACCATGTGCGGCGTTGACTTGTTCGGACCAATGGAGGTCACTGATGGTAGGAAAAGAGTTCCCAGATATGGAGTCTTGTTTACCTGTCTCACTGTACGAGCGGTTCACATTGAAATCGTGCCATCTTTGACTGCCGATTCCATGGTCATGGCCCTCCGAAGAATGGCTGCTCGCCGTGGTTGGCCCAACACCGTTTTCTCCGACAACGGTACGAACCTACGCGGTGCCGATCGCGAACTGCAACGAGCCTATCAGGACTTGGTGAAAGACCAACCTCACCTGGTGGAAGAGGCAGTTAACAGGGGGGTACGGTGGCGTTTTATACCACCGGCAAGTCCACATATGGCCGGAGCCTGGGAACGACTTATTAGGAGCGTTAAAACAGCGCTCAGAGTCGTGCTAAAAGAGCGTGCCCCTAAGGAGGAGACCCTAAACACCCTCATGTGTGAAGTTGAGAATATGGTAAACAGTCGTCCTATTACTCATGTGTCAGTCGACCCAAGAGACCCAGAGGCTTTAACTCCGAATCACCTTTTACTAGGCTCGTCATCCAACTTACCACAGTCCGGGGTATACGACGATAGCGACCTATACCTCCGTAAGCAGTGGCGTATCGCTCAACGGCTAGCTGACTTGTTTTGGTCCAGATGGATGAGGGAGGTTTTACCCACCTTGGCCCCGCGGTCAAAGTGGCTACGCGAAGGTATACAGTTAGGAGTAGGAGACCTCGTCGTGATAGTGGACCCATCGTCACCGCGAAATGTGTGGCCAAAGGGGATAGTCGAGCGGGTATATCCTGGAACCGACGGTCGGGTAAGAACCCTGGATATAAGGACTAAGACCGGTATCATGAGACGTCCCGCGACGCGCGTAGCGCTACTTTTCCGTAATGAGTGTCGCCATGGCAACACTAGGGGGCAGGATGTTAACGATACTAATCAATAAATGGCTCGCCCGACTGTACGTAGCTGTAATTGTGTGTAATTATGCTAAGGTTAGTACCTAACTAGATATAAGATTATATTTACATATTTAATTATAGAATAAAAGGTGTAATGCTTACCGTGCTTACCATATCATGTACATATGTGTTTTATTATTTAAATTAAAGACATAGGAGCGTGCCGCGGGAGATAGGTTGTATGTCGTCCTTTTGTTTATATCTCGCGAGCCGGCCGGCCGCACGCGCCGGGCAGCGTCCCGCCCGCCGCACTCTCGCCGACCGCCACCAGTGCACCGCTAACCGCATACGAGCAACATCGCGTCGACTCATACAACTTTGTCTCCCGTCGACACCTTCCCTAGTTTTCGAAAAGTCTTCTTTTTATTTTCTACGATCCCGCATCGCCTACAACATGGTTGCGCGGAAATAAGTGTACCAGTACCAAAAATAAAAACGGTAAAGGAGATAGAGGGAATTGTACTCGAACAATACATTTATTTATACGAGCGAATGTTCTAGTAAATATTTAGAGTAAGCTTGTTATCTGAACTTATTTCGTAACGCCATTTCACAAGATGGAAAAGTGTGGTTATAACTATATTGTTACAACGTCAAATTCTGTTTTCTAGATTTGTTTGTTTGATCTTTTGAAATAAACTTGTTACTGTATGTGAAATCAACCAATCAACAGTTATATAAACGTGATTACGTTCATTTTATACTCGTTCAATTCAATTATTCCATTCATTAACTCGACCTATGGCACAACTGCTGGACGTAAGCCTCTCTCAACTCCCCTCACAACACGATGTCCTACGTCTTTCGCATCCAGTCCCACCCGCAACCTTTTCTAGGTCGTCAGTACATGTGGCAAGATGGACATTGTAACGTTGCTAAGCAACGAATAAAAATTCTATTAATTCGTTTTATTATTTCAATTATAATTATGTATTTGGAAAGTTCATTGTCAAATATTAAGCAGGTATGTTGTTGAAAACGCCATCTGCCAACAAATCGTCACATTAAGAGAAGAGCGGATTCACTGACCAAGTAGGTATCTGACGTAGGACGTAGGGACGATCTTCGCCGCCAGAGGCGCTGTTCAATACTATAAATACGAGTGCACGCGCCGTTTCGACGAACACATCACAAATTAAAAAATACAGTCGCGAAAGTATTAGTATTATTAATAACAGTCATCAGTGTATAGGAAGCGAAATTCTCCCTAGGTGAATAATTGTCTAGCTGCAAACGACGAGAACCTCATCTTTGGGTGAGTTAAATTAAATATAACGTAATCTCATTTTTAAACTGTGAAAATTAACGGTTGTTGGTCCACCCTGTTATAAGGGGGTAGTTAAAGGGGTGTGAAAAAAACATTTTGTAAAACCTAGTTCGTTAAGCAGATAATGTAAGACCTCGCGACTTCCGTAGCTGTTCAGAGCAGAGCGGAAGCCGGCTGGTCTCTGGGGATATACGGGAAACAAGGTCTCCAGGCTAACATAAACGATGGAACTTTCCAGAGTTCACCCTCCGGGTTGAGAAGTTCACCCTCCGGGTTACAAGATTCACCCTCCGGGTTTAGAAGAATTCACCCTCCGGGTTTTGAAGAAATCACCCTCCGGGTTTAGAAGAATTCACCCTCCGGGTTGCAAACGTCCACCCTCTAGGTTGATAGTAATCCCCCCTACAAGTAACGACATCGTGCAGTTCGACGAGTGGACGGCACGGAGACGTCGCTGACTGCTGCAGACTTCAAGAAGGCCAACCCCAATATAAGTCGGAACCCTGCGAAGGCCTTCGGAAGTCGCACTTGCTACTTGCTACTTAACCACAACCCACGACCCCAAGTTCTATTTCAATAAATTGTCAGTTGTATTTTAATCCTCTTCTTATTTCTTTCTTCTATTCCTTTCCTGAAAGCCATCAGCTTTTCAACATCCTACCTTACAATACTTATATCATACACTGTGAAAATGTAAAAGTTTTTTTAAGTCGTCTGAGAGGTAGTTCCTTCTTCAAAACCTAGCTCTTCTGTACGGTGCTTGCCATCGCCATAGAACTAAAAATAAATAGTAAATTTGAGATTCTCACACACACATATATCTGCCAACTGTCACTGTTTATATCTAAATCTATTGTATTTAAATTCTGGCACATGTACGTCTATGAAGTTTAAACACATACATACATAATTCTGTCAGTCTGTCAGAATTAGCCTACAAGTGGCGTAAAGCATTCTACAACAATTAAGTAAAAGGGTTTACCCAGGAATGCACCCTGCTGGAATCCTGAAGATGCGGAAAAGATTGAACAATAATTCAACTCATACAAACCACCAGCTAAAGCGTAAAGAAGGATGATATAATAAAATACAAAGCAAAATATTAAAAAATAATAAGCTCAGTGAATTTGAGTAAATTAATTTATCTGAACAACAAAAACGAGGAAAGATCTCAAAGGAAAAAGTATCAAAGATGTTAACTTTGTCATGGCTCTTGGGCCCTAACAATAAAACCGGCATTAAGTAGTATACGATATTCCTCAACATCACGAATCTGTCTTATTGTCTTTGAAAACATTGTTACTCCCTAAACATCTTGAAATAAACTGTGATTCTGTATATAACTTCAGGTTATTACAGTATTCTTTTGTAAAAATGTTGATAGAAAATACATAACTAAATTGTTTGATTTCTTTGACAGTACTTACAAAATAAACTTGTGTATGCTCCAAAGATCACAAAAATAAAGAAACGGATTGAATATGTTACATTACCGAATATATTTAGGTACGTATTACTATTTTAGTTCCATCCTGATAAACTTTAATCAACTGTTATACTTTAATTTTCCAGGTTTTACATAAATTTATTTTTTTCCATTACAAAGAGTACTTTAATATTTTCTAGTATTAAGTTTCATTGTATTAACTGAAAAATAAAAGCTCCTTTTGCTGGTTTTTATTTAAAAACCAAGCAGATTTTCAGTAATATAACTCTACAAGGTACAAACTTTATATTTTAAATAGACATTTTTCAATGAAAAAGAATCTTTTAACTTGTACCACCCAAACGTTCACTAACTTTACATCCTCCGGCGTTAACGTAGATACAGTTTGTAAGTGTTTGAGTCATGGGTCCCATTTCAGTCCCATCATTACAGGGAGCCAATTAGCCGCTCATCTTCATCTTTCATCATTTTGGCTAGATTAGTTTATTTCAGTTACTTTCACAGTATAATGTCTTACGGTATTCTACTGTGGGGCAATGCTGCAGATATAAATTCTATTTTTATTTTACAAAAGCGAGCCATAAGAGCTATATATAGATTAGGTCCAAGGATCTCTCTGCGCGAAACATTCAAAGAGGTTAATATTCTTACAATTGCATCTCAATACATTTTTGAAAATCTTATGTATGTACAAAGAAATTTACATAGTTTCCATAAGTTAAGTGATAGACACAATGTCAACACTAGAAATAAAAATAACCTCGCTGTTTATCATAGCAGATTGCATAAAATCAGTAATTCTTTCAGGGGTAACTGTATACGCTTTTACAACAGGTTACCTAACGAAATTAAGAGTATGTCCCTAAATAAATTCAAAAAGTTTGTTAAAGGTAAATTATACAGCAAGGGCTACTATACGGTTGGTGATTACTTGATGGATAAGGAAGCCTGGAAATGACCTGCTCTGCTGATTCTCAAAAAACTGTTAAAATGCATAGTTTTTAGATTCATTAATAAAGTTGTAAATAGAGTAGTTAAAAGAATAACCCGCTGAGTTTCTTGCCAGTTCTTCTCAGGTGGGTCGCGTTGTGAACTGGTGGTAACTTTTTGGTTTATATAAGTGACGTTTACAAGTGCATTTGTATATGCCTAAGTAAATAAATGATTTTTGATTTTGATGATTTTGATTTTGATTCTAAACCAAAAACTAAGCCAATTATAAATTGTAATACCCTGAGGACAAGCAATGTTGAACAATTTAGGTTGACTTGTGATTGTTCAAACATCAAAGAAAATCATTATTACTCATAATTTCATAAAACATACACATAAATAGTTATGAAACAGTTTTGAGAAGGCAAATAGGTTAACAGTAAAGTCAAAAGTAATCACAATGTTATTAATTGTAACGTTGATGTCAAAATTAACTACTTACTATTATTATATTTAATGTCAATCTATAGACATTACATAAAAATCATTTGCTCAAAAAGTAACAATATTTTATTCTGTTGTCTATTTTTCAATGGTATTCTAATTAACATCAACTGAAATGAGTTCAGGACAAATGCGTGATAAAAACCAAACCAAGAAACCTTATAGTAAACAGCAAATTTCCTGAAAACATAAAAGGGTATCTGAGGACAATGAAATGGCATTTGTTAGAGATTTAAACGAAACTAGCTACCCGACAGACGTTGTCCCGCCATAACTATGGCTCTGGAAATCGATATGCCAAATCCCGAGTTCCCGATCCCATGTTTCCGTTACTGGTTTCCTGATCCCGGTTCCCGGTTTCGGGTTCCGAGTTCCCGGTTCCTGGTTTTCAATTCCCAGTCCGTTTTTTTGTTCCTGGTTTCTATTTCGCTGCTTCGAGTGTCAAGACCCGATCCAAAATCGCAATAGAAACCATTTCTTTGAACAGTTCGAGCCTATTACCGTTATTGTAAATTTTCTTATTTTACACGCAACTTTGTTAATTTTTCTCCCATTAGATTCTTCTCCTGACAATACCTAACACAACAAAAACAAATAAGCGAAACCGGTCCAGCCGTAAACGAGTGATGACGTGGCCAATTAAAATAGGGATTCATTTTTATTTACAACTAGCGGACGTCACGCGGTTTCACCCGCGTAATTCCCGTACCCGTGGGAATAAAATATTTTTTCTTCCATAAAAACCTTCTCCTGACAATACCTTACACAACAAAAAAAGAATTAGTGAAATCGGTCTATCCGCTCTGAAGTTATGCGCTTACCAACACATTTTGCGATTCATTTTTATATTAAAGACTAGAGGACGTCACGCGGTTTCACCCGCGTAGTTCCCGTTCCCGTGGGAATACAATATTTTTTCATCCATAAGAACCTTCTCCTGACAATACCTTACTTACACAACAAAAAAAGAATTAGTGAAATCGGTCCACCCGTTCTGAAGTTATGCGCTTACCAACACATTTTGCGATTCATTTTATATATAAGAAGATTACAGATGACGTGATCAATCTGTCAATTAGTGAAGCATGTTGCATACCATTGCAAGCTTGCGGGATGCGATAACTTGCAAATTTACCTGCCTAAATAAAGTATTGTAACGCTCCTTCTATTTTCAGAGCGTTTTGGTAAATTTTTCTGTCATTTGCCAATATATTTCAACATTTCCACTGAAATTAACGACCGCAAAGTCAATGACACTAAAACTTTCATAGCTGCAAACATAAATGAAATTTTGGCTGATTTGTCAGCGTATTCTGCATAAGATTATGATATCCCTCAAATGTTCAGCAAGAATAAAGTCAGGGGAAAAAGTTGCTCCCATCGAGAATTAAAACTTTGGCTACGCGCGCCCATTAAAAGTTCTAAAATTTGTTAACGTTTTACAGGAAGAATGTATTCAGCGACTAGTAGGACATTTTGTGAACCTTACTGATGAAACCATAAGAGCAAATTTAGAGGCAGATCGCCGCAAAACAATATTGTCACTGAAACGATTGGCAAATTTATATTTTGCGGCTTGAGCTACTATCAGATACAGTTTGAATTTTAACTTATGTATAACTTTTAATGTATTTCAAGGTTCAATTTGTAAGCATAATCTTTATTCTTATTCAGTTAAGATACTTTATGTGTGAAACCTCCTATCGTTCCTACTGAAACTGAAAGCTTGTAAGTTTTTCCAGAAAAAAGCTTTGAATGACACTAAAACTGTATTGTATAATACATTACAGTTTGAAAGTTTAACAGTACTAAGAGCGCTGTGGTATTTTTTCAATATTACTATGATCAATCTATACTAATATTATAAAGAAGTAAAGTTTGTGTGTTTGTTAAATTGTAAGGGGTAATCTCGGGATCTACATAACCGATTTTATAAATTCTTTCACCACTAAAAAGCTACGTTATTGTGGAGTGTCATAGGCCATATAGCATCACGCAACAACGAACAGGAGCGGAGCAGTAATAGTAAATGTTTCAAAAACAGGGGAAAAGTTATTCCTTTTGAGAGCTTCGTTGCGTGTGCTGCGTAAATATTAATAGTTATGTAAAAAATATGAACTGCAAAATTGTTTCTCCTAAAAAAGTTCTACAAAAATTGCGCGATAGCATGTGTCTATCTTTGGGTTGGTGCACAATAACCATTTTAATGGCAATAATTTTTTTTCTACAATAATGCCACGGGATACCGCACGCGACGAGAAACCTTTCTCTCTCTCTCTCTCTCTCTCTCTCTCTCTCTCGAAGTATTGAATATTAACGACGAGACGCTACGGGAGTAAACGCAACGCGACGGGAATAAATGCGACGGGAACAGGTCTCTTATGTGGCGCAAACGAAGTTGCGCGGGTCAGCTAGTTATTAATAAAATGAAACTGTTAATTTATTAAAAGAACCCTTTAATTTTTTTACATTAAATTTAACTAAATTAAATTTTGAAATTAAGAAAACTAAGTTAACAGCGCAGAACCATGATGTGTCCATCATTGTGACTCAATATGACTTCCAAAACTCAAAGAAATATTAAATCCTTATTCAACCTTAATACTGTAACCTGAAGTCCTTTTAGTATTTAAGCTCTTGATAGAGTTGGAAACTGGTGAAGTTTCAATAAGATGGTCAGTCAAAGACCAAAGTGTCCTTAGGGATTTGGAATTTAACAACTCGCTAATCAAGTTTTAAAGATGTTACTTCAAACTACAGTACAACTTGATGTTAGTAATATACACAAAGTCGTCATCTTGGTAAACCGAGCCAACACACAAACTTTGTTTGTCCTCGGTTGCAGAGCGACGGTTTTAATTTAATTTTTAGTCTCAAGAGTTTTGACTGCCTCTGTGGCGCAGTCGGTAGTGATACCGCCTGCGGCGCTGGAGGTCTTGGGTTCGATTCCCACCGGAGACAAATATTTGTGTGACCCATAAATGTTTGTCTCAAGAGTCTGGGTGTTTCTATGTATAATATGTATGTATTTAAAAAGTATTATAAGTATTAATATCCGTGATCTGATACCCATAACACAAGCAGGTTATTCCTAGCTTACTTTGGGATCAGATAGCGTTGTGTGAAATGTCCGTGAATATTTATTTATTTATATTTATAAGAGTATTGGCTTATAAGTGCTAGTAAATTAACTAATTCTGTGGTTCATGAGATGACTTGTATGCTTTTAAAAAGTTGAGAATCGGGGTTGAACGTTTATTTTGTATGAACAAATTATAACCATGATTGCTATTGGCTGTAGTAGGTAGGATACAGTCTGTTTGGTTTTAATTCGTTTGAGTAAGACATGACATTAGATATCACTAAAACTTACTTAGGAGCCTTGAAGGCCTTCTTGAAAAATTTCGACAATGAGTCGTAACAACTTGTGGGTCGGCAGCGCGTTTCTACCGTCTATGGTATTGCAAACATTAATAGGCTGTAAACCGTGAATGTATACCTAAATATAACGATTAACCAATCGGTCATTTTTTAAATGAACATACATAATTATTAAGTGAATTCAAGTTGGTTTCTAAACTTGGAAATTATTTCATAAACAAGATTTAAGGGAGATTTCTATTATTTAAATGCTATATACATCAACTTATTTGAGCAACTTCTCAGGATAACCCGCTGTCTGTTGGGTCGACGTTGACAGATGAAAGCTTTCTTCTACAGATTGCAGGAAACACGCTGTGATTAAGAAAAGTATTACTTGTTTATTTACATAATGTAACGATTGACTTAGTTTAGCGTAAATCCTCACTCTGACTTTAACTATACAGGGTACGAAATCGAGTCTTTGCTAGGAACGACTCTTAGGATTTTATCAGACAGATAGCTGTCAGGCGGTAGAGGAGACAATATTGCGTTCTTTGTGTTGTACATAGGAGAATTCAAGGGTTCAGTAGCAACTGCACGCATGAACACAGAATGCCAACGTGGAACGCTTGAACACCAGAGCCCTCTCTGTCTGATAGAACTCTTAGTTCTACCTGCGTCATTAAGTTGATATAATTTACCTAAGCCTCAATTGCTTAAATGCTGTAACTAAGAAAGAAAGAAAAATTATTTATTCGGAAGGGTAATGGGGCACACCACCAATATAGGAAGAAAACTTAATCCTAGGCTTAACAAATACATGCATAACTACTACAACATGCGAACATATTATACAATAGAATAGCTTTGTAACCAGCAACGGATTTACTATTACATACTTAAAGCGTCAGATCTCATCAAGGCTATAAAAAATACTTTGGGTCGATCATTGCTTAAATATTAACTTTTCAAAACTGTGGGAGTAAGAAATTGTATTTGGTATGACAATAAAAATCATACATTTTGTAATTCTGCTGCCGATGAAGTTAACTTTAATGAAAAACGATTTCAATTGAATGCCAAGGACAAACTTATATAACTTCTATCTCCTTAAATCATTCTCCATTTCACCAACTTCTCTTATTCAAATTACTTAGCCCACACTCCTAACTTCTAAGCAAGTCATGCATGTAATTATTGGGGAAACGAAAGGTTACTGTGTTTTAAGAGCTTAAAACAGGGCTTGCTGCTAATGGCAATCGTTTGAAGTTTTGTAACAGACGATATTATATCAAATACATATGCCTTTCCTTCTTCTTCTTCTTGTCTAAGTCTTAACTCATTTAAGTGACACATATTTTTATGCACTGTTATTTAAAACCGCATTGGATGGATAATTGAAAATGCGAAGTTTTTAGTAGTTTTGATCAAAAGTGCCCACCCAAATCTTCCGGCGCAAAGCAACCTCAACAGTCAAAGTAAACGGCGCGGCGGTTACTTTCTATAGTAATGAACTTGAAAAGTCAAGTTCTAGATGCTCCTAGTAGTCAATAAAAGGTGAAATAGATGGTTCATAATTTGCTTATCATTTACATTATCATCTAAAAGCTTTTCATCTAAATCTTGTAGATACGTAATATGTATATTATACGGGTATAAAAAGAGTATACTGTATGATTTGCTATCTAGTAATAAACATCATCTCTGCCGAAAGCAAACACGGAGCAGCAATTGGCCAGAAAACTAGATTGAATCACGAATTTATGTCTCTGTTTACGAGATAGATTATGGAACTTAAAGCTTAATTGGTGTTCAATATGGAGTTAAGTTTCATAATTCATACATTTTAGTGGTAAGAGTAAGCCATGATTTCTTTACTACTTTTTTGCTCAAATAATTATTGGACTTATTTAGATATAAAACGATTATGTAGTTATTTGGTTCCTTAAATCTTAGGTACATCAGTCAATCAATAAAAACAGCATAATATGACAGTTCACTGCTAGACGTGGGCTTTTCCTAATTCACACTATACCATACAAGTAATTACGATGTAGTTCTTTGTGGAATCATCATTATCCGAGTATTAATCGCGTTTGCATTCTAAGCTCTCAATTCAGCGACACGGGTCTGGTTTTCTAATGTCAATAGTCTTCTTGCTATCTTCAAAATAAGTATTTAGTTGAATAAATATTTAAAAATTGAATAAACGTAGACGTCACTAGAAACGCGAAGTTCTGAATAGACGAGTACGTTCAAAAATCTAATTCCCCAAAGTTGTACAATATACTAAGAATGGGTTCTCAATCGTATTCAACACTCGGGCGAAAATCACACTACGAAATATGCCGAAATAACCAACAAAACGTCTTCGAAACGCGGAGCACCGTTTCAACGTCAGAATTTGGTTTCAAATGGAAATCTGGACGTGAATTTTCATGCAAATTTGCTAAAGGTGTTATGGTACGGTGTAACGTAGTCGTTAAAATCTCAAAGTAAATTCTGCGGTGACAAATTCATAATGTAAAACATTTTTTTGCTAACGGAGTTTTACTAATCTTCTTTCTAAATAAATACTTACGGGTATAATCGAATCTGTTAAGTTTTATATAGAAGTGTTTCAAAAACTAACTGTTTATTAAATTTCCGTGTAATTATTATAAATGTTACTTTATTATTTACATAGGTATATGTGCGCAGGTTCACAGCGATTAAACAGAAGATTCTAGTGAAACTATTGTCTTGGTTGCTCAATGTACGGACCATTTTATTCGGTGTAAATAAAAGTTGTAATATTTAAAGTGAATCGAAAATCGACAAAGTACAACTTCATGGAGGTTTCAGTACCAAATAACGGCAAAAAAACATATTTGTTGTTTAGGAGCACCTTTTGATTTTTTAAAAACATTTTTAGTATTTGTTATTTATACTGTTGATTGATGGCACTTGGTGGAACCTGCTGCACATATTGAATAACGGCACTTGTACTGTTCCGGCACTTGTAGTTAAATTTTTCTGATTTTGAACACATTAAATACTACAAATGTCATATTAAAGAACTGCAACTGTCAAAATTACATTTGACACAGTTTCCAAATTTACCCTAAAATTAGGAAATTGCTAATTACAGATTTTTTATGAAAATAAATATCACAATCTTATACAGTCAAATTATAGATGTCCAGAAATCAATTAAATGTCAAGAATGCAATAAAATGTCAAATTGTTAATAATCTACTTTAAATGTCAAACTTTAAATGTCTCATAACTTAACTATTACTATTGCATTACTGTCAACAATGTGGGGTACAACACTATTACAGAACCCAGCCAATGGTCAAACAAATAAAATATATAATTAGTACATGTCATTATTTATAATACTAGTAACGGTGAACGATTAATATCCAATTATTGATTCAATATAATGTTTGGGTCGGTATTCAAGTGTCTACTTATTTCAAGTGCCTCAAGAGCAGACATCTTTCTACCTTTATCACATGAGTGTACGGCTCTATAATTTAATTTCGGGTCAAAACTGTGTTCCTCATTAAGGAGGTGTTCTGCAAAATTTGACATTTAAAGTAGTTTATTAACAATTTGACATTTTATTGTATTCTTGACATTTAATTGATTTCTGGACATCTATAATTTGACTGTATAAGATTGTGATATTTATTTTCATAAAAAATCTGTAATTAGCAATTCCCTAATTTTAGGGTAAATTTGGAAACTGTGTCAAATGTCATTTTGACAGTTGCAGTTCTTTAATATGACATTTGTAGTATTTAATGTGTTCAAAATCAGAAAAATTTAACTACCCCATTTTTGGAGAAAATTTTAAAACTGGTATCCTCTAAAATGTTGCAGTACCTACATTGATATCTAAGCGCACGGCAGTGCGCAGGCCAAGTTCTAGCAACAGGCCGAGCGCATGCCGTACTCTATTTACACGAACCGCTTCGACCCACTTTTGACCCCCCTGTAGCTCAGTGCCTATTGCAAGTACAGAAATAAAATTGTACGTACGTATTCATATACTAGAACTCAGGCAGTGTACCAAATTTCATAGATGTAGCTTCAGTAGATCCTGAAATATGACCCTGTGAATATAGCTAATTTTGGCACTGACTGACTCACTCACTCACTGACCGGTCATCAAAACCTCTAGGCCACTTCCAATTGTCCTAGAGTTATGAAATTTGGCACAAAGATCGGATGTTATATGTAGATTATCGAAAAATTGAGAAATTTAAGAAATCGGTCA
This sequence comes from Miltochrista miniata, assembly GCA_933228765.1. Classification (NCBI taxonomy): domain Eukaryota; kingdom Metazoa; phylum Arthropoda; class Insecta; order Lepidoptera; family Erebidae; genus Miltochrista; species Miltochrista miniata. The sequence goes on along the minus strand of OW121749.1, from coordinate 2,819,813 downwards.
AGTGTGAGTTGGAAAAGGGTTACAAAGTTTGTATGGGACCACAGGATTCCTTAGTCGGATCTTCTTCAAATTTTGCATAAATCATCTCTAACATAATTGATGGAAGATGTGTTTCGTATTTTATTGAAATTCATTCCAGAACATGGCTAAAAGGGGGTAACAATTGTTTCCTTCGGGGGGATTTGATTCGAATTTGTATCAATACTTCTTAGTGATGAGAGGACTCTTTTGATTTAATTTACTTTTTATTTTCACACATGTCATGTTTAAAAAGTCAATCAGATAAGAAAGATGTTGTCAATGTTTTGATTAAAGTCAATCAAATGCTCTATACATACAAATTATGGAAATGTCAAAACTGCACATTGAATATTTTTATTCATATTTGTGAAATATTTGGATCAAATCTGTCCAGTAGTTTAGAGATCAGCAAGCATTCTAAAGGATGACTCATGCTAGACAGTGCCGGGTCCGACTTCCGAGCCGAGTGTCGGTCGTAGTACGATTACCGAGCCGGTTGCGTTCACGACTGCTCGGGCGAAGCTCGGCGGCTCTGTATCACTGTATTCATGCAAGGGGCTGTGGCCGAGCCGAGGCGGGACCGAGTTGTTTCTTTTTAGTTCGGCTGTCACTCAGTTGCCACTCGGTTTAACGCATAGATTTAGCGCGAAAAATGCTAAATCTATGGTTTAACGTGAGTTTGTTCATTCAAAATATATATAATACTAGATGACGTGCGAGGCTGCGACCGCGTGAAATTCGGTACCCGTTCCCGCTTTCCGTGGGAACATATTTCCGGGATGAAAAGTAGCCTATGTGTTATTCCAGACTATAAGCTATCTCTGAACCAAATTATAGCCCAATCCGTTTAGCCGTTAGAGCGTGATTGAGTAACAAACATCCAAACATCTTCACAAACATTCACATTAATATAATATTAGTAGGAAGTAGGATAAGTTGATCTTGCTGTGGCCGGCACTCGGCTTGGACCCGGCACGGTGTAGCGTGAGTCATCCTTTTTAGGGTTCCGTACCCAAAGGGTAAAGAACGGGACCCTATTCATGAGACTTCGCTGTCCGTCTGTCTGTCTGTCTGTCTGTCTGTCCGTCAGGAGTCTGTATCTCATGAACGGTGATAGCTAGAGAGTTGAAATTTTCACAGATTATGTGTTTTTGTTGCCGCTGTAACAACAAATACTGAAAACAAAAAAATAATAATATTTAAAGGGGGCTTCCATGCAACAAACGTGTTTTTTAGCGATTTTGTCTTATACATATATTCGGTAATAATTAAGGTATCCTTCTCAATTTAAATATGTAAGCTAATTTGAACATTTCATTAAGATCATTCATTCCCTTTACACCATGCAAATCAAAAGAATACTTTAGGAGGTATAGCACAATCAAATGTTGCTCAATGAAATTAATTTCGTGTCGCCATGATTGAACATTATACGGGTCACATACTAACTTATTTTTCGACTTTCATCGTAAATACTTTTTCTTTAAAAAGTGAACAATGCTTTCAGCAGATTACTTTAGGTAGGTGTACTATTTCAAAGATGCCGTGCGCTTAGATAGAATAGAAAGATAAAGATAGCTATTTCATAGGAAATAGTAAACAAATAGTCCATATTTTAGATTTTTCGCCAGTATAAACAATTTACGTACAAACACACAATTTATGTTGTAGACGTAGATATCGTGTTTATAATGTCATCATTAAAATGTCATCAATATTCTGAAAAAGAAATTAAACATAGAGTTCACAAAATCTTTTTGAAATATATACTGTACCTACCGTAGAGGATCTATACAAGGATAGTTAACACTATAGAGCAACGCAAACTGCCTAAAGACGCGCGTCGTATAACACTATAGAGCAAAGCGAACTGTCTAAAGACGCGCGTTGTAGGTACGATGAGGAGGGGGGAGGAGAGGAGGAGGGGGTATAAAATAATGTCATGTACACATAATGCACACTTTAAAGCAAATTAGAAGAATTAAAAGAAAAAATAGGTACGGTTTCTTAAAAAAAAGTATTGAAATCCCACCAAAAACATCCCTGTTGAAATGGAGGCCAAGTTCCTATGGGCTAATTGTTCGCCTAAAAAAGGGTGGAAATCCAATCCAATGCCAAGTTTAGATGCACTTTAAAATCGATCATAATCATCTTCATCAACAGCCTAATCCACTGGTAAACATTTGCCATTCCCAAGACTCGCCACCACACTCAGACCTCCGCCTTCCGAATCCAGCCACTACCCACCACCACATCCACGTCAACGGTCCATCTGGCCGAAATTCACTTTGCCATACACCCAACTTAAAATATGGTGTAGTTGTGAAAATACGTAGGTACTTACTTGGTTAAAAATATCTAAAATAATGATACTTCTAAATTTTAACTTGGCAGGTTAATTTAATTATATATCTCAGAATAAATTTAATTATACAATTAATCAAGTGTTACGTTCTGCACGAAAACCTGCCAAGTTCTAATTTAGAAGTATCATTATTTTAGATATTTTTAACCAAGTAGGTGCCTACGTATTTTCACAACTACACCATATTTTAAGTTGGGTGTATGGCAAAGTGAATTTCGGCCAGATGGACCGTTGACGTGGATGTGGTGGTGGGTAGTGGCTGGATTCGGAAGGCGGAGGTCTGAGTGTGGTGGCGAGTCTTGGGAATGGCAAATGTTTACCAGTGGATTAGGCTGTTGATGAAGATGATTATGATCGATTTTAAAGTGCATCTAAACTTGGCATTGGATTGGATTTCCACCCTTTTTTAGGCGAACAATTAGCCCATAGGAACTTGGCCTCCATTTCAACAGGGATGTTTTTGGTGGGATTTTATAGTTTACGTTAGTAGAATGATGTAGTGGTAAATAATATGTTATTGATTTATTGTTTTCGAGTAGTTAAGTGATGTAGTAGTCATTGTACAATGTTCATTTGCCTTTGAAGATGCCAAAAGGCGAAACCGGTCAGGTGTAAACTAAATAAATGTTGTGGAACAGTACAAGTGCCGTTATTCAATATGTTTAGTATTTGTCGTTAAAGCGCTTCAACTGTCTAAGTATCTCGGTTCATGAGTTTAGCCTTTTCAATTGAAACCCTAAAAAGTTAATTGAATACGAAGTTTACCCTAGTGTATTTAAAAAGTTAATACAATAACGAATCTAACAAAGGAATATAATGTAAGGAAAGGTTTTGTGCGTAGATAGCAGTTCCTAGCTCCAGGCTAGATGTAATCTAGGGCAATCTAAAGAACTTCACAAATTCATTTTCTAACTTACCAAGAAATACTAGGTTTTTGAAGTCGTTTAAGAATTGAGGTTACCGGACGCCTAATTTTTGTGTAGTCCTAATAAGGTTTAAAGGCTTACGATGTGCTATAAAGTCTTCTCTATTTCTACAGATCCCTAATTTTGATCAATGTGAGGCTACATGAAGGGAAAATTATTACTAGCTTTGTGTAAGAAATAACTTAGCAAAGGTTCTCGAGGGAACATTTGCATTTAAAAACTTATAATTAATAGTAACTTTAGAAACGTATTCTCACGAGCCATGCTCTATAACCCGTAAGTAAGTTAGTAGTAGAATTTATAATGTAGGTACTCGAGAGTAAAATATTCAGCTCTATATTAATAAAGTAATTTTAATTTCCTGCTAAATAAATAAACATTCACGGACATTTCACACAACGCTATCTGATCCCAAAGTAAGCTAGGAATAACCTGCTTGTGTTATGGGTATCAGACCACGGATATTAATACTTATATACTTTTTAAATACATACATAATTATTATACATAGAAACACCCAGACTCTTGACACAAACATTAATATGGATCACACAAATATTTGTTTTCGTTAGGAATCGAACCCACGACCTCCAACGCCGCAGGCGGTATCACTTTGTACAGCTTTGAGACTGAAAAGTAGCTTCCATAAACATAGTGAAATTATCCCACATTTTTTTCTGAGAGCAAGTGAAGTACCTATTATTTTTTACTGGTATAAAAAAAGAATATTTGTAGAACAAATTGTAAAACAATAATATTTGTGTAAGCAATATACAGCCCCCAGCTTAATATCTAACACAAATAAATGTGCTCAAAGGATAAAACTAACAAAAATGTACATACAATAAGCCCACGGGTAATCTTCTACAATAATATTAGTTACAGCCATCTCACACAAATATTATTATGTCAAAATGTAAACCCATAAATATAAATGAGGGCTTAGATTTAACGTTTCGTCGACCACAAATATATTTTTCATTATTTTAATACTTAAATAGTCATCAGGATGTTTGGACTTTTCTTTGATATTATATTTTATTGATAAAATACTATCACAATAAATATGTAACCATAATACCTACAGACATAAAATATGTAATGTGGAAGTCAATACACGAATAGCATAAGACAAGTATCTGGATGATTGAATTGAAGATACAGTACTGAATTTTGGTACCAGCACTTTACGTATGTTTAACTTCAAAATGTTCCTTGTAGTTTTTTTTCCTTAGGCCCAGAATATCTCGAGAGTCTGATCAAGGAAATCCTGGCAGTATTATAGTAAATGGTATTTTATGTGGGACCCTTCTACTACCGCCTATTACGTGGGACAAAAACTAAGGATGAAATATGGACGTATAATAAATTTAACTCTGCCTAACTCTGCGAAAAAAAGGCATGAATTTTCTGTATGTTTGTTTATGTCAATTAGTGTCACTGCTTAATATACTCAAGTCCTGCCAAATTAAAAGGAGAAACACAGTCTCTTGATGTGAATTTTCCGGGAAAAACGTTCCGAAAAATTTTTTTGGGTGTAAGGGGCCCCACCACCACCCAATTTTGGGGGCCCAAGCGACCTCACCTGCACGTGGTGCACCTGCCGAAAAACTAACGAGGCTCCGCGATTTTCAGGTACCCCCATGGTGGCCTAGGCTCCCATGTGGGTGCCAGGTGGTACAAAGTGTTGGTCCGGGGGGGTACCACCGTGCAGCTGTGAAAAGCCCCCCAAGTAACCCAGCCTCGGTTGGGTTGCGTTCGGGGTTCAGCAGCTGCACAGCCGGGCCCGGGGCGATGTTTGATGCAGCAGGGGGGGACCAGTAGGCGCTAAGCGAATTCTAGTGTGGCTGACTGGGGTCGACCCGCCAGCCAGGGAGACCCGTAGAAACGGTTCACCGCTGGCCGCCCGCGGCATAGTACAGGGGCCCAACTGGGACTAACCACCCTGGGAGGCTGCCCCACCAGGCCGCGCATAATCCCGATGTGGTTCGTCGTGCCGGATGGTGACCGGACCGGGACCCGGCGACCACACTCGGGGGGGTACGGGGGCCCTTCCGTCCGGCGGGTCGGCCTCAGTCTCACCACACGGTCATAGATGAAGCTAGCCCCTACGCCTTGTCACTCACTACTGTAGCAAATATCGCTCTGTCTTTACGTCTTCCCTCCAATTCCCAAATATGGCAGCGCACAAAAGAGAAAGAAGTGTCACAGCGGCCGCTGCAACCAGTCCCGGAAACGTTCCGTTTGAGGTGGAGTTCGCTAACATCCGCGGACTCCATGCCAACCTCAACGTCGTCCATCACCATCTGGAGACGGCACGGCCAGCTGTGATGTTCCTAACGGAGACGCAAATACTCCGCCCTGCCGATCAGTCGTACCTTAGTTACCCCGGCTATATCATCGAGGAACTATTTCGAGAAAAAGCTGGGGTGTGCGCGTTTGTTAGGGCGGATGTTTGCTGTCGCCGGCTGCGCTGCCTTGAGGACCCTTCCCTCTCCGTCCTTTGGCTGCACGTAGATCACGGCTCCATGAGTCAGATCTACGTGTGTGTCTATCGATCCCACTCAGGGACAGCTGGGATAACAAGGCTGTTTCAGCACCTCAGCGAGGGGGCTGACGACGCGCAGGTGCGGTTCCCGAACGCTGAATTGGTTTTTCTGGGGGACTTCAACGGTCACCACACTGAGTGGCTGGGGTCCCGCGTGACCGATCCAGCGGGACGGGCCGCCCACGCGTTTGCTCTCTCACATGGTCTGACCCAAGTGGTGCGCGGGATTACGCGCATACCGGACAGGTCAGACCATGAACCCTCCCTGCTGGACTTACTGCTGACGAGTTACCCAGCACAGTACAGTGTGTCGGTTAGCGCCCCACTGGGTACATCCGACCACTGTGTTGTGCGTGCCAGCCTGCAGGTGTCATCTCCTGCAAGGGCAGTAGAGGTGACGCGGCGACTGTGGCACTACTCGTCAGCAGACTGGGACGGACTACGAGAATACTTTGCAGCCGTCCCGTGGAGTCAGCGCTGCTTTGCAGGGTGGGCTTCATCGGAAAGCGCCTCTGCGGTTGCTGGTGAGATAGCTTTAGGTATGGAATACTATATTCCATACACTGATGTTGCCAGCATCCGCAAAGCCCGCCCCTGGTTCGGGCGTGAGTGCGCCGTAGCTGTTCAACAAAAACAGACGGCTTACCGCGCCTGGATCAGGGCTCGGGCTGTGCGCGACCCGAATGTGGCCCAACTCAAGGCAGCGTACAACAGAGCCACTATGTCCAGTAAGAGGGCCTTCAAGAGAGCGGACGCCCAGCGCGTCACGCGGCTTGGTCAGGAGCTCACGTCTCATCCGACGGGCAGCCGTGGATACTGGCAACTGGCCAAAGCCGTGCAGGCCAACTTTTGCAAGCCCTCGCTGCCGCCGCTACGCTATCCTGACGGATCATTGGCTCACAAGGCCCAAGAGAAAGCGGAAATGCTGGCCAATCTCTTTGCGGCTAATTCCCGGGTTGATGACTGTGGCAAGCAACCTCCCACTATCGCCAACTGTGGAACCACGATGCCGGATATTAAAATCCGGCAGTGCGATGTGCGAGCGGTGCTACAGTCACTCGACACGCGGAAAGCCAGTGGTCCTGATGGCATTCCGGCAGTGGTGCTGAAGAATTGTGCAGCTGAATTATCTCCAACGCTAACACGCCTGTATCGCCTTTCCTATTCCTCGGGAGAAGTGCCGGAGGCTTGGAAGGAGGCAAACATCCAGCCGATCCCCAAGAAAGGGGATCGGTCGGATCCGGCCAACTATCGACCCATAGCCGTAACCACCGTCATCTGCAAGGTGTTCGAGCTAATCATCAACAAACAGCTCATGCGCTATCTGAAAGATCACTCGTTAATTAACGATCGCCAATATGGCTTTAGGCCGAAACGATCAACGGGTGACCTCCTAGCGTACGTAACGCACACCTGGGGTGAGGCTATGGAGAGGCACGGCGAATCTCTGGCTATTGGCCTAGACATCGCTAAAGCCTTTCATAGGGTATGGCATGCGTCGCTTCTTTCCAAGCTGCCGGCATATGGTTTATCGCCTCAGTTAGGTTGGTTGGCCAGCTTCCTGCACGGGCGACGTATACGGGTCCTCTGTGATGGTCAGGCTTCCTGCTTTTTGCAGGTAAATGCCGGGGTACCACAGGGATCGGTATTGTCCCCAACTCTCTTTCTTCTGCATATCAATGACATGCTGTCCCTTGGGTGCATTCATTGTTATGCGGATGACAGTACTCTGCATGGGAGCTATTCTGGCCGCCCAGCGTAGGGGCGTTGTGACGTGGACGAAAAGAGACGGCAACTCGTGGCGGATCTCGACCGGGACCTGGGTCGCATTGCCCAATGGGGTTCAGACAACCTGGTCGAGTTCAATGCCAGAAAAACGCAGGCGTGTGCGTTTACAGCTAAGAAGTCCCCATTCCTACCCCTACCCTCTCTTCAGAACATTATGGTTCCACTAAAGGACAACCTGGAGATTCTCGGTATAGACGTCCGGCGTGAGCTCAATCACAAAAACTACATAGAGAGTTGTATTGGGCTGGCCTCGCGGAAACTCGCAGTCCTAAATAAGGTGAGACGGTACTTCACGCCACATCAGAGATGTTTGCTGTACAAGACGCAGATTCGTCCCTGCGTCGAGTACTGTTCTCACCTCTGGGATGACTCCGCGAGGTACTTGTTGGACGCACTTGACGCTATGCAGAGACGTGCTGTCCGAATAATTGGTTGTCCTGAGGTGACGGGAGGACTCGAACCGTTGGCGCAGCGAAGAACCGTAGCGTCCTTGGCTGCCTTCTACCGAATGTATCACGGCGAATGTTCTGAAGAGCTCTTCAATCTGATCCCACCATCACCTTTCCGATCCCGAACAACGCGTGCCGGGCAGAGATGCCACTCATACACAGTGGAGAGAGTCTTCGCCAGAACCGAGCGTTTCAAAAGATCGTTCCTCTGTCGAACTATAAAAACCTGGAACGACCTGCCCGCACACGTGTTTCCCTCATCTTACAACCCCGGGTTCTTTAAGAGGAGCGTGAAGAGGCACATCACAGGGCCGCCAACTTGAGGACCGCTGTAAGAAGTGGCCCCCAATCGCAAGATGCGCCACGGCTATCCATCGTGGCGACGTCAATTTGGCGAGCTGAATATAAAAAAAAAAAAAAAAAAAAAAATCCCGAACACCTGTTGTGTATATAATCTGTTCGAGAATTTTTTTGAAAATTATAAGTATCGACATTTACATCAACATAATATATGTACATTAATATTTACAAATTGAGAAATTAAAATTACTTATATTCTACAGCTTTATGTTGAAAAAAAAACGCAAATAACATAACATAATATATTGTAACATTATTATACATACATACAAAACTACGAGAGCCGATGATGACAATATTCACTCACTATGGAATCAAATTTTAAGGTGATAAATATGACGTCGTCGTTTTATAATCTAACTACATCTCTTACACTTCTACGCTAAAATTATAAAAAGGAAAAATTTGAATTTTCGTATGTTTGAAGTGAATAAACTCAAAAACAACTGAACCGATTTGAAAAATTATTTCACTGCTGGGAAGCTACACTATCCCCGGGTAACATAGGCTATATGTAATTCCCGTGTTCCCACGGGAACTGGAACTCTGCGGCTGAAACTGAGTGACGTCCGCTGGTACATAATAATCGTATCTTGTAACACTCTCATTCCCTGTAGGTAGGTACTTATTTCCAATAACATCCAACAAAATCAAACTTCATCTAACTTTTTTGTTTTTTTTTTTTGATGTGAGGGAAAATCCTCATAGGATGCTATGCCGGACTCTTACCGACTAAAAACCCTCACGTAACGCCCAACAGCCTATGGTTGAGAGCCCCGGGTAAGCCCTCAGGAAGGATGTCCCGTGACTCCCAACAGACCTACGGCCGCCGCTGCGGCCTCGCCCAGGGGGTGGTTCGGGTGCAATCCCGCGTCTATGGGGGGTTTCGGGTGTGACCCCGCTTCTAAGGGGGGGCGTGCGTGAGTTGCTCACGTCACGCTGCCGTCATGGGCCTGCTTCTGTAAGGACGGTGAGCGGCCCTCTCGCCGTCCTCAGACCCCCGGTCATGGAGGCCGATAGTCCTCGGCGAAGACACGTCGGCGGCGCCCAGGGCGCCGACTACGAAACTCGGGTGGGAGAGTCCTCTCCCGCACCCGGCCCGCCGCCTCCTTCGCGAGCATGACCTGTTCGCAGAAAGAGGCGGCGCAGTCCCACTTACTCCCGCTGGAGAGCATGGCTCGCACCATGGCCTCGAGCGAGAGAGTGTCCACGCCCAGACCCACTACGAGGACCTGGCGCTGTTGTGCCCACGCCGTGCACTCCACCAGTGTGTGGAGCGCCGTATCATCGCTGCGGTCCTCGCAGTGCTGACACTCGGCCGTGGTTTCTCGGTGTTTTCGCCACAGATACCTACCGAAGCTACCGTGCCCGGCAAGCATCTGTGTCAACCGGTAGGAGAGAGCACCGTGTCTTCTCTCCAGCCACTCGTCCATGACCGGTCTGACGCGATTGTGGCGAATCCCCCCTTTGGTTGCTCAAGTCGCACCTTCCATGTCTCCACGGTTTCCTGGTGGAGCAGGGTCCGCTGGGCCTCGATTTCTCGAGACGCAGGCCTTTGGCCCCGCTCCAGCGCCTCCGGGCGCCATCTGAACAGTGACGCAAGGGCTCTCGCTTCCAGGTCCCATGGAGGGGTCCCGGCTAGAAGACATGCCGCCTCACCGGAGATCGTGCGGTATCCTCTTATCACCCTGACTGTCAGGGTCTCCGCCCATACGGGAGCCCCGTACAGGGCCATGCTTCGCACGATCCCCAGGTACAGCCTCCTGTAGGGAGCGTTGGGTCCCCTGCTGATGTTGGGCATCAACCGCGCGAGTGCGGCCGATGCTCCCCTCAGTTTTGGGACCAAACTTCGGAAGTGATGTCCGAAGTTCCACCGGCCATCGAGTACGAGCCCCAGATACTTCATCGAGGGCTCGATGCCGATGCTGACGCCCCCTACCTGTAGGCTGGATCCCGCAGGTGGCCCCAAACTTCATTTAACTGATAATTGATTTAGTTTCCGTATCATGATCCTGTCATGATAAACACACCAGAGTTACTATCTTACGTACTATAAGTGTTGACATTCAATTTACTCTATAACATTAAAGCAACCATTTTGTGTCAAGGTTCAAGTCAAATGTAGCCATCGTTGACTTTTGCCCTTTTGTTTGTCAATTAGAAACTACGATTTTGGTAAATTTTCAATTACGGAAACTAATTCCAGATTAAATAACGTATAGCCCAGGGAAATTAGGTGGTTCAAAACTATATAGGTTAATGATTCAATAGGCACAAATATACAGAGTGTGACATTTGGACCGGTTAGTTTGGGCAAGTCTGTAAATATAAGACATACAAAGATCTATTCTTATGAACCATGTCATCGATTTTAGAGAAAAGAATAACTGCATACATATATTTCAAAAATAACTCTTGCACAGTTCGAGATTCAAACCCGCAGGCTGATTACGTATAAAACAGCGATCAGCGATAATTGCGCAATCATTGCGCAATTATCGCACGACTTATCGCTGGTGGCGAAAAAAATGGTATTACGTTAAATTCTATAGCGAATCGTTCGCTAATCGCTACGTCGCACTTATCACTACGAAACTAGCGCCATAAACAATTTCGTGGCGATCACTGAAAACTGGGAACTGTCACATCTGTTGGGCATTTTATTAGTGTATGTGTGTGCTGAGAGACCACTTTTATTTTTTCGGATTTTTGCAGTTTAACTAACAATAGTGCAGAGTAAAATTTGCGAAAATATCTGTAAAGCTTAGTGATCGGATAGAAAGCGCGTCCGAACATGTGCTCGCAGCACTATTGTTAGTTAAACTACAAAAATCCGCAAAAAATGAAAGTGGTCTCCCAGTACACACATACACTAATAAAATATCGAAATCGCTGCCTGGAGGTTGTCAAAAACGATACGTAATACGAAATTATCGCCAGATCGCTACCGCAGTATAGCACAAATGCACTTTTTAATTTACTGATTGTCCTACAGAGGCAGCACCGTCGCTAGTTGGCTATGGCAAAACGATCGTTGATACGTAATACGAAACAGTCAACAAACAGCGATTATCGCGCGATTACCGCGAGATTATCGCTATCGCTTGCCTATTGTAACATACATAATAAGCCTGCCGGTCGTTTCGAAAAATAAAACTTACATTATCTCTATTAGAAAATTTATTGTATAGGTCAAAAGCATAAGCAGTATAGTCTGGCCATAACTGCTGTGCACTCCATGAAATTCATCAATTTTAAAAATGTAAACTGATATCGTAAGATTTGTCCGACGTGTATTAATCGCATGTGTACTCATGCTCTTTTTCCCCAGCTCCTACCTCGCCGCGCATACCTCAGAGAGTGCAGAGCAGTTATGGCCAGACTATACCTAAATGTTACTAACTACAATAAATAACTGGTTTAAAAATCCTAGAAAAACACCCAAAAATAAATTATGGATCGTTCAAGTTGCCTCTATTTCTGGGCTGAAGTGTAAACTATGTGCTTTTAATTCTAATATTCGATTGTAAAATGGCAACTTCACAAATCTTGATAGAGGAAAGTTAATTGTACTATTTTTAGTGATTAAAAGTTTAAGAGCAAAAATAAACACGTCTGGTTTCATCTACCCTTTTTTTTTTTTTTTTTTTTTTTATTTGCTATTATGACTGGAGGAATACGCAGAGGAGTACTTTTTTTAAGAACATTATTATGATGGACGATCTTTTGAAACGCTCGGTTCTGGCGAAGATTCTCTCCACTGTGTATGAGTGGCATCTCTGTCCGACACGCGTTGTTCGGGATCGGAAAGGTGATGGTGGGATCAGATTGAAGAGCTCTTCAGAACATTCGCCGTGATACATTCGGTAGAAGGCAGCCAAAGACGCTACGGTTCTTCGCTGCGCCAACGGTTCGAGGCCTCCCGTCACCTCAGGACAACCAATTATTCGGACAGCACGTCTCTGCATAGCGTCAAGTGCGTCCAACAAGTACCTCGCGGAGTCATCCCAGAGGTGAGAACAGTACTCGACGCAGGGACGAATCTGCGTCTTGTACAGCAAACATCTCTGATGTGGCGTGAAGTACCGTCTCACCTTATTTAGGACTCCGAGTTTCCGCGAGGCCAGCCCAATACAACTCTCTATGTAGTTTTTGTGATTGAGCTCACGCCGGACGTCTATACCGAGAATCTCCAGGTTGTCCTTTAGTGGAACCATAATGTTCTGAAGAGAGGGTAGGGGTAGGAATGGGGACTTCTTAGCTGTAAACGCACACGCCTGCGTTTTTCTGGCATTGAACTCGACCAGGTTGTCTGAACCCCATTGGGCAATGCGACCCAGGTCCCGGTCGAGATCCGCCACGAGTTGCCGTCTCTTTTCGTCCACGTCACAACGCCCCTCCGCTGGGCGGCCAGAATAGCTCCCATGCAGAGTACTGTCATCCGCATAACAATGAATGCACCCAAGGGACAGCATGTCATTGATATGCAGAAGAAAGAGAGTTGGGGACAATACCGATCCCTGTGGTACCCCGGCATTTACCTGCAAAAAGCAGGAAGCCTGACCATCACAAAGAACCCGTATACGTCGCCCGTGCAGGAAGCTGGCCAACCAGCGGCATAACTGAGGCGATAAACCATATGCCGGCAGCTTGGAAAGAAGCGACGCATGCCATACCCTATCAAAGGCTTTAGCGATGTCTAGGCCAATAGCCAGAGATTCGCCGTGTCTCTCCATAGCCTCACCCCAGGTGTGCGTTACGTACGCTAGGAGGTCACCCGTTGATCGTTTCGGCCTAAAGCCATATTGGCGATCGTTAATTAACGAGTGATCCACCAGATAGCGCATGAGCTATAGTATTTGTGCCCCACGTAATAGGCAGAGAGCCATTTGCTGTTTTAAATTGGATAGACGTAGGTTGAGGATCTGTAACTACCCATATTATTTAAATTTTTCAAGTCGCCCTTAAGCCCTGACAACCGGTAATAAAGGCTAACAAGCTCTCCGTAGCACCAAAACGCTTGTATAAATAAATGTCACAAAGTGTTCACCCATCTGTGAATCAATCATAGTGAAAGATGCTAACTGCAGTGATCATTTACAGAATACTAAGTAAGTGTGACTACACCACGAGCATTTTTAATTCATTGATCAAACGACTATTTGTATTTATTTGATTTGCTCTATAATCTGCTCCTGTCAGACTGGTATTATAATGACCCGTAATGTACTGAATTTATGAGAACCAGTTCCCGTCAACCGTTGCGGTAATCAAACCAGATATACCCAGAGGGGAACCTATAAAAACTTCAAATATATATAATACTATGAATGTTGCGAACCACACTAACGATCACTGAATAAGTATGAGGGAATATTAAATGACTTTCACACTATGAGAACTTTTATGAATTGGTAACGTGGATTCACGACAACCGATATTAAAATTTAAGAAGCTAATGTACTGCGACAGGGGAGTAAGGAAAACTTCAACCGAGCTAGCGATCCATGGCGGCTGGTGCTAATATTTTGTAGCGTTGTAAGAAGACGTTTTTTTGCAAGTACTTACTTAGTATTTTTTTCAAATCATTGAAAGTGAATTTCAGGTAATGTAACACACACATACAACCCTAAGGCGAGAAACTAAACTGCCATTAACTATTCCACTTTAGACAGCGAATTCATAACACCCGTCAAATGAGATAATCGATGCGAACTGTTCAAACAGGCGTACCTACATACACTAGATCAGCCGCTAATATCGCTGGGAGCGAATGAAACACTCGATTGATTACCGTATATCACGCAATTACTCCGATTTAATGAAAATGCTGAAATCGTACCCAATGATCGAAATTTGACTCATTAATTTCACTTCGTTGAAATACTGGCCAATTTTGACACTCATCTGAAAATTTATACATTTTATTGAATTTGTAAACACATGAGATAGTCTACTATCTGGCCCGACTGAAATATATCAAAAGTAATGGTTCATTACAGTAGTTGCTTGATCTATATCTATATATATAAAAATCAATGTCACTTTTTATTGTAATTTTATAACTCAAGAACGGGCTCACCTATCCAAACCAAATGTTTAGGCTTTGTTTGGACTATTTACTAGATGGTTTATGTGAAGTTTGCACAAAATCGGTCCAGCATTTGTTCATTTATCACGCAAACGAAGTTGCGCGGGTCAGCTAGTCTATTATAAAATTAACAAAAAATTACTGGTGTAATGTAATTTTTGTATAAATTAAACTACCAGAGTTCATACTTTAACCTTAAGAAAGGGATGGGGCGCATACGAAATTTTATTTTGTAAACATTATTATTTACTAGGTTAGTGCCCGCAGCTCTGCCCACGTAAAATTTTGTTCCCGCTCCCGCTTTCCATGGGAACTTATTACTGGGATTAACTCTAAGCGTTAAAAATAGTTTATATGGTATTCCAGACTATAATCTATTACTGTACCTATATATATCAACACTGTACCAAATCTCAGATCCGGTTAGCCGTCAGAGTAGGAAAGAGTAGCCATCATTCAAATATCTACACATCCACACTCACAATCTTTCTGCATTTATTATTTAGTAAGATAATGCAAAAGTTTGTTTTGTATGGCTGTGTGGATGATTACAACGCTCTTACAACTGATTTAGTTCGGGCTTAAACCTGGTACTGAAGTTGTCATAAATACATAGAATAATTTTTATCCCCGCGATAAGTTGTCAACGGCTGCGAGAACGGCGACAGAATTGCACGCGGGTAGAGCCGCGGGCGCCATCTAGTATAGCATAAAATAGCAACGATTTTCTAAAAATACAAATACGGAGCAATCATAACTTTTACGCTTTGAAAGCATTATAAACCAAGTTAATCGAAACAATTTCGTTTACCTAGAACATAAAAACGCATCAAACAAATTTCACCGACCACATTTTTCTAATCAAACGATTTCGACGTGCGGACTTCGAAATTAACTCCACTGATCGTGTGATTGCACTGAAATTCATTCCATAGTTCGCTATTGGATTTATGAGTACGACGATATTCGTTTGTGGTATAAGGTTTTAAAATAAAAATAAGCGGTTTGTCAAACTTTACTCATTCTCTGGGATTGTGTTTTTAGGGTTCCATACCCAAAGGGTTAAAACGGGACCCTATTCATGTATCTGCACTCTCTATCTGTATGATAGACTAAATTGTACAGTGGGCTATGCAGGATATATAAGTTCCAAAACTGCTCCATAGTCTGTGCCAAAGCACAGAACTTGTGCCTTCAGAGGGAGCTTCACCTACTTGGCCACTCGCTGTTGGAATAATATTCCACCTCCACTTCGATCCCTGAAATAAAAAAGTACATTATTCATAAACTTAAAAATTACTAGATGGTACAACAAAAATCAACATAGTCTTTAAAACAATATTTACATACTTACATATGGAGGTATGTTCCACAGTGAGACGGTGGAGTGGCTGAGCTCTGTCAGGGAGGGACTTTTCTAGTTTATTGATATTTAAGTTTGGGTGGGTAACAGTATAAAATAGTTAGGTTTGTTATGTGGTATTTTGGATTCTGTGCACTCTTCATTATAAATTATGTACTAAGTAGAGTTATTGAAAAGGTGTTGCAGTTGTGTTCTTTGTATGTTTTCTTTGGAAAGCTTAAATGTTGTGCACCTTTGCAATGATGACGCCATTTAAACGATACTAGGTTGTAGACGAAAATCAGCGCTTGGTGTGGAAAATCTCTGCATCACAGCATTATGCTGAGAAACGACCTGCTTTCACCAGTTACGAAACAAATCGATAGCCACTCTATCGATTTGTTTTGTTGTAAAGTATGACACTGTATCTGCACCTATTATTGTTCTTGTATTAGTGATTGGTTTGGGTGGTGGGATTTAAAACTTATGTTAGTACATGAAACTCTACAATTTTCTCTACATGATTTGAATGATTTATAATTTTAAAGCTAAATTATGTTCGACAATTTGTGATGTGACACTGACAACTTATGTAACTCTGTTGACAGTTACCTACAGTCAATCATATTTTTTTTGTTTTTTGGGATGTACGCTTTTGTTACTGCAGCTGGCAGCATTGTTTTTCTTTTTTTCTTTCTAGTATATACCGACATTTCACCTAACAGTTTTTTGTCTAGTGTAATAGGTGTTGAGCCTATTGCCGTATTTTTTTTATTTTTTTTTATTAATGCTAACTAAAAATGTCAACGGTATAAAATATCTTATTATAATTGCGATGAATTATTAACAAGCGAATTGTGTGCATAAAAATCATAAATCATTTATTGCGTGAAACATGGTATCTTTAGATGTTACATTCTTATTAGAGGTCAGCATGTCCCGCAGATTCATCTGCATGCAAAATTTATACAGATACATTAAGAAAATACATTAAATAACCATAGAATAAGACCAAATAAAATTACTTAGTATATAAGACATCGATGTCAAATACCAATTACCAATATAAAATGTCAGTTATTTATGTCAATTTTAATTTATAAATATCAATTTTACCCTTATAACATTTTGCTTTAAAAGGTCGTGAATCGAGCACTCGTAAAATACTCGATTAGGTATAATTTTTTTTTTATTTGTTGAGGTATCACAAGCGTTACACATAATTATAGCCTCTACTTATATTAATTTACAACTTAAAAATTTCTTTTACATTAATAATGTCATAACAATAATATCAATTACAAATACAATATGTCAGAATAAGATTTAAATGTCAAAGTGTAAAGGGTTTACAATATTCATGTTACTAATCAATTACATATTTGTTGCATTTAGAATTCTGAAATTCTTGTACTGAATAAAAACATTTCTTAAGAAGCCACTCTTTTAACTTTCTTTTAAAGAGAGTGGTTGGGTGTTCTTTAATTTCGTTAGGTAGAGCGTTATAAATATAGCCACACATAGCGAAGCAATTTTTTTGGTAAAGGCTTGTTCTAGGAACCCGCTGAAGTACTATTCTATCAGGATTTCTGGTGCATCTTGGAAACACCTCTTTGGCTCTAGTGAACAGTGTAGAATGTTCCCTTACAAAGATCGCAACTTGGTATATGTACATACTGGGGAGCGTCAAGAGTTCTAATTAACCAAATAATGGTCTGTATGAGTGCCACGGCGCCGCGCCACACATGGCTCTGACAGCCTTTTTTTTGTGCAATGAAAGCTTTGGCTACATGAGTAGAGTTTCCCCAAAGCATCAAACCATAGTTAAGTACAGATGCAATATATCCATGATATGCCATTAAGACCGTCTTGGGATTTGAAGTCTTCCTAAGCTTTGCCAACACATAGACAAACCTATTGACCCTGTTGCAAACCTTATACACCTGAGCTTTCCAGTCTAAATACTTGTCCATCATTATACCTAAAAAGCATGTTTCATCAACTCCTTTTAAAGCATGTGTCATAATATTTAATATTGAGTTGATTAGGTTTTTTAGCGTAAGTATGAAATTGGATGTATTGTGTTTTACTTAGATTTGCCTGTAAATTATTATTGTGGAGCCATTGTATTATAGATTTAATTGTGTCATTTATGTCATTTAAATAATTATCATTGGAATAGGAAGATGTCAAGAGAATTAAAATGTCATCTGCGAACAACGTACAGGGATAGGGAGTAACACTGGGCAAATCATTGATATAGATCAGGAATAAAATAGGACCCAGAACACTACTCTGAGGTAACCCAGAAACATTAGTTCTGGAGGAGGATCTGTGCCCTTTCAAATCCCGCCTGTCATTTAAATTCATCAACTCTACACATTGCTCTCTATTTTTTAAGTATGAGTCAAGCCATTCGTGGGCAAGACCCCGTATACCATATTTGTCAAGTTTGTTTAATAGTAGTCCATGGGAAACCAAGTCAAATGCGCTTTTCATGTCAAAGAAGATAGCAGTCGTTTGTGTATTCTGTGTGTCTAGGCTCTCTAAGACCTAAGAAATCAAGTTGAAACAAGCTTGAGTTGTTGATTTTCCTTTTTGGAATCCGAATTGCTCAGCTCGCAAGATGTTATGTTTTATAACAAATTTGGATATTCTCCTGTACATAGCCACCTCAAAGACCTTTGACATAATAGGTATCAATGTGATCGGTCTATAATTACTCAGTAAAGTTTTGTCACCTTTTTTGTAAACAGGTTTAATAATAGATTTTTTAAGCAAGGTGGGGAATTTGCCTTAATCAAAGGATAAATTTATTAGGTAAGCTAAGATTGGAGCTAGACAAATAGCACTGTTCTTTAATATTCTAGTACTAAGCTCATCATAACCTACTGAATTAGTATTTTTTAGTGACAGGATAATCCTATAAACTTCATCGCAGTCGCAAGGTTCAAGAAAAATGCTGTTGCAAACACTAGGTATATCTAGCATATTTAAGCCTCGATCTCGAAGATCGAGGGAGTTATCCTGTCTCAAGTGAGTTTCTACAAAGTGATCGTTGAAAACGTGGGCCATCGCTTGTGGGTCTCTGAGAAGCTTACCCTCAGCACTTATTGCGTAGATTAAATCCTTGAATAAAAACCCCCCTGTGTCCTTTTTGATTATAATCTGCCATGACGCTTTACAAATATTTCTACAGTTAATAAGTTTGTTATAGTAGGGGAGCCCTAGAAGGGATTTCGGGATTTACTAAAGCGCGACAGATTAATATACACGGGGATACCTTGTACCCGGTTAAGTACCTCCACAAAACATGAGGCCCATATATAAGGCCGCCCGTGAAGGATACAGGATCAGATTAGTAAAAAAAAATTGACCATCAGAAATTCTCGAGCGCGTCAGATTAAGGTAGGGTGAGTTAATTACATCCTAAAAAGTGTATATTCCACTAATCTGACAATTTGAGAGTGACGTAAAAAAGGGGAGGGCAACAAAGTTGTAAAAAAAAACGTCATCTCGACATTCTCGAGCGTAGCTAAATTTTTTTTTATTTTGAGGGAAATAATTCAAGAATAATGAAAAATATATAATCTGACGATTTCCGCAAGCCGAAATAACAAAAATTCGTCGATAAAGTTACACTATGCGCCAAATATCTTTGCGTCTACGAACTTCGTTCGTACTACTACTACTACTTACTTTAATAATAGTATAGAATTAATATTGACCTATTCACATCTATGTCCTGGAAATTACGCAACAGCATCGATAAAATGAATTTTTAGGCTTAGTACTTTTGTTTGCGATTGTACCTGCGTCGATCGCCACCAAGCTGGTCAAAAGCGGTTGATTCGTTCGAGAGATATCGTGAACGAAAGAAACCCGAAAAAGTGTTTTTTCGGGATTACTCCGAAATTTGTGGTTCGATGATAAAACTGCGTCGAATGCCGCCAACCGCGTGAAAATCGGTTATCCATTCAAAATTTATTGCGGTTTGAAAATTCCAAAAATAGTGTTCTTGGTTGTTAAAAGTCTGATAGAAGTTTCATAACTTCTATCAGACTTTCGAGCTGAGAGAGTTCAAATGCATAGAAATATTATTTCTTTGAACTCAGCCAGCTCAAAATATCACATAAATTCTATTTTGAGCTCAAAAATGTCATAAGTACAATTTTAAGAGCCCAGGAATGGAATTAGCGGGAAGTTGCAGGGATGGCCTTTAAGGTGAACCGTTTTTCTATTTTTTTTTTGTCAGATCAGGCCAATCCCTCTAGATAATCGTCAGATTATGAGACAGTACGTTTAGAACATAAAGATGAACCATATATATCTTAATCTGACGCGCTTGAGTATTTCAAAATGGCGAATTTTTTTTGCACATTATGAAAATGGCCGTGAGTTTGCGTCCCATCGAAATCGTCAGATTAGTGAATGAGAGCTTTTTTTTGGTGCACTTAACACTCCCTTAGAAAATCTGACGCGCTCGAATATTTTTTTTTTGTTTTCATTTTCAACCCTTAAATACAACCACCCGCATCTGTTAGCATGATGATAGCAGATTTCAGATTAGCATACGTACATTATTAAAAATACGTAGGGAATTGATGCTATCAATATCTGACGCGCTCGAGGATGTCCATGCAACAGTTTTTTTTTACATATTTAAAAATCTATAGCCGCTTCCCCCACCGATGTAAAGGTATATATCATATAACATTTTTTTCTTCATATCATCTAAGCTTTGCATCCCAATAGGTCTCTACGACGCTCGAGTAAATCCCCATTTAGCATCGTGGGCTCCCCTACTATTATGGTTGCAGTTTTTAATAGATTCAAAAATACTACTTATATGTTGAATGGAGAGGCGCAGGACAAATATAACTTTGCCTCCTAATATTATAATTTTTTTTGCACATTATGAAAATGGCCGTGAGTTTGCGTCCCATCGAAATCGTCAGATTAGTGAATGAGAGCTTTTTTTTGGTGCACTTAACACTCCCTTAGAAAATCTGACGCGCTCGAATATTTTTTTTTTGTTTTCATTTTCAACCCTTAAATACAACCACCCGCATCTGTTAGCATGATGATAGCAGATTTCAGATTAACATACGTACATTATTAAAAATACGTAGGGAATTGATGCTATCAATATCTGACGCGCTCGAGGATGTCCATGCAACAGTTTTTTTTTACATATTTAAAAATCTATAGCCGCTTCCCCCACCGATGTAAAGGTATATATCATATAACATTTTTTTCTTCATATCATCTAAGCTTTGCATCCCAATAGGTCTCTACGACGCTCGAGTAAATCCCCATTTAGCATCGTGGGCTCCCCTACTATTATGGTTGCAGTTTTTAATAGATTCAAAAATACTACTAATATGTTGAATGGAGAGGCGCAGGACAAATATAACTTTGCCTCCTAATATTTCCCGCATCATTGCCATTAAAAATAAAACAGCTCTTATGACGGATAGATAAAAAGGAACCTTTCCTTTCAAAAGGATGTGCATGCGCTTTAATACTCTCAGTATCAAAATAATGTTCGAACAAAATACTAGTAAAAATGGTTTAGAATTTTCTCATTTTTATGGTGACTTTAAGTTAAGTTTTGAACTTTACTTTACCGTTAGTAATTATTTTTCAATTCGTAGCTTTGTGTGTGTGTGAAAACCAAAATTGTTGTTTTCAGAAGTTGCAATTTCCTGGTTGTTTCATCGTTTAAAACCAAACTAAACGCCCGACTGTCACCAATTTTAGCGTTATTTCAAAGTCATAATACTCTACAAGCAGTAAGGAGTCTTCAACGATCATAGGAACGAAAAATTCAAGCCCGAAACGATGGTTACTACGTACTATCTACGTCTGTAAGCATTTGCATTGCCAGCCATCTAAAATGTAAGCGAAAAGTCGGGGACGGATCCACAAAAGTGCCACAACAAAGTAATTATAACTTTAGATTTATTTGAGCAACCTTAATCTTCTGAATTACATATCCGTACGAAATTACGTATCCATATATAAATATCAATACAACAATTCTGTGATCGGGTACTTATATCATAAGGAATCTAAAAGACGTATATCAAATACGTCATCATTTAAAATGTCGCACCGGAAAAGGAACAGGGGTTTCTTCGAAGTAAATCTACTGCGAGTACATTTATCTTTTGCAAAAAGAATATAGGAATGATACATTTTATTAATTTTCCGTGTAAGGGCAATATTGTATGTGCACTTTTTCTTCAAATAACTAATATTGGTCGGAAAGATGCTGTGTTCAAGTATGTGGTACAAATTGTAATATTTTGTGTTATGTTTAAGTTTTTAGAAATATAAATTTGTCAAACTTTACTGTTCTGTGGTTACATTTTGAAACTTTGGAATATCTAAGTTTAAAATTTGATGACTTTGTTAGGGTTTCTTTCAAATAGGGTAAAACGGGACCCCTATTTAATTACTAAGACTTCGATGTTCGTCTATCTGTCTGACTGTCACTAGGCTGCCTCGTGAACCGTGATAGTTAGATAGTTGGAATTTTCACAGAATTTTTGTTTTTTGCCACTGTAACAGCAAAAACAAAAAGAAAATAATATTTAAGAGGTTATTATTTTCTTTTTGTTGACAAACATTATATTTTTGTAAGTATGGCCACAAAAATGGGTTTAATAATGGATTTCGAAACTGTTGTTGCTTTACAGTTAGTAGGTATGCCTGAATAGAAAATACATATGAACAAATTCTCAAAAACACAATTTCCGCCTTTCGCAACATTTCAAAATATTTCTCCTTTATGTCACCTAACAATGCCTTCGCCAATGAATGCGAGTCAACGTAACACGTCTTACTGAAAGATCTCAGATTATGTAGCTGTTACCTAAAATTGAACTTTGTAATCAAAGCATTAAGAATAATTTTTGCTAAGACTCTTTGAAATTTTGACTCTTGAATGTAATCTCCCCATTTTAAGCCAGAATTCCAAACGTCTCATTGACGATTGAAACTCTTTGAACTTGTATTTAGCGTGTCAGTGCCAAAAGGATTAGTAAGTAGACATTTGCCACTTTTTTACCAAACTATTTTTTTCTTTCGTACATTCGTAGCAATATATTTGTATCTACGGCATTAAAATTTTCCCTTAGTGTCAGTAGTACCTTTTATGTAAGTTTACGAAATTACAGTTACGAATGAGGACTAGATGAATCTATTTGTAGGGTTCTGTAGGGGTGTTTCCCAATATTTGGATGCACAATAATGTATTTCGCCGTAATTAGAAATAAGTTCTGCGGATATGCACAATTGCACATACAATAGGTATCATTTTAATGTTTAATGCGTTTATGAATCATTACAATAAAATTATCTATCAGAGAAAGTCGACATTATCATTTATTAAGTACTCACATCATCCTAGCATGAGCAATCCTTAGCATCCAAATGTTGAGAAACACCCCTACATTTATGGTTCTTGTGGTCATTGAGAAATCCGGCTCGAAGGACCATAAATGTAGGGGTGTTTTCCAACATTTGGATGCTAAGGGTTGCTAATGCTAGGATGATGTGAGTACTTGATAAATTATAATGTCGACTTGCTTTGATATATGCTTTTATTGTACTGATTCATAAACGTATTAAACATTAAAATGATACCTATTGTATCTGCAATTGTGCATACCAGCAGAACTTATTTCTAATTACGGCGAAATACATTATTGTGCAACTTGCTTGTACAGGTTCTAATAGTCATTAAGGGGAGTGGTTGACAAAGTTTGCGAAAAAGAGGTGCAAATAAAGACGTTCTTCTCGGTATTAGTATACGAAAAATAACAGCCAAAAGTAGATTTGAAATCTACAAGATGTGTTCCAGAGGATGGTTTCATCAGAAATTGTGTATTTATTATAAATAACTAGTAAAACATCACTGAAATAGCCCATAATTTTTTGGAAGAAGTCGTTGTATGACATCTATTTATTAATGAATGATAATAAAATTTATATCAGAGACTAAAAAAAACATAGACCTCTAAAATGGTTTTCTTCAATTTTGAATTAGTATAAGTTTTAATTAATTATAACTAATAATGTATTCAAAGAATACATCACGTTGCTTGCTTCCCCGCGCTCGCCCGAAAATCTAGTGCGGGGGGAGTCGTGTAGCTAGACGGACGTGTGTCGCTCTGGTCTGCAAAATATTCTCGTAAAATGTTATATTTTCATTCATGTACAGAGTAATGCGTGCAACAGAGCCAGAGCCCGAGTTACGCAATGCATGCTGCATTACATGAGAATATAATGCATTTCAACTTATTTTTCGTATTGTTTTATTAAATTACTTCGAAAGTTAATCATGCTTATATTGTAAGCGGTACTTAATCATTTCAATATAAATAAATGAAGAAATATTTGTGGACATTCCCACAAAACTTAAGCTAATATAACCTTGTGCTAAGGGATACTATAATATAAGTATTTTCATCAATTATCTACTGATGAAAATACTTATATTATAGTTATTATTAACACACTGCTTTTTTGAGACACTGCTCTCAACCTAAGCTGAAAGAATTGACTCTTTTAGCTTATTACGTCTTGTGGGTCGCCACAAGTAGGCACCATCTACCGGCAAATTGGTTAAGGTATAAAAGTGAATAAAGTGAGTGCCCGCCGAGTTTCTTGCTAGTCTATATCTATACATAATAATAAAACTGTTGAGGGTCGAGAGTCTGAATATGGAAGCTATTTAAAAAAAAAAGAACACGTTCTCTAATCGATACCTACTCAAGCCAAAATGAAATTTAAAATTTTCATGTCGGTCTGTATTCCGAATACGTATCACGCCGAAACTACTGATTTGAATGAAAATTGATCCGAGGGAGTTCAGGAGTTAGAGACATCTCAACTTCTCTAAACCTAGAATTCAACCTAGGATTGCTTCACACAAGTTTCAGTGCTGAGGGTTTTGTAGTTCAGGAATTAGAGATATCTCAACTTTCTCAAAACCTATAATTCAAGGGTTCCTTATATTGTGACGGTAAATCTAAACAGGCGTGTTGGCTGAATCATAAAAGAGTTTAATGATTAAGGCTGTTGTAAAATAATTCTGTCCGCGCCGAAGTCGGGGACTGAATTGTTTTAGAATAAACTTAATCTTTAAGCTCTTTTATGATAAAGCAAACAGGGCCGTTTCACACGCTGCTTGATGAGTCTGATGAAGAAGTGCCTCTCCTTTTGCAAACCTTATGTGACGTAAACGAAGTTGCGAGGGTCAGCTAGTTTTACAATATGCTTAATCTTTAAATTCGTTTATGATTAAGCAAACAGGGCAGTTTCACCCGCCGGTTGATGAGACTGATGAAGAAATACCTCATGTTTCATACACCTTAAGTGTCGTCAACGAAGTTGTGAGAGTCAGCTAGTTACATACATACATATGGTCACACCTTTATCCCCGAAGAGGTAGGCAGAGGCATATTATTATGTCCCCACATTTCAAGGGTGTAGTGGGGCCCTACCAACACCATCGGGCCCAAGTCAACCTCACGTGCAAGCTCGTGCACCTGCTGAACAACGGACGAGGCTCTGACGGCGGCGGTCCATTTCAACACGGCGATGGGCTCACCACCTGTCACGTGGGACCGAATTGTACACGGTGAAATGTGGGCCGGTATAGGCCTCTGCCTACCCCTTCGGGGATAAAGGCGTGAGTGTATGTATGTATGTATGTACATTTCACCTTTTTAGAATTTGTCCCACGTAATAGGCTGTGAGCTGTATTGCCGTGTTGAGATAGACAGGCGCAGGTTGTATCTGCCTGCTGTTAAAATTAATCAAACCGCCAAAACGGCCTTCAACTTCGCTTAACGACTGCCATTTTACGTGCAACCAGGACCAACGGCTTAACGTGCCTTCCGAAACACGGAAACTACGCTCAAATAACTGTCACAAAGTGGTCACATGGATGGTCACCCATCCAAGGACTGGCCATAGTGAATGAGCTTACTACAGTGATCGCTTACAGAACACTAAGTCCGCGGTGCCACGAGCGCTTTTTATTTATACATAACTAGCTGACCCTCGCAACTGCGTTTACGTCTATTTTTGTTTGTTTGTAATAATAAAATTAAATGAAATTTTGTTCCAAAAGTAACAAAAATTTTAAGCCAGTGGATTTGTAATAATTTAAGTACAAAACAATGAATATATCTTATTCTTATATGTCTGTGGAATATATGAACATTCGTCTTTGTGAATTCGTCACATTTAAGTTTTACGTAATGATCAATCACATTTTTTGCAGTGTATTTTACTACACTTAAAAACAAAGGAAAATTGAAATACAAACGTTCCTTTGTTTTTAATTTACTTTTCGCCTCTCTCTGTAAAATAGAGTGCAGAGGGGCTTATGGCGAGACTTTGTCTGTAGTCTGTGACTCTGTTGCATTAAACTACGTCACTAGGTCACGTGGATCATCTGTTCAAAGTTTGGAATAAAACAAAAATGACAACGTCAATCGGATTGAACTCTCACAATAAACGTTTTAGAGAGGGGCAGTCGGGTGAGACCGTCTCACAGCTTTTTGTTTATTTGGTGAAGCGAGGAACGCATTTCCGCTACTATGTTTCTTCTTCTTTCGTGGTTCTTTTACTCTGATGTCTCTGTAGTTGCGCTACTCTATGTTAGCGAGTCATATCGCCCATTTGCTCAAGGTCGTTAGCCCTGGGTATGGCCTTAAAGAACCTTTATTGTTTAAGCGTGTCAGTCCGTTTGCCATGAGGCAGTTTAACTCCTATTCTGGAACGTTGCCGTTAGACGACACTAGTTCCGTCGCGGAACAACTGCCGCGGAACTACTGGGAATGAAGGGATTTGGCGATACAGTTTATTATGCTACCTTTTCCACATGTAAACTAGACTGCTGTCGGAGGTCGTAGGTTCGATTCCCATCCAAGAAAAATTTCTTTGTGTGATGAGCACATTGATTGGTTCTGTGTCTGGGTGTATCCCATTGGACAAGCTTATATTAGTCTAATTTGGGCTAGATGATGTTGTGTGAGAATGTCCACAAAATAATATTTATATTTAAATATTTTATCCAAACATACTATGCATATTTCTTTGTATTGTTACTAGTACTAATCTGTTTACAAAAAACGAACATAATCCTTGGTCAGATACAGATAACACCAGCAGGTTAACCTTATCTTACTTTGAGACCGGAAGACTGTAAAAACAAATAACACAAGTGGCTGATAGTATCTCTACAAGAAATATTACAGCGTCCAATGTCGATAGTAATTATTACAATAAGTTCACGTTGCGTCAGCGTCGTCAGGATTAGCAATGAAGCATCATGATGGATTATAATGAATGAGAGGAAATGTTGTGTCCGCCTTCTGAGAAAATGAATTGAAGATTTGCGGTGATGTACGAGAGTTCGCATTAGTGTTTTTGTTGATGGTCAAAGATTATCATGTAATAGTTAACATAATAATATCTGTAAGGTTCCGAACCCAAAAGAAAAAACTGAAAAATAACATGCAAATTATTAGCTTTCGAAACTTATAATGAGTGGGATGATTTTATAAATATTTATGTAAATGTAACATAATTACATTATAACTTCCTGGGGTACCCTTCGGAGGGCTAACCCGGGCTCCCAATCGTAGGCTGTTAGGCAGGATGTGTGAGGTTTTTTAGTCGGTAGGAGTCCGGCACAGCATCCAATAGGATTTTCCCTCACGTAAAAAAATCACCTCACGTAAAATGTGAACTTTTCGGGGTCAAACCACACTGCGAGATATTATAATTATGCAGTTAGATGAAAAAAGTAAGTGATTCTATAGGTAAGGTGATACTTACTTATGAGCGATACTACGTGATTTCTAACCCTACCACTACAATAACTTTCATGTTCATACAGTGTATATTATGGAAGAATTCATTATTTTGTTTATTTTTCTGAGAGTTTAGTATCTTTATAGACCGAGATCTGCATTAAACTGGCTCACCTCCAGCAAAACCACCTTTATCTTTACTAAAATGTTAGTGCAATACCCTTCAGAAGTCGTGCATTGTTCTGATTAACGATTTCTATAGTAGGGGTGATGTTAAGCTCTACAAAAAATTTTAATTCACTAGGTTTCATATTTTATACAAAGTCATAAGGATCCATAAAAATTCTTTACTTTCTTCAATCTTTTCTTTTTGTGTGGATGCTAGGTCGAATTTCTACAGACTTCATCCGAAGCATGATATTTTACAGCCCAGGTATCAATGCAACTTTTTATTTTCATTAGAAAATTAGGAATAGTAGCTTTTTTTTAGATTTTTTAACGTGGGGGAAAATTACTTAATGGATACTTTGCCGGACTCCTACCGACTCAAAAACCTATCGTTACGCCCAACAGCCTACGGTTGGGAGCCCCGGGTAAGCCCTCGGAGCATATTCGATGCAAACAAACAAATCTTTCCCCTTTATAATATTAGCATATAAATGGACAAAAAGTGCGGAAAACATTTGTATGTCGTATACCTACTTATTTTCTTTTTTTATGGCAATTTTGAAAATCTCTTTTTATTCAATAAAAGTCAGTCAATGAAACAGCAAGCGCATTTAAATATAGATAGTTCGCAAAAAAATTTAACATGTTGATTTATATTTCAAGTTGTTTCAAAAATTGTTTCTGATTCAGTATTTTTGATGAAGTTTTGCTGTTGATAATAACGTATTTTTATTAAACAGCGTTTACGCAACACTTTTAGCGAATAAAGAAACTTTAAAACGCTTCGCAACTTACAAAAGAAATTACAGCAATCAGCTCAAATTGTCGGAAGTATATAAAATTAATTACGCGCCGCTTCTTAGCAGCCTCAGAACGCAACCTCGCTTGTTCCTTAACACAAGGTAAACTTAGGCAATAAATTAATTGTGAGAATATAACGGATGGCTACAAAGCCTCTTATTAAAATGTTAAACCTATTAATGTGGGAAGAAAATTCTTAAACGATAAAGATAATACATTAGTCTTCACTTTAAGCTTTAATGTATTCATTATTGTGATGATAATCATCCCTGATTTTAACGACTGGATAAGTTTGATTTTTGATAGTGTATACTCTGTTATTGGTACACCAAACGACAATATTATAGGGACGGGCAAGGGAGGGTATCTCCTTTCTAACCTTTATGGAATGCCCCCCTTTACTGCCTTCTGGAATTCCGTGCGTAGTTTTTTTTTTAATGGTCCTTAACCAAAGGGTAAAAACGGATCCCGATTACTGAGACTCTAGTGTCAGTCTGTGCGTCTGTCTGTCTGCCTGTCTGTATGTGTGGCCGTCTGTCCGTCGATCTATCCGCAGGCATCACAAGGCAGTATGTCTTGAACCGTGACAAGTAGACAGTTAAAATTTTCACAGCCATACAGCAAACTTGCTGTATTTTAATACGGAACCCTCTGTGCAAGAGTTGGACTTTTATTCGTCCGGTTTTTGTTTCATTTAATCGTAGCTCCCAAATGGTTTATTCTTTATGTGAACTTGAGACAACTATATCG
Organism: Miltochrista miniata; assembly: GCA_933228765.1. NCBI lineage: Eukaryota > Metazoa > Arthropoda > Insecta > Lepidoptera > Erebidae > Miltochrista > Miltochrista miniata. Next base: position 2,790,367 of record OW121749.1, on the reverse strand, counting down.
TAGAGGTCAATTAGAAAAAGTGCAAGGGCATTTTTTGATCTATGGACATCCAGAATATTTCGTGTTCAGTACTTATTGTTAAATAATATAACCCAAGTTTTTTTTAATCTTCATTGTACAGACACGATCACTTTACAAATTTTTCCCGTACCTAATTTTAGATTGTATGACGAGTTGACGGTATATAAACCGCGAGATTAATTTCCTTAGTACCTACTGCAACACCGGTCTTAAGTACATGGTTTCCTATGGAAGCACTCAGAACATTCTTTTGCCATTTTTCACTGCACTACAAACCATAAAGCAATCTTTCGTAAATGGAATGCAAACGACTAACATAGTGACCAATATCCATATAATTGAAACCGTCTAGCGGAAATTTACAAACGCGATTGTAACTCACATCGTCCTTACAATGTATCAAAGTCAGGCTGGGTACCAACGTTCTACGAGGAATTTCCCTATTTCACGCTAAACTGGATTCTTTTCTTATCAGAATATTTACCTTACACATACGAGAAGGCGCAAATATTGTATTTGTTCTGTGGAAGCGTTTTTACTTTGGTGCAAATATTTATTGTCGGTACTCGCTTTCTGAACGAATTTTGATGCAGGGATATAAAGGGTGTCTCAATAAGAGTGCACTTTTTAAATTAAGTGCTATTTTTTGCAAGTGGCGACTCTGAGATTTGACAGCTTACACATTTATTAGTTCCAATTAATAAAAATGGAGCGCTTTTCGAAAGAACAACGCGTAATAATTGTGAAAACGTATTACAGAAATTTGGAAAGTTATGCTGAGACCGCTCGCAAACTACGAACAATTTTCAGTCGAGAAAGTGCACCTAATGTGTGAACCATTCGAAAAAAATGAAGAAACTGGGTCGGTAATGGACAGTAAGACTCCTGTGCTTCTGTTGTGTGCGGACGGCATGTGGTTTCAGCAAAACGGTGCGGCGCCACCTGCTACACCGCGCATGAAACAATTCATTGCAGCAACGATTGCCGGAAAAAATATCTCAATAAATTCTGATGTGAACTGGCCACCAAGATTTAACTCCGTGTGATTTTTTTCTTTGGGGTTTTCTCTAATCGCAGGTTTAAGCGAATAAACCAGAAACAATGCCTAAGCTCAAATCCGAGATCCAACGAGTCATCGGTGCGATACAGCCTCATCTGTGTGAAAAAGTCATGAAAATTTTCATGAACAGAGTAATGGCCTGCCATCAGAGCCGTGGAGGCCATTTGACGGAAATTATGCTCCATACTTAATCGGAACATGTATTTTTGACAATTCAATAAAAAAATCACAACTCTCTCAAAAAAATATGTTTTTATATTAAAATGAAAAAGTGCACTCTTACTGAGACACCCTTTACCTACATATGAAATTTCATAATGTCTTAGGTATTTACTGTTTGTTCGTGTTGTCAAAAAGTTCAAAGCATAGATATATTTTAATCATAGAAGAGTGCGTTGACGGATATTCTGAGTGGTAATGGAACTGTGATTTCAAAAATGCCTGCGTCATAGTTTTGATCGTGAATGAACACTATGTAGTAACACGGAGGTAGTCGGAGGTGGGATGTTTAATTAATTAAGCTTTCTATAAATGATGTACTTACTATTTCATTTCAAACACAATTGTATGATTGTTGGTGAATAAATAAAGGATAATGCTAAGGGTTACCTTTTTTTAACGTGAGGAGAATCCTACATGCATCCATGTAGGATTCTCCTCACGTTATTGCCGGACTCCTACCGACTGAAAACCACACGTATACTACCTAAAAGACTGTGGTTGGGATTCCCAGGCAAGCCCTCATAAGGACACCCCAAGAAGATGAGGTTACCTTGATTCTCGAAGATGGTCCGTAAATGAAAAATCTCTAGAGGTTAATGGGTAAGCTAAAATTAAACAGGTCATTATAATTATATGTATATTGTGAATAAATCCTACAGGAATGTAATTACACTGCTGAAATTCTAACTGTAAAGTAAATAATAGAAACAAATGTTTCGGTGGGCACCGTTGCAGTTGTGTAAACGTTTTGAATCTAGCCAGCCGTAATAGTTTGTTTGTTATTTGCTCAACTGAAAACATTTATTTCCTTACCATAATATTTATTATGAAAATGCTAACATATTAAAACGATTAAACAAATGGTATTACTGATTCATAGATATTTTGCACGGAAAGTGAAAAAACCGGCCAAGTGCGAGTTGCACTCACCCATGAAGGGTTCCTTAGCAGCAAGTAACATAATACAAAAGTTTTGTAGTTCGTTGTAACTTTGATTGATGTTTTAACACGTTCGCAGTGGTAGTGACTTTTACAGGCGAATATTGCGGTTTATGACGTATTAAAAAAAAACTACCTACTCGATATCGTGCAAACCAATTTTCGTTGGTAGCTTTTATGGCAATGTATATTATATATTTTTTTTAGATTTATCATTCTCTTAGTTAAGAAGTTAGAGGAGGGGGGCACATTTTTCTACTTTGGAAGTGTCTCTTACGCAATCTATTCAGTTTAGAAAAAAATGATGTTAGAAACCTCAATAACATTTTTGAAGACCTATCTATAGATACCCTACACGTATGGGTTTGACGAAATAATTTTTTTCAGTTTCAGTTCTGAGTATGGGGACCCCCAAAATTTACTGCTCTTTTTCTAGTTTTATGTTAAAATCTTAATGCGGTTCACAGAATACAGCTAGTTACCAAGTTTCAATGGCATAGGTCTTAAAGTCTCGGAGAAAAATGGCTGTGACACACGGACGGACAGACAGACAGACAGACAGACATGACGAATCTATAAGGGTTCCGTTTTTTGCCATTCGGCTACGGAACCCTAAAAAGACATGGTTTTCTTATTCTCAGTTTAGCGGGAACGTGTTTCTGAAGTACGAATTTTATTTTCCACCTCCAAGTATAACCTTATCTATACTTATAATAAAACTGTTGAGGGTCGAGAGTCTGTACATGGAAGATATTTTGAAAATTTTAATTGCAGGGTGTTCTCTAATCGATACTGAAGCCGAAAATGTAATTTAAACTTTTCATGTCTGTCTGTCTGTCTGTCTGTATCCCGGATAAGTATTACGTCGAAACTACTGAATCGATTTGAATGAAACTTGTTATTTTTTTTTTTTTTTTATATTCAGCTCGCCAAATTGACGTCGCCACCAGCCTGATGGTAAGAAAGCAGTGGCGCATCTAGCGAAATAAATAAAATAAAATAAAATAAAATAAAATTTATTCCCTTTGAAATTTTTAAAAAAATTATTTAGGTTTGTCAAAATTTTTGTGACTCTACCGGGGGTTCGGAAATACTACAGACTGAGAAGAACACCCCAAGAAACTCAGTCTGGTCCCTACTCTTCTAGTATCTTAGTATCTAATACAGTTTTTTTTTAATGTAGAAAGGAGCAATTCGTGTCACTGCCAGGCAGCCTTGTCTTCTAGAAAGTCTTTAATGCTATAATAAGCTTTCTGGCACAATTTAAGTTTTATTAGTTTTTTAAATTTATTAACTGACAAACCTGTTATGGCTGTCGGCAATGTATTGTACATTCGAATACAATTGCCCGCAAAAGAATTGCTTATTTTATTAAGCCTAAATCTAGGTACAGCCAATTTATTCTTATTTCTTAAGTTTAGATTATGGATATCACTATTTTTAATAAATTTACTGTTATTTTTATGAGTATATAATAAGTTTTCATATATGTACTGTGAATACACAGTAAGTATGTTGATATCCTTAAACTTTTCTCTTAATGACTCCCGAATCCCCATACCATAGATAGCCCGGACAGCCCTTTTCTGCAACACAAAGATAGATTCGATGTCGGCAGCGTTACCCCATAATAGTATGCCATAGGTCATGACACTGTGAAAATAGCTAAAGTAGACAAGACGCGCTGTTCTAATGTCTGTCAGTTGTCGGATCTTTTTAACGGCATAGGCTGCAGAGCTCAGTCTGCCCGAGACTTTCTCGATATGAGGCCCCCACTGCAAGTTGGAGTCTAACTTTATGCCCAGAAAGACAGTTTCATCAACCAATTCTACTTGATCATCCCTAATCTTAATACTGGTGTTAACGAGCCTAACATTTGGCGATTGGGGGCCACTTCTTACAGTGGTCCTCAAGTTGGCGGTACAATCTGAGCTTATGTTCCGAGGAAGGTTCTAGGATACTTTTTAACACGATATTTTCCGCGGTTCCTTCAGGAGAGGGGATGAAAGATGAAATGGTTTTTCAGCTGTAACTGCGCATTGATTTTTGGCGCTAAAAATTTTTTTTTTGCACCAAAAGGGAGTACTTTAAGCATTATTCCACACAAGTTTTAAGGTTGAGAGTTTTGTGGTTCAGAAATTAGAGGCATATCAACTTTCGTCAAACCTAGAATTCAAGGGTTCCTTTGAATGAGAGGGTAAATTAAACGGACGTGTTGGCTAAATTATAAAAGAGCTTAATTTTTTAAGGCTGTTGTAAAATAATTCAGTCCGCGCCGAAGGCGTGGACTGAATTGTTTTAGAATAGCCTTAATCTTTAAGCTCTTTGGGCCGTTTCACACGGTTGATGAGTCTGATGAAGAATTACCTCTCCTTTCGTACACCTTATGTGACGTAAACGAAGTTGCGAGGGTCAGCTACTTTTAGTATAAAAATGTAATATATCTGTTACACGCTATATTACATTTGCTTGCTATTTTTTTACCTTTTAGTATTGGTAAAAGAAAAAAGCTGTTATTTGCAGATTTCGGTCTTCAAATCGTTCAATCATGTGTAACAAAAGTTATTCAACTGTGCTGGACGCCAAATGAGATCTGACTACTTACAGCGATTTCGTGTGTTATTATGGTTCACTGAACAGTAACATTATAATTATGATTCAGTAAACTCTCCATTTCAAAATTAAAAGTATTTAAAATTCTTCTTATCTCTACTTCGCCTTTTTTAAATATTTAATTAGGTAGCCAAATTGACGCCGCCCGCTTCATTAAAAGTCATAGCGACATCATGTCACAGTCTAGCAGACTATTGACAGTGGTTCCTAATTTGACGACCCCTTGATTAGATAAAGTGTTTATTTTAATCTAAAAAGTTTTTATTTTAACCCTAGAATACTAATATAAATTTACCATCGCTTAATACTAACGATCGCTTGGGAGGCTACTTTTTAAATAAAACCAATTTATTATATTAGTTGTTTATTATTTTTTTATAAAAATGACATTATTTAACAGGTGAAATTGTACTTTTTCAAAAACTAAACTCTAAATTCTTCTTTAAAATTATCATTAGTCATAAAATGAGACTTAAAACTTACAGTTATGAACATTTTTTCTTATAACATCTCTCGTCTTTGAACAGTCTGGTGAAAAAAAAACTTTTAAATTTCTACATTTTTGGTATCAATATTATTATTCAAGATATAAACTTTATAAGACTCTAAATCAAACTTTTGAAAACATCACAGTTTTGTCTATAAACTAATTTCAAGTCAGCCTTAAATTTTTTGTCACAGGAACTTGATTGGAGATTGATTTTCCAGCCAAGCAATAGTTTTTATGGCATTTAGCGCAGTAAGAAAGTTCAAAGTCTTCTACTATAATATTTTGAAGGTCTTCCAGTTGGAATGGCATGAAAGAAGGATCTGCTGCGCAATCGTCTGAGTCATAATGATCGACTTCCAGGTAGTCCAGTTTCGCTGTCAGAGGTCTCATTTAGTAAGGACTCGGCTATTTGTTCATCGTTGAGATCCATCTAAAAAGAAAATAAATATTTGCTGAGTTATAACATGGCTACATGCTAAAAAAGCGCAAAACAATAAGTAACGAAAAAATAAATAACTTACCATTAATACTAATGATCGCCTCCCAGGCGATGCAGTAACTTATATTTTGAAAACGAAGCGTCCGCGACGGGCACGACTTCGCTGACATCTGTGGCGTGGTGTATACCGAATTGGCGCGAAAGCACAATACGACTCGGACGCGCGTTTTTTAAATATCCGGAAAAAACTGACCGCGTGCGGCCTGTCAGGCGATGTTTAGTATTCTAGGGTTAATCTATTTTTATATCTGATAGACTCAGCGGTCAGTAAGAGTACCTACCACAGATCGTTCAAAATAAACTGAACCGCCACCGGATATTGGTTCGATATAAAATTACTCCGTGACACGTGATCCGGGTGTAAACGCTGCAGAATTGGTTCAATGTAAAGAAGCGAAGCCAAACATGATGCTGGAGCGAGATGCAACTATCGCACTGCGGGGTCGGTTAAAGTGTTTTGTTATTGCGGATATTGGAAGGAACTTTTAAGTACCTACCTCTAAATGCGCTTAGATTTTTTAAGAATTAGAAAAAGTGCTTAGTAGTATCAACTGGTGACAGTTTTCTCTCTCAGCGAATAGTATTGCTATTCAAAGGGGAATGCTGCTAGTCTTTAGGGCACAATGTCACGGGGGCCTTCTTTAGGTTTAAGATAGTAAAAATGTAAATATTATTATGTAATTATGCTTGACTGTAATTTTTAACAATAAATGTAATTTCTAAACTTTAAGAACATTTAAATTTCGTTGGTATTATGTGCTACCTATGTGTTTCTAACCTTTTTAAGGGCAATATCACATATCAATGAATCCCGGCTGCACGTAGGAAACGGTGTCACGTTCCGCCTGAGCCGAGTAAGCAAGCGAGAGCGCGAAATAAGCGATAGAAAGGCATGATCGACCGAAGCTTTTGGCTTGTAAAGTATCTTTTTAATTTCCACTCTATTGGCCGATTAGGTTTATGTTTTTAGGGTCCCATACGCAAAGAGTAAAAACGGGAGCCTATTACAGAGACTTCGACGTCTGTGGTCTGGCTGTATCTAGTGAATCGTGATAGCTAGAAAGCTCAAATTTTCATAGGTTATGTATGTTTGTTATCACAATAATAACAAATGCATACATACATATCATCACGCCTGTTTCCCATCGGGATAGGCAGAGACTACTTTCAACTTGCTACGATCCTGGCATACCACTTTCGCTTCAAGGAAACTTTAATAAGTGCTTTTATACATGCTCGCTGGTTAAGGGTACTCTTGACCTGGCCTTTTTCCAACATGTCGTAAATTTGATTACCATGCGTACGCCGAGGGCGACCCCTACCAGTTTGCCCAATCATTATCGTCTAATAGATCTGTTTAGTCAGTCTATTTTCATCCATCTTCTCCACATGTCCGAACCATCTAAGCATCCCTTTTTCTATCTTTGTCACTACATCTTCAGTTATATCACATTGTTTTCTAATCACGCTATTCCTTTTTTTGTCCATTAATTTTACTCCAGCTATACGTCGCAGATTTATCATTTCCACTGCATTAATTTTATTTTCATGCTTTTTCTGCCACACCCAACATTCACTAACATATTTAAGTGTAGGGATAAGTACATCCCTATGCACAGCCACCCTTACCTTCTTAGACATGTTTTGACTGCTCATGAAGGTATGCATCGCCCCTTTGACTTGATTTCCAGCCAAAACTCTTCTCGCAATATCCTGGTCACACTTTCCATCTCTCGTAAATTTTGAACACAAGTATACAAATTCTTTCACCTGTTCCACTCTTTGCCCTTTGATAATAATAGGGCAATTCATCATACATTCCTCTCTTTCAAAAACCATTACTTTAGTCTTGTCTACATCACTTTCATTTCTCTACCTTTTAGCGCCTCATGCATAATATTAACCATCAACTGCAACTCCTCCGCCGATGAAGCTAAGATCACCTGATAGTCAGCATATAGTAGGCATTTGATCGACAGCTCATTCAGTTTTAAACCATACGCAATTCTTTCAAACAACTGTCCATGTACAGGTTAAACAGTCACGGTGACGCTACACAACCCTGTCTCACACCCCTTTCTTTGTTATAGAAGTCCGTGCAAGCGCCGTTGATCCTGACACAAGCACTCGAGCCCTCATAAAGAGATTTCAGTGCTCGTATCAAGTTACTGCTCACCCCGTACAAAGACAATGTTGACCACAGTTCATTCCTCACCACTTTGTCCTATACCTTCTCTAGATCTACAAATATGCAATAGACCTTTTGACTTTTCGCCAAAACTTTTCTGCTGTGCATCGTATGGAGAATACCTGATCCGTGCATCCCCTTCCTTTCATAAATCCTGATTGAACATTCCACATTTTTCCTTCACTTTCATTCATTACTCTTTTTAACAACAAATACTAAAAACAAAAATTAATATAAAACAATAAAGGGATGCACTCCATATCTATTTTATAAAAATAAGTCGGGTTTTCCTTCCTGACGCTATAACTCCAGAACGCAAGTAAAGATTTCCACGGTTTTGCATTCGTTGGATAGGTCTCGGGCTCCGTGAGGTTTATAGCAAAGAAAATTCAGGAAAAATTTCAACAGAAAAGCGGGAAAATCATTTTTCACATACAGCGCCATCGCGGGCGAAGCTGCGGGCATCAGCTAGTGTCACATAAAACCTGCGTCATTTTTTTGCCGTTATTTGGGACGGAACCCTCTGTGCGCGAATCCGACTCACACTTCTTGGCCGGTTTATTTTTATAAAATTATCACAAAAAATTATCATCCGTAAACTAACTTTACAGGCATAGCGATATAAGAAGACATAACGAATTTTACTAAATCTTAAATTATTACAAGCAGTAAAATATTTATAGAATTCAAAGAAAGTACGTAGTTGAAAAGTGATCCATCTATTGCAAGAGGGAACCAAACATTAAGTGGACTAGAGTGGACCAACTGTTCCAAGTGTTTAAGTTTGTCTCTCGAATTAAGACGAAAGGTTTATAATTTCTATATGTAAATAAAGCCGCGAGTTATTTTAGTTTTATCTCTCATCCAACGTTATCACTACAAACTTCTTGAAACATGTAACAATCCATACAATCAAATTTACTCTTATTATTGTTAGCCGTGTCTGGAAAAATACGATAATGCTTTTAAATCCTAATTTTAATACTCATCTCTGGAAAAATACGGTAATGCTTTTAAATATTGTCTTGATTTAGTTTCTTCTAAGATCTATTTTAGTTTAAGCTTTCATTCAACTTTATTACCACAGATTTCTTGAAAAAATATAAAAACCCCAATAGCTGAGCGAATGACATTGCAATCTTTACAATACAATTTATTGCAAGTACATTGTAGAAACCACAAATCCTCTGGAAGTGAGGATAAAAGCGTTTATTTGTTCAGACTAATGCACATTTTATGCGGAACCCCGCTTCTTATGACTTACGTGACGTAATTTGATGGTCTGAGTCAAGAGTTTATGCGATTGAGTACTTTTCCTTCGATATCGTTACATTGCTATGAATTCGCTCGCGCTGAAAACTGAAATGTCAAAAAAACTGAAAATTAATGAAGTACATAACAAAAAGACGGTTAGAAAATCGATACAGCGTAACGAAGATAATTTTTACGAATGCAGCGGCACTGTTTCGCCTTGTTCGGAGCACTCAGAATCTGGAAAATGTACAAATATTTCCAGTTGCAAACGCTTTGACTACTGGACATTGGCCCATCCAGAAGTCGTCGAAATGAAATTTCACTTTCACTCTTATAGTAAAATAGGGGTGTTTTCTCGTGGTCCCATTGTTTCGTCCCACTAGTGGGACACAGAGGGCGAGTGGTTTCTCGTGGTCTCACTACTTTTAGCTACATACGTGCACGTGTTTCTATAGCTAGGCTAGGGATGCGCCTATAGTTGAAAATGATTTTAATAACTTTCAAAACAAATGAAGTCTATTGAGAGTGGCCGTCAAGCTGGAGGTTCAATTAATGTTCCTTTACACGCTCCACTTGTAAAACCTGGGGCTGTAAAAGAAAGTAAGTATTGACAGAATTTAAACTTATTTTACTCTCAAACGCAAACTATTAGATATTATGTAGACATCACTAATAAACAAAATAATGAAACTCTTGTAACTTACACCTACTGTTCTCAAAATAGTGAAGACGAACAGAAAAGGCCTGCTCGTAAAATTCGGACCGTAAATATGAAATGAAAAGAGAAAAGATTTTTGTGAATAATAAAACATATTATATCTACATATCATAATGTCATGATTGCGTGTTATTTGTCTTATGAGTTTTGGTGACCAAAGAGGCGGAATAAATCCCTCAAATTACTTTTTATATAAAAGAGGGTTTTCTTTAGATTATTCTTAGAGAATTAGAAATTGTAAGAAACAACCTTCGAACTTATCTACTAGTCCATACAATTAGTACTTACATAGTTTGTTTTCTGGGGATACCGTTTCTATGAATATATAATCAAGCTTTTACAACAAATCATCACAAAAATCATTCATTAACTCCCGACAGAAATCCGAACGCGGTGTTATAAGTTTGACGTATGTGTGTTTGTGTGGCATCGTAGCTCCCAAACGGATGAACCGATATTGATTCAGATTCTTTTGTTTGAAAGATGGGTTATGGGAGAGTGTTCTTGGCTATGCTTTATAAAAATCGGTTAAGTCATTTCTAAGATATGATGGGTGAAAGTGGTGATGAAAAATTAAATGTGTTCTAATATACTACCCGTTCGCTCTAACTTTGCCGCTGGCTTGGAGGCGTATACCCGAATTGTTAATTAGCCGAAGTAAATTGACAGTAGCTAATATCACTTCGTCATAGAAAATACGCAACATTGTATGAAGAAGTGACATTAGTTATTGTCAATTTACTTCGTCTAATTAAAAATTCGACTTTAGTATGGAGCCGAGCGGCAAATTTAGAGCGAACGAGCAGTACTCTTGTTGGGTATCAAATGAAAGGTCATAACTTATACATCACGATACCGCAAGTTATAAAAATCTGTTCAGCCATTCGAAAGATATGAAGAGTGGAATGTATTTCTAATTCTGTAACCACACTTCGCGCAATTAGCATTAACTTTATACTAGGAAATATTCTTCGATTTGATCTGATCAAACTATATTATTGTAATTTATTAGATACTCTTGCTTTTTTAACGTATCAAAACACGATAAGGAATACTTTGTTTGATTGAAATCGCTCTCGAAAAATGCGAAATATTGCAAAAATCTTAACAAGTAATGTACCTTTTTTATCAAAATAAATAAGTTTAATTCTCATAAAAACTTGTCATAAAATAGATATTGCCTTAGGATTTGTCAAGGTCGAACATTGCAGCCTTAACTCTGAATAATTGTTGATAGACATTATACGTATGTTGATATTAAAAAACCCCTAAGTATAAAAACTTTATAAAAAGCATGAAATAAAAAATTTAACTAAAAATTTAAAAAAACACCCGACTTACAAAAATAGAACAATAAAAAAAAAGTAAATAGTAAAAAAATAACTATGATATCATGACCTATCTACCCTAAGTATTGAACCTTATTATTATTGTAGGTAGCTATATTATTTTCGTATTCAAATTTTTAACTAACAGTTTGTCTCGTCGGGGGGACCGCTCTATACCTAAACAATTGAGCATATCAAGGAAGTTCAAAAATATTCAACGAGTACTTACGCGCAAAACATCTACAGTTAGGATCTTGCGAGAAAAACGTACGATTAGGTTATGATTAGGTGAGCGGTCCCCGACGAGACAAACTGTTAGTCAAAAATATGAATACCTACGTAAATAATATAGCTACATATAATAACAATAAAGGTTCTATACTTAGGGTAGATAGGTCATAATATAATAGTTATTTTTTTTTACTTTTTACAGGTTTTGTTATTGTTCTTTTTTTGTGAGTCGGGGGTTTATTAAATTTTTAATTTAATTCAACATTGCTTTAAAATAACAATAATTAAAGTAAAAACACACAGATTTGACTCAACACACTTGTAAACTTGAAATGTTAACATACAAATTAATACATCTGCTATAAAAATTTGTAAGAATTGACGTTTTAGTACTATAGTGACATTTGAACTTTGCTAGATGTGAGTTAATGAATTTTGAAATGATTTTATGCTATTTAATAGTTATAACATGGTTATTGACTAATTGCCACTCATAGTCTCTGTGATATTTAGCACCAATTAAATATACTAAATAAGGTCTTTCCTGGTCAAAAATGAATTTCGGGCTTGTAGCAGACAAGGCTTACATTTGATGAAATCTCTGTACCATGATTATTATGTCGTGCAAAATGTCAGGTCTCACTGCCTAATTTGCACAGAGTTTTTACCAAAAGCGTCCGCCAATTTCTTTCAGAACTTATCTTTGAGTTTATACTAATGGGCTTCGAGAGATCAAACGCCTGTCAAATGGTCGATACTGGACCCAATGTCAATCTAAAACGAAATCACAGCATTCCATCAAATGGTTTTTCCACCTAATTAAACATCGATATGACAAGACTTCGTAGCTTATATTCTGTCACAAAAAATCAGGCCTAATAGACTGGTGCCTAACGATTCGTGTAACTCGCGAGTTGTTGGGGTCTAAACGTCCTAATTCTGATCCATTTATGTACATACGGAGTTGTGTGATATTTTTTTGGTATAATATGAGTATAAAGTATTGCGTATAAAAATGTGTTATAATTTTTATTCTGTATTTTTTTTTAGTTTGACTGTTAGATATCTAATCCCAATTAAGTTTGTTTGGAGGAAGAAGAGTTGCTATAAAAATTACCCTCATCAGACGGGTGAACTCAGATTTAAATCTATACTAATACTAGCTACTGCCCGCGGCTCCGCCCGCGTGGAATGTTGTACCGGTCACTTAGGGGTATGAAAAATAGATGTTGGCCGATTCTCAGACCTACTCAATATGCTCACAAAATTTCATGAGAATTGGTCAAGCCGTTTCGGAGGAGTATGGTAACGAAAACTGTGACACGAGAATTTTATATACTAGACTAGATTAGAAAGAGGAAAGATTTGATTGTTTGTTTGTTTGTTTGCATCGAATAGGCTCCGAAACTACTGGACCGATTTGAAAAATTATTTCACTGTTGGGAAACTACACTCTTTCCGGTGAACATAGGCTATATTTTATCCCGTATTCTCACGGTAATGGGAGCCGCGCGGGTGAAACCGCGTGACGTCCGCTAGTAAGGGTTTAAAGGATTTAATATTAAAAATGTGTCACAATTTTTATATTCCTTTGAATATATTTTTATATTATGTGTATGTATACAGTACGTGTGCGTAACAGGGACTGTACCTTCATTTACAATATTCAAATGAGGTAGCCATCAGCATAATTAATTAGCCGACAGTTTGAAGTCCATGAAACCGGGAGCCGAATCCATTTCACACATCGCAAAGTTTCGTGTCAATATTGTGCAGAACAACTGATGGAATTTCAATGTGCTGCTGAGTCAAAATACACGAATTCCAATTAAAATTTACAGTTTTAAATGGTTTATTTTAAAATTAATTTTTAGATGTGCCTTTAATGTCGGTAGGCTTTTTTGCTATCTGTTCGCTTAGATATTGAACAGATTTATGATGAAGGCTTATTTGTATAATTCGTTACATCAAAATTATAGTACAGGAAAGTCGAACTGTAACGTTGTTGTGCGGGTCTATGCTTTAAGAATTCAGTCTGCACAAAATATAGTTTTATAAACTGACAAAAAATATTTAATGAACTAAGTTACATGTCATATATCATGTTCAGCGCTTCATACATTGCTGAAAGTTCTAAGCGAGCGCAAGAACATCTCGTCAGGCCACAGCCTTTAGGCCACTACAGTAGCAACCTCCAACTAAAATTTACGGGTACCATCGGGTCACAGCGAGTGTGATGCCGTAATGATGACTGACAAAGATTGGCGGTTACATTGGAGTGAGATAGAGTTGGGTTCCTTGTCCCACCCAGTAGAATGGCTACCAGACGCCGCACAGTGGATCGATTCATACAAATCGGCGGACATAGGAATCTTGAAAATCTTTTTACTGAATTTTAAAAAACTAATGATGCCAATGTGTTTATCCTAATAATTGTAGTCGAAAACATTACTACACAATTTTGATTAGACTTCAATTTAAAAAAATATTCGACAAAAACTGATTTCAATGTATGGAAAAGCACATTCAAAAAGGGATAGCTTGCGATTTTCTTGTGTTTTCTTATTTTAACGCTTATAGTGACTTTTAATGGGTAGTTAGCAAAATATCTGCCAAACATTTTAGGTACCCCTAGGCACCCCTTTGGGAGCTATATGACAAAATATCATTTTTCTTGTTTTCTTCAAGAAAATGTGTCTAGTTCATTTTTTTACAGTTACAATTGTTAATAAACTACATTTTAGCTTAGTACTGTCCCACCCACATAAAAAATAATATGACTAGCATTCAGGATCGGGAGTTTTTGAGAGATACTTATAAGCAGACGACTATAATTTTTTCCTACTTTTTTAGCAACATTTTTGTATTATACATATAGTGATTTTTCATTATGATTTGAAGAAAATAATGTATTAATCAAATAAAACAATAACGTTTTTCATAAAACATATGTCATAGTAATAAAATTACAAAAACTTACTTTTAAAAAAAAAGTGGTAAAAATAATATCTTAAATTAAATAAAAATATAGAACAAAAACGACTCAATTATCATGTATGTACATAAAATAATCAAACAAAATTAGAATTACATAAACTTTAAAAAATAGTTCCTTAAAATAAACTAAAATATATAACAAAGACAATTAAATTAAAACTATGTACATTAAAATGAAATAATCAAACAAAATTAGAAATATGTAGACAAAAAAAATAATGATCCGAAGCTTCCGTTTCTAAATCTTCATCTGCTTGCGCAGAGCCTAACAATTTATCAGTATCTATGAATTCCATTTCAGAAACTTCAAGAATTAGTAGATTTAAAGTTTCTATAAACAATGCCTTCTTTTGCTTTTTATCCATCCCTGGCCGTATTTGTGCTAAAATTGGGTTGGATGAAATTAAATTATTTAGAACATCTTCATTGCAAGCAAAGCTATTAATTTTACGTGAATGGTGTTCTCTGTATTTTCTAAAATCTTTATTACTTGACTCCGATACCTCTTCCGAAAGAAGTCATATCGGAACTATAGACAAAAATGTTGAATAATTAGCGGCCCGTGAACTAATGACTTATGAACACTTAATGGCATGTAGTAACTAAGTGGCAGAGCTTTACATAGAATTGTACCCTTGGTACTTCATGCCATCGAGTATTCATAAGTTATTAGTTACTAATTTTAGAAGATTCTGAAATTGAATTCATAGATACTGATGAATTATTGTTAGACTCTGCGCAAGCAGAAGAAGATTCTGAAACGGAAGCTTCGGATAATGTTTTTTTGTCTACATATTTCTAATTTTGTTGGATTATTTAGTGTACATACATGTTAATTGAGTCGCTTTTTTTCTATATTTATATTTATTTTAAGCTATTATTTTTACCACTTTTGTTTTTAAAAGTAAGTTTTTGTAATTTTATTACTATGACATATGTTTTATGAAACATGTTATTGTTTTATTTGATTAAACCATTATTTTCAAATCATAATGAGAAATCACTATATGTATAATACAAAAATGTAGCAAAAAAAGTAGGAAAAAATTATAGTCGTCTGCTTATAAGTATCTCTCAAAAACTCCCGATCCTGTATGCTAGTCATATTATTTTTTATGTGGGTGGGACAGTACTAAGCTAAAATGTAGTTTATTAACAATTGTGTCCATAAAAAAACGAACTAGACATATTTTCTTGAAGAAAATAAGAAAAATTATATTTTGCCATATAGCTCCATAAGGGGTGCCTAGGGGTACCTAAAATGTTTGGCAGATATTTTGCTAACTACCCATTAAAAGTCACTATAAGCGTTAAAATAAGAAACCACAAGAAAATCGCAAGCTATCCCTTTTTTAATGTGCTTTTCCATACATTGAAATCAGTTTTTATTAAATATTTTTTTAAATTGAAGTCTAATCAAAATTGTGTCATATTGTTTTCGACTACAATTATTAAGATATACACATTGGCATCATTAATACCTTGGCCATTGGGTCGCCGATGACTTATCAGATGATCTTGATATTGAGAGGGAGCGTAGGGCGCTGTCTGTCCGGTGTAACATGTTGGCGCGCAGGTTCGCACGTTATACTACACCAGTCAAGGTTACTCTTTTCAAGGCATATTGTCAGTCCTTCTACACGTGCAGCCTGTGGACTAACTTTACGCAGCGGGCATACAGCGCACTACGAGTGCAGTACAACAATGCCTTCAGGATCCTGTTGAATCTACCAAGATTTTGTAGCGCCTCAAATATGTTCGCAGAGGCACGTTGCGATGACTTTTATGCTATAATTAGAAAGCGGAGCGCGTCAATGTCTGCTCGGCTGCTGGGTAGTACCAATAGGGTCCTGAGGGTATTGTCCGAGAGGTGGGACCTTCCAGTTCTACAGAGGTGGACGGAACTGCATGCTAGCGCATCCCCGAGATTTTTTCTGTAAATTTTATTGTGTAAATTTTGTGTTGTTTTGTTTGTAATGTAGAACTAACATAGTTGTAAGATTATTGTTACTAACACATATAATGTAAAACTAACATAGTTGTAAGATTATTGTAACTAACATATTATGGACCTATGTCTGAACTAAATATATTAATAATAATCATTAGTTTTTTAAAATCAGTAAAAAGTTTTTCAAGATTCCTATATCCGCCGATTTGTATGAATCGATCCACTGTGCGCCGGAACGCACAGTCGAACTCGCGTTAGATCTCTTTTTTTGTTTTTTTTTTAATTATATTACTACAACTACAGACACTTGGTCCGTACCATTTTTTTAGTTAGTTTATAAATGTAATTTAAATTAATGTCTGTTTCCGCGTTAGACAAATCAATAAATTATAACCTATAATAATATAATTATAATAATAATCTAGGATGTAATCTATACAATAATAAAACTGTTGAGGGTCGAGAGTCTGTACATGGAAGATATTTCGAAAATTTTAATGGTAAGGCATCCCCTAATCGATACTGAAGCCGAAAATTTAATTTAAAATTTTCATGTCTGTCTGTCTGTCTGTCTGTCTGTATCCCGAATAAGTATCACGCTGAAACCACTGAATGGATTTGAATGATACCTGGCACAATCTGAGCTTATGATCCGAGGAAGGTTTTAGGATACTTTGGATCCCGATATTTAGCGCGGTTCCTTCAGGAGAGGGGATGAAAGATGAAATGGTTTTTCAGCTGTAATTTCTCAACGCGTAGTTCGATTGCAAATGTTTTTTTAGTGTCAGAAAGAAAAAACTTTAAGCATTGTTTCACACAAGTTTCAAGGTTAAGGCTTTTGTGGTTCAGAAATTAGAGGCATCTCAACTTTCACCAAACCTAGAATTCAAAGGTTTCCTTGAATGAGAGTGTAAATCTAAACGGGCGTGTTTGCTAAATCATAAAAGAGCTTAATTATTAAGAACAGCCTTAATCTTTAAGCTCTTTTATGATTTAGCAAACAGGGCCGTTTCACACGGTGCTAATGAAGTATTACCTCTCCTTTCGTACAGCTTAAGTGCCGTAAACGAAGTTGGGGGGGTCAGCTAGTATAAAATAAATAAGCTAGTAGCGGCCCCGACCGTGTCGTTGCCGCTCTAAGTCAACGTCAAGGGCACGGGTTTTTTATAAAGGACAAGAGAGTATCTCTCGCCTTATCGTCCCTTCGCCGGATTGCCATTTTAGGTTGTAATCCCTCACTTGCTCTGTAGTCGCAACTTCAGCGCGAGTTATTAGGCGCGCTGTCGCGTCATCACTGCTGTCGTCTGTGTAGTAGACACAGGTGTTTGTGTGCCTTGAAATTGCGACCACAGCATGCGGGACACTTTGGAGGATTTGGGATTTGCGTGATGTTGTACGCACTATAACCACCTTTCGTACGTCAATTCCTGCGATTCGTGAACCGTCAGTGTGCGAGATCCCTCGTTGTTACCGTATCCCTGGCTGATTAAGAGAGCTTTCTCAGCCTGGGCGTGGACGAGGTATAATGTGTCATCCTGTTTCGGGATCTCCGCATCTGTGAAAGGTCTCAACAACAGTGATTTAGCACGGTTTTTTTAATGAGTAATATGCTACTATAGATTTCACTGAGGGCATACGCTACATCCTGGGGGCTTCTGTACGTACATAACAGCTCTTTTGTTATGTTAGTAATAAGGTTGGGTCTATTATAGAACAGTGGGAAAAGGTTGTCCCTATCTATGTACGGAAGCTGATTGTTATCACCGATCAATAGGGCTTCGCTGGCAAGCTGTATTGCCATTACTATGGATCCAAAGTGGTTCATAAGAGCCTCGTCCACCATGAGGCGTTTACACGATTCGTCGGTACTCATTCCATTGACCAGAAAGGATGCCATAGTCCGCACTCTTGTTTTGACACGATCGCCTATTCGGGCCTCCAGCTTGTGTTTAAGATCCCTGGCAGCTTCCGTAGTAGTTGTTAATATAATGTCACTTTCAATTTTTATTTCAGACATCACCCAGGTCGTCTTCCCCCACCCGGGAACTCCATTTACCCATGATATATGGTTTGTGCCATATTCAGAATCCTGTCTTCGAGCATCACCTCGGTACACTTGGCGACTACCACCATTGAATCGCCGGGTGGTGTTTTGCAAAAAAAAAACTTATCTCCGGCTTACATGCATGCTAACGGGTAGGACTGCCCACTGTCTTATCAGAAGCATTTCAACGACTGTAGCGGCGGTGAACATTAACTTGGTACTTGCACTAGGTTAGTAATATAAATATGTACAAGCCAGTATAGGCTTGTGCATACAAACCTAAATAATAGGATAATTTTGATACCCAATATATATTCCCAAAAACTAGTTAGTAAGTAAATGACCTAACCTTTTCAAAACCAACCAGTTACTGTGAGGTGATTAACCACGACTAGTAACATTTCTTGCGAGTGGAATCGGAGCCAAAGTCAGATATTCTAGTTGTACGGACATCAAGCCAGTCCTGAGTTAATTTCCTATCCAAATTGTTTTCCTTCCTTTTAAATTTACCGCCAATGGCGCTGGTATCGCCGGTCGAACAGATCGGCCTATGAATGAACGTTCCGCGCGCCGCTCGCGCCTCTAGCGGCAAGCAACAAAAAAGAGTTAAAAAATTTTCTTTGCAATGGACGCGTCTGAGGTCCAGTAAAATCAAAAATTTAAGCTGTTTTCAGCATAACTATACTCGTTAGAAGTTCAATGACTGTTCTAAACCTACGATCAATCCACTGATACGGTGAAAGTGCATTTTGGGTGAATTTTCGTGATAGCAGGCCGATCAATCATTACAACGGTTTCGCCGCCGGCTCCCGTCAAGATCCATCCCCATCTCCAGGTGAGTTGTTTGTGCTTTTCCACCCTTGAAGGTAACTGGATTTCGTCTAGGTTTACTAGCAACAGGGCAATGCAGAGGCTTCTTCAACGAGTCCCATACATTTAAATGGTGCCTCCTGTGAGGTTTATATAATCATAATCCCACATTATTCATAAAAAGTCAACTTTTCACGACTTTATTTTACATTCATAAAGATTAAGTGAATCAAATAGTGGTATAAAGGCCCACAAATTCACTTATTTCTTAGTAAAATTTCATTTACGCGGCAGGTATATCTACCTCCGTAGGTACTTTTGTCAACGCGGCCGCTCGCTTGCATACAGCGAAGCGCCCGGCGGACATACCTAACTTACCGAACGAGTTGTTCGTAATTCATTTTAAAACTAAAATTTCATTATTCACGTTATATTGCAAATAAATAGTAAATTAAGCTGCTGTCTTGACTGATGCTTGTTTTTTGTATTTTCTTGTGTTAATTGTGCTCGAAATTGGAGTTGATAATTTGTTAGTATGTTTGTGCCTCCATACCTCCGAACCACATAGTTTGGTTTTTTGAGATTCGAATCATCTCGGGCTGGTGGTAGACGTGTACCTACCTACTTATATTTTGAGTTACCTACTTATATTTTGTACCTACCGAAATAATTGGTTGGTTACCGAGCGTTACCGAGTATAACCGAGTGTTACCGAGTTTCTACCTATTGCCGTTCGGAGATTGGGTACTTTGCGATATCGAATATCGAATACTGTTTCAATTCGTTTATTTTACGAAACTAATACAGGATGGCGGATGTTGAACTGCAGCAGTACATAAAAAGGCGTGAATATGAGTTTAAAAGTATGCAGATTATTTATGATTTAGTTAAAAATGCTTCTACAGATAAAACGAAAATTCCGTCGTTTAGAGCTCGATTCAAATCTATCGAGAGAATTAGGGAGAATTTTATCGATTCGCATGAAAACTTAAACAAATTACAACTAACTGCGAATCCGAAGCATGAATACGATAATCAAACCCTGTTATCTTTTGACGAGTTGTATTACACAGCTGTCGAATTTGCCGATTCGCTTGGTTCTCCGTCAGTTTCTAAATCGGAGCCCGTTGCGGGATCTAGTCGTAATTCGTCTATCGCGCAAGTTAGGTTACCGAAAATAGAGATACCTAAGTTTGACGGCCAGATTGAAAATTGGCAAACCTTTAAAGACAGTTACGTTCCTCTTATTCATAATAATGTCGCCTTGTCCGACATTGAAAAATTTCACTATTTAATCTCGTGTTTATCTGGAAATGCATTAATACTAGCTAAAGGTGTTCCTATCACTTTAGCTAACTATACTGTAGTTTACAGTGCGTTGTTAGACCGATACGATGACAAGCGTACTCTGGCTACAGCTTATTTGGAAAATATATTGAAGTTGACGCCGCTAAATAAACCGTCATTAACCAACTTAACTGAGTTTACGAATGTACTTTACGAAAGTGTCAATGCCTTACGCGCGTTGAATATTGAGGATTTATTAGAGTTTATTTTGTTCTATATTGCGTCAAGGCCACTTGACCATGAAACGAAAAAACGTTTTGCGTTACAAAATAAGAGCGAGATTCCGAAATTTAACGACTTGGTGGTTTATTTACAGAATTATATAAAGGTTCTAGAAGTGAGTCAGCCGATTTCGACCACTTCACTTGTATCGAAAAATAGACAATTTCGTAGTACTCAGAAGGCTGATAGTACGCGTAAGGATAGTAGTACACATCCTACCAAGTCCGTACCAAGGTCGTCATTTGTGGCGTCCAATAATAATAAACAAAATCAGTTTACGTGTTTATGTTGTAATGAAACTCACTCGATTTATCGGTGTAGTAAGCTGCATTCCATGAGTATGGACCAGCGTAAAAAATTCGTTCATGAATTAAAACTTTGTATTAATTGTCTAAGGCCTGGTCACGACAATACTAGTTGTAAATCCAAATCAACTTGTTTCATTTGTGATGCTAAACATAATACGCTTTTGCACGTTGAAAAGAAAAGTTTATTAACACAGTCGGTTAATTCAAACTTACCTGACAACCCTAGCACGAGTGCTACACTCGCTAGCACGACCGAGAATTCAACTCGGAGTCGTACCACGGTTAGCCGTACAAAAATATTAGGTTCTGCGATAGTGCGAGTGTACCACGCGAATGGTTCGCTTCAGTATGCGCGCGCCCTTATTGACAGCGGTTCGATGGATTCTTTTATCACGAGTGCTTGCGCACGGCGATTGGGTTTACGTATTAAAAAGTGTAATTTAAGTGTTACTGGTCTTGGACAAAATTCAGTTTGTAATATAAAAGGTTACACTTTCGGCTCGATAATACCTCGTACGAGTGAATCGCCTAAGTTTGACTTGCCATTGGTAGTTTTACCTAAAATTACTTCGGCTTTGCCTTCGACAACATTACCGTTGGTCGTCAAGGATTATTTTATGCATCTGGATCTCGCCGACCGCGACTTTCATAAATCCGGTCCGATCGATCTTTTGTTAGGTGTTGAATGTTTTGATCAAATATACACCGGGTCTCGTTTTACTCCCGGCCCCGAATTACCCTGTGCGTTGTCCAGTGTGTTCGGCTGGGTGATAACCGGTCAGTATTTTCATGACATGAAAACTAACGTTCCCAGTGAACCCGTTACGTCACTTCTCGCGTCTTCATGTACGCTCGACGAGATCGTTCAACGGTTCTGGGAGTCCGAGGAACCACCGAAATGTACAATTTCCGTTCCCGAGGACGATATTTGCGAAGAAAAATATAAAAATGGTACTTACCGCACGTCAGATGGTCGGTATGTTGTACCGATAATGTTAAGAGATGACGCTCCTTCTTTGGAGGACTCAGACCGTCACGCTTTTAATCGTTTTCTTAACTTAGAAAAACGTCTTACTAATCAGACGGAGTTAAAAAACGAGTACAAGGAATTTATGAAACAGTACGAAGACCTTGGACACATGCAGCCAGCAGATTCTTCGTCTACTGATCGTTATATAATTCCTCATCATTGCGTCGTACGCCCAGAAAGTGCTACGACACGTCTTCGAGTAGTCTTCGACGCGAGTAGCAAGACTACTAATAATCTTTCTTTAAATAATATTGTTCATGTCGGACCGAAACTTCAAATCGACATAATCGATTTAGTTACAAAATTTCGACTTCATAAAATTGTTTTTACTGCGGACATTTGTAAAATGTATCGCCAAATTTTAATTAGACCTGAAGATAGGCGCTATCAACACATTCTATGGCGTGCTGAACCTACTGAGCCGCTAACTGAGTACGAGCTAAAAACAATTACGTACGGGGTCGCAAGTTCTCCGTATCTCGCCATTCGAACCCTTCGTCAACTGGCCGAAGACCACGGTTCCGAATATGCGAGTCGTGTGTCCGAAGTTCTGTTCGAAGAAACGTTCATGGACGATATTACAACGGGCAGTTCGTCGCTTGAAGGTGCTAGGCAGTTGAAAGCAGACGTAACCTGCTTGCTGTCGAAAGGCCACTTTGAACTTCGTAAGTGGAGTACTAACGAGCCGAGCCTGTTATCTGATGTTCCTCCGGATCACTGTCAAACTTCCAAATCCTTCGAAGAATCAGGAAATGAGTTTATTAAAATATTAGGCATCCGTTGGAATCCATCGGAAGATAATTTCTCGTACACTTTTTCGGACACTTTTGATGTTCAGTTCACTAAAAGATCTATCTTGTCTATAGTTGCCCGGATATTCGATCCATTAGGCTGGATCGGCCCGGTTGTATTTGCAGCTAAGTCACTGCTGCAAGAGATGTGGTGCTTAAAGTTGTCCTGGGACGAAACGATCCCCAAGGACCTAGCAAAAAGATGGCATTGCATAGCCGCCAATTTGTCCGACCTACAAAACATTTCGCTTCCAAGGTTTGTGATACCTTCCGATCCAATCGAGGTACATTTAATAGGGTTTTGTGACGGGTCGTTAAAAGGATATGGCTGTTGTGTATATTTGTGTGTCGTCACGGAAGACGTTAAAAGTCCTACCGTTACTAATTTGTTAATAGGAAAGTCTCGAGTAGCTTCTATTAAAACTACTACAGTGAATAGACTCGAGCTAAGCGCAGCGGTGCTTCTAGCACGAGTACTGTCTCACATGTATACTCTTCTGAAAAATAAAATTAAAATTAGCTCCATCCGAGCTTATTCAGATAGCATGACTACCTTGTCATGGTTAAACACAGCACCACATTTGCTAAAAATGTACGTTGCTAATCGTGTTGTTCAGGCGACAGACTTGATCAGTCCTGAACATTGGTATCACGTTGCAACTGAAGACAATCCGGCTGACTGCTGCAGTCGCGGTGTGTCTTGTTCTGAACTTGCCAGCCATCCTTTATGGTGGACTGGTCCTGCCTGGCTGCAAGCCCTACCCAACTCTTGGCCTTCCAAGCAATTATTGCTGGCTAAGGAAGAGTTACCGGAATTAAAACCTGCAGTCACAGAGAGTTTTCACATGGTTCAAGAAGAAAATAATATATTTTTTAATCTAATAAACAATTGTTCGTCTTTAACGAAACTTCAAAGAGTTTTAGCGTGGTGTTTTCGATTTATCTCGAACGCAAGGACAGCTAAGTCAGATCGAAAATTCTCTGTACTTACTAGTTCGGAGCTCGCGAACTCCGTCAAGACACTCGTCAAATTTACTCAAAATCACTATATGACATCGCAAGTCGATCTAATACAAAATAATAAACAATGTGAAAAATCAATTCAAAAATTATCTCCCTTTCTTGATGTGGATGGTTTAATGCGAGTGGGGGGACGTATAGATAGAGCAAAGTTATCTCTATCAGCGTTGCATCCTTTGCTGTTGCCAAAGCTGTGTCCCCTCTCGCGACTGATTGTCGAACATTTTCATATAAAATATCTTCATTGTGGTCCCCGAACGCTGCAGTCATTAATTCAAAGAAAATTTTGGATTATCGGGATAAGACTTCTAATACGTACCGTCCTTTCGAAATGTGTCCGTTGTTTCAAAGTGAAACCGGTACCTGTATCGACTTTGATGGGTAAGTTGCCAGCTGAGCGACTTCAACCCTCTCGATGCTTTCATACCACCGGCATTGATTTCGGTGGCCCTTTTATAATAAAAGAAAACCATCGTCGCGGAGCAAGAACTTATAAAGCATATCTCTGTTTATTCGTTTGTCTAAGTTCGAAAGCTGTTCACTTGGAGCCCGTGACTGAATTGAGCGCCGAAGCATTCCTCGCAGCACTAGATAGGTTTGTTTCCCGCCGTGGGATTTGTCATACAATTTTTAGCGATAACGGGACGAATTTCGTTGGAGCGAATAGGTATCTCAACGAAATTAACGACGAATTTCGTAAATATTACTCTGAAATATCGGATGGCTTAGCTAACCGTCAAATAAAGTGGCAGTTCAATCCCCCAGCCGCGCCTCATTTTTCTGGAATAATTGAAATCGGAATTATGTCTACAAAATATCTTCTTAAACGGTCAATTGGGGCTCAAGTTCTTACGTTAGAAGAATTTGCCACTATCCTTACGAAAGTCGAGGCAGTTCTAAACTCCCGACCACTTTGTTCATTATCTCCGGATCCTCAGGAATCCGACGTTTTAACACCCGGTCATTTCCTAACGGGAGGTCCTCTGGTATCTCTCCCTGAGGAACCTTTAGTTGATACGCATTGCCCTCGTTCGCGTTGGCAAATGATTAGGCAGGTCACTCAGAGTTTTTGGCGTGCTTGGCAACGAGATTACTTGCACACACTGCAACAAAAGACTAAATGGTATAAACCAGGACCGCCTAATCTTAAAATAAACGATTTGGTAATCGTAAACGAACCTAATCTTCCACCTTTGTTTTGGAAGTTAGCTCGCGTGGACCAGGTTCATGCTGGTTCAGATAATATCGTCCGGGTGGTTACTCTCCGAACGGTTAATGGTAAAACTATGCGACGGCCTGTAGTTAAGGTCTGTCCCTTACCTCTTAATTAATTATATTATTTATAAGGGTGTAAACAATATTATCCGCCTGAGATGGTATTGTTTCTTAAGTTAAGTTTGTTAATATTTAGTAATTTCGAGCACAATTGTCATGAGCATTAAATAATCTTAATGTGTGAAATCCTGGTGAATTTCAAGTGGGGGGAAAATGTACGGACATCAAGCCAGTCCTGAGTTAATTTCCTATCCAAATTGTTTTCCTTCCTTTTAAATTTACCGCCAATGGCGCTGGTATCGCCGGTCGAACAGATCGGCCTATGAATGAACGTTCCGCGCGCCGCTCGCGCCTCTAGCGGCAAGCAACAAAAAAGAGTTAAAAAATTTTCTTTGCAATGGACGCGTCTGAGGTCCAGTAAAATCAAAAATTTAAGCTGTTTTCAGCATAACTATACTCGTTAGAAGTTCAATGACTGTTCTAAACCTACGATCAATCCACTGATACGGTGAAAGTGCATTTTGGGTGAATTTTCGTGATAGCAGGCCGATCAATCATTACAACGGTTTCGCCGCCGGCTCCCGTCAAGATCCATCCCCATCTCCAGGTGAGTTGTTTGTGCTTTTCCACCCTTGAAGGTAACTGGATTTCGTCTAGGTTTACTAGCAACAGGGCAATGCAGAGGCTTCTTCAACGAGTCCCATACACTAGTCTTTGGTAAACGCGACTTACACAATTTGTACAAATCTGATGTTTCGCATTTATTTGTTATTCGATTTACGCACGTTATTCAGAGCCACACGAATTCAGGGCAATGCGGCAAGGTAAAAATTCCAGGTATGATTTTGGCGACTCATACGGAAAAAAGCAACCCTAAACGATTTATTATCAAGTCGTATCACGAGATTTTGGTTTTACGTAATCGCAATTCTTACGTTTCTATTGACTACAGATGACGTAGAAAATGGTCTTTGTCAAGAGAAACGGCAACGATGTCATGGCCTATTTAAATAGAGTAGAGGCAATTTGTTAAAAATGTGCACAAGGAGTGGTGAAATATTATAAGTACCAAGCTCATGTATATGATGAAGATATAAGAAGTGTACGAAATGCAATTGCAACGGTAAAATATAATTATACGAGCCTAGCTGCGATACGTTTGAATCTAATTTTGTAATACACGAGATACTACTACCGTACATACTTATTACCTTTAATTGAATGCAATAGTAGTAGGGGAGCCCACGAGGCTAAATGGGGATTTACTCGAGCGTCGTAGAGACCTATTGGGATGCAAAGCTTAGATGATATGAAGAAAAAAATGTTAAATGATATATACCTTTACATCGGTGGGGGAAGCGGCTATAGATTTTTAAATATGTAAAAAAAACTGTTGCATGGACATCCTCGAGCGCGTCAGATATTGATAGCATCAATGCCCTACGTATTTTTAATAATGTACGTATGTTAACCTGATCGTAAGCATGATGCGGGTGGTTGTATTTAAGGGTTGAAAATGAAAAAAAAAAAATTTAATCGAGCGCGTCAGATTTTCTAAGGGAGTGTTAAGTGCACCAAAAAAAAAGCTCTCATTCACTAATCTGACGATTTCGATGGGACGTAAACTCGCGGCCATTTTCATAATGTGCAAAATAAATTCGCCATTTTGAAATACTTAAGCGCGTCAGATTAAGATATATATGGTTCATCTTTATGTTCTAAACGTACTGTCTCATAATCTGACGATTATCTAGAGGGATTGGCCTGATCTGACAAAAAAAAATTAGAAAAACGGTTCACCTTAAAGGCCATCCCTGCAACTTCCCGCTAATTCCATTCCTGGGCTCTTAAAATTGTACTTATGACATTTTTGAGCTCAAAATAGAATTTATGTGATATTTTGAGCTCGCTGAGTTCAAAGAAATAATATTTCTATGCATTTGAGCTCTCTCAGCTCGAAAGTCTGATAGAAGTTTCATAGAACACATTTTATAAACTTTACTTCACACAAATAATATCAAAATAGCAAAACGTTGCAAACAGTATGCCACGAGTCTTTATGATCAGCTGTGATGGCGTCATGGCAGCAGAAACCAGAGTGGGGACGGAGTGAGAGTGTAATGGATAGAGAAAGAGTGAGAGAGGAATAGAAACGCGGAGAAGGCAATGTAGGCATCACGCAATTCACGCATTTACACTACGCGCCAAATATCTTTGCGCCTATGAAGTTGGTTAAAAAATCAAGGTTGCGCAGGTACAATCGCACACAAAAGTACTAAGTCTAAAAATTCATTTTATCGATGCTGTTGCGTAATTTCCAGATTCAGATTCAAGTCAATTTTTTTTTACTAATCTGATCCTGTATCCTTCACGGGCGGCCTTATATATGGGCCTCGTGTTTTGTGGAGGTACTTAACCGGGTACAAGGTATCCCCGTGTATATTAATCTGTCGCGCTTTAGTAAATCCCGAAATCCCTTCTTGGGCTCCCCTACTATAGCGGCTATGTGTAATCTACGCACCTGAATAATCCTTAGACGATTATTACTAGGTACCTACATATTTCTATGAACGACCTTCTGGATTTGTGTGCAATAATATAATTTTTTGCTTATTAGTTGGTATTTTTCGTCACTTACACTAATAGACTCGTGTGTAAATCTAAGACTACGAGAAAAAATATTCTTATTCCATTTGAAAAATCAATAAAAGATTGGTTTTCCATATTGAATAAAGATAATTTTGACGTTTTGGCATTGTGTATTGTAATAATTTAGCTTGTTGCAATAACAACCCTCCCAGATGTTAATGTAAATATTTTTAAATTACGCTTTCGCAATGGTGGTTCCTACGCTACAGAAAACCTAATCTCCGTTCCTTTGCTTTTCTCATTTTCATCTTGCCTGTTTACTTGGTGCAAACGGCAAATTCCATTTAAGATCTTTTTTGGGGTGTTGGATATTGTAAATCTTTCACCAAGCATTGACTGTTACTTGAACCAATGTGTAAGGTAAAAAACAACGTTGTACTGTTTTGTAAAAAACAACTAGAGATGATATTTTTTTTATTTATTTAATTTAAAATTTCCACAGTTCCTCGCTACTATTAACAGAACATAGATGTTAGGACAACAGCCAGTATTGGAATTGCATTCTTCAAACAGAAAAGATAAAAGTAACAGTCTCGAGAAAACTGTGGAAAAATAATAACTAACTCTAGATACAGCATTTGTCCGTCTCTCTGTGTGTGCACTTCTCATGATGTATTTACTGAGTAACTACGAGTAACTGCAATTTATTGCAGTTACTCACAGCCAATAGCCAATTTCATCTAAAAAATCCTGAACTCTTCTTAGATAGTTAAGTTTTAAGACATTCTACACAAGTAAAGCAGTCTCCCAAAGACATAAAAATCTTCATAAAAATACTTATACTTACCTCAAACTTTTCCAAGACTCGTTTGTCGGAAAGTTTATAATGAAAGCCGCTTACACTTTATACGAAACAATGAGCAAGAAAGTTTCTGATGTACCCTACTATAGACTGAAGGAAGTTGTAAACAATGGGCAAATTTGACTGCCACATTATTTACATGTTTTACAGACAGGCGTAATTGAATTTAACGAATGCCATTGTTTGATTAGCGGTGGGGTTTATTTTGTGTTGAGTGGATACAGTGAAGATGTATTGTCGACAATACATTGTCAAATTATATTATTGACTAAGATCAAAGTCATTAAATACCTATTTAATGAGTACGGACTTGCCTTTGGTGTTCGCAACATTGTTGTGATCACTCGGTAACGAAATACGTTGATTGAATGTGATTATACAATTGGCTTTGTGGCTTTTCAAGTAGCCCGCTTGTTACACGGTAGAGAGATATCGTATAGCCATGCCTGACGTCAACGCATTGTGTAAATGTGTAGTTAAGAATACTGACTACTAATACAAAAGGATATGTATATGGTTGTTTGTTTTATAAGGGGAGGTCCCCTTATAAAACAAGGGGAGGTCCCCTTATAAAACAAACAACCATATACATATAAAAAGTCATAGTCTAACTACAGAACTTTGATATCGCCAATTGGTTGTGGTGGTCAGATGGCAGTTGCTTCTAGAAAAATATTGAAATTTATAGTCGTATCGCAGTGTGAATGAAAAGTGACAGCAACTGGTTTGGGAAAAGGCTCAGTGGATGATGGTATTAAAATACGTTCCGTCTACAGTCGACTTTGTGAAAACTCAGTGAGAGTTTTATTCTGGACAGAGAGAAATAGTACTCATATCACAAATTTTATCCGGAATCCGAAAACGAAGACCAGCGTATTCAGCTGCCACTTTTAACAATCTGAACGTGTTCTTAAAGAGATCAGTAGCTCCGCACTAATTGAATACTGGCAGGTTGTAGACCAAAACTTCTAACGCGACAATCCAGAGATTAACAACAAATCCCAAATTAAACATTTAACGAAACTTTAAAACTCTCACTGACGTTTTCTTTGAAGCCACTAATGCGATGAAAAGAGAAAGCTACTTTCTTGAGTTACTTTGGTAATCACGTCTTGTTTATCCTAATAATACGTGACTTTCACATCTTTGTGATTAGGTTCGACAGGAGTTCCAGTTGTCATTTTTATATTTATAATTGTATTCGTGTTGACTCGTTACAAGTATACGAAAGAAGATCACGTTATTGTCAAAACTAAATGTGTTTTATATGCAAACCTGCACCTAATGAGCGTTATCCAATACAGTGCTGTTACCACAACAAACTGATATAGAAACTAAAGTAAGTACTAGCACAATTTTGTTTTTTCAGTATTCTTCGTTCTTCAATTTTTGCTAACATTCATGATCGTACTATAACATCGCGGGGTCGGTTTTGTTATGATCTTACAATATCAAGAAGAATTATGATCCTCAGAGGCAGTAAATTTTCCCTACATGCCATGTAAGTGTATTGTATTTTGCTAAAGATATAGAGGACAGAAAACAGTAAAGTGCACCAAACTAATACTACTGTTATATTATGTAATTTTCACAACAGTGTGTTTGAACATCATAATGAATTTAACAGTACTATTAGGCAGTTAGCTTAGCAGCAGGACTTAGCTTAGGCATTGTGCATTCTAGTTTTAAAAGTATTTAGTTTTTTACTAGTCATAGTCTCCATTTCCAATAGTATTTTTCGCAGATTAGTTGCAGATATCTTATCGGATTATATAAAATTTGTCATAGCAACTTCTTTTGTGATCACAGCTGCAGCAGCTGCCTAATTGGGGAAAATTTAATGGAGCAAGTTGACTGACACTAGGTCAGTTACCAACTGATTTGTCTCTAATATCGACGAATAGTACAGTAAATATTAACTCTGCTTAGTATCTACGATTCTTTCAATTAAAAAAAAGTATTTTAATGATGTAAATAACTAATATTTTCATGTTGATGGGAGTCGAAACAAAACATAATTGCTTTTCATTTGAAACGAAATAATCTCCCATCCATTATATGAGCATTTTCTTCCAACCAACTCAAATTAAAACCCTACTCTTTGAATATTACTCCAAGCCTATTAAATGAACCAAAACATTACGCAACTCAACCCGTGTAATCTTATTAAGGAAATTTTAAATACTGCTGCTGTTATCATAGTATCAAATTATTATCACCCGCCCAATACACTTGGAGTT
This sequence comes from Miltochrista miniata, assembly GCA_933228765.1. Lineage (NCBI taxonomy): Eukaryota > Metazoa > Arthropoda > Insecta > Lepidoptera > Erebidae > Miltochrista > Miltochrista miniata. The sequence continues at coordinate 2,759,318 of OW121749.1, read as the reverse complement.
ACTTACAGCTTAAAATATTATCCCGTATCAAGTTATCCTGCGGCGATTTGAGAACAAATACTAAGGGCTCGTTTAAGGAGACGCGGGGCGTCAAGCGTCGCGTACGGCGTGGCTTACAGCGGCGCATAAAGCGATTTGACCGTTTATAGTCAGGCGGCGCGTGAAGCGGCCCGCGTAGCGTCACGCGCAAAATCAAATATATAGAAATGTAGGAGCTCGTTTAAGGACACGCGGGGCGTCGAGCGACGCGCGTGACGTGGCTTCTCTCGGCGCTGCGTCCGCCGCGTGGCACGCAGCTTCACTCGGCGCTGCATCCGCCGCGTTGCACGCAGCTTCATATACGGCGTCGTTCAGTGCGACATAGGGATGTGACATTGTACATAAAAAAACGATTTTTAGTTAATCGATTTTTTCTTTAGCATGAAAAATCGATTAGTAAATTATGGATTTTTCTCAAGAACTTAATCGATTTTTTTAAATTAATCGATTTTTTCCTAATTTGACATTTATTTTTTTATAAAATAAATACCATATCAAGTTTTATTCATTAATAATAAACAACAGAAATAGTAAGTACTTACATAATCAACACAAATTAAAGTTTTAGAACAATCAAATTATAACAGGTTCAAAATATTAAAATAAACAATAGTAAGTTCTTAATAATCAACACAAATTAAAGTTGTAGAACAATAAGGTTGAAATTTAAATGTTTTTCACATTGAATCAACAATATATTCAAATAAATAAAAAGTAAATTAAATTATTCAAAAACTAAAAATCCGTAGGCAACAAAAAAAAATTGTGTCCACGGACTTGCTTTTTAAAAGTGGTGATAGTTTTACTGTTCCTGATACCAGGCGGAAGTGAGTTCCATAGTCTGACTGCATGCACGGTGAAAGAGGATGAATAAAAACCGGTTTTGTGAGAAGGAAATTTAAGATTTGAGCGTAGGTGAGATCTGCAGAGAGCATCAGGAGAACGAACAAAAGAGAACCTTTCCTTTAGATAGGGAGGTGAAGATGGATTATAAAGGATATTGTAAAGGAGGCAGAGGATTTGAGTGTTACGGCGAAGGCGGATTGGGAGCCACTTGAGTTCTTTGCGAAAGTGAGAAACATGATCGAACTTTCTAAGATTGAATATAAAGCGTATACACAAATTTTGCAACCTCTCAAGTTTATCCAGAAGCTCCTCAGTGGCGTCTAAATAGCAGGCGTCGGCGTAGTCAATAATGGGCTGAATAATAGTTAGAGCAAGACTAATTTTCGTCCTCAAGGGTAAGAGGCTCTGGAGGCACTTCAACGAATGAAAGGAGAAGTGCACTTTCTTGCTGACGTCACTAATATGGGCACTCCAGGATAGCGTGGTGTCCATGATCACTCCCAGGTTCTTCACAGTGTCTGCGTAGGGTATCTGAATACCGGCCAAAAGAACTGGATCCAGTTCAGACACCGGCATATTGTCAGTTTGATACTTACTGCTAATGACGATGGCTTGCGACTTCAGAGGGTTGATGCGCAGTCCGACCGAATTAGCCCAGTCGCTTCGTCTAAGTCGCGGTTAATGCACGATATGCCAAATGGGGCGTCAGTGGCCGAAAAACGTCGGTACAGCTGCAAGTCGTCAGCGTAGAGATGGAAGTTACTGGAAATAAGACTCGTAGCCGAGTTGATGAAGATACAGAATAAAAGAGGAGATAGAACGCCACCCTGAAACGTATGGAAATGTTCGAGTTCGACGTATGGAAGTGAACGCCAATCTTTCATAAGTATCGATGTATCGTTTATTTTGCGTACGTGATATATTGCTTTCATGACGTTCTGCTCCAGAGGGTAATAAACATCGATTACATTTTCAAAATAAAATATCGATATTGCGAAAGTGAGAAACATGATCGAACTTTCTAAGATTGAATATAAAGCGTATACACAAATTTTGCAACCTCTCAAGTTTATCCAGAAGCTCCTCAGTGGCGTCTAAATAGCAGGCGTCGGCGTAGTCAATAATGGGCTGAATAATAGTTAGAGCAAGACTAATTTTCGTCCACAAGGGTAAGAGGCTCTGGAGGCACTTCAACGAATGAAAGGAGAAGTGCACTTTCTTGCTGACGTCACTAATATGGGCACTCCAGGATAGCGTGGTGTCCATGATCACTCCCAGGTTCTTCACAGTGTCTGCGTAGGGTATCTGAATACCGGCCAAAAGAACTGGATCCAGTTCAGACACCGGCATATTGTCAGTTTGATACTTACTGCTAATGACGATGGCTTGCGACTTCAGAGGGTTGATGCGCAGTCCGACCGAATTAGCCCAGTCGCTTCGTCTAAGTCGCGGTTAATGCACGATATGCCAAATGGGGCGTCAGTGGCCGAAAAACGTCGGTACAGCTGCAAGTCGTCAGCGTAGAGATGGAAGTTACTGGAAATAAGACTCGTAGCCGAGTTGATGAAGATACAGAATAAAAGAGGAGATAGAACGCCACCCTGAAACGTATGGAAATGTTCGAGTTCGACGTATGGAAGTGAACGCCAATCTTTCATAAGTATCGATGTATCGTTTATTTTGCGTACGTGATATATTGCTTTCATGACGTTCTGCTCCAGAGGGTAATAAACATCGATTACATTTTCAAAATAAAATATCGATATTTTATTTTGATAAATATTTTTATTTTAATATCGATATTTTCTATGAACGATATTGCCCGACATTCCTACCTAACGCATACCCCGCACATCTCCCACCCCTTCCTTGAAGCGTCCTTCGCGGCGTCACCCGCAGCTTCATCCGCCGCGTTCCTCCATTGCGAGACTCGCTGGTTTACCCGCCGCGTCCTCCGCGGCATCACCCGTCGCTTCAATTGCCGCTTCCGACGCGACGACACTCGCCGCTGTGGCAGCTACAACTCAAACAAACGCTTGCAAAAACGCTTCTCCTTGAACGCTCTGAACATTTCCATACGTTTGTGTTTCTGGCGCCGCTCGAAGCGCCGCGTCTCCTTAAACGAGCACTAAGGAAGTGAGCTTCAGTGTAAGTAGGGTGTTATTGGGGATTCTAGAATCATTTCGTCCTCGCTTTCGCTCGAACTGCATGATTCCAGAATCCCCAATAATTTTTAGCGACCTTTACTATCATGATAATTTGTGTGATCTGATGCAGTTAGCAATATTTTCGAACTGCATGATTCCAGACTCCCCAATATTTATTATCGATCTTTACTATCATGATTTATGTGATCTGATAAAGTAAACGTAGCCTCTGTTATATAAAAGCATTAAAGTCATTCCAGCTTTTTTAGATGAAATTAATTTCATTCTGCTGAAGCCGTTTCAATTTTCAAGAACGATTCACATGTTGTTACCTCAGGAGAATATAAGCTCTCTATTATCACTTTTATATGTTTTTATTTACCACCTCTGACTATTCAGATTTTGTGTAATATGATACAGTTAGTAATATTTTATGATTCAGTACTTACAATCAGCATACTTGAGGGTATTCATTCAGTTTAGAAAATAAAACACTTTGTTCACAAAAATATTTTATTGTATAAAGGGAATTTCATTATAAATATAAAGTTTATTATCTGTACACCATTTATTTAAACATATAACATTTTTTAAAGCACAAATGGAATCATGATAAATACAACTATACAAATCAAGGGAGTGTTTGTATTTGTCATGTAAGCTTATCAAACTAGGGCAACCTTTATCTTCTAAATTGTTTATGTCATCACCATTTAATATGTTTTTTAACCATAACACTTTTTCAACTCCTTTGGCGTAAATACATTTATGTCTTAGAATATCCTGAATCAAATTCTGATGATTTGAATAAGGTATAATTCCCTCGCGCCAGTATATTTTATGATTACGTTCAATCCAACTTACTTGCTTTCGTTCTTCTTTCGTTAAGTCGTAAAATGGAAATGGTGATTTTATTAAAAAAACCTGCATTTTTTTATTACATAGTATAGCTATTTCCTTTATTATAAATTCATTTGCTTCTGTTTTAAAACCTTGAACATCTACGATGGCAATCATGATAACCGACGTACTATGTTGCTTAAGGGCTTGTATTCCACAAGTCGATCGTTGATAATTAAACAATATGCACTTGTGTCATCAGGTATTAATGTTGAACACTCAAACTCCAGCCGCACGTCTACAGGTCCAGTTTTTAAGCTATCGTTCTGCCTTGAACAATCTAAGATGAAGAGTGGTGCTTTGTCTTTAAAATCTTTTAAACTGAGCAAGGGATCTGTTGGACAGTTGTAATATGACTGAAGAAATTTCACATACATATCGTATAATATACTGTACTTATCATCGGAGAATTTTAAGCCAAGAGGTTCATATGGATAATATTGGGAGTTTAGAAATAATGTTACGTTTGTGACATCACAATGATCAAATAGCGAACTATCCTTTAATTTGTTACATTTTCTATTAGTTTGCTAACAGAAAATGACATATCTAGGTTTTTCCAATTGCGATGCAGTTTTGACGGACCAAGAATGTTTCGTAGTCTTAGGTAATAAAGGATACTCGTACAAATCCCAATTTCTAAATGCTATTTGAATAGGTTTATCTCTTTCTAATTGTTTTAAGAGTACCAATCGTTCTCGATCAGAAACTTTAATATGAGGTACTCTCCATTGTACTCTCTGTATTTCTATTTGAAAATGTATCACATCATCCGAAAGTATGACACTATTTAAGTTAGAGTTACTTCTGTTCAATACAAGTTCGTGTTTACAATTAATTAAAATTTTATTGTAATCTTCAGCAAACCCAAGAATTTTGTTTAACGGTATAACAGCACTAAAACTACCATCACATCTAAACGGCTTAAAGTTCCACCCCCATAAGGCAGCAACTCTATTTTCTCCTTCATTTAATGAAATGTATGATTTAATCGTTGAAGTTATTCCAGAATTTTTAGTTCGATCAATTTCAATACCATTCATTTCGTACCTAATGTCTTGAAATAATGACAAAATGTAGTTATTAGTGAAAGTAACATTAGCTTTTTTAATCGGATTTCCATCTTTACCGAAGGGGATAGCTTGACCTTCTATATAAATTGAACTGGCTGATGGTAAAACATATATGTCTTGCTGATGTATAGGGATGCGGATTTCATCGTTTTCTCGGAAGCTGTTACTATAGGGGTTATATGAATGAATTTCATAGCTTTCGATCGATGTATCAAATTGTGGTAACTCGTTAACCCGAAGTATGCTCATATTTTGAATCCTAGAGCTTTAAGAAATTCCTTATTTAACTTAATCAAATTCTTTACTTTCTTCTTACGTCGTTGGCCCTTCACAGACTCTGAACAAATACTACGTCTCACAGTAGCGGGCGAGCTTTTATAATATGCAATCATTTTATTTTTCTTAAATGCAAGCGAAGTTCAATATGCTCGTTGCTGAAATTAATTAAGTGACCAAATTGATCCACAATTCTAATAGATATCGAAGAAATAGTTTCTTTATTAATCGGAAAATAGATGATGTTTTGTGGTATTTCTATACAACATTTTTTTCTATCAGCATTTGGAAAAAAATCATGAATGACATGAGTTTGTATTCCGTTGGAATACGAATCATAAACAAGATCACATTCAATTCTGATTACAGGCAAAATGTTAGAGTCAATATTATTAATTAGATTAAACACTGAAAAGTATAACAAGCCACACTCGTACTGATCTGATAAATTCAATGATGGTTGAAAGTATGAAACCAATTCGGATCTATTTCCCGAGATGGTGACTGTTATAGACATTCCTGTAAACTGAATGTATTTGACTGAGTTTGTTTATTTTAAGCTTGACTTTTCCAAAATTTTTTTAAAAATTTTAAACAGAGATGGCCACAGTTGTATGGGTGATCGCGTTGTATGTTTTCATAATTATAATTAATTCTATAACCTAAATATTTTATGAATTCTTTCGGTGGCTTAAGATTGCCGTAACTATCGAAATATTCTACATAATCATTACACTTAGCATAGGCTACCCAATGAGTACCAAGATTTTAAGAGCTATCTAAATTAATTACACCACATTCTTTGTAAAGAGGTTTGTTCGGTAGCTCATCCCTCATATAGACTCCGCGAAAATAGGGAATACTGTTCCCATATTTCAATATGTCTAAATTTTTCAACGCTCGTTTAGGTAGCCGATAATTCAGTTTTTTTCTTTCGATACAAAAATGCTGAGCCCATTTTTATGTGGTTTTAAGTGTAGCCCTTTGCCTATACAAAGAGCTTCCATTTTTTCATTATGCCTTTTCAATTCAGCAAAACGTTTTTTAGCCATTTTGAATTCCGTTATAGTTTTCGCTATTCCAGCTGTACCACCTGCTAAAGCACCCATAGCTGATAATCCTGCAAATATAGGTATTAAAGGCAATACTCCCCCCGTTTTAGGTACAGAAATGATACGAGGAAGTTTCATAGATGGATTATTTGCTAAGTCTCTAGCAGCCGCCATCGCTAATTCGATTGCCATTTTCTTACATTTTGGTCTCATTTTTTTTAAGTGTTTTTTTGTTTTGGTAATAATATTTACAATTCCCTTTTTACAACCAGCTCCGGTAGCTCTCTTTTTTATTATAGGTTTTTATGCCCAGCCCCAGTCTTAACTTTTGCAGACATAGCTTTGCTTACCAATTTTGCTGCAATCTTCTCTTTTAAACTCGCATCAGAAGCAACAGCACGCTCTTTAGCCATTTTCAACAAAACTAAATCTGCTTTATGCCTATCGCTTAATTTTGATGAATTATGATTTGCAATATCGTGTTCTTTACAATACTCGTCTAGTTTATTAACTCCTTTATCACCACGTGAAAGTCTTTTAATTAAATTTGTTCCAGGACCGCAATAATTGTATCCAGGTAAATGCAATTCAAATGGTAAATGATTTATAAACCAATTAAGAAGACTTCCTTCTTTAATCCAATTCATCATCAGACTGAGATAATTTTAGCATGTTCTCTTAATGAATATGCTAATCTCTGTTATATTTATCATTTTATTATATTCGCTTTATCTATCCAGCTATTTTCAGTAGAAGGTAAACCTAACCACTTTACTAAAACTTTTGTTCGATTCTTTCTGAGAATTTTTTCAACCAAATATATATTAGGATAAGTCATTTTCTGTTTGCAAACTAATAGAAAATGTAACAAATTAAAGTATAGTTCGCTATTTGATCATTGTGATGTCACAAACGTAACATTATTTCTAAACTCCCAATATTATCCATATGAACCTCTTGGCTTAAAATTCTCCGATGATAAGTACAGTATATTATACGATATGTATGTGAAATTTCGTCAGTCATATTACAACTGTCCAACAGATCCCTTGCTCAGTTTAAAAGATTTTAAAGACAAAGCACCACTCTTCATCTTAGATTGTTCAAGGCAGAACGATAGCTTAAAAACTGGACCTGTAGACGTGCGGCTGGAGTTTGAGTGTTCAACATTAATACCTGATGACACAAGTGCATATTGTTTAATTATCAACGATCGACTTGTGGAATACAAGCCCTTAAGCAACATAGTACGTCGGTTATCATGATTGCCATCGTAGATGTTCAAGGTTTTAAAACAGAAGCAAATGAATTTATAATAAAGGAAATAGCTATACTATGTAATAAAAAAATGCAGGTTTTTTTAATAAAATCACCATTTCCATTTTACGACTTAACGAAAGAAGAACGAAAGCAAGTAAGTTGGATTGAGCGTAATCATAAAATATACTGGCGCGAGGGAATTATACCTTATTCAAATCATCAGAATTTGATTCAGGATATTCTAAGACATAAATGTATTTACGCCAAAGGAGTTGAAAAAGTGTTATGGTTAAAAAACATATTAAATAGTGATGACATAAACAATTTAGAAGATAAAGGTTGCCCTAGTTTGATAAGCTTACATGACAAATACAAACACTCCCTTGATTTGTATAGTTGTATTTATCATGATTCCGTTTGTGCTTTAAAAAATGTTATATGTTTAAATAAATGGTGTACAGATAATAAACTTTATATTTATAATGAAATTCACTTTATACAATAAAATATTTTTGTGAATAAAGTGTTTTATTTGCTAAACTGAATGAAACCCTCAAGTATATATAAAATATTACTAACTGTATCATTTCACACAAAATCTGAATAGTCAGAGGTGGTAAATAAAAACATATAAAAGTGGTAATAGAGAGCTTATATTCTCCTGAGGTAACAACATGTGAATCGTTCTTGAAAATTGAAACGGCTTCAGCAGAATAAAATTAATTTCATCTAAAAAAGCTGGAATGACTTTAATGCTTTTATATAACAGAGGCTACGTTTACTGTATCAGATCACATAAATCATGATAGTAAAGATCGATAAAAAATATTGGGGAGTCTGGAATCATGCAGTTCGAAAATATTGCTAACTGCATCAGATCACACAAATTATCATGATAGTAAAGGTCGCTAAAAATTATTGGGGATTCCGGAATCATGCAGTTTGAGCGAAAGCGAGGACTAAATGATTCTAGAATCCCCAATAACACCCTACTAGTGTATATCCCAGAGTTTGTAAGTGGATCCTTTTTATGGTAATAATGCCTGTTTAAGACGGGATAAGATTCCACATTGCCTTATCTAACGGTCGCTGCTTTAATACTTATTCAGTGATCGTAAGTGCGGTTCGGAACATTTATAGTATTATATACATTTAGAAGTTTTTATAGGTTTCCCTCTGGATATATCTGGTTTAATTACCGCAACGGTCGACGTGAAACTGGTACTCATAATTTAGTACTTTACTGGTAATTATAATACGAGTCTGACAGGAGCATATTATAGAGCAAATCAAATATATAGACGTTTGAACAATGAATCAAAAGCGCTCGTGGTGTTTGTTGTTACGGTTATATTATTAAAATACCAGAAATCAAAATGCCTTTACTTAAAATGCATTAGACCAAAATACCCGAATCCGAAATACCTTAACATTCAAAATACCTTATTTCAGTACACCTTACCGTAAAATGTCTAAATTTAAAATACAAATAATTATTATATCAGAATTCAAAATACAAATTTTCAAATATCCTTAATTTAAAATACCGAAAATAGAATACAATGTGTCACTGTCACTCACACGTTTTGTTATTTGGCTTTAACTTATTTACACCTCTCCCCCCCACCTAAGTGAAGCCGCAGTTGTAGCCGTAGGTCTGTTGATCCTTGGGTATCCTTCTGAGGGCTTACTCGGGCTTTCCAACTGTAGGCTGTTATGTAGGATACGTGTGGTTTTTAGTCGGTAGGAGTCCGGCATAGTATCCATGTAGGATTTACTTCATGTTAAAACACTTTGATTCAGAGTAACAAAAGTACCTACTACAGTGGGCTAACGAAAAATCAAAAAGAAATAACCACGAAGGCAAAGGCGGGAGCTCCGCTTCGCTTCGCTCCCGCCTTAGTCTTCTAACCTAACCTATCCGAGTCGGGATACTCTGAGCCGGGGTGTTAACCATTCACAGATATATAGCATCCATGTAGGATTTAAATCATGTTAAAAAAAGGTATTTTGTGTTTGAACATTTTAGGATAAGGTATTTGATAAATTTATTTTTTGGGTTTCGGTTATTCGACCGTAAGGCATTTTAAATTATTTGTATTATAAATATTTGCCTTTTGAATACCTATTGATATTTCGATTTCGGGTATTTTGGGCTACGATATTTTGAGTAAAGGCATTATAATTTCTGGTATTGTGACGGTATACCGTTGTTACACTAACTCAGTTTTCTGCCAACGATCACTGCGGTGTGCATAATATTTCACTGTGATTGGTCCACAGATAGGGGACCTGACCACATTCATATACTGGCGTTTTGGTGCTTCAGAAGGCATGTAAGCCTTTATTAACGGTTGTCAGCGCTTTAGGGCGACTTAAAATTTTTAAACGGCGAGTAGTAACATATCCTCAACCTATACCTGTCTTTGTCTCTCTACTATTACGTCGGACAAAAGTAAATAGTGGAAATATGTGGATCTATATTGCAAAAAGCTGACCTGCTGTTGCAAACGTCCATAAGTCACGGTGACCACATTCTGTCAGGTGGGCCGTAAGTTAGTCTGCCACCATATTGGTCTAAAAAGAAGTACTTCTCTGCGTATTCCCCCAGTTATAATAACGTGACTATATGTGTTTATGAATGTACCTTTAATTAGATTAACACAGCCATTGTAAAAAGTACTGTCATAGGAAATCAGTGGATGATTTACAAAAAACTTCAAGTGAGCCGGGTCGACATGTAATTTGCGAAAGCTTCAAAAACCTTCGACTTTATTTTGCGCTGACATAATGATATGACAAAAAGTACTCGTACTTGTGAGAATGTGATCGAAGGAGGTGTGAAAGAAACATTGACATTTGAATAGCGAGTTGAAGAAAGGTATTATTAATAATTAATAAGCTTTTATTAGGTCGTCGTGTATGTAACTAACAATGTAATGGAATCTAAGGATACTTACTAATTTAACCATCTTCCAAGGATCGTAGCGTCATGAAAATTGGCAGATGTATGTAGTTCTGATGACAATACAATAATATGGTACTGTCAAACTGATATGATGATGAAGCCGGAAGATAGGCACAGAAAACCAGTGGAATCTAAGGTAGCTAATTTAACCAGCTTCCAAGGATCGTAGGGTCATGAAAATTGGCAGTTGTATGTAGTTCTGATGACAATACAATAATATGATACTGTCAAACTGATATGATGATGGAGCCGGAAGATAGGCACTGAAACTTCGATGGAAAAAGTGGAATCTAAGGATACTAATTTAACCATCTTCCAAGGATTGTAGCGTCATGAAAATTGGCAGATGTATGTAGTTCTGATGACAATACAATAATATGGTAATGTCAAACTGTTATGATGATGGAGCCGGAAGATAGGCACAGAAAACAAGTGGAATCTAAGGTAGCTAATTTAACCAGCTTCCAAGGATCGTAGGGTCATGTCAATTGGCAGCTGTATGTAGTTCTGATGACAATACAATAATATGGTACGGTCAAACTGATATGATGATGGAGCCGGAAGATAGGCACAGAAACTTCGATGGAAAAAGTGGAATCTAAGGTAGCTAATTTAACAAGCTTCCAAGGATCGTAGCGTCATTTAAACTACAATTCTAATGTTGGTAACACGTGATTCAGTTATAGAGCCTGTTCGTCGTTGTTTAGTATTTATGTATTTTGTTTAAGAAGTGATACCATACCGTACATTCCTACTAATATATGAATGGAAAAATAACTATCTGTCTGTTATGTTTTCACGCCAGAAATTCAGTACACAGATTGTGAAAGGACGTAGGCTACTTTTTCTGTACTATTCTATATTCTTAAAGTCTACAGCAAAGTGAGTACAGGCTACAAATATCACTTACTCATTCGAAACCTATTTAACCTAGAAACTCGATTTGTTTAGAGTAAGTAAGCAACCCTTATAATAAGAGTTAAATACCCACTACGAGACGGTTTGAAAATTCGACGCCTAAGGAGCTAAAATGAGATAGCATAATTTCACGTGGGCGGAGCTACGTAGATACTACTAGTTATGATTTACATCAATTACGCATACAACTTTATTACCAGACTATCCATCATGTCTATATCACAGAATACCACTTAGTTACCGTCTACAACAGCTTGTTACATTTCTATTGTACATTCTAGTCTAGAGGCATATTGAGCATTCTCTGAATTTAGCGATTACACACGTAGGCTTATGTTTCAAAACTGGATTAGTGTATTAATTATTATATACCCATTGACACTCCATTTCATGCTTGTATTTCACTATCACAATTATATATAATACAATGATACGTATATTGTATTGCAAATGTGCTCATTATGCAGTTTCTAATGTAATTCTCTTAGATAGGTACTTCTTATTACTAGAACACACTTCAATTAACTACTCAAGATTTGCTCACCTGTTTGCTAATTCACTAGTCTTAGCAACTAAGTAGCGCTTTCAAGACTGCAGTCGGAAGCGTTACTTAGGTGCAAGTTTGGAGCATATTTAGTTAGACTATGTACAGTTACACGTTGGACTAACGACTAGTTCCAGTAGATGGATGTGAAGTTGATGCAAAGTATTTTACACATTTAAGGAAATTTGACGATAGTGGATTGCTTGTGTCTTTGGTTACAATTAAATTTTGGGTACTGGTGCCATAAGTTATATTGGAATCCAATGTCAATGTTTAGAGTTTCGATTTACATCTTTACTATTCATATTACTTGCAATATATCACTACTAAATTTTAGCTTGTAAAGTGGCTTAAATTAAACAGAGACTGCCATCTTCCCTCTAACAAAACCCAATGAGACTCTTTAATAGACCTCTATTTTATACAGCAACCCTCGTTCAGTCTAATCCAGCTAGTGGCTACATTACATGGAGAATAAACCGGGACTACCGCAGGCATAAATTTAAAACAGCCACCGTATGTTATGGCTACTTTCGTTATAAGCAGCGTAAGTGAAAATGTACGCTTTATGTCTGAAATACAATAGTGATAAAAATGCGAAAAAATATGCATTAAAAAATAAAATTATAAAGCTACTTTTTGTATTGCTATGACGATAGAAATAGTTGAAACGTTCGGAGTCCCACTGACTCAGTGTTCTGTACACGAACACTGTAGAAAGTATCTTTCACCGTTAGCTGGTCCCTGGATGGCTGACTTACTTTGTGACGTTTTATTACTTCAGAAGGTACGTTAAGTAGTTAAACCGATTTATAAGTAAAAGGGGTAAAAAACAAACACAGCAAGAAACTGTTTGTATCTTTATCATAACCATTTGATATGAAGATTGAAGATATTTCTTTCTTTGAAATCACAAAAAATGTAAATTAAACTATTCCAAATTAAACTAAATTACACAGATTCACCAAAAAAGTTTCGTACATTCGGCTTCAGATTCAAGTCAAAGGGTAACTTTTAAATTGTACAAACTTTGTTAATGAAGACAAAGCCTTTAAGCTTTAAAACAGCCTCCATTTACAAGGGAACTGCTTCATCATCGTTACTAAAGCATCAGAGCTAGAATGATACTACCCGTTCGCAGTAAGATTGCCGGTCTCCTCACCTACTACGCATCTTCACCAGCGGCAAACTTAGTGCGAACGGGCTGTACACACTAATTGATCGGACCCAGTCCCGTAATTTGAGGGGTCAGCCACCCCTGACTTTGAATATAAAGTAATTATTACAGCAGTTACGTAGATAGCTGTGTTCTCACTCAGTGGAATTATTCAATATCATTCATCATGGAAATTACTTTATAGTAACAGATTAAGGGCCGACTGCCAGAGCGCATTAGGTATTTTTACCACCTCACCTCACCGCGGGCGATACCCCCGTAGCATGCGATCGACATGAACTCATTTGACCCCAAGCACTTGTTTGGACGTTGCCAGTTGGTGCAATTGGACGTTGACAGTTGGTGCAGCGTGTATTTCATGCCGCACTTTTTGTACCACCAAATAAATTACAACAGAAGTATAAGTTTATCAAACCTTTATAAGACATTTTATTTAGTAAGTGCCTGTTAGCAGGTATATTCAAAATGGGGTTGTAAGAAACCTTTCCTTATTTTTAACCGACTTCAAAAAAGGAGGAGGTTCTACATTCGTCTGTATGTTTTTATGTATGTTCACTGATATTTCCGTCAATTATAGACGGATTTAATTCTTTTTTCTTTTCTTCAATAGGGTTTACTTCTGAGGTAGTCAGATTTTTACCAGGTCAGGATCTGATGATGGGATCCAGGAGAAATCGAGGGCAACCACCGAAAATTGTAGGGACAACTAGTGCGTTTGGTAACTTTTTAATGAAGTGCTTTACAGTGGGCGCACACTAGGCGACAGTCGCGGCGACTTGTCGCGCAGTGTGCGCCTGCAACGGGCGACTTGACGCCGTGACAGACGTTGTGCAAGGAACACGTTGTCCAAAGCTGTCGCTGGGCGACTGTCGCCGTGTGGCCGCGACAATAGCGCGACAGACGCGAAGACTCCCCTTGCTTGTCTCGGAGTCGCGGCGAAATGTCGCCTAGTGTGCGGAGCTTAGAACAAAATGTATGTAATTTGGCGCCCACAGCTTGTCGCCGTGACAAGACGCCTAGTGTGCGCCCACTGTTAATGTACTACAATTTAATGAAGATCAGGAGTCGATCTGATGATGGAACCGAAAGACAGTCGAGGGAATTCCTTAACGATTTACAGCACGTACCTTGTGTTTGGGCTTGATTGATTTGTATTGATAAGAACTTTACACCTAGATAGATATACTTTTCGGTCCACCCGTCACTTAAAATGATGATCAAAAAATTTTTAGTAAAAAATAGAACTGACTTCAAAAAAATCTTGAAAAATAAAATTTACTTAGCACAAAGTAATAATATGTATTTTGATTTATCAAATTGTATTCAATATGATATTGAAGTTGGTGCCATTAATAATACCTACCTCAACCTATGGGTTTACTTGGCGCCGACTTCAATATGATATTGAATAAAATATGAAAAATCAAAATACATTTATCTTTGTGCCAAGTAAATTTAATTTTTCAGGATTTGTTTGAAGTCGGTTCTATTTTTTACTAATTTTTTTTATCATCATTTTAATTGTGAGACGAGCCGAGAAAAGATAATAAGAAAAAAATCCGTCAATAATTTATGAAATCAATTCGAGCAGTCTTCGAAGAGGTAAGCATAGGTATAACATAAGTAGCAAAAAAATAATAGAATGCATCTTGTGAGTAAAATAATGCGTTTATTTATTTCACATTATAATATGAATAAGACAAGTACCATGCACGCCGCATGTCAGCTTAGACCCAATTAACCGAAAAGTACTGGGTCCGCAATCAAAAAGATTATTATGACGCGCCTATTCTTGTATTTCTCGCAAAAAAAAGTTAAGGTCAACAATTCTTCGTCCAGAAACCAACTGTTCATGATTATTCATTATTGTCTCCTCAACTTGAAATTCTAATGAATCATCAGGGTCACTGAAACAAAACATGATATATTTTTATGAGTTGGCAGGTAACGTGGGAAATCAGGGGAGAAGTCAAAGAAATCCAGACACAGGGCCAGTACTGTTCTCACCTTTGGGAAGACTCCGCGAGGTACTTGTTAGACGCGCTTGACGCTATGCAGAGACGTGCTATCCGAATAATTGGTTGTCCTGAGGTGACGGGAGGCCTCGAACCTTTGTCGCAGCGAAGAACCATAGCGTCCTTGGCTGCCTTGTATCGAATGTATCACGGCGAATGTTCTGAAGAACTCTTCAACCTGATTCCACCATCTCCTTTCCGATCCCGAACAATGCGTGCCGGGCAGAGATGCCACTCATACACAGTGGAGAGAATCTTCGCCAGAACCAAGCGTTTCAAAAGATCGTTCCTCTGTCGAACTATAAAAACATGGAACGACCTGCCCGCACACGTCTTTTCCTCATCTTACAATCCCGGGTTCTTCAAAAGGAGCGTGAAGAGGCACATCACAGGGCCGCCAACTTGAGTACCACTGTAAGAAGTGGCCCCCAATCGCTAGATGCGCCACTGCTTTCTTACCATCAGGCTGGTGGCGACGTCAATTTGGCGAGCTGAATATAAAAAAAAAAAAAAGGTCCTAGACCTCTTCCAAGGCCCTTTGAATTCACGAGGAAGACTACCTGAAAAAGAATGGTCCCATATCCCAATATATTTTCTGACTCCTAACTTAGGGATTTACTGTCGGCGGGAGCTCAGTCTCGAGTCGAATCAAATATTTGTGTTATTTGCAACAGTTTTTTTCGGACTTTAGGTGATATATCTTCGCGCGGTTTCGGTTGGATATGTTTGCTATTATTAATGCATACGCGGACCACTGGATGTCAGACGCTAGGCAATTGAAACCGGACGGGTTTCAAAATCACGATTGAAATTTTTATACTTTTTAATTTCAATCGCTTCCCTAACCAGTCTTGGTATTTATTTATTTATTTAATATTCAGTTCACGTAGTGGCGTTCTGTCGACAGCATCTTGGGGTTATGTAACTCAATCCAGTGGTCCGTACCAGACTCCAACAGGTGTTCAGCTGTTGCGGATTTCTGTGGTTCGTTGTTTTTGACTGCCCTGATGTGTTCTTTTATTCGGCACGTAACAGTTCGTTTGGTTTGTCCTATAAACAAACTACTGCAGCTGCAGTAAATTTTGTACACTCCCGTATATGGTTAGGGAAGCGATTGAAATTAAGAAGTATAAAAATTTCAATCGTGAGGACGGGTTTCAATTACCGAGCGTCAGGCATCCAGTGGTTCGCGTATGCATAAATAAGAGCAAACATATCCAACCGAAACCGCGCGAAGATACGTTAAGCGTTGTATGTCGCGACCGAGGCTCAGTGCGAATCCACAGTGAAAGTGAGAGCGAATCCAATAATTGTGGTGTTGCACGACACAAACGAGTGCGAAGGAGGGTAGATCGATATATGTGCTCCTTAGACTTTCACTTTTAACCGCCAGTACTTCAGTTCCACCGTGATCTTGCTTGCTTGCAACAGCGTCAAAATATCGGAAAAACCAATAATACATGGTAAATATCCCGATAACTCTAATAATAGTATTTATCATATTGTAAACTGACCTGGCTAGATGAGGAATGAATGTCATAGTTTCAGAAGCTTTAGGCGCACTTAATTCATTCTGTAGTTGACTTGATTTTCTAAAACAAAAATTCTCATAAATTTAATAACTAATGGGAAACTAAGAAAAAACTAATTTGAAATGTGTGGTATATTACTGGCGCTCTATATTACTGCTTAGCCCCTAGGATATGTAGCGGGATAATAATTACCTATGTAGCCTATTTGAAGACCCTACCCCTAGTTAATATTTGTGCAAAATTTGAATCAAAAATATTGAGTACTTTTCGAGATCCTTCCGGACAAAGCAAAATTAACAGACAAACAGACGACAAACAGACAAAAAAATTCTAACTACATTTTCGGCTTCGGTATCCTGTGTAGAACCCCCCACGAGTATTTTTTTTATTATGTTTAATGTACAGTTTTGACTATTGATCTTTTTATTATATGTATATAGACTAGGAACTTAGGTTGCCTAGAAAGTTTTCAAAATTCTTAGTCTCCCGCAGGTGGCCCCTTCAGAGGTTCGTGGAAGCACAAGGGATATAAACCCTTGTTTGCAGAAATAAAGGATTGAATTGAGTACTAAACCAGAAAAATAATAAATATTTATGGGGGTCTTCCATTCAACAAACGTGATTTTTTTTTGCCTTTTTTATTAATAACGGCAACAAGTACACACTTGAAATGAACGCCGCAGACGTGTCTTCGCCCAAGACTATCGGTCTCCATGACCAGGGGCCTGAGGACGGTGATGGGGCTGCTCACCGTCCTTACAGAAGCAGGCCCATGACAGCAGCGTGACGTGAGGGATTTATGCATACCCCCCTTAGAAGCGGGATCACATCCGAAACCCCCAAAACGCGGGATTGCACCCGAACCTTCCCCTAGGCCTAGGTCAATTCGGTGAATCAGCTTATTGATAGAAATACTGGCATTCAAAATTCAATATTTGTTGTTATGGCGGCAACAGAAACACATTATCTGTGAAAATTTTAGATCTCTAGCTATGTCCATTCATGAGCTACAGCCTCGTGAAGGAAAGACAGAAAGATAGACAGACGGACAGACGGACAGACAAACAGACAGACTAACTGACAGACAGACTGACCGATAGACAGACAGACGGACAGCGAAGTCTCATGAATAGGGTCCCGTTTTTTTACCTTTGGGTACCTACGGAACCCTAAAAATTATCCACTTTTTCATACATTCATATTTACTAAGAAAGTAACGATTATTACACTCAAAATTAAAGTATGAAAGCACCTACGAGTACTAGGTACTTACGATTCACATGTATCTTTTTTTGCAAATGAACCACCGTTCAATCTCGGAATCGATGAGCTGAAAAAAAAAAGACTTTGAGGGTACACTACAACGAAACGGCTAGACTACAACGAAAAATAAATAAACTACACGTTTATTCTTTTATGTCGGTAGTGGGTAGGTACTACTGTTATAATTTATACAGTGTAGCAATAAAAACGTGAATCTACTATTATACTCTAAGCGTCAAACATTATATTATTTACTACCCGTTCGCGCTAAGGTTGCCGCTGGCGGACAGGATGGTGTACAGGCGTAGTATGGGAGGCGAAAGGCAAACTTAGAGCGAACGGGCAATACGTTGATTGTTCAGGCATAGTAAAAAGAGAATATTTTATACCTAGTAGTTACTGTGGTTTAGGTAAATACTATTCCTCTTCTTATCGTAAGGTCCCAAGCAACTTTGGGGCACCGAGTTCATTTCTCATAGTCATTCATTACCAAAAACAGCCGTGATCTAACCTACTGGGCCTTTGCTAAATGACACCTACCTGTACCTACGTAGAAGAGGACTGGAATGGGAGATCACTAAGCCTATATGAGTACGTTTAGCTACTGTACTGCCTCTTCATCAGGTAGCAAAATAATGGTAGCTGTTGGCTTCAGTCGCTTCGCTCAGCATCAACCTTATAATTTCATCATGCCCGTCAGTGAATTATTTGGTTGTGTATTTTTATAAATATAATAAAGATAAAACAATACTTGTAGGAACTTACCATACTTGCCGTCGTAGTAGCCGCAATTGACATCTAGGCATTTTATTTCTCTTGGCTTTTTTTTACCCATATTCACTGAGTACCTAGTCACTAATCACTATATTACACGATATTTATTTATTTATACACAATAACGTACTTATCCTAATATTTACAAATAAAAACAAAATAATATTTACAGATTTCTGCAACTACTTCTAATTAAAACGATCGATTCGCGCGAACGAACGTAGCGGGTCACGCACGGACGACAGAGCGACACAGGTCCTACCCAGAACAGCCCTGTCAGGCGTATGAAGTGATTGAAGTGTACGCTAAATGCCTAATTGTTCTAGATTCTACACATTTTATCATTGTTTTAAAATCTGAGGTGTTTAAAAAATAAATAATAGCATGAATATTGTTCATAAGATCAATATCTTTAATATAGACATGTGTTTGTATAAAATAAACAAGTATATTTTGAGCAATAACAACATTCATCTTTAAAATTTTTGCACATTTCCAGTTTTTCGAGAACGATTTTTATCATATAAAGTTTTATTAATCGTGTTGTAAAAATTAAAGGAAGCAAGAGCATCTATTAAACTATAATAATACATTTTTATCAGATCAAATCAAAGAATATTTCCTAGTATAAAGATCGCTTCAAAATGGGTCGATTTTGGTCGATTTCGGAAATACTAGCCTTAATGACAATGAATTTCGCAGTTACGAAAACGATTGTTCTTGAAACTCGAAAACATGTTGATCAATTGTTGTGTTCATTGAGTAAAATATTTTCGTGTAATTATCTATAGTAATAATATAAAGAGTAAATAATTTGATCGTTTGTTTGTTTGTTTGTTTGCATTGAGTAGTCTCTGAAACCACTGCACCGATTTGGCCTTTGTTTTCACTATTGGGGAGCTACACTATTTCTGGGTGACATAGGCTATATTATTATTTTATTTCCGTACTAGCTGTTGCCCGCGACATTTGTGTTTTAATGTTAACTTGATTGCTCTCTGCTTAGCTCCTAGGATATGTTGCGGAATAATGCCTATTTGAAGAATTTTTAGTTCAAAATTTGAATCAAATCTATTGAGTCCTTTTGACATCCTTCCGGACAAAGCAAAGCAAACAGACAAACAGATAAAAAAATTTCTAACTTTACTTTCGGGTTCGGTATTTTACATAGAACACCTAATGAGTATTTTTTTAAAATATTTCCAATGTACAGATTTGACTTTTCTATCATTTTATTATATGAAAGTAAACATAGATGTATAGATACTAAGAAGAAGAAACCAGTTGGTTAAAATATTGCTTCAATGCCCTCCTTCAAGCTTTAAAAGTGATCATAACTTAAAACCGGCTAAGTACGACTCGGACTCGCGCATAGGGTACCGTATCAAAAAGCGGAAAAAATCACGTTTATTGTATGGCAGCCCCCCTTTAAATATTATTTTTTTTCTGATTTAAGTATTTAAATTTGCCGCTATAGCAGCTACAGAAATAAAATTTCAGCTTCATACCTATCACGGTTTCTGAGATGCAGTCTCGTGATGGACAGACAGACAGAGGGACGGCGAAGTATCATGAATAGGGTCCCGTTTTTTACCGTTAGGGTATGGAACCCTAAAAAGCATCAGCCCAACAGCCTATGGTTGAGAGCCCCGGGTAAGCCCTCAGGAAGGATGTCCCGTGGCTCCCAACAGACCTACGGCCGCCACTGCGGCCTCGCCCAGGGGGTGGTTCGGGTGCAAAAGTCTATGGGGGGTTTCGGGTGTGACCCCGCTTCTAAGGGGGGGAGGGGGGGGGCGTGCATGAGATGCTCACGTCACGCTGCCGTCATGGGCCTGCTTCTGTAAGGACGGTGAGCGGCCCTCTCACCGTCCTCAGACCCCCGGTCATTGAGGCCGATAGTCCTCGGCGAAGACACGTCGGCGGCGCCCGGGGCGCCGACTGCGGAACTCGGTTGGGAGAGTTCTCTCCCGCACCCGGCCCGCCGCCTCCTTCGCGAGCATGACCTGCTCGCAGAAAGAGGCGGCGCAGTCCCACTTACTCCCGCTGGAGAGCATGGCTCGCACCATGGCCTCGAGCGAGAGAGTGTCCACGCCCAGACCCACTACGAGGACCTGGCGCTGTTGTGCCCACGCCGTACACTCCACCAGTGTGTGGAGCGCCGTGTCATCGCTGCGGTCCTCGCAGTGCTGACACTCGGCCGTGGTTTCCCGGTGTTTTCGCCACAGATACCTACCGAAGCTACCGTGCCCGGCAAGCATCTGTGTCAACCGGTAGGAGAGAGCACCGTGTCTTCTCTCCAGCCACTCGTCCATGACCGGTCTGACGGCCGCGATTGTGGCGAATCCCCCCTTTGGTTGCTCAAGTCGCACCTTCCATGTCTCCACGATTTCCTGGTGGAGCAGACGAGACGCAGGCCTTTGGCCCCGCTCCAGCGCCTCCTTGCGCCATCTGAACAGTGACGCAAGGGCTCTCGCTTCCAGGTCCCATGGAGGGGTCCCGGCTAGGAGACATGCCGCCTCACCGGAGATCGTGCGGTATCCTCTTATCACCCTGACGGCCATCACTCTCTGCGGGCTCAGCAGTCTAGCCTCATTGCTGGCCGTCAGGGTCTCCGCCCATACGGGAGCCCCGTACAGGGCCATGCTTCGCACGATCCCCAGACCTTGAAAGATTTACCCATTATTTTCGATACTTTTTTCTATGACTCGTACTACTTTTTTTTTTAAGTAAAACTTCTTTAGGCGCGACTAGGCAGTAACTCAGATTTTTTTTCTGACAGAAGTAACGCTATTAATTTGAAAAACGAATGAATTATATTAATATAACATTTGATGCCGTCAGTGGCAAAGAAGTTTTACTTCTATCGCGCGGAAAGGTTACACGCACACACTTTTTTTATACCACTAGAGTGGTGTGTAGAGTAGAGACAAGCATACGGCCACACCAGATGTACCGGTGGTTACCGCAGCCTATGGACGTTTGCAACACCAGAGGCGCCACAATCGCGCTGCCGATCCTGTAAAATCCTTCTAAGTCCTCTTTTGAAGAACTAACTAGTTATGCCGAGGTTATACTTTTATTAGTGTGAAATCTATGAAAATAATTTCACGATAATTATGTACACAAGTAAAGAAATTTGATTAGAAGTAATTCCGAAGTAGTATAATGTGCAAGAATACAACAACAAACATACAATAAGGAGTAGTCACAACCTGCGCCTGTCCATATCAACACGGCATTATGACTCATCACCTATTGCGTGGGACAAGGTCTAAATGGTGAAATAAGGTCATATAATATGCCTATGTCTACCCCTTTGGGGATAAAAGGCGTAATCATATGTATGTATGTACGTATAATATGCAAGGTAAAGGTTGGGTTCATGACAGAAAAAGAGTTCTCAAGAAAGTTAAAGACTACAACCTTTTCATACGCACACATCCTCTAAAATACTCTTATATAAAGCGTACATAAAGTATTTATATATTAGTAATATTTGTACCATAACACAGGAGTTTGCCCAGTCCTATCCATCCATCTATCCATTAAGTTGAGCGATCGGAACGGTGAATTTATTTGGGCAAAGTAAACGGGATCAATTTTCAAGGGCCGCAGTTTATTTTGTATAAATATGCAGAACAAATTGTCGAGATGTTAGAGTATGGATTGAGTGCAAAACAAATTTGGATTGATGATGTAAAGGTAAAATATAAGGGCACGGCTTCCATTCATAACATTGCCTGTTAATCCTTGGGTCTCGGTTGTCAGTTGTCTCTAAAATTTATATTCCTCTATTACGTTTTAAGCTTACCCTTTATTCACACATCTTTGACAATAAATCCCCTACAAATAGTATTATGCTAAGTAACATGTAACTTGGATAAGAAATACGACTTTTAGAGAAAGTTAAACACACACACTCACACACACATCTAGAAATGGAAACCTTTTACCTTTTACAAGGAATCTTTGACAAGGGTAACGGAGTTCCACCATGGTCTTGGATATCCTACGGACTGACCGAGAGATTATGCGGATGGGTGTCCAGCTTTTTGGCCGGTAGAAACATCAGGGCTGTTGTCGATGGCAGCTGTTCTGAATGCATGGCCATTATCGCTGGAGTACCGCAAGGCTCAGTGTTGTCCCCTACTCTGTTTCTGCTCCATATCAATGACATGTTGTCTATTGACGGCATTCATTGTTATGCAGACGACAGTACGGGGGACACTGGTTACACAGGCCGCCCCGGTATCTCTCGGGACGCAGTGGAAGAAAGTCGTGAACAGCTTGTGCCTGAAATCGAGGCTACTCTTACTAGAGTGTCCGATTGGGGTAGACAAACTCTTGTCCAGTTCAACCCTTCGAAGACACAGGCGTGTTTCTTCACCGCTAAGAAAGCCCCAATTACTGTAGCGCCACAATTCCAGGGCACATCTCTTTCCATCTCTAAAAGTATAGTGATCCTTGGCGTTGACATCTCCAGTGACGTTCAGTTCCGCAGTCATTTGGAGGACAAGGCCAGGCTGGCGTCCAAGAAGCTCGGTGTGCTCAACAGGGCGCGGCGGTACTTTACTGCGGCGCAAACACTGCTTCTCTATAAGTCGCAAGTGCGGCCACACATGGAGTACTGCTGTCACCTCTGGGAGGGGGCACCTGAATATCAGCTTCGTCCATTTGACTCGGTGCAGAAGCGAGCTGTGAGAGTTGTCAACGATCCTATATTGACAGGTGGTGTTGAACCTCTTCGCGACAGGAGAGACTTTGCCTCCTTATGCGTGTTCTACCGTCTGTACAATGATATGTGCTCTAAAGGAATTGTTTGACATGATGCCCACGGCTACGTTCTATCATCGCACCGCTCGCCATAGACAGGGATTTTATCCTCACACCCTACGTCCGGAGCGTTCGAGCACGGTTAGATCCGATAGGGGTTTTCTTCCGCGAACGCTTAGGTTGTGGAATGATCTTCCTGCCTCGGTTTTCCCAAACGCCTACAGTATGGGGTTCTTCAAAAGGGGTCTAAGAAGGTTTTTACAGGGTCGGCAGCGCGAGTGTGGCGCCTCTGGTATTGCAAACGTTCATAGGCTGCGGTGACCACCAGTCCTTCTGGTGGGCCGTATGCTTGTCTGCCACCTTAGTGGTATAAAAAAAAATAGTTTTTTTTTTTTATACTACTTAGGTAGCAGACAAGCTTACGGCCCACCGGAAGGTTGGTAACCTTAGCCTATAGACGTTTGCAACACCAGAGGCGCTACACACGCGCTGCCGACCCGGGCGCAGGTTGTGACGACCCACAGTTGAAATTTTTCAAGCTGCCCGTAAGGCCTTCAACTTGGCTTAACGACTGTCATTTTACTGACAACCGGGACCAACGGCTTATCGTGCCTTCCGAAGCACGGAAACGCTCGTAAATAAATGTCACAAAGTGGTCCACGTGGTGGTCGCCCATCCATATCCGGCCATAGTAAATGTTGCTTACTGCAGTGATCGTTTACAGAACACTGAGTACGCGGGGCCACGAGCGCTTCAAACGCGATGCAAACTTAACATCAATCGAATTTCGTTCGGTTTCGAGTAAACGCTTATAATAAGCTAGAAATTTCCCTTTAGTCCATAAATTATTCTAAACTATGTTTCTTAACTATCTATGAAACAAGAATTTTTATTCGCTTTTTCTTAACTGGTTAAGGAATAAGAATATTTTATCCATTTTCCTAACTGGTTAAGAAAACCAGTTAGGAAAATGGATAAAATATTCTTATTCCTTAACCAGTTAGGAAAGTAGACCAAAAAATCTTATTTCCTAACCAATTATGATAGAGTAAATAAAAAGTCCATATTCATAGATATTAAATTGTAAATTATTTTTTCATGTAAATGTATACAACAACATTTTCAGTGAAAAGAACAAAAAATTGAAAAAAAAAAAGAATTTCCTAAAAACTATAAGGAGCAATAATCTCTAGACAATGCCCAACAGTTATAATATTCGCATTCATGTCCTCAATTGCAGAGTTAATTTCCAAGTCAATTGTCTCATAGTTTTTAGATTTAATCTTATTTCTATAGAAATTAACCTTTGTTTCTTTAACTAAAAGTTCTAACACTTGTGCCAGAGACGGATTTTTACGTCCTAAATATTTATTTATTCTAGCATGCCACCCTTCAAGATCATTGGTGGTTCTTATCACTTCTTGATAGCAACACCACTTTTTAATAAATGTAATATCACTTAACCAGTAAGAATTAAAGTACGAGTTAAATTTACGTACTTGTTCGCAGTTAGGTGATCGTCTCATTATATATTTATAACCTGACATTATGAATTTCAAGGGTAAACGCGCCAAGCCAGCACATTTAGCAACATGACGTCTTTGGACTCTGGATTTCATTCTTAATGCCCTTGCCTTTTTAAATAAACTATTACAAAAGTGATAATAACATCCTTTGATCACGGTCTTCGGAAAAAAATTATGAATTGCATTCATAGCTGACTTCTCATAGTCCATGGTAATTTTTTTCGGATACCAGGTAGGTAATCGACTTTTAATTAATTGCATTAATATCGCATACGTCTTCTCGTTTTTATTATGCAGAAATGCAAAAAAAAGTGGGACCACTTTTTTTGTAATTTCATTGTATCCATGGATGGTATAAATTTGCGAAAATGGTAGTGGGCAGGACTTGAAAGTTCCATCACATAAAAAGTGTTCAAAGTCATCAGATATATTTTTTACTAGCTGAGCCCGCAACTTCGTTTACGTCACATAAGGTGTATGAAAGGATAGGTATTTCTTCATCAGAGTCATCAAGCAGCGTCTGAAACTGCCCTGTTTGCTTAATCATAAAAGAGCTTAATTATTAAGAACACGCCAGTTTAGGTTTACTCACATTCAAAGAAACCCCTACAATTAAAATTTTCAAAATATCTGATTTTTAAAAGTGTTATAACTCTTTTATTTCTAAACCGATTTACATAAAACAAACGCTAAATGTTAACTGGAGCAAACCTCAACACAATAAAAAAAACTGCATTGCCATCGGTTGAGCGGTTACTGAGATTAGCGTGCAAAACCGTACAGACAAACAGATATACAGACATACAGACATACAGACAAACAGACAAAAATTCTAAAAATCATTGTTTTGGGTTCTATTGCGTTCATAAAGCCCCCCTATAATATTTTTTCTTATTTATCTTCCATGTACAGACAGCGACCTGTTACGATTTTATTATATGTATTGATTGATATTGATGTCAGCGTTGCAAAACACGAGAATTCTCGTCCCCTCATCCATATCATAAGTCTGCTAACAGAAATGATTCGAATTTTTGTGGTATTATTACTTCAGTAAGCAATTTAAAATTCAGCTTCGTTACACCTAAGCTAGTGTTCCTCGCGTTGTACAGCCCACTTTTCATGTTATTAAATTTCGGTAGGTCAGTAACTAAATGCACACCATCATCCTGAAGCTGACAAATCATATCTTCAAACTGTTTTTGTATGGGATTTGTGTTAGTACAGACTTTTGTTTTTAGTTCATTATATTTTATCATGATATTATTTTTTGACGAATTTGGTACACAGCTGGCATTATGCGAATTTTCCTTAATAAAAATATTTTCACTGTTAGTTGTGATATTGCCTTTACATCCCTTAAAATTATAACACTGCCAATATTTATTTCCGTTACTGAACTTTTTTGAATTGTGGTACTGACGACCTCCGTAAAGTAATTTAATCCCTCCACGTTTTGTTGGTATGAAATCAAAATGTTTTTCTTCACTTATTTCCATGTTGGGAACATTGTATCTTCTGCTAATTACAAATTATTGCACAAAATCAACCCAACTTTACTGAAATGAAATGAAGTTGAACACAAATGACTTTAGTATGACATTTAAATATGATAAATGGCCAGTACGTACTTTCTAAAATAGTTTTGCAATACAATATAATTACGGACTTTTTGTTTACTCCATCATAATTGGTTAGGAAATAAGATTTTTTGGTCTACTTTCCTAACTGGTTAAGGAATAAGAATATTTTATCCATTTTCCTAACTGGTTTTCTTAACCAGTTAGGAAAATGGATAAAATATTCTTATTTCTTAACCAGTTAAGAAAAAGCGAATAAAAATTCTTGTTTCATAGATAGTTAAGAAACATAGTTAAGAATATGGACTAAGGGGAAATTTCAACCTTACCTCCAAAGCTTAATGCAAATTATGTTTTCGATCATTTCAAACTGAGTGCTTTTTCGTATGCGCCGAGAAGAAAATATGAATTTGCATTACATTTTGGAGATAGTGAGATTGCAGCTTAACTTTTATGAAGAAATTCACTGTAAATAAATTAACTTCGATTCACATTCAGCTGAAATTAACCCTCAAATCTTAAGATATAGATTAACAAATACGAAATATTGACGATGAAAGATTTCATAAATACTCATCATTGCTATCTAATCATAAAGGTTTATATCTACTATCAATGAGGAGTTGTATATATTGCTTCTTTCCAGACAATGATAAGGAAGCAATGAAATTTCATAATTTAAAAGTTTTAGGTCTGAGAGTGATCTATCTAAGCTATCTTTTGTTTCTTCTAAAAAACTTAGTTCTATTAGTAGATGTCTTCAAATCTGCACGATTCAACCTCTTTACTCGTAAGTACCTAGTATTTCTATTTAGAACCATCTGGTCGTACATTTTATGGGCAATTAAAGCAAACTGTAAATTTGACGGTGCCATGGTAAGTTATTGCAGCGTATTATATTGCCTGTGACTTATAGTTGAGGGTTCCAAGTTACGAGTGTTGTGTTAATTTGTCTTGGGAGGCTATGAATGTAAGTAATTGTTTTGTGAAATGAGTATAAGTATCTACGAAGTTTTGTGTGATTTATGTTTATCGTTATGTTATGATGTATGGAACGTTTGTTTGCTGAAAGGATGGTGGCGAGTGTAGGTAGGTACTATACGTAGTTTATACGTGACAGAAATGAAGATGCTGTTTTGAATCTGCTGAACGCTTAGACCATTGTAACAGAAGGGGCAATTAAACACTTCAGGACTCTGCTAATTACTTTATTTTCCGCATAGACACA
This sequence comes from Miltochrista miniata, assembly GCA_933228765.1. Taxonomy (NCBI): domain Eukaryota; kingdom Metazoa; phylum Arthropoda; class Insecta; order Lepidoptera; family Erebidae; genus Miltochrista; species Miltochrista miniata. Next base: position 2,731,427 of record OW121749.1, on the reverse strand, counting down.
CAATAATTTGGGCAGAGCTTCGGCTAGTCTCAGTATACAGTACAGAATGACCGACAAATGTGCCCGCACTGTCTTATATAGATGTACACTCGGAAATTGCGTAACTCCTTATGTCAACTGTCATAGTGATTTGAGGCGTGGCGTAACAATCGGCCATCCTGTAAGCAGTTGCTCCTGCAACAGGAACAAGGCGTCTGGGCTGGGCTGGGCTGGCTGGCTGGCTGGCTTAACCGGCTTGGCTGGCTTGACCGGTTTGGCGTGGCGTGGCATGCCGTGACGTGGCATGGCATGGCATGGCATGGCTTGGCTTGGCTTAGCTTGGCTTGGCTTGGCTTGGCTTGGCTTTGCCCAGCCCGGCCCAAACAGGCTACATCTACATCCCGGTAGACTGACTTGCATTCTGTCCGGCTCATCTGTAACAATCGCTCCCGTATAGGGAACAAGAGACTTTGTTAGTGGCTGGCCAAATAAACACAGAAAGAAATAGACATAGCACTAATATTAGCTGGTCCAAAGATAAATTCATGAGTGGAATGTACGCGCCACTATCTACTGCGTGAGATATCTGGCGTTGAAATAAATAGGTAAACTGCATGGCAAATAGAAGCATCCGTTAATACTGGACCTACTTTTCGATAAAACCTTAAAGTCATTGCGTATCAGGTCATTTATGTACTTTGTGTTTTAGCAGATACTAGGAGCGAGCGCTCGGCATGGTTATATATATAACGCAACGTAAATAACTTGCCTTATTATCAAAACTTTAGATCATTCGCGTACTAACTCTATCGATTCTTTTATGCTCAAATATTTCACAAAGCGTACTTCTAGGTTAAATAACCTAAAACAGGGCTTACACACCGCTCTTAGAACTCATCAATTTATATGATTTTGTTAACACTTTCACATCTCATGCAAATGACTATTTACTGGCGTTGAAGGCTCAATGTCGCAAAATAAAACAACGAAATGTCATTAGTATCCCAAGGGACTCTCTGAACTTAGTCTCGCTTTAACTTCGATCTTGTCAACTACATACACAATAACAATCTTAACTATTTTCTGCAAAATGACAAAATATAAACAAGCGGGTACCTCCATGGTGGTATGCACAAAAGTATTAAATGTAGTAAACACGATTCTACCGATATTCTGAAGCGGAAATACAAAGATGCTGTTGCTGGCTGCTGTATGCCTTGATAACTGAATATCCTAACTGTATAACATTTAGTGTTAGGTAGTTGGATGGATTTATGAACTTCTTACAGCTGGCACATTTATGTTAAGGGCTTGCTTTTTCGGCAGTCTGTCCTATTTTGGTAAAGAATAGAAATATCGCGCACGCAGGGTTATATCTCCTTACTGACATTGTCGTTACACGTAAATGAGTAGTTTACCTACAGAAACTTAATTCAACTCTTTCTCGGTGGCTATAAAGGTATACCTTTAAACAATTAATGTCTACTGTATTTAGGCACATTCTCAAAAAGAAAATATCTACTAGTATCTTAGAGGAACGGTTTGTATAAACTCCTAAGCTAGTAAAACGATTTTACCACTTTGCCTTACTTTTAGAATTACTTGGCAATCTAAATTGCCAAGTAATTCTCGAATAACATAGCTATGCAGGCTTAGACTATTTACAGGTATCGCGTTGCTACTAAAGAGAGCGAAATAGTTATAAGATAATGTTAAAGGAATACAGCCTTTGATCAAAAATATGTTGATAGAAGAATACGGCGTACTTGCAATTAACACAGTAAACACGGGCGAATTGTAACATGTGTCCTACAAGGTTTACAGTACGTCACAGGCAGAGTGGTAGGGCATAGCAGCGTTCAATAAAACCAATCTCATGGGCAAAAGGTCACTATGAAAAGAAGGCGTTAACAGATTAACTTTTTCACGTTTCAAGGGACTAGGCGTACCGTTGATGGATTTGTATCGTCGTAAACAAGTTGTTGTGGATAGTCTGAAGCTACTCATCACTCAATCCATCCTAGTATGATAATCGGCATAAGATCACATCATTCTTGTTTCAAAACCTATTATTAGGAAAGAATAATCAAGGCGATACTGTGTATAATTTTATGCCACCTGCTTAAATGTAAAAGATCATGAAGTTTCAGGCTTCATTACGTCTATGGTATCGCAATGAGACAAATATTCTGTGTGAAATTTCTACTATGATGAATCAATTGCGAATAAGTGCGGACCCGGCGTGTATATTTATGCAAAATAACTAGATTACTTCAAGTATCTACCTACACCATTATACTTTGATGTTTAGCACTTCCGATACCTTTATCACACGTCGAGCACGGTTCAAACACTACAATACCGAGCTACATACTATTCTATAGAATCGAGACACTTTTTCAATGTATATCCGAACGGCTATGTTCATTTAACACTACCAAACTTTGTAACAACGCTGAATGGAAAATGTGACGCAACAATTAAAATTCCACGGTAACAAACTAAAGCACCGTCCACAGTCTTATTATAATAACTTTAAGTAGTAATGCCGAAAAGATTTCTCATTACACCCACATAATAGCTAGTTTTATTTTGTGCGACTTTGCTGGATCAATCCAAATACCATTAAACGGTTCACACGTAATAGCTTCTTAGATTATGACCGATTTAATCAATCGCGTTATACAATTAAATAGAAGCGTAATCAAAGAGCCACATTTAATAGCTTAAAACACCTAGGTACGGTCTTTACGAAAATCTAACAATACACACATTTGAACGAATGAATAAAAGCACTACCGCCAACTACGACTTATCGAAACCAAGCATGATATTGTAATGTACCTAGGTACATAAACGGGGCTAAACAACTTACCGGCTGTTGGATTGGTTTCAGTATGCCAACTAAATAAGTATAGCCTGCAATTTATCTGTATGATTTGATTTGATTATCCATCTACCACCCACCTTAGATCGTAGATATCTATCTAAATAGGCAAATTTTATTATCGATATGCTTTGACTTACAATTTCAAATAGAAAATTTATTATGATTAACTGTGCAATCGGATATTAACTAAAAGTGCACAACTGTTCTGAATGTTAATGAATCTAGATTCGACTGGTTAATAAGAGCTTTAGTATTTATACTAACAGGTATCGATCGATTGTGAACTGCAACGAAATCCAATGCATTAGAAAAGTTATTCTCTTTATTTTAACAGCATTCAAACACGAATAACGGTTAATTTTAATAGATTTTCCTCGATTTTGGACTTAACTTCATAATGCTAACACAAAACCTAACGCTATTCGGCTGTTTCACTGGCAATGACTAGAACTTATTTTGTCTTAACTAGAGGTGTGGAGTTCGACTATTTCGGCTAAGCAAAGGGCAATTAGTAGCCTAACAGGCAATGCAATTATTAGCCTAACTGGCAAGGGCAATATGCAGCCTAACAGTAGTTCTCACTGGCAAGTAATGACTATAGCTCAGTCCATAGATGAATCAGCTTTAGTGACAAAGTGCGGCTATTTCGAATAGGCGATAGGCAAATGGTAAATTGGATGTCTACAGTAGTTGCTGTAACTGGCAATGGCTATTTCGCTACACGAATTAGAATAAGTGGCAAAGACTGGCTACATCAGATAGGATAAAGGCAATTAGTGGCACCCACCTCAAATTATCTGTGCAGCTTTTAGCGCATCTCAGCCTTGTTGTTCATAGCTGACCATCTCGGGCAGCATCTAGGTATCTCCAAGCGCCGCAGTACGCTGCTACCGCGCGCTGTAGTTTAAGTGTTCCACGATGAAAATCTTCACGACTGAAGCGCCGGCGCCGCGAAGTGCCTGTTGGCACTAATTCCACTGACTTCAGCTTGACAAAGCGGTTGATGTAGACAGATTTTTGCAATGCGGTAGTCCGATTCTTGATATCGTGGCTTTTCTACTGGTGGGCTCTTACTGAAGGTATATATATGGGTAAGTAGCAGGTTATTCAAGAAGAAAACTAGTTCATATTCATACGATAGTTGTGTTCTCTGGAGGCATCTTGTAAAACATTTCATAAATACCCACATTATTTTTGGATGTGCGCCGTGTAACTTTTGCTTCGATTGTCCACGTGGAATCGAGGTTTGCGAGGTAGAGGCACTATTGTTGTCGACAGGACCCTCGGTCTACTTCCAAGTGGATTTTTCTTCTTCAAAACTGACAGACTTCATGGTTTCTTCTTGAAGTATCCCACTTCTGATTGTAACAGAAGGGGCAATTAAACACTTCAGGACTCGGCTAATTACTTTATTTTCCGCATAGACACACAATAATTTGGGCAGAGCTTCGGCTAGTCTCAGTATACAGTACAGAATGACCGACAAATGTGCCCGCACTGTCTTATATAGATGTACACTCGGAAATTGCGTAACTCCTTATGTCAACTGTCATAGTGATTTGAGGCGTGGCGTAACACCATATATCACGGGACTAGCCTTTGCGAACCACCGCATACAAAAATATTCTGCTAGTTTTCTTAGCGGGTGAAGGGGGAAACACAAAGACATATAAAATTTCATTATATTTAAAAATGTATTAATCGACAAACGCGTAATGGCTGTTGTGTGTTAATTTTTATTGTACAGTCAACTACAATGAAATGTACGAGTTTAATTATATAAAATGATGTACTGATGTACAGTGCTTTTTATAAAGCCAAAAGACCATGTGGTCTATTGGCTTGGCAGAAAACAATGCTTAAGTAAGGCGCATCCTGTGGTTAGATGATCTAAGGCTGAACGTCATGACTGAAGGTGTTGCACTTATAACATTGTGGATAAATAACACAGTATTGCACCAAGCATTTCAGGTTCTATGGCTTTAGAAGTCTTGAAATGAAATTAAATATTCACAACTTCACATAAATAGAACAAGACACATCAACAATATTTATTTAACAAAGTCCAAAGAAGAATGTTGGCTGAGCATTATACCCTTCAAGAAAATTGAAAACATAAAGAGACGGGTTGATTAAGTGGCATTTCAACGTTTCCGTGATGTACACTTGGACCGTCTTCATAAATGGAAATGCAGCCCCGGATCTAGAGATTTTTTTTAGGCGGGGCAAAAACTGAAAATGTCGCCCTCGCATACATGCCGAGTCTATTTTTACCTTTATTATTTGCATTGCTTCGAATTTTGAAAGAATTTCCCCGCTGTAAAACTTAACACACTAGTACAAATAGATACTTCAAAACGTAACCCACAAAGAATCACTTTGTTGTCTGCCTGTCAAGACCATCTCGAGAACGCGAAGGAACATACCTAAGTTGTTGAAATTAAAACATATTTATGGTCCCTACAAGCTATGAAAAAGTCATAGGTATTTCTAAGTTAACGGAGCAAAAAGATACGGTCGTGTAAGTCGCAAAAAAATGTATATTTCGACATTCACAAGATTGAGAATCAAATTAAATCCAGCCACGGTGACATCTAGCAAAGTCGGGACTAATCTCGCAAGCCTCAAGACTATGGCCAGTGGCCCCATGTTCTAAATTGGCCGCCCAATGATGTGCTTATTCTCATTCTGCTTGAAAACCCCGTAGTGGTATAAGGATGGAAAGACGTGAACAGGCATGCCGTGCACTGGTAGATATATTTAGACGGAAAAACTATCTTTTGAAGCGCTTGGTTTTGGCGAAGATTCTCTCCGCAGTGAAAGAATGGCACCTTAACCCGACTTGCGTTGGACGGATCGAAAAGGAGAGGATGCAATTAGGTTGAAGAGCTTTTCAGAACACTCGTTGTAATAATTCGGCAGAACGCAGCCGAAGATATGTGTAGTTTCTGTGCTGCGCTAACGGCTGAAGATAGTAAAGAAAAACTCTACGTTTCAGAAGTTTCCGTTTGCCGAACCAACCCAACAAATACATTGAGAGGTATGCCTCTCAATGTATTTTTTGACAGAGACGATTTTGAAAAGCAATTAGTATGATAACAAAATCACAAATTCCTAAACATTTTGCCAGACATCTAGATATCTAGATAGTTCTTCATTGGTATCTTCGCATGTTGAAGAGAGAGTTGAGGTAGGAAAGAGAATCTTTCAGCTATAAACGCACACGCCTGTTTTTGTCATTAAAAATTTAAATCAACCAGGTTTTCTAAATCCCATTGTTAAATGCGACCAGGTTCTGGTCGAGATCCGTCACGAGTTGGCGCCTCTTTTAGTACACGTCAGGCCGCCCCTGGTCATTCCAATCTTTATTGTTCGACAAAGGACTTTTGAATCGCTCTGTTTTGGCGAAGATGCCACTGGCCCGGGCAGAGGTGCACTGCAATACAGTGGAAAGACCACTCTGTTGCAGTGACACCTCTGCCGCTGCTATGCCCCGGGCGGCCAAATTTGTGAAAATACCACCATTATTTCTTTAGTTTAGTTGAACCAATTGGAATGTTTGTAATGGGCTTTACACGACATCTCATCTTACGAATTGCTTTTGTGTTTCATAATAGAACATTTAAAACCACACCCCACGAATAAAATAAGATTTAAAAATTTTACTTTGCCGCCCTCTGCTTTGCCGCCCCTTCTGATTTTGCCGCCCGGGGCATGGGCCCCGGCTTGCTTGCAGGCAGTCACAACCTGCGCCTGTCCATTTAAACACGGCAATACGGCTCACCACCTATTACGTGGGACAAATTATACAAAGGTGAAATGTGGGCATATAATATGCCTCTGCCTACCCCTTCGGGGATAAAAGGCGTGACCATATGTATGTATGTATGTATATTAGAACTCAATAAAAAAAACGATCATAGGCTGCGGTGACCACGAAACAAAACAAAAAAAAAACGAAAATTTTGTGTAGTACTTGCACTTTCAGACCAATTAAAATTGCTATTACAGTGTTGAATATAATCCATTGTCTTTTTTACATTAATTACACATTAATTTGGAAGTTGCAAAATACCTGGTTACAGTTTTTTTGTAATGAGATAAAAACAATTGGTTGTGGTAATAGATCAAATTAATTAGTTAATACTAGTTTAAACACATATCTAAGCGCACGGCAGTGCGCAGGCCAAGTTCCAGCAACAGGCCGAGCGCATGCCGTACTCTATTTACACGAACCGCTTCGACCCACTTTTGACCCCCCTGTAGCTCAGTGCCTATTGCAAGTACAGAAATAAAATTGTACGTACATAATCATATACTAGTACTAAGGCAGTGTACCAAATTTCATAGATGTAGCTTTAGTAGATCCTGAAATATGACCCTGTGAATATAGCTAATTTTGGCACTGACTGACTCACTCACTCACTGACCGGTCATCAAAACCTCTAGGCCACTTCCAATTGTCCTAGCGTTATGAAATTTGGCACACAGATCGGGTGTTATATGTAGATTACCGAAAAATTGAGAAATTTGAGAAATCGGTCAAGCGTGAGTTTGAAAAGGGTTACAAAGTTTGTATGGGACCACAGGATTCCTTGGTCGGATCTTCTTCAAAATTTGCATAAATCATCTCTAACATAATTGATGGAAGATGTGTTTCGTATTTTATTGAAATTCATTCCAGAACAGGCTAAAAGGGGGTAACAATTGTTTTCTTCGGGGGGTTTCGATTCGAATTTGTATCAATACTTCTTAGTGATGAGAGGACTCTTTTGATTTAATTTACTTTTTATTTTAACACATGTCATGTTTAAAAACTCAATCAGATTTTGAGAAATCGGTCAAGCGTGAGTTTGAAAAGGGTTACAAAGTTTGTATGGGACCACAGGATTCCTTGGTCGGATCTTCTTCAAAATTTGCATAAATCATCTCTAACATAATTGATGGAAGATGTGTTTCGTATTTTATTGAAATTCATTCCAGAACAGGCTAAAAGGGGGTAACAATTGTTTTCTTCGGGGGGTTTCGATTCGAATTTGTATCAATACTTCTTAGTGATGAGAGGACTCTTTTGATTTAATTTACTTTTTATTTTAACACATGTCATGTTTAAAAACTCAATCAGATTTGAGAAAGTGCGAGGCCGCATTTACGTTTTTCCGCGGCGGTTTCTAACCTCAAAATGTCATCAAACTGTCAAAATCAATGAAATCAAGTCAATGTTTTGACATTTTGAGGTTAGAAACCGCCGCGATAACCGCAAGTGCGGCCTCGCCCAAAGATGTTGTCAATGTTTTGATTAATGTCAATCAAATTCTCTATACATACAAATTATGGAAAAGTCAATACTGCACATTGAATATTGTTATTCATATTTGTGAAATATTTGGATCAAATTCGTCCAGTAGTTTAGAGATCAGCAAGCATTCTAAAGGATGACTCACGCTAGACCGTGCCGGGTCCGAGCCGAGTGTGGGCCGCAGCACGGTCACCGAGCCGGTTGCATTCACGACTGCTCGGGCGAAGCTCGGTGGCACTGTATTCATGCAACGGGCCGTGGCCGAGCCGAGGCGGGACCGAGTTGTTTATGAGCGCTTTCCGTAGTTCGGCTGTCACTCAGTTGCCGCTCGGTTTAACGCGTAGATTTAGCGCGAAAAATTCTAAATCTATGGTTTAACGTGAGTTTGTTCACACAAAATATATATAATATTGACCTTGCTGCGGCCGGCACTCGGCTCGGACCCGGCACTGCGTAGCGTGAGTCATCCTTTTTAGGGTTCCGTACCAAAAGGGTAAAGAACGGGACCCAATTCATGAGACTTCGCTGTCCGTCTGTCTGTCTGTCTGTCTGTCCGTCAGGAGGCTGTATCTCATGAACGGTGATAGCTAGAGAGTTAAATTTTCACAGATTATGTGTTATTGTTGCCGCTATAACAACAAATACTGAAAACAAAAACATAATAATATTTAAGGGGGGCTTTCATACAACAAACGTGTTTTTAGCGACTTTGTCTTATAACGGGTGTTTTTTTTAGAGGTATAGAACTTTAAGTTCCCACCACTTTTTTAACTGGCAGTAATTTTGTCAACAGTCAAGTGATTTATGTTTAGTTTGGTTTGGCATTTCAACATGAATAGACTGACGCCGGAACAACGCTTCCAAATTGTGCAAATTTATTTTGAAAATCATAGTTCTGTCCGAAAAACGTACCGCGATTTTCATAAGCAAATTTTGTTTAGCGATGATGCCCACTTTTGGTTGAATGGATACGTCAATAAACAAAATTGCCGTATTTGGGGTGATGATAATCCTCAAGCGTATGTTGAGACACCGTTACATCCAGAAAAACTGACTGTGTGGTGTGCTTTATGGGCTGGTGGAATAATTGGTCCGTACTTCTTTAAAAACGATGCTGACCAGAATGTTACAGTCAATGGTGACCGCTATAGAGCGATGATTACTGACTTTTTCGTTCATCAATTGAACAACCATGATGTGCAGGTGTTGTGGTTTTAACAAGACGGCGCAAAATGTCACACTGCTCGTGTCACAATTGATTTATTGAAGGAAACCTTTGGTAACCGCATAGTTTCACATTTTGGTACCGTGGATTGGCCTACAGGATCGTGCGACGTAACGCCACTTGACTATTTTCTGTGGGGATATGTGAAATCGCTAGTCTAAGCCGATAAGCCCGAAACGATTGACCACTTGGAGGACAACATTCGGCGCGTTATTGCCGATATATGGCCACAAATGTTGGAGAAAGTCATCGAAAATTGGACCTTTGGATTAGACTACGTCTGAGCCAGCCGTGGCGGTCATATGCCAGAAATCATATTTAAATTATAATGCCAGAAAATTGTCTTTCGAATAAAGTCAATTTCATATCAATAAAAAAAATTCCCTTTGTTTTATTCCATTTCAAAGTTCTATACCTCTAAAAAAAACACCCACTATATTCGGTAATAAGGTATCCTTTACAATTTAAATACGTTAGTTAATTTGACCATTTCATCAAGATCATTCATTCCCTTTACACCATGCAAATTAAATGAATACTTTAGGAGGTACAGCACAATCAAATGTTGCTGTCCAAGCAGGACACAACTACAGATTTTCTTGATTAAAAAACCGTGTATTTAGTAATATTAACTTTAATTTGGTAAGACGGTGTTACATGGTTCGTAGGTGAACTTAGAATGCATTTAGGTATGCATAGTAGGTATTTATACATTGCAAGTGCACCTCATTGAACGAGGCGCCTACCAATAACGTAAGGCAATAGTAAATTGATCACTAATAGTCTAAATATTGTATAGGCGTCCTAAGCCTAAACATCTTCCCCCCGTTGAAGGGCTTGTCCTTCAACACATAAATTCTTCAGCTGTCGGCAAGGGGCATAGCCTGACGAGAGCGCGCCTCAGAATTCCTCTTGTCGTCCTTACGTCGGCCACTCTGGAGATGGAGTCAGGGCCGGGAAATAAACGTTGAACTCGTCCAAGACGCCAGCATAAAGGTGGCACGTGATCCTCTTGAATTAATACAAGGTCCCCAATGTTAAGCGAACCCTTGTTTGTCTTCCACTTCGTGCGCTGCTGTAATTCGTGGATGTACTCACGCTGCCATCGTGACCAAAAATGCTGATAAATTTGCTGAAGTCTCTCGTATCGTTGTAATTGGCCTTCTTTAATTGTCTCTAAATTAGGCGCAGGCAGTGACCTTAGAGGTCTACCAATTAAAAAGTGCCCTGGGGTTAAGGGAAGGTAGTCATCAGGAGATGAGGAGAGGGGACAAAGCGGACGGCTATTTAAGACGGCCTCCACTTGTGCGAAAAGTGTAGTGATCTCCTCAAATGTAAGATGGGAGTTACCCATAACTCGTTTAATATGATATTTACTAAGTTTAATTGAAGACTCGAATAAAGAGCCAAAGTGTGGTGAGAAAGGTGGCGAAAATACAAATTTTATGTGTTCTTGAGTTGCAAAGTTAGACAAAGCAGTGGCATTCGATTTTAAAAATACTCCTATCCTTGGAAGCCGCTACAAAGTTACTCCCGTTGTCGCAAAATATTTCCCTTGGCTTACTACGGCGGGAAATAAATCTATTCAATGTCATAATGAATGCATCTTTTGTAAGTTCACTCACAGCTTCCAAATGCACGCACTTATATCGCATACAGACGAATAAACATAAATAGCATTTAATTACTTTGGAGCCTCTGCCCTTTCGATTTAATATATAAAATGGTCCAGCAAAGTCCACTCCCACTGAGGAAAATGGAAAATCTGGCGTCACGCGTTGAGAAGGAAGATTACCCATTTTAGGGCAAAGTGTTTTGCCTCGGAGACGACAACACCGCACGCAGTTGTGTACAGTGCGCCGAGATAGACGTCTACCGTTCACCGGCCATACAAATTCACGAATGATAGATAATAGTAGCTGTGGGCCGGCATGCATATTACGTAAATGTTCCCTTTCAAATAAAAGTTTAGTCAAACGGTGATTTGAATCCAATAAAATGGGATGTTTCTTGTCAAAATCATAAGGTGAGGCACTTAATCTGCCACCAACCCTAATTAAGTTAGTATCATTATCATAAAATGGAGACAAATTCAATATTTTAGATTTAGTTCCTAACGGCTTGTTCTTAGCGAGTAAATCGTATTCTAGCGGGAAGCATTCGCACTGAGCGATGCGACACAAGTAATGGAATGAGTCATCTAGTTCGGCCGTGGATAGACACGAAACCTGTTTGTTATCAGGATTGCAAATATTATAGCAAAATCTCTTGATGAATGCAACTATTCTTGTTAGTTTAGTTAAACTACTGTAATTTGAAACATTTATCAAGGGTTGAGGATCAATTGAATTATGATATGATTGGTAAGTACCAGTATTATTTTTATGGGACGATTTATTTAGGTTTGCAACTAGTGGTTGCTGTTGGTTTGGCATTTCTGTTGTAAATGAATCTAAGTTTGAGTTCTTTGTGTAGTTAATGACGTCATTAGACGTAACCTGATTGTTATGTTTGAAATGTTTTGTTTTAATATTAAATTTTGATGTATTTTTTGTTTCAGGCAAATTATTGACTTCAATAGACTTTAAGGCTGGCCATTGATCTTCAGGTGTATTTAAATAGCTAGGACCCGACCACCATATGTTATTGTTCACCAACTGATTGGCGCTCACACCACGTGATATAAGGTCAGCTGGATTCACAGCGGTCGGAACATAACGCCATGATAACGAATCGGTGAGTTCGTTTATTTCAACCACTCGGTTGGCAACGAACGTTTTAAGCTTCGTGGGGTCACCTTTAAGCCAGGCCAGCACGACGCTTGAGTCACACCAGTGTACAATTCGCGAAGGTTTGTATCGAATAGACTTGAGAATACTATCACATAGCTTAGCGGCCAGTAGGGCCGAGCAGAGTTCCAAGCGAGGCATAGTCATAGGATTTATTCGTGCGACCTTTGACCTCGAACAAAGAAGTCTCACATGGAAGTCACGACCATTAGCGGTACTTCTCATGTAAACACATGCTCCGTAGGCTCGCTGGGAGGCGTCACTGAATGAATGTAATTCTATTATTTTGGGTGCATCACACAAAACCATTCTAGGAATTTGCAATTTAGAAATAAAACTCAAATCATTTGAAAATTCTAACCATTTTTATTTAATTTCTAGTGGTACTAATTGATCCCAATCTATTTTTAGTCGCCATAAATCTTGTAGCATTAGCTTAGCCTGTATGACAAAAGGACTCAGAATACCCATAGGGTCAAATAGCTTAAATGAATTAGATAATATGTGTCTTTTAGTAATATTTTTATTATCATAATTAATTTGTATAGGAAAATTCAATGTATCAGACCTAGGGTCCCAGCCCAAACCTAGCGTGCTTGAGGCTTCACTAATAGTTAAGTGATCTTGGGTATTTATTGATAGCCTTTCAAGAAGATCTGTTGAATTACTTTTATATTTTCGTAAATTAAAACATGCGGACCCTAGGGCTGTAGATAACGAATTTTGAATATGACGTAATTGCTGAAGGTCATTACACCCTGTAATTAAATCGTCGACATAGAAGTCGTGCTGTATTATTGTTTTGATTGTATCGTCCCCACACTCCTCGCCAACCTGCCAAAGACAGCGAGTGCTTAAATAGCTCGCACTTCTAGTTCCATAAGTGAGAGTATTCAGACGCATCGTTCTGATGGGCAGTGACTCATCCTCCCTCCATAAGAGCAACTGTAAATTTCTAGATGGTTCAGCCACATCTACTTGACGGTACATTTTTTCGATGTCCCCCGTCAATAGATACTTGTACTGTCTAGCCCTTACCAGTATGGAGAAAAGAGAATCCTGTATGTTTGGGCCCACCATTAGTATGTCGTTGACAGATAGACCAGAAGATGTGGGAACTGATCCATCAAAAACAACACGAACCTTGGTGGACTCACTACTGTGCTTAAACACGGCATGGTGGCATAGGAAGTATGAAGGTAAGGGTTTAGCCTCAGGGGCTAAGGACATGTGTCCCAACTCTTCATATTCTTTCATGAATTGTATATATTGTAATTTAAGTGTAGTATTTTTCCTAAAACGTAATTCTAAATTAAATAATCTTTTTTTGGCAATATTGTAGGACTCGCCTAAGTTATTTGGCGAACAGTTCAGAGGTAGTGTTACCATAAAGCGGCCACTATTTAGGCGAAGTGTATTTTGTTGGAAATGTTTTTCACAGGCCCTTTCCATTTCGTTGAAAATGGGTTTATTTGGGAGGTCTTCAATCTCCCAGAATTTTGTGAGTAATTGATCGATGTGAATATCACTAGAAGTTTGTGAATTTTTAGAAATTAAACTATTATTACAGTGTAACCTATTTAGATTTATTACACTAATGGAACCGGTTATTAACCAGCCAAATTCGGAATTTCGTAACCTTATGTGGTCGGATCCCACTGATATTTGTTCAGAGCCCAGTACATCCCAAAATAGGTCAGCCCCTATCAGGATGTCCACCTGGGAAGGTTCATAAAACCTTGGATCAGCTAATTGAACGTGATTAGGAATATTAAAATTAATAGGAATAGGGTTTTTAGGTAAGTGACCCGTTAATTCCTTCATTATTAGCAAATTTTGCGTAACATTGAATTGTTTGTATTTAGATTGCAATCGAGCAACACAACTTTCTTCAACCTTATCAGAAGAATGGTTACCGATGCCGATGACGTTTATACTTGTGATAGGTATTGACTTTAGTGCCAATTTGTCCCTAAGTGATTTAGTTATAAAACTGGCCTGACTACCGCAGTCCAGCAGTGCACGCACGGTCTCATGCACATTGTTTATAGGATTATAGACATCAATCAAAGCTGTAGTTAATAGCACCTGGCTGTACTGACGCTCAGTAGTGGTATTGACGTTAATGTTGTTTGTATGTGTGTCAGTTTGTATGTGATTGTCGGTAACCAAGGGCGTATGCAAGTGACGATTATGTTTCTCATTGCATTCAGGGCATGGCCGAAGGCCACATGCACTGGTAGGGTGACCCTGCCGCAGACAGTTGGCACATAACTTATACCTAGCCACTTCTGCCCACCTTTCCTCTAAAGATTTCTGTTTAAATGTGGGGCAGTCGTATATCCTGTGGCCTTGATCGCAAATTATACAGATTAATGACTGAAAACTATTGCTAAAAGCACCATGGGCTCCATGGCGTGCGCCGTTAGCACGACCGGGATTAACGCTCTGATGACGACTATTTATATTTGTAAAAGATTTAATGTGTTTTTGATTATTGTTACTTGTTTGATTGAATTGTGAATGTGAATTATAACGAACTGGATTATTTGTTGAATTGTGTTTTATTTTATTTCTATTTAAGGCCTCGAGCACATCAGCCCGATCAACAAGAAATTTTTTAAAGTTTTCTAATGTAGGAAAATTCTCAAAATCGTTTCTATATTCCTCCCATTTTATTAAAGTGCTGCTGTCCAGTTTGGAAGCTATATTAAATATTATAAGTGTATCCCAATACTCAGTGGGTTGGCCTAAGCTGGATAAAGCCCTTAAATTCTTAGTGACATGATCAACTAAGAATCGAAGGGATCGTTCTGACTCTTTATTGAATTGTTGAATATTGAACAGTGAATTTAAATGATGATTAACTAACAGTCGTTTATTATCGTAGCGGTCACACAATAACTTCCACGCTTCTGTGTAATTGTCAGAAGACACTTCTAGGTTGGAAATTATTCGTGATGCTTCGCCTTCGAGATACGATATAAGATAGTGAAATTTGTGAACTGGAGTGAGATGCTTATTGCTATCAACTAGACTTAAAAATGTGTCTCTAAACTCGAGCCACTTAAAATATGCACCATCAAATTTGGCTATTTCAATCCGCGGCAACCTGACGCCAGAGTCTTGGGGCTCAGCGTTCAGATGATGTGTACACTGCTGCTTGGAATGCCTGGCGACTAACTCCTTGGCTATCGCGAGCGCACTCACAATTTCGCATTCAATGGTCTCGCGTTCGTCAAGCTCTGATGCCAGGCTGTCACCGTTCATGACTTCTATCTCACTTTGCAACTCATCGAACTTAGCTGATAACTGTTCAAATTTACCAAGCTTAAGGGTTAACTCTGCAACCTCAATATTGTTCAACACGCCTGAAGATATTTTATCTAAATAGTTTTTAAACTTGGTAATTTGTCCCTTCACTGAGCTACGTCGTATAATTAAATCACGTAGTGCAGTCATTTTTAACATTTATCGCTTTAAAATGCACTAACTAATAGTAAAAAGTAAGTTATAAAAATAAGTACGATCCAATAGCTCAATGTTAGGTGTATCAGTGCTAATAATAGTTTGAATAACTTACGTAAACAATAGACCTTTCGCACCTCACTGAGGCTGCTTTGCCGAGAAACAGGTTTGTTATCAGCTGGCCCACGTAGTACCTTACGCGTACTTAGGTATCACAGCTGTAGAATGTTCGATTTGATTTGAACCAACCTGGAAACGTTCGGCCAAATATTTTAGAATGGGATATTAGGACTGATTATTATTGTTTTAAAAGTATGTTTAAAGGAGGAGAAATAATTAAAAAGTTTAGAATGTACCTATGTTGGTATATGTAGGTAGGTAAAAAGTTAGCAAAAGTTACAGAAATTCCTTGTAAATTATAATTTACTGTTAAATAAACTTGTGATTATGAAAACACAAGGTAGATAATAGAAATTGACACAGAAATAACTTGATTGGGGTTTAATTTTGAACTTGAAAATTAAGATTGGACTTTGACCCCGGATCACATTCACAGTAATTTGTAGAAATTATCGCACAAATGGTAACACACGTCTTAAATAGCTTTATAGAATAAGGATTAGTGATATTTGGAACGATAGAAGGATTTATAATTAGAATAGACGGGTAAGGAGGGCACTTATCTGGTAGTGGTATGCTCCGAAGTCCCGAAGGTGATTTTGCAGCTGGAATACTTTACGCCTGAGTCGATTGCTTCAATGCTCAGTATTATTAGAGTTCGCCTTCCTCAGTTTCCACGTAGAATGTCGGCCTTAAGTGGATCCGATGCCCTCGCAGTGGTCTGGTAACTGGTCGACGATAATATTTTTCCAGCAGGTTTTTTTGAGGTCCTTGTAGACGGTCGCCAAATTATGTCCAAGCAGGACACAACTACAGATTTTCTTGATTAAAAAACCGTGTATTTAGTAATATTAACTTTAATTTGGTAAGACGGTGTTACATGGTTCGTAGGTGAACTTAGAATGCATTTAGGTATGCATAGTAGGTATTTATACATTGCAAGTGCACCTCATTGAACGAGGCGCCTACCAATAACGTAAGGCAATAGTAAATTGATCACTAATAGTCTAAATCATCGATATATCCTAAGCCTAAACAGTTGCTCAATGAAATTAATTTCGTGTCGCCATGATTGAACATTATACGGGTCACATACTGACTTATTTTTCGACTTTCATCGTAAATATTTGTTCTTTAAAAAGTGAACAACGCTTTCAGCAGATTACTTTAGGTAGGTGTAATATTTCAAAGATAGCTATTTCATAGGAAATGGTAAACAAATAGTCCATATTTTAGATTCTTCTCCAGTATAAACAATTTACGTACAAACACACAATTTATGTGGTAGACGTAGATATCGTGTTTATAATGTCATTATTCAAATGTCATCAATATTCTGAAAAAGAAATTAAACATAGAGTTCACAAACTCTTTTTGAAATATTTACTGTACCTACCGTAGAGGATCTATACAAGGATAGTTAACACTATAGAGCAACGCGACCTGTCTAAAGACGCGCGTTGTATAACACTATAGAGCAACGCGAACTGTCTAAAGACGCGCGTCGTATAACACTATAGAGCAACGCGAACTGTCTAAAGACGCGCGTTGTATAACACTATAGAGCAACGCGAACTATCTAAGGCGCGCGTTGCTATGTGTTAATAGGTAATGAGGGCAACCAGTAGACGCTTGAAATACTCACAGAATATCGAGCATTGTATTTTCATAAAAAAATAATAATTGAAACAAAATGGACCTTTACTGGGACATCCTTTCGAGAGCTTGTCTTGTTGAGAGAGAGTATAAAATAATGTCATGTATACATAATGCACACTTTAAAGCTTATTAAAGACAAAATAGGTACAGTTTCTTGAAAAAAAGTATTGAAATCCCACCAAAAACATCCCTGTTGAAAAGGAGGCCAAGTTCCTATGGGCTAATTGTTCGCCTAAAAAAGGGTTGAAATCCAATCCAATGCCAAGTTTAGATGTACTTTAAATAATCTAAAAATATCTAAAATAATGTTACTTCTAAATTTGAACTTGGCAGGTTAATTTAATTATATACATAATAAATTTAATTATACAATTAATCAAGTGTTGCGTACTGCACGAAACCCTGCCAAGTTCAAATTTAGAAGTAACATTATTTTAGATATTTTTAGATTATTTAAAGTACATCTAAACTTGGCATTGGATTGGATTTCAACCCTTTTTTAGGCGAACAATTAGCCCATAGGAACTTGGCCTCCTTTTCAACAGGGATGTTTTTGGTGGGATATTATAGGTACTTAAAGTGTATAGTTTACATCCATCAAATCAGCCTATGACAAAATGCAGTTTACTGACCAAAAATATTGCCCAGTACTTCTCTGTGATCATATCGCTTGCAACAGAGTCGAAATATCATCAATCATTCATCAAACATTATGGTAAATAAATGTTAGTTATTATGAAAATTAACTACTTAATGTTATCTTTTGAGAAACGAACACCTTTGACAGCTTTGTACGAAACAATGCATTCAACATTGCGGCATCGCAAATTTGAACAAAGGATTCGCTTATTCAGTTAAATATTCCTTCATAAGCACTTCCGTGTTTCAAACAACTTAGTTATTATAATCGAATCAGCGAAATCAGATGAAAACTTTGTCTGAAACTTGGTGTAGGTAGATGTGGCAGTGCTGCAAGTGAACCGAACTTAACGTGAATATTAATATGGATTTGTCGGCTGACATCGATTGAAATAATTTGAATAATCGCTCCTGTATATCTAAAAAAATTTAGTTCGTTTAAAGCAAAGAAACTTGAATCAATAATAATATTTACGTCCTTATTATTATTGTAATGAACAGAAACGTACTCCAGATTCTAAAAACAATGCGAAAATACTTCACCATATTATTATATTATATTCAACCAACCATAAATCTCTGCCACGATCCCTAATCGATAAATTCTAACTGCAATAATATTATCTACTATAAAAACTATTTTCTCCATCGAATGGGGGTAGCAAAAAGTCGTATTAAACTTAAGTCTCTCTGGCATGCGTATTCGTCAGCTTATGACAAATGTGTGTGGGGTATTTGGCCCAGGACTGATACGGGGCAATCAATCAACGCTCAGTAGGGACGTTTTATAAAGGAGGACAGCGTTCCGGAATTGAGATATATCCTGGAAAAAATTGTGGTATTCAACAAAAATAATGACTGCCTGTAGGCTTTGTAAAAGAAAATCATTATTGCAGCGTAAGTAAAAAAAAAGCAAGCTATATAATGACAGTGGCTTTGTTTGCGTGCTGAAGTTGCCCTTAAAGGAACTTGGTTCGAGGAAAAAAAATGCAAAATCTGTTTTTCTCTGCAAGAAACTTCTTGGAAATCAGAAATGTGGTTTTGGCGTGTAAGCTTAACAGACAGAGTTATTTTTGAAAATAGAAACAAGTATTTTACTACCTCGGTGGAATTATTTTTACGGTTTAGTTTAGTTCAGTCTTTTTAATAATCTGTTTCTTTGTCTGTTCTCTGTTCAAACCACACCAACCACATGACATTATTTCAAACTTTTTTTCATTGTTTTAATTACAAAATTAATCTAAACTTTATTCAAAGAATAGTAAAACTAAATAAACTAATAAAACCGTTTAAAAAATGATAACAGACTCCGGAATGTAATATTAACAGAAAAAAAAATACAGACGAATTGGGAACCTCCTCCTTTTTTGGAATTCGGTTAAAGAGGAGGGAAAACCGTAAATATTACTTTTTTTATACTCTTGATTGTTGGCACTTGGTGGAACTCTTTGTAATATATTAGATAGTAAAAACACAATCAGTTGCACTTTTCCAGTATTTTATTTTTAATTTTCACAGTTTCTGACCGGTTATTTCAGAAATAAGTGTGTGAACAGTTCGTTTTGCCTTTGATAATGCTTTCAGTAAAGCAAAACCGGTCAGACACTGTAAGAATTAAAATAGTAGAAAGTACATTCAAGTGATTGTGTTTATAATAACGTAAAAAAGACTGTTTTAATCCTATTAGATGTCAAGGAAATTATAGCGAAGAATTCCTCGCATTGATAGTATAATCATTTTGAAAGCTATATTTGACACGGTGGAAGTAAGTACTTACATCGTTGTCGTAAGTGAACAGCGGTACGCAACTCTGACATAATGTATATACACAATATAGCCTTGTTTCAGTGTGACAGCGTAGACCGCAATACATAACTGGGACTACATACTTGTACATTTTCGCTTTACGTCAAATCGCGTCACGTTGCCGCCACCAAGGTAATCGCCTTATGCTGGCGTCTTTGCAAGAAAGAGACCAGAACAGCAAAACTTTCCACATCACAACATAACAATTTTCAGATCCTTTTCACGTGCTAACACTTATTTTGCTCACTTCCAGTCATTTTGGCTATCACGAGTAAAAAAAAATCCACTTCATAGTTTTAAATCCACATTTTACGAACATTAACGTTGTGTGAGAATGTCCAACAATATTTATATTTATATTTATCGTAATACCATCTGAACCATAGTTTGGTTCTGCTCATAGCATTTTATCGATTCCATGTAGATCTGGGACTTGTCTTCTTAACGACCGCTATATATTACACAAGGGGAAATTTTCACCACTTTATACGTTAAAGGTATTGGCAGGTTTATTGTAAAGGAGTGTAATATGGTTTGTAGATTTTCTTAGAGCTTTTTGGGTTCTTATATATAGGTTCAACTCGTAAAGGTTAAATTCGATAAAGTGTCAGAAACATTGTAAAATTATTCCACGGTGCTTGGTTCGACGTCCGTATATTTCAAAAATTGCTATTCATATTGCATATCCTTAGTTTATTTTCAACTTAATGAAGCTACAAAAACAGCAATAAATACAAAAATCAAACTCTGCTGGGATAAATATAAATGCTGAAGCAATTTGCGTTTGAATCACGTTTTGGGCAACAACGTGTTAATCTTTTTAAAGGAAATGAGAAAACTTTTGACTTCGGCTCATGTTTAAATGTGGTTAATGTTTTAGGATAAAAAAAGTCTTTTATCATTATTTTGTCTTCAGAAAATCTAATCTCTGGGTTTAGGGCTCAGCGCAATTCTTGAAGAGACGTGTTTTAATCTACTTCAGTAATTTAAGAGAATTTCTCTTAATTTACTGAAGGACTAAACGCTATTACGTCAAGAAGTAGATTAGATTCAGTATCATTAAACGTAGGCTTACATGCTTAAGTCAATGACGTGATAAAAAACATGTTAGAAGACGGAGTCAAAAAGCTTTAAAAAGCCTTTGTATTCAGTTCTCATCATTGCATTTTTTTTTTTCGATTTTGTTTGTCTGTAGTCTTCGTTCGTTTTGGTGACATGACGTCACCACCCCAAGATTCACTGGTGCCTAGCAACTCGATTTAATCTAAATGTCAATTAAGGAGAAAATATGGCTAACACGAACGCCCGTAAATAGGTTCATTGTGACTTCTGAAATGGTTCTTTATTAGACAACTCTGATTTAAAGGTTCTAATGTAGATTGAAGATTAACTCCGATTGCCTGACACCCTAAGATTTATTGCTCAACAAAGATTCCAAGCAGTCAAATATTATGTATATACACATACAGTAAATAATAGTTTTACCTAGTAGCTTATCGCTGCGGTGTATTATGTCACACTTTCTGCGGTGTATTGTAAAAACTAAATGTAATCTACATACTTAATGTTGACCTAGCGAGATTGTAAACTCTGTGGACTGAGTTCTAATCAGAGCGAATTGTTGTGAGCTGTGAACCGTAAAAGATGGTTAGGTTAAGGTATCACTCAGCAGTACCCTCTATACTACAACCAAATGAGTATCTCTAGGATTTTGTTCCAGATTAGTTTTAGTTCTATAAAATGCACTCAGGACTTAATTATGATTTCGTTCCATCAAAATGGAAGAAGGGCGTTGATTGTTCAACTTCCAGACAGCGGGACATTTTACAGTTATAGCTCGCAAGAACTCTAAATGGAAGTTCAACTCTTATGCCAGCCTTCCACTGCGAGCGAGTCGGACCCATTACGGACTCCGCTATACTCGCAACGATGATTTTCGATACACGTCATGTCCGCTTTGGTGGAAGGACATGTATGAAAATCGTGGTTACGAGTATAGCGGAGCGTGCTATTTCAAAAATAACAAAGTTTAAAAAGTCTACTTTTTTCTATAATGATGTGGAAATTGAAAAGTTTTATTAATCTCTTCCCTTTGTTATTAGTTCTACTCATAATGGCTCTTTATTTCAACCCTAGATATGTAACTAAACTTGTTTTACAGAAACACCATAACTTCGTCGAGACGTCTAAGCATTAAAAAGTTTATTATTGTCATTATTTTAGCACCTCTCTATAAAATAGATTGCAGAGGGGCTTATGGCGAGACTCATGTCTGTAGTCTGTGACTCTGTTGCATTAAATTACGTCACTAGGTCACGTGGATAATCTGTTCAAAGTTTGAAATAAAACAAAAATGACTATGTCAATCGAATTGAACTTTTACTTTCACAATAAACGTTAGAGGGGCAGTCGGGTGAGACCGTCTCACGGCTTCTTGTTTTTAATGAAATAGGAACTTAATAAATTTACGTGTTATATTTTATTGTCGTTTGGCATTGTAAAATTGGCTTACTTACAAAACAAAAAGATGTACATGCATACTGTATTTGCTGAACTGTACAATTTTGGACATTAAACTATTTTTATTTGTTTCTAATACTATTTTGTTCCATTTTATAGAGGGTGTAGTTGTCTGACACTAATTGAGGATCCAAACGTCCGACAAAGTGACCGAACCTAGTGGACCGATGACTTAAGACTTTTTTCCTGAAACATTAACCACATTTCGACACGAGTAAACTTTATATTTCTGTCATTAAACCTTATTTTTTTTAATATCATTCTTGAGCTTAGATCATCTAACCACAGGATGCGCCTTACTTAAGCATTGTTTTCTGCCATTGCACATGACCATTTGGTCTTTTGGCTTTATGAAAAGCCTGTACATCAGTACATCATTTTATATGATTAAACTAGTACATTACATTGTAGTTGACTGTACAATAACAATTAACACACAACAGCCATTACGCGTTTGTCGATTAATACATTTTTAAATGCAATGAAATTTTATATGTCTTTGTGTTTCCCCCTTCACTTGTATGAAAACTGGCAGAATATTTTTGTATGCGGTGGTTCGCAAAGGCTAGTCCCGTGTTATATGGTCTAAGTTCTTGAGTACTAGTAAAATAAATTCATACTATTACATAATGCGTTCTGTGACGTAAAACAGGGGTAATCCGCCGTATCGTTACTATAACTTTCAAACATTTTACGGTTTCATGAAAACAAAGCAATAAAAACTTAAATCGTAAAATACTTATTTTACGCAGATGAAACCTGCTGTTGAATTGCGGTCAATCCGGTAGTTACTGTTGCCTAATCTCCTCAATGACAACAACAAAATAATAATATTTTCTACCTCTCGAGGACAGTCCTTATCTTTTTATTTCATTAACGTAATCAAGACGACACAGTAAATTTGCGTTTTCATCCATTTGTTTTCTGATATCAATAGAAAAATGTATTATTATATATATTATTGTTTTGGCTCTAATCGAGTTTGGTCCCATACAGCAAACGTGATTTTTGCCGTGTTAGTACGAAACCCTCCGAGCACGGGTCTAACTTAAACTTGGCCGATATGCACAACCTACCATAAAAAAATATTGGTGATTAATTTTCAAAAAATATATGACTAAGTAGGTACTACTTCTAAAGTTGATAGGTACGTTTAACTCTATAGAACTGTAGGAATTACAAATAACTGACCACTGTTAGCACCGGTACTGTGTTAAAAGGTTCCAACATTATTATATTTATTTATTATCAATATTACACAACAATGTCATTTTGTTCATTTGCCAGTATTATTAACTCCTCTGTTGTTTCACGAGTGAAGTCACCATGGTCCCTTTTAAATTAGTTACGACTAGATAATGCCTTTGTTGTGTCAGGCTGTTAAAATGAACTGTCAACTGGGCTTTGGTTTGACTTTAAATTTACTTTGCGGTTTAACGTTTCATCCAAAGACTGCCACACTTTTTATTTTCATACAATCAAAAGAGTCATTAATGCTCAGATCATATTATTGTGATTAACTGGTTGTCAAAAATGCATTTATTTTTAACTGAAATACCTGTATTTCAGTTTTCCTTATTCCTGAATAAGGAAAACATAATAATATTGTTATGCAATCAAAAATCATTTCATGTGTAAAAACACTTAAGAAAAGTCCTACAAAACCCAGCAGACCCGTATGTCAAACAAACCACACTGCTTCACACTACATTAAACTTCCATAAATTATGAAAAGCTTGTGTTTATAAATGCTAAAACAAGCCCGTAACGCCTAAGATCAAAACATGATGACGTCACAAGATGGCTGCGTAAACAAGTTTTCCTTTGCTAAATAAGATTTATAACATTTGACTTTTGTATTACTAAGCGCGTCAAACTTTGGAAGATGATGGAATGAACACTACTCGTGTTATAGGATTTTTCCTAAAATTTTCATAACATTTTTGTAACCGAAACGTTCGAAACAGACGTCTCATATCGAAATTTTCGTTATATTTGTTTGTGGAAAAATAGGTCATGTGTGACATAATAATCTAAATAGTTTATTTTTTTATTCCTGAAATCTCTTCGGATCAACAATAAAAATTTGTTATCAGACATTATTCTTCTATACTTGGCTGTTCATAGAACAAAATTTATATTCCACTTAATCTATAAGCCAGCAAGAGGGATACGCAAATATTCACTGCTTTAAACATGAATATGCATCTCCGACGGTCCGGCTTAACATGTTGAAGTATGAATTATGATGAGAGAATGGCGTAGAGTGGACGTTTTTTGTTTAAGAACAGAGATAATGCAAAAGACTACGCAGCTATATTTTCGTGAAAACAGTGCAGAAGTTTTAAATATGTATACGTGTTTTGATGCGTAGGACCGATACTAGGTACAAAGCATGTATTATTTTTGCCTTACTACAAATAGGTGAAGCCTTTAATACATAATATATTGTATACGAATTGATAGTATAATTATACGAATGAAAATATTAGAGATGACTTATTCATTACCAAACTAAGTGTGTAGCGACAACCTATGGGCACAACGTTTATGTATAAATTGTGTGCCAAGATGGATACTATGACACTTACCGACTTACACGCATAATTCTTACTAATTGATATTTTTTGAAATCGCTGAATCTTATGATTTATGTCACTTTATTAAAAAGTGCTTATGATAGAGTTTCTTATTGAAAATGTTAACAATGCCGAGTTGAGAGTAACGACGAGGATTTTTTTATTACACTGCACATGCAAGATATTGAGACGTTGCCGTAGTCGTGGTTACAACGCGTGCGTCGTCGTACCTACAATGTCTCGTCGAATATAATGAAAAATTCAACTAGTGTTTGATAACTAGAATACGATTCTTGTTAAAATTTAATTATGAGACATTTACACTTGAGGAGTTATGAACCAGTACATTTGTATCATTGTCAGAATCAAGTCGAATTGTTAAATATACAATTATTTTTTTCGTATTTCTGAACTAAATTACCCCTCAACTGCATCTACCTTAAGGATTAGAACTTTACTGACAAAGTTCGAAAGCTTTGCACTGCAAATATTGTCACCAATATTACCTAGAGACAACATAATACATTTTATCCACATTTCATGCCAGACTGATTCCATAATTGTGAGCGCAGAGCATTTGGTTTTGATGTGTCAATTAAGTGTGACTGATCATCCACTGCTGGTAATTGACAGTATTTCCTGTGTGAGGGAGCAAACGCTGTAATGTGGTTGATTGTGTCTAATAATAAATGAGATCAGATTAGATCAGTCTTATCCTATTTAGTTATCGATTGAATTAGACTGTTAATTTTCTTATAAACCTATAAATCCCACGCCTGGCTAGAAATTGTATGGATAATTCCGCTTAATCAATAAGCCAGCAAGAGGGATACGCAAGAAGGATACGCAAACGCGGCATAGGAAGCTGCATAGAAATTAGTGTCAGTATATTTGCCTATGACACAAAAATTTTCGCAAACCCATAACTGATTATGACCGCCTACAGAATGACTTGACTAAATAGCAAACTGGTCCAAGGAATGGTTGTTATATCTTAATTTCTCCAAATGCACGGTGTTGCACATGGGAAGTCGCAATCCCCATCTATCTTACAAGCTAACAAAGCTAAAGAGACGGTCCTACGAAGAATGCTTAGCAGTTTTAAAGCTCACAACACTAAAAGATCGCAGGAGCCGTGGTGACTTGAAAAAACCTACGAGGTCTTAAATGGACACTACAGCATAAACAAATTTGAAGAAATTTTCATACGCAACGACAATTCCCATCTCAGAGGCCACACAACAACATAGTTCAAATTGCGCACTGTTTTGTCACACAATATACACTCATAAGCACTTCTTGACCAACCGAGTTGTCAGTGAGTGGAATAAGCTGCCGGTGGAAGTGATCTCAGCATCAAACGTTAACCAGTTTAAAAATAGACTGGACAGATATTTCTATACCTATTGTGGAAATTAGTGTGCAGTAGCAAGATACGGGCTCATCTGTGGTTTTTCAACTGCCTACTTGTTTAAGGATAATACTAATAATAATTGTAAATGGAAAGGTAAAAAGTAACATTTATTTGCAAACGTCAAGAGAATTGTTTTGATGTTAATAGTAAAGTTTTCAAGGTAGAGACTGTGTGAAAAGAATCTGTTAATATATAAGCTAATAAAACCTATATACAAAAAAAATACGAGTATTGTAAATATTTAATGCTATATGTCTGGTGATTATAATAGTATCACGGACTGCGAAATGGAAAGTTTTGGGTTCCTTCACTTGAGAAAAATCCAGTACTAATGACTGTGATATCAAATTCAGCACCAGATAATTTCATAATTTTTAGTTTAACTTATTTCAGTTAGTTGGTTCGATGGTGAATAGACGTGTAATTCAATGGTTCGGAAACCAGTGTAGACGGCTTCCTCTACAAACGACGTGTGTCAAGCGTGTTGGTTTAACTGAGATTAATATCATTGTATTATGAGGCTGCAACTAAATTGACGGTAACTCTAGTGCTACGGTGCGGTTGCTTGCGACAGTTTCTGGTTTACGCAGTGTGAATTAAAGCATGCAAACATGCTACGCTAGGTATTTCCTTCTGTGATTTATATAAATATCTGAATATGGACACTTTTATTTGAATGTTTCTGTGTATTTAGGTAATCAATTTAACAGATCTATAGATCTGGTACACGATTTCTCGGTTAATGTTTTTATTACATAAATAGTATTAACTTCATTTAATCCCCGAAACAAGCATTTACGGACACACAAACAGTGTTCCAGGATTTGAACCGAAGACCTCAACACGGCAGTCAGTGTGATACACTACCACTATAATGTCTCTAAACATACTGATAACATAATATGACCGGATGTTGACCCCTGCGCAGATGCAAGTGGTGCTATAAGCTTTTAGATTCTCACACAACATTGCCCTGTAGCTCACATACTAAAAGTAGCTTCTTTGCAGTCATACTACGCTCTGTAGCGAAGTCCAGAGGTACAGCTACAGACGCACCGTAAACTTGTTACAGGTAAGCACAACAATCTAATCTCTATGAAAACCCGTGATTTAGCCCTGGCGCAGTAGGCGAGTTCCATAAAGTTTTCTTTGGCCCACTTTATAGACGACCTATGACTTTACCGGTCTCACTGCTCTATGGTTCACGTAGAGATAACTGTTATTGTCCTTTATTGCTTCTTCAAAACGGCTACCCTCATAAAGGTATGTCAATTTGATTGTCATTTATAACATTATATTTTATGAAAAGAGACTTCACTGTTACTATTCAATTTTGAAACCTTTTAACTGTTTCTTATGACGTTGTTTAACTTTTTGTCTTTCCAATTATTCCAATTTAGAAACTATTATTTTTGCAAAATTTCAACTAAATACACCGAATAAATATAAAAAACTTATATAGTGTATCCACTTAACAAGTAACACCGAAGGAACGTCAGAGCAGCAAACCGCTATAATTACGCTTAATGGATATAGTTATTATCTCTAGTGCTTTCAAAATGGTTTGGTTCTGTATTTGTCGTGCTATAAAGATAAAAGCTTGCTTGTCCCAACGTTTGTTTCTCAAACTTATGAGAATACTATTATAAAATACAATAATAAGTAAGCGTACACTGATTTATTTTTATACAGCTGATGCCAGCGACTTGACTACGTGGAATTATGTTCCAATTTCTGCGTTCTGGGGAAAAATATTCCAGGTATACTTAAATGCGTTAATTCGGACTAAAATCTCTCTCTGTACAAATTTTCAAACCGATCCGTTTTGTCCTAGCCGTTAGAGCGTTAAGTTTAACAAAGCTCAAACATTAAAACAATCAAGCACTCAAATATCCTCACGAACTTTCAGGTATACATTTGCAGCAAAATAATCATAAATTTGTATGTAAAATTTCCTTAATCAATAAAATATTATAGTCACGCCTTGATCCCCGAAGGGGTAAGCAGAGGCAGGCTATAATGCCCACATTTTACCTTTTTAGAAATAGTCCCACGTAACAGGCGGTGAGCCGTATTGCCGTGTTGAGATGGACAGGCGCAGGTTGTGACTGCCAGCTGGTGACATTTTTTAGTTGCCTAAAAAGAAACGACTGTCATTTTACTGGCAAAAGCACGGAAACGATCAAATAAATGTCACAAACTGGGCACATAGATGGTCACCCATCCAAGGACTGGCCATGGTGAAAGTTGCTTACTGCAGTGATCGTTTACTGAACTCTGAGTCCGCGGGGCCGCGAGCGCTTCTATAAAAAATCAATAAAACTTAAGTAATAACAATAAAACACTAACACTCAACAAAAGAAACTGTCTTAACAAAAATATTCGTCCAATAATAATTTAATTATAAATGTAATAGTTTAATAGCAAGTAAGATTTCAGATAATTATACTATTCGTATTCTTTAAATTATTTACACGTGAATTCTCAGACAAAAATGTTTACTAAGCTTTGAAGTTTTCTTACTAATCTTGTTTGTCCTTTGTTCACTCATTCACTTCTTTCACTCTTTGAAACTAATTAGACTTCTAACTGCACTTGTAAATCGATTTTTTTTCCTCCAGCTTTGTGAGGAAAATCGACTTCAAAGGAAATTTTAAAGCGATTCCTTTTAATCTTCGCAGGAGAAAATGGTACAATGTATTGATTTCTTTGTTATGTTGTATGGGCACTTTAAAAAGGCACTTATCGTTGAAAATGGAGACTGTAGTGGCGCTTTGAACTCACATTTTATAATGTTTTATGCAAACGTTTAAAACCGCCAGAAAATAAATTTAAAAGTCGGGTGAACATTTTTGTGTCTAATGGAGTCATTTATCACTTCAAACTTTTGAGTTATTGAATAGTAAATTCATGGATTTTATATTAAAATATGGATTTCCATTTAATAACCTATTGGAATATCACTATCTTTTTTTATAGAGTATACGTCATATACTTAATCTATTTTTTCTTACTAATACTACAATACGGCTGGGTGACTGGACCACCCAAATACGTATGAAACAAGTGTGTATATCATTATTCCTCCACCGTGCACCAGCAGGTGAGCTGCATCAATCAAGGAAAACCTGAATTAATGTAATGAACGAAGACGTTAAATGTGGATTTCTTTTGACTTACATAGTGACGGGTAAAGATGCATCAAGGATTTTGAGCTCCAAAAGAAGGCTTGGATGATATTTATTGAAAACACAAAGTTGCTACTTAAGCGGTTGGACTTAATTCTAAAAACTTTTCAGTGTAGAAATTTCATGCGTTATACTTCACAGGACATGGCTGTTTCGCCAAGTACCTGCGGGAGGTGGACGGCGTGGAGTCGAACCTTGTGTGCTGTATTGCCCAAGCGGCACCGTAGACTCGGCGGAACACACTCTCTCCGAGTGTGCGGCGTGGGACGAAACTAGGCGGTAAAGTGCCTAACCTGCAGTACCCACATTAAAATAAAAACAAAACTAACACATCAATACTTATTAGGTCAAGTATATTCTGCATGAGTCAGCCACATCACGTTTTAGTAAAAACGTGAAAGTTCGGTACTTTGCGCGATCTTGTTCTAAAACTACTGAACACGACCAAAACTTGGACAGCTCATTGTTTGAGGAGTTTTAAGGAACTTGCTGCTATTTATATCAATTGCGTGGTCAAGTTGGTGGGAATGCGTTTGATTGATCAACATAATAATGTAATTGATTTGAAAAATTGCGGTTAGATAGCACTGCGTAAAAAATGACTGCCCCTGTGGCGCAGTCGGTAGTGATACTGTCTGCGGCGCTGGAGGTCGTGAGTTTTTATTTGACAAATATTTGAGTGACCCATAAATGTTTGTCTCAGCCTGGGCATTTCTATGTATAATATGTATGTATTTAAAAGGTATTAATATCTGTGGTCTGATACCCATAGCACAAGCAGGTTATTCCAAGCTTACTTTGGGATCAGATAGCGTTGTGTGAAATGTCCGAGAAAAAAAAATCACCCAAAAATAAAACATGTCTATGAAATTTTCGTGAATATTTATAACTAATGACATAATATATTATATTGGAAAGCATAGGTTTCTCAGATTGACCTAATAAATATGATTAGAAATCATCTTCTAAGCTACTAGCTAAACTACTGACTACTAATATTCACATGTATAGCTAACAAATATTTAGTAGATGACTCTACAGAAAGATACAAAACTAATTGGGAAACTTCTCTTATAAACGTCATAGCCTCTCCTTTGAGACACACAAGGCAGGCGCAGTCAAGTCTCCAAAGTGTAAGTAAAAAACGTCCATAATATTCACCACTAGCAACCTTACATAACACTAAGTATAAGTTTATCCGTACCTTACCTAAATTTTGCATAATCATGTTCCTGTGATAATCTAAATATTCTACATTAATTAAGGGTTACACGTCTGTGCGCCGGTGTCTCAAGAAATAAATCACGTTGACACCTCATAATTCAGGAGTTGTTCGCAAATAGGTTTAAAATATAATAAACAATAGCAAAGATAACCCTTGCGTGTAGTACGCGATGGAAGATTATAACAAGACAAAACAGCTAAGAACAAAAGTATCTTTCATAGTATTGATATAAAGAGACCGTATGACTCGAATCGATTGAAAAAAGATAGAACATACATTTTAGCGTGCAAGAAAGAGAGAGGTGTGGTCGGTTCAATGCTTTTTAGACGAAATAAATTAATTATAAAAGAACTATAACCAATAGGAGATAAGTGGTGGTGGACTATAATTGTCTTTCATATAAATAAATCCTACTATGAATATTATAAATGTGAAAGTTTGTGAAGATGTTTGAACGTTTGTTATTCAATCACGCTCTAACGGCTGAACGGATTGGGATGAAATTTGGTGGTACTGAGATAGCTTGTAGTCTGGAATAACACATAGGCTTCTTTTCATCCCGGTAAAATATTCCCACGGGAAGCGGAAACGGGAACCGAATTGCACGCGGGCGAAGCCGCTAGCGTCATCTAGTTAAACTATAAAACTAAGTTCAAACCCACGAGATTCAGCTTAAAATTTTACGAAACCGATGTATTTTCAACCAAAGAAAACCCATCGAGAATTTAATCAGTAATCGTGTTTTTGGTCTCGAGCATCTTTAGATCATGAACTGAAGTTACTTTTGTTTATAAATTAAATTATTAGACCTTTGTATGTCTTAATTTACAGACTTACCCAAACTGACCGGTCCGAATGTCACACTCTGTATATTTGTGTCCATTGAATCATCAACCTATACATATAGTGATAGACCACCTAATTTCCCTGGGCAATACGTAATTCAATCTAGAATTAGTTTCCGTAATTGAAAATTTACCAAAACCGTATTTTCTAATTTACAAACAAAGGGCAAAAGTCAACGATGGCTACATTTAAATTGAACCTTGACACAAAATGGTTGCTTCAATGTTATAGAGTAAATTGAATGTCAACCTATAGTAAGATAGTAACTCTGGTGTGTTTATTATCACAAGATCATGATACGGAAACTAAATCAATTATAAGTTAGATTAAGTTTAATTTTGTTGGATGGTAATGGAAATAAGTACCTATCTACAGTGAATGAGAGTGTTACAAGATACGATTATTATGTACCAGCGGACGTCACTCAGTTTCAGCCGCGAAGTTCCAGTTTCCGTGGGAATACGCGAATAAAATATAGCCTATGTTACCTGGGGACAGAGCAGCTTACTAACAGTGCATGAATTTTTCAAATCGGTTCATTAGTTTTTGAGTTTATTCACTACAAACATACAAAAATAGCAATTTAGTAGAAGTGTAGATTATAAAACGACGACATCATATTTACCACCTTAAATTTGATTCCATAGTGAGGGAAATATATTCATCATCGGCTATCGTAGTTTTGTATGTATGCGTGAATAATAAAATCTCAGAATTTTTTTTGAAAGTTTTGCCCGGGAAAATCTCGTCATCAGACTGTGTCTTCTTTAACTTTGCCAGGTCTTCAGTATATTAAGCAGTGCCACTTATTCACATAAAAAGAATGACTTTTCTGTAAAAGTCATGCTTTTTATTCGAAGAGATAGACAGAGACAAAATAATTATACGTCCATTTTATCTCCTTAGTTTTTGACCCACGTAATAGGTGGTAGTAGTAGGGTCCCGCATAAATTACCATCTATTATAATCCAGTCAAGCTTTTTTTGATCTAACTCTCGAGATTATTCTGGGCAATTTGAAGGTAAGAGTAAAGAAAAAAAATACGAGAAAAATTTCAAGTTAAAAATTCTTAAAGTGTTGGTACCAAAATTCAGTTGGGGTGGGCATTTGAATTACGCATCCTCGATAGCGGGGTGGGAGGGGTGTCATTTTAAAGGGGTTGATCACCCCTTTCAAATGGCACCATATTTGTGTCTAGGAGACGCGTAGTTTTTTTTTTATACGTGTTTGAAGTTACGTGTAACGGAACGTTATTTTTTGTTAAATGTGTCTTAGTTATTAATTTTTCATATAGTTATTTATTGTTTTACACATAATTAGTTGTAAAATGTTTTGTGTCATAAAAAATGAACAAAAGAAAAAAGAACAAAAAAACAATACAAAATATAAAAATGAAATGGAACGTCTCCGTCATCTTGATGTGGTAATTATTATTTTTGATAAATATTATTTTTGGGACTTCTCCCCGTCTCCCCGAGGGGGACGAATGGGAAGTCCCAAAAATAATATTTAATTGGTTCCCGATCGTCCCCTTCCTAATTCAAGAAGACCGACTTGGATAGGTTAGGTTAGAAGGCTAAGGCGTCCCGTCTTAGCCTTCGTGGTTTTTTTTTATAACCACCTAAACAAAATATTTTGTCCCCCCAAAAAAATTAAGGAGACCATCGGGAAAATAAATTAACGAATTCCACGGATTTAACGGCGCACGAGCCGAGCGAGCGAAGAAAGCGCGCCGCGGTAGCGGCACGGCGAGTGCTTTGAGATACCAATTGAAAGTGATTTATTATATTAAATTTATAAGAACATGATTTTATAGAACTTAACCTCAAAAAATCAAAATCTAAATTTCTTGGAAACTATTGGTTTTCTAACTTTGGGGAGTGGTCGGGGGATTCCTGCCCTCCCTCTCCCCCTCCCCCACCTCCTCCCCGCCCCCTATCGAGGATGCGTAATTCAAATGCAACCCCTTCAGTTGAATATGCGATAGTGAATCTTCAATTCAGTCATCTAGATACTTGTCTTGTGCTATTCGCGTAAAGGCTTCCACATTACTTTTATTTTATATCTGTAGGTATTGTGGTTGCATATTTCATTGTGATAGTATTTCATCGATGCATGTGGGCTGGCAACATCTGGAGGAAAACCGATGATCGGTAGAGCAAATGAGTTCTGGAGTGGAGACCGCGACTTGGTACACGTGGGGTAGGACGACCCCCCGCCATATTGACCGACGACCTGAAGCAGGTCGCAGGGAGTGACTGGATGCGGAAGGCGCAGTACCGCGTATTGTGATGCAATGTGGGAGAGACCTGCGTCCAGCAGTGGACTGCTGCAGGCTGATTTGATGAAGATGATGATGTAAAAGCAGAAAAGGACAAACTTCCTGATGACTATTTAAGTATTGAAATAATGAAAAATATATTTGTGGTCGACGAAACGTTAAATCTAAAGCCTACATTATATTTTATGGGTTTACATTTTGATATATTTGTGTGAGATGGCTGTTACTAATATTATTGTAGAAGATTACCCGTGGGCTTATTGTATGTACATTTTTGTTAGTTTTATCCTTTGAGCAAAAAAATAATTATACGTCCATATTATCTCCTTAGTTTTTGACCCACGTAATAGGTGGTAGTAGTAGGGTCCCGCATAAAATACCATCTATTATAATCCAGTCAAGCTTTTTTTGATCTAACTCTCGAGATTATTCTGGGCAATTTGAAGGTAAGTTTAAAGAAAAAAAAATACAAGAAAAATTTCAAGTTAAAAATTCTTAAAGTGTTGGTAAGTACCAAAATTCAGTTGAATATGCGATAGTGAATCTTCAATTCAGTCATCCAGATACTTGTCTTGTGCTATTCGCGTAAAGGCTTCCACATTACTTTTATTTTATATCTGTAGGTATTGTGGTTGCATATTTTCATTGTGATAGTATTTCATCGATGCATGTGGGCTGGCAACATCTGGAGGAAAACCGATGATCGGTAGAGCAAATGAGTTCTGGTGTGGAGACCGCGACTTGGTACACGTGGGGTAGGACGACCCCCCGCCAGATTGACCGACGACCTGAAGCAGGTCGCAGGGAGTGACTGGATGCGGAAGGCGCAGTACCGCGTATTGTGGCGCAATGTGGGAGAGGCCTACGTCCGGCAGTGGACTGCTGTAGGCTGATTTGATTATGATATTGTGTAAGCAGAAAAGTACAAACTTCCTGATGACTATTTAAGCACTTATTGAAATAATGAAAAATATATTTGTGGTCGACGGAACGTTATACCTAAAGCCTACGTGGATTTAAGGGTTTACATTTTGATATATTTGTGTGAGATGGCTGTAACTGATATTATTGTAGAACATTACCCGTGGGCTTATTGTATGTACATTTTTGTTAGTTTTATCTTTTGAGCACATTTATTTGTGTTAGATATTAAGCTGGGGGCTGTATATTGCTTACACAAATATTATTGTTTTACAATTTGTTCTACAAATATTCTTTTTTTATACCAGTAATGTGGCAAACAAGTTTACGGGACCACTATTTGTTTAAAGTCAACAAATGTGATAATCAGTATTCCAGAGACTACATTTTGTAGTTACTAATTTTGTAAGAAAAATAATAGGTACTTCACTCGCTCTCAGAAATAAATGTGAGTTAATTTCACTATGTTTATGGAAGCTACTTTTTAGTCTCAAAGCTGTACAAAGTGATACCGCCTGCGGCGCTGGAGGTCGTGGGTTCGATTCCTAACGAAGACAAATATTTGTGTGATCCATAAATGTTGTCTCAAGAGTCTGGGTGTTTCTATGTATAATATGTATGTATTTAAAAAGTATATAAGTATTAATATCCGTGGTCTGATACCCATAACACAAGCAGGTTATTCCTAGCTTACTTTGGGATCAGATAGCGTTGTGTGAAATGTCCGTGAATGTTTATTTATTTAGCAGGAAATTAAAATTACTTTATTAATATAGAGCTGAATAATTTACTCTCAAGTGCCTACATTATAAATTCTACTACTAACTTACTAACGGGTTATAGAGCATGACTCGTGAGAATACGTTTCTAAAGTAATTGTTTATAAGATTTTAAATGCAAATTTTTTCTCGAGAACCTTCCCTAAGTAATTTCTTACACAAAGTTAGTAATAATTTTCCCTTCATGTAGTCTCACATTGATCAAAATTAGGGATCTGTAGAAATAGAGAAGACTTTATATCACATCGTAAGCCTTTAAACCTTATTAGGACTACACAAAAATTAGGCGTACTGTAACCTCAATTCCTAAAAAAACCCTGGTTGGTAACCTTGGTAAGTTAGAAAATGAGGTTGTGAAGTTCTTTAGATTACCCTAGATTACATCTAGCCTGGAGCTAGGAACTGCTATCTACGCACAAAACCTTTCCTTACATTATATTCCATTGTTAGATTCGTTATTGTATTGTAGAAGTCGACTTGTCTATGACTAGTTTTCCAATATAAAAAGGCGTGCAATGTAATGAACGCCCCTTTTTCGACGGTCGACCGCTGCAGAGTAAAGAACTATACACCTTGGTGATCAGTGTGATCCATGTGATATCAGTGTCGTCGTGATTGTAAGAATGTTTTAAGTTATTTACTGATTAGCTACTTGTGTAATGATTACGTTCAGGGTGTAGTAAATTTGTTAAATAAAGTGATAGAAATCTGCTTTGTTGGTCTCCGTGTATATTTTTTTACTAACATTCCTGGTGATTGCTAACATCAGAAGTGTGATTCTTACCTTATCGCCAACTGACCGAGTCGAACCAGAGGTATCATGAATCATAAGAAACGTAATCATTACAAAGTACCCTCTTTTAGTGAGTTGTGTGTGTTTTACGCAATTTGAGTGTGTTTTCTCGTGTAATTATGCCTAAAACGCATAATTCATGCCGTAAATTGCATACCTAGTGGATTGCACTGACACCATCGTGAGTGCCACGTGTCGTGTAATCGGTCACGAAGGGTATTACGGGAATACCGTTCATCTTAGAAACCGCCATCGCGGTTTTGGATCCGATCTCGTTCGTTGTTACACGCACGGTATTGTTCCAAGTGAGATGTTTCTACAACTTGCCATAAAGGAAGCGAATTAGTACCGAAAGTGGCAAGCCCGTGAACTTTTCAAACGTCCAGAAACTGTCCTCTGTCACTCTCCTATACAGTAACGGCGATAATCCTACTGGCCGCCCGATCCGGGAGTTCTAAGTCACCGCGAGGGGCGTTGTTGAGCCCCAAAAGCGCTAGTCTACGCGATGCGCGTTGGTGTGCGCTGCAGACGCTAGTCTACACGACGCGCGTTGGTGAGCGCTGCAAGCGCTAGTCTACGCCATGCGCGTTGGTGTGCGCTGCAGACACTAGTCTACACGACGCGCGTTGGTGAGCGCTGCACGCGCTAGTCTACGCGATGCGCGTTGGTGTGCGCTGCACGCGCTAGTCTACACGACGCGCTGCACGCTGGTCTGCGCGACGCGCTTTGATATGCGCTACACGCGCTAGTCTGCGCGATGCGCGTTGGTGTGCGCTGCACGCGCTACTCTACACGACGCGCTGCACGCTGGTCTGCGCGACGCGCTTTGATATGCGCTACACGCGCTAGTCTGCGCGATGCGCGTTGGTGTGCGCTGCACGCGCTACTCTACACGACGCGCTGCACGCTGGTCTGCGCGACGCGCTTTGATATGCGCTACACGCGCTAGTCTGCGCGATGCGCGTTGGTGTGCGCTGCACGCGCTAGTCTACACTACTCGCTGCACGCTGGTCTGCGCGACGCGCTTTGATATGCGCTACACGCGCTAGTCTGCGCGATGCGCGTTGGTGTGCGCTGCACGCGCTAGTCTACACGACGCGCTGCACGCTGGTTTGCGCGACGCGCATTGATATGCGCTGCACGCGCTAGTTTACGCGATGCGCGTTGGTGTGCGCTGCACGCGCTAGTCTACGCGATGCGCGTTGGTGTGCGCTGCACGCGCTAGTCTACACGACGCGCTGCACGCTGGTTTGCGCGACGCGCATTGATATGCGCTGCACGCGCTAGTCTACGCGATGCGCGTTGGTGTGCGCTGCACGCGCTACTCTACACGACTCGCTGCACGCTGGTCTGCGCGACGCGCTTTGATATGCGCTACACGCGCTAGTCTGCGCGATGCGCGTTGGTGTGCGCTGCACGCGCTACTCTACACGACGCGCTGCACGCTGGTCTGCGCGACGCGCTTTGATATGCGCTACACGCGCTAGTCTGCGCGATGCGCGTTGGTGTGCGCTGCACGCGCTAGTCTACACGACGCGCTGCACGCTGGTCTGCGCGACGCGCTTTGATATGCGCTACACGCGCTAGTCTGCGCGATGCGCGTTGGTGTGCGCTGCACGCGCTACTCTACACGACGCGCTGCACGCTGGTCTGCGCGACGCGCTTTGATATGCGCTACACGCGCTAGTCTGCGCGATGCGCGTTGGTGTGCGCTGCACGCGCTAGTCTACACTACTCGCTGCACGCTGGTCTGCGCGACGCGCTTTGATATGCGCTACACGCGCTAGTCTGCGCGATGCGCGTTGGTGTGCGCTGCACGCGCTAGTCTACACTACTCGCTGCACGCTGGTCTGCGCGACGCGCTTTGATATGCGCTACACGCGCTAGTCTGCGCGATGCGCGTTGGTGTGCGCTGCACGCGCTAGTCTACACGACGCGCTGCACGCTGGTTTGCGCGACGCGCATTGATATGCGCTGCACGCGCTAGTCTACGCGATGCGCGTTGGTGTGCGCTGCACGCGCTAGTCTACGCGATGCGCGTTGGTGTGCGCTGCACGCGCTAGTCTACACGACGCGCTGCACGCTGGTTTGCGCGACGCGCATTGATATGCGCTGCACGCGCTAGTCTACGCGATGCGCGTTGGTGTGCGCTGCACGCGCTAGTCTACGCGATGCTCACGAATGCGTGCTACACGCGCGTGCCCTTAGCCGCGGTCAGGTATTGCCAAGCTTACGAAAGGTAAAGGTCTTATTATTTCCACCTATTCCCTTAAAACTCTTACAGATCCGACAAGTTCTAGATCTTGTAGGATATTTTCGTAGGCATATCCAGAACCGTGCTACAAGGATTGACTGAAAAGTTTATTTGGAGTTCACATCAATAACAAATTAGACAAGGCTTGATACGATGTCTGACGAGAGTGACCAGTGAACCCAGAATCAGTGCCTCCCACGGAGGTTCACACGGACGCAAGTTAGTTACGCAGGTTAGTAGTAGTATTGACCTATGCTGATGATGGGAAGCGTGTGGTAGCATACTCCATTCGGTAAAGTAGTCTTTAGCTGTCGTAAAGGCTTCATAACACTTTTGCTACAACTTTGTTAAGTTACCCTCAACATTTTTGTTATTACTTTATTAGGCTACTCTCAAATTAACAAAACAAAAAAATAGTCTGCTCCTTTTTTCTGAGAGGCGCCCAATGGTCGATCCGAACACAGGATTCCGCTTTCCAGCAAAGAAAAGGAGTTCTACTGCCACATGCTGATTATCTCAATCCAAATTTTATAGGTCAGGTCAGTATAATATCAAGGCCCCTTGACTGGACACAAAAAGAATAGACTGCAGAAGAGGGCATGGTTTTGTCACGTGAAGTAGTGTACCAAAACGAGTTTTTCGATCAACTTGCGTAAATGTGTTTTACTTAGAACCGAGCGAGCTATACTTAAGTGTCTCTAAGATATAACATCCGAAACGATTTTATC
This sequence comes from Miltochrista miniata, assembly GCA_933228765.1. NCBI lineage: Eukaryota > Metazoa > Arthropoda > Insecta > Lepidoptera > Erebidae > Miltochrista > Miltochrista miniata. The sequence continues at coordinate 2,692,025 of OW121749.1, read as the reverse complement.
TATTAGCGAACCAGAGTGGTCAACATAGCTCGCAGAGTAAGTGCATCATAGTGGCCATGGGCTGGCCATATCTGTAATAGAACCAACAACCTGGACAAGGCCGTAGGAAAGGATGCGAAAGGCGTAGAACCCTGTAAATTGGGAGAGGGCTACATACAGCAGTGGACTGCTGTAGGCTGATTTGATTGATGATTGATTGAGAAGTCGTAAACTTGTGCTGCTTGAGTTTTTTTTTTACGAACATAAAACCCCGTTTTCAGTAATACCTATACTTGGATGCATTGGATCCCCAACCGGAACCCGATGGTTATAATTTTGCAAGTTGATGCCTAAACAACATAAATTTGTTTTTTTTTTATTCTAGCCAGGATGTAGCCGAACAGTTTGGGACAATGACAAATGTAGTGTTCCTTTTCTGTACAGCAACGCTGATTTTACTGTCAAAGGTTTGAGTCTGCTGGTTGTGTGAAATCCGTGAAAGAAATGGGGCCAGAGACTTATGTACTAAGTTACACCAAAGATGCACCACGCAAACAGACAGGTCCACTTACACTCGAACTATACTCAACATGATCTGAATCGAGGTCAATTAATTAACCCCCGACGAAAACGCGTGTTGTTGTGGGTGTAACCTGTGTGTTTGTCTGTGGCATCAGCTGCCTAACGGATGGGCCAATTTGGATGCGGTTTGTTTTTATTTTAGAGCTGAGGTGATTAATGTGTTTCTTAGCTATACATTTTGAACATCATCACTTCCTAGGTAATGAAGGGATTTCTCCTAAGCTTCGCAGGACTGATCAATCTGAAATTTGGCGTTGGTATTTCAGCGACATGGAAGCGTGGAACTTACTGCTGTAATGGGTAGTCTGCTGTAATGGGTAGTCTGCGGGATGCCCGCATCCTCGGAGGGATGCAGCATTTGCACCATGAGGGGCTCGTTACATCGGTCTTAGTATCTAGGTATTGCTGATGAACACTTTAAATATTTGTGTTTAAGTATTTTTTACAGCTGACCTTAACGTTATTAAACGGAGGACGTCTCATTTTTCCCCTGGGTCTCATAAAGAGAAACTAAACTACCGAAAGTTGAAGAAGCAAGTGAGATGTGTATGGACCGTGCCGTGTGGCGCTCGGTTCTTTCTGCCTACCCCGCAAGGGATTTGGCGTGAAGATAGTTAGTTAGTTAAACTACCGTCCCAGTGATTTGGTCGCTAGCCTGAGATGTGCCATTGGGAGGTTTGCAACTAAGCTGTAAAACAAAAGGTGCAGAAGTCCCCACGGCCGGGTTACTGAAGAGTAACTAGGTTCACCTCGTGTGTTTAAATGTTAACAATTTTGTGTTTTCACAGGTTCAATGTAAAAATGCAAGTTGGACCCTGGTATGGTATTATGGAGATCCATACGTAGTCATGTGAGCGCTGCCGAGCGGATGACACGAATTGAACCTGGCTGCGTGCGGCCCAGTTTATGGTGGTATGGCAGGACGAATGGTGGCCTGATACCTGCACTGCATTCTTCGAGTGGCGAGTTGACGGTAATATTGACAACATTTACTATGACAGGTTCTTGTATGGGTAACCACCACGTGACCCGTTTCCGTGCTTTGGAAGGCACATTAAGCCGTTGGTCCCGGTTGCCAGTAAAATGGCAGTCATTAAGCAAAGTCGAAGGCTTTTATGGGCGGCTTAAAATTTTTCAACAGTGGGCAGTCACAACCTGCGCCTGTCCATATCAGCACGGCAATACGACTCAGCACAGCACCTATACGTGGTACAACATCTAAAGGTGAAATGTGGGCATATATAATGTGCCTACCCCTTAGTTAGAGGATAAAAGACGTGACCATATGTATGTATGTATGTATGAGTTCTCGGTGCTGACTTAAGTGGCGTGTGCCTGACGGGTGCGTGTCATCTGAACGCAGCCAGAGTGTTGGTAAAGGAACAGACTGCGGGATGTTCCATGCTCACATGCTGGGTGCCAGTGTTCTGTATGGGTACAACTTTTGTACACATATGGCTAATAGCTTTATGAATAGGTGTTAGTTTTGTATAGGACGGACTGCGGGACGTTCATATTGGCAGACTGCGGGATGCCAATTCCATGTAGAGGACGGACCGCGGGACGTTCCTTTCGGCAAATAGACTGCGGGATATTTGCCCTACGTGGTAGTGTAAAGATGAATGTTGGTGTACAGGACGGACTGCGGGACGTTCCTATTGGTATGCCTGTGGGATGCCAATCCCCATGTAGAGGACGGACTGCGGGACGTTCCTTTTTAGGCAAACAGACTGTGGGATGTTTGCCCTACAATGAATTGGTAGAGTGAGGATGAATGTTAAATACTTGAATCCAAGTGTGAATGAATCATAAACCTCGTATGAATCAGAAATCCTCATATAGTTTGACTTATTTAATGCGCGAACGTAATCAAATTAAATGAATGTGGTGACGCATGATAAGCTGTGTGCTATTTATCTTAGCTAATGTATTTTGGACTGGACGTTAGAAGACCTTGAAAGGTTGATGGATACAACAATTAGGTCTTTCTGAGTTACATTGGCACATAGTAATGTCATGTTATTTCTAATTGATTTTAGAAGCCGCCTCGATGGAAGCATCGCAGGCTCGCAGCCCATGCCGATGAGCGTGTTTCAAATCCTGAAGCTAGTCCATCTGAACCGATGACTGTTGAGGTTCAGACATCTTATATGCAGTCGAGGACGACGCATGGTCAGGAGAGGCCGTGTAGAAGTCGACTTGTCTATGACTAGTTTTCCAATATAAAAAGGCGTGCAATGTAATGAACGCCCCTTTTTCGACGGTCGACCGCTGCAGAGTAAAGAACTATACACCTTGGTGATCAGTGTGATCCATGTGATATCAGTGTCGTCGTGATTGTAAGAATGTTCTAAGTTATTTACTGATTAGCTACTTGTGTAATGATTACGTTCAGGGTGTAGTAAATTTGTTAAATAAAGTGATAGAAATCTGCTTTGTTGGTCTCCGTGTATATTTTTTTATTAACATTCCTGGTGATTGCTAACAGTATTAACTTTTTAAATACGTTAGGGTTTCAATTGAAAAGGCCAAACTCATGAACCGAGATACTTAGACAGTTAAAGCGCTTTAACGACAAATACTAAAAATGTTTTTAAAAAATCAAATGGTGCTCCTAAACAACAAATTTGTTTTTTTGCCGTTATTTGGTACTGAAACCTGAAGTTGTACTTTGTCGGTTTTCGATTCACTTTCGATTCCGTACATTGAACAACCAAGACAATAGTTTCACTAGAATCTTCTTTCTAATCGTTTTTAACCTGCGCACATATACCTATGTAAATAATAAAGTAACATTTATAATAATTACAGGGAAATTTAATAAACAGTTAGTTTTTCGAACTCTTCTATACAAAACTTAATAGATTTGATTATGCCCGTAAGTATTTATTTAGAAAGAAGATTGGTAAAACACCTATAGCGAGAAAACGTTCTACATTATGAATTTGTCACCGCAGAATTTACTTTTAAATTTTAACGACTACGTTACACCGTGCCATATATAACACCTTTGGGAAATTTGCATGAAAATTCACGTCAGATTTCCATTTGAAACCAAATTCTGACGTAGAAACGGTGCTCCGCGTTTCGAGGACGTTTTGTTGGTTATTTCGGCATATTTTGTAGTGTGATTTTCGCTCGAGTGTTGAATACGATTGAGAACCCATTCTTAGTGTATTGTACAACTCTATTCAGGAATTCGCGTTTCCAGTGACGTCTAGGTTTATTCAATTTACAAATATTAATTTAAATAAAAGCTTATATTGAACAATGTTTAATAAAACTCGATTGCTCGTTGCCCCGCGGACTCAGTTTTGTAAACAATCACTGCAACTACTAGCAACTTTCACTTTGGCCGGTCCGTGGATGGGTGACCATCCATGTGGCCACTTTGTGACATTTATTTGAGTGTTTCCGTGCTTCGGAAGGCACGTTAACCAGTTGGTCCCGGTTGCCAGTAAAATGGCAGTTGTCAAGCCAAGTTTATAGCCATTATTAAAGGCGGCTTGAAAAATTTTACAGCAGGCAGTCACAACCTGTGCCTGTCCATTTCAACACGTGAATATGGTAAACGGAATACGATGCCTATTTAAATGAATAAAGAAGAAAATTGCGATTAGAAAACCAGCTCGGGTCGCCTAATTGAGAGTTTAGAATGCAAACGGGATTGATAATCGAATAATGATGATTCCACAAAAAATGATATCATTCTGTATGTTATGGCGTGAATTGGGAAAGGCCCACAATCAGCAATGAACAGACATGTTATGCTGATTTGATTGATTGACTGATATACCTAAGATTTAATGAACCAAATAACCTTATAGTCGTTATTGACCTAAATAAACCAAATAATTAAAAGAGCAAGTACGAGTAGTAAAGAAATACCACTAAAATGTATGAATTATGAAACTTAACTCCATATTGAACACCAATAAAGCTTTAAGTTCCATAATCTAACTCGTAAACAGAGTCATAAATTCGTGATTCAATCTAGTTTTCTGGCCAATTTCTGCTCCGTGTTTGCTTTCTGCAGAGATGATGTTTATTACTAGATAGCAAATCATACAGTATACTCTTTCATACCCATACAATAAACATATTACGTATCTACTATATATATTTTTTTTATCTACTATATTTAGATGAAAAGCTTTTAGATGATAATGTAAATGATAAGCAATTTTTCGAATCACCTAGGTCACCTTTTACTGACTACTAGGAGCATCTAGAACTTGATTTTTTTAGTTCATCAGCATCACTATAGAAAGTAACTGCCGTTTACTCTTACTGTTGAGGTTGCACTGCGCCGGAAGATTTGGGTGGGCTCTTTTAATCAAAACTACTAAAAACTTCGCATTTTCAATTTTCCATTCAATGCGGTTTTAAATAACAGTGCATAAAAATATGTAACATGTCACGGTGTGGGTGGGTCAGCCACCTCATCAAGTGCAAATATAGGTATATTTACCAAGGAGATAAATATGAACGATGTGGTAATAGTAGAACTGCAGTTATCTGCGTTTATTCTTCAGAGAATCGATATATTACAATAATAACAGTGGACTTTCGTCCCTTTAATCAATTAACGAGAGAGGTTTCTTAGTACTAGACCACCAGTCCCAGTGATGCGCACAGATGGAGCGTGTCAACATCACATCAAGAGCCGCAGGCCGGAATCAGAGACCCGTCGCAGTCGCGCAGCTGTTTATATAGGCCCGGTAGTGGAGGCTGCGGCGGGGATGAGAGTGCGGGGACGCGCGCCTGGCACGATGCTCGTGCGTGGTGGTGGCGTGATATGACGTCACACACGTCACACACCCCCCTTTTAGGGCGAGAATTTTTCTTAAAAAATTTCCGCTTCTCTTGTCTTCAAGGTCCGCTCTCCTGACGACTCCAGGGACTTGGCTTCAACCCTGGAACAATTCAAAAATAGGGGGGTACATAAGGGGTACAAGGGTGCTTATATATAGTATCTAAGGTTAGACAGTTTCGAGAAAAGGACAAGATATTGGACGTGGCTTTACTACGTAGCAAATTATTGCCGTTTGATATTCTAAGTGCCTAATATAGGAGGAGAAAAATATAAATTGTAAGTGACATAGATGACTAATGCGGTTATCCGTTAGCTATAGCCTTGTGTGTGTGTATTTGATACGCATCTATGAGTGCGCGACCAAATATTTTAATCCAATATATGATTATGTAACTACAACAATTAAACCCTGACCACCCTACGACGTAGTTAATAACTAGTCTTGGGATCGGGTAACTAGCCCATGGTCAGGTGGAATGCAGTATTATACCGTAGCATACTTATAGATACAAGTACATACATAACATTTTAGTTAACAGCGAATACTAAGTAAGTATGTATAATGATTGCGCCGCTCGCACAATGCACTGTAGTAACCCTGATGATAGGCGTCACAGTCATGTCGGTCTGTTTGTCACGGTTCAACGCTATAACTAGAGAATGGCTGAACCGATTTTGACAAGTTTTAGTTTAAAAATAGATAATTATTTTAAGACATTAGTAATTTTTTTAGAAATATGTTATAGTTACCACAGAATAATATTTTTAGTTTAAGATTGTAGGAACAACTATTGCAATGATGTGGCGCTATTAGGGCTGATTTTACCCTCTAGTGTAGAAGGTAAATAGCTTAGCGATTTGTCGTAGCTGTACGTGCTCATCACCGCTCATCAACCATATGAGAGTAGGATATATGGTGTGAACTGTACCTTTTAGTTTTATGAATAGAAACAACGATGAATGAATCAATTGACTGATTTGCGATCTAGTCTCCGCTTGTTAGAAGATGTTTCATTAAATTAGGAAAAATGTAAGCGTCGCACTCAGATCGACTGTTAGAAACACAAAAGAGTTTTTTTTTTTTTTTTTTTTTTTTTTTCAATGTTGACGAGCCTAAAAACAAAACAAGATAAGACCTTCCTAACCCTATTGCTTATAGTTGGTGCGTTTCAAGTCTTTGATGTGCCATTCACCCAATGGCTTATTGGCCATATCTGCAAGTTTATAAACAAGTGGTGACTTTTTTGAAATAATTTTACACTTTACAAATTTGGGAGCTAATTTTTTACTGAAATATTTATCTTTGTCGCTTAGATAGAAAGTACGTTTCCATACGATATCTCCAACATTGAAGTCTGCCGTTTTTCGGCGAAGATTGTAGGTGTGCGTGTTCCTATGATGCGCCTTTATAAGGGCTGCTTGTACCCTCTCGAATATAGAGGATAAATAGCCTAAGGATTCGGCGTAACTGTCATGAGGCTCGTGGACCATATTAGGGTCGGAATCAATATGACGTGAACCGCACATGACCGTTTCGCGGCCGAAAACGAGAAATGACGGCGTGAAACCCGTAGTTTCATTTACCGCTGAATTAATAGCAAATTGGACTTTTGGAATAATAGTGTCCCAAATCCGCTGATCGTCACCTATGAAGGAACTCAAAATAGTTGTAATAGATTTATTATATCGTTCGACGGAATTTACATGAGGTGTATAAAATGGGGTATAATGTAAATATGGAATTTTATACTTGTTTGTTAAATTTTTAAAGGTTGCACTAACAAATTGTTTCCCGTTATCTAGTATAATGGTCGCAGGAATGCCGTGTACCAGAAATACCTTTTCCTCTAAAATATTTGATACAATTTCGGCTGTAGCCCTTTTTATGGGGAAAAGCAAACAATACTTAGAGAAACAGCAAGATACAACGAATATAAAAGTATTTTGTTTTCTGGTAGGAGGCAGTGGCCCAATTAAATCGATACTTATCATCTGAAAGGGTTTGACACAATGCTTACGTTCACCCATGTGACCTAGTGGCGAGTGATTTTGATGCTTATGTGCGTTACATGTGTCACAAGATCCGACCGCCTTAGCAACGTCGGCGTACATACCTGGCCAATAGAAACTTAGAGCCAAACGTTTATACGTTTTAAATATTCCTAGGTGACCCGCAGTGGGTACCGAATGGTTTTGAAATATGATTTCAGATCTTTTTTCTGATGGAACGACCTCCTTCCACTGATATTCTCTCGTGAGAGGATTTAAAGTTTTTTTGAAACGATATAACTTGTTGTTGATGACTTGATAGTCGACAAAAGATGTGGGGGCTTGGGTACAGCCCTTAAAAATATTTAGGTACCAATTATCATTGGTATGAATGGGCTCGTTGGTAGTGTTTGTATCACTTCCGATGGCCATCACGTTTGGAGAACGTGAAAGAAAATCTGGCACAACGTTGTCGGACCCCCGACGGTGCCTTATTTCGAAATTATAAGAAGAAAGTCGTACTCCCCATCTGGCCAATCTTCCAGTGGGATTGTTGAGGTTTAGAAACCATTTCAGAGCAGCGTGATCAGTGTAGACTATGAATTTTGTGCTGAAATCAGGTATGAACCTTCTATACCACGACGCCGCGCCTAGAAAACGTCGAACCTCTTTTCTGCTTGAAGGAGTGGGATAGTTGGTGATAGCTTCCACCTTTTCTGGGTCGGCATGAAGACCATTAGAATCGACCACGTACCCCAGATATTTTAGTCTATCTCTAAAAAATTTGCATTTATCGAAATTAATGGTGAGATTTGCGTATTTTAATTTATTTAATATTTTTGTTAGCAAAGAAATGTGTTGGTTATAGTTTTCAGATACACAAATTATGTCGTCCACGAAACAGAACACTCTGTTTTCAAATTCTGGGCCGTAAAATAGGGAGTCCATTAATTTTTGTTGTGACGCTGAACTCGACACTAAACCCATTGCTAAAACTTTAAAGTGGTAGGTTCCTCGAGTGGGTATATAGAAAGCGGTTTTGCAACGATCTTCATCTTTAATAGGAATCTGCCAAAAACTTTTAGAAATATCAAGACTAGAAAGGTATTTAGCATCACGTAAATTATCTAATATTTCAGATGTATACGGTAAGTTGTATGCATCTTTTTTAGTTACTGAATTCAATTTTCGACTGTCCAAACAGAACCGTAGTTCGCCATTTTTTTTAGGAGTTAACAGAACGGGGTTTTGCCATGAGCTTTGTGAAATTTCTATTACGTCGTCTTGGAGCATGTCGTCGACATGTTTTATTAAAATTTTCTGCTTTTCAGGAGAAATGCGATAATACCGCTGACGAATGGGTGGACTGTCACCTGTGTCGATCGAGTGAGTGATTAGCGTAGTGCGACCGAGACCCCGCTTCTGATAAGAAATATCATAAAATTTTGAGATTATATTGTTAGCGGTAGCTCTCTGGTCGTCTTTTAGAAGATCAAAAGAAATAAGATGATTATCAACGTCGGACTGTAGTTGTGCAACGCCGGACTCATGGTTACTGGGAACTAGAATAGTTTCTAGTTGTTTGGGGAAAAGTCCGAAAGCCCTCCAAAAATCCATACCTAGAATAACTGAATTTTTTATTCCTGGGACTATGTGTGCTTCCAGGTCTATAGATGTGTTTCGAAACTCGAAAGGAATGGTCACTGAGCCAAGTGATGAATATTTGTCGCCACCGGCGGTGACAAAACGTAAAGGTTTCGAGAAATTAACTTTCATGTTATTCAAGAAGAACGTGTGTGAATCATTACCCAGAATGGTGAAATTAGAGCCAGAATCAAGTAGACCTACCGTATTCATTTTATTAACTGTTACAGGTATATATGGCGAGTGGTTATTATTCATGTTACCGATTGTGGAAAGATTATGTGAATTTAAAAATTTTGAAATATAATTAAGCCAATTGTGCCAGTCGGCTTTGTCAAATTTAGAGTTGCTATTATTGTCACAATCGGAACCTACTCGTTTTTTTGAGTTATATCAGACTTTTTATTGCACGAGGGACACTCTGCGACGCGATAACCTTTCAAACCGCATTTGAAACAAATCAGATAACGCGGCTGGCGACAGCTACGCAGAGAATGTGAGTCTGTTCGACATCTCGGGCAATATTTAGCATTATTAGAAGTAATAATAGCGTTAGCAGCTGGACTGGAGTTGAATGTGTTAGGAAAAGGTTTGTTGTAACTGTAATTTTTAGAATTAGAGTTGAAATAATTGAAATTTCTCGAAAAATTGTAGTTGGGAGTATTTTTATGCAAATTTGAAGTACTGGAATAATTGTATGCTAATTCTGGAGCCAGCGTGTTTGCCGTAATCTTGGGCGGTTCGACAAATTCCTTGCTTCGACTATGATATTGCTCAAAGTTCCGGCACACGCTCAATAGCGACGGAATATCAACAACTTTGGATGTCATTAGAGAATTTGTATAACAGGGCCTGATGTTATTAAGGAGAATTTCGAGCTTATCAGATTCACTGATTGGGGCATCGAGACGAGAAAATAAACCTTGCATTTTAGAAATGTATATAGTTATGTTTTCTTTCTCACCTTGAGAACGGCACCTGATTTCGGACATTAGTTTGTAATCGTAATTATGAGGGCTAAAATCGCGTTTTAATAGACTACATAACTCATCCCATAGGGGCTTTGTTACTTCGATATCAGACAATAAGGATACGTCAATTCGAGATAATCTAAAGTACACGTGGTGTAAAACCGATTCGGTCCTAAAAAAATTGTTACTATCAAATTTACATTCTAGCGAGTTGATGTTATTGGCTACTTTAAACAAAGAAACTTTACAGGCAGATATATCGTCATCCGCTTTATAAGGAGATGTAGCAATGTCCTCCGAGGACACGGTTAGGGAAAGTTTAGTAATTTGCTTCCGGAGCTCATCGACCGTATTCGACTTAGTTCCCCCGCGAATTAAAACTTCGTATTCTAATTCATTTTTACCTAAATGTGTATACTTAATGGGGTAAGACATTTTTACGGTGGATGGTATCCGTAGCGAAAATAGACACAAAAATAATGAGTTAGGTTCAAGAAATTAATTTCAGTGCAGAATAAATAGGAGCGCGTTAGGCCGGCCGACGCAGCGACTCGCTCAAGGTCATGCGGCGAGCCAATTTGAAGGACACGCACGACTCGAGTGCGCGCTGTATTTAGTACGCGTTTGGAAGATTAACCTCGCTTATGTTATTACTTGAATAAATAAAGCGAAGCTAAGATCGAATTTACCTTCTGCACTGAAAAAAAATATGTATTAGTAACAAAAAAATACACGTCCTGGTATTGGTGGTCTAGGGGTTTTCTATTCCCGTGGGCGCCATTGTCACGGTGTGGGTGGGTCAGCCACCTCATCAAGTGCAAATATAGGTATATTTACCAAGGAGATAAATATGAACGATGTGGTAATAGTAGAACTGCAGTTATCTGCGTTTATTCTTCAGAGAATCGATATATTACAATAATAACAGTGGACTTTCGTCCCTTTAATCAATTAACGAGAGAGGTTTCTTAGTACTAGACCACCAGTCCCAGTGATGCGCACAGATGGAGCGTGTCAACATCACATCAAGAGCCGCAGGCCGGAATCAGAGACCCGTCGCAGTCGCGCAGCTGTTTATATAGGCCCGGTAGTGGAGGCTGCGGCGGGGATGAGAGTGCGGGGACGCGCGCCTGGCACGATGCTCGTGCGTGGTGGTGGCGTGATATGACGTCACACACGTCACAAACACTAAAATAGACTATAATTAAATAGACTTAGAGAAGTTGGTGAAATGGGGAATGATTTAAGGAGATAGACGATATATTATATAAGTGTGTATTTGGCATTCAATTGAAATCGTTATTATCAAAATTAACATCATCGGCAGTAAATTTACAAATATGTATGAATTTTATAGTCACAACTCTATTTCTTTCTCCTAGATTTTTAAAAGATTTTACTGAAGCAATGATCAACCCAACGTGCTATTTTGTAGTCTTGATGAGATCTGATTCTGAGAAACCAGTTCTAGATCCGTTGCTGGTTGCTTAACCTGCCCATTGCTCATTGAACTGATGACAAAGGATAGGCGCACATAGGTCTAGTAATATCTCAGAGCTATTCTGTTGTATAAAATGTTTATATGTTGTTGTAGTTGCAGCATTTAAGCAATTGAGGCTTAGGTAAATTATATCAACTTAATGCAGGTAGAACTAACAGTTCTATCAGACAAGAGGACTCTGGCGTTCAAGTGATCCACGTTCGCATACTGTGTTCAGGCGTGCAGTTGCTACTGTACGCTCGAACTTCTCCTATGTCATGTAACATAACACAAAATTAAGAACGCAATACATTTTACCGCCTGACAGCTCTCTGTCTGATAAAAACCTAATACTGGGTCCACATTTGTAACAATTTGACAGCACGTCGTGACAAATATGTAACTGTTAGCTGCAGTTTTCAACGATACCGACACGCGAGTCTGACACGGTAAGAAAGAAAGAAAGAAAATCACATTTATTAGCACACACACAACACTTAAACAGAATTTTAAAAAAGAAGTACAAAATACTACGATACCGGAGAAACGTGCCGATAAAATGTAACAAATGTAGACGCAGCATAAAAGACGTGCAAGCAAAGACTCGATTTCGTACCCTGTATAGTTAAAGACAGAGTGAGGATTTATATCAAACTAAGTCAATCGTTACATTATGTAAACAAGTAATACGTTTCTTAATCACAGGGTGTTTCCTGCAATCTGTAGTAGAAGGCTTTCATCTGTCAACGTCGACCCAACCGACAGCGGGTTATCCTGAGATGTTGCTCAAATAAGTTGTGGTAATAGCGTATTAATAATAGAAATCTCCCTGAAATCTTGTTTATGAATAGTGTCCGAGTCTAGAAACCAAGTTAAATTTACTTATTATATGTATTTCCATTTCAGAAATGAACGATTGGATAATCGTTAGGTATATAATAGGTATACAGTCACGGCTTTATGTGTCTTTATGCCTGAGGGGTATTCGAGTACAAAGGCGTACTATACTACATTTCACCATTCGCATTGTTATACCACATTGTGAGCTTATTGCCGCGGTGCAGATTGTGACTGACTGCTGTTGAAATTTTCACGCCACAAATAATACTTTCAACTTCATTTAACGTCGGTAATGTTATTGGCCACCGCGACTAGGGGCTTAACGTACCTACCTACCTTGCGATATATGGAAAATATATAAATGGAAATCAAGTAAAGAAATAAATGTTATACTAAACAACAGGACAAACTTACATGCCCACAGTGGTGTTATACAGTCAATAGTTTTAATTGTTTACAACAGGAGTCATTATCAGTCTGGCTCTGCTCATCAAGAGACAAAACGGTGTCATCGTTTTCGAATATTCTGGACTAACAATATTTAGTGTTGTGTAATTTGAAGGAGCGACGTTCCTGTGGTATGCCTCAAACGTAACGACATAATAATATGCTGGAATACTTAATGTTACGACAATTGTTATTACACTACAAACACGAACTGCAGAACCATAAACCATTACGTAAATAGTAGTTTCATTATGTTCCCTCATTCTCTCTAGAGTTTCTTATTAAGGTAGCAGGACAAGCTGACAGACTTCCTGATGGTTGGTAATCGTAGCCTATGAACGTTTGAATAACATTTCCCCTGTTTTTGAAACATTTACTATTACTGCTCTGCTCCTGTTCGTTGTTGCGTGATGCTATATAGCATATGACACTCCACAATAACGTAGCTTTCTATTGGTGAAATAATTTTTGAAATCGGTTCTGTAGATCCCGAGATTATCCCTTACAATTTAACAAACACACAAACTTTACTTCTTTATAATATTAGTATAGATTGATCATAGTAATATTGAAAAAATACCACAGCGCTTTAAGTACTGTTAAACTTACAAACTGTAATGTATTATACAATAATGTTTTAAAGTGTCATTCAAAGCTTTTCTGGAAAATCTTACAAGCTTTCAGTTTCAATAGGAACGATAGGAGGTTTCACACATAAAGTATCTTAACTGAATAAGAATAGGATTATGCTTACAAATTGAACCTTGAAATACATTAAAAGTTATACATAAGTTAAAATTCAAACTGTATCTGATAGTAGCTCAAGCCGCAAAATATAAATTTGCCAATCGTTTCAGTGACAATATTGTTTTGCGGCAATCTGCCTCCAAATTTGCTCTTATGGTTCCATCAGTAAGGTTCACAAAATGTCCTACTAGTCGCTGAATACATTCTTCCTGTCAAACGTTAATAAATTTTAGAACTTTTAATGGGCGCGCGTAGCCAAAGTTTTAATTCTCGATGGGAGCAACTTTTTTCCCCTGACTTCATACTTTCTGAACATTTGAGGAATATCATAATCTTATGCGGAATATGCTGACAAATCAGCAAAAATTTAAATAAAATTAAATGTTCAATAAAATTATTATTGCTTATTGTAAGCAAAAATTTAATTTATGTTTGCAGTTATGAAAGTTTTAGTGTCATTGACTTTGTGGTCGTTAATTTCAGTGGAAATGTTGAAATATATTGGCAAATGACAGGAAAATTTACCAAAACGCTCTGAAAATAGAAGCAGCGTTACAACACTTTATTTAAGCAGGTAAATTTGCGAGTTATCGCATCCCGCAAGCTTGCAATGGTATGCAACATGCTTCACTACCTGAAATTAAGTCGACCTATAATATAAAAATGAATCGCAAAATGTGTTAGTAAGCGCATAACTTCAGAACGGGTGGACCGATTTCACTAATTCTTTTTTTGAATGTGTAAGGTATTGTCAGGAGAAGGTTCTTATGGAAGAAAAAATATTGTTTTCCCACGGGAACGGGAACTACGCGGGTGAAACCGCGTGACGTCCGCTAGTTGTAAATAAAAATGAATTCCTATTTTCCTTGGCCACGCCATCACTCATTTACGGCTGGACCGGTTTCACTTATTCGTTTTTGTTGAGTTTTGGTGTTTTCAGGAGAAGGATCTGATGGGAGAAAAATTAAGAAAGTTGCGTGTAAAATTAGAAAATTTACAATAACGGTAACTGGCTCGAACTCTTCAAAGAAATGGTTTCTATTACGATTTTGGATCGGGGCTTGACACTCGAAGCAGCAAAATAGAAACCAGGAATAGAAAGACGGACTGGGAATTGAAAACCAGGAACCGGGAACTCGGAACCCGAAACCGGGAACCGGGATCAGGAAATCAGTAACGGAAACATGGGATCGGGAACTCGGGATTTGGTATATCGATTTCCAGAGCCATAGTTATGGCGGGACAACGTCTGTCGGGTTGCTAGTTTCGTTTAAATCTCTAACAAATGCCATTTCATTGTCCTCAGATACCTTTTATGCTGTTTATTTATTTGCTGTTTACTTTATGGTTTCTAGGTTTGGTTTTTATCACGCAATTGTCTCGAACTCATTTCAGTTGATGTTCATTAGAATACCATTGAAAAATAGACAACAGAATAAATATTGTTACTTTTGAACAAATGATTTTTATGTGATGTCTATAAATAGACATTAAATATAATAATAGTAAGTAGTTAATTTTGACATCAACGTTACAATTAATGACATTGTGATTACTTTTGACTTTACTTTTAACCTATTTGCCTTCTCAAAACTGTTACATAACTATTAATGTGTATGTTTTATGAAATTATGAGTAATAATGAATTCTTTGATGTTTGAACAATCACAGGTCAACCTAAATTGTCCAACATTGCTTGTCCTCAGGGTATTACAATTTATAATTGGCTTAGATTTTGGTTTAGATGAGGATGAGCGGCTAATTGGCTCCCTGTAATGATGGGCCTGAAATGGGACTCATGACTCAAACACTTACAAACTGTATCTACGGTAACGCTGGAGGATGTAAAGTTTGGGAACGTTTGGGTGGTACAAGTTAAAAGATTCTTTTGCATTGAAATAATTATGTCAATTTAAAATGTATAGTTTGTACCTTGTAGAGTTATATTCATAGATTTAGAATGTACAAGATGAACAGTGTCAAACTGAAGACGAGACCAAAAATTAAAGATCTATGTGTGGGTTAAATAGTGTTGTTGAATGGTCACACCTATGTTATCGATAAAAGTATCTGTATAAATGGATGGAATGGAAATGAAACTTCTAAGCACACAAAGTGCTTAGAAGTTTCATCTCCAACTTCTTGTTTTGGGGAAAAAGTAAAAATGGGATTATATGGGGTAACTCGTAATATTAGAAATTCTGTAGTGATTTTACGAATTTTGATTCAGTGTGTGCTAACATGTAATTTATGGCATCGTACATTGCATTGTTGCCGTACATATATATTTTGCCAATTGAATTTGAAATTTTACTAAAAATCCAACTCTTATCGTAATACGAAACCTAGAAACTCATTTATTATTGAACCCTAGTAACAATAAAAGATATTACTCGTAGATTTTTTTTAAATATATTAACCTCGCCAAATTGACGTCGCCACTGATGGAAACTAATGGAAAGCCGTGGCGCATCTAGCGAATGGGGGCCATGCTTACAGCACACAAGACTTCTGACAGTAGTCCTCAAGTTGGCGACCCTATGATGTGCCTCTTCACGCTCCACTTGTAGAACCCGGGATTGTAAAATGAGGGAAACACATGTGCGGGCAGGTCGTTCCAGGATTTTGTAGTTCGACAGAGGAACGATCTTTTGAAACGCTCAGTTCTGGCGAAGATTCTCTCCGCTATATATGAGTGGCACCTCTGCCCGACGTGTTGTTCGGAATCGGAAAGGAGATGGTGGGATCAGGTTGAAGAGCTCTTCAGAACATTCGCCGTGATACATTCAGTAGAAGGCAGCCAAGGACGCTATGGTTCTTTGCTGCGCTAACGGTTTGAGGCTTACCGTCATCTTAGGACAACCTATAATTGAAATCGGATAACACGTCTCTGCATAGCGCCAAGCGCGTCCAGTAAGTACCTCGCACAGTCATCCCAAAGGTGAGAACAGTATTCGACGCAGAGGCTAATCTGCGCCTTGTACAGCAAACATCCCGGTGTGGCGTGGAGTACCTTAAGTGAAGTAAAATTATAAAAATTCAACTCAAAATGGATCACAAATTTTGGAAATATTATATTAAAATAGGCACAAAACCCTAAAAAAAGGTTAAATAACACAGTTCGAGTAAAAATCAATCATACTTATAGTAAATTAAATCCAGATAAGTTTGTTTGTAGCAATGTCAGTATAATGAACTATCGACATCCTTATCGATACCTACCCATGACTATTTTACTGTAAACAGCCCTTTCTATTTCTGCCTTATATATCCTCCAAAAATGCATTTACACATTAAATATTGTGTTATGTATGAAGGAAAATGCATAATCTACGTTATGAGTTGAACTTCCAGTGAAATTTTACATCCAATTTGGCAAAATATGTACGTCAAAAATGGAATGAACGAAGTCACAAATGACCTGTTAAACGAGTCTTTCTTCGTATAATTGCGTTTTGTAATATCCTATTCACACACTAAACACGACAATATTGTTGAAAATATAAAATTTTCTATTTTAATCGTAAGATCACTACAGATTATTGGATATTATGAATAACATAGAGCCGCCATAGGATCCCAGCGGGCTCAGCGATTCAAAATACTGACATATGAGTACACAATTTGCTTTCTCTTTTCCTCTCGAGCTAAGTGCTATGGATAATGAGGTCTCGTCGCACGCTTTGTATATCTATTGAGAGTAGCGAAAAATTCTAAATCTATGGTTATATTACTAAAAATCTGCTTGGTTTTAAAATAAAAACCAGCAAAAAGGAGCTTTTATTTTTCAGTTAATACAATGAAACTTAATACATACACATACATATGGTCCCCGAAGGGGTAGGCAGAGGCATATTATATGCCCACATTTCCCCTTTGTATAATTTGTCCCACGTAATAGGTGTAGCCGTATTGCCGTGTTTAAACGGACAGGCGCAGGTTGTGACTGCCTGCTGTTGAAATAAAGCCTTCAACTTAGTTAACGGCTGCCATTTTACTGGCAACCGGGACCAACGGCATAACGTTTTTAAAAATTTCAAAGGGAATAAATTTTATTTTATTTTATTGAAGTGAAACTTCTTTATCGGCGTTGGAAAAAAATTTGCGTCACGTCACGATTTTTGGTTACGCGCCATCTTTGTTCTGTTCCCCACCACGGTGGATTCGAATTAAGAGTACTTTATCCAGGGATAGCATGTCATTTAAGGGTTTTTGGACTTTTGGGCTTTTGGACTTTTGGACTTTTGGATGGGACATTGGTACTTTGGGTCTTTGGGACTTTGGAACTTAGAGACTTTGGGACTTTTGAACTTTTGAACTTTTGGACTTTTGGACTTTTGGACTTTTGGATGGGACCTTGGTACTTTGGGTCTTTGGGACTTTGGGACTTTGGGACTTTGAGACTTTGGGACTTTGGGACTTTGGGACTTTGGGACTTTTGGACTTTGGGACTTTTGGACTTTTGGCCTTTGGGACTTTGGGACTTTGGGACTTTTGGACTTTTGGATGGGATCTTGGTACTTTGGGTCTTTGGGACTTTGGAACTTTGGGACTTTGGGACTTTGGGACTTTGGGACTTTGGGACTTTGGGAATTTGGGACTTTTGGACTTTTGGGCTTTTGGACTTTTGGATGGGACCTTGGTACTTTGGGTCTTTGGGACTTTTGGACTTTTGGAGTTTTGGACTTTTAGACTTTTAGACTTTGGGACTTTGGGACTTTGGGACTTTGGGACTATGGGACTTTGAGACTTTGGGACTTTGGGACTTTGGTACTTTGGGACTTTGGGACTTTGGGACTTTGGGACTTTGGGAGTTTGGGACTTCGGGACTTTTGGGACTTTGGGACTTTGGGACTTTTGGACTTTTGGCCTTTGGGACTTTGGAACTTTGGGACTTTGGGAAAAAAAAAAAAAGTGTGGATGTAAACATTAGCTCTGTGTGTAAAATTTGTTTAAAAATAGAAAACATCGATTTGTTGTGTCTAAAAGTGATAGTATTACTCCTAAACGTCCGATGATTGTGTGCAAATGTTATCAATAGCATATTAAAGCGAATAAAAGAAATATATGCGAAGAAAAAAGTCACTCATAGAAGAACCCGTGTTGTGTTTTTAATGTTAAATAACTGCTAATGAAACGTTAATAAACTGAGTAGTACAATAACAATCCTTAAGTATCCTTAAGTACAATAACCTTTAAGTATTTATGCAGTGAAAAAAGAGAAAATATCGAAGAAAATAATGAAGAAAATATTACGTGTCTGTTGAAATTCAAAATATCATTTTTTTCACACGGTATTAAGAAAGACCCAAAACACAATATTGTCAAATGAGAGTACGAACTTGATGGTAGTAATAAAGACCTAAAAACTAGGTAAGAAGAAAGATTGAATTTATTAAAGAAGTGACATTTACATTGTGGAGCTTTATATATTTGCCTATACACTAAGTACATCAAAAAAAAGAATATAAGACAGCACATAATATTTACGTCAATATTTACAAATCGCAATTTGGTATAGTAACTAAGTACTTACTGGGCAAAAACTTGAAGTTATATGGTCATATCTGCACAATGACCGAAATCTCAACCGCACATATCATAGTAAATGAAGTCACTACCACTCCACCATCGTCAAATATTAAAATAAACACACCAGAAAATATAACCTTTCGCAACAAAAATAAAATCAACATAACTACTTACAACTCGTTTAGTATCTTGTCAGATCAATCGTAATATGAGGATACATTTACTTCGACGCCCGTTCAGGAATTAAATCGAAGTTACCCTCAATTATCAAAAAATATGATTGATGACTTGAATGAACTTAAGAATAAAATTCACTCACTTGAAGAAAAACTGGAGGTAGCCGAAAATGAAATTGAGAATTTATTACTTGAAAATAGCCAGCAAGCCAAAATCATTCATGAATTTAAATTAAGAAATGATCAGCTTAGCCATATTTGTAAGAATACGTCAGTAAAAAAAGTTATGAAAGCAACACGTAAAAGCATAGTCAAATCTAGACTTAATTTTGACAGGGGTGCTGGGTAGGACAACCTCCACGTGGTGCATCCTGGTAACGTGGACGACGATGTGGGCTTCATGCGAGGCGCACGTCGTCGCCCACGGCCAATAGTCCACCAAGGAGGGGGGGCCGTTATGGCCGGTTTGGAGTTCTCCGCATGCGCTCTGTTATGCAGAGCGTACTTAGCGGAGAACTCCCAGGGCGACGAGTACTTCGCCACTGAGCGATCAGAGACGAAGTACACGGTCCCATGGGGACCATCGTTCGGCCGAGCCGTAACCCCGTCTGGTGACAGTCGGGCACGGTGGCTCTTTGGAGTTGCGAGGAAGAAAATCTCTATAAAAAATTACCCCAAATCTCACGCTCTGACGCCCGGCAATTTGATGTATCGCTGGGGGGAACTCAGTGCCTAGGGCGTCACTCCCACCTTCCCACCCTTCCCATCCTCACATCCTCTCCCAACCTCCCCACTCCCACCCTTACGTCGGCGGACGCAAAACGCAACAAAATAATCACTATGGAGCAAATTACGACGAAAGTTACTACCCAGGAGCGCACCCGTACAGTGTCCGGGGAATCGCTTGCCATGTCTCGGCATGGCGACCCCCGCCAGGGTTCATCCCTGGTGGTATATGGGAGGGGTCACCATAGTTTAGGCCCAGGGGTGTGCCTTAAAACCACCCCCAGTGACGCGGAGGTCGCGTCAACCCGTGCTGGCTCGGAGATGGAGTCGGCGGTCGACATGGGTACCGAAACCGAGGGTGCCATCGAGGGTAACCATGCCGACGTGAAAAGGAAGAGACCCAGGTCGAGCGGCGAAGGCCTGTTCCGTAGGCCTGGGTCGGAAACATCCACAAGTGAGGAGGATCTCCCTCGGAAGGTTGTGGCTACCACCGCGGGTAGAGGTCGGAAGACCGACCTCTACAGAGCGAAAGGGGGTAGAGTAGCAGCAGAGCCGCCGGCGATTGTGCCCCCGCTGCCAAGCGGGAAGGTCACGGAGGTGCCGGCGGCTAAAGAAATCATGGCGGCTCTTGCCCGCATTTCTGGCGCCGTAAAGGGTGCCAAAAATGTGGCCGGTAAGAAGAAGGTTGTGGCGGACGCGGTCACAGGCGCCGCCAAAGCGTTGGAGGAGCTCCT
Organism: Miltochrista miniata; assembly: GCA_933228765.1. NCBI lineage: Eukaryota > Metazoa > Arthropoda > Insecta > Lepidoptera > Erebidae > Miltochrista > Miltochrista miniata. The sequence goes on along the minus strand of OW121749.1, from coordinate 2,671,362 downwards.
CGAGAGGAGTGTCTCCAAGGAGGAGGGGAAGCTCCGGGCTTGGGTTGCGGGCCTGGAGGCGGAGCTTGCCGACTCCACCCAACGGGACTGGTCCCAAGCCGAGGCCCTCCGCCCCCAAGAAGACGGCACCTGGGGAAAGTGGCAACCCCGCTTCCCAAACAGCCAGCGCTACTGCTGCACCCCAGACTACCTCGAACGAGGGGGTCTGGGAGGTGGTAGGAGCCAAGAAGAAGGCCAATAAGGCCGCCAAAAAGGCGGCGAAGGCCGCCAAGAAGGCGGCAAAAGTCGCCGCTAAAGCGGCAAAGGCGGCAAAGGCCGCCGCGACGAAGGCGCCGAAGAGGCTCCGCGCTCCCCGCTCCACTGCCGTCGTCATTACGGTGACGACAGAGGGCAAGGCGAAGGGCGTGGGGTACGCCGAGGTACTGAGGCAGGCAAAAGCCTCAGTTGACCTCAAGGCCCTCGAGATTGAGGGAGGGCTCCGGTGCAAGGTGACGCGCACCGGAGCGCGCCTCCTCGAGGTCTCCGGCGCCACCAGCGGCCCCAAAGCGGATGCCTTAGCGGCGAAGCTGCGGGAGTCGCTGAATACAGGCGACGTCCGCGTGTCCAGACCCAACAAATGCGCCGCGCTGCGCATTTCGGGTCTGGATGACGCGGCCACGACGGACGAGCTTATCTCCGCCGTCGTGGAGGCGAGCGGCTGTCCCCGTGATCAGGTGAGGTCAGGCGAAATCCGCTTTGGCCCCACCGGTCACGGGTCGGCAGTCGTGAGCTGCCCCGTCACGGCGGCCCAGAAAGTGGCGGACGGACGAAGCCTCCTTATTGGGGGCTTCTTGAGGGCGCAGGTGCATCTCCTGCAGCCCCGCGAAGCCAGGTGCTATAGGTGCCTGGTCGTGGGGCATGTGGGGGTGCAGTGTGCGGCGGAAGTCACCGTAGGCGACCGGTGCTTCCGCTGTAGTCAGCCCGGTCACAAGGCCCTTGCCTGCGACGCCCCGCCGCGGTGTTATAAATGCGTGGCGGAGGGCAAGGAGGCCGACCACCGGGCGGGCAGCAAGTCCTGCGCTGCCTCAAGGCCGAGGCCCCGTCCGTCCGCACGGGGGGCTGAGAGTGAGGTGGCACGCCCGCGGCAGGGTGCGGAAATGGACGTCCATTAATGGACACCCATATCCGCATCCTGCAGGTGAATCTGAACCACTGCACTGGTGCTCAGGACCTTCTGTACCAGAGCATCAGGCAGTGGTCCATTAACATCGCAGTCGTCGCCGAGCCGTATTGGGTTCACCCGGGAAGCCTGGTGGATCTGGACGGCATGGCGACTATTTTTGGGGGGACCGGCGCGGACGACTCGCGCCTGGCGGTCATCGCCCAGACGATGCGGCAGCCCGAGAGACGGAGCTCTACGATGGGTACAAGGAGGCCAAGAGGGCCCTCCAGACGGCCATCAAGCGGTCCAAAAAGCTGGGCCGCGATGAGCTGATGGAGACTCTGGAGCGGAACCCGTGGGGGCGCCCGTACCTTATGGTAAGGGGCAAATTACGCCCTAAGGCGCCCCCACTGACTCAGAGTCTCCAGCCGGAGCGGTTGGAGGAGGTCCTGGACTCCTTGTTCCCGTCGAGAGCGGAGGAACATATTTCTCCGCGCATGGCTCCGTCTCAGGCGCCCAACGCGGAAGGCAGCGAGAACGACGTGCCCGTAGTCACCGAGGGTGAGTTAGGGGCGGCTGTACTGCGGCTTAAATCCCGCAGAAACACCGCCCCTTGTAGCATTTATTTTCTATAGATGCAGTATTTAGGATGTGAAAGCAGCCTTATCGAGTTATCTTTTTTTAATCGGTTGTCAGTGGTGACATTTCTGCTGTCAGAATGACAGGATGTCATAAGTTCGGTGACGAAGCGTTTCGCATTTAAAGGAACGGGTTTTGGTTAAGATTTTTCGTGAAAGACAGGACTTTTGACCGAGACCTGCTTTGGGGTAGTTGGAGGTCCTTTGACTTTTGCTCTGAGACTGTGCCGCGAATCAGTTTTTCGCTCAAGCGCGATTATTTGTTACCTCGCGTGGCCTAACGGGCTGTGATTGGGTTGCTGCATTGCATCTTGCTACATTTTACCCAGAAAACTGGTGAGTCACTTCTTCTTTTGCAAAGCGGGTCGATTGTCGTCTGTCGCGCAGCCAAGATCTTAATTTGTCGTTTCTTTCATGACAGGGTTTTTTACTACGGGGCTAGTTGCCGGATGAGATATTTGGTGCCGCACCTATAAGTTAGTGGGCTGCACGTGGTACGACAACGTGGATGTGCGGACTACACGAGCTTCTCATGTGAGAGGTATCTGCCGTCATCACCTGGCAGTAACAACAGGCAGTCACTCTCACTCAGCTCACTCTGCAGGCCAGTAAATCCACTACTTATGTGTAGCTTAGTAGCATAAGTACCTAAGCACTGACTATACTTCTGTGTACCTGTGATATTTGTGTCTATCAGTGAATAAGCTCTCTGTGTGTCTCTGTGTATCTCTGTGTTATATAAATATATGTGTGAACACCCTACCTGACTGTTTTCGTCAGAGCTCTGGCCTACCCTTGCACGCACACTGGAATCTCTGTAGTAAGGCGCCCTGGGAAAGAGTTCTCTGCATAGCTACCTCGCGCTAGTTGGTGAGTAACACTGATCATCACTGTGTTATAAATTGGCTCCCAACGTAGTGGCAAATCTCTGGGTCTACTCTGCGGTAGCCTCAGTCTAGTGTGTGTGCATAGGTGGTTACCTCTGGCGAAACCATCCTGGTGAATCGTCCGAGACGCTCCAGGACGTTAATTGGTGGTGCTAGCAGCTAAGCACAAAACCTTCCCTTTCGTCTTCTTCCAGCTCCCTACATCTTTGGCTGGAAAAGACACAAAATTCTAAATTCAAAAATTTAAAATAGCTGTGATTTTGGAAAAACTTTTTGATTTTATTTGGAATACCCACTTCTTTTCTTATTGTGTTTTTTTTCTTCTTTATGTTCTTTTTTTATGGTGCACACATATATTTATTATATTATTAGTGTAGATTAATATATAATATATATTATCCTATAGTTTCACCTTGTAAGGTAAACTTAGTGAATCTCTCTGTGTTAACTTAGTGAATTTCTCTGTGTAACTTAAAACTTTTTTTATAAGGTGTGTACATACCTTGTAATTTTGAATGTTAACCTGAACTGTGTTATCAGAAAATTTAGAAACTTTTCTCTCTTAATATACCCTTAATCTTTGTTAAATTCTAAAAGTCAATTTGAAACATAATTACCTAACTTAGTACACTTTGTTGTAACTCAATTTACATTTTTACTTTGTAATTGATCCCTATCTGTGCCATTTTATCTTTATAATTGTTGTAAGTAAATTTTTACATAATGGCACAGATGAAAAAATATATTAATTATTTAAGAAAGGATGAACTTGCTAACGAGCTGTCCCACATGGGTATTTCAGTGGAACCGGAAACGACAGTGTCTGGCCTTCGGAGTGAGCTAAGAGCGGCACACCGACTCGTCCGTCGAGGTAGCATCAAAGCGAGTGCTCCGGTACCCGCTGATGCATCGGCTGAGCTCTCGATCTGCCTCCCGAAGGTGTCCGAGCTGGAGGAGGCTATTCAGTCAGGTGACATCTTCATTAATAAGGGTAGTCGTCTTAGGGTGTCCCTCAGGGCCAACTACTTATTGAGTAGGTTAGCTCGTTGTGGTCTGGATTGCCCCGACCTGGTGGATATTCGTGGTAGGCTAGTGAAGATCATCGCTAGGGCTGAACCCAGTAGTGATTCTGAATCCGAAGGTTCGGATGATGATGGTGATGATCCTTCGGGTCGTGACCAGGTGGAATATACTTCACCAGTAGTGAGAGAGGACCGCTCGGTGCGAGCTAGTTCAAGTAGGAATAGTTCTACATGTAACATAGTGTATAAAGAACGTCCCCTTAACTTATGTTCATTTAACTTAAAATATGATGGTTCTACTTGTGTACGTGTGTTTTTAGAGAGATTAGAGGAACTTAGATGTGCTCGGGAGGTTACTAAGCCTAGACTCCTTATGGCTTTCTCCGACCTGTTGGATGGACCGGCTTTGTCTTGGTTCCGTACAAACAAAGCTAACTTCATCTCATATGAGGATCTTATTAGTGAGCTTAGAGATACCTTCGATATTCCTGATTATGATTACCGCCTCAGGAACGAGATAAGACAGCGTACACAAGCCCGCTCTGAGTCCTTGGTTAACTATATATGTACAATGCAAGCCATGTTCTCAAGGTTGTCATGTAAGATGCCCAGTGAGGAACAGCTGGACATTCTCATGCACAACATTAGACCTGACTACATGAAGGAACTGGCCTTGCATGATGTCAACTCTGTAGATGACTTGAGACGTTTGGGTAAGCGCTTGGAGCTTGCGCGTACTAGGGCAGACGCTTTCCATGAGCCTGCTCTTGACAAGTTTGAGATTACATCTGACTTACACCAGCTTAAGAACAAAGGTGTACAAAAGCCCGCTAAGCAGGTGTCTGCAGTGGAGACGCCGGTTACCCCCCACGATCGCAAATGCTTTCGTTGCGGCGGGGGCGGTCACACTGCATACAGCTGCACACAGTCAAGGGAGCTGGTGTGTTTCCGGTGTGGTCTCAAAGGAGTCAAGACCCCAGACTGCTCACACTGTATTAGCAAGTCAAAAAACGCGTAGGCCAGGGCCTTATTAGGAACTCTGTGCATCACTCTGTATCTGAGTCTATTTCTGATAAGGTCCTGTTTCCTAAACGGGATAGTGACATTAGACCGTATCTAGTTGTTAAGGTTTTAAATTTAAATGTCTTAGGCCTTCTAGATTCCGGTGCCTCCTGCTCTATACTAGGTAAGGGAGCGCACCGCATCTTCTTGGAACTGGGTTTTGATCTTGTGAGTATCAATCCTACTTTTCGTATTACAACTGCAGACAGCACTCACTTGCAATGTCTGGGTTGTATCTCTTTGCCAATTGAGTACAATTCGGTTATCCGAGTTGTCAAGTTCTATGTTGTCCCAGGTATAACCACCTCCATGATATTTGGAGTGGATTTCTGGCAACAATTTAAGTTAAGTGATAAGTTAATTTTACAAAATATTAGTCTTGATAGCTTTAGTGATAATAATCCTATAGAGTCTGTGTCCCTTAACGGTGGCCTCGAGGATTACGACAACCTGACAACTAAACAAAGGTGTGTAATCAACGAGGTCATTGAAAAGTTCGACTCGTTGAACACTGATAAGGTGGGTTTAGGTCGGACCTCACTTGTGCACCATGTCATTGACACTGGTGACAGCAAGCCGATCAAGCAGCGTTATTATCCGCTCTCTCCCCTTAAGCAGAAGGCCCTGGAAGCCGAGCTGGACCGAATGCTGGAGATGGGAGTAGTGTCCCCGTCTCAGTCCGCCTGGAACTCTCCAGTGGTCATGGTGGAGAAGGCGAACGGCGACCTCAGATTGTGCTTGGACTCTCGCAAGCTGAACTCTGTGTCTAAGAGTGACGCCTACCCCTTACCCTATATCAATCAAATCTTAGACCATCTTAATAATGCTAAGTATTTAACCTCTGTAGATCTGAGTGCGGCCTACTGGCAGATTCCATTCGACTCACTCCAGTCTGCTGAGAAGACTGCTTTTACGGTTCCCCGGAGAGGATTGTTCCATTACAATTCCATGTGCTTCGGTCTTGTCGGTGCCAGTGCCACGATGCAACGCCTCATGGACCGTCTGTTTGGTCCCGAGTTCGACAACAAGGTATTTGCGTTTCAGGATGACATAGTCTGTGTGTCCAGCACCTTTGAGGAGCATGTAGAGCTCTTACATAGAGTCTATCAGCAACTCAAGGATGCTGGCCTAACTATTAATATGAAAAAATCCCACTTTTGTCGGAGTGAACTCAAATACCTGGGGTATTATGTGGACAAACATGGCTTACGGACAGACCCGGGTAAAGTTGAGGTTATCCTCAACTATCCCACCCCTTCTAACCCTAAGGAGGTTAAGAGATTTCTGGGAATGGCCGGCTGGTATCGTCGCTTTGTTAACAACTTCTCGAAGATTAGTAAACCTCTGTGCAAACTCACTTCTACGAACCTTAAGTTCGAATGGACCCCTGAGGCTGAACAGTCCTTTAACCTGCTAAAGTCAGCCTTGGTTTCTGCCCCTATATTAAAAATGCCTAACTTTGAGATGCCCTTCCGCATTCTTAGTGACGCGTCAGCTTACTCAGTTGCTGCTGTACTGACACAAACTCACGATGGTGTTGAGCACCCTATCGCCTACTGTAGCCGTTCTCTCAACAAGAACGAGGTGAACTACAGCACAACTGAGCGAGAACTTCTGGCCGTGATTTTCGCTTTGGAACAATTTCGACAGTACGTCGAAGGCCAAAAATGTACGGTCGTCACGGATCATTCATCTCTTCTGTGGTTCCATAAGCTAAAAAATCCCACGGGTCGTCTAGCACGTTGGAGCATGAGGCTCAGTCAATTCGATTTTGACATAGAGCATCGAAAAGGTAAAGACCACGTTGTACCTGATGCTCTGTCTCGTATCAAAATTGATTCCCTCGATGCAGTACCCACTAAAGACCCGTGGTATGACCACACCATGAATAGTGTTCGGAAGAACCCTAGGAAGTCACCAAATTATGACATTCGTGACAACCTTCTATATAGGTTAACTAAAAATAAATATTCTTTGACTTCAGACTTTGACTGGAAGCTGGTGGTACCTCAGGAGGATCGCTTGCCCCTGCTCTCTAAGTACCACGATGACACACTTAGTGCCCATGGTGGCGTTTGGAAGACGCATAAAAGGTTAGCCCTAAATTATTACTGGCCCAAGATGTACGAGGACGTCAAAGAATATGTTGGGAATTGCGAAACATGCAAGCAGTACAAACCCGTAAATACGTCTCGTCCCGGCCTAATGGGTAGCCCGAAGCGGGTTTCGAAGCCATTCGAAGCTATCTCTGTCGATCTGCTTGGTCCCTTTCCCACTTCGAGCAATAGAAACGTACACCTGATCGTGGTCTCCGACTACTTTAGCAAATACGTCATGTTGTGCCCTGTTCGGGTTGCCACAGGCGCTGTAGTCGCGAGGTTCATAGAGAAGAGTGTGTTTCTCGTGCACGGAGTCTGCAAGACTATTTACATGGATAATGGCCCTCAGTTTGTGAGTAAGCCATTTAAGGATCTGTTGGCTAAATACAATGTACCTAATATATATTATAACCCTAGGTATCATGCCCAAATTAATCAGGCGGAACGAGCTATTCGCAATGTGGTTCAAGCGATCTCATGCTATGTGAAGTCACAACACAAGTCTTGGGATCAGTTCTTGGTTGAGATACAGTGTGCTTTAAACACTGCAGTTAACGAAGCAACTCGTTTCACCCCTTACTTTTTGGTACATGGTAGGGAATTTATTGGGGATGGAGTGCTGTACAGGCAGACAGATATCGCGTGCCATCCTACTTCAGTCTCTGTAGACGATCCATCAGCCTTCGGTGTCAAGCTGAGAGAAATACAACGCATTTACGACCAGGTGAGGAAACATTTGAACGTTGCCCACCAGCGTAATGAAAAGTATTACAACCTCAGAAAAAGGCATGTAGAGCTGAAAGTGGGACAGATAGTTTACAAACGCACGTTCTACCTGTCCAACAAGGCCAAGAATTTTACTGCTAAGCTAGCTCCTAAGTTCCTTAAATGTGTGGTGACTGCTAAACGATCCCCTTTAGTATATAGGCTGTCAGATCTGGACGGTAAGGATCTTGGGGAGTACCATATCAAGGACATCCTGAAGTATCAGGAGGAGCAGTCTCCAATACCTAACGTAACTACATAGCACTGTTTCTCTAGTTTATTAAACCAGTGCTATGTGATCATTATGTAAGACTATTTTAATCTTTTGTTTGTATTTCTATATGTGTACGTGACTTTAAATTGTCACGTTGTAGTTTCTTCTATGCACCGCACCGAGCGTTTTTCTCTCATTCGCTTCTTAGTACTCTACATTATCCTGAGAGCTTGGGTAGTGTTAGGGTATCGGCAGTGAGTAAAGGGAGCATTCGTTTTCTATGAAGGGCATTAGACTCTAGTTACTTAGCCTAACCGGTACACGAGTCAGTGTCTAGTTAGGTACATAGGAGGATCTTTCTTTGGTATTGTAATGGTCGTAGTCAGCTGGTGTTTGAAGGACCTAGCTGGTTGTCTTTGTTTATTAGTCAGTACTTTTCTGTTTTCTTTATTGTGTATTTCCAGCGTGTCATATCCGCAGGAAATACTATTAAAGGGGGGGTGGTTGTAGCATTTATTTTCTATAGATGCAGTATTTAGGATGTGAAAGCAGCCTTATCGAGTTATCTTTTTTTAATCGGTTGTCAGTGGTGACATTTCTGCTGTCAGAATGACAGGATGTCATAAGTTCGGTGACGAAGCGTTTCGCATTTAAAGGAACGGGTTTTGGTTAAGATTTTTCGTGAAAGACAGGACTTTTGACCGAGACCTGCTTTGGGGTAGTTGGAGGTCCTTTGACTTTTGCTCTGAGACTGTGCCGCGAATCAGTTTTTCGCTCAAGCGCGATTATTTGTTACCTCGCGTGGCCTAACGGGCTGTGATTGGGTTGCTGCATTGCATCTTGCTACATTTTACCCAGAAAACTGGTGAGTCACTTCTTCTTTTGCAAAGCGGGTCGATTGTCGTCTGTCGCGCAGCCAAGATCTTAATTTGTCGTTTCTTTCATGACAGGGTTTTTTACTACGGGGCTAGTTGCCGGATGAGATATTTGGTGCCGCACCTATAAGTTAGTGGGCTGCACGTGGTACGACAACGTGGATGTGCGGACTACACGAGCTTCTCATGTGAGAGGTATCTGCCGTCATCACCTGGCAGTAACAACAGGCAGTCACTCTCACTCAGCTCACTCTGCAGGCCAGTAAATCCACTACTTATGTGTAGCTTAGTAGCATAAGTACCTAAGCACTGACTATACTTCTGTGTACCTGTGATATTTGTGTCTATCAGTGAATAAGCTCTCTGTGTGTCTCTGTGTATCTCTGTGTTATATAAATATATGTGTGAACACCCTACCTGACTGTTTTCGTCAGAGCTCTGGCCTACCCTTGCACGCACACTGGAATCTCTGTAGTAAGGCGCCCTGGGAAAGAGTTCTCTGCATAGCTACCTCGCGCTAGTTGGTGAGTAACACTGATCATCACTGTGTTATACCCTGGACCCGACGGCATTCCAGGCCGAGCGTGGGTCCTGGCTCTCGAAGAGCTTGGGCTTCGACTAATTGGGCTCTTTAGCGCATGCCTCGAGAAAGGCCAGTTTCCCAAGGTCTGGAAGACAGGGAAACTGGTCTTGATTCGAAAGGCGGGGCGGCCGGCAAATTCCCCATCAGGGTACCGGCCGATCGTGTTGCTCGACGAGGTGTGCAAGCTCTTTGAGCGCATTATTGCACAACGCCTCGTCGGGCACCTCACACGCGTGGGGCCTGATCTGGCGGATAGCCAGTTTGGCTTCCGTCAGGGACGCTCCACCGTGGACGCGATCATGCGCATTAGAGGCCTGACGGAGGAAGCAGTCTCACAGGGTGAGGTGGTGGTGGCGGTGTCTCTCGACATCGCCAACGCATTCAACACCTTGCCCTGGAGCTGCGTCAGGGAGGCGCTTATCTATCATGGAGTGCCTCCCTACCTCCGTCGAATTGTCGGGGCTTATCTCTCCGAGAGAGCCATAACTTACCCGAGCTGGCTAGGGCCGGGTCGGCGAGATGTGTCGTGCGGTGTTCCACAGGGATCGGTTTTAGGGCCGCTCCTGTGGAACATCGGTTACGACTGGGTGCTGCGTGGTCCGTTGCTCAGAGGGGTCGGCGTAACGTGTTACGCCGACGACACCCTCGTTACGGCGCGGGGAGCAACGCACCGTGCCGCAGCACTTAAGGCCACGGCAGGGGTTGCTCAGGTCGTGGGTCGGATTCGGCGGCTGGGTCTCGAGGTCGCCCTTCACAAATCCGAGGCTCTGTGCTTCCACGGACCTCGGATGGGGCCACCTGCGGGATCCAGCCTACAGGTAGGGGGCGTCAGCATCGGCATCGAGCCCTCGATGAAGTATCTGGGGCTCGTACTCGATGGCCGGTGGAACTTCGGACACCACTTCCGAAGTTTGGTCCCAAAACTGAGGGGAGCATCGGCCGCACTCGCGCGGCTGATGCCCAACATCAGGGGACCCAACGCTCCCTACAGGAGGCTGTACCTGGGGATCGTGCGAAGCATGGCCCTGTACGGGGCTCCCGTATGGGCGGAGACCCTGACGGCCAGCAATGAGGCTAGACTGCTGAGCCCGCAGAGAATGATGGCCGTCAGGGTGATAAGAGGATACCGCACGATCTCCGGTGAGGCGGCATGTCTCCTAGCCGGGACCCCTCCATGGGACCTGGAAGCGAGAGCCCTTGCGTCACTGTTCAGATGGCGCAAGGAGGCGCTGGAGCGGGGCCAAAGGCCTGCGTCTCGAGAAATCGAGGCCCAGCGGACCCTGCTCCACCAGGAAACCGTGGAGACATGGAAGGTGCGACTTGAGCAACCAAAGGGGGGATTCGCCACAATCGCGGCCGTCAGACCGGTCATGGACGAGTGGCTGGAGAGGAGACACGGTGCTCTCTCCTACCGGTTGACACAGATGCTTGCCGGGCACGGTAGCTTCGGTAGGTATTGTTAACACAGCGACATCTAGTGGCAATAGGGGGGAACTATTGGGCATCAGTTGCGCAAGTTGCGAACTAGATGGCGCTGACAGTGACGGTAATTGAGGCGTCCATTTTATTATATGTATTGATGACAAGTCCTGTTATATGTGCACACCGAGCAGCCATGTACCTAAGATAGATAATCAATTTTTCCAATAAAGTGAAATTGTGTCAAAATCCTCGTTACTTTCATTAAAATAGACCACGAGCCAACATTTTGGTGACCCGACGTTCGATGATTGTGCAGTTTGGAGAACTCGTGGTCTGAAAATACGAAGGCGTGGATCGCCATTTTTTCTACCAACGCCGCTTGTTCGCGAACGAAGAACGTGATAAATCTTTCACGTTTCCTTGGTAAAGGCGCAGATTTCAAGAAATCACTGCAGATTGTACCAGCATTTTATTCCATCGAAGCTATATTTCGTGGCATTTATCGAAATATTCATCGAAAAGTCATTGGCGAACCGGCCCGGCGCGGGAAAAAACCACGACGCAATTTCATTGTTTTATACCGAGAGGATCAGGAATAAGAAAGGATAAGTACTTACCTACAAGATCCGTGAGTTGGCACATTTATTTCATATTTAGCTTAGAATTCCTTCCACTTATCTACCTACTTATTATTAAGAAATTTCATTGTACATTGGTACTTAATACCATGGCTAGTGACAAGGCAAATGTTGAAAACCCTGTCTTAAGGGAATTAATAAAAAGACGAGGGGTTGTAAAAGGCAAACTTACTCTATTTAAAAAATACTTAAAATCTCTCCGAGAACCATTAACAGCTGAAAAATGTATTGACCTGGAATTACGTATATCCAGAGTTAACATTAGTTTCCAAGAATTTGAGGAGATTCAGGATAAAATTGAAACCCTCTGTACTGATGTAGATGAACAATTAGAAGAAAGGGAAACCTTTCAAGACATGTATTTTAGTAATCTGTCGGCTGCCAAGGCTTCTTTACACAAATTTAAAGGTACTGAACAATGCCAACCACCTGATAATTCCCAAATAAAGCTGTTCATGGACGAATCCATTAAATTTCCTGATATAACCCTACCGACATTTAAGGGTGACATTACCAGTTGGTTGGAGTTCAGAGACACTTTCGAAGCTCTCATTAACCAAAGTAATTTGAAACCTATACAAAAATTTAAATATCTTCGTAGTAGTTTAAAGGATAGCGCTCTGAATGTGGTCGCTTCTCTAGAGTATTGCGAGGAAAGCTATGCCATTGCCTGGCAACTTCTTTGTGAAAGATACAACAACCCTAAGAAACTTGTCACTCACCACCTAAGGGATCTACTTAATATAACTAATGTGCAACCAACCCCCTCAGCGCTGCGAGGAACGGTTGACAACATTTCAAGACACTTAAGGGTCTTAAAGACGCTAAATATTTCAACCGAGAATTGGGATGTTTTACTGATACATCTCTTGAGCTCTAAGCTAGACAACACAACTCAAAGAAAGTGGGAGGAACGAACCAATTCTAAAGAATTGCCAACATTACAGGACTTCAAATCTTTTCTACGCTCCCGGGCCGACCTGTTGGAATCCATGGATGCCAACAAGCCGCTGGAGCAGGTGGACCAGCATGCAAGGGCATCATCGAAAAAGGTCTTTGTAAGCACGTCCGCATCTACCAAACCTAGCACCTCTAATAGCAAGGTAACATCTAACCAATCTTATAATCATACCCGGTGCCCGTATTGTAAAGACACACATTATATTAACCAATGTCCAAGATTTTTATCTATGAATGCAAAGTCACGCATTCACGCTACAAAAAGGTTAGGTCTATGCCTCAACTGCCTACGATCAAACCATTTGCTACCAAATTGCCGTGCAAGCAGTTGCCGTTCGTGCAAGGGAAGACATCACAGCCTCCTACACGTGCCAGGTGCTCCCATGCAGGCTTCACAATCCATTACTGAGCAAACTTCACCCCCTACCACTATGCAGAACCCTCAACCAAGGCCTGAACAAATTCAGTCTATTAGTTTACATAGCCATCATGACACAGCTAACCCGAAACATTTACCAATACAATCATATGTTATTTTGTCCACGGCCCTTATAAGGGTGATCGATGACAAAAATAGCATACACACACTGAGATGCCTCTTGGACTCAGGCTCTCAGTCTAACTTTATCACAGAAAGGGCTGCAAACAAACTAGCACTACCTAGAAATGGAGTGAGTATTGAGGTATTGGGCTTTAATGAAAACACTACACAGATAAAACACAGTATTAAACTTACCTTTCAATCACAAACAGGATCATTCTCTGCTAATGTGTCTTGTCTTATTGTACCTAATATATGTACCCTACAAACAATTAATACACCTATTAACATACCGAAACGATTTAAATTAGCAGACAAATCCTTCCGGGAAGCCAGAGAAATAGATATGATTCTCGGTGCTGAAGTTTTCTACGATCTTATATGCACAGGTCAGCATAAATTAGGCAATGGGCTACCCATTTTGCAAAATACTAGGCTAGGCTGGGTAGTCTCCGGTTGTATCTTCACATCAGCCACATCAAACAAATCACACTGCAATTTTGTAATGACTAACCTACAGACTTTTTGGAATGATAGCGAGGTACCGAAGTCACGTAGGATCCCAGATGATGATACCGAGGAGTGTGAGAGTTTGTTCAAAAAACACACTCGAACTTCGGAGGGCAACTTCGTGGTGGACATACCTCTTAAGGCATCACCGACGTTGTTAGGACAATCGAGACCAGTAGTTTATAAAAGATTTAAAACCCTAGAGTCAAAATTCCTAAAAGATCCAAGCTATAAGAAACAATATGTCGAGTTTATGCAGGAATTTGAGTACGCCGGACACATGAATCTAAGAAATATAATAAACGTTAGTGAAAGGTGTAACTATTTACCACACCATGCAGTAGTGAACACACACAAAACCACCACACCGTTGAGAGTAGTTTTTGACGGCTCATTCCCTACCAGTACCGGAATCTCACTTAATGACCTACAATATAAGGGTACAATACATCAAGATGAACTAATTAACATCGTTTTACGATTTCGCAAACATAAGTTTGTAATATGTGCTGACATTGAAAAAATGTATCGAAAAATATTTATTGACCCAAATCAACAATATTTAACCTCTATTCTGTGGAGAGAGGACCCAACACACCCACTACTCACCTACACCCTCACAACATTAAGTTTTGGGTTAAAGAGCGCACCGTACCTTGCAACGCGGTGCCTCTTGCAGTTGGCCGAGGAGAACCGGGTTCGGTACCCCAAGGCTGCTGCCGCTATAACCACCGAGTTCTACATGGACGATTTTCTTTTCGGTGGAGATGAGGAAGGGGAAGTCATCAAAACTGCAACACAAGTAGCCACCATACTACGTGGCGGCAACTTTAACCTACGCAAGTGGAAGTCTAACTCACAACGAATACTACAAGCCATAACCGATGATGCTAGTTTACAAACACAACTACACAACCCTAACATACCAGCACAAACCACACAAAAAATACTTGGGTTAGCATGGAACACCTGCAGCGATGACCTACACTATTCAGTTAAAACCGAACCATTACCAGAAACTTTAACCAAAAGAAAAATCCTTTCCATAGCCAGTGAGATATTCGACCCCCTGGGAGTACTCGCTCCGCTTCTAATAATCGCTAAGGTTTATATACAACAACTGTGGAAAACAAAAATTTCTTGGGATGAAAGATTGCCCCCATCTCTCTATAATCAATGGCAGACCTTCTACAATAACCTAAAACTACTTAACTTGATAACTATACCGAGGTGCACTTTAATTGACAATCATACAATAGTGGAATTACATGGATTCTCTGATAGTTCAATGACCGCTTACGGATCAGCTGTTTATATAAGATCAGTAGATAGTGAGAATAACATATTGGTACGCCTCCTGTGCGCCAAATCTAGGGTGGCAAAGCAGGAGACCATCCCCAGACTAGAGTTGAGAGCGGCGCTGTTACTTGCAAACCTATATAATACAGTAATCAGTGCCCTTAAGATTAAATTTACAAACAAATATCTTTGGTCTGATTCCAGCATCGTTCTAGCATGGATAAATACACCTAAGGATAAGCTGAAGCCATTTGTATGTAATCGTGTTTCCGAAATACAGATACGGACAGACCCAAGGGATTGGCACTGGATCGCTTCGGGTGACAATCCTGCGGACCTGATCTCGCGAGGTATGCACATTGACAAATTATCAAACAACAAGTTATGGTGGAATGGACCCGCATGGCTCTCTCAACAGAGATGTCAGTGGCCATCCCAACAAATACCCACCATAATATTTCCATTACCAGAAATAAAGGGCGAAGCTGTGTGCTGTTCTACCACAATAAATACAAAGGACAACGACTTACTGACCGACATTCTTGAAAAATACTCATGCGCGGACAAACTAGTTCGTGTTCTAGCCTACTCAATTCGATTTCTCACAAACACTAAGTCTAAAAATAACAAACAAATAGGTCCATTGACTGTAGAAGAATTGAATAGTGCACGCTCCATCCTATTCCAATTAGCACAAAAACAATCATTCCCCACCGAATACAGTAGATTATCAAATAAAAAACCTATCCCACAGACATCTAACATTTTATGTTTAAACCCCTACATGGAAAACGGTGTTATCCGAGTGGGTGGTCGTCTAAACCAATCACTATATATACACGATAAAAAACACCCTGTGGTGTTGCACCACGATCACCCTCTAACCAAATTAATGTTTCAAACAGAACACAAAAGGTTGCTTCACGCTGGGCCTCAATTACTACTCTCAACGCTTAGGGAAAGAATTTGGCCCACTCATGGCAAGACCTTAGCCGCAAGGGTGGTGCGTGAATGTGTGACTTGCTTCAGGGCAAAACCAAATACCTATAAACCCATTATGGGCGACCTACCGACCGCGAGAGTAACACCGTCACCCCCTTTCATGATAACCAGTATTGATTACGCAGGTCCCTTCTTAATTAGAAACTTTAGAGGACGTGGTTGCAAGACTTCGAAATGCTATATTGCAATGTTTGTATGCTTCTCTACCAAAGCAATTCACATAGAGCTGGTTTCAGATTTGGAATCCCAAACCTTCCTGGCAGCGCTGCGGAGGTTTGTAGCCCGCAGAGGTAAACCCAAGGAACTGGTGAGTGATAATGGTACCACCTTTCATGGTGCCAACAAGGAATTATCTGAATTATACCGATTTCTCTCGCAAACCTCTGAAGAGGTGATGGCTTCATGTGCGAATGAGGGCATTAAATGGAGGTTTGCGCCAGTGTACACCCCTCACATGGTGGGACTCCACGAGGCCGCCATCAAAAGTTGCAAATATCATTTAAAAAGAATCCTAGCCCAAGCATTGTTAACCTATGAAGAATTTTCGACCATACTAATACAAGTGGAAGGAATTTTAAACTCACGCCCCCTATGTTCATTACCAAGTAGTACCGATGGTACCGATTTCCCAGTCCTAACGCCGGCTCACTTCTTGATAGGTAGGTCGATGACAGCATTACCTGATTATGAATACAATAATATACCTCTCAACAGACTGACCCATCTCCAACAACTACAGCAAATCCAACAAGACTTTTGGCGGAGTTGGTCCAGAGACTACATAGGTGGTCTTCAGCAACGAACCAAGTGGAGGAGCTGCAAGGGGCCCGGTCTCGCAACAGGCACCGTGGTACTAATCAAGGATCATCGAACCCCTACCTGCCAGTGGAAAATGGGACGTATCATCAAGACCCATGACGGCGCTGACGGTGTGACAAGAGTGGCAACCGTTCAAACTGCAAAGGGACCCATAAAACGGGCTTTCAACAATTTGTGTCCATTACCAATAACCTAAATTGCCCTGCTACGGGCGTCAGTAAATTCTGTAGAGTCTGTATAAACTTAGTACAAGTACTAATAACTAGTTTAGTAATACTGGTGTATCTAGTGGAGATGTGCCACGAGTGGCACACCTCCGAACCCAAGACGTCCATTCAGGGCGTCGTAGGGCTAGTACATACTTACTTAATTTTTAAATCTTAATCTAATTTGCATGACTCATGTAAACTATTATTCTAATGTGAACCTATATAACTATTTGGTATATTTACCAGTTGCATTCTTTCTGTGTAAAACTAACGTTCTAATGTGAACCTATATAACTATTTGGTATATTTACCAGTTGCATTCTCTCTGTGTAAAACTAATATTCTAATGTGTACCTATAAAACTATTTGGTATATTTACCAGTTGCATTCTCTCTGTGTAAAACTAATATTCTAATGTGTACCTATAAAACTATTTGGTATATTTACCAGTTGCATTTTTTCCGTGTAAACTAATGTTCTGATGTGTACAGTGTACCTATATAACTAGCTAGTATACATATTAAGTTAATTTTAAATTTGCATGTCTCGCGTTAACATTGTAAACAATGCTCTAATGCATATATATAACTATTTGGTTAATCTACCATCTGCATGTTCTTGCCTAACAAATATTCCAACGTGTGCCTATGTAACTAATTGTTAATGTTGGAAGATTAACCTGCATTTTTCGTGTTCATAAGGTTCTAGCGTGAGCCTATGTATAGCTATCTCATTGAAATGTTTGATTATAGTCTCCCATTTGTTGGAAAAATATGTAGTAACTATGTATCTAGTAATATCAAACGTGTACCTCTAACCAATTTACGCGAACAGGTCGGGACAATTGTCTTATGATATGCAACTGCCTATATAGTATTTAATATATATATACCTAGTATATAATTGCATCTATACCTAAATTGAAATTAATTCTGAATATCGTTGGGCATACTACATTTGACCTATTTTTGCACTCATAACGTAATTTCCCTCAACTCTAGATATCGTTTGGAATTGTAACTTGTGACTTAGCCAGCATAAAGATAACATACTGTAGAATCAACACTACTAATCCATATAACATGTAATTTAACATTTAAATTATTTCCTAGGCGGGCAGTATGTTAACACAGCGACATCTAGTGGCAATAGGGGGGAACTATTGGGCATCAGTTGCGCAAGTTGCGAACTAGATGGCGCTGACAGTGACGGTAATTGAGGCGTCCATTTTATTATATGTATTGATGACAAGTCCTGTTATATGTGCACACCGAGCAGCCATGTACCTAAGATAGATAATCAATTTTTCCAATAAAGTGAAATTGTGTCAAAATCCTCGTTACTTTCATTAAAATAGACCACGAGCCAACAGGTATCTGTGGCGAAAACACCGGGAAACCACGGCCGAGTGTCAGCACTGCGAGGACCGCAGCGATGACACAGCGCTCCACACGCTGGTGGAGTGCTCGGCGTGGGCACAACAGCGACAGGTCCTCGTAGTGGGTCTGGGCGTGGACACTCTCTCGCTCGAGGCCATGGTGCGAGCCATGCTCTCCAGCGGGAGTAAGTGGGACTGCGCCGCCTCTTTCTGCGAGCAGGTTATGCTCGCGAAGGAAGCGGCGGGCCGGGTACGGGAGAGAACTCTCCCACCCGAGTTCCGCAGTCGGCGCCCTGGGCGCCGCCGACGTGTCTTCGCTGAAGACTATCGGCCTCCATGACCGGGGGTCTGAGGACGGTGAGAGGGCCGCTCACCGTCCTTACAGAAGCAGGCCCATGACGGCAGCGTGACGTGAGCAACTCACGCACGCCCCCCCTTAGAAGCGGGGTCACACCCGAAACCCCCCAT
Source organism: Miltochrista miniata (assembly GCA_933228765.1). Taxonomy (NCBI): domain Eukaryota; kingdom Metazoa; phylum Arthropoda; class Insecta; order Lepidoptera; family Erebidae; genus Miltochrista; species Miltochrista miniata. The sequence continues at coordinate 2,652,830 of OW121749.1, read as the reverse complement.
AGACGCGGGATTGCACCCGAACCACCCCCTGGGCGAGGCCGCAGCGGCGGCCGTAGGTCTGTTGGGAGTCACGGGACATCCTTCCTGAGGGCTTACCCGGGGCTCTCAACCATAGGCTGTTAGGCGTGGCGTGAGGTTTTTTAGTCGGTAAGAGTCCGGCATAACATCCTATGAGGATTTTCCCTCACGTTAAACAAAAAAAAAAAGACTTAATTTTGACACCCCTCCAGCAAATCATACAAATAAAAACCAAACAAAAATTGCGGAGCAAACGCCATCTGTCGAAAAATATCGGAACTCAAACTACCAACATGAGAAAACTTCCAGCAGTTGCAATCGTGATCACAACCGCTTGATGGATAAGCAACTTAACGATGATGTTGTAAGTTTACAACCAGATGGCATTACTAGTTATCGGCAAAGGTCTAAAAAAATCTACATACTTGGTGACGAACATCTGAGAGGACTGTCTTCTGCCTTAATTAGATCAAGAGAACAGAAATGGAACGACGAATATGCAGTAACTGCGCTGATTATGTCGGGAGCTACTAGTACGGAAATACTACCAAAATGTGACGACATTGCGAACGCTTTGGAACCAGGTGACTTAGTGATATTGGGTATGGGCACCAATGACAGAAATGTACAAACACTACATTTTAATTTAAACGTTGCATTATTCAAGTTAAGGAAAGCATTTATTTATATAGCACCAATTTGTTATAGTCCTTATTTGAATGAAAATATGCTTAATAAGTCATTTAAATTGTGGACTAGTCACTTGAAAAACTGTGTAGTTGTAGATTATTTTGACGGTATATATTATGAGTACAATAGCTATATTGATTATTTGTGTTGTAAGATAAATTTTTTCATTGACTATACAAAATATCGTACCGTATATTTATCATGTACTCAAATAAAAAGATTTATACATAGTGATAGATCATATACATGTAGGGATTTCAATATGAGTACTGTAAGAACGTGCCCACAACAAAAAATTACAGCTAAAAAGGGCACGATTCCGTATTATTTTCAAATGAAGAGTACCAATCAGCGTACTAATACTGAAAGTGATTCACTAGATACTAATATTTCGGTTCAAAAGCCAAAGCAATCATTCTCAGGTAACAAAAAAAAGTTTTTTCGTGACTGACTACTTTACTTTGTTCCATCAAAATATAGGTGGGCTTAATTCAAAAAAGGAACTTTTGGAAATTACTTTCGCGGAAATATTGCCAGAAACAAATCCTGACATATTGTGTTTTACTGAAACTTTTATATAATCTGGTACTGAAAAATGTATTAATATCGCAAACTACGAACTTGCATCTTTTTATAGTAGACCGAAAAAAAAAAGAGGTGGATCTTGCATAATGGTGAGGAGAGGTATTCCATACAAAATTATATCGAATTTCGATGAATATAGGATGATTTACCATTTTGAACTTTGTGCAATAAAAATTGAACCGGGTATTTTAATTGTATGTATTTATAGAATACCCTCAAATAATAAGAGACATTTGGAATATTTTTTGGACAAATTTAACCTCCTGTTGCATAGGTATTTGTCAAGATTTTCAAAGTGTAAAATTATTATTGCGGGAGACTTAAATATCAATATACTTAAAAAAAAGAATCCCTATAGTCGTAGGCTCATAGATATCATACAAAGGTATAATTTAACATCTCACATATCCGCACCCACGAGGGGGAGGTCATGTCTTGATTTAATTATCAGTAATGTCACTAATAATTCAGGTGCTACCTTGCCATTGATGTTATCTGACCATAATACAGCACAGATACTTACTTGGCCAGTCGAGCGAAAAAAGAAAATACCCAATCATGTGTACAATTTTAGAAGGTCATACTCTGAGGAGAATATTGACATATTTAGGCGTTACCTACGCAGTTTATGGTACTTAGATTGGTATAAGGAGACAGATCCTAACACAGCTTTTAATACTTTTTATGACTTTTTCTGTCTTCTTTATTATCTTTGCTTCCCCGTAATTAAAGTTAAAACTAGCCAAACAAATCAAATTAACTGGATGACAAAGGGTCTCAAACACAGCTGTAAAACAAAAAGGAATCTTCGATATGCTTATTATTCTTCGAGATCGACAAGTATAGCAGTAAGTAGTAATAAGTAGTAAGTAGTAAGTAAACTATTGTAAATTATTCAAAAAATGTATAAACTGTGCAAAAAAGAATAAAAATAGAAGTTACGTACTTAATAGTAAGAACAAATGTAAAGCAACTTGGACTGTAATTAAAGGTGAAACAGGATATGGTGATAGTAAAAGTAAAAATTACATGCCGAAAATAAGCTATAACAATGATATTGTAACGGATCCTCTTGCTGTGGCTAACATTTTTAATGAATATTTTATCACGTCAACTAATAAATGTAACTATAACCTTTGTAACACAAACACAAAACGTAACGTGATGAACTCAATCTACTTGGCGCCAGTAGATGAGTCGTATGTCCTAAAAGTTATACAGTCCCTTACAAATACTGCGTCTGAAGGTTATGATGACATATGTACAAGGGTGATAAAAGCGTGTAGTAAAGATCTCACACCTATTTTTACAATTTTAATAAATCTCTCTTTGGAAACTGGCACATTTCCAAATAAACTTAAATGTTCAATTGTAAAACCATTGCATAAGCGTGGGGATATGACCAATCTAAATAATTATAGACCCATAACTTTAGTACCAGTCATATCAAAAATTTTCGAAAAAGTGATGCATGGAAAATTGACATCTTTCTTTGACACCCACAACATCATAACAAATAACCAATATGGATTTCAACGTGACAAGTCTACAAGAGATGCTACTTTTAACCTGGTAAATGACACCTTACACAATGTCAATGCCAAAAATTTTACAACTGTCTTATTTCTGGATATGTCGAAGGCATTCGACCTGGTGTCTCATAAATTGCTTTTGAACAAGTTGGAACACAATGGGATCAGAAGGCCGGCTCTGAATTGGTTGAAAACGTACCTAGAAAATAGGCTTCAATGTGTGGATGTTGCGCATGTAGACGATAATAATTCTGTACACTTGAGTAGATCCGATTTTAAAAAGAATGAATTTGGAGTACCTCAAGGTAGTATTTTAGGACCATTATTATTCCTTCTATATATAAACGATTTACCTGAGGTCACTCACCATAAAACAATATTATTCGCTGATGACATTTCTATTATTGTGACATCAAATAAAGATAATATGACATTTAAACAACATGAAATTGACATTATTAATACTTTGACAATTCTAATAAAATGGTTAAAAAATAACAATTTACAAATTAATCTATCAAAAACAAGTTATATAAATTTTAATAATTTCAAAGATAGCATATTAAGTATAAATTATGAGGGCCAATTGTTAATAAATACCGAAAGTGTGACATTTCTTGGACTGATTATAAACAGTAAATTTAATTGGAAAGAACAAATAAATAAGGTTAGCAATAAAGTCTCTGGATTTTCGTTTGCGTTGTACAAGCTGACAAAGGTCTCAAGTAGAAGGACCGCATGTAATGCCTACTTTGCTTATGTGGAGTCCATCCTTAGGTACGGACTCCTGATCTGGGGTAACGGCACAGATATAGAAACGATGTTTATTGCTCAGAAACGATGTGTAAGGTCCATATGTGACATTGCACCTGATGTATCTTGTCGTCCCTATTTTAAACTTTTAAAAATATTACCACTTCCTTGTTTGTACATCATTGAAGTAGGGAAATTTGTAAAACAGAACCCAAAATTATTCCGAAAAGCTATCGATTTTTCTAAAAGGGTAAATATGAGAAACCCAAATCGGCTGGTACTAGATACAATACCAAAAACGACTAAATTCCAAAAGAACTGTTATTCAATGTGCATAAAAATTTATAACAAAATTCCTAGTCGCTTTAAGGACTTACCGTTAAACAGGTTTGTGCCAAGCATTAGCCGCTGGCTATTGGCTAACTGCTTTTATTCCATTCAGGAATTTCTCACGTACCAGGAGCAAAAAGTGGTCTAAATGTTTGTATCTGTTATTATTGTTTCGTAATACTAAAAATGCAATTTAATTTGATGTTTTTGTTTTGAGTGTCAATAATTATAGTTGTAAGTTAAGTTTGCATGCTATCTGGATGCGCCAGTACCGACGCATACATATTTTTTAGTTTGTGTATTTAATGGTATTTATTATAATTATTATATGTCAACACTCACGCACTAAACGCATCTTACTTTTATGTATTGTCTATGGCAACACTATCCCGCCCGCTTCCTACATTCACATTCCGCCATAGCTATTGGAAGATACGCACGCACCCGTCTCTTAACGCTCCGCTCCGCTATCGGCCGCTGTGATTACCCATCATATCGCGCTATATCGCTTATCATCAGCCACAGTCTCGAGAGTTACGGTTATAACTCCTGTGTGCATATTTCGCGGTCGTGAATCAAGACCCCGAACGCAAAGCTGGGAGCAGCGCCTACCTACCAACCAGAGTTCAAGGTAAGTGCATTTCCAAGTGTGGTCCTCCGTCCGGATATTCCATCTAACGCATTCTTTCTACTAATAATATTAATTACCTCTTTTCCTATTAAATTCACGCATACGCATATATATATTTAGTATATTACTCATAAATACTCAACGCAAATATTATATTTAACGCCACCCGCACGCATTAGAAAAGTTAATTATCTTTTCACACCGCATATTTTATATTACTCATAAGTACTCATATTCTATAACGCATTTACGCTATTTATCATAATCATATTTACCTATATATAATCAACCCGCTGGCAGGTAGCGCCCCCCGAAATTATCGCTACCCAGGACTTGGACCATCCTGGCCATGTTAGTCCGGTTGTCCGATTCTAGGCAATCATTTTGATATTTTTTGGTAATTAGGAGTTTTGGCATAAAGTAAAACGGACAATCCAAAATTAACAATTTTCTCAACCGTCATAAATTTAACGTAGTTTTCCCCAATTTCATTACAATTTCATATTATCTTTCGAATTGTAATCGTAGATAAAACTCATATTTATACGTTAATTTTATACCCACATATATTTATTTTATTGTGACGGTACTGGGCAACGCAGCCGATACATAACGGTATTCAAACGATTAACAGCTGATTGTTACGCAGACTCCATATTGGGTTTGTTCTCTGAATACTTTACCGCAAACAGCTGATTTAAGCTAACAGCTGATCGTTGTTCGAATTTTATACTTTTTCGCTGAATATTTCTATTACCTACCCACTTATATACATACTCGTATCTCGTATCAATTATATTATCATGGCTTCTAAAGACAAATCCCATAGTAAAAGTTCAGACGAAAGTCAGGTCATGATAAATTTTTTAGAATACAAAAAACAAAGTTTGTTTCACATAGTTCAAGAAGTGTACAACTTAAGTCTCAAGGTTACCGATGAAACAGTACGCATGATGTTTCTCGCTCGGGTTCAATCTATCGATAAAACCCGATCGGATTACATCGAAACTATCGATAAATTGTTAATTGAACAATTAAAAGATAATCCGCAGGTACAGCCGAGTTATAGTGTTTTTAATACATTTGATGAATTATACTGTTTCATAAAGCAAACGGAAACTACTCTGAGACGAGAACTCGACGATAAAAAGAAAAGTGATAATTTTAATATCAAATTACCCCCACTTAAACTCACAGGTTTCGATGGTACTTATGGTAAGTGGCCTATATTTTATGAAAATTTCTGTAGTGTGATACATACGAATACTCGTCTCACCAACGCCGAAAAGGTTCAATATTTGATAGGTTGCCTTTCGGGTAAGGCACTTACTGTTTGTTCAGGCATAGCTGCTACCGCACAAAATTACGATGTTATTTGGCAAGCCCTTCTGGCTAAATACCACGATACCAGGGTTCAGGCGTCGTGCTATTTAGAACAAATGTTACACCAGAAGCCAGGGCAATCGGCTGATCAGATCTTGGAGAACTTTTGTTCAGCTGAAGCAGCTCTGCAGCGTCTACCTATCACAAATTTATCAGATTTCATAATAACTCATTTAGCATTAAGCAAGTTTGATAAACCTATGCTTGAATTGTTTGAACAATCTCATAGACATTTGAGTGTACCTACATATAGTGACGTCAAAACATTTTTGACAGAACAAAGCAAACTCCAAACGCTCCGCTCACCATCACATTCCCAAAAAGGTGATTATCGCGCTCAGCGGAGTTCAACCGCCTCTCATTTAAATAAACCTAAATCATTTTTTACGCAAACCCGCCCTACTAATTTGAAATCAGTCGATACTTCTAACATAAAAAATTGTATCGTATGTAACAATAATTCCGCTCACCCTTTGTTCAAATGTCAACATTTTATCCAAGAGACTGTTGAAACGCGAAATGAAATAGTTCGTAAACATTCCTTTTGTGTTAATTGTTTAGGTTTTCATCACGTGAGTGCTTGCAGATCTGTTAATAGGTGTTCGATTTGCAATCGGTCTCATCATAGTTTACTGTGTTATAAAAATAATTTGAACGCATCAAATTCAACAAGAAATCATGCTACCGGCAACGCATCGAGGCAGGCAAACGCGTCTACTGCGCCGTCCGAGCATTCCATGTCGACTCATGCGTCATCGGCAGATGATCCGTCCCGCTCGCACTCGCGGGAGGCGCGGTCACATAGTGGCAATATCGCGTCGTTATCGGCTGTGATCCCTCCGCCGCGTAATTCAAGCAGCGCGACCACGGTTTTGTTGCCGACTGCTTGTGTATATGCAAATTATAAATCGGATCGTATACGTTTGTTTTTGGACTCAGGGTCTATGAGTAACTTTATTACGAAGTCTTGTTGTAAGCGTTTGCACTTAACCATACTTAACGCTCCTTCTGTCATTAAAGGCATAGGTCAACTTGAAAGCCAATCTTATGGAATTACGCATTTCAAAATATATTCGCGATTTGATGCCCGCTGTTCTTATTCGGTTAGTGCACGGGTTATAGACACTATTACAGATTTTTTGCCTAACGTGGAAATTGATACAGCGGAATTAACCCATTTACAAAATTTACCTATGGCTGACGAACGATACTATACTCCGGGTGGTATAGATTGTTTGTTAGGTAATGAACTCTTCCCCATGATTTTAGGGTCGCAAAAAATTACATCCCCAACCTCATCAGTAATCGCGATAGAAACCACGCTCGGATACGTCGCAATGGGAAAGGCGCATGCTTTACCTTATTCGCTAGTGGCAAACAAGCATCCCCGCGATCGCATGTCTCATTCCTCCGTGTCCGACAAGGCCTTCTTATGTCACACTCAAGATGTGTCTCTCGAACAATTAACGCAACGCTTTTGGGAGATAGAACAGGTGCCAGATAAGAAGCACATTAGCACGGACGACGCAGCATGTGAAAAGCTGTTCTCGTCTACGTACTCACGCGACGATACCGGTAGATATACGGTTAGTCTTCCCTTTAAATACCCTCCCAGTGAGCTAGGGCATTCGTACACAATCGCCAAACGCAGGTTTTTAAATTTAGAAAAAAAGTTAGACGCTTCTAACTTACGCAACGATTATAATGCCATTATTCAAACATATATTGATCAAGGTTATCTCACTAAAGTGTCAAATAGCTTTCTAGACTCTCAAGTTTATTATATGCCGCATCGGGCCGTTTATCGCCCTGACAAAGAAACCTCTAAAACGCGTGTGGTCTTAGACGCTGGGTGTAAAACCACGTCAGGTAAATCGCTTAACGATTTGCTTTATACGGGACCAATATTACAGAACAATATCTTTCATTTGCTTCTCAATTTGCGTATGTACCCGGTTGCTGTAACCGCGGACATAGAAAAAATGTACTTTCAAGTGAAACTTACTCAAGATCATCATACATATCAAAGAATATTATTTAGGTTCGATTCCAATTCTCCTATTGAAAGCTATCATTTCAACCGCGTTTGTTTTGGCGTCTCCAGCTCACCCTTCCTGGCAATGCGAGTCGTAAACCAGCTCGCGTCAGACTGTCGCGCTTTATATCCTCTGGCGGCTTACGAAGCTGACAATCACATGTATGTTGACGACTACGTTAGTTCCATAGAGAATGTAGATTTAGCTGAAGACACCTATAGGGAAATGGTCGCTATGTTTAAATCTGGAGGTTTTAACTTAACTAAGTGGATCTCTAATGACAATACCCTATTGTCACGTATCCCGTCAATTCATAAGAGCTGTCTCGCTGTCAAGTTTGATGAGGATCCTCATGTTGACACTAAGATCGTGGGTATGCAATGGCAACCTAACGATGACACCTTTAACTTTAAAATAGTGATCGACATGCCTTTAACATGCACTAAACGCTCGATCCTTTCCGTAACCGCGCGCTTGTTCGATCCGCTTGGAATCATCAGTCCAGTGGTCGCATACATGAAGTTGCTTATACAAGAATGTTGGAAATTACAACTGGACTGGGACGAGACGGTCCCGGGTTGCATTCTGTCTAAATGGAAACACTTTCATAGGGAGTTGTCGCGTTTATCTGAAATAAAAATACCGAGACATATAGGTTTAACATCCGCTCGTCGAATTACTCTAATAGGCTTCTCGGATGCCAGCCAGCAATGTTATGGTGCTGTTATCTATGTACGAATAGAAACGGCTGAGAACGGAAACGCTCTTAATGTGAATCTACTGACCGCTAAATCCAAAGTGTCAGATTCTAATAAAACGCTAGCGCGTTTAGAACTCTGCGCGGCGGTCTTACTCGCAAAATTAATTAATTCTGTGCGCACTGTTTTTAATAAGCGGTGTCAAATAAACAATATATTCGCATTCTCTGATTCTACGGTAACCCTTACCTGGATTCACTCTCCCGCTCATAAGTTTCAAACTTTTGTAGCTAATCGCATCGCTCAGGTAAATGAATATCTGCCTGCTTCCCATTGGTATCACGTTCGTGGGGTTGAAAATCCCGCCGATATAGTCTCGCGCCCTGTGACACCTAAAGGGTTAATAAATAACTATCTTTGGTTTCACGGGCCGAAATGGCTGTCCGCACCTATAAATGCATGGCCTGTGAAGGAATATAAAATCAATCATGACGAGAAGACAGAATTACCGGAAATTAAAATAGCTTCTCTCCATGCACATACCATACCTGTCTCCGATCACGTTCACATGATAGACGAACTTGCCGAGCGTTGCTCGAGTTGGGTAAAATTTATTCGTTCACTGGTTTATGTATTACGTTTCACAAGGATTCTCAAATCCCGCGGTATACTTTCTGTATACGATTTAGAATACGCAGAATATTATGCGGTCCGCTTCGATCAGTCTAAGTATTTTCAGGTAGAATTACAAGCACTTAAGGCTACTAAAATTTGTCCAAATCAGGCTATTTTAAAACTCAACCCTTTTCTTGACGAACAAGGGTTAATTAGAGTAGGTGGTCGACTTACTCATTCTCAACTAAATTACAATACAAAATATCCAATACTGCTATCACCTAAAGGACGTATAGTGTCGCTCTTAGTAGACCACTATCACACCGACAATTTACACACCGGTCCTGGACTAGTTTTAGCATTGACTCGCCAAAAGTATTGGATTCTTTCTGCACGAAATTTGATTCGCCAACGAGTACATAAATGTAATTTATGTTTTAAAGCTAGGCCTCGTTCTACAACTCCACCTATGGGTGATCTTCCATCCATTAGAGTTTCACAAGTAAAGTCGTTTGTGCATACCGCAGTTGATTACGCGGGACCCTTTTACGTAACTCACATAAGGCGTCGTGGAGTAAAAAGTCATAAAGCGTATATTTGCTTGTTCGTCTGTCTCACAACAAAGGCGCTCCATTTAGAGTTAGTAAGTGATCTTAGTACAGATTTATTTCTCGCTGCCTTTAAACGTTTTATCTCACGCAGGGGTCCTGTTTCAGTGTTGTACAGCGATGGAGGCACTAATTTCATAGGTGCGAAACGAAAATTGAACGAAATTTACACGCTTATACAGTCCACTAATTATAAAAATGATCTGAATAAATATCTAACTCAACATAAGATTCAGTTTCAGCACAGCCCACCTTTCGGGCCCAATTTTAATTCGTTGCCTGAAATTAATGTCAAATGTGTTAAGTCTCATTTATTTAAAGCTATCGGGAGTCAAATACTCACCTATGAAGAATTCAGTACAATATTGGTGCAAATTGAAGGCATTTTGAATAGCCGTCCGATTTGCATACTTTCTTCGGATCCATCGGATCCAACCCCCCTAACGCCTAATCATTTTCTTAATGTTACTCCGCTTAAATATTTACCCGCTGAACACATTGAACCCCTATTACCAGATAACAGACTCACCCGCTATCAATTATTAAATAGAATTGTTCAAAGTTACTGGACACGTTGGAGCAAAGAATATCTTACCTCTCTCCAACTTAGACATAAGTGGAATATGCCGTCCAAACCTGTGACGATAGGAACTGTAGTTGTTGTTAAGGATGACAATACGCATCCTTTATCGTGGCCACTCGCGGTTGTATCAGAGGTGTTTCCCGGGAAGGATGGTGTAATTAGAGTCGTCAGAATTAAGACTTCTTCTGGTGAATACATTCGTCCTGTAACTCGGCTTTGCCCGTTACCCACGCAATAACTCCTACGCTTTTGAATTATTTTTTAGTTCATAAGTTTTCATTCCTTTTATTTTTTTATTTTGTTTATTCAATGTAGAGGAAGAATCCTCTAAGCCCCCCGAAGTTGGATGCGCCAGTACCGACGCATACATATTTTTTAGTTTGTGTATTTAATGGTATTTATTATAATTATTATATGTCAACACTCACGCACTAAACGCATCTTACTTTTATGTATTGTCTATGGCAACACTATCCCGCCCGCTTCCTACATTCACATTCCGCCATAGCTATTGGAAGATACGCACGCACCCGTCTCTTAACGCTCCGCTCCGCTATCGGCCGCTGTGATTACCCATCATATCGCGCTATATCGCTTATCATCAGCCACAGTCTCGAGAGTTACGGTTATAACTCCTGTGTGCATATTTCGCGGTCGTGAATCAAGACCCCGAACGCAAAGCTGGGAGCAGCGCCTACCTACCAACCAGAGTTCAAGGTAAGTGCATTTCCACTATCCGTGTAATGGCTAAATGGGCTTGTACTGTCTTAAACTTGTAACCTACCATCACTATGTAACCTCATTTACAGCAAATAAAGAATTTGTATTTGTATTTGTATTTGGGACTTTGGGACTTTGGGACTTTGGGACTTTGGGACTTTGGGACCTTGAGACCTTGGGACTTTGGGACTTTGGGACTATTGGACTTTTGGCCTTTTGGACTTTTGGACTTTGGACTTTGGGACTTTTGGACTTTTGGACTTTTGGACTTTTGGACTTTTGGACTTTTGGACTTTTGGACTTTTGTACTTTTGTACTTTTTGACTTAATTTAAGTTGAGGTGAAAATTAAGTTTATGAAGAAGTTTCACTTCTTACGTGTGTACACTAAGTACACGAAATTTTTTTTTATTTATTTTACGTGCCTTCCGAAGCACGGAAACGCTCAAATAAATGTCACAAAGTGATCACATGGATGGTCACCCATCCATGGACCGGCATAGTGAAAGTTGCTTACTGCAGTGATCGTTTACAGAACACTGAGTCCGCGGGGCCACGAGCGATGAAACTTAATACCAGAAAATATTATAGTACTCTTTGTAATGGAAAAAAATAAATTTATGTAAAACCTGGAAAATTAAAGTATAACAGTTGATTAAAGTTTATCAGGATGGAAGTAAAATAGTATTACGTACCTAAATATATTCGGTAATGTAACATATTCAATCCGTTTCTTTATTTTTGTGCTCTTTGGAGTATACACAAGTTTATTTTGTAAGTACTGTCAAAGAAATCAAAAAAAATTAGTTATGTATTTTCTATCAACATTTTTACAAAAGAATACTGTAATAAGCTTATACCTTAAGTTATACACAGAATCACAGTATATTTCAAGATGTTTAGAGAGTAACAATGTTTTCAAAGACAATAAGACAGATTCGTGATGTTGAGGAATATCGTTTAATACTTAATGCCGGTTTTATTGTTAGGGCCCAAGAGCCATGACAAAGTTAACATCTTTGATACTTTTTCCTTTGAGATGTTTCCTCGTTTTTGTTGTTCAGATAAATTAATTTACTCAAATTCACTGAGCTTATTATTTGTTAATATTCTGCTTGTATGTTATTATATTATCCTTCTTTACGCTTTAGCTGGCATAGTTTGTACAAGGTGAATTTTATTATTGTTTAATCTATTCCGCATCTTCAGGTTTCCAGCAGGGTGCATTCCTGGGTAAACCCTTTTACTTAATTCTTGTAGAATGCTTTACGCTACTTGTAGGTTAAGTAGTAAATTCTGACAGAATGGCAGAATCATGTATGTATGTGTTTAAACTTCATAGACGTACGTCTATGATGTTTATAGTATTTAAATTTAGGCACATGTACATGTGCCAAAATTTTAATACAATAGATTGAGATATAAACAGAGACAGTTACCAGATATATATGTGTCTGAGAATCTCAGAGAACAATGGCAAAAACGCCCATAGATATTAGTTACGCCAAAGTAATTAATTGTTTATTTTGCGATTTTACTAGTATCTAAATGTTCCAATAAAAGCCGGAGTTAAATCTACATTTGAAAATATTTTCAACGATTAATAACAGCCGTGAGGCGCGTGAGCCTGCCAATCAAACCGTGCGTTCCTACCTTGTCACTTTGACAGATCACAGAATACTCCGCGCTTTTTGTCGAAAGTATTTCTAATTTTCATTAATAATTCTGGCCCTGGACTGTTTTATTTATTTATTTATTTATTAATAATAACATGGACATAACATGGACATAATAACATGGTTTTATGGACTCCGATTATTTCCTCGTGTCACTATTGCGTGCCCAAAGGACTCTTGATATAGCTTTTGCGTGACCTTGTGCTATTCGCTACTGGACTGTTTGTTCGTAAATTGGATTTGTTGTTCTTCGATAGTGGGAGATCGTGGAAGACAATCGAGGCCTACGCGCATCGTATGTGTTAATTGCATTATTGTTTGTGTTTTATTGCGCCGAGATGTGAAGAGAAATAAAAGAAATGGCCTCTGATTTCACATACAATAACAAGTTTATTTCAAACGATCTCAAACAAATGCAGAAAACTGAATTTGACGTTGTAACAATAGCTATAACCACACATTTCCATCGTGTGAAATGGCGTAACGAAATAGGTTCAGATAACAAGCTTACGCTACATATTTACTAGAACATTCTCTTGGTATAAATAAATGTATTGTTGCGAGTACAATTCCCTCTATCTCCCTTACCGTTTTTATTTTTGGTACTGGTACACTTATTTCCGCGCAACCATGTTATTATTAATAACAAGAGAATTTTATTTAAGATTGTTCTATCTATATTGAAATTTGAGTTAAGGTTAATTTTATGTCAAGGCTGATTGATTCTCATGTTCTCTGCTACTAACAAGGAAATGACTTTTAAAGGCAGTTCAACCGTTTGGGTGGAACTAACAGACAGATAGGCAAAATTTTATTAAAGTATTTGTGGGTCTAAATACCTATCCTGTCAGTATCTTTAAAAATCGTCAATTTAATTTATTTAGGGGTAGAGAGATGTTTAAATAACTCTATTACATAGTACGAAAATTATATCTCATAATCTTAGATAGATCTAAAACTATTAGTTAATTTATCTTTATGTATTTGGAAAAGACCTCTTTTTAGAATTCTTGCAGAAGTTGTTTAACAAAGAAAGACAATTTTATCGAATTCACCAACTTTTTATAACACTGGTTCCCCGAGACTTGAAACTGAAAAAAAGAGTTTCAATAGTTTTAACTCTGCATTGTTTAAAGCCTAGAACAAAAGGCATTCACGATACGTTTTACTGATTTAAAGTTTCCAACTGAAAAATGAAAGTCGGTTTGACATCGGAAAATACATTTCGCTCGTGAAATTGTCCATTTGCTTAAAGTGCATATTCTCTTCGATTATATTGAATAAAATATTATGTTGGCAAATACAGGAGGACGTGTCACAAGGAACTGCTTCTAACAGAGATATACAGAGTAAATATTTTTCAATATTTTGTGAAATTTGTTAATATTTTCTAGTATTTTAGATTGCCTCTGTGGCGCAGTCGATAGTGATACCGCCTGCGGCGCTGGAGGTCGTGGGTTCTATTCCCACCGGGGACAAATATTTGTGTGACCCATAAATGTTTGTCTCAAGAGTCTGGGTGTTTCTATGTATAATATGTATGTATTTAAAAGTATATAAGTATTATAATATCCGTGGTCTGATACCCATAACACAAGCAGGTTATTCCTAGTTTACCTTGGGATCAGATAGCGTTGTGTGAAATGTCCATAAATATTTATATTTATTTATATTTATACGCATTATTTAGGAAATGATGATTACATTGCAACATTTTTATTTTTGTCGAACAATATTTACGCCACCAGGGCAGCATGACAAATTTATGTGGAAGTCCTAGGGTTCCCTGATTGGAGAGGCTACTAATTCGCTTCAGCCCTAGCTAGTAGCATCCTCTCGCTCTGTATTACCATGACTTCGCTGGCAAACTTGTTCTGGAACTTCATTGGAATTCCATTGAAGTTCCATTTCCAAAAAAGATCAAAAGAGACACTCTTTAATACGTATACCAATATTTATTTCTTGATTTAAAGTGACTGACTGAACGGAGAGATCTATGCACTGACTCTATTATAGACACCAGTTAGACAACCATTTCCATGTACTGTGGCTCTGTTGAAAATTACGTCACGACTTAATGTCAACTGTGTATAATCTGTAGCGTAGCGGAATCTGTAAAGATTACGCATAATATATTTGTTCCAGTTCCAAGGGATTCGAATTGTTAATACATAGTACATGCCTTGCCATGTGAAACTATCAATATCATAATACCAATACGTAAACAATGACTAACAGAAAATAGAACAACTCATATCTGCAGATTATAACGGATTAGCTAATAGAGATATACTCGTTAGAACTGTGTTCTGGATTGTTTACATACATTCATTGGTCACGCCTTTATTCCCGTAGGGGTAGGCAGAGGTATATTATATTCCCACATTTCACCTTGTTAGAATAATTATGTACGCCGTAATACATAGATGGTGAGCCATATTGCCGTGTTGAAAATGGACAGCCGCAGATTGTGACTGCCTGCTGTTGAAATTATTTCAAGCCGCACATTAGGCCTTCATGACTGACATTTTCTTGGCGACCGGGAACAACGGCTTAGCGTGCCTCCCGAAGCACGGTACCGCTCGCAAATAAATGTCGCAGAATGGTTACCCATTCAAGTGATCATTGCATGAGCAGTGGTCGTTTACAGAACACTGAGTCCGCGGGGCCACGAGTGCTTCTAGATTGTGCAAATATTTAGGAAGTTACGACATGAATCGTGGGCGGGAAAATTATTTTCTTTTTGTACTGTTTTATTTCAAAAGCTTATTGTTAAGTTGAATGCTTGAACTAAACATTGCTTACGTAGGTTAGGCTGTGTAGGTATATATTATTTTGCACGATCTTATCCTACTGGGACAACTATCTCAGAGATCTTAAGCTGTTATTGCTGCCTCTGGCCACTGGGTGTGCTTACTGTTACTGCAAAACGACTATGTTTCATAGCATTATGTAAATTTAATACTGTTATTTTATATACAGGAATATATTCTATGTTCATTTTAATAGAAATTTGCATAACTATGTTATTGTGTTTCTTTCTTTATTCTCTCTCTTTTGTAAAAAATATTTCACACAAACAAGACTCTTCGTAAATTATTTCCTCGATGCTTTCAATCAACCAGGTAACAGTAATAATGTTATAATCATTGTATTTATCTCAGTCTATTGACGTCCGCTCCCGGACTTAGGTCTCGCTCAAGAGACTTAACAGACTTACGCGTTATTTTAGAGATCAGTTTTACCACGCCGTCTTTTACATGCCTACTAGTTTGTTACACGAGATCCCTTTTTCAGCCACATCATGGCACAGGGTCGTCAAATTAACTAATGATGTTCGTATGGTACATTTGTGGAGGAAGGGGTGAAATGTTCTGACAAAACACAAGGAAAGGATCCTCCGTCCAGACCATGTGCTCGTGCCAGGTGGGCCGAAGCCCAACGGTTGATTTTGGACTATGTTTTTAAACGAATCATCGCCGCAAGAATTCTTATCTGGCGATGCAGGATTTATGTAGGACTTCTATTGGTCTTCGCTAATTGACGGTCGACACACAATTCTGCATACCTTTGCGAGAGAAATAAACGTGATTCTATAAAACATACAAATTAAGTTTTGAATATAATAATACAAACAGAAACATTCAAACAGTATCTAAAAATACTTTTTATAAGGATTAAGGTGAATCAAAAGTCTATTTATCAAGACTATTGAGGATGAAGAGGTTCTAACAATTTCAGGATCAATCACGAGGCGAATGAATCGTAATCTTGACTTTTATTTATTATCTACCCGCTTAGGAACGAAGAAAGCAATATTCATTAACGACGAGGGGTTAAAGGGTGGGAGAACTTTTACCGATAGAATTCTTATTAATCTTTATTGATTAATGTGTACCCACATTATAGCGAAGGATTATGGGATCTGTTTAAGCTATTAATTTAAAAAATGCTTAGGTAAGGTAATAATCTTAACATATCCATAAAGTTTTTGAAATTGTTTTTGCTGAATATACATTAAATTAATCAACCCTGGACTCTTCTCTGGATGAAGAAGGGGTTAAATAAGCTACGATGAAGCCTCAGTTTAATATTCGAAATAACAAATGTCTAATTATTTCCGTTTGGAAAACCCCACGAATGTAATGTTGGGGTCGAACCTACTATGACCACATGGTCTTTACCTGTTAAGCGTCGTCATCCATCAAAATTTGTTTGATTAACTCATTCATCAAAATTTGTTTGATTAACGATGACATGACAAACAAGACAAATTGACAACAAAATCAACGCACTTGTTTATCCATTCTAACGCAGTACAAGAAAGGTTTACATTGATCTAATAAATTAAGCTTTGTTTTTTAATAATCTAATATAATAATATAAGACGGGTACTTTTATAACAAGATAATTACACAAACTTCATAATATAAATGAAAGGAATACAACCTTACATTTTAAGGGTTTTTACTCGTATCAGTGAGTAATTAATTTAACTCGTGAAAATGCTAATTGGCACATTACCACTCTATCTGAGAAAAGGGGCTGACTGCCTTTAGATAGTTTATACTCGTAATATTGTATTTTAGGCATTACAAACAATAATCTGTAATTAGAGCTGACAAGACTACAGACTATACCTAATAGATCACTGAACTTTGTACATAGTTAACACTGTGTGAGTAATAAATTCATACATAAATTATTTCTATTTTTCCGGTACCCATGATAACAGAAACATATTCGTTCACCCAAGAATTTTCTTTTTCCTATTCGGTGAAGCAATGTATTCTACATACCGACCTATCCCACATATCCTCAAAAACAATGGAGACATACACGCATTGTCAGTCTCATAACAACAATCAATAGGTTTTTTATCGATTATGTTTAGACTAAATCGATTTTCGTATATTTGTTGTGGCACGCTATGTAGTACAAGAACAAGCGTAGGTAAAATATTTTGCTTGAATGAAATCATTCGCATTGACAGCGTCATAATATCATCCGTTAGGCTGAGGCATTTTTACGGTTACCGTGGGCGGTTTCTAACCTCAAAATACCAAAACCAAGGAAACTGAGTCTATAGTTTCACCGCCCGCAGCAACTGCAAATGCGGCTTCAGCCTTATACCCATATAGGTCATTGTGTGATTTACATAAATACACGTAAATAAATTTTCATACAAGCTTCATATTTCAATAAACTTTCACAAAATAATCACTTACGATTGCTCACTTCAGCTTTCTCATATAAGTTATCTTTTCAAATTAATTAGGTAAGTATATTTGCTTTTACATGAAAAGGGATCCTTGTAATCATTCAACCTTTAAATCACAGGACATCGAGTTTCAATATTTATGATCAAAACCAACTCATGTAGAATATTACGCATAAATACAATGTTTATTTACTTTGTTTGATTGATTACAGTTCATTGATTGATAGTAAAGTTGTTTCAAGAAATCACTCAAATTTATTGCTGACTGATTTGATAAAATAATAGTGGAACACTGATTTCATGAGCTCCATTAACTCAATACATACATACATATATGCACGCCTTTATCCATGAAGGTGTAGGCAGAGGCATAGTCTTCGCCCCCATTTCGCCTTATATGTAGTTTTATCTCCCACGTAGTAGGTGATGAGCCTATTGCCATGTTGTAATGGACAGGCCTAGGTCGCCGCGACTCGCAGTTGAAACTTTTTCAAGCCGCCGCGCCGATAAGGCTTTCAAGTTGGCTTAACGATTGTCATTTTACTGGCAACCGTGTTTCATTTCGAGTTTCAAAAAATATTATGTTTATAAATACATGCATTTAGTATTTGTTGTTATGACGGCAACAGAAATACGTCATCTGTGAAATTTTCAGCTCTTTAGCTGCAACGGTTCCTGAGATACAGCCTCGTGACAGACAAACAGACGGACAGCGAAGTCTCATTAATAAGGTCCCGTTTTTACCCTTTGGGTAAATAACCCTTAAAACAAAGACTGCTTATCTGACCGTGGAATTATGGAACTGAAAACAGAAGCGTTTATATTTTTAAATAATTGCACCTTAAAAAGCAATTAAGAAATTACGCGAAATAAAAAATATTACGCTATCTTTTTTTATTTCGCGTAATTCCTTATCTTTTACTTCATATTAGCCTGGGAGGAAGTGTAAAAAGTAAATTCGGTTTGAAATTTCATGTGACTCGTAAGATTGTCATTCCAGTGGCGAAAACACCGGGAAACCACGGCCGAGTGTCAGCACTGCGAGGACCGCAGCGATGACACGGCGCTCCACACTCTGGTGGAGTGCACGGCGTGGGCACAACAGCGCCAGGTCCTCGTAGTGGGTCTGGGCGTGGACACTCTCTCGCTCGAGGCCATGGTGCGAGCCATGCTCTCCAGCGGGAGTAAGTGGGACTGCGCCGCCTCCTTCTGCGAGCAGGTCATGCTCGCGAAGGAGGCGGCGGGCCGGGTGCGGGAGAGAACACTCCCACCCGAGTTCCGCAGTCGGCGCCCTGGGCACCGCCGACGTGTCTTCGCCGAGGACTATCGGCCTCCATGACCGGGGGTCTGAGGACTGTGAGAGAGCCGCTCACCATCCTTACAGAAGCAGGCCCATGACGGCAGCGTGACGTGAGCAACTCACGCACGCCCCCCCTTGGAAGCGGGGTCACACCCGAAAGCCGCCATAGACGCGGGATTGCACCCGAACCACCCCCTGGGCGAGGCCGCAGTGGCGGCCGTAGGTCTGCTGGGAGTCACGGGACATCCTTCCTGAGGGCTTACCCGGGGCTCTCAACCATAGGCTGTTGGGCGTTACGTGAGGTTTTTTAGTCGGTAAGAGTCCGGCATAGCATCCGACGAGGATTTTCCCTCACAATAAAAAAAAAAGGATTGTCATTCCAAATCAAGATTAAAATCTTTACTTAGTATAAGTGACAGCCTATTCCCAACGCAACTCTGACTGCTCTAGAAACTTGGCCATTTATGAACAGTACCTATAATGCTTTTAGAGAAGGAAAATAATCCTCTATGGGATTTTAGTCATCAAATTGACATTGAGATAGTCGTGACATGTTGAAATTTAATAATATGAGCACCTGCGTACTGAAATTTGTACTGCTAAAATGTCTGGATTTATATTTTAAAATTATATACTAGGAATCCCACTGGCCTTTAAACTTCTACAGTAAATAATAAAACAAAAGCGTTATGCACTTTTTCTCCATATAAACTTAAACAGCGTCCAATTTATGTTTATCTATTTACAATTTTCTTAAAAGTAGTACCAATTTTCAATTCACTTGTCAATAATAGGGGATAAAAAGAAACTGCTAGGGTTCTGCTAAATCAATACCTATATAAAATATTCAAAATCAACAAAATCTTAACATCTTTGTAGTGGTGTATGTGAATGTGTATACAAACCTCTCAAAATTATTAAAAAGTGTACAAACGTTTTAACAAAATTGCTGCGGGAATTAAATATATTTTTTATTACTACGACCTAGGAGGGCGCCTGTGGCAAAAATATTGGAGTCCTCTTACAAGATGGGAGCTCTTAAAGTTTATTTGACGTTTTACGCCTTTTAAAGCAAGATTATCTGTAATTAATGCTTAGCACAATTGAAATAGAAATTGTTTAAAATTTTTTCGATGTTAATGTTTACAATACAACGCTACAAAAACGGCTTTTCTGTTTATGTTAGCTTTTCATTTGTTTTTAGTCTAGCAATTATGGTGCTGAATGTGCTGATAGCTAATTGATATTTCGATGATCAAGAAATAATTGCAGGGGTATATTTAGTACAATATTCGGTACCTAGCTTTGGTATCTGTTTTAAACATTATTATTGCCTAGTATCTAAGAATAGAGGATGCACCGTCAAGAACACACGTTAAACATACAAATTATCGTTTGTTGTGTATCTATAACAAAGAAATCAAAAATTAAGTTAACTCATATTGCATTTTTTACCTTGCGAATATCTTACGAATGCTACGCTGAAATTCTACTGGCTAAAACCGCACGGTACCTTACGGGTGGGAGGTATGGGTTAGCCCTTGAAAGGATGTTCCAGGGTTCCAGGCAAACTTGTGCTACCAGTGCAGCCTCGAAAAGGAGATAACTCATGTTTGTTATAGATGTAGAGCATTGGAGGTGCAAATTTAATTATATAAGCGTCATCACACATGCCTGCTATAAGTTGGCACAAGTTTGCACTACCTCTCGTTCAGTGAGCCCAGTGAGAGAACTGTAAACTTGTATTGAGCACGTTTCCCATCGCCGACGCAACTAATTGAAATGCACTAGCATAGTAAAGTGGTCGTACTAATGTTTATTTTTAAGGAAGTTTTTTTAAAAGATAATGTTATATTTCTATTTTTGCTACAGCCTGTCCCTAACAACTGTCGATGAAGTGGGTCGTATGCTTGTCAGTCACCTTAAATAGTAGGTTTAAAAAAAAGATAATCAATACAATCAAATCATCCTGTGTTAGTTCACTGCTGAACTGGATATAAGCCAGAACAAATAATGTAAAGTTTTATAATTTTATTCAGTAAAGTCATTGTAATAATATAAATTTGCATCTGTAAGCTGCTGTGTTACTGTGCTGTGCTGTGTGCTGACCAGACGGTGTTATTTCGGAGTTTTGCTCGACAGTAGCATTGTCATCGGTTCGAAGTTTCAATTGGTCGATCTCGTATTGCACTAATTATACAAAGAAAGTATTTTTTTTGACTTCACGCGAAATAAATTTACCTACATACACTGGCGCTTCAAGCACGTTGCAGCGCCCGTGGTCGCGGTTCGAATGAGGCGAGGATTAACAAAAACCATGAGGTAACTTTTTTCGAACTACCCTCCGCTATTGTTACAACTCTAAGGATAAGGCCAATGTGACACACTTACTACGGTAGATGGTGCCTACGTCGTCCCAAGACGTATAATAAGATGGAATTTTTTTTTTTAGTGACAATAGAGGGTCAGACGTGCAGAATAGTGCGAAAGAAGAACAAAACCGTCGCACTGCTCTGCGCGGACGACCAAACCACTGAATTCGAGAAAGTATGCTTAGCGCTGACGGAACTGGGTTGTCGAGGGGCATTGTCACCCAAAAAACTTAGTATCGACGCGATGGTAGTGGGGTACAGGAAAGGAAACACCGCGGATTACGTGGGTGCTCTCAAATCCTCCAAACACTACGAGCTGGTGATATACGAAGAGAGGGGTCAAAACCTAAGCTTTCTGAGAGGCTTGGCCCAAGAGCAGGCACTCTCGTCGCCAATAACCGACTGCTGGGATCATCCAGTCCCAGACTCAACTATCAGCGGGTGCGAGCGATTGGAAAATCGGGTGCGAGAAGAAAATCTCCAAGCCAAATAAGCACAAGTTGATAAAACCAATGCAAGGACACAATCAACAGCAGCAACGATACTGACCACAGTCTTCCGGACCATACCCTGTGCGACCACGCGCAGTCCACTTGCCATGGAAAATGCGGTGCGTGACTTCTTTAGAGGGCCTTCCTGCAACCTACTGGAGCTGCCCAGACCTCAACGCACTAAAGCCGACATGGGACAGGTAACCCCTCCAACACTCAGAAGCGCTCGAGAACCGCGAGACCACATAGTAAATGCATTCATGGAATTCGTAGCAGTCACGAAAGCCACACGAAAGGTAAACACAGATGTCTGCAGTAAAATCATGCAGACCTACCGCCGTGATAACCAAAGACTGCTGCGAGAACTGTTGGATGAGGCGGGGGCGGCGACGACAATGACAAATCCTTAGTAGTATACGGAAACATGTCGGGATCGTACATGGCGGCCTACAGCCACGGGTGTGGTTTTGTGCCCTTGAATGAAGAAGAGTTAAGGGAGGGTAAGCTGGTATTCAAAACACCACCCGGCGATTCAATGGTGGTAGTCACCAAGTGTACCTAGGTGATGCTCGAAGACAGGATTCTGAATATGGCAGAAACCATATCGGGAGACCTGGGCGACAGCGGATACCCAGAGCACTGGACGACGCCCACTATATCATGGGTAAATGGAGTTCCCGGGTGCGGGAAGACGACCTGGGTGATGTCTGAAATAAAAATTGAAAGTGACATCATATTAACAACTACTACGGAAGCTGCCAGGGATCTTAGGGACAAGCAGGAGGCCCGAATAGGCGATCGTGTCAAAACAAGAGTGCGGACTATGGCATCCTTTCTGGTCAATGGAATGAGTAAGGGCGAATCGTGTATACGCCTCATGGTGGACGAGGCTCTTATGAACCACTTTGGATCCATAGTAATGGCAATACAGCTTGCCAAAGCCAGCGAAGCCCTATTGATCGGTGATAACAATCAGCTTCCGTACATAGATAGAGACAACCTTTTCCCACTGTTCTATAATATGCCCAACCTTATTACTAACATAACAAAAGAGCTGTTATGTACGTACAGAAACCCCCAAGATGTAGCGTATGCCCTCAGTGAAATCTGTAGTGGCATATACTCATTCAAAAACCGTACTAAATCAGTGTCGTTGAGACCTTTCACAGGTGCGGGATCCCGAAACAGGATGACACTTTATACCTCGTCCACACCCAGGCTGAGAAAGCTCTCTGAATCAGTCAGGGATACGGTAACAACGAGGGATCTCGCATACTAACGGTTCACGAATCGCAGGGATTGACGTACGAAAAGGTGGTTATAGTGCGTACAACATCACGCAAATCCCAAATCCTCCAAAGTGTCCCGCATGCTGTGGTCGCAATTTCAAGGCACACAAACACCTGTTTCTACTACACAGACGACAGCAGTGATGACGCGACAGCGCGCCTGATAACTCGCGCTGAAGTTGCGACTACAGAGCAAGTGAGGGATTACAACCTAAAAATGGCAATCCGGCGAAGGGACGATAAGGCGAGAGATACTCTCTTGTCCTTTATACAAAACCCGTGCCCTTGACGTTGACTTGGAGCGGCAACGAGACGGTCGGGGCCGCTACTAACTTAATTATTTTATATTTCATCCTAGATTATTATTATAATTATATTATTATAGGTTATAATTATTGATTTGTCTAACGCGGAGACAGATATTAACTTAAATTACATTTATAAACTAATTAAAAAATGGTACGGACCAAGCGTCTGTAGTTGTAGTTAGTTAATACTCGTAACAAAAAAATAAATAAAAAAAAAGATGGAAAATTTGGTTGTTTCCGAGTAGGTGTCGGTGGCCAGATAGATAAGGCTTCTGCACGGTTTGCAGAAGACGCAGGTTCGAATTCCGCTCAAAACCAATTCTTTTTCCAAATGTAAAAATTAATAATCAGTTAGTATACTAATTGCTTTTCAAAAATAATCTTAATAATAATTCATGTTTACAACCAGAAGTTTTTTACTCGAGTTTAGAGCTCGCGTCGTTAATTGAATTGAATTAACATTCTTGACTATATATTATATGGTAGGTGCGTATAGAAAAGCTGATATACATACAAACATACATAATAATCAGATCTTTACTCTTAGTAGGGTAAGCATGGTTTTTAATATTCTTCTATTTGACTACTCTCGTGATCCAGTGCCTGACTACGGATTCGGAGGTCGTGTCTTCGATTCTAAAGCTGAAAAGTTTATTTGTTTGAAC
Organism: Miltochrista miniata; assembly: GCA_933228765.1. Lineage (NCBI taxonomy): Eukaryota > Metazoa > Arthropoda > Insecta > Lepidoptera > Erebidae > Miltochrista > Miltochrista miniata. The sequence continues at coordinate 2,628,327 of OW121749.1, read as the reverse complement.
TTTATAATCTAAGACAGTATCATTTCAGAAATTCTTTTACAGTTCAACAGTACATTAATTGAGGATGGCTATAGGTTATAAAACACAACGCTAAGACCAATTAGAAGTGGAACAGTAATAAAAAATCTCTCTGATCTGTTTCCTTCGTAATTTCAGGGGTATGAATCTGGAGGCAAAGAGATGCCGGCTCTGCTGACTGGTCGTTGGTGTTTAACTCCGCTAACGTCAATGAAATGGTCAACATATTCAACACTACAGTTGTTGAGTTATTCGACTGGCATGCCCCGGTTAAACGTGTCCGAATCAAACATTACCCAGCTCCCTGGTTGAACGATTCTATAAAAAACCTAATGGCTCGTAGAGATAGAGCTAGGAGGCGATTTAGGAATAGCCCCTCAGAACAAAATTTTGTAGCTTTTAAGTCTCTGAGGAACCGCTGCAGTCGGATGTGTAGATGCAAGAAAACGCCACTTCTACGATTCTCTTAACGGTCGGAGTTCGGCTGACACCTGGAGATTTCTTAGGTCCGTGGGCATAGGCAAATCTCCAGTTTCTGACTCCAAGGAAATCGACACCACTGCTCTAAATAAGCACTTCTCTCAACCGCCGGTCTCCTTGGATGCAGACGTAAAGAGGGCTACCTTGCTCAGACTTTTGGATGGGTCTGTGCACCGGACCTCTCCTTTTCAGTTCGTCTCTGTCTCCGACTCTGACGTTAGGAGATCTCTTCTGTCCATTACTTCAACAGCTTCGGGTTGCGATAACATCTGCTCAAGGATGATCCTCCCTATTCTCCCTATCATACTTCCGGTCATTACTCATATCTTTAATTTCTCGTTATTCTCTGGTTCCTTTCCTAAGGTTTGGAAGACAGCGTACGTTGTGCCTCTACCTAAAACAACTAACCCCTGCTTACTAACTGATTATCGACCTATCTCTATACTTCCGTTTCTCTCCAAAGTCCTTGAGCATATTGTTCATAGGCAGCTCTCAGTCTTTCTATCGTCTTCTGACTCCCTCAGCCCCTTTCAGTCAGGATTTCGCGCTGGACATAGCACTGTCACTGCGCTTATTAAAGTGACAGATGACATCCGATGGGCTATGGAGCGAAAATAACTAACACTTTTAGTTCTCCTCGATTTTAGTAGTGCCTTCACTTCTGTCGACTTTGATGTACTACTTGGTACTTTAAGATCTATAAATGTCTCTTCCTCCGCCATATCCTGGTTTGACTCTTACCTTCGTAGTCGCACTCAGTGTGTTCGTATCGGCCAGACATCCTCTGATTGGTGCGAACTATCTGCAGGCGTTCCTCAGGGTGGCGTTTTATCTCCTCTTCTCTTTTCTATCTTTATTAACTCTGCTACCAGTCACATTTCCAGTAACTTCCATCTCTATGCGGATGACTTGCAGCTGTATCGCCATTTTACGGCTAATGATGCACTTTCTGGTATATCATCTATGAACCGGGATTTGGATAAATTAAGTGACTGGGCCAGGTCGGTCGGATTACTCATCAACCCTTCCAAGTCGCAGGCTATCGTCATTGGTAGTCAATACCAATGTGACAGACTACCGGTGTCGGAACTAAGTCCAGTACTATTGGCTGGTGCCCACATTCCATATTCAGACTCTGTTAAGAACCTGGGTGTGATTATGGATGCCACGCTATCTTGGCGTGCCCAGATTAACGATGTCAGCAAGAAGGTTCATTTCTCTTTTCACTCGTTGCGATGCCTCCAGAGCTTCTTGCCCCTGAGGACGAAAATCAATCTTGCACAAACTCTTATAAAACCCATTATTGACTACGCTGATGCTTGCTATTTAGACGCCACCGAGGAGCTTCTAGATAAACTTGAGAGGTTGCAAAATTTATGTATACGCTTTATATTCAATCTTAGAAAGTATGATCACGTTTCCCATTTTCGCAAAGAACTCAAGTGGCTCCCTATTCGTCTTCGCCGGAAAACTCGAATTCTTAATCTACTTTTCAATATCCTTTACAATCCATCTTCACCTTCCTATCTGAGGGAGCGGTTCTCATTTGTTCGATCTCTTGACGCTCCCTGCAGGTCTAACCTCCGCCTACTTCTCAAACTCCCTCGTCACAAAACTGATTTCTATTCATATTCCTTCACTGTGCATGCGGTCAGGTTGTGGAACTCACTACCGCCCGCCATCAGAGACAGCAAAACTCTCACAACTTTCAAAAGGAAAGTCCGTGAATATCTATCCGTGTCTACACTATAAACCTATTTATGTATTTATTAAGTATATGTAAGTAAGTACATATTATATGTATTTATACGGTGGATATTTATATTGTATATTTATACCTATTAACAACTTATTAAGATGTAAGTACCTATATATTCTTTCGTTAATTTTGTATGTATATTATTTCAGTTTTACCCTATTCCTTTATTTACACACTTTTTCATTTCTTTTTTCTTCTTCACGTTCTCCTTTCGCTGGACTGCTGGGAGATATTTCTTATAGAAATAAGCAGTACCATTGTACCTATCTTTCTTTAAGTCATACTTTTTATATTTCTTGTGTGTAAGTACATAAATAAATAAATAAAAAATAAAAAAAAAACAGGGTAAGAAGTATTCCTTATAGAAGCTTCCATTGCGTACTCGTACGCTGCGTTAATGGTTTAAGTTATGTAAAATATGTACAAAATATGTATTAAAAATGTTTCCTATCAAAAAGATTAAAGACGCAAGGACGTGGGTAATGATTGGCTCAAGATTACACAGTAATTTATTACCACAACTATTCCATACCGTAACTGATATTAATCTTATATTTTGTCTCAGTGCCGACCTCAGGTATTCCATTAATCTACGCCTGAGACGAGAGCTTCTTGTAGTTGGATCTGTAGCGATCGAGATAAATACCACAATTTATCACGCCTCTAAGAATATTTCACTTGGGAAGGTTAGGCGCGTTTGTATACATGTCATACATGACGCAGTTATGTGCCTAGTCCCTCACATTTTGTTATACATTATATAGAAGTATTCTGTGTAAACCAAATGATATCGAAGTACTATCTTACTAATATTAAAAGTATAATTTTTGTGATTCCCCAAAATCTTTCTATTCTCTAGTACACCGGCTTCTTAAGTCGTAAAGTAGCATTTATTTATTTTATTTTTACTTATATATAAAACGAACAATTACATAACAACGTTTGAAATAAATATTGTCCTACAAAACCGTAAAGAACAGTAATGATATGACATGTAACATACTCGTTTGATCACGGCTTTTATCCCCGTAGGGGTAGGAAGAGTCACATTATATGCCTACATTTTACCTTTTTCATTTTGTCACATGTAATAGGTAATGAGCCATATAATTGTCGTGTGAATATGGACAGGCGCAGGTTGGGACTGCCCGCTGTTGAAAATTTTCAAGCCGCTCATGAATAGGTAGCTGTGGTCACTCCGTGCAAGATAACGGTTTGCGGCATTCATATTTTTAGAGAGTAGTTTGATAAGCTATTTGCTTTGGTTGCATATATTATGACAGTCATTAAACTGTAGGCAACACTACAGGCGCGGTTTAATTTTTTGTTACCAGACAGCGAAATTATAAAAACACACGGCCAAGTGCGAGTCGGACTCGCCCATGAAGGGTTCCGTAGCAGCAAGTAACATAATATAAAAGTTCTTGAAGTTCGTTGTAACACGATGATGTTTTAACACGTTCACTGTGTTAGTGATTTTTCTAGGCGAATATTGCGGGTTATTTCTTATTAAAAAATAGTACTAACTAGATCTCGTTCAAACCAATTTTTGTTGGTAGATTTTATGGCAATCTACATCATATATTTTTTTTAGATTTATCTTTCTCTTAGTTTAGAAGTTAGAGGGAGGGACACACATTTTTTCATTTTGGAAGTGTCTTTTGCGCAAACTGTTCACTTTAGAGAAAAATCATCTTAGAAACCGCAATAGCATTTTTGAAGACCTATCTGTAAATACCCCACACGTATGGATTTGATGAAAAAAAAATTTTGAGTTTCAGTTCGAGTATGGGGACCACCAAAAATTACTGCTTTCTTCTAGTTTTATATGAAAATCTTAATGCGGTTTACAGAATACATCTACTTACGAAGTTTCAACAGCATAGACCAGTTTCGGAGAAAAGTGCCTGTGACATACGGACGGACAGACAGACAGACATGACGAATCTATAAGGGTTCCGTTTTTGCCATTTGGCTACGGAACCCTAAAAAGTAGCTAAGTATGGGTTTTTTGTTTCACATAATCCACTCAAAAAGTCTACATTTCATCTTATCTATTTGTCAATTTTGCTATTCGTTTATAGATCTCGACAGGCATATTCTAGGTTACTCATTATTAGCAAATGTTTCCGGTACTCGTTTATTCCGTTCTATTTGCATGGTTCATAATCTAGATGCTAAATATTCACAAGCACTTTGTTACTAGGCAACGGATGCTGAGACACTTAATCTTGTTATGTGTCAACCATGTCCCAGTTGCTTCTTGCTATTTTTCAAATTTATTTAAAACGTGATGCTTCGAGACCAAGGTTAGTAAAACGTTACGATGTGCTACCAGATATGAAATGGCTGTTGAAATTTGCATGACAACGGAAACTAGATAACTTTGGAGAGTATCAACATTTTCTTAGTAAATATTGTTGAACATTATTTTATACGGCACTGGCGTCATCTAGTCCAAATTAATATTAATAAACGTTTTCATCTAGCCCAAATTAAGCATATATAAGCTTGTGCTATAGGATCTGGATATCTTATAGTAAAGATATACATATTTCTAAATTCATACATAAATTACGCATAGAAAACACCCAAAGAAGCAAATATTTGTGAATCACACAAATATTTGAATCGACACAGGAATAACTAAAACTTAAGATATTTGAAGAATTAAAAAGTAAATCTAAGCTTTAAATTCTTAAGATGATGATTTGATAAAACTAGAATCATAAAATAGGTGACCAGACAACACAGACCACATCTTGTATACCTACTTAACTTTTATGCAAGAATTATGACTTCTATAAATTATATACTTTAGGTGGCACTGTAAAAAATATTTTAACGTCTTTGTCATAAACTTGAGCAGAGACGGGATGCCAGTGGTGTTAGGAAATAAATGTAATACGGCATTTTTTATGGATTGTTTATGAAGGTTCTTGAGATTCTTTATTACACTTTATTTTGATGAAGAATTTATTTCGATTGCTGTTTAATACAGTGTTTCTCGGGTAGTGGCAACTTTGATCATTCTGAATGTCATAGGTTTATCGTGACGTTCTTAAGGCAGCAGATGCAGATACAATTACATTAATTAATAGATATAATATGTTTTATTACTTTATTTATTAATTTATGTACACACAAGCAAAGCAATGTGAAAATGATAATAGCAGAACTGAATTTCTTAGAGTAGTATACTATGAAGTAACAGTTTCTAGCAGGTATAAAATAATGCCTTAATAAAACACAGTCTGATGTACACATCAGACTGTGTTTATAAAGAAACCTATATGATAAAAAGGTGTGTAAATTACAATTTACACACCTTTTTATCATATAGGTTTCTTTTTAACATGAGGGAAAATCCATCATGAATGCTATGCAGGACTCCTACCGACTAAAAAAACCTCACATAACGCCCAACAGCCTATGGTTGGAAGCCCCGGGTTGGCCCTCGGAAGGATGTCTCATGACTCCCAACAGAACCACGGCCACCACTGCGGCCTCGTGGGGGCGGTTCGGGTGCTACCCCGCGTCTTTGGGGGTTTTTGGGTGTGATCCCGCTTCTAAGTGGGGGGGGGGGGGGGCGTGCGTGAATCCCTCACGTCACGCTGCCGTCATGGGCCTGCTTCTGTAAGGACGGTGAGCAAGCCCTCTCCCCGTCCTCAGGCCCCCGGTCACGGAGGTCGATAGTCTTCGGCGAAGACACGCCGGCGGCTCCCAAGCCGCCGACTGTGGAACTTGGGTGGGAGAGTTCTTTCCCGTTCCCGCCCTGCCGCCTCTTTCATAAGCATGACTTGCTCGCAGAAAGATGGTGCGCAGTACCACTTACTCCCACTGGAGATCATGGCTCGCACCATGGTCTCCAGCGAGAGAGTGTCTACGTCCAGTAATGTGGGTATTGAAATAAACAAGCATGTTCACCACTCATTCTGATCCCGCATAATTAAGCTATTAGCTTAACTGGAGATAGATGATTATTTACCGAAAGAAACGAATAGGAAAACTTTTGGTAATTAAATAAGATTAAATGAATTACTTAGTGCCCTTTTGTTTTAACATAATTAGGGTCAGTTCAGAAATAGTGATTATTATATCAAGTTATAATTTTCTGAATGTCTAGAATAAACTTATTCAAATATTTATGTACTAGCTCGTTCGCTCTAACTTTGTCGCTCGGCTCCATACTAAAGTCGAATTTTTATGTCACTTCTTCATACAATGTTGCGTATTTTCTATGACGAAGTGACATTAGCTACTGTCAATTTACTTCGTCTAATTAACAATTCGGGTATACGCCTCTACGCCAGCGGCAAAATTAGAGCGAATGGGTAGTACTAGGACTAGACACCAAGCTATTTAAAATACTCTAGGGTGTAAATGCTTAATGAGACGATCTTAATGAATCTGGCGCTGGGAGGCTCGATAGCAGGTCGTAAGCAATAAATAACAAGGTTCAATTAAGGTTACACGGACTCGGTCCTAAGGGTACAACGAAATTAGAAATTATTTGAGAGAAATTTAAAAATTCTTTTTATGTTTTTCTTTTTATTGTATAATATTTACGCAGAAATGGTTCCGTAAAACGTTTAAATAAAGAATTAGCTACGTCGAAGTGTCAATCACAATTAGAAGAAGAATAATTAAGGAAAATAGAAAATTCGCAACACAAAGATTTTGATATAGTAGAAGCCTTTTTGAAACGTATGGTTAGTAATCATCATGGATGCTGCTTTCATCGATTTACTATGACATCACGGATTGCGCTTGGCCGATTTTTTGTGTTGTTTTCACATCATATTACATTTTTTCATCACGTCGAAAAGGAGCCCGAGAATTGGAGCATCTACTTACATAATTCAGTCAGTGTAGGAAGCTTCGTGTGTCCTAACCAAACTGTAATTTATCCCTAGCACTCGACTCTACCTTTGTAACAAAATTACATCTTGGATGTTCAAAAATTGGAGGGGAACATAAAAAAATCATTGAAAGATATTTTTATAATGAATGTTCTTTTAATAAATTGTACGGTAAATTTCGAACACAATTAAATTAATTTTAATCAAAAACAAACGAAGTTTCACTAATTATAAGAATTTGTAAAATATTGAAACATTTAAATTTAATTATGATAAATTTAATTATAAAATTATTATATCTATTTACACGTAAAGTTGGCCCAATAATACTTTTACAAAATTCTTTCTGCTATTTAAAAAAATTGGTATGGTATGAAAGCTGCTATACGTGTTCTTATAAAGAACATCGTATAATATTTACAAAGGTAAATAAACCATAGATCTTGTTTACACTTGATAATTAGATATCTTTAATGCGATATTTCATAAAACAAAACAAATAGAACATACACATTCGATTGAAAACTAAAACAGATATAATAATATTTACAATAACAGTGTCACACTTATTTTGTAATAAGTATAATTAACTGTATTTTTTGCACTTGTGAATTTCTTGAAATTTGTTTTAAATTTCTGATTCTACATATATTATTATGTTTTCTTAGAAAGAACCTACAGATTGCAGTGAAACTTTGCAAGTAATAAAACCCGTTTTCTTCTAATCTGTTCTAATTGAATGACAGCAAAGACTGTGTAGCACTTTATCTGGGCACTTTACCAGCTGACTCTGTGTAATCTGGACATGAGACAACTGTTTGTATAAATCACTGCTAGTTTGCTATGAGTTTTCGTCTACTATGTATCCATGTGTTTCTACAGACTCCCAACATACAGAGTTATTTTGTTGGTTGTACTTGTGCAGATGAACTGATATTGACAGTCGCTGATGCAGCAACGTCTTTATAAATACTGTTCCTTAACTTAAAATTAGACTTTCAGTTTATTTTTTATTTCTTTACAATAAAGACAATTACAAAAAACCGGCCAAGTGCGAGTCGGTCTCGCGCACAAAGGGGTTCCGAACCATATCACGTTTGATGTATGGGAGTCCCCCTCAATCCCCCTTTTTCTGATATCATGGTTCCAGAGGTAACGCGTCGTGACGGAAGGACTGACAAACGGGCAGATAGACAGACAGATGGAAGACAAATTCTCATGAATAGAGTCCCGTTCTTACCCTTTGGGTACAGAACCCTAAAAATGGCATTATCTTCTAGATTAACAATAGTTTTACTTTTAAACATTACATTACATTCAAACCTTTCTGCTACGTGACTCATCGAAAAGGCCTTATTCACAAGCTGAGTGACTGAAATGCACGAAACTAAGGTTAAATAAAAAAAACCTGAGTAAAAATAAAGACTCATCCAGATATTTTTCATCTTTCACCAAATTCCGTAGTATGCGGATAGCTCTTTCGTCCTATTCATAATTGAATAGGGAAGGGAGTCGGTATCCGAAATGTCAACGTTATTCATACACTCAATCATGTTATGAAATGCTAAAAAATATTGCTCCATGTTTCAGAAATTACCTTTTATTTTCTCATGTTAAGTACATACTTACTTATTATTTTATTTATAACGGTAAAAGATTATCAGTACAAAAAATGTATTGTTTTTACATCGCTACTATCTACACTAAACCTCAATAAGGCCCCCGTGGCATTGTACCCAAAAAGACTAGCAGCATTTCGCCTGTGAATAGCAATACCTATTCGCTGAGAAAGAAAATTGTCAGCCCTTGGGTCACCAGTCGACTCTACTAGGCGCTTTGTCAAATTCGTAAAATAAATATTACCTACTTTATATTTAATACAACATTAGATTTTTAGTACCCAAACCTACTGCACTTTTCCAATTATTAATACTTATGTGACAGATTTTATTTCATAAAATATTCATGAACATTTTTACACAGCGTCATCTGATCCCAAAGTAATAATAAATAATAAATAAATAAACTTTATTGATTTTTTTCTCACATAACATCGTCGGGAGAAGTGCCGGAGGCTTGGAAGGAGGCGAATGTCCAACCGATCCCCAAGAAAGGGGATCGGTCGGACCCAGCCAACTATCGCCCCATAGCCGTAACCACCGTCATCTGCAAGGTGTTCGAGCTAATCATCAACAAACAGCTCATGCGCTATCTGGAGGATCACTCGTTAATTAACGATCGCCAATATGGCTTTAGGCCAAAACGATCAACGGGTGACCTCCTAGCGTACATAACGCACACCTGGGGTGAGACTGTAACGTAAATACACGTTAACTTGTGTAAAATAAATAATTATCTATAAAAACCCTTATAATTTAAAAATAATAACAAACTTACCTAACAAAACCTACACTAAAATAATTCAAATAGCCTAAATATTATGTACAAACAGTATTTACAATCTATACTAATTAAATAAAAATATTAAAACTAGAAAAAAACAATAAAATATCAAACCCAATGCAATTATTTCATTGACTTATATCCTTGACTGTACCGGGCCATCGGATTCTATTGTTTTCGAGTTGCCTCCTTGCTAGAACGTACGATTCTTACGTCACAAACCTGCGCGAGCGACATTGAATGACCGCAGCCTAGGGCGCGGCCATCTCAGTCGGCGAAAAAGTTAGTTAGCGGTTGCACGTACTGCGCCCCGATACTAAGTGCTAATCACGGCCGCACGTAATTGTGGATTCAAATTTAGTTACTTTTGCGAACTTGGTAATCTGCCTGTCAGTGATAATAATAATATTATTAGTCGACTGTTTAACCAAAATTGGAATTTTAACCCCGGATTGGGTAAGTGTCTAACATATTTTGTAACATTGCTAGGAAATGCTCACTCTCACTATTGTAGTACCTACCTGTATATAATGTAAACAAATGTACATTTCGCTATGATAATTTTGCATCCCATAGTGAATACCTAATTGTGAATCGATCCTGATTTAAAAAGTCATTCACCATCATTTTATTTTGCAATACATGACTATCCATGACCCGCTCTGATTGCTACACTGCACTGCACCTTCCGCATGGCAAACTTCCCAAGCGCTTAACGCGGGACATCGTCGCCATCACCATCACCCTCACCATCTGACATCATCGGTGTCGCTTATCGCGGCTATAATTGGGACATAGCTTGACTGGTTCCATTGTTTTAGGGTCCAAGATTTGGGTTCGGAACCTGCACTACCTACTTACTGACCGCGGTCCAGTCCCCGGCTCCACAACACCAGCCCCAGCGACGACCTTCCACGCAGCCGACCAGCGGAGCTGCTATCGTCGCATCGCGCACGGGAAGTACCGCTACCGGAGCAAAAATTGACGGGCCTTTACCACCCACGACCTTCGTTCGTCCTTGATTTTTTTTTAAATAAAATTTGCTAGCTAAGTACTCCATTAGTTTAATTTAACCGAGTACCTACGCTACAGTGGCGCCAACGTGGTTTAAACAAGGTCATTTTTGCTTTGGTAGTAAGTGGTTGTGTGTATATGCTTGTGTTTTTTTGTTTTTGTGATACGTGCCTTGTTTTTTTTTTGTTGATTTGGCTGATTTGCTCATACCGTTTCTGCATCGGAAACATAGGTAGTATTTTGTTATACCGTACTTGCTACGTAAAGTACAGTCACGTACAGTTGTCAACAAAAAATAATATTTAATAAAAAAAAATTGTATTGTTTATTAATTTCAAACTACTTGTTACGACGTACAGTCAGCAACAAAAATAATTACAAACTGTAATATGTGCAAATTAGCCACAATTTTTTTTGCTATTTAGATTTCTTTTCTGCTGCTTGGTTCAGTATTTTTTCGTTACGGTAAGTATCGTAGTATTTTTTTTAGTATACAACTTGGACGTAGTAACTTGTAACGCTCATTGTAACAGAGCTGGGTTTTTAGTTCATCAGTAGCTTAGTTTTATTTAGAATTTATACATTATAGTATAATCGTTTACTTCTACATTTACCCAAGCCGTTTATTTTACATATTTCTTTATAATGGCGTATAATATTAAATTTTTATCACTGAACAAGGCAGAACTAGAGTATGAAGTAGGCATTAGAGGTGAAACTCCGGCTGGTACAGTCCAGGAATTACGTAAGCAAATATCTAAGTTAGCTGTACTTTTCCCTTCGGACGATGTTCTGAATAGTAGTTTTACTACCGAAAATGATCTAATTGGTATCAATACGGTTATGTCTAAAATTTCCTCGGTCCTAGATTGTGAAGACTTGCCAGATAAAAACACATTGCTGCGCACTCAAAACTTATTACATCACCTCTATCATCGCCTTAAGCGTATACAAACTGACGATGATAGAAATAAATCAATCCGTGATTCATTTGCCGCAAAATTTAAAGAGTACTATCTTAAATATAACTCTATTAAAGATAATGTCGTAGATTTTCTTGATTTACAAACTCCCGAACCAGAAACATCTAGTCCTTTAAATATTAAAGTTACTTGTGAGCGCGGAATTTCAAATGAAATCACTAAAATTAAATTCGATGGCAAATCTTGCGTGCGCACATTTATTCAACGTGTTTCTGAATTTTGCAAAGCGAGGAGTATTGAGGACTCAAAACTTTTAGCTTATTGTACAGAAATTTTTACCGGAGGTGCACTTCATTGGTACAGAAGTATTAAAGATAATATCAAAACTTGGAATGAGTTGTGTTGTTGAGAAAGGATTTTGATCAGGCGGATTATGACTACCGACTTATTTCTGAAATTCGGTCACGTACACAAGGCGAATCTGAGAACATTACCATTTATCTTTCTATAATGACGGGCATGTTCTCTCGTCTCTCAAAACCATTGTCTGAAGAGGAGAGATTGGAAATAATTCTACATAACATCAGGCCTGCTTATACTAGCACTTTAGCTGCCGTTTCTGAGGTTAAAGACATAGAAACCTTAAAGTCTATTTGCCGTAATTATGAGAATTTCCAAGCTCGCCTCGCTCACTTTCATGAGCCAGCTAAGGCCTCTGCTGACACCTTAGCTCCTGAATTTGCATACACTGGTAATCCAGCTTTCAAAACACAAAACAAATTTTTCCAAAAACAAAATTATAATAATCAAAATAGAAACAAACCAAATAATGCATATTACAGGAACAACAACTACAATAATTACAATAATAAAAGTTATAATACTAATAAAAGTGAAAGAAATGAAAATTTAGATGCTATCAATACTAATACTGGGATTGAGAGAAAGCGTTTCTGTCCTCGTTGCCGTGTAGACAGTCACAATTTACGTCAGTGTACAGCAAACAAAGATGCGATATTTTGTTTTGTGTGTGGTCGTAAAGATGTTAAAACACCACAGTGCCCTGATTGTTCTAAAAATAGTTCTTCTAATTCAAAAAACTAAGTGATCAGAATTGTGCCAATACGAGTAGCAGTAAATTCGATCAAGATGATTGGAATTCTTGGCTTAAAACTGTTCGCAATTTCTTTAGAACGTTTAGGATTGACACAATTCTGCATAATATACCAGAACATGACACTAGACCTTATGTTTCTGTAGATGTAAATAGCTTTCAAATTGCTGGTCTTTTGGACTCAGGATCTGCAATAACAATTATTGGTAATAATGCTCATTCATATTTAATAGAACGTGGTCATTTGATGCATTCTGACAACAGCATGACGGTTCAAGCTGCAGGTGGTCAATTTATGCAAAACATCGGTTTTATCCTCTTGCCTATCAAGTTTGATAACCGATTCCATGTAATTAAGGGTTTTGTAATCCCATCTGTTACTTCCAATCTCATTCTAGGTGTTGATTTCTGGCGTGACTTTGGCATTTGTCCTAAGTATTTAAATAGTATTGACATTACAGATGCCCCCAAAGCGTTGATTAACGAAGAGTCAGGTAGGCACTTACACGGATATGACAATTTAAATGAGGTAGAACGTCGGTTAGCAGATAATGTCATCGAGCAGTTCAAAGATATTTCGTATGAGCGAAAGGGATTAGGAGAAACCAGCCTTATAACGCACAGCATCGACACTGGCGATTCACAACCTATTCGTCAACGTTATTACCGGATGTCGCCGGAAAAACAACGGATTCTGGTTGAACAGGTTGATGAAATGTTGTCTTTGGACGTCGTCGAGCCCTGTGAAAGTGCTTGGTATTCCCCAGTTCTTCTCGTTACAAAGAAGAATGGACAGCCGCGTTTTTGTCTTGATAGCCGCAAATTAAATTCCATTACTAAGCGTGACGCCTATAGCTTGCCGTACGTCTCAGAAATACTTGACAATCTTCGCGATGCTCGCTATCTGTCCAGTATCGATTTGTCAAAAGCTTTCTGGCAGATCCCTATAAAAGAGAAGGACAGGGATAAAACCGCTTTCTACGTTCCTGGCAGAGGCACGCTGCGCTTCAAAAGAACTGCATTTGGGCTCACTAACGCACCAGCAACACAACAACGGCTCGTTGATCTTTTATTTAGAGATTTTGACCTACAGGTGTTCTGTTATTTGGATGACGTCATCGTCGTTTCCCAAGACTTTAACAGCCATGTTTCTCTCTTGTTACGTGTACTAGATAAACTTAAACACGCAAACTTGACTGTTAATCTTGAGAAATGTAAATTTTTCAGAACCCAACTTAAATATCTTGGCTACGTTGTAGATAGCAATGGACTACGTACCGATCCAGAAAAAGTCGAGGCGATCCTCAATTATCCGACACCATCTTCTCGGAAGGACCTCAAACGCTTCCTTGGTACTGCAACCTGGTATCGTCGTTTTGTCCCCAACTTTAGTACCGTAGCTGGTCCTCTTAATAAGTTGACTTCCAATAAGAAAGGTGCTCCACCCTTTAAATGGACGCCAGAAGCCGATTCTGCCTTTCAGAATCTTAAAGAGGCCTTAATTTCAGCGCCGGTTCTCTCATGTCCAAATTATAACATGCCTTTTGAGGTACATACAGATGCCTCAAACTATGGTGTTGGTGGCATGTTGACACAAACAGTTGATGGCAAGGAGCATCCTATCGCTTACATGAGCAGATCTTTGTCTGCCGCCGAGAAGAACTACAGCATCACAGAACGCGAGACATTAGCTGTCATCACCGCTATCGAGCAATGGAGGTGTTATTTGGAGAATGGGAGACGTTTCACTGTCTATACCGATCACAGTGCCTTAAAATGGTTCCTTTCCCTGAATAACCCCACCGGTAGATTAGCACGATGGGGCGTTCGCTTGTCTGCTTTCGATTTCGAGATTAAACACCGGCGCGGCGTAGATAACGTTATCCCTGATGCTCTTTCAAGAGCCGTTCCTGTCAGCGCTATTTACACAGCCAACTCTTATAAGAATACTGCTGACACATGGTATAAAGATGTTTTTAACGGCGTATTAAATTCAGCTAAAAATTACCCTAATTTTCATATTAAAAATAACTCACTGTACCGTCTGACAAAGAATAAGCATGAGCTAACTTCGGAGTTCTCATGGAAGGAAGTTGTGCCTATGGAACTTCGCGATCAAGCTATTGCCGAGAACCATAGTGAACCTACAGCTGGTCACTTAGGCGTCTATAAGACTTACCGCCGTTTGGCTCTCCGTTATTTTTGGCCAGGAATGCATAATGACATAGTCAAATACGTAGGTTCTTGTATTAAATGTCTCGAATATAAGCAACAAAATCACAAAACTTTGGGAGAAATGGGTCGTCCCAAGCAATGCTGTCGTCCATTCCAAATGATTTCGGTCGATCTCGTAGGTCCTCTTCCAGTTAGCCGTGCACAAAATACTTATATATTGGTAATAACCTGTTGTTTTTCGAAATTTTGCCTTATTTTCCCTATTCGAAGGCCTACAGCGGATGCCGTCGTAAAGGTATTGGAAAATCAGGTGTTTCTAGTTCACGGCGTGCCACAAACCGTGTTAATGGACAATGGCACTCAGTTTATTAGCAGTACAACAGATAATTTCTTTAAAAAATATAACGTACCGAATGTTTTTTACACGCCAAAGTATACGCCACAGATTAATACCGTGGAGAGGTATAATAGGACTATAATGACTTGCATTTCAACATTCGTGGAAAATGATCATAGAACATGGGACACTTTTATTCCCAAAGTTCAATTCGCGATAAATAGTTCTGTTAGTGAAGCTACTGGTTACACTCCGGCTTTCCTAGTATATGGTCGTGAACTTGTCCCATGCGGCTCTCATTACGTTGATAATGACCTAGGATCTGAGATTTTCTTTCTGCCCAGGGATATATATGCCGAAAACTTAGGATGTCTATCAAGTATCTTTGACGAAGTTCAAAAACAACTATGGCACGCCCATGTCAAAAATACCTCACATTATAATTTGCGTCGTAAATCGGCGGAATTTCAGGTGGGAGATTTTGTAATGAAGCGCACTTATGTCATTAGCGATAAAGATAAATATTTTAGCAAAAAATTGGCTCCAAAATATATTAAATGCAAAATTATAGACAAAAAGTCACCTCTTGTTTATGTCTTAGAAAATATGCAAGGAAAGAATATTGGAACCTGGCATATTAAAGATTTAAAATTGTTCAATAATTAAAACAGACACTTAACTTAAATTACCAATTTTTACACTACTTTGCAAACTTTTAGTTACTTACCCTATCAATATTCTACCATTACTGTATTTGTTAGGTTATTTGTTCGTAGCAACAATACCCTTGCTTATAATGTACTAGGTGGCGGCTGTGTGATTATAAAATATATACAGCTGTTGTTTAATTGCGTGACGTATGAATATTTTAATATGATAGATGAAGTATGAATGAGTAAACAAATACGTAAGCGCATTTGTTACGGATTTTATTTTAGGATAAAATCCTTTCCGTGCCCGAGGGGGTAATGTAACGTAAATACACGTTAACTTGTGTAAAATAAATAATTATCTATAAAAACCCTTATAATTTAAAAATAATAACAAACTTACCTAACAAAACCTACACTAAAATAATTCAAATAGCCTAAATATTATGTACAAACAGTATTTACAATCTATACTAATTAAATAAAAATATTAAAACTAGAAAAAAACAATAAAATATCAAACCCAATGCAATTATTTCATTGACTTATATCCTTGACTGTACCGGGCCATCGGATTCTATTGTTTTCGAGTTGCCTCCTTGCTAGAACGTACGATTCTTACGTCACAAACCTGCGCGAGCGACATTGAATGACCGCAGCCTAGGGCGCGGCCATCTCAGTCGGTGAAAAAGTTAGTTAGCGGTTGCACGTACTGCGCCCCGATACTAAGTGCTAATCACGGCCGCACGTAATTGTGGATTCAAATTTAGTTACTTTTGCGAACTTGGTAATCTGCCTGTCAGTGATAATAATAATATTATTAGTCGACTGTTTAACCAAAATTGGAATTTTAACCCCGGATTGGGTAAGTGTCTAACATATTTTGTAACATTGCTAGGAAATGCTCACTCTCACTATTGTAGTACCTACCTGTATATAATGTAAACAAATGTACATTTCGCTATGATAATTTTGCATCCCATAGTGAATACCTAATTGTGAATCGATCCTGATTTAAAAAGTCATTCACCATCATTTTATTTTGCAATACATGACTATCCATGACCCGCTCTGATTGCTACACTGCACTGCACCTTCCGCATGGCAAACTTCCCAAGCGCTTAACGCGGGACATCGTCGCCATCACCATCACCCTCACCATCTGACATCATCGGTGTCGCTTATCGCGGCTATAATTGGGACATAGCTTGACTGGTTCCATTGTTTTAGGGTCCAAGATTTGGGTTCGGAACCTGCACTACCTACTTACTGACCGCGGTCCAGTCCCCGGCTCCACAACACCAGCCCCAGCGACGACCTTCCACGCAGCCGACCAGCGGAGCTGCTATCGTCGCATCGCGCACGGGAAGTACCGCTACCGGAGCAAAAATTGACGGGCCTTTACCACCCACGACCTTCGTTCGTCCTTGATTTTTTTTTAAATAAAATTTGCTAGCTAAGTACTCCATTAGTTTAATTTAACCGAGTACCTACGCTACAAGACTATGGAGAGGCACGGCGAATCTCTGGCTATTGGCCTAGACATCGCAAAAGCCTTTGATAGGGTATGGCATGCGTCGCTTCTTTCCAAGCTGCCGTCATATGGTTTATCGCATCAGTTGTGCCGCTGGTTGGCCAGCTTCCTGAACGGGCGACGGATTCGGGTCCTCTGTGATGGTCAGGCTTCCTGTTTTTTTCAGGTAAATGCCGGAGTACCACAGGGATCGGTATTGTCCCCAACTCTCTTTCTTCTGCATATCAATGACATGCTGTCCCTTGGGTGCATTCATTGTTATGCGGATGACAGTACTCTTCATGGGAGCTATTCTGGCCGTCCAGCGGCGGGGCGAGGCGACGTGGATGAGAAGAGACGACAACTCGTGGCGGATCTCGATCTGGACCTGGGCCGCATTGCCCAATGGGGTTCAGACAACCTGGTCGAGTTCAATGCCAGAAAAACACAGGCGTGTGCGTTTACAGCTAAGAAGTCCCCATTCCTACCCCTGCCCTCTCTTCAGAGCATTACAATTCCACTAAAGGACAACCTGGAGATCCTCGGTATAGACGTCCGGCGTGAGCTCAATCACAAAAACTACATAGAGAGCTGTATTGGTCTGGCCTCGCGGAAACTGGGAATCCTGAATAAGGTGAGACGGTATTTCACGCCACATCAGAGATGTTTACTGTACAAGACGCAGATTCGTCCCTGCGTCGAGTACTGTTCTCACCTTTGGGATGACTCCGCGAGGTACTTGTTAGACGCGCTTGACGCTATGCAGAGACGTGCTATCCGAATAATTGGTTGTCCTGAGGTGACGGGAGGCCTCGAACCTTTGTCGCAGCGAAGAACCATAGCGTCCTTGGCTGCCTTCTATCGAATGTATCACGGCGAATGTTCTGAAGAGCTCTTCAACCTGATCCCACCATCTCCTTTCCGATCCCGAACAACGCGTGCCGGGCAGAGATGCCACTCATACACAGTGGAGAGAATCTTCGCCAGAACCGAGCGTTTCAAAAGATCGTTCCTCTGTCGAACTATAAAAACATGGAACGACCTGCCCGCACACGTCTTTCCCTCATCTTACAATCCCGGGTTCTTCAAGAGGAGCGTGAAGAGGCACATCACAGGGCCGCCAACTTGAGGACCACTGTAAGAAGTGGCCCCCAATCGCTAGATGCGCCACTGCTTTCTTACCATCAGGCTGGTGGCGACGTCAATTTGGCGAGCTGAATATAAAAAAAAAAAAAAAAAACATAGGTAATACTTAGGTAGGTACATTTTCCTCGATAGCAATAAGATATGTGAGAGACTGGTGTCTGTACTAGGAAAACCTGTGTGACAGATTACCAGCCTCTCCGGACTCTGAACATGTGGCATTAGGTAGGTACCTTTTATATCATGCTAACAATCAATTTTCACATAAAAAATATAAATCCATGCCTACACATTTTTTTTTTTTTTTTGTGTAAAGTGTACGCTATCTTAGGTAGATAGATACACTTTAGACTATTACAATCTAGCTTATAGGCTAATAAGTAATTTTATGCTGACTTAAACTTCTATATAATACTTATTCTAAGAAAAGAATCCATTGATTAATCTTAGAGTCTGATAAATTAATACACTTTGTTCTTGTGTTCTTAAACAGTAAGCACTAAAGACACTTATTATTCTCACTAGGCACTACACTAACTCAAAGGGCTTAGTTCTTTTGAGTCTTCTTTTTAAGTCCGTCCAATCGAGGAGTTGAATTGCCTCCGGATTGTCATGGTGGAGCAGTCTCTTTTCATGAGCTTCTGCGAAACGTTGGATAATTTTGTCAACCGGCTGTACTTGAAGGTCCCGGTGAAGGTCATCATTTCGAACGTACCAAGGTGCATCAACTATGCCCCTTAGCACTTTATTTTGGAAACGCTGTATGATATTTCTGTTGCTCTGTTTAGTGCAGCCCCACAGCTGTACACCATATGTCCATACCGGCATCAGGACTTGTTTGTAAAGTAAAAGTTTGTTTGGTATTGACAAACTTGATTTCTTTCCAAGCAGCCAATACATATCGTTATAGCGTATGTTGAGTTCTTCTCGTTTTTTCTTAATATGTGCCTTCCACCGCAACTTTGCATCAAGTGTCATACCTAGATATTTTGCTGTATTTGCAAACGGAATGATCTTGTTGTTGATATAAACTGGGTAGTAGTCAGCTGATTTGTTAGTAAAGTCAATGTGAGTCGATTTTGTTTCATTGAGCTTGATGCGCCACTTTTTGGTCCATTCAAAGACTTTTGTCACTGCGATTTGCACATTTTGCACGGCTTCCTCGCGAGTATTTCCAGTTGACATTATGGCGGTGTCATCGGCGAAAGTTGCAATGAGACTGTTTTCTGATTCTGGAATGTCACAGGTGTATAATAGGTACAAAACCGGCCCTAACACGCTACCTTGTGGTATTCCAGCTTTTATTTCCTTAAGTTCTGAGAAAGCATTTTCTTGCCTTACTCTAAACATTCTGTTAGAGATATAAGACTTTAAAATAGCTACAAATGGGGAAGGCAGCATCGAACTCAGTTTATGTATTAGTCCTTTATGCCATACTTTATCAAAAGCTTGCGCGACATCTAGGAACACCGAGGAGCACACTTTTTTTTCTTCTAATGCATTTTCAATAAGTTTCGTGATCCTATGTACTTGATCTATAGTGGAATGTCTCTCCCTAAAACCAAACTGGTGATTAGGTATTAGAGCTTTTTGGTCAAGTATAGGTTTCATTCTTTTTAATAGAAGTTTTTCGAACAATTTAGAAATTATAGGTAGCAAAGATATCGGCCTATAAGATGTTGGTTCGTGTGGCGGTTTTCCTGGCTTTGCTATCATTATGACTTCAGCTACTTTCCAAACGGCTGGAATATATTTCAATCTTATTACTGCATTAAATAGGTTCGTTAATTTCACCAATGCTTTTCGTGGGAGATGTTGTAGTACCTGACCTGTAATAAGGTCGTAGCCTGGCGCTTTTTTCACGTTCATGCTTTTTCTAATTTCGAATGCAACTTCTTTTGGGGTTACCAATTTTATTTCCGACAAATCTTGTTGGCGTTCGTGGTACGGCAAGTCCTCTGATGATCCTTCATTTGGTTGAAATATTGATTCTAAATGTCGCGCAAATCTTTTTGCCTTTTGTTCATTGCTTACAGCCCATTTGCCGTTAGTTTCCCTTATGGGGGGAATGGGTGTAATAGGTGCTTTGCATTTCCTCAACGCCTTCCAGAGTGAATAATTGCTGGTGCGGTCACTAGACAAGTGTTCCAGTGAAGTGGCAATTGAGTCTTCTTTATAGGCTTTAATAGTTTTAGTTAGCGTTTTTGTCAAGCTATTTAGTATATTTTTATCGGAGGGTGATCTTGTGTGATGCCATTTCTTTCTCTGTCGCCGTTTTTCGGCGATTAGTTCAATGATTTCTTTAGGATATATATTACCTTTACTCCTTGTCATTAAAGCAGGTGTATTTTCCCATGCCGCCTGCTGAATATCCGAAGTAAAGTTGTTAACCTCAAAGTCCAATTGAACTTCATTTCGGAGGGGCACATTGAGTTTGATTTTGGATTCTAAGTCAACCTGAAAACTTGACCAGTCTGTTTTTGAATTGACTAATGATTGATAAGTTTCTCTGAATATAATATTTTCACCAAGTTGTAGAGTTATCGGGGAGTGGTCAGAATTCATATCAAAACCTTCTTCAATGGTCAAATAGTTTGACGATATATTTTTAAAAATAAAAAAATCTATCAAATCTGGCAATCTATCTGGATCCGTTGGCCAGTAAGTCGGTTTCCCAGTTGATATTACGTCGCATTTGATTTCGTTCATGGCACTTCGTAGTTCTCTTCCCTTTGTTGAAGTTAATCTGGAACCCCAGTACGTGTTCTTGGCATTAAAGTCACCCCCAAGAATGAATCTATTGCCGAGTTTTTGCAAAAAGTTAACGTATTGCTCTTTTTTGATCTTATATCTCGGAGGACAATATATTGCTGCCACTGTTAGCGGATAACGTTTCGTTTCAACGCATACCGATACTGCTTGGATGTCACATTCTTCATGTATCATGGATTGATAGTGAGAAATACTTTCTTTTATTATAACGGAGCTACCTCCCCTAGCATTATTGTATGGATGTAAAGCATGATATACTCTATATCCATTTAGCATAATGTAGGACTCGTTAGTGCAATGGGACTCGGATATCAAACAGACGTCGATATTTTCGTTATCTAGGACTACTTGTAACTCATGTTGATGTTTCTGTAGACCATTAGCATTCCAAGTCATAATTTTCAAGGTTTTATTCATGACTGTTGCTGAGATATAGCTCTTTTAGTGCTATTTTCAATTGTTTTTAAACGTTCATCGAACGTGATCATAAGTTGTAGTACCTGATTTAATTTCACTTCAATGTTTACATTGTCTCGAGTTGCATTATTGCTATTACGTGCAATTTCTGCAAATGAAGCGTTTCTCGGCTTATTTTTGCTTGACGGGCAAGGTTGCGGCGGAGCCGTGACCTTAATAGGTTTTGTCGTGTTTACATCGATAGTTTGTCTCGGCAAATGATGAGGGTTCTTTGACATATTTTTATTTTTGAAATTCTGCAATTCCTTGGCTACTATACATCCCCTATAGTTAGCGGGATGAGGTTCACCACAGTGGACACATTTCGGTTTGTCAGTGGCGGGCTTTTGGCAATCCGTTGTTAGGTGCTTGCCAGTACATTTAACGCATCTCGGCTCTTTAGAGCAGTATTTTTGCGTGTGGCCATAGGCTTGGCACTTTTTGCATTGGGGTATTAGTTTTGGAGTTTTAAGGGGGTGGATTTCCACCTTACATCCTAAAATATAGTTAATTTTGTAGATATTTTGGATATCTTCTTGATTATTGAAGCTGAGCATAAATAAATTTAGAGGCTCCTTGTTCCTCCAACTGAGTTTATTTACTGCAGCCTCAATTTTGTACCCCTTGGATTGTAGATCTTCTACAATTCTTTTGGGTTCGCACGTATGATGCAGTTTTTTCGCAACTACACGTATGGGTCTATCTTGTTTGTTTTCGTAAGAATGCCACGAACAATTATTGGTAGACAGATGTTTAGTTATTAACCTATAGGCTTCCTCGTTGGTGACATTCACCTTAACAGTGTCCCCGCTTAACATTTTGACAGTAAAAAGGTTACCTGACAAACCTTCTACCAAAAAGTCGTAAAATTTTTGGTAGTCTCTGACGCCATCTACCATTATTGGTGGTGGCAACAATGACCTTTTAGGTTTTGGTTGTCTTGCATCCTCACAGTCGGATGCTGACTTGGATAGGGGGGAGGGTGTTGTGTTGAGTTTCCTTTTTTTCCTGTTCTTAACACGAACCCACTCTGTTTCTTTGGCTAATTCCTCCTCATCTGTGCAATATTCCACACATTTTGAGGAAGAATTTTCGGTTACCTGTTTGGTGGTAGGTTGAGAAGTTTGTTGTTGTTTCAAGAGTTCCTCAAATTGTGCCTTTAGACACTGGAGTTGCTCTTGCAGGACTTTAACTTGTTGTTGCAGTTCTTCATTGGCTGCTTTCTCGTTGCGGTAATACGTATACAACATATGTTCATTCTCTGTTTTTAACTTAATACTAGGCGGAGTTGAAGCCATTTCGAACACGACACTTTGATCACTTTGTTAGTAGCGTCACACGCGGAAGTAGGTCATGATGACGCGCACTGCCGTCAGTGGGCACTGGTAGCGGCGCGGGCGGCGCTAACTGTGCACTTTTATCACGTACGAACGAGCACGAGAGTGTTGCGTTCAACACGTCTGCTTTGGTTGGAGTCACGGACAGCTCATGCCTACACATATATCATAATATGTATGGTATATATATATATATATATATATATACACACCCACACAACACGCATATACATACCATTATAAAGATAAATAAGCGCATGTGAAAGTGTGTGTGTGTGTGTGTGTGTGCGCGTGTGTGTGCGTGCGCGTGTGTGTGACTGTGTGTGTGTGTGTGTGTGTGTGTGTGTGTGTGTGTGTGTGTGTGTGCATGCGTGTGGGGATGGGAGAAGTAGGTGTAATTAGGTAGTTTATACGACTACATTAAGCAAACTCTCTGTATCCTCATAGCTCAACGATTTGAGCCAGTCAGAGAGAGTTTTCTTACACTTGAATCTTGTAAGAGGACAAATGGTAAGAATCTTGTTGATTTTATTATATAAGTAAACGCTCAGAAAACCAAAAAATTTTCTTGAGTAACTTGTGTTCCAGTGTTGCACAGGGTAACAAACTCTATGTTTTAGCCGCTTATTTTTGTTGTTTTCAGGATCGTATATAACTGAAGAGTGCTGTCTGATAACTAAGAGTAAAATGAATAACTGTCTAACTGTTAGAACATTCCACAGTTTATATAATTCCTCGGTCGGAAATCTGTAGGGCAAGGACATACCAACCTTTAAAACCGCTCTTTGAGCTCGTTCTGCTTCCAATAAGTAATCCTTGCATGCTCCTCCCCATACAGTAATACAATAGCCCAGAATGGACTGACACAGTGCCATATAGACCATTCTGACTACTGATCTGTCAGCAACATGACGCAGTTGTTTGAAGATGAAAATAAGCTTACGCGTTCTAGATGCCAGTAGGTCCAAGTGAAGCTTGAAATTTAGTGATGAATCTATTAGGACTCCAAGATACTTGACACTAAGTGCTCCTTCCAAAGGCGTACAAGAACAAGGGGCACGCGCTAAACAAGTATGGGCTATAATAGGCTGGTTGACATGTGTCTCTAGTGGAGAACCTCTCATGGAAAAAGGCACGTATTTAGTTTTTTCAACGTTGAGTGTTAGTCCATTTCTCCTAAGCCAGGAAGACACCGTGTTAAAACCAACCTGAGCAGCGTCATAAACCCCTTCCCAACCATCACTATCAAAAATTAGGGCAGTGTCATCAGCGAAAGTAACGATTTTACCGTTTAATAATTTTAAATTACACAGGTCGTTTATAAACGCAAGGAACAACGTAGGGCCCAGCACACTTCCCTGTGGGACACCATGGGACAGTGGCAAGTCATCACTAACGACATCTCCAACTCTCACTCTCTGTTTTCTGCCAGTCAAATAGCTTTTGAACAATTTGAGCTGGATGTTTCAAATTCCCAACCTCTCCAACTTGTCAATCAGCAATGCAGAAGGCACTGTATCAAAAGCTTTTTTTATATCTAGAAATATTGCTATCACTTTTTTTTTAGAGTCAAGTTTGGAGACTGTGGTCTACCAGTTCATGGACTGCATCTGAAGTTGATGAGCCCACCCTAAAGCCAAATTGGGAGCTAGGTAAGAGATTTTTAGTTTCTAAATATTTTACTAAGCGATTATTTAATAGTTTTTCAGCAATTTTAGAAAGAGTAGAAACAATAGATATTGGTCTGTAATTGTTTACGTTTTCCCTGTCACCACTCTTGTGAACAGGTATTACTTCAGCAAGTTTAAACTGATCGGGAAAAACGCCTGTAGTGAACATTAAGTTAAATATATATGTTAGAGGTGAAATTAATCCATGATGATAACGTTTAAGAAAGACTCCGGAAATATTATCACGTCCAAAGGCTTTGTCTTTTTTTAAATTTAAGATAATGTTCCGTACCCCAGACTCGTCAGTGGGTATCAAGGCAAAAGAAAATGGGTATGAATTTTGATGTAATGGATTGATCAAGGAGTTCGGATCGTTCTGATTATGAGAATTCAAAACACTTGCAGCAAGATTCTGACCGATAGATGCAAAGAAATGATTTACGCTATTTATAGAGTTGGTAGGATTGGTCTTGGAAACAAGCTCAGTTGCAGGATTACTTGATTTGTTAGAATAGGTTACTTGTTTTATGGTATCCCAAAGCTTTTTGTTATTTTTAGCTAGAACAGCTTCATTTATTATATTATTTTCATAGTCGCCTTTTAACTTTTTCAGGAGCTCGTTACAATAATTTCTATATCTTACATATATCACTTTATTTATGTCACTAGTTATATCCTTTTTATATTTCTTATGGAGTTTGTCACGGTTCCTCATACACTTTAATAACCCAACCGTTATCCAGGGCTTTTTTATCCTCCTTCGACAAGGAACCTTGGAAGTTACAGTATTGACTTGAATTTTAGAGTTAAAAATAAAAGTTAGACGAGAAGTTGCTATATTAACATTTGTAGTTTCGTATATTGAATTACAATTAACATTTTGCATATCAATATCCAGAGTTGAATAATTTGTCTTTTTAATAATTTTAGGTTCATAGGATAGACAAGTGCGCTCCAAAAACAGTATTGTGGCATTATGATCCGTAATTGTGGTACTCACAACATAGGAGAAGACTGGTTGCTTAGTTTTAAGTACAAAGTGATCCAAACATGTTTTAAAATGCGTAGGTATTTGATAAGCCGGTAGCATACTATGGTAGGCTAATAGGTTTAAATAGGTTGATGCATTTGTTTCTTTAGTATCAGGCATAATATTTATATTTATGTCTCCAGAAATAATGATGTTTGGATACCTCAAATTCCGTAAAACGGTGTCGAGTGAGGACAAAAAAGGTTCTATATCATAGGCGGGAGGTCTGTAGACTGCAATTATACATGTATATCGATCTACTTCTATTTGTAGGCAGTTTGCATTTTGTACCTCGGGCTCAATTATATTTACATGTATGTTATTCTTATAATATACCACGACACCTTCATTTTGGGTTAAATTAATGTTATTTTTAGCAAAGTTATAACCATCTATAGTAGGGATATGATGAGTGTGTGGTAACCAACATTCAGTCAGAATAATAAAGTCCCAATCAGTTTCTGACCTCTCAATCAGAGTTAAGAAGCGAGATATGTTGCAAGACACACTTCGAATATTCTGATGAATTATTTTTAAGGTAGACTTTGGAGACTTCACTAGTCTAGGACACTCTTCTATGTCACAAATGGAAGATTTTGCAACTGTAAATTGATCAAGGTTATCATTTAAAACATTTGAATTATCGAATTTTACGGAAACAGAATGAATTGTTGAGATAGGAGGTGAGTAGGGAGGTGCGTGAAAAAATGGTGACTAAGTATAAGGATGGTGCTGTGGGGTTATAGGTCTCCACAATATGATGATTGTATATATTCAGATAGTGTAATCGTATTATGCTTATGTTGCAGCATTGTATATAGTTTTTGTTCAAAATCCAGTTGAAATTAAAACAGTGTACTCTAGTTAGGTTTGTACGGTATGAGCATAAATAAAGGATGTAACAATATTTAAGATATATTTTTATATGGCTTACTTGGGTATAAATTAAGTAGTAGTAATATAATGTAACATAATGAGGTAGTTTATAAGATACATAACATTTTTTTATATTGAGTAATTTTGTAATAACTGTGTAGTAGTATCGTAGGTCATGCATATGTGTGTGAGAATGTGTGTGTAAATAGAGATAATGTGTATATACATGCCAGAACAGTTTTTGTAACGTTATCAATAGTGGCATAGAAACGTATAGACAGGTTTTCAATGTGATAAAGTGCCGGCAGGAAAGACCCACGGCACAGAACATAACAAATAAGAAAAACAAAAAATAAGGTAAATGCAGGTATTACCGACCCTGTTAAGACAATTTTAAAATTAATGATAGTTATTAAGAATGGTGATTGAGTTCACACCCAATGTTTTGATTTTATATGAAACTTTAGTTTGTGTAGTTTATGTTTAAAGCCCTAAATTGCCCTTAAACACAATACTAATAAAATAAAAAAATAATTAAGTGATCAAGTCCATTGTTTGTATTACCGACCCATACGAAAGGCTATGAAGCTATTTACCGATTTTTATGAACCTATTACCGACTGTTAAAAACAAGAAGAATGTATAGGCAGGTATTTTGTTTAATTAAGAAGAAACACATTATGGTGTTTTTGCAGAAAATCATGTAGGTTTGCTCTAAGTCCTTTCATACTACCTTTCATACACTTTCATATTATACTCCATAGGAAAAGTCACTTAGATACTCTGGTCCATGCTATTTGACTAAGACATTATGTTGTAAAAGAGCTTTTATGGTTTTTTTATCTTCAAAATATTGTTTGGATAATAAGCTAATATTTCATTAAACTAGTGTTATGTTACATAAACGACCAGGATTTGTATAGAATCGGCAATAGCTTCCCGTACTTGCTATCACCGACTCATATAGATCGGTAATAGGCGATATAATACATAATTACGAAATTGTATGGCCGACTCATAAAAAGTAGATTATATGTATTTATTTGATTTTTGTAGCCATAGCAGAGATTTTAAATAAATAGTATTGCAAATAATATTAATTAATACAAACATTGTAATGCAATAAAAAGTAATTTTATAATGCTCCTTTATAATGACAATGAATGATTAAAGTTGTATTTCGTAGTAAACAAAAAACGATTAAATAAGAAAACTAGACCAAATAGTATAGATCGGTAATTGTGTGTTACAAAGGCTGACTGTATTAGATTAAGATGTCATATTAAAATAATTGCTTTATTGTCACATATCGACGAGAAAGAGGTAAAACAAAATTTAATATGCATCGCAATCACCGGCCCATGAGTCGGCAATAGCTGCTACTATTAAAATAATTGAAGGTATTACCGCTTTAATTAAATGTGAAGTTTTATAGTATTTAATTAATCAACCTTTATGAAATACTGTAAGAAATTAAAACCTCACATCTAAATGAACACATTCAATAATACGGAACAATCATAGGTTTCATACAATTCTTTAAAAACTGTTAAACGAAGATTTGGTGTGCTTATCTGTAAGATTAAGGATTTGTACCACACGATCGGCAAGTTTACTATCGTCATAGAAACAAACGAATTTCGTCTCTTTCCCGGAATGCCACGCACACTAACGTAAGTATTTGCCACACTGAATGAACAAATGTGCGTATTTCGTCAAATGTCTCTAGCATAAACTGTTCCAGTAACGTAAAAATTGCAGGTTAATGAAATGGATCGGTAATACCTGCGAATTTTCGATGGGTCGCTAATAGCTGCATTTACCTTAAGTAAAAAAATACAACAAAAGTCATTCACGCATTACTTTCTGAAGATCCTGTTCGTTGTCAATTCGCAGAGCAGGAGTATCCTGCGATTTCCTGATGTATACTTTCCCGTATGAAGTCCAAGTACTGTGTAAGTTATTGTCTTTAGTTAACTGTCTGGCCATGTAGGCCAGTCTTCTTCCCATACTTGTGAGTGATTCGTCGATGTAAATAGGCCGAATTGGGGAAGGTAATTGTAGGTGAGAGGTATTTATCTTGTTTTCTTTGTGAGTTTTATTGTACTTCCTGCACTGTCTTAGAAAATCATCTTTTATTAAAGTAGTCTGGAAATTAACTAGAATATGATTGTTTGTCTCCTTCATGGTTTTAAGGCGAAAGACATCATAAATCTCACAGTCAGATAAGGGTTGTTCGATCAGGTCAGCCACCTTTTTGACGACAGTACGTAAGAAGGTTTTATTTTCCAAGGGTTGCTTAGGGATGTTCCTTATTTCAATAGTTGAGGCTCGCGTATTGCGTTCTAACTGTTCCAATTTACTCTCCAGGGACTCGATCTTTTGTTCATAACCTTTATTTTTTTGTTCGAGATGAACCATCTTTTCCAAAATCTCATCGTACCTAGTCGACAAAAAATCCATGCTATTTAGTAATTCGGTGTTTTGTTCCTTTATAGTTTTTACGGAGGTCACAAGTTCATCAAATCTTGCCGCTTGCTGATGTACAAATTTTTTTTTTTTTTTTTTGACAACGATAATTGTTACATTATTCGAAGAATTTGTATTCGGTGTTAGCAACTGCTGCTGAACTAGGCTTTAGACCTGTATTTCAGCTAACAGCGCCTCCACCCTAACATCAGATCCCTACAAGTTACATTAACAATATTATGAAAAATCAATTTTGCCATAAAAAAAGGATGGACTATTACCTAATCATTAATAATTTAACATTAACAATATAAAAGTAAGAGCCAAATTAATATGTACAATGCAATAATAATATATAAAATTATAAGATAAATTACTTAATCGGTATGTAAAATCATTGTATAAAAAAGGAAAAAAAAAATATGACAATTCTAAATAAAATGAGGGGATAGAAATTAATAAATATGTAAAATCACGGAATAGCAATTTATAAATTAAAGATAGTAAATGTATAAACTCAATAGATAATAACGATTAAATTGTCAGTATTTATAAGTTCAATTAATAAATTACCAGAATAATAAAACCTATTATAAATCATGCAAACTCTCATCGATATTAAAATTAAAATCAATAAATAAGAATTCAAAACATTCATAAGATAATACATGCTATTTTTTTCTGTGGGTAGTACAAGTAGTCATAGTATAAGTTAATAATATTATGGAATTGTGTGGGCGTGTAGAATGTGTATGTGCATGTATGGAATTTGGGTGAGTGTGTGCTGCGTGTATGTGATATGTTTGAGAATGTATGTGTTTGTGTGTATGGGTGTAGTAAACGTAAGATTGAGGATTATTGTTTCAAAGTTGATATAGATTTTATTAAAGAATAGATGAAATCATTAACATGTCATTCAACTACTGTAATAATAAGTTCTGTTTCGTCAAAAGATAACTGTCCTAGGTATTTTGATAAACTTTTTTTAACTAAGTTTTTATTCAGAGGGTAGATTCTAATAATTTTATTAATTTTGTTGTACGTGTAGGGGCCTAAAAATGAAAAGAACCTGCGTATAAAAGAAGTTCTGGATTTAACAGTTCGTCTACACACCGCATAATCCCTCCGCTTGGACATCGGTGCACGAGCATAATTAAGCAACATGTGCTGCCTCAAAATTACTCTAAACAAAAAGAGCTGCCGCACAGTCAGTACCTCACAGTGCTCATAAAGACTTTTGGTCGGGTAACGATAGGGTTTAAATGTGCACAACTTATGAACATTTCGCTGGGCGACCTCAAGTTGAATGAGGGTCGACTTCGGTGCCCCTCCCCAAGAGGTTATGCAGTATGATATCACTGATTGACAAAGTGCATAGTAGACTTCTTTCAGAGTTTTGGGTGGAAGTACATAGCGCAAATTTTTAAAAATGAATGTGAGTTTACGTATTCTTTTGCTTAGTAATTGTATGTGGGGCCTAAAATTAAGGTTTTCATCAATAGTGACTCCCAGGTACTTGATGATGGAGGTACGTTCCAGCGATTTGCATTTTGGCGTACATGATGAGTGCTGACAATCATGTATAGTAATGTCGCAATAACTCTGAGAAGAGCCTCGGATAGAAAAGGCCATATATTTAGTCTTCTCAGCATTCAGTGTAAGCAAGTTATCCCGAAGCCAGCTTCCCACAGCGTTAAGGCCATGTTGGGCCAAATAATAGGTTTCTTCCCAGGTGTTTGATGAAAAGATAAGGGCAGTATCATCAGCATACGAAATTATATTGCCCCTAGTAATATTGAATGAATCAAACATATCCTTCATATGATCTAGAATGGAGGTTTGCTCAGAACTCAAATCATCTGTGTATTTCCGCTTCAATCTACGCGATACGTTCTGATCAAATTGCCCAGACTGAGACCTTGTGGTGAAACGTACAGTTGGGAATCAGAACCATAACTTAACGTCGGAGTATTACCCAAGGTCGGGGCATTCAACGATTTTGGTGGAGTGCGCTTTACCGACATTTTTCTAACTCAAGTACGTTTGTTGAATTAATGAGTAATAAAATATTTAAGTTAATGGAACTGTTATCAATGCACCGTACGGTGGGCAACGATGTTACGTAGTAAAACTGAGAGATGATTATAATTATGTCTCACTCTGTCCTAGTCAGGAAGCACTGTCTGCAGGCGGGGCAATTAGATGTGCATGCGCAGGGGGCGTAGCCGGCAGCACTAACGAGAAAGCCTGTTATCTCGCGCTGTTAGTTGTCCTGCTTATACAAATCACGTCACACTTGAATGTCCTTTATGTTCGCCTGGTACTTGGATCAATTTATTTATTAATTTAAACTATAATTTTATTTTAATTTACGAACAGCGGTTACTTTATACACGACCGTACACCACGGTGTCCAGAGGGGAGAGACAAGTAAGCTCGGATTAACCTTCTTGTATTACGGATATCATTATGTTCTGTGGTGTTGGATTTCAATCCCATGACCTCGTTATTTCAGTTTTCTTTTAACTATAATGTGTTCAGTGTTGGTGAACACATTATAGTTAAAAGGAAACTGAACTAGTATTGACAGTTAGACATAAGTCAAGCATGCTGAATAAGTACAAGGGTCTCAACTCATCTTATCGTTATCTTCCAGTCGGTGTCGAGACCGATACCGAGAGATAATTATTCAAGAATTTGAAAAAGCGCCTGGTAGAGTCAACTGGTGACGCAAGGGCTGGCAGTTTTCTCGCTCAGCTAATATTATTATGTACTGCACTTCAAAGGGGGAATGCTGCTAGTCTTTTGGGTACAATGCCACGGGGACTTTATTTAGGTTTAGTTTAATTGTTTTTCACTGTGTGTGTTTTACGTTTTATGGAATAAATAAATAAAAGGTTTGTATAACATTAAATATTTGCCTACCAAGCTGAACTGTAGAATAGTCGCGTTAGCAAGTAAATAAAAATATCCTTTTCAGATAACTAATCTATAAATTGATGAATTGGTTGATTTTGTTCAACAATAGCTTTTTATGTAATTTCTCACGAGAATTTGTGCAATAAATTCATTCTCTACTAGAATGTAATCAAATGTCTATAGGTGTATTTCAAGCTGCTAATGGACTGAATTTCCGATACGTGATCAATTATAAAACACTCAGGGAACACTGGCAAGTGGCATTGTTCGGTTTCAGTTTAGCTCGCTTACAAATACCTACCTACAAAGTTGATTCATGACGTACAGTTTGTATACTGGTAGAAAACGGAATAAAATTATGATTAAATATGGCCATTTTTAGATTCGGTATCAGTTTGAATACTGACCTAGTCGAGATCGCACCTAACTATATTTACATGTAGTAGGTATAATGTGATTATGATATTCGTTTATAAAAAAAATCAGTATCAGTCAAACATGTCAACCTCAGTTATTTATTGTCTTGCCCTATATATTGTCACACACATGCAAACGAATGAAGAGAACGAGTGACTGAATTGTGGTGTAGCCAAGTGCTACGAGGTTCTACACCGTGCGTAGGCCTCGTAGCCTATCTACGTACCGTAATTGAAAATAGTCAGAATTATTATAAATCACTAGCTGACCCGCGCAACTTCGTTTGCGTTATAAATGACGAACCGCTAGATCGATTTTGTGCAAACTTCACATAACCCATCTACTAAATAGTCCGAATAAAGCCTAAAAATTTGGTTTGGATAGGTTAGCCTGTTCTTGAGTTATAAAATTACAACGAAAAGTGGCATTGATTTTTATATATATAAATTAATCACACGTAAAGACTGTAGGACACAAATATAATCAATAAATCTTTTCAAGGTGGCAAAGAGTTTTAACCTGAGTGTTAAGATAAAGCTCGTTGAAATGTAATAGAGTAATAATTTATCAGGCATCATAAAGTAGCAGCTGATTTAAAAAAAACATTTTGTTCACTTGAATGATAACAACCTCCTAATGAGCAAATTGGGCCTTGGGCAAATTGAGACTTCTCTTACAGTCTGTTAGACTATTTACTATAGTTTTCACATTTGCGGCCCTATGATGTTCCTCTTTACGCTTCGTTTGAAGAAGCCGTAGTGGTAAGAGGAGAGACATCACGAGTGCTCGCAGTGTTACCAAGATTTCTATATATCTATCATCACTGTTTAAAAAAGAAAAAATTGGTTCGTGCAAAAAATTATTAGTTTGTGCCGCAATTCAAATTTTATCGATACTCGATGCGTTTGGCAGAGTCGGTTAAAATATATTTTTTTTAAATACATAAATAAATATATGTGGACGCAAAACATCATCTAACCCAATTATTTACCTAATTTATAAGCTTCTACTATGTGATCTGGATGACTGATAGACATACTAATATATTTGTAATTATGTACATATTATAGATATAAAACACACAAACTTCGAAACAAACATTTGTGAATCACACAAATAATTATACCGACCCAGAAATCAAAGCCAGAACCTCCTCGTGGCAGGCGTTTACACTACCGATTGCGCCACAGAGGCAGTCTTTATTATGATATGCCGTTGACTCGCTTCGCCCATTTCATATTGTTTGAGAATCCAGCAAAGCAAGCAAGTCCTTTTACAGGCTTCCTTGAACAGCAACTAACCCTTAATTGTGGAGTAGCCCTTGCAGTACAGTTTACTTTGTTTACAGAAATAACATATTTGTAGGTAACCACAAGTTTGAATGGAAATGGCATTAGTGTTTGGCATTGCTTAGCTAAATAGCTCCCGTTTATATTGCCACTTACTTACTTTTGTGTAATTAAATTCGATTTGAAATTTGGTACAAGTATTTAATAAACTAAGGTAATAATTAGTACGCTATAAGTAAAACATACTTTGCAATTTAATGAATTTCAATTTTTGGACAAGAATTACAGCATAAATGATGGGTTTGCTAATCTAATCAGTAATATTACAATGTGTGAATGTACCAGATTTAATGTTTAACCCCAATACACTCAACATCTTATACCAAATTTATTTGTTACACTAGTGACAGGAAAAGCCTTTACGCCCGTTCGACTGTTTGGTACTCTTGTGATCGTCTAGATAAAGTGAATATAATAATAATACCTTAGTTATCTTTTTTGTTTCACGTGAATTATTGTAAAAACAATTCAGTTCACGCCTTCGGCATGGACTACATTGTTTTACAATAGACTGAATCTTTAAGCTCTTTTATGTTTAAGCAGATCAAGCAAACAGGGCAGTTTTACACGCTCCCAGGAGCCTAATTAACCGCTCCTGTCATAGACCTTATTGTGACATAAACGAAATTGCGAGAGTCAGCTAGTTTGGAATAAAGTTTAATGATATGGTTGCATATAAAATAGAATGCGTTATTTCAGACTATGCTGAAGTAAAGCACAGGCTTCTTTTATCCCCGGAACAAGGTCACATGGAATGCGGGGACACGAACAAAACTAATACGTAGTTGCCAGATGCATCTAGTTAGTATATAATTCATAGTTTATGTTACTCAGCTCGTAATCACAATGTTGATGTTTGAACTTTACCGCATATCTAATTAATTATCTGCCACCAACACTCGCTTTGAAAACAGGTACCAACATTAGAAACATTCTATTCGGCTTACTGTTATATAATTTGTTTTAAACAGGAACATGGAGTACCTTTGACTGAGAGGCGGTTGTAGAGTAATTATCCTGATTGCTGTGGTTATTTACATTTGATACATACATACATACATACAAACATACATATCACGACTTAATCCCCGAAGGGGTAGGCAGAGGCATATTATATGCCCACATTTCACCTTTTTAGAATTAGTCCCACGTAATAAGTGGTGAGCCGTATTGCCGTGTTGAAATGTACAAGCGCAGGTTGCGATTGCCCGCTGTTGAAATTTTCAAGCCGCCTCTAAGGCCTTCAACGTGGCTTAACGACTGCCATTTTACTGGCAACCGGGACAAACGCCAACGGCTTAACGTGCCTTCCGAAGCACGAAAACGCGTTTATCAGTTATTATTCCTAATTAAGATCTACTCTTATCTTGTATTTATTTAGGATCATTATCGATAAAAAAGAATAACTTAAACTTGTTTGAATAACAACTGCCATATTGTTTTAAAAATAGTGTTATTGACATTTTAGGTTCACAAAACAAATCGGTTTGATATTTGCAAAATGGTGGACGATGCACTATCGATCAACTACGAAACGCTAAAGTGACGTTGACAGTTCGTTGACAGTGACAAGTCAGACATGTAGACATCAAGATGTATCAGCGTTTTACAGTAACGTTTAGTTTATTCACCGAATTCAAAAAAAGGAGTAGGTTCTCAATTCGACGGTATTTTTTTTATTTTTTAACGAGAACAGTTTTGATTTTACAGTTTGTATCTACATGTCATCCGGAGAAACTTCTATTTATACAAATATTATATAGAGGAATGATTCGATATTTTGTTGAGAACTCTTTTACCAACACCAAGCATCAATCAATTAAAGCGGAGCAGTCATGTAAATAATTTACATGTAGATTGGGAGGAATTTCCCGACACCAGGATACGTTTTGACTCTTCTTCGGTTCCAGAAAAGTTTATCTATAAAATAAGTATCTTGAATTATATTAATCATTCAAGATATTTTATAGATAACATTTTAAACCAAATTTAGGTTAAAATTACTTGTTTATCTATTTAAAGTGAAAAAGACAACTTGGTTTGGTTTGGACTACGTAAGCTTCTTCCAATTTACAGTCTTCTTTCTTTGAATATTTTTTTGTGCCAATTCGGCGAAGGCCTTCGTTCAACAATGATTTTTAATTGAAGGCGAAATTATTTGCTTATTATTTTTGCTTTTATATATTTGCTTTTTTTTCTTATTATTTGCTTATTGTCTTATTATTTGCTTATTGTCTTATTATTTGCTTATTGTCTTATTATTTGCTTATTGTCTTATTATTTGCTTATTGTCTTATTATTTGCTTATTGTCTTATTATTTGCTTCGCGCTCGCCTTGGCTTGGGGGCACTGCCGTGCCCCCAAGCCAAGGCGTGCGCGAAGCAAACACTGCCGTACCATCCTTTACTAGAACCATTTCGCTGCATTATCAGGCCCCTATTTGAGAACCTCTGTATAAGACCAGAACGCAGAAACTTTCGTCATCCAGTAAGCTGTAATCAAATACATAAAATCAAAAATTTCAAGTCTGTAGGTCATTGAGTTCCGGAGTTAAGCGAAAGCAAAGTTTCGCATTTATGACACTCATTCACTCATGATCATCAAAATAGAACTAGTACTTCCCATAAACTCAGAGAGCTGAAATTTGGTACAGAGTTAGTGTTTAATGACCACATAAAGGGATAACTATAAAAAGTAGGATAATCGAAGATCTGGAGTACCTGGTGACCCTGATACCATGTCTGCCATATCTCTAATGTATATTTGTGTATAAAATATAATCGTAAACTGAAACTCTAAAACATGAATTGAAGATATCACTCATAGAGAAAATCCTACTACTCGTAATATAAATGTATGTAGGCAGAGTATCAGCAAAGTAACTAAATGTATGAGTAAGTAGATTGTACTATGATTGAAATATCAATGACACAACTACCATTAATTACGTCGCACCACTCGCTGAATTTATTATAACCATCAAATGATCTATTCAATGTTATCTATTCAAACAGGCTCACAGTAGATCAGCCACTGATGTCATTGGGAGTGAATGACACACGCGATTGGTTACCGTGAATATTACGTTATTACTGTAATTTAAATGCATTGAATAGAAACGTGTATAAGAGCATAAATAAACAATTAAAAATTTCTTGTTCAATTAAAACAACTTGGTACAAATTTGCCAAATCATTTAATAGCTGATTTACATTACTGGTTATACAAAGAAGACGATCTTGAAACACTATATATTAGCTTGAGTCATCATTCCTGGCAAATGACTAAATCTATCACGAGCCCGTAAACAGTCATAATAACATGTGACGACAATGCCTTTCAACAAGGTTGTCGTCAGAAGCTCTATTGCGGGTGGTGAATTAACTCAGCCTTATTGAACCGGAGTCATAGACAGGATGACATAGTAGATGTCATTAATAATCTTAGGAACAATGATCAAAGTATTAGTGGTATTAGTTCTCTCTATCAATTACTATCAGGCGGTTTGAACGTAACAGACAATAATTTAAAGGAACGTACCAAATAATAATGGGTGACGTTAATGACAACTTAATCTCTTCTCATAAGTTACAGAAAATTATGTAGGTATCTACCTATATTCACGGAATAATATCGTAGGTACTTACGTTAGGCTTTCAGCATACTCATATTATCTTACATGTCATCATTTAAAACGACTCACCGGAATAGGAACAAGGGTTTTTTCAAAGCAAATCTACTGCGAATACATTCATTTTTCATAACGACGAATACGAATTTTTATCAGCTGCAACGCATGAAGGGAATCTGGGAAACATTTATTAATTTCCCACGAGACGACATTGGGTGAAGTGAATGGTGCGAAAAGTTTTTGTAACACAAAGAAATGCTTTTAGTGCGTATTACTAATGTGAATTATTAAAAACTAAAAATCTATAAACCATGACATTGTGTTTAAAAGTGAACAGTGTTCCATCGTTTTACTCTGTAGTACTATTATCTTATTTTTGATTTTACTATCATTGGTTTATAATAATGAAAACGCATTTAAACAAATTCTTTGCTACTGACAACATGATGCTTGTAATGAAGGAGTTACATATATTTGCATAATTTTCAGCCATTTCGTTGTTACAAACACAACACTCATAATATTATTTTTAATGAAAACTTCTTGTCTGCTGTTGAAATATTAACAGTCGTTTCAGGTTAATAGTTGAACCAAATTACAAGAGGAGAGTAAAGTGTGGAGTACCTACTTCTTTTGTTTTTACTAGTTCGTCAAAATGACACTTAGCCTGATGAGCTCTAAGTTACAGCATTCAACTTTCAAAATTCACTTACCCAAATCAATACGGGTGGAATGCTTGCTTTGTTCGAAATACATTGAGTGGGTAGCGGCAAGTAACAGTTCCAACTTCGACTAGTGCTGGTCAATAGGATGTTTTGCTTAAGTTAGTTTCAGATTACTTTGTAGAATCTCTGGTTTGGTGGTCAGATTGATTCGAAACTGCTGAATGTTGCGGTTTCAGTTTTAATGAAATTGTTTAAGTTCCACTAGATATTATGTAAATATTTCATCCGGATTGGTAACCTCTGAGTGACCATAGGACGGCTTGTAACGTTGTGCAACAACGTGTGCATAAATTAATAAAATTAGTTAATAAGTAATACATTTATTATTAAAAATTACAGAGAAACATAAATATTACATATCTATATTTACACTATTACTATCTAAACTAAACCTAAATAAGGCCCCCGTGGCATTGTGCCCAAAAGACTAGCAGCATTCCCCCTTTGAATAGCAATACCTATTCGTTGAGCGAGAAAACTGCCAGCCCTTGGGTCACCAGTTGACTCCACAAGGCGCTTTTTCAAATTCTTGAAAAATTTTTGCGCATTGGGACCCCATGGACCTAGGGTCT
This sequence comes from Miltochrista miniata, assembly GCA_933228765.1. Lineage (NCBI taxonomy): Eukaryota > Metazoa > Arthropoda > Insecta > Lepidoptera > Erebidae > Miltochrista > Miltochrista miniata. Next base: position 2,589,713 of record OW121749.1, on the reverse strand, counting down.
CGACACCGACTGGACAAAAACGATACGATGAGTCGAGACCCTTATATTTATTAATTTTAATATTTTCAGCCGCTTCCGCTGCGGCACTGGCTTTTAATTTTGTTTTAGGAAGATGGGACGGGGCTAGAGTGTCAACACAAGTTGCATCCCACACCAGGACCCGACCCATCTCCCACGGTATCAAAGTTATACCATCTGGTCTCTTGCCATCGTCCCTGAAAACGCCGTTTGGCTCTAAGAGCGCAGGCACATTGGCGGTGGCAAGAGCAATTAGTTAATTAAAAATGAAATTTTAGTGATAATAAATGAAAGCGCCATCTGCCGACAACTAGTCACATCAACACCAGCACTGACGTAACCAGAGTGAAGTAGTACGTAGGGACGCTACTTGCCGCCAGAGGCGCTGTCCGATGCTATAACTAAAAATTTTCCGCTACTATCGAGCTAGTAAATAACCATACTCGTAAACGTTATGAAAGCAAAATCTGCCGTTGTTTATTCAGAACACGAATCAAAGTTACTAGTTTAAAATTGTTTTTGGCAAGAATGTTTTCACTGCGTGATCTACGTTTGGAATGTTTTTTCTTACAGTTTTATTTCAGTGTATCAGAATTCAACGTAATTCGAAAAGTGAAAACAATTATAAATCTTTTATTATTTACGTGAAGTGCAACTTCGTAAAATATATGTTCTACCGTTTTACTAAAGTGAAAATTCAATAGGGATTGTCACCCAGAAGTGAGATTATCGGCTGTTGGTCTCGCTGTAAATTCACATATAGGAAATACAACAAAATAATACACAAATTGAGGCGGTTTGACGCCGTAAAAATAAAAATTGTGGTGGTGATATACTGTGACTACTTTTTACGATGAATATATGTTATACAACTCACTTACGAAATTTAATGTAAGCGTTTCAAATTAGAAGTTTTACTTTAGAACTTTAACAACTGTAATATTTCAAATTGAACCACAAAAACTTTTGCTGTAAATTTACTTAAACATTTTCCACCATAAAATAACTACTGAGGGTGTGAAAAATAAATTGGGGACCGTTAAAATTTGGAAAAATTACAATTCTATGTTGATAAAAAATTCAAATTTGGCCTTGTTCTTGTTTATGCCGAAATCTGTCTAAAATTAATAAAAACACACAAAATAAGCCGGAAAGAACAAGTTGGCAGCAGAGGTCAGGAGAGTCAAATTCCTGGGTAGTTATATTAATTTTGAGGGAAACTACCCCGCTAACGGGTACTCTTAAGACTATTTTGCACAACTTAAAATTTCTTATAACTATGACCTCCCGACTCCCGTCGGAAATCGCTCTCTCGCTACCCGAAACCACGATATGGGCGCCACTGAAAAGCTGAAGGCTTTCAGGAAAGGAGAGAGAAATAAAAAGTTAGAATTTAAAATATAAAACGATGGTTTATTATAAACTGAAAAACTCGGGGTTCGTGGTTCGTGATCGGGCAGCAAGAGGCTTTGCGACTTCCGATAGTCTTCGCAGGGTTCGACTTATCTTGGGTCTCCTGGATGGTGATGCAGTCCGCGAGGTAGCCGTGCCGTCCACAAATTCGGCTGGCACGGTGTTTTCAACCCGTAGGGTGGATGGTTGCTGTAGAACCCGAAGGGTGCGTCTTCACCTTCGTGGAACCCGAAGGGTGGATTTTCACAATCCGTAGGGTAGACTTCCGCAACCCGTAGGGTGGATGGTTCTCGTAGAACCCGAAGGGTGGACCCTGGAATGCTCCAGATAAGGGGTTAGCTGGAACCCTTTTTCCCGCCTTTTCCCTAAGACAGCCGATCCCTGCTAACCATTGCAGGAATCGGGAGTCTTACAATGTCTGCTTACAGCACTAATTTTACAGAGATGTTTTTTCACACCCCTGTTAACTACCCCCCTATAACAGGGTTGACCAACAGCCGTTAATTTTCACTGTTTAAAATTTAGATTACATTATACATAATTTAACTCACCCAATGATGGGGTACTTGACGTTTGCAGCTAAACGATTGTTCACTTAGGGAGAATTTCGCTCCCTATAAAATTATAATTAGTTTTCAATTACTTCAATTAATTTCTGATGCACAGACACCTTCGCGACAGTCTAATTTAAATTTGTGATATGGTTCTCTAAACTTCGCGCGCAGTCCTATTTATAGCATCGGACAGCGCCTCTGGCGGCAAGTAGCGTCTCTACGTACTACGTCACTCTGGTTACGTCAGTGCTGGTGTTGATGTGACTAGTTGTCGGCAGATGGCGCTTTCATTTATTATCACTAAAATTTCATTTTTAATTAACTAATTTTATTAATTTATGCACACGTTGTTGCACAACGTTACAGGCTGACTCTATTAATGCTGACGCTGATATTAAAATGGTTATTCGAGGGATAGTAGAATATTTGATGTATTTGACTTCTGAAACTTAAATATACTAATGTTAGCTGAAATTCAGCCGTTGGAGATTGATTGAGTAACAAACATCCAAACATCTTCGCACACTCTCACATTTATAATATTGGTTGGTATTTTTATAATATCGATATCGGTATATTGCAAAATACAGCGCTCCCCGACGGCTACGTGATGGCTCGTGACGTTGGATCTTAGGTGATTGGTTGCTCTACCGTCACTAAATTGTTTCCGCGTGGATATATGGGTAGTTCTCACGAAATCCCGAAATTCGGTTCTGACAATAAAATTAAAAATAGAATGATGATTTAGATTTTCTTTTATATGGATTTTGTAGTAGTCATAATATTAGATTATAGTTAAATAGTGGTCCCCAAATTAAGCAATTTTTTTAAGAGTTATAAGGCTGTTTAAAAATTATAAAGTGAAGGAATGACGACTTAGGTGAGGGAATGATTTTTATAAGCAATGACGAACATTTCAAAATAAAAATGCGTAGTAATTTTGTTAAATATTTTGTATTAAAATATAAAATATTTATTAATTAACATTATTAGGAACTATTGTTCAGAAAATCACATTTATTGCAGTTTGCAGCTGCCATGAATAATTAACAACTAAGTTTTAATTGTTATGGCACTTAATAATTATGGCAGTGCCTATGGAAAACCAACAAAAAAAATTACTTCCTTAAAAATTAACCGATTAACAAACTCTTTTTAACTTACTCAGTCTCAAAGTTAATAACAGTCTTTGACGCAAATGAAATAAATAAAAATCAACAAAATAATATTCATTTTCTTAAAACTATCCTAACTTGCAATCGACTTAAATTCTTTATTCTACCTATTCAGGTCTCGAAGATAAAAAACATCAGTCTCAAATTTATATAATATTAAGCTAATCGATCTCTGTTACAGAATAACACCCTCTTTTGATCAGTGTCGGGGGTTTGATCTTCTGCAGAACATCTTTCCATGCATACAACTGTTCATCCTTAATTGCTGGCCATTTCTAATACTTTGTTTTGTGATGATGATTGTCCTTGTGGCTTAGTCTTCTTGGTATGTGTTTGAACTTTAGTAGGCTTTGTTGTAATAGAAGGCTTTGAAAACGAGGAATATCCCAGATGATAATGTGTACCTTTTCCTACACAATCAAAACAAGAAAGCTTTCTGAATTCCAGCACATCACAAGTGAAAACAAATTGGCGAACTTTTTGAGTTCCACGGAATGCAGAGATGGTGTCCGACTGTTTAACTAAATGTTCTATCTCTGTGATATTAGCAGTGTTAACCTCAAATAGCATTATCGAAGGACATCTAGCTGACAAAATTTCTTTGAGCGTATTTAAATTCACAATATCTCGACCTTCAGCAACAGCTTTGTCGGCAGTTCTTTTTAAAGTACCACCTACACCATCTGGTGCACCTTTGCCATGTCCTGGTTCTGAATAATTCCATGAAAAAAATGTTGTGCCCGGAAACAAATCATTTATGTGGCGATATGGAACATGAATTTGTTCTTGTACTGGTAAACAGGACCATCGCTTAGTACGTGAATTCTGTTAATGGCTAAATTCTGATTTTTTAGCCATTCTAAAACTGGTACCAATTGCGCCCATACTGCCATAGTATCGTGTCTGTTGTTGTCAGAAAGAGAGAAAAAAGTTTGGGGTCTGAGAACGTCATTGTCACGCAAATATAATACTCCTGTGTGAAGTGTGACTTGTTGTCTTGCTCCTCCAAAATGTACTGCCTGTATCTCTTCATTGTAATTGCAGCAATAATTTTCACTGAAGTCTATGTGGATAAGGACTTCATTTTGGGTCAACTTCCTTTTGAGTTCTGCAATCATCTGATACTGATGCGATATTGTGGCAACATGTTTAAAAACTAGAGGCAACATCTCTTCTAACTGTTGTACTAGTTTTCGTACCGTCTTCATCTTTCCATCCTTCTCGTAAGAAGTAGTTTCATACTGCCATTTATAATAGGTCACCATCCTGTTTGGTTGCGGAACATAATATTCCACGTTCTTATCTCTACAATCTTCACATTCTCGCATCAAACATTTCGTTGAATGCACATCGCATGTTTTCACGGCCAGAAATCTAGTTAGGTTACAGCAAGACAGCGCTTTATTTTCGTGCAATTTCATTATCATCAGTTCAACATTTGCATGGATAACACATTTGCAAGTGTTCCGTTCTTTGATGCTCGCCCAAGTAACCCAAAAAGGTCGATACCGGCAGAAAGTTGTCAAGCTTACTTTGTATTCGATCGTCGCCAGAAACTGTTTATGTAAATTTTTCAATGTGTCGCTCAATAAACGTTTTTGTTTTACATGTCCCTTTGACCTGATAATTTTTTTTTTTCCTGGGCACATCCGGGAATTCTCATCTTTTTCCAAAAAATCCACAACGTCTTTTTTAACTTTCATCTGTTGAGCATAAATTTTTTTCAAACCACTCTTTTTGTATGAGTCATGTTTGAAAAACGACTTTGATAAGTGGAGCAGTTTAAGCTTCTTCAAAAGATCTGGTTGTAGCATCTGAAAGTAATTCTTCTTTTCGATATGTTATTTCAAGTTTGTGTATTTGTTTGTCAGTTGTTTAGCCAAAACTTCCGACAATAGAAGCTTTTTTTTCACAAGTTCAGGAACTTGGACATTTTTTAAGAGTGCTGATACTTTAGTTTCAGGAGACGTCTGCACGTTCTTGGTTTGTCTTTGACATCTTTTACGGTATTTCTCCTTTTCTCTCAATACGTATCTCAGTTTTGCTTGTAATTTAGTTATTTTTGCATATAACACCGCTCTACGTTTTCTTAGTTGCCGCCTTCTCCTAGCAGCTACACAATTCCTAACTTCATTATTATTTTGATAATCCGCCTCTATCACAGGTCCTGGGCTAGGAGGAGGCGTCTCATCTAGTAGTCTCGATAGATTTTTACGTACTTTAGCTTTATTATCTCTATATGTCTGACTATTTTTTTCCACTTTTTCCTCTTAATCCTTTTCTCTCTGGAACTCATGTTTGATATTAGTTTCGCTTGACCTTTCTCTTTCTTTTTTAGGTATTTAAGTCTTTCTTTTTCTCGCAGTGCCTCAAAACTTATTGGGTTAGATTTCATTTTTTCCCTTCGCTTCCTATCATATTCCTTCTTTTTTAATTTTGCTTCCTCTTCACTGATTTTCTTTTTTCGTACCATTATTGTACCCTAAAACAAGCCGTTAGAGTTAAATTAAAGGGTTTGTTACAAGCAAGCGACAATAAGAAAGAATTACAACCCAGTGAAAATCATTACCTCCTTAGTCATCATTCCCTCACTGTTAATCTATATGAGGGAATGACGGTGAGGGAATGACGAAACAAAGCATTACCTAAAAAAAACTAGTGACACGACTATGCTTTAAACAAGGTTATTTGTGTAAGTGAACTACTCCCAAAACCCTACTTCTTCATGCAATTAATAATTGTTAGAGTACTTACCTTCCTTTTTATTTTAGACGTGATGTAATGACGACCAATAAAGGTAATTTTTAAAAATTATTTATTCGACCTTTTTTCAACGAAACCTCGAACGTGTACACAGTCAATTCGCCATATTGGTAAAATGTCAGTGCTGCCAGCTATCAAAAACGAATGGTAGCGTTCACGTTTGATTGAAACGGCGTTCAGAAATTAACTGTTTTTGAAGTTGTGAGGGAATGATGAAATTTATTTGGACACATGGTTTTGAATTTTTTACAAATTCATTTTTAGTTTTATTATCCTAAAAAGGAATACATTCATAAATCCATTGTTTTTAGAATAGGTTAATGAACCTTTCATCGCTTTTACCTTATTATCTTTTTATTTAAAAATTTAAAAGTACCTGAAACTGGGACTTGGGACATAGTGAGGTAATGATTTTGACGTCATTATATATACCATTTTTTTTTTATTTACACATATGATTCACAAATCATAACTATAACCTCCTTCAAGCCCCTGCCTTATGGCAAATAAAAGAAAAAAAAAAAAAAAAAAAAAACTATAACGCTTAGCTCTGGTGATGTTTATTGCAGGGAAATAATAGTTGCCGCTGTAAATCTTCTATATTTTTGTCAAAACATGAAGGACAAGAATTTCGGGATTTCGTGAGAACTACCCATATGCGGTAATAGGCATCATTAGGTTGACTGACCACCATCGGTTAACGTCGGTTTTCATACTAATTTGCAAGGCTGTAGCAGAACTTTGAATTTGAACACGAGCTAGGCAAGCTAGGGAATTTTCAATAAAATCTGATACAATATTATATCCATCGAAGTTTCTATTGTACTGGTATTATTAAGGATTAGATTCTGATGGATTGCTCTTTCAATGTTTCATTAATGTTTATCTACTAGAATTTCATGTACTCATATAATTATAAGAATTAATCCAGAATTTACTTCTAACTATACGAGTATTAGTCCATGAATGACTACAGCAATAAGATAAATGTTTACACAAAAACATGTTCCTCACACGTGCTTAACGGAAAAGTAGCACAAGTGTGTTACATCGATAGTAATTATTGCAATAAGTTAACGTCCCAAGGATTAACGACAAGGAATCATGATGGATTATAATGAATGGGAAGAGAAATGTTACACCCGCTCTTTGGGAAAATGGCACGCATGTGGGAAAGTATCGTGATGTTCCAATATGAAAATAGACTGGTATTATACAGACCAAATGTTAGTGTGGATAACATAAAAGTGCATAATTAATAACCAAAATCTGAAAAAAAATCTTATGATTTCCGAGGGTTCTGAACCCAAAGAGCAGTGAGTTTTTCTTGAAAATTAGTTCTGTTTACTTAAACCGTAGTAATAATTGCATTTACTTTTGCTTGAACTAAAAATTTGGAGATATTTGTCTCATGAAGTTACTTTGAACACATAAATATTACATTTCAATTAGAATTTTTTTAAGATTGCTAAGCTAATTTGGACAAGAGAAATTAAATCAAATATACATAATATTGCCACATCACATTTCACCCGGATCTTAAAGTTATAGTCTTAAAGTTGGTGATCGGAAATAAATTTTAAAGAAAAAAAAAGCAATATTTTATGAAAATGGACAATTAATTCCCAAATGTAACAGCAACTGTGATATAAAATTTCTGCCAGTGGGATTTACTCCGAGCAATCGAGTGACCTTGATAATAACGGAGTAGTACTCTGACATATCTTAATAATATTAAATGTGAGGGCTTGCATGTTGATATTATCAAAACGCATTAGGAAGCTTACAATATAAGGTTAAACTCTATAAATCAATAGATTTCATCTATGATTCGATATTTGTGTGTGTGATGCGATGAGATCCAATGATTCCTTTACATTTGCTTGCATTAGATCTCATTGCATCACTTTCGTGAATGAAAAATATTAATATTTTTATTGCTCACCCATTACAATGAAAGGTCATTTTGTTTATTACAAAACAAGCAACGTGTTAACAATATTATTAGGGGAGAGACAATAAACGAAACCTCAAACATTTTTGTAAACAAAGCTAAATATACACATGTCCTTGAAGATAGTTATAAATAGGATTAAATTACGTTCTACAAAACCTCTTTGTTCGAGGAAATAAGTTCTTTTACGCCTTAAATTTATTTTATACTTTTAAAGATGAGCGCATCCTTAACAACAGGGATATTTTCTTTTTCAAAAAACAATTTCCACAAAACACAGCTTGGTTTTTGTTTAGATTTTAGTTATTTTGTAACACAAAGAACTCTTTTGTACAATGAAATGAGTTAGAAGGGACCTGTTTTAAAAAGAAAACAACAAAGGTGAATTATAAAATGTCCTATTCGCTTTGTTGAGAATTAATGCTATGGACATAGTAATTTTTCATTTTAGCTGTCAACAACAGCCAGTCCCCTTGATTAGAATAATGTTAAATATTAATATTTCATTTGTAAATAAGAATATCGTTTGTAACACCAAAGGCGCACACGCGATGCAGGTGGTGACGACCTACTATTGAACATTTTCAAGCCGCCCATGAGGCCTTCAACTTAGTTTACCGACTGTCATGTTACCTACAACCGGGCTTGACTTGTCTTCAGAAGCACGTAGACGCTCGCAAGTAAATGTCATAAAGTGGTCATGTGGTGGTTAATCATACAAAAATCGGGCATAGTGACAGTTGCTTACAGCAGTGATCGTTTACATAACCTACATCGATACGATTGCTTTATAATCAACATCTTCACTCACGTTTAAATTAAACCTCTTCTTATCCTCCATAAATTTTATTATCGTAGGTACTATAAACAATTTCAAAAGTGATCATAAGCTTTTAAATCGGAATTAATTTGCATTGAATCCAGTCATCCTAAATTCTTTGTAAAAACACTATTTTTGTTTAAGGAAATAAAGAAATTGTTAAGGCATCCTATCCCTACTAGTTGAAAGAATCCAGGATTTTACGACGAGGAAATCACTTCAACGAAACGTTTTACGGTCAGATTTGCCGAAGTTCAAATTCTTGGATGATTTTTACGGAACATTTAACGTTTCGATAACCTTCTTTGGTTTTACTTGAAACTACATTTTTTTTTATACCACCAAGGAGGCAGACAAGCATACGGCCCACCAGATGTACCGGTGGTCATCGCTGCCAATGGACGTTGGCAACACCGGAGGTGCTACACTCGCGCTGCCGACCCTGTAAAAACCTTCTTAGACCTCTTTTGAAGAACCTCATACTGTAGTTGTTTGGGAAAACCGAGGCAGAGAGATCATTCCACAATCTAAGCGTACGCGGGAGAAAGCCCTTACCGGATCTAACCGTGCTCAAACGCTCCGGACGCAAAGTGTGAGGATGAAAAGTCTGTCTATGGCGAGCGGTGCGGTGTTGGAACGTAGCCGTAGGCATCATATCAAACAATTCTTCAGAGCACAAACCATTGTACAGGCGGTAGAACACGCACACGGAGGCAAAGTCTCTTCTGTCGCGAAGAGGTTCCACACCACCTGCAAGCATAGGATCGTTGACCACTCTCATGGCTCGCCTTTGTGCCGAGTCGAACGGAAGAAGCCGATATTCAGGTGCCCCCGCCCAGAGGTGACATAAACGTACAATATCTACTTCTACTGAAATCAACAACAAAAAAGCTTTTAACAAAATAAATGAAATTGCCAAAAAAATTAAGTTTGTGTTGAACCTTAATACCTTTAATACATTACATCGATGAATATCATTCTGGTATTTAAAGTCTCTTAGTTTATATTTAAATAATACTTAAATAATAAATATTTGTGAACACACAAAATCAGCTAGTCCAAATTAAGCTAATATAAGCTTGTGCTATGAGATATATACGACTGATAAACATACATACCTATATATTTCTAAATACATACAAACATATTATAGATTAATAAATTACACCCAGACACAGAACAAATCAATGTGTTCATCATACAAAGAGATTTGTCCGAGGTGGGAATCGAACCCACGACCCTCCGAATCCTTAGTCAGGTACACTAACCACTGCACCATGTTTTAATATTAATAAGTTGGTAAGTCATGCACTAAAACCTTAACAGTTCTGTGTCTAGCTAAGATTATTATAAGCCAGTCGCGGTAACAAACTTTTTAATAATGTTCATAAATCATGTGCTCGCTCTTTTGTTTATATTATATTCAAGAAAACACTGTCTTATTAGGTATAAAAATTACCGTTGTAAAACTCTTATTACACGCTATGCTAAACCTTTACTATAATATTACAGGGAAAGTCAATGTCTTAAATTGACTCATAAAATGAATCAATGAGCTCGGGTCGGAGAATGGCATGAAGCCGTTTATACTCCTGCATTTCTGCCATTAGCGGATGTTACGCAATTTTTACCCACTTACTGCTGAAATTATATCAGCACTTATTTAAATTTCTGAATAACCTCTCGACTATTGCATTTACAACCAGAACTTATAAATACAGTTTTTCTATAGGTACATCGTATAGATTTGTCTAGGTTTGTAAAAAGTAGTATGCTGTGACTTATATTTACATTTTAATGTTATGAACAAAGTTATGTTCATAATATTGCATCTGATATCTCATAAACATGCCAAAACATTTTACTGAAATTTCCTCGAAGAATTCCGTTACAGGAACAAATGCCTAGGCACCGTGCGTTGCACTTTCGAAAGCGTCTTGAATTCATCCTAAACTAGTTTGCTTGTTATTTGCCCAACTGAAAATGGCTGTTTGCATTTTCTTGAAACAAAATATATAATTTTACTACTAAACTTAAAACAAGCTTTCCTTGAAAAGCTCCTGTAATATTACAATACAATTTATGCGTATAAAAATCATAGTTATTGTTTAAGTTTAAAGCAAATTCAGGTTACCTGGATTAAGCATAACAAGCGGACAAACGGTCATTTATTTCAGCAAGAAACCTAGCTCAACATAATTGACACATTGAAGATGGTCGTAACCGAGCTAGCGAGGTACAAGCGCTTGGAAGTAAGTTTCAAAACATCTTAATTTTACAGCATAATACTGATACCTCAACAATCGGTCCTAAGTAAACAGGTTTATGGATTAAATACAACGCCTAATATATATTCTACATAAATTACATTGAGCCTAATCTTCTTCATGACCGTAAGGCACTTTTACTGTTGTTGTAAGTGATACTACGGATAAACACGGTTTTACTTTGGTACATGTATAATATTATATGGTAGGTAGAGAGGCTGTACATCCTTAATCTCTAATTTTAATTTAAAAAAATGTCAGAAGTGGCTTTGGTGAATAGCACAGAATTCTTTTTCAACCAAACCTTTTATGATATAACTCAAATGTCCGATGCAGCTCAAAACAATTATTGTTTAGTTGAAGTTATTTAGTTTTTCAACATTTTTAAGTACAATAAATTTTCGTGCACTTAGTGAGAAAGTTGGCGCACTTCCAAGTATGTTTGATACAATAGCGCGATATTTAGTGCGACGCTGTTTAAGCACACTATTCCAAACTGTGCGGCTTTGTTTTGACAAGCGCTCAGTTTGATAATGTAAATAACTGTTTAGCTTGTATATTATTGTCTTACAGAAGATTTTGTTAGAAGCGAGCACAAGCTTTAGCTTGTTTTACTTGCTAACATTGATAAATGAGTTGAAACTAAATATCCATGATAATGGGTTCTAGAGAAAATACTACAAAAAAGTTTAAAAAAATTTTTAACCGCATTATCTAAATTATCTACAAAAACTATAATAGTTTAAATCGTCATCATAAAGCTTAGATTGCTTCTTATGGAATTACTATACATAGATACATTCATCTGAAAGCTGTTAAATGTTTTTGTGCCACTACTGGGTCGAAGTCCTGAGTGACGTAGGCAAAAAGTTAAAGCAACAGGCAGATTAAAGCTATGCTTGAACCCTTTCTATGGAATCTAAAACTTGTGAGTGGTTCCGCAGAATTGGTTTAATAGTTATCCAACTACGAGAAACGTTAACCCACAAATCTGATCAATGTTAAAATTATAAATATAATGCTATATTATGTAGTGCAAAGAGCGCAACAAAAATTTCCCATGCCTATACTGGTTGTACAAAACTGGTTGTTTCAACAAAAGACTAATTGAGTCACATATTTCTGTCTCAAAACTCAGTGATTAAGTTTTTAAGCTTATTTATGGCATCTCTATCAAAACTAAATAGGTAATACATTTATTTTAAAAAATTACAGAGAAACATAATTATTACATATCTATATTTACATTATTACTATCTAAACTAAACCTAAATAAGGCCCCCGTGGCATTGTGCCCAAAAGACTAGCAGCATTCCCCCTTTGAATAGCAATACCTATTCGTTGAGCAAACTGCCAGCCCTTGGGTCACCAGTTGACACCACAAGGCGCTTTTTCAAATTCTTGAAAAATTTTTGCGCATTGGGACCCCATGGACCTAGGGTCTCGACACCGACTGGACAAAAACGATACGATGAGTCGAGACCCTTATATTTATTAATTTTAATATTTTCAGCCGTTTCCGCTGCTGCACTGGCTTTTAATTTTGTTTTAGGAAGATGGGACGGGGCTAGAGTGTCAACACAAGTTGCATCCCACACCAGGACCCGACCCATCTCCCACGGTATCAAAGTTATACCATCCGGTCTCTTGCCATGGTCCCTGAAAACGCCGTTTGGCTCTAAGAGCGCAGGCACATTGGCGGTGGCAAGAGCACGGCGGATGATGTCGTTCAGCGCAGCGTGGCGTGAGAAGCGGCCTGCGCTCTTTAAACATGAAAGACCATGATGCCCCAAAGTGTCAACGTTAAAACCGCAGGGGCATCGATGTAGAGCGCAAAGCGTGACACCAAGTCTCAAACCAACTGAAATTCTTAGGATGTCCGGTTCCAAAAAAGTTCCGGTGTTGGCTGTAGGGAAAGCTTTCAACCAATCACCGGATTCCTTTCTACTGAGCGCTAATAACCTGGCCCGATCCGGGCCTAAGCTAGCATTTAGCAAGGAGTCAAAGGTTAATTTAGATTTAGCGTCGTCCCAGCTCCGTTGTAAATTTGGATGGGTGGGTAAATTTTGTCCCGGACAATCCATTAGCCAAGCATTCTTGACATCTGTAAGGCCAGTCGTCTCATAGTCTGTAAGACAATTCGTCAGAATTTTACCTACGAGACTCGACGTGGCATGTACAGATGACAAAAAGGCTGGCAAAGCCACACTAGAAATTTTGCGCATCCCTAGCCCAGTATATTTAATGGGAAGAGATGCCTGGGTCCAAGATTGTTCGCTCAGTTGTAAAGGGTGTCTCAATAAGAGTGCACTTTTTGAATTTAGTGCTATTTTTTTTTGTGCAAGTGGCGACTCTAAAATTTTACAGCTTACACATTTATTTGTTCCGATTTATAAAAATGGAGCGCTTTTCGAAAGAACAACGCGTAATAGTTGTGAAAACTTATTACAAAAATTTGGAAAGTTATGCTGAGACCGCTCGCAAACTACGAAAAATTTTCAGTCGAGAAAGTGCACCTAATGTGTGAACCATTCGAAGAGTTCTCAAAAAAAATTAAGAAACTGGGTCGGTAATGGATAGTAAGACTCCTGTGCTTCCGTTGTGTGCGGACGGCATGTGGTTTCAGCAAGACGGCGTGGCGCCACCTGCTACACCGCGCATGAAACAATCCATTGCAGCAACGATTGCCGGAAAAAATATCTCAATAAATTCTGATGTGAACTGGCCACCAAGATTTAACGCCCCGAGATTTTTTTCTTTGGGGTTTTCTCTAATCGCAGGTTTAAGCGAATAAACCAGAAACAATGCCTAAGCTCAAATCCGAGATCCAACGAGTCATCGGTGCGAAACAGCCTCATCTCTCTGAAAAAGTCATGAAAATTTTAGTGAATAGAGTAATGGCCTGCCATCAGAGCCGTGAAGGCCATTTGACGAATATCTTGTTCCATACTTAATCGGAACATATTGTCTTTTTGACAATTCAATAAAAAAATCACAACTCTCTCAGAACAATATGTTTTTTTTATTAAAATGAAAAAGTGCACTCTTACTGAGACACCCATTATATTGAGAATCGATTCCAAAGAAGATTTGATTAGCGAATCAATAGAAAATAAATGACTTTGATGTTTCCAAAAAGGACAACAGCGAAGCAAATAAATAGATTTGGGAACAAACATACAAAATTTCAGAATTGTGATTGCGTAATGTGAACTAATAGAATGTAGCCGATCTACATTGGATGCAAATTTTGAAATTTTTTGTGCTATTAATTCGGGAATAGCATCTTCAAATATAGGGGACCCTAGGAAGTAAAGATTCTCTCTGCTAACAATTTTAATATTTGGACATAGGGAATTGAATTTTTCAACGAGTTCCAAATTGTTGTGATTATGATGAATATATAATTCACACTTATTAAAATTTAATTCCAAACCAATTAAATGAAATTTATTTTTAATTTCTATAAGATCTGACAGAACAGAAACTGCATCACCTCCAAGAGTCCCGTCATCTAAATACCAGACGTTAAATTTTGACTTTAAATTTTGAATGATGGGGTTAATGAAAATGTGTAATGTAAACTGAAAATGGCTGGTCCGAGGGGATCACCCTGCTGGCAACCGACTTCAAAAGAAAGTTCGTTGCATTTATACATTAATTTGGAAGGTTCGTGATAACAGTTAAGTAAATAGTTATAAATTTCAGGAACATTGCTTCTAATTTCTGACAGCAGGATGTCACGGTTTACCGAACCCTTAGAGCTCCTCGCGGCGACCGGTCGCCGCGCATAATAATCAAACTTTTCCGTAAAGCCCCGCGCGGCGACCGGTCGCCGCACCTACCCAGACGACTTTAAACTTAAATTTAGCCTTCTTACGTTCTACTTTTCTATGAACAGGTTTATTGCATGTGTAGTTTATAACATTTTCTTGTTTTTGGAATCTTATAAAATGACGTCAATGGGCCAGAATTTTTTACAAAAATCGAACAGTTGAAGTTGAGAGTCGATTGCGCATGGATGGCGTGCGTTTGTGTAGTACGTGTGTGTTTCGTGTTTTTATTATAAATAATGTGTTTGCATTATTATTTATTATTATACACAGTAAAATAAACAATATATCAATAATCCGGTTGGTGTTTACAGGATCGTAAAATATGGTGTGGTGCTAGAGTAATCAATGTTTTTTTTGTTGAGTGCGTGTGTACCAAGTGCGAGTGTGCGTGTGTGTTTTGTTTTTTTATTATATATAATGTGTTTTCATTATTGTTTATTATTATACACAGTAAAATAAACAATTTATCAATGATCCGGTTGCTGTTTGCAGAAACGAAAAATTTGGTCTGGTAAGTGAGTAAAAATTTTTTTTTGGGAAATGGGAAATCTTTTTTCATTTTTAGGGTGGTGGAGCTAGGTCCGTGCGATTACCGATTTTCGATATATTTTTTTAGTGTGTTGAAGGGTTAAAAGCATTTTTGACATAAATTTTCAGCAAAACCTCACACTCACCTTTATTAAGGTAGGTGCGTAAGGCGTGGACCGCCGCTTCACACCCACCTTTGGTACCAAACCCTAATTGAGTCGGTTCAAATTTTTGTTGCAATTTTGACAAGATGTAACGGACAGAAATTTTGGATTTAACTAAATTAAATATGAACGACAAAAGACTTCTGAAATCATAATAGGTATATTTACGAGAATACTGTTGTCATAATTAAATATCTGCCAATTTAATGCCAGTTGAACCGCCATTCAGCGGAATCCATTTTACACTTCGGAACATTTTCATGTTAATAATATGCCGAACAACTGGCTGTACTCGTAATTGAAATATATAAATCATCAAATTTAAATACTCAATTTTAAACAAAATTCGCGAGTGGATGGTGTCACAGTAAATAAAAGAAAAAGAGCTGTGTGCGGTACATTTTAAAATTCATTTACTTGTGATCATGGAACTTGAAACACAGGAATTGAATTTAAAACAAGTATTTTAGGTACTGGTACTGGTTTAGCGTTTTATATGTACCACGTTCGATATCTTTTGACATGGGTATTATTATTTTAATACAATAATGTAACCTTATCCATTTCTCTCCCGTTACTCGCAATGATCTCATTACGGCAATGGAAACGCCACTTATTCGGTGGGATCAACTACAACTAAATTTGTAGCTAATTAAAGGTAAAAACAAATATCTCTACCACGGAATCAACTCCGATGAACTTGGCACACAGAAAAATAAACGCTTGCGAAAAATATGGTTATTATCTTAAAAACCAGTTACTATAGAAGAAGAGTACTTTTCCACGTTATTGCGAAAGAAACATGTAAATATTGCTGGGAAATAAATAAAGCTTTTAGAGATAATATCTCCCAAAGCAATGTACTTAATATCAATTATGTACTGAAATTCGCCACTTTATGGCAGTGTCAAATGTATAAGTAAATTTTCAGACTTAACAAGTACCTACTTAACTCGATATTAGATCTTTTATAGGCGAAACCGATCAGGTGTAAAATAAATATTTTTCTCGGAACAGACAAGTGGCGTTATTCAATATACGCAGCAGGTTCCACCAAGTGCCATCAATCAATACTAATCAACAGCATAAATAAGTATTTTAAAGAACTAATTATTTTTTTAAATAAAAATTATACATACTTGTTCTCGATAAGCAATTCTAAGAATTATTTTGCAATATATATGCAAATGCTTACCGAGCGTTTGTTTATGCCTAAATTTGATCCGTACGCCCGTCACACATTGTACTGTTACATAATATAGGTATTTCTCTATACTTGCGTACCCTTGACGGTAAATTATCTTTCCAATTATGAGTTCCAAGTTGCACTTATTGACCCACCATAGTTTCCTAAATTGTCTGGTAAGAGTATGAATGTATGACATGTTGCCTTACATTGTATGTAATTATAAGCGCTTCGGACAAACTTTAATTTCCATATTCTATGTTTGTCTGTTTTATTTCTACAGTAAATATTCAATTTCTATTGTATTATGGTCTATTAATTACATTGTACGAGTTAATCAAAGGTTCGCTAAAATTGCAAAGTCACAAATTATTTGAAAATACTTACCACCTAATCATAATCACAAACACAAACAATATAGTATAATCACCGTTCTTATCCATATTTAATCATTCTAAGGATAGAGTTTTTACGTATAATGTGTGCGCGCCACACGCCGTTCCAGCAAATGCTTACCTCGCATTAATTTTGTTATGCGATTTACTTACGTCATTTCAGCAGTTTAACGAACTGAAAACGTGGCCGCAGGGAAACTCCCGGGTATGATTTTTGCAAACCCCGCAGAAAAATAACTGCAATAAACGCTTTATTGTTGAGTGAAATCATGCGCTTTGTGTCGCCTATTGTACGTGTGTGGACAGGCGACGACGCTATAATACTGACATACCTACCATTTTAGCTTTTACATACATACATACATATGGTCACGCCTTTATCCCCGAAGGGGTAGGCAGAGGCATATTATAATATATGCCCACATTTCACCTTTATATAATTTGTCCCACGTAATAGGTGGTGAGCCGTATTGCCGTGTTTAAATGGACAGGCGCAGGTTGTGACTGCCTGCTGTTCAAATAAAGCCTTCAACTTAGCTTAACGACTGCTATTTTACTGGCAACCGGCTTTTACAGTGATATTATAAATCGGTTAGTACCTAGGGTTTTGTATGTAAAAATATAAAAACCTTTTCTGTTCTATGATAAAAATCGGGGTATCTAGTGAGTTGTGAGTCACTATCAGTTCTTGAGACTTTAGACTGTGGCCCTTGAGTTGGCGGCCCCGAGCCGCTTCTCATCGCGCCGAAACTCTAACGTATGCTCAGAAAATATCATGTGTACTTACTTATTTAATTCTATGTTATCTTGTAGATATAAATATTCTCATTCCGTATATCCGTAACGGTTGCCTGTAAGAGATTGCCATAAACTCGCATCTACTATTATAAGTACGTACAATACGTACATACTTATACTTTATGACTTAATGGTGATAAAAATATGAGACACTAACGTCATAGGAAAACTTTTGTGAGAAAACAAAAATCTCCCGGCCAAGCTCGTATAACTAGGATATATGCTCGGCTTCCATTGTGCGATGTACGTGCAGCAATGTAAAAATAGCACCAGCGGATTTCGCTGCTAATCCTAGGCTGAATGTGGTTAGAATTGTTGCGTCTGGTTATTATTATCATTGGTAAACTGGCATGTGACTTATGGAAATGGCGTTTTAGGGTTCCGTACCTTACTGATAAAATAGGAACCAATTACTGAAACTACGTTGTCCGTATGGTCTGTCTGGTCTGGCTGTATCTCATGAACCGTTATGACTAAAAAGGTGAAATTTTCACGAATTAATAAGGTACTTCTATTGTAACTTTATAATAATAAACAATACTTAAAACAGAAAAGTAATTTTTAATACAATAATATTAAGTCCACCACGATGACACACATACAAAATCGTCGACTACACAGCAAACTTTTTTTTGCCGTTTTGCTTGAATCCGAATCGAACTTGGCTCGGCTTTACCTTGTCCTTACAATGGATGTTATCGTGGGTATGCATCAAATTCCAATAAAGAATCAAAGACACACATTCAGATATTTTAATAAATACTGTCACGTATATCCCACTATTCTTCATATACCAATTGTATATTGAACACTAACATGACATACGGTACATAAACTTTTTCTTAACTAGGGCCCATATATCAGCGACAAACTGGATTCTTGCGACGGTGCTCACTCCTGCATTTCAGATTTATCTGAGCAACAGCCGATTTTCGATTTTGTTTTACGTGTCTTGGTTTTGCGTTTAATCTTTTAACAAGTTTTCAATTATGGGAACTCGGGACAAAATGAATTGTTATAAAGTTAAAGTTTCTCAAAGAGTACTTATCTCATAACCCGTGATAACTAGACAGTTGAAAATCTTTACAGATAATGTATTTCGGTTTCCACCATAGCAACAAAATGCTGTAACAGAAAAAAAATTAAGAGCTTGAAAAATTGCCAAAATAGAAAAAAGATCTGATACAAATACCGCACATATTTTTGCATTTTTTGATACGGAGCCCCCCGGGCGTCAGTCTGTCTTGCATTTGTCTGGTTCTTTTTATATTTCCTCAAGTCATTACTTACACAGCTAAGAATCACGAGGTTCTGTTGGTATTCTGTCTGTCATCCAAATTAGCAACTACGGAACCCCACAAATACGCAGATTATTATACTCTACACAAACACAAGACTCGGCAAAAACTGCAGTAATGTAAGCAACAGAAGATTTTTATTGTTATTATATTCCACAATTTAATTTTAGTTCAACACAACCTGACCGGTTTCACTTTTCAAAGGTTTGTTTGTATTGTGGAATATAAATAAAATACAAGTTTAGTGTGTGTTTCGATAATGTTCTACAGAAAGATTTTAACAGAACCTACTACTATCATTACAATATTATTAAACGAATGATTTCACACAAAAATTCTTGCGATCAACATCAACACGCTCGGTGTCGTTATCTAAGCATGATCGATGTTCTGTCGCGATAACTCAATGTTTATCTGGGGAAAAGGGAAAATTGATGATTGGTATGTTTTACACTTTAGGCAAATTTGATTTCATAAATAAAGTTCGGTCGTAAATTATGAATGTTGAAAACATGGACACTTTTAACTCAATTGGCTCACTTGATCGTCCCATGGCGTCCAATCAAAAATTGTCACTGCAGTATACAAGTCGAAAATTCAAACTTGCATTTTTTTACTGATAACTAATGAGGCTTAATGTGTCTTCCGAAGGACGGAGACGGTCGCCAATAAAATCTCTATAAAGTGATCACCTAATCAAGGTCCAGTATTATAGCTTACTGCATTAGTCATTTACAGAAAATTTTAATTTTCATCGTTAGTTTTTTAGGGTTCTGTACCCAAAGGGTAAAGAACGGGACCCTATTCATGAGACATCGCTGTCCGTCTGTCTGTCTATCTGTCTGTCTGTCTGTCTATCTGTCTGTCTGTCTGTCCGTCAGGAGGCTGCATCTCATGAACGGTGATAGCTAGAGAGTTGAAATTTTAACAGATTATGTGTTTTTGTTGCTGCTATAACAACAAATACTAAAAACAAAAACATAATAATATTAAAGGGGGGCTCCCATACAACAAACGTGTTATTTCGCCATTTTATCTTATATATTAGGTAATAAGGTATTCCTCTCAATTTAATTACGTTAGTTGGCTTAAACATATAATCAAGATTATTTCTTCCCTTTACACCATGCAAATTAAATGAAAACTTTAGGAGTTATAGCAAAGTCAAATATTGCGGAATGAAATAATTTCGTGTCGCCATGATTGAACATTAAACGGGTTACATACTAATTTATTTTTCGACTTTCATCGTAAATATTTTTTCTTTAAAATGTTAACATCGCTTCCAGCAGATTACTTTAGGTAGTTATAATATTTCATAGATAGCAATTTCATAGGAAATCGAAAACAAAGAGCCCATATTTCTCTTTTTTTTTCAGTTTAAACAATTTATGTACAAACACACAATTCAATTACATGCACCGATGTTGTAGACTAATGTCATCATTCACATATCATCAATATTCTGAAAAAGAAATTAAACATAGAGAAATACATACTGTACCCACCGTAGAGGATCTATTATGAGGATAACAGGATAGTTAACAACATAGATCAACACGAAATGTCTAAGGCGCGCGTTGCTCTGTGCCGCACTTGGCTGGTTTTATTTATACTACTTAGGTGGCAGACAAGTTTACAACGCACTTCACGGTTGGTTACCGTAACTTATGGACGTTTGCAACACCAGAGTCTACACACGCTCTACCGAGCCAGGTGCACGTTGTGACGACCCTCTAATGAAAATTTTCTAGTCCCATTTAGCCCTTAAATTGCCTTGATCCATTTTAACGACTTAATACTAGTGAATGTTCGTATTTTCCTTAAATTTCCGCCATGTTGAATAAAAGTATGGGTAGGTAACTACCTAATATCTATACAGATTATAAAAGCTGATATATTTACGCTGCTTTTAAAAATGTACCCAGCATTATGATCCTGACGTAACAGGCTTTGAACTCAAGCTGGTTGTTAATATAAACTCCCGCAGGTATACGACGTAGATTAAATTTTGTTGTGCGTATGAGGCAAAATGTCTGACCAAGTTTAAAGCCACAATATGATTTGTTAGTACAGTCATTCAGGATGTGATAGCTTCCGTGGTTGTTGCAGCACTACGTTCAATGTTTATTAAAATATTATGGGAAATAGATACCCTAGTTAACATTATGCGGTATTTGAAGGTGTTTGAATGTCTCTTACTCAATCACGCTCTAACTGTTGAACTTAGTTAAAATTTGGTACTGCAATAAGAATAAACCGGCCAAGTGCGAGTTGGACTCGCCCATGAAAGGTTTCGTAGCAGCAAGTAACATAATATAAAAGTTCTTATAGTTCGTTGTAACTTTGACTGATGTTTTAACACGTTCGCAGTGGTAGTGATTTCACTAACCTGAAATTGCGGTTTATGACGTATTAAAAAAAAACTACTAGCTCTATCTCGTTCAAACTAATTTTCGTTGGTAGTTTTTATGGCAATGTACATCATATATTTTTTTTAGATTTATCATTCTCTTAGTTTAGAAGTTAGAGGGGCGGGGGGGGGGGGGGGGACACACATTTTTCCACATTGGAAGTGTCTCTTGCTTAAACTATTCACTTAAAAAAAAAAGATGTTAAAAACCTTCATAGCATTTTTGAAGACCTATCTATAGATACCCCACACGCACACATGGGTTTGATGAAAAAAAAAATTTAGACCTTCAGTTCTGAGTATGGGGACCCCCAAAATTTACTGCTTTTTTTCTAGTTCTATATAAGAATCTTAATGCGGTTCACAGAATACATCTAGCTACCAAGTTTTAATAGCATAGACCTTATAGTTTCCGAGAAAATTGGCTGTGACACACGGACGGACAGACAGACGGACAGACAGACAGACAGACAGCCAGACAGACATGACGAATCTATAAGGGTTCCGTTTTTGCCATTTGGCTACGAACCCCTAAAAAGGCAGGACACGTGAGGTTTTTAGTCGGCAGGCGTCCGGCATAACATCCATGAGAATTTTCCCTCACGAAAAACAAAAAAAGGCTATTTTCATTCCTAGAATATTATGTTCACATTGGAAGCGAGAACGATTACCGAAATCCACTCAGGCAAAGCCGCGAGCATCATTCTAGTCTCTAAATATTTCATTACCATATCACTTCAAGATTTAAGCGTTCAGGTTAAAACCACCGTACATATTTATCAGCAGACTGACGTTAAGATGTTTGATTTTAATCCTGTAAATTACATTCAAATGTTCATTTCTTTGATATTTACTTACCCAGAATTTCAATACAAAGTTACATCAAGATAAATCCGATGAATGAAAAGATTTTTTTTATAATAATTATGTTTAAAGCTCTCATCTCATTCTATCTTTTGCTACTTTTTGGTCTACCATGGAGGGAACAAATTTAGGATAATTCCCGGAGTTTGTAAATAGATCCTTTTTATGGTAATAACGCCTGCTTAAAATGGCATAAAGTTTCCGCATTGCCTTATCTCGGGTCGCTTGTTTGATAATTTATTCAGTGATGGTAAATGTGGGTTGAAACTTTCATAGTAAGTATATTCAAAAGTTTTTACGGTCTCCCCCTTTGAGAATAACTGTTTTGTTAACCACAATAGTGTATTTAAACAGACTGGGATTGAAAACTGGAACTAATAAACATGTATTGTCCTAATGAGCACATTTTCATTTTTAGCCTTAATTATCATACTTTTATTTCGTTTGTCTTAAAAAAAATCTAGTTGATTTAGGTTTTATTTTATAATAATATCCCGTAAAGTCTTGTGTTAAGTGCATTTCTATAGGATATCAATGGAAACTTCGTTAAGTATCTGTACCGAATAGGTACAACGGGAAACCACGGCCGAGTGCTAGCACTGCGAGGAGCGCAGCGAGGACACAGCGCTCCACACATTGGTGGAGTGCACGGCTTGGGTACAACAGCGTCAGGTCCTCCTGGCAGGTCTGAACGTGGACATTTTCTGATGCGAGCCATGATCTCCAGTGGGAGCAAGTGGGACTCCGCTGCCTCTTTCTGTGAGCAGGTCATGTTTGTGAAGGAGACGGTGGGGAGAGAGCGGGAGAGAACTCTCTCACATAAGTTCCGCAGACGTGTCTTAAGGACGGTGAACGGGCTGTTCACTGTCCTTACAGATGCAGGCCCTAGACGCGTGACGTGAGGGGATCATAATTGACCCTCTAGTACTATACTCGTAGGAAAAGTATGTAATACTATTATATTATCTTTGGTAAAAGCTGAACTTTGCTAAAAGTAAGTTAATTAATTACAAAACGACTTTATTGTGTTATACACAAGTTAAAGGTTATTGACAAATTGCCACTTATAGTCTTTGTGATATTTGCACCACATAATCTTACTAATATTATAAATGCGAAAGTTTGTGAGTGTGGATGTTTGTTACTCTTTCACGCTCAAACCGCTGAACGGATCGGGCTGAAATTTGGTACTGAGATACATTATAGTCTGGAATAACACATAGGCTACCTTTTATCCCGGGAATAACTTCCCGCGGAAACAAATTTTACGCGGGCGAAGCTGCGGGCATCAGCTAGTATACTATAATATATAAGGTTTTGCCTGATCAAAAATAAATTTCGAGCTCGTAGCAGACAAGGCTTGCAATTGATGAAGGGAGAATGTCGGATCTCAATGCTCATTTGTATTTTTTTTTACCAAAAGTTCCGCCAATAGCTTTCAGAAATTAATTTTTGAGTTTATATCTAATGGACATCGAGAGTTCAAACTGCTGTTAAATTGTCGATACTGGACCCACTGTCGATCCAAAACGAAATCACAGCCTTCCCTCAAATGGCTTTTCCATTTAATTAAACATCGATATGACAAGATTTCGTAGCTTATATTCTGTCACAAAAAATCAGGCCTAATAGACTGGTGCTTAACGATTCGTGTAACTCGCGAGTTATTGGGGTCTAAACGTCCTAATTTTGATCCATTTAGCGAATAGCTCTATACGTGTACAGTGGGTTCATAGTTTTTGTGTGATATTTGTTTATTTATACTGTTGATTGATGGCACTTGGTGGAACCTGCTCCACATATTGAATAACGGCACTTGTACTGTTCCAGAACATTTATTTATTTTACACCTGACCGGTTTTAAACTACTCGAAAACAAACTGTTTTCGAGTAGTTAAGTGATGTAGTAGTCATTATACAATGTTCATTTGCCTTTGAAGATGCCGAAAGGCGAAACCGGTCAGGTGTAAAATAAATAAATGTTGTGGAACAGTACAAGTGCCGTTATTCAATATGATATTTGTTTGCTATAATAAGGATTTTAAGGATTAAAATATTAAATATCCGTCTCAATTTTAATATTATTTTGAATATATTTTTATAGCCCCGTGTGGCGACGGAGTCCCATGTTACAAGCAGGGACAAGATAACAAAATGTCACCACCCCAAAACATTACGAGGGTGTCGTAAGAGGCGGCTAAGGGAACTCTTTTGCAAAAAGTTCCATTGCGTAGAGAAGGAAATCTCGAAATGAAACCCGGTTTTCAGTAAAACGACAATCGTTAAGCCAAGTTGAAGGCCTTTTGGGTGACTTTAAAAAAATCAACTGCGGTCGCGGCGACCTGCGCCTGTCCATTTCAACACGACAATAGGCTCACCACCTATTGCGTGAGACATAAAACTATAAGGTGAAATGTGGGCGTATAAGCGTATATTGTGCCTCTGCCTACTAAATGAAGGTACATTCACTATATTATAGTGAATGTACCTTCATTTACAATATTGCATGAGGTAGCCATCAGCATAATTAATTAGCCGACAGTTTGAAGTCCATGAAGGGAGCCGAATCCATTTCACACATCGCAAAATTTCGTGTCAATATTGTGCAGAACAACTGATGGAATTTAAATGTGCTGCCGAGTCAAAATACACCAAATTTCAATTAAAATTTACAACTTTAAATGGTTTATTTTAAAATTAATTTTTAGATGTGCTTTTAATGTTGGTAAGCTTTTAATAATCTTTACATAGTTAATGATGATAAATGAATTTTTGCTATCTGAGGGGCAAGTGCGAGTTTCGGTGAGCTCCTGTCGACATTCACGAACGAGCGCGTTCTCACCGATTTGTATGGGATCGAGACAAGTTCCCGCGTTTACAGCTAGGTGGCGGGGTCTCGATTCCAAACGAATTGGTGAGCCGTGAATGTCGACAAGCTCACGCAAAAACTCGCACTTGCCCCTCTGTTCGCTTAGATCTTTTAAACTACTCAACAGATTTAATACATGCAGTTTCCAGCAATAGGCAGTGATTTAAGGGCCGAATGCCAGAGCGCATTAGGTATTTTTACCACCTCACCTCACCGCGGGCGATACCCCCGTAGCATGCGATCGACATGAACTCATTTGACCCCAAGCACTTGTTTGGCCGTTGCCAGTTGGTGCAATTGGACGTTGACAGTTGGTGCAGCGTGTATTTCATGCCGCACTTTTTGTACCACCAAATAAATTACAACAGAAGTATAAGTTTATCAAACCTTTATAAGACATTTTATTTAGTAAGTGCCTGTTAGCAGGTATATTCAAAATGGGGTTGTAAGAAACCTTTCCTTATTTTTAACCGACTTCAAAAAAGGAGGAGGTTCTACATTCGTCTGTATGTTTTTATGTATGTTCACTGATATTTCCGTCAATTATAGACGGATTTAATTCTTTTTTCTTTTCTTCAATAGGGTTTACTTCTAAGGTAGTCCCATTTTTACCAGGTCAGGATCTGATGATGGGATCCAGGAGAAATCGAGGGCAACCACCGAAAATTGTAGGGACAACTAGTGCGTTTGGTAACTTTTTAATGAAGTGCTTTACAGTGGGCGCACACTAGGCGACAGTCGCGGCGACTTGTCGCGCAGTGTGCGCCTGCAACGGGCGACTTGACGCCGTGACAGACGTTGTGCAAGGAACACGTTGTCCAAAGCTGTCGCTGGGCGACTGTCGCCGTGTCGCCGCGACAATAGCGCGACAGACGCGAAGACTCCCCTTGCTTGTCTCGGAGTCGCGGCGACATGTCGCCTAGTGTGCGGAGCTTAGAACAAAATGTATGTAATTTGGCGCCCACAGCTTGTCGCCGTGACAAGACGCCTAGTGTGCGCCCACTGTTAATGTACTACAATTTAATGAAGATCAGGAGTCGATCTGATGATGGAACCGAAAGACAGTCGAGGGAATTCCTTAACGATTTACAGCACGTACCTTGTGTTTGGGCTTGATTGATTTGTATTGATAAGAACTTTACACCTAGATAGATATACTTTTCGGTCCACCCGTCACTTAAAATGATGATCAAAAAATTTTTAGTAAAAAATAGAACTGACTTCAAAAAAATCCTGAAAAATAAAATTTACTTAGCACAAAGTAATAATATGTATTTTGATTTATCAAATTGTATTCAATATGATATTGAAGTTGGTGCCATTAATAATACCTACCTCAACCTATGGGTTTACTTGGCGCCGACTTCAATATGATATTGAATAAAATATGAAAAATCAAAATACATTTATCTTTGTGCCAAGTAAATTTAATTTTTCAGGATTTGTTTGAAGTCGGTTCTATTTTTTACAATTTTTTTTATTATAATTTTAATTGTGAGACGAGCCGAGAAAAGATAATAAGAAAAAAATCCGTCAATAATCTATGAAATCAATTCGAGAAGTCTTCGAAGAGGTAAGCATAGGTATAACATAAGTAGCAAAAAAATAATAGAATGCATCTTGTGAGTAAAATAATGCGTTTATTTATTTCACATTATAATATGAATAAGACAAGTACCATGCACGCCGCATGTCAGCTTAGACCCAATTAACCGAAAAGTACTGGGTCCGCAATCAAAAAGATTATAATGACGCGCCTTTTCTTGTATTTCTCGCAAAAAAAAGTTAATGTCAACAATTCTTCGTCCAGAAACCAACTGTTCATGATTATTCATTATTGTCTCCTCAACTTGAAATTCTAATGAATCATCAGGGTCACTGAAACAAAACATGATATATTTTTATGAGTTGGCAGGTAACGTGGGAAATCAGGGGAGAAGTCAAAGAAATCCAGACACAGGTCCTAGACCTCTTCCAAGGCCCTTTGAATTCACGAGGAAGACTACCTGAAAAAGAATGGTCCCATATCCCAATATATTTTCTGACTCCTGACTTAGGGATTTACTGTCGGCGGGAGCTCAGTCTTGAGTCGAATCAAATATTTGTGTTTTTTTTTTTTTTTTTTTTTTTTTTTATTTGCTCTTGTAGAAGGCTTACAGACTAATATAAAAAATGTTAACTACAAATAGGTTACAATGTTGCTAACAACAAGCCTCCATTTTTAAATAAAAAAAAAAAATTAACTATAATATAAATCATTATAAAAAAAGACAATAATAAAGAAAAAGAATACTTCGAATATAAGTATCTACCCTACAACAGATAAATGTTCCTCAACAATATAATACTGCCTACCTACTACAAATGTCTCAGCTCAGCTCAACAGAACATCAGAAACAAAGTTTCCATCGGTTTCCCACTGAAACACATAGCAGCAGCAGCCGCATCTTAAGCTAAATATCCATATAAATATATATTAAAAATTATTCCACGATTTAATTACAGTTATCCTGCGTCTATGCACACTGTATAAAGTTAAGTGACCAAACCCAAACTGTACAAGAACTCTGACTGCTTTGATTGGCTCACACTGGCTTAATAATTTCTGTAACCAAAGCTTATAATTTTTGTATTTAAAAAAAAAGAAAAAAAAAGAATTGGCCTGTGTCACTCAATGTCACATAATATGTCATTGTCATCCCCGTCTGACGTTATGCCATCTAAGTTACTTTATAAAAAAAAAACCTAATAAATAAATAAACAAAACAGATACATATGTCCTATGTAGATATGTAATAATTATGTACATACGCATAGTGCCAGTCCAGATGTTATTCACTGCGTGATTTAAAAACATACCTAAATGCATAAGTAAGTGCAAACACCACAACGTCAACGGTTCGCGCTACTACAATTACTACAAACTCATGTGAAACATTTGACCCAGCAGTGCCAGGCATCACGATTCAGTAATTAATTATCAAAAAATTCCTTGGCCATGTTTCTTCTTATCGTACATGCGTTCGTGCTGAACAAATCAAAGTGCAATAAAGGTGGAAGGTCATTGAAATACGATGCACTCCTCAGGAAAAAAGAATTTCGCCTATAATTAGTTGTAGAAAATGTCACATTAAGCAGAGGTCGCTTACGAAGTCCCAACAGGTTAGTTTTCAAACCTATATTACTTAAAAGTTCACCACTATTTACCCTACTTCTGGCAATATCTGATAGATAACACACATCGCTAATGTTGCGCCTATGCTCCAGTGTCAGGAAATGATACCGCCGACAGCGATGTTCATAATCTAATGAGTTCTGCTGTGTTCTATAGTCTAAATATTTTAGAAACTTCCTCTGTACTTTCTCAATAGCAGACTTATAGGTCTCATACTGAGGATTCCAAACTTGGGAACAGTACTCTAGGTGACTACGAACATAGGCACAATATAAAACCTTGACAGGCTTTATATTTCTAAAGTTGGCTGATGCTCTCAATATGAATCCCAGGGCTTTTGATGCTTTGGTCACTACATTATCAATATGCTGGTCAAAAATTAATTTGCTGTCCTGTACAACACCTAAGTCCCTGACACTACTGACTTTACTAATAGGTTGGTTAGCTAAAGTGTAGCCAGAGCCAACCTCTGATTGCATACGTGAGAAAGTTAATTGGTAGCACTTTGCTACATTGAGCTGGAGTTTATTGTAGTTACAATATAATTCAAATCTGTCAAGGTCAGTCTGTAAGTCATGTGTATCTGATAATGTTTTTATTTTCTTGTGAATTTTCATATCATCAGCATAAAGTAAAATGTATGAATGTTTGAAACAGGTGCTGATGTCAGCTATAAACAATATAAAGAGGAGTGGTCCCAAAATTGAGCCCTGTGGAACGCCCGAGGGGACTGATTTCCAAGCAGATGTATAACCTTGCAGCACCACAGCCTGTGTCCTGTTTTCTACATATGAGGAAAACCACCTATACAGATCTCCGTGAATCCCTGCGGCCAATAGTTTCTTTAATAGCAGCTTATGGTCTATCCGATCAAAACACTTGCGATAATCAGTGTATATAACATCCACTTGTGCACCCTTTTCCATGCCATCGGATATAAAGTCATTAGAGAGGATTAAATTTGATGTGGTGGACTTATTCCTGACAAAACCATGCTGCTCCTCCCCAAGGCTACACCGCACCGCTGCATAGACATCCGTGTATACTATACGCTCCAATATCTTAGAGAATAAACAGACCTTCGAAATGTTATTAAATATAAATGTTATTTGCAACAGTTTTTTTCGGACTTTAGGTGATATATATCTTCGCGCGGTTTCGGTTGGATAAGTTTGCTATTATTAATGCATACGCGGACCACTGGATGTCAGACGCTCGGCAATTGAAACCGGACGGGTTTCAAAATCACGATTGAAATTTTTATACTTTTTAATTTCAATCGCTTCCCTAACCAGTCTTGGTATTTATTTATTTATTTAATATTCAGTTCACGTAGTGGCGTTCTGTCGACAGCATCTTGGGGTTATGTAACTCAATCCAGTGGTCCGTACCAGACTCCAACAGGTGTTCAGCTGTTGCGGATTTCTGTGGTTCGTTGTTTTTGACTGCCCTGATGTGTTCTTTTATTCGGCACGTAACAGTTCGTTTGGTTTGTCCTATAAACAAACTACTGCAGCTGCAGTAAATTTTGTACACTCCCGTATATGGTTAGGGAAGCGATTGAAATTAAGAAGTATAAAAATTTCGATCGTGAGGACGGGTTTCAATTACCGAGCGTCAGGCATCCAGTGGTTCGCGTATGCATAAATAATAGCAAACATATCCAACCGAAACCGCGCGAAGATACGGTAAGCGTTGTATGTCGCGACCGAGGCTCAGTGCGAATCCACAGTGAAAGTGAGAGCGAATCCAATAATTGTGGTGTTGCACGACACAAACGAGTGCGAAGGAGGGTAGATCGAATGTGCTCCTTAGACTTTCACTTTTAACCGCCAGGACTTCAGTTCCACCGTGATCTTGCTTGCTTGCAACAGCGTCAAAATATCGGAAAAACCAATAATACATGGTAAATATCCCGATAACTCTAATAATAGTATTTATCATATTGTAAACTGACCTGGCTAGATGAGGAATGAATGTCATAGTTTCAGAAGCTTTAGGCGCACTTAATTCATTCTGTAGTTGACTTGATTTTCTAAAACAAAAATTCTCATAAATTTAATAACTAATGGGAAACTAAGAAAAAACTAATTTGAAATGTGTGGTATATTACTGGCGCTCTATATTACTGCTTAGCCCCTAGGATATGTAGCGGGATAATAATTACCTATGTAGCCTATTTGAAGACCCTACCCCTAGTTAATATTTGTGCAAAATTTGAATCAAAAATATTGAGTACTTTTCGAGATCCTTCCGGACAAAGCAAAATTAACAGACAAACAGACAAAAAAATTCTAACTACATTTTCGGCTTCGGTATCCTGTGTAGAATCCCCCACGAGTATTTTTTTTATTATGTTTAATGTACAGTTTTGACTTTTGATCTTTTTATTATATGTATATAGACTAGGAACTTAGGTTGCCTAGAAAGTTTTCAAAAACCTATTCTTAGTCTCCCGCAGGTGGCCCCTTCAGAGGTTCGTGGAAGCACAAGGGATATAAACCCTTGTTTGCAGAAATAAAGGATTGAATTGAGTACTAAACCAGAAAAATAATAAATATTTATGGGGGTCTCCCATACAACAAACGTGATTTTTTTTTGCCTTTTTTATTAATAACGGCAACAAGTACACACTTGAAATGAACGCCGCAGACGTGTCTTCGCCCAAGACTATCGGTCTCCATGACCAGGGGCCTAAGGACGGTGATGGGGCTGCTCACCGTCCTTACAGAAGCAGGCCCATGACGGCAGCGTGACGTGAGGGATTTATGCATACCCCCCTTAGAAGCGGGATCACATCCGAAACCCCCAAAGACGCGGGATTGCACCCGAACCTTCCCCTAGGCCTAGGTCAATTCGGTGAATCAGCTTATTGATAGAAATACTGGCATTCAAAATTCAATATTTGTTGTTATGGCGGCAACAGAAACACATTATCTGTGAAAATTTTAGATCTCTAGCTATGTCCATTCATGAGCTCGTGAAGGAAAGACAGAAAGATAGACAGACGGACAGACAAACAGACAGACTGACCGACAGACAGACTGACCGATAGACAGACAGACGGACAGCGAAGTCTCATGAACAGGGTCCCGTTTTTTTACCTTTGGGTACCTACGGAACCCTAAAAATTATCCACTTTTTCATACATTCATATTTACTAAGAAAGTAACGATTATTACACTCAAAATTAAAGTATGAAAGCACCTACGAGTACTAGGTACTTACGATTCACATGTATCTTTTTTTGCAAATGAACCACCGTTCAATCTCGGAATCGATGAGCTGAAAAAAAAAGACTTTGAGGGTACACTACAACGAAACGGCTAGACTACAACGAAAAATAAATAAACTACACGTTTATTCTTTTATGTCGGTAGTGGGTAGGTACTACTGTTATAATTTATACAGTGTAGCAATAAAAACGTGAACCTACTATTATACTCTAAGCGTCAAACATTATATTATTTACTACCCGTTCGCGCTAAGGTTGCCGCTGGCGGACAGGATGGTGTACAGGCGTAGTATGGGAGGCGAAAGGCAAACTTAGAGCGAACGGGCAATACGTTGATTGTTCAGGCATAGTAAAAAGATAATATTTTATACCTAGTAGTTACTGTGGTTTAGGTAAATACTATCCCTCTTCTTATCGTAAGGTCCCAAGCAACTTTGGGGCACCGAGTTCATTTCTCATAGTCATTCATTACCAAAAACAGCCGTGATCTAACTTACTGGGCCTTTGCTAAATGACACCTACCTGTACCTACGTAGAAGAGGACTGGAATGGGAGATCTCTAAGCCTATATGAGTACGTTTAGCTACTGTACTGCCTCTTCATCAGGTAGCAAAATAATGGTAGCTGTTGGCTTCAGTCGCTTCGCTCAGCATCAACCTTATAATTTCATCATGCCCGTCAGTGAAATATTTGGTTGTGTATTTTTATAAATATAATAAAGATAAAACAATACTTGTAGGAACTTACCATACTTGCCGTCGTAGTAGCCGCAATTGACATCTAGGCATTTTATTTCTCTTGGCTTTTTTTTACCCATATTCACTGAGTACCTAGTCACTAATCACTATATTACACGATATTTATTTATTTATACACAATAACGTACTTATCCTAATATTTACAAATAAAAACAAAATAATATTTACAGATTTCTGCAACTACTTCTAATTAAAACGATCGATCCGCGCGAACGAACGTAGCGGGTCACGCACGGATGACAGAGCGACACAGGTCCTACCCAGAACAGCCCTGTCAGGCGTATGAAGTAGAGGTTTGCACCGGAGCAGTGAGTACCGGAGAAGCTCCGGTGAAGTACCGGTAAAAGTACTCGATTACAAGTACCGGAGTTCAATTGATTACTCTCCGGTTCATTATTGTTACACTGTGTAGGTATGTAGGTACCGGTAAAAATATTCGATTGATTAATCCTCGCTGAAATATTCTAACATGTGTTATGTATTCAATATTATTTAAATAATATTATACCTATATTAGACGACCTGTTTGGTGGGGAGGCAAAGATACTGTCTATTAATCAAGAGTCGCGGTTTCGATTCCCGCGCAAGACAAATATTTGTGTGCAAGAACATGTTTATTTGTCTTGTTGTGAGTGTTTCTATTGTATCATCAATCAATCAATCAATATCAATACATATAATAAAATCGTAAGTGTGTGTTTGTCTGTACGTTTGTGCACGCTAATCTCAGCAACCGCTCAATCAATTGAAATGCGGTTTTCTATAATGCGTTGTAGTCTGCTCCACGTAACATTTAGTGTTTGCTTCATGTCAATCGGTCCATAAATAAAAAAGTTATGTCAATCTAAAGAATTAAATATAAAATGCAGCGTACGAAGTCGCAGGCAACATCTAGTAATAAATACGTATTTACAAACACAAATGTATCTTTATCTGTTACTGTTTCCGATGAAAACGATAATTAGATGCCGCCATGTGTCTTTCTAATTTTAACTTTCACGCGGGCGAAGCCGCTGGTAGAAGCTACTCAGAAATTAATACGACCCGGTCTTGTTTTTATTATTTTTAATTTGAAAAAAAAAAAAGACTTAAATTTTATTTACTTTCCGTCAACGCAAGTACAAGTCGCCATTTAAGATTCCTTTCTTTAATGCATCGGCTTATACATATAAACGATAAACCTCAGAATAGACAAGATGGCCGATCGGAGCTCAATGCTTACCATGGGCTCTAGCCTGGTGCGCAGTTAATGAATGAGATCATCGCGCGCCCTAATATGCCAGCTCTTAATCTCTTTCGAAGACGGTTATTTGACATTTTGTCACACCAAAGAATTGGGCCGGTAGATTTCGGTCAGAACTGCGGCCTCTAGGTCCCACGACAGAAGCCTGTATGCCAGAAGAGGTACTAATGCTACGTTAACTAATATCTAGGTACGTGTGAACAAAAAAAATTTTGTGGCTCTTTAAATTTTTTGGCTCTTCTGACTAAAAAGGTTGCCGACCCCTGGTCTAAGGCACAGTAATAATGTCTAAGGTTTTGGGCTGGATGTTGATGGTTTTTTGATTTACATACTTAGGAGGTAGGTACAACTTTAAAAAATCCTGAAACGTGTTCATTTATTTTTAATTAGATGCAGGTACCTATACAAATTGTGAAGCAGTTTCCATTGAAAAAATGAAGAAATTCCCATACAAACTTACAACCCCTCGTTTACCTCCTTATTGATATAATTTAGCAAATCAAAGATATGTATGTCTATTTTTTTTATAACCAAAAACAGCTATACATAATTTCATGATGCTAACTTTAGTGACGAATTTCCATACAACTGTTTATACCTTATTTACCACCTTAATGGTGAAATTTCCCAAAATCCTTTCTTATAACTTACCTAGTTAATAAAAGGTACCTACTGTCCAAATTTCATCATTCTAGGTTCTGGGGTTTTTCTCTACGTTGATGAGTCAGTCGGTCAAAATCTCGCTTTATATTATTTATAGATTTTATATTAAACTATTAGATACTTTTTAAAATATAGTTCCTCATAAAACTCTACTGGATCACCTACATACAAATTCTCTGATTGTACATGTTTATTTAAATCAAGAATTGCAAATTAGAAGACAATATTTCAAGGCATCAAATCTATGTACACAAACGCGATGCTCCGGTTTTCACCGGAGAAAAACCGGAGCTCGCAAAAGTACCGGTGAATTTCACCGGAGCTCAAGATTCCGCTCCGGTGCAAACCACTAGTATGAAGTGATTGAAGTGTACGCTAAATGCCTAATTGTTCTAGATTCTACACTTTTTATCATTGTTTTAAAATCTGAGGTGTTTAAAAAATAAATAATAGCATGAATATTGTTCATAAGATCAATATCTTTAATATAGACATGTGTTTGTATAAAATAAACAAGTATATTTTGAGCAATAACAACATTCATCTTTAAAATTTTTGCACATTTCCAGTTTTTCGAGAACGATTTTATCATATAAAGTTTTATTAATCGTGTTGTAAAAATTAAAGGAAGCAAGAGCATCTATTAAACTATAATAATACATTTTTATCAGATCAAATCAAAGAATATTTCCTAGTATAAAGATCGCTTCAAAATGGGTCGATTTTGGTCGATTTCGGAAATACTAGCCTTAAGACGAAGATTTATTTATTCAAATAAATCTTCGTTACGTCAAAATTATATGCAGGAAAATCGAGATGTAACGATGTTGTGTGGGCCTGTGTTTAAAACATTCAGTCATTACGGGTATGACTGCCCGCTGTCTTATCAGAAGCATTTCAACGACTGTCGCGGCGGCGAACATTAACTTGGTATTGTACATTGGTATAGTAGTATAAATATGTACAAGAAACTACAGGCTTCTGCATACAAACCTATATATAAGGAAATTTTTATACCTACCCAATATCTATTCCCAAAAACTAGTTAGTAAAGTTAATGAACTACCTGTTCTAAACTAATCAATTACTGTGAGGTGATTAACCAGGACTAGTAATATTTCATGCGAGTGGAATCGCAGCCAAAAGCCAGTTGTTCAATGGAGTATAGCACTGCAGATGGCTTACGTTTTTTTATCATGACAAATAGGTACACAACACACACACACACACACACACACACACACACACACGAACTCTCAAGTGCTTTTGGCTTAGGCATGCACTTATGTCTTGATTTAGTTATGTTTTATATTTTATATTTTTAGCTTTATATGTTTTACCCTTTTAAATATTTGCTACTT
The DNA here is from genome assembly GCA_933228765.1 of Miltochrista miniata. Classification (NCBI taxonomy): domain Eukaryota; kingdom Metazoa; phylum Arthropoda; class Insecta; order Lepidoptera; family Erebidae; genus Miltochrista; species Miltochrista miniata. Next base: position 2,553,963 of record OW121749.1, on the reverse strand, counting down.
TTTAAAAATATTGTCAATACTCTGGAGGAGGACACTGATGTCTGTAACACAGTTTTTACTAGCGCAGGTATCAGGGAATTCCACGTTCATGTAGAAACATAATTTCTGACAATAAAGAATTATTCTATTCTATTCTATTCTCTAGTCTTTGAAACCGCTACTCATACAATTTGTACAAATCTGATGTTTGTACAGATTGTGTGCGCCCCACAATTCGTATAATCGCTTATATTGCATTTATTTGTTATACGATTTACGCACGGTATTCAGAAGCTTCGCGAATTCAAGGCAATGCGGCAAGGTAAAAATTCCAGGTATGATTTTGGCGACACATGCGGAGACAGCATCCCTAAACGATTTATTATCAAGTCGTATCATGAGATTTTGGTTTTACGTAATCGAAATTGTTTCGTTTCTATTGACTACAGATGATAGAGAAAAGTGAAAGATCAAAGAGAGTTGGTCTTTTCCAAGAGAAACGGCAACGATTTCCTGGCCTACTCAAATGGAGTTAAGGCAATTCGTACAATGTGCACAAGTAGTGGTAACATATTTATGTCCCAACTATTCCTTGAATTAGTACATTTGAAAAACGTCGCTGTGACAAATTTATATCATAACAAAAATCCTCAGCGAGAAGCTCATGTACTTTACGGGGATTTTGGGTTCGGCTTGCATTGTGAAGTGTTCGAAATGAAATTGTAACGGTAATTTATACGATTCTGGCTGCGATACGTTTGAATCTAATTTCGTGATACACGAGATAACCGTACATATGTAGTAGTAACTATCTATCTATATATATAAAAATCAATGCCACTTTTCGTTGTAATTTTATAACTCAAGACCGGGCTCACCTGTCCAAACCAAATGTTTAGGCTTTGTTTGGACTATTTAGTAGATGGTTTATGTGAAGTTTGCACAAAATCGGTCGAGCGGTTCTTCATTTATTACGCAAACGAAGTTGCGCGGGTCAGCTAGTTGTATATAAAAATCAATGCCACTTTTCGTTGTAATTTTATAACTCAAGAACGGGCGCACCTATTCAAACCAAAAGTTTAGGCTTTGTTTGGACTATTTAGTAGATGGTTTATGTGAAGTTTGCACAAAATCGGTCAAGTGGTTCTACATTTATCACGCAAACAAAGTTGTGCGGGTCAGCTAGTAATTAATAAACGAATGTGATAGCGGCTATGTGTAATGTACGCACCTGAATAATCCTCAGACGATTATTACTAGGTTCCTACATATTTCTTTGAACGACCTTTTAGATTTGTGTGCAATAATATAATTTTTTGTTCAGGAGTTGGTTTTTTTGTCACTTATACTACTAATAGGATCGCTTGTAAAGCTAAGGCTAAGTGAAAACCCTAAGCCTTTCTTTGGTTTTTTACAAGACAAACATATTGAATAAAATAATTTTAGCATTTTGGCATTGTGTATTGTAATTATTTAGCATGTTGCAATAACAACCCTCCCCGATGTTAATGTAAATATTTTTCAATTACGCTCTCGCAATGGTGGTTCCTACGCTACAGAAAACCTAATCTCCGTTTTTTTGCTTTTCTCATTTTCATCTTGCCACCTGTTTACTTGGTGCAAATGGCAACTTTCGATTGAGATCTTTTTTGGGGTGTTGAATATTGCAAATCTTTTACCGAGCATCTACCGTTACGTGAACCAATGTGTAAGCTAAAAACAACTAGAAACAAAATTTCCATAGTTCTTTACTAAAATAATAGAACAAGATGTTAGGACATACTATTAGAATTGCATTCTTTAAACAAAAAAAAAGTAACAGTCTCGAGAAAACAATAGAAAAGTAATAACTGAATCTAGATACAGCATTTCTCTGTGTGTATATTATTTCACTTGATGTACCTACATTATTTCATATTTACTGAGTAGCTGCAATTGTAGTTTCACAGCCAATAGCCAACATCGTGTAAAAATATTGAACTCTTCTTGGATAGGTGAATTTCAAGACATTCTACACAAGCAAAGCAGTCTTCCACAGATATAAAAATCTTCATGAAAATACTTACATTTACCTCAAACTTTTCCAAGTCTCGTTTGTCGGAAAGTTTATAATGAAAGCCGCTTACACTTTATACGAAACAATGAGCAAGAAAGTTTCTGATGTACCCTACTATAGACTGGAGGAAGTTGTAAACAATAGGCAATTTTGACTGCCACATTATTTACATGTTGTACAGACAGACGTAATTGAATTTAACGAATGCCATTGTTTGATTAGCGGTGGGGTTATTTTGTGTTGAGTGGATTCATTGAAGATGTATTATCGGCAATACATTGTCAAATTATATTATTGACTAAGATCAAAGTCATTAAATACCTATTTAATGAGTACGGGCTTGCCTTTGGTGTTCGCAACATTGTTGTGATCACTCGGTAACGAAATACGTTGATTGAATGTGATTATACAATTGGCTTTGTGGCTTTTCAAGTAGCCCGCTTGTTACACGGTAGGGAGATATCATATTGTATAGCGATGCCTGACGTCAACGCATTGTGTAGTTAAGAACACTGGCTACTAGTACAAAAGGAGAACCTCCCCTTATAAAACAAACCGCCATATCGACTGCCTCTGTGGCGCAGTCGGTAGTGATACCGCCTGCGGCGCTGGAGGCCGTGGGTTCAATTCCCACCGGAGGCAAATACTTGTGTGACCCGTAAATGTTTGTCTCAAGAGTCTGGGTGTTTCTATGTATAATGTGTATGTATTTAAAAGTATATAAGTATTAATATCCGTAGTCTGATACCCATAACACAAGCAGGTTATTCCTAGCTTACTTTGGGATCAGATAGCGTTGTGTGAAATGTCCGCGAATATTTATTTATTTATTTATATATATAAAAAGTCATAGTCTAACTACAGAACTTTGATATCGCCAGTTGGTTGTGGTGGTCAGATGGCAGTCGCTTCTAGAAAAATATTGAAGTTTAGTCGTATCACAATGTAAATGGAAAGTGACAGCAAATGGTTTGGGAAAAGGCACAGTGAATGATGATATCAAAATACGTTCAGTCTATAGTCGACTTTGTGAAAACTCAGTCAGAGTTTTATTCTGGACAGAGTGAAATAGTACTCATATCACAAAGGGCAATGCCAGGTCTTCATAGTATTTTAGGCCCTGGGTGCCCAATCATGAAAATGGGTACAATATATTGCTTGTAAATAAAAATAATTTATTCATAAAAGAATAGTTAAAACATAAGTTGGGGTTTCCAAAATATCAAGGCTTTTAATTTTTATAAATGTGCCCTTACACAAGCACTTTAGTGTTATCAGAAACTCTTCCTGCAGTCATTTAGCTAGTTAATTATGTATTTGTTGTCTTTCATACATTTATTCATTCACCAAAAGTCAGTATTCATGATCAGAATTGAATATTTAATTATTGATAAAAAAAACAGAAAAACGTACAATGATGCAGTACTATTTTGACAATGACATAACACTGGGTGACTGTCAGTCGCTCACTTGACTATAAAGTCAGTTTAATTTAGTGTTGCTATTTAAACAAACAAAATGTCTACTGTCGATCGTCGCAACAAGTATATCCATATTTTGTAAGCTCAGCGTCAACGTGTATAATAATTATTATAATACAGTGAAATTCAATAAAACTTACTATTTACTTAAAAAAAAATTAGATCTATACATAAATAAGTATCCTATGTACCTATACGTTTTCTTATCAAGATCTTTCCATCAGGTCACGGTGCATGGTTGTCTTGTATTTCTTAGTAGTATAAATAATTATAATATACAAATATTTACGTAACCCGCCTCAGATTCATCCCCACACTTTCCATCCGGAGCGTTCGAGCACGGTAAGATCGGATAAGGAATTGTGGAATGATCTCTCTGCCTCGGTTTTTCCAAACGTCAACGGTATGGGGATCTTCAAAAGGGGTCTTATAAGGTTTTTACAGGGTTGGAAGCGCGAGTGTAGCACCTCTGGTGTTACAAACGTTATGCTTGTCTGCCACATTGGCGGTATAAAAAAAAAGAAAAAAGTATCTAAGTAAAAACTTAATCTGAGTATTTTGTAAAAATACTACCTATTCTATTAGTTTACAAAAGACTGGCAACCCAGCAGATGCAAATGGCGGTGTATTTATTGAGTAACTTTTTATTTTGACGAAATAAATCCTAACTTCTACCGAGTCGTGAATAGCGTCAAAAATTATGAAAATTCATTACTTATTTTTTCAGCTAAATGCCAAGTATGGGCAATCAGGGCCTAATTTCGGCATTGCCCTTTCATCCGAAATCCGAAAATGAAGACCAGCGTATTCAGCTGTCACTTTTAACAATCTGAACGTGTTCTTAAAGAGATCAGTAACTCCGCACTAATTGAATACTGGCAGGGTGTAGACCAAAACTTCTAACGCGACAATCCAGAGATTAACAACAAATCCCAAATTAAACATTTAACGAAACTTCAAAACTCTCACTGACGTTTTCTTTGAAGCCACTAATGCGATGAAAAGAGAAAGCTACTTTCTTGAGTTAATTTGGTAATCACTTCTTGATTATCCTAATAATACATGACTTTCACATCTTTGTGATTAGGTTCGACAGGAGTTCCAGTCGTCACTTTTATATTTATATTTGTATTCGTGTTGACTCGTTACAAGTAGATAGATAGATATTCGTTTATTTGTCAGAATATTGTACAAAAAAGTTGTTACAAAGTTTAAATTTCCATAATATTCAGCCGTTTTCGGCGTACAAACATTGCTCTTAACAAAATAAAACATCACATTAATAATAATAATCTCTCCGGACCGTATTCGGCCACAGCGATTGACCACTAACTAATGAGAGTCTCGCTGATGTGCTCTCAGGTGACTGACATAGCCAATCTTTGAAGCACATGCACGACCACATGTGCTACAGGTCAGCACCCCTCCGACGTAATTATAATGAATGGCCGCGGGTGGACGAGCCTTTTTTTTTTTTTTTTTTTTAACGTGAGGGAAAATCCTCGTAGGATGCTATGCCGGACTCTTACCGACTAAAAAACCTCACGTAACGCCCAACAGCCTATGGTTGAGAGCCCCGGGTAAGCCCTCAGGAAGGATGTCCCGTGACTCCCAACAGACCTACGGCCGCCAATGCGGCCTCGCCCAGGGGGTGGTTCGGGTGCAATCCCGCGTCTATGGGGGGTTTCGGGTGTGACCCCGCTTCTAAGGGGGGGCGTGCGTGAGTGCTCACGTCACGCTGCCGTCATGGGCCTGCTTCTGTAAGGACGGTGAGCGGCCCTCTCACCGTCCTCAGACCCCCGGTCATGGAGGCCGATAGTCCTCGGCGAAGACACGTCGGCGGCGCCCAGGGCGCCGACTGCGGAACTCGGGTGGGAGAGTTCTCTCCCGCACCCGGCCCGCCGCCTCCATCGCGAGCATGACCTGCTCGCAGAAAGAGGCGGCGCAGTCCCACTTACTCCCGCTGGAGAGCATGGCTCGCACCATGGCCTCAAGCGAGAGAGTGTCCACGCCCAGACCCACTACGAGGACCTGTCGCTGTTGTGCCCACGCCGTGCACTCCACCAGCGTGTGGAGCGCCGTGTCATCGCTGCGGTCCTAAGGTGGACGGGCCTTGAGCTCGTCACGTTTAGCATCGAGCTCCTCTCTTCGTCTCGTCTCGAAATCGAACACCTTGGTGTGTACGATGCGTCTCCACTTTGGTCGGTCCACTGCCATTGCCTCCCACTGTGTCGGATCTAGATCACATCGTTTCATATGTCTCTTTAGCACATCTTTGTACCGCAGGAGTTGGCCACCCTGTTTGCGCTTGCCATCTTGCAATTCAGAATAAAAGATGCGCTTCGTCACTCTGTGCTCAGACATTCGGGAGATATGACCGCACCACTGCAGCTGCCGTCTCATAAGATAGGCCTCGATTCCATCAACATTTGCCCTTCGTAGAACTTCCGTGTTACGAACACGGTCCGACCAGCTTATGTTCATTATGTCGCGAAGGCATTTGAGGTGAAATCTATCCAATGTACGTATATGCTTGCGATACAGGCACCACGTTTCAGACGCATACAGCAGGCTCGGCAGAACGATAGCTATGTACACGGCTACCTTCGTTGAAAGCTTTATGTCATGTGAACAGAACACCTTTGAACGAAGCCTGCCAAAGGCAGCAGCAGCTGCTCCAATTCTGCTGTTGACTTCGCTGTCTAGATGGCACCTTGATGTAATGGTGCTGCCCAAATATCTGAACTGGTCTACTCGCTTAAGTGAGACGTCTCCAAGTTTTATGTCAGCTGAGGCACTACTCGATTTTTGGGCCATCACTTCGGTCTTTTTAACATTTATTTTAAGGCCGAATCTGTGACATGACTCATCAAGTTTCGACATAAGCGTTTGTAGACCCTCTGGGGATTCCGCCACAAAACACAAATCGTCCGCATACATCATCTCAGTGATCGTCTCGAGACTCACCTTGGTGTGAGCTTTTAGTCTCTTTAAATTGAAGACACCACTACCGTCCATACGGAAACGAATACGAATGCCTTCGGACAGCCCTCGTAGAGCCTCCTTAACTACAACTGCAAAGTACAAGGCGAATAGAGTCGGGGCGAGCACGCAGCCTTGTTTTACACCACAACTCACTGTAAAGAACTCAGAATCTTCGCCTTGCACATTGACACAACATAACATGTCATCATGCAGGAGTCGGATCATCCTAATAAATTTGTCCGTGCATCCCAGTTTCGCTAGCACCACCCATAAAGCTTCTCGAGGCACACTGTCGAAAGCCTTTTCAAGGTCAACAAAACATGCGTACAGTGTTTGATTCTGCTCTCGACTCTTTTCTTGAAGCTGGCGAATAGAGAAGATAGCCTCACTTGTACCTTGGTTTGATCTGAAGCCAAATTGAGTTTCCGGTAGTATGTCTTCAGACAAGGGCAGCAAACGGTTCAGTAATATACGAGCAAAGACCTTTCCCGGAGAAGTCAATAAAGAAATGCCTCTGTAGGAATTACAATCAGATCTGTCGCCTTTGTTCTTGTACAAGGAACAGATACGTGAGACCCGAAAGTCATGGGGTACTCGTTCCTGATCCCACATTTGTACGAATAACTTCCAGACAGTTTCATGTAAGTCGTCACCCCCATACTTGAGCAATTCACCAGGAAAATTGTCAATGCCAACCGCTTTCTTATTTTGCTGTTGTTGAATAGCGACAACAACCTCACGCAGGGTCAGTGGCTCGTCTAGCTTGTTGTACTTAGGAAGTGATTCCATCAAGCTAATGTGTGCAATATCCGCAGCTCGATCCACATTGAGCAAGGTGTTAAAATGATCTGCCCATCTGCTGAGTACATCTACTTTGCTGGTTAACAACTGGGTGCCGTCGTGATTTTTAACGGGCACTTTATTACGAATTGCAGTACCAACAACTTTACGAATCTCATTATAAAAAACACCCAGTTGTTTGGTATCAGCAAGCCACTGCATGCGCTCAGCTTTGTCGTGCCACCATTTATCCTTTATACCTCGCATATATTTCCGCAGTTCTGCTCCACTACGCTTGACTTCCTCCGCCTGGTGGTCGTCACGATGCTGGCGTAGGAGAGAACGGTGTTTTTGCATGGCTTTGCTCAAATTTTCATCATTGTCATCAAACCAATCCTCGTGTCTACCAGATTTAATACCCAGTATCTGCGAGGAGGCGGTGACAATATTGGACGAAAGCGATTGCCAATTATCCACAACATTGCCATTCTCAACCTCTACCGCATGGAGTGCACCACTAATTTCCTGAGCAAACCTCTTACGGATATCAGGACTCTGCAATTTTTCAATGTCCATTCGCTTTGGTTTTAATCCTTGAGATCTGCGGGGACGATGGAGGCGAAGCCTTAGTTTTGTAATTATGAGCCGGTGATCAGAGGAACAGACTGCATTTGCATCCCTCATAACGCGGGTTATGTGCACCTGGGAAATATCCCACTGTCGAACAATCACATAGTCAATCAGATGCCAGTGTTTTGACCTTGGATGCATCCAAGTGGTCTTGTATTTAGCCGGGAGTCTGAACATGGTGCTTGTGATTGCCAGCTCAAACTGAGCGCATAAGGACAGAAGTAGTTGTCCATTGCTATTAATGTTCCCAACACCATGTCTTCCCAAGACCCGAGGCCAAGCTTCAAAGTCACGCCCCACCCTCGCGTTAAAGTCACCCATTAAAAGTACTTGCTCCCTAGGAGGTATCTTGGAGAGGGCTTGGGTGACCTCTTCGTAAAACTTGGCTTTAATGTCATCATCCTTATCCATTGTTGGGGCATAGACGCTAATGATGTTCACGTAATTGTCGCTGTCTAGGTGAAGGCGCAACGTGGTAACACGGTCCGAGATGTGCATAGGACACTCCTCCAGCTTAGAGGCAATGCAAGTTTTGATGGCGAAACCAACACCTGATCTCCTAGGCTCTGAAGACGGAGTACCTTACCAGAAGAAAGTATATCCGCCCCCACGCTCAACCCTCTCCCCCTCGTCAGCCAGATGCGTCTCACTGAGGGCAGCAATATCCACATTGTAGCGACGTAGCTCTCGGGATACGATGGCAGTTTTACGAGGTGAGCCCAGGTTGGTCTCACGATCAAGGAGGGTGCGAACATTCCACGCCGCAAAAGTCATATTCCGGAAATTAAGTGTACTGTTATTGTTGGACTTTTTATTTTTGCGTTTTCGACCACGTTAATGTTGATGCAGAGCTAGCCGTGGTTACTAGCTCCTAAAGTGATGGGTCAAGCCTTTTTTAGGACACCTTTTCTAGTCCCCTCCTCGGTTTGAGGGAAGCAGGGCCTCTCTTAATAGAGCTGCTTCGTCACCCAGGGAGCTGCCGAATCACATTGTTAACCCAATGCAATGCAAAGCGACCATCTACCTCGAGCCGCCTACGTGCAGGCATCAGACAAAGTCAAGTTGGCATCACAACCCGACCTCTCTACCTTTGCCCATCGCCGTAAGACTGTGTCAGTTCGGAGTCCGTCAGTCAGAAGCCAAGTCAAATACGCAGGATATACACTCGAGAGCAATGAATCCGGGTCACTTAAAGAATCCTAAAAATCTCGGAAACTAAAAATGCTAGGTTAATGCAATAAATTGTATTTAATAGACAATGTAATACTCCTTGAATGAAGGTATTAAAACTTCTTAGTTATTGTAAAGTTATATCATAAAAAAATCAAATTTGAAAAAGGGCCACTTTCGAAGATGGAACTACGAAATTACAGCATTTGGTGTTGCTTTTGTTTGTAATCTGTCATTTATGTGGGTACATAAACCATGTTGATAGTGCTCTATATTCATTAATCAAGCTGAAATTATGTCGCTTACGCCTGAAGAATGCACCAGAATACTTACAATGCTGGAAACCGGCCGGAGTCAGCGCGATACAGCCAGGACTGTCGGTGTGTCGCTGTCAACAGTACAAAGAGTTCTCCGACGTTACGAAGAAACTGGTTCTAACCTACGCAGACCAGGAACGGGCAGAACCAGGTGTACCACAGCACGAGAAGACCGATACTTGGTGAACACCATGCTTCGAAATCGCTTTCTCACAGGAACTGAACTCACCAATCAGTTTCGACGCCTCGGAGGAAGTAACCCAAGTGCATGGACAGTAAGACGTCGGCTTGCTGAATCTAACTTAAAACCCCTTAGACCTGCAAACGGCCCTAAACTGGAGCGTGGGCATCGTATTTCGAGACTAAGGTATGCCCAGAGCCACGTAAATTGGAGTATTGAAGATTGGTCAAAAGTTATGTTCTCCGACGAATCAAAATTTATGCTCTACAAGCACGATGGAAGACACAGAGTGTATCGAAGACCAGGGGAAAGATTCAAGCAAGCATGCATCGAAGAAAAAGTAGCCTACGGTGGTGGGTCTGTACTTGTGTGGGCCGGAATTTCTTCTGAAAGTCGCACAGAGCTGGTGATCATAGAAAACGGCTCTTTAACTAGCGTAAGATATGTGGAAGAAATCCTCAATGATCACGTTGGTCCATTTATGGTCAATTTAGGTGAGGATGCTATATTTATGCATGACAATGCCCGACCTCATACAGGTAGGATTGTGAATGACTACCTTCAAGAGATGAACATTACTCGTATGGAGTGGCCAGCGCGCAGCCCGGATATCAACCCGATCGAGCATGCTTGGGACGAGCTAGGCAGATGCGTAAAACAACGAAACCCTCCCCCAATCACGCTTCGTGAGCTCAAAATTGCTCTCACAGAGGAATGGGAGAATATTCCCCAAAATCGTATAAGGAACTTGGTGTACAGCATGCCAAACCGCTCACTGTAAATTGTGATACAAATAAAACATTTTTTCATTTTTTTCATTTTCATTTTTCAAACCGCGTAAACGCAGTAATGGAAGCACGAGGAGGCAATACGAAGTATTAAAATTCAAGAAAATCGTAATAAAGTTCAAAAATTTCATGTTTCCTATAGAGCAAGAGCCAGCGGCCCCCAGGCATTCGGTAAAGTATAAAAGCTGTAAGTTTCTCAATGTATGTCCCCAACACAAATAAGAACGAACCCCGTCTACGAAATTTGGGTCGCGGTGGCTTTCGCAGGTATCAGATAGTTAAGGTTAGTAAAATTGTGTGTTAAATTTGTTAAAGTATAAAACTCAGTTTTTACATATTTTACTTATAATAATCCTAAAAGTCACCTTGTCGAAAGCCAGACACTTCGTACGGTTGCAACCCTCTGCCAGACACCCTTAAAGTATATTTCATTATTACTATACTTACGGTATAGTATAAAAGCTGCAATTTATATATGTTATTTGGAGAACTATCAAATGATGTTTTCTCAATAGCCAGACAGTTTCAGTAGTTCCTTAAAAAGTTAAAGTCTAATGTAGGTGCGAGCGCGAGGGATATTATGTGTCAGCGGGTGCGAGTGAAATACCGCGTTCGGTCCACTGCGACGTTTTATTGCGCATCAGCTGTCATTTATTGTGTATAATGAGAACTATTTTCTAGATTTACTATGAAAATTCATTACAACGAAGAAAATTCTTTTATAAAATTTTTGTGTTTAGGAATCATTAAATTAACACTCCAATAATATACTTAAATAATTATTTTAATAATAGTTATTGGAATAATATAATTAATCTAATACCTACAATAATTAATGGAAAAATATTTCGAAGATATTCTATGACTCGTGGTCGTCGATATCTTGAGTGTCCTCATCACCGCTGCTCCAATCTGTGGGTTGGTCCTTATCAGTATCCTCTTCTTCGCCAGTTTCTGTTAGTTTCAGTTAGTTTCAGATAACGAGCGTTTCCGTGCTTCTGAAGGCATGATAAGCCGTTGGTCCCGGTTGTCAGTAAAATGATAGTCGTTAAGCCAAATTGAAGGCCTAATGGGCGGCTTAAAAATTTCAACTGTGAGTCGTCACAACCTGCGCCCCGGTCGGCAGCGCGTGTGTAGCTCCTCTGGTGTTGCAAACGTCTATAGGCTACGGTTACCAACCTTCCGGTGGGCCGTAAGCTTGTCTGCCACCTAAGTAGTATAAAAAAAAACCTTGGATCCAGCTCTTCACCCAACTGAATCTGAAACTGGCGAAGAAGACGATATTGATAACGACCAACCCACAGATTGGAGCAGCGGTGATGAGGACACTCAAGATATCGACGACCACGAGTCATAGAATATCTTCGAAATATTTTTCCATTAATTATTGTAGGTTTTAGATTAATTATATTATTCCAATAACTATTATTAAAATAATTATTTAAGTATATTATTGGAGTGTTAATTTAATGATTCCTAAACACAAAAATTGTATAAAAGAATTTTCTAAACATTTATTCGTTGATTCTTAGTTATTGTTCATAGTGAATTTTCATAGTAAATCTAGAAAATAGTTCTCATTATCCTACTTCCTACTAATATTATAAATGTGAAAGTTTGTGAAGATGTTTGGATACTTGGATGTTTGTTACTCAATCACGCTCTAACGGCTGAACGGATTTGACTGAAATTTGGTACAGAGATAGCTTATAATCTGGAATAACACATAGACTTTTCATCCCGGGAAAATGTTCCCACGGGAAGCGGGAACGGGTAACGATTTTCACGCGGGCGAAGCCGCGCGCCTCATCTAGTACACTATTAATGACAGCTGATGCGCAATAAAACGTCGCAGTGGACCGAACGCGGTATTTCACTCGCACCCGCTGACACATAATATCCCTCGCGCTCGCACCTACATTAGACTTTAACTTTTTAAGGAACTACTGAAACTGTCTGGCTATTGAGAAAACATCATTTGATAGTTCTCCAAATAACATATATAAATTGCAGCTTTTATACTATACCGTAAGTATAGTAATAATGAAATATACTTTAAGGGTGTCTGGCAGAGGGTTGCAACCGTACGAAGTGTCTGGCTTTCGACAAGGTGACTTTTAGGATTATTATAAGTAAAATATGTAAAAACTGAGTTTTATACTTTAACAAATTTAACACACAATTTTACACACCTTTATTACCTGATACCTGCGAAAGCCACCGCGACCCAAGTTTCATAGACGGGGTTCGTTCTTACCTGTGTTAGGGATATACATTGAGAAACTTACAGCTTTTATACTTTACCGAATGCCTGGGGGCCGCTGGCTCTTAGACCATATTTTTAACCGACTTAAAAAAAAGGAGGAGGTTCTCAATTCGTCTGTATGTATTTTTTTTTATGTATGTCAAGCGATATTTCCGTCAATTATAGACGGATTTCAAAATTTATTTTTTTGTTGAATAGAGTTTACTTTTGAGGTGGTCCCATTTTCACCAGGTCAGGATCTGATGATGGGATCCAGGAGAAAACGAGGGCAACCACCGAAAATTGTAGGGACAACTAGTCCACTTGTTAACTTTTTAATTAAGTGCTTTAATGTTCTACACTTTAATGAAGGTCTGGAGTCGACCTGATGATAGAGTCGAAAGACAGTCGAGGGCATTCCTTAACAATTTACAGCAGTTACATTGTGTTTGGGCTTGATTGATTTGTATTGATGAGAACTTTGCACCTAGATTGATAGATCCGCCTTAAAAAAAAAAGGAAGTTCTCAATGTTTTATGTATGTTCACCGATATTTCCGTCAATTATAAAAGGATTTAAATTGTTTTCTTTCTTGAATAGGGTTTACTTCTGAGGTGGTCCTATTTTAATCAGATCAGGATCTGATGATGGGATCCAGGAGAAATCGAGGGCAACCACCGAAAATTGTAGGGACAACTAGTCCACTTGTTAACTTTTTAATTAAGTGCTTTAATGTTCTACACTTTAATGAAGGTCTGGAGTCGACCTGATGATAGAGTCGAAAGACAGTCGAGGGCATTCCTTAACAATTTACAGCAGTTACATTGTGTTTGGGCTTGATTGATTTGTATTGATGAGAACTTTGCACCTAGATTGATAGATCCGCCTTAAAAAAAAAAGGAAGTTCTCAATGTTTTATGTATGTTCACCGATATTTCCGTCAATTATAAAAGGATTTAAATTGTTTTCTTTCTACTACCTTGTGTTTGGGCTTGATTGATTTGTATTGATGAAAACTTTTACCTAGATAGATATATTTTTCGGTTCACCCGTCACTTAAAATAGTGAAAAAAAATTTTTCAATAAAAAATAAAACCGACTTCCAACAAATCCTGAAAAATAAAATTTACTTAGCACAAAGTAAAATGTATTTTGATTTATCAGATTTTATTCAATATAGTATTGAAGTTGGTGCCATGAATAATACCTACATAAACCTATGGGTTTACTTGGCGCCGACTTCAATATGATATTGAATAAAATCAGATAAATCAAAATACATTTTACTTTGTGCTAAGTAAATTTTATTTTTCAGGATTTGTTGGAAGTCGGTTTTATTTTTTATTGAAAAATTTTTTTGTTTTAAGGAGAGATCAGCAGTTTTTTCTTTATGTAATTTTGTGTTAATAAAATGTGTGGTGACTCATATTTTTTTTTACTTTCATTTAAGGAGTATTACATTGTCTATTAAATACAATTTATTGCATTAACCTATCATTTTTAGTTTCCGAGATTTTTAACATTCTTTAAGTGACCCGGATTCATTGCTCTCGAGTGTATTATAGTGCACAAACGTTGAAAGAAACGCCAGTGTCTGCGCAAACACAGGTGCACTCTTATCCTTACCTCTATGTATCCAATGGAACGGGAGCCGCTACAATTGGTAAGAGGTAGGGACGTCCCTATGCATCAGTAAAGCCTCTGATGCTGACCTATACTTTAGGGGTGCAGTACTAGATCCAATGGCTAAGCGAAACCGCCAGCCGATCACAGCGGGAGGCATCCGCTATACTGAACTGCACCCAACGACCAAAGTATGTGTGAAAAGCTACAAGGTGTCAGTACTTTTTCACTCTCAGGCGATTTGACTGGCCTTTCTGTACCACGCTGGCCAAAGGAGCATGCTGGGTTCAGGGTTTCATCTCGAATTTTCCTTCTCTACGCCATGACCTCGTCCGTTAATCGGCAGGTGCACCACTGGCAGGTGAGGCTGACTTGGACCCCGGGGATGTTGGTAGGGCCCCGTTGCACCCATCACATTAATACAATATAGTGATAGGACAAAAAAAAAGACAGATTAGCTATGCCTACTGCTTACATTACATGGTTATAAAAGTCAAGATAATACATTATATGAATTAGATGTCAATATTTGCGTCAAATTGTTCATTTAAGTAGTCATTTACAGAATAATAACATTTTTCTAGAAGGAATTGAAATAATTTATATTTAAATGTCTTATTATGTCAGAGTTTTAAATTTATTAGGCAGTTTGTTGTATATACGCACAACCATACATTGTTTGAGAAAATTTTCAGATTTTGCTTAGGTATGTGTAGTTTGTGGATTCTTCTACTACTTGGTCTAGCCACAACATCATTATGCAGCTGAAATAAATTCGTATGACTGCGGACAAAGACACAACTTTCATATATATATAGAGCCGGTATACGAAAGAAGATCACGTTATTGTCAAAACTAAATGTATTTTATATGCAACCCTGCGCCTAATGAGCGTTATCCAGTACAGTCTGTTACCACAACAATCTGATATAGAAACTAACTAGCACAACTTTTGTTTTTTCAGTAGGTATTCTTCGTTCTTTTGCTGAGCTTCTTGATCGTACTATAACATCGGGGTCTGTTTTGTTCTGATCTTACAATATCAAAAAGAATTATGATCCTCAGAGACAGTAAATTTTCCCTACATGCCATGTAAGTGTATTGAATTTTGCTAAAGATATAGAGGACAGAAAACAGTAAAGTGTACCAAACTAATAATACTGTTATATTAATATGTAATTTTCACGATAGTGTGTTTGAACATCATAATGAATTTAACAGAACTATTAGGCAGTTAGCTTAGCAGCAGGACTTAGCTTAATGGCATTGTGCATTCTAGTTTTAAAAGTATTTAGTTTTTTACTAGTCATAGTCTCCATTTCCAATAGTATTTTTCGCAGATTAGTCGCAGATATCTTATCGGATTATATAATATTTTTCATACCAATTTCTTTTGTGATCACAGCTGCCTAATTGGGGAAAATTAAATGAAGCAAGTTGACTCTAGTGTCAGTTACCAACTGATTTGTCTCTAATATCGACGAAACGTACAGTAAATATGAACTCTGCTCAATATCTACGATTCTTTCAATTAAAAAAAAAGTACTTTAATGATTTTTTTTTAGTTTATTTTCAGGTAAACAAACAACATCACAATAATGAGTGCATAAATAGTTCTAACAATACATATTTAAATGATTGTGACATCCACAACGTTTACCACAAATATAGTGTATGGAAATGTACAGATTGTCTGAAGGTCAGGAGTGGGTACACCACACCGTGCATCACTAAACAAATAATCATACATAAATAGATAAGTAAATAACTAAAAATCAGTACAATAACATATCTTAATAATAATGTAAATAGATTGGCATAGTAGATTTGCTTTTTGAATCGTCTGCTTTTTGAGATCAACAAAAAATGTCTCACAAGGTTATAGAAAAGCACACATCCGCTCGACACCCCTAGCCGCTCACACCGGTGTTGCCCTCTGTCGCCTCACAGGCTTACGAGCCTATGTGAGTTGGCGAGTCACCGTCTGCCAATATTTTGGTTATAATATATTGAAATGGCAGACGCCGTCATCATCCATAGCATAAGTTACTTAGTTCCATTTAACCCCCAACACAATAGCCCATTTTGTAGTTAGCATATTTTCCAATAGTTTAGCTCCTATTGCGGGCGGTTCATTACCGTTCTTCTACATAAGGCGGGTGTGAATCGTCTTCAGTGGGGGTCCCATATCCCCTTACATTAAAAGTCTCAAAGGGCCTCTGCGTGTTGGACCAATATGTCCCCATGTAAGCCTACCAAAAGACCGGGTACCTTCGTAATAAAAAAAGAAGATACCCGAGAAAGACAGAAACATGTAAATAACTAATATTTCCATGTTGATGGGAGTCGAAACAAAACATAATTGCTTTTCATTTGATACGAAATAATCTCCCATCCATTATAATATGAGCATTTTCTTCCAATCAACTCAAATTAAAACCCAACTCTTTGAATATTACTCCAAGCCTATTAAATGTAGCAAAACATTACGCAACTCAACCTGTGTAATCTTATTAAGGAAATTTTAACAATTACTGCTGCTGTTATCATAGTATCAAATTATTATTACCCGCCCAATACACTTGGAGTTACTTACAGCTTAAAATATTATCCCGTATCAAGTTATCCTGCGGCGATTTGAGAACAAATGCTAGTGTTGTAAAGTGTACTAAGGAAGGGAGCTTCAGTGTATATCCCAGAGTTTGTAAGTGGATCCTTTTTATGGTAATAATGCCTGTTTAAGACGGGATAAGATTCCACATTGCCTTATCTAACGGTCGCTGCTTTAATACTTATTCAGTGATCGTAAGTGCGGTTCGGAAGATTCATAGTATTATATACATTTAGAAGTTTTTATAGGTTCCCCTCTGGGTATATCTGGTTTGATTACCGCAACGGTTGTCGTGAAACTGGTACTCATAATTTAGTACTTTACTGGTAATTATAATACGAGTCTGACAGGAGTATTATAGAGCAAATCAAATATATAGACGTTTGATCAATGAATCAAAAGCGCTCCTGGTATTTGGTGTTACACTAACTCAGTTTCCTGCCAAGGATCACTGCGGTGTGCATAATATTTCACTGTGATTGGTCCACAGATAGGGGACCTGACCACATTCATATACTGGCGTTTTGTTGCTTCAGAAGGCATGTAACGGCCTTTATTAACGGTTGTCAGCGCTTTAGGGCGACTTGAAATTTTTTAACGTCGCGGCGGGTAGTTACGTATTATTATCTTCAACCTATGCCTGTCTTTGTATCTCTACTATTACGTCGGACAAAAGTAAATAATGAAATGTGAATGTATATTGCAAAAAACCTGGTCTGCCGTTGCAAACGTCCATAAGCCACGGTGACCACATTCTGCCAAGTGGGCCGTAAGTTAGTCTGCCACCATAGTGATCTAAGATGGTAGTACTCCTCTGCGTATTCCCCCAATCATAATAGCGTGACTATATGTGTTTATGAATGTACCTTTAATAAGATTAACCAGCCATTGTAATAAGTACCATCATAGGAAATCAGTGGATGATTTACAAAAAACTTCAAGTGAGCAGGGTCGACATGTAATTTGCGGCAGCCTCAAAAATCTTTCGAATTTATTTTGCGCCGACATAATGATATGACAAAAAGTACTTGTGAGAATGTGATCGAAGAAGGTGTGAAAGGAGCATTGACATTTGAATAGCTAGTTGTAAAAAGGTATTATTTTTTAAATCGAAATGTCATTTCAATCCACGAATATGCAAAGAGCTTTTCAATTTGATTGATATTCAATGAAAAATTTCGTTTTGATATTGCTAGAAACCCCGTTGGTCGCCAAAATTCTTCATGATATAAATTTAAAACGTTGTTATTTGTTTATTTATTGTAAACGATCACTGCAGTAAGCAGCTTTCACATAAGTCGGTCCATGGATGGGTAAGCACCACTTAACCAACTAACCAGTTTGTGACTATGATTCCGTGTTTGGGAAGGCACGTTAAGACGTTGTTCCCGGTTGCCAGTAAAATTACAGTCGTAAAGCCAAGTTGAAGTAAAGTTTTTTTTTTTTTTTTTTTTTTTTACGCGGGGAATGCGTTATGCACCATACCCTCCGTTGGGGAGACGGAGGACGTGTGTGGGACTCCCACCCACTAAACCCCGCGGCGGCCTACATCGGCAGGAGGGAGGAACCCCAGGAACGCATCAGCGGCTTCTGGGGTCCTCGCTGCCATGCTCATGGTTGAAGCACACCACTGGGTGATCAATATCACCTATAGGAATGAATGAAATGAATGTGGAATGCTGCCCCACCCCTTGTCACTGGCGAGTTGGGACAGCAATCTCTTAGGCTGGCTACCCCCCCGGCCGCACCGAGGTATCACCTTCACAGTGTTGCATAATACGGTCACATCGCCCCAAGATGCGACTGCTGCAACACCTAAACAGCGATCGGGGAGCTACTGAGATCTACCACCTCCTCTACGTTGTCTCCTTCGAGCGGGATTAGCCCTCTCCCGTTCCCGCTCAGCGGTCTCCTTCTGGAGCACAACATTCTCGCAGAAGGAGACGCCCGCTTTCCATCCCTCATCGCTCAACAGCATTCCCGCGATGAATGCTGGCGGTGACAAATCGCTTCCAATTCATCCGACTAGGATTTGACGTTCGGAGTCCCACGCAGGACAATCCTCCAGTGTGTGCTGAGCGGAATCCAGGTCGGAGTCGCAATGGTAACACTGTGTCGTGTCTTCCCGTCCGATTCTATTCAGATATTCACCAAAACAGCCATGCGCGGTAAGTACCTGGGTCAATCGGTAGGTGACGCTTTCGGTTCTTCCTACCCACGCCTCGAAGTTTAGCAGAACGGCTCCAACAGCGCGTTGGCGAGCGCATGCCCGGGTGTAAAGCCACGTCCGCCATGCTCTCAGAGCTTGCTGGTGCGCGTTCCGCCTCAGCACTCCTGACTCGATGTTTGACACTGGCTCGTCGACATTCCGACCGGCAGAACGAACTTGGTCATAGACCATCGCGTCCATGTGGGCCATAATGTCGAAGGGCGTTGATCGCGCCAAGACCGTTGCCGCCTCAAAGGAAATCGTACGGTAGCCCCGTACGATTCTAATGGCCATCAACCGCTGTAAGCTTCTGAGCATAGCTTGGCAACGGGAGGAACCAGCCACGTCTTTTGACCACACGGGTGCACCATAGAGAGCCATAGAGCGAATGACTCCCTCGTAGAGACGACGAACTTCTTCCCGGGGTCCCCCGAGGTTAGGCAGCAAGCGTTGAAGAACACCCGCAACTCCGCGAACCCGCGGAACCAAACGTCCGAAATGCTCCATGGAACCATATCGCCTCCGTTTTCTGCGGTGCTATCTTAAGACCCAGTTCGTTAATTTTTCCCACGACGCAGGCCACCCCAATCCCAGCGAGCGAAAGCACTTCCTCGTAGTTGGATCCTGTTGCCAATACTAGGGTGTCATCCGCATAGCAGACAACACTAAGGCCCTAGGGTAGACCAGTACGAAGGACCACATCGTACGCAAGATTCCATAACAAGGGACCCAAAACAGAACCTTGGGGAACCCCGCCATACACGTCCCTTCGATGTTCAACCTTGTTCTTGCCAGTAAATTTCACACTCCTGTCGGATAGATATGCTCCGATGACATCTCGAAGGTAAGGAGGTACGTAGTGATAGACTAGGGCCTCCTTTATGGTCCACCAGGGAAGAGTGCCGAAAGCGTTGACGATATCTAAGCTTGTTGCTAACGCCACTCCCCCTGATCGGACAGTCGTTTCCGACATGGAGCGAACGCGCCTAATTGCGTCCACCGTCGACCGTCCACGTCGGAACCCAAACTGACAATCCGACAAATCAGGACCCACACGCGACAGATGCTCGCTGATGCGATCGGATATTACTCTTTCAAAGAGTTTTCCCAATTCGTTTAGCAGGCAAATCGGTTGTAACACAGTGATGATCAGTGTTACTCACCAACTAGCGCGAGGTAGCTATGCAGAGAACTCTTTCCCATGGCGCCTTACTACAGAGATTCCAGTGTGCGTGCAAGGGTAGGCCAGGGCTCTGACGAAAACAGTCAGGTAGGGTGTACACACATATATTTATATAACACAGAGATACACAGAGACACACAGAGAGCTTATTCACTGATAGACACAAATATCACAGGTACACATAAGTATAGTCACGGCTTAGGTACCTACTAATATTACTCAATAGACCACTGCCGCGTGAGCAGGTAAAACTGGTAAGCAGCTAACTACGCTTATAATTGGGTGACAATTACTGGCCTTGAGTGAAGCTGAGAGCAGCACAGCACGAGAATGCCACGTGGAGGCGGCTGGTTCCCCTCAAAACCCCTCGCTCGTGCAGTCCACGTGTCTTTGGATGTGGCTCTGCCAACCGTGGACGGGCCGCTTTCTCCGTAGTAAAAAAAACCCTGTTATGACAAGTAAACGACAAATGAAATAACTGACATCGCGACCGACGAAATTCGAACCGCTTTGCAAACAAGAAATGACACTTACCGGTATCCCGGGTGTAGGTTGAAACAGAAACTTATTCTTTGTGAGGAAAGTAGAACCTAGGCTATATTCCTCAACAAGTCCTCAGGTTTGTACAGTGCCTGCGTCAAACTATAACCTCGCAACACATGAGGTGCGCTAAATCATCAGAGCTCAACGTTAACCAAGATGTGAATCGTATTGGCTAGATGTTAGAAGAGAGCTTGTGACCTCATGGCAGGGCTATTTATACCCTGACTATGCACTCCACCAGAAAATTCCTTCAAAACCCGTTTTATATTGTAGTTCCTGTCTGACAACGCAAAAAACCAGCGACTAGGTATCGACTCCTTACCAGAGAGATGTTGCCAAAGCCAAAAAAACAATGAATTGAATAAGGCGCTTTGACACGCTCAATGATGATTGTCAAGCCGAAAACTTGACAATACTACACATACAAAATAAATGTTACACGGTCGATATGCAGAAAGAGAGTCTGCATCCCTTCCTTTCTTTTGTAGAAGTACCAATCTCGCTTCTTTCCAGCGCAGAGGGAAGACGCTGAGGCGGAGGCAATTCGTAAAAATTCGTCTCGGATTATCCCCCAACACCGACAGTGCTGTCACCAGGACCCGGCCTGGAACACGGTGCGGTGTTGCGGGAAGCTAATCGTTGTACTGCTCGATGTAACTCTCCCTCCGTTACCTCGTACTCCTGACACCAGAAATGTTCTTCTACCTGTGACGGAGTAATTGAGGGACTGTCCTGGACACGTGGTAAGAGCGTGTCTACCACTCTTCCCAGGAACTCCGGGTTTAAAGTTTCCGTTACCGGAGGGACCCATGGTTTGAGCTTGCCTAGTACCATTTTATATGGGCGCCCCCATGGGTCCCTATCCAGCCCTCCGATGAGTTCATTCCAGGATTGGGCCTTAGATTCAGAGATTGCGACGCTGTGAGCTTTCACGGCTGCTCTATAGTTCTGCCGAGCTCTTTCGATATCCTCGGCTGTGGCCCGCCATCGCCTTCGGGCTCGAAGGTACGGGCGACGCAATCTCGATACTGTTGATCGTAGTCGTGAGATCTCTTCGTTCCACCAGTACACTGAGCCTTTTTTAGACGGCCGGACACGTGGCATTGAGGCATCGCAGATCGACACCGTAATGTCTCCAAAACTGGCAGCCTGCGTATTTGGATCGGATGGTACTGTTTCCTCACCCCAATTTGCGACGTGAGAAGCGGCTAAGGCCCTGTCGCGGTCAAACCGCTTAAGGGACCACCGTCGCGGAGGTCCATCTTCTTGGCGAGAGCGGACAGGGCGGTGGGCAGACACATTGAATAATATGTGTCGGTGGTCAGAAAGACTAACCAGTTCTTTCGCCACTCGCCATCCCGATACCATGCGCGCAGCACCGGGTGTCGCCCACGACAGATCGACAATTGATTCCCCATTCCATCGCACACATGTGCTGACCGAGCCCCGATTCATGAGACGCAGGTCCAGCGCTGCCGCCCACTCCAGTATTGTGTCGCCTCTCGCGTCATCTCGTTTATCGCCCCACTCCCTTGAGTGGGCATTGAAGTCACCCAGGATGAACACCGGGCGATTGATAAAACCACGGGTATAGGTTGCTAGTCCATGCAGGAATGCCTCATATTCGGCAAGGCTGCGGTTCGGAGAAAAGTAACAGCTTATAACCACTAAAACCCCCCATTCTACTGCTACAAAGTCTGCATCCTTCCTCAGAAGAGAGCAATGGAGTCCGTCTCCCCCGAGCCAATAAATCGCCGCAAGACCATTATCCGCCCCGAACCAACGCGGATGGTCCGGAACAGAGTGAGGCTCCGATATCACTACCAGAGCAACCGACTGCTCTACGAGCTTTTGCATCAGAAGATTTTGTGCTGCGCGGCAGTGGTTAAGGTTGCACTGGAGAATTTTATTGTGGACTGAGAATTTTAGGCTTCCACTCCCTCCTCCGTCGGGGGAATGCCCGACTGACACGAACCTGATGGGTTTAGATCGGCACGGGATTGAGGCTCACCCCTCTTCTTTTTTTTAGGTGGGCAGCATTTTGTACTGCCCAACCGATGATTGGCAGGCTGACCTTGGTCCTCGCAGACGGGACAATTAGGCGCACTCGCGGTGCATTCCCGGACCTTATGGTCCGTTCCCCCACAGCGGAAGCAGCGTGCACTCCTGTCCGCGTGACCTGGACACTTCGTGCGAACGTGTCCCATTTCTAGACATTGGTAGCACTGCAATGGTCGTGCTGCCAGGGCTTCAACTCGGACCGACACCCACCCCACTTGTACTCGAGAGCTAGCTACTACTTTACGAATAGCCGTAAGGGGACCCCGGACCCACGCTGTTGCTAAACGAGAACCGCTTTTACGAATGTCTCCGACTTTGATTTCAGTCGGGGAGCAGCTACCCGCCACGGCTATTGCCTCCGCCACTTCAGCTGAGGTGATGGATTCATCCAAATCCATCACCCGCAGCTCGGCCATCTTAGATGGGCGAAGGAACTTAACTTCCATATCGCTCATGACAGCGCGCAAGCGCTCTGCCAATGCATCCGCTTTGGCAGTACTATCCGGCCCAGGAACTTCTAACACAAGGTCCCCTGTGACAGCCTTTCGCTGTCGCAACCCGCCAGTAATACCGAGATCCACCAGCTTTATTCGTGACTTTGCGGCCTGCATTACCGACGCTAGTGAGCTGGTGGACCCAGGAGATACCGACACCACCACAACGGCATTGACGGGGGGTCGTGGTAGGGACGGCTTTAGTTTTGTAGCGACAGGGAGAGCTCGACTCGTTGCTCCCATTTTAGCTGCAATTTTAGCCTTTCGACCCACTACCTGAACCCAAGAACCCTCCTCCTGCCTGCTCACCGGCGCGGAAATGCGGGTCGCCTGGCTTTTCGTTGACCCTTCCAGTTGTTGTGTAACCTTTGTTACATCTACCTTCTTCTTTTTGTTGCTTTTCTTTTTCTTCTTGGAAGAAGAAGAATGTAAATGCGCAGCCGAAGTGGACTTTTGCTCTTCCCCAGTGTGTCCCTGTCTTAAAGGGGGTCTAGCACCTCTCTCTGGAAAGTATTTTTCCATGAGTCCGGACTGAAAGCGAGCAAACTCTCTATTCATACGAATTTCAAACTGCTGCCCGTCCAGGTGTTCCTCGTTCGACGACTCCGCAATCGCTAATTGTGTCGGCCTCACCACCGGTCTCAGTGCCGGAGCTGTAAGAGATGTCGGACTCATTGAAGCTCTGGCTGCTAATGGCCTCGCTTGCTTTACTTGCTTTCCTGCCACCGATTGATCGCATTCTCGTTGATCCGCTCTGCTACATAGCACCTTAATACCCTCCTGCAAGATGTGCAGAGCTTGGCGAAACGAGCTTGTAAGCTCGGCTTTCGTGATGCGGGGTTTGGCAAAGGTCTCCTCGACCTCAGTCAGGCTTTGCAGTAACTGGGCACCGACATCTGCCGTGCTTCGACTGCCTAATTCTGCCACCTCATTCCCCAAGTTGACCTGTTGGGCTGGTAATCGGTCATTTAGGCGAGGTACTCGTTTCCGCAAACGTGTTACCTCTTCTTCTTCACCATCGCGACACCGCTTCTGCGGTCGCTTTCTGACTACTCCTTTTTCTGACGCTGTTGAAGTTAAAGACGCCTGCGAACTGTCGCTATCTTCAGCTTGCTCATTTCTATCAATTGGAAGAGGAGTCGCGGGTCTTGAAATTGCAGTTCTTGAAGGTTGCAGCCGAGAGCGCGGCCTCGCTTCTTCACCGTCACTGATGTTCCTTCCATTATCGTTTCCGTTATTTACGCCATTGTCATTGTTTAATCCTTTCGTTTGGGTTTTGTTTTTATTTTCGCTCATAACAAGTCCCACGAGTATGGGGCAAAGCAGGTCGATTCGGGTGGTGCCCCCTGCACCCGAACAAGCCTATATACTATGGAGGTCGGCAGGTATCCATAGGTTTTTACGACATTTCTCTCGGGTCTTATAGACTTTTCCTTGTCATGGGCCAGCCGATAAAGGCAAGCCCTCCGGCCAACAAGTTCACGGCGTACTCTCCTGTTGCCATCAGTCGAGTCGTTGCTGATCACCTGTTGGTTACGGAACGCGTGAGAGTGGCTAGCCCTCACCGACGACGGTGGCTCAATATGGCCTGTTGGCCTCTGAACGAACAGTGGGTCAACCCGTCCATAAACGGGTTCATCGTCCGGGACAACTCCTGCTCCAGGGACGGCGAACCCGTCTACCCTCCACCTTGTCTCTCCACTGTACTCTCTGATATTCAGAGGGTACGTGGAAAGACATTGGAAAAAGCCACCCAGTATAGTATGAGCTGCTCTCCCCCCCTTGGCCGGAAATTGGCCGTAAGTGGCAATGTCTCCCTGAATTGCAAAGAGGCATTGCCACTTTCGTTTACGGGGTGCACCGCGTGGAGGTTTCCGACCCCGCACCCCAAGTAAGGGTAACCTGCATTACCCATGTTCTAGAAAGAAGTCCCAGTTAATAAATAGCATATCCCTTTTAAATTTGTCTCCACCCCAATTCACCCCGAGGGTGTCGTAAGAGGCTACTAAGGGAACGCTTTTGCAAAACGATCCATTGCGTAGACAAGCAAAACTCGAAATATTAGTAAAATGACAATCGTTAAGCCAAGTTGAAGGTCTTAAAAATGTCAACTGCTAGTCGTCACAACTTGCACCTGTCTATTTCAACACGGGCTCGCCACCTATTACGTGGAACATAAAAGTATAGGGTGGAATGTGGGCATATACTACCCCTTCGGGAAACAAGGCGTGACTATGTATATGTATGTATTTACCTATGTATGAATCCTGAAGATCCTGATACTCCCATAAATAGGTATAACACGTTAGCGGATTTCGACATGTCCGTTTTGTACAGCAGACATATTATCATCTCGCCTATCTCCCAACAGATTAAGTTAAGGCTATAGCGAACTTAAACTATTCATTTCATATCATTGGAAGCGTCCAAATCCATACCCTTCCGAAGCTTCTAAATCCATACTCTTACGTAATCCGTTGAAACATTCTAAAGCAATTTAAACTAGGAACATTACAACTGAGGAGCATCCTCATTATCTATAAGCGGACGAATCTACGACATCAGTTCGGACAGCTGGCTCTCCCGTTTGACCTCTACGTAATTAAATGAGCTCGGATTATCCGTCCTTCACGACCGACCCGCAGTTTAATGCAGTTATTTGGATCGTTTTAGTGTTAGTTTGTAGGAGTTTGAGCTATTAGATTATTTTGTACAAATTATGGTTGGCATTATGTAGGTTTGTTGCTAGTTTACATTTATAAGTCTTGTAGCATATATTAGAATAAATATGGTATTGCACATGACTATGACGTAGGAGTAGGGATACGGCAAAGCTCGGCGAGCCGCTATTCTATCCACAGTCGTTAAGCTTAGAACATTTTACTAAACTCAATGGTACAACAATGTTATTTTGTCCTCACCTACTAGATGGCGCTTTACTCAAAAAATAGATATATTTATGGTGGCAACATTGTATATTTTTAATAACGGCACCCGTCAACTCAACTGTCATTACTGTCAAACAGAAAACCGGCAAAACTTAGTTTCAAAACTTTCAAAGAAGTTTTCTATTTCTAGTTTTGTTTTCCGTAAAAGACCTGTATTTCTGTATTTTAACTACTTGGATTGCTTTTTGGATTTCGATTTCTTTACTTTAGCGTTTGACTGTGACTTGTGCTTTTGGACTTTGTTTGTTTTGTGATTTGGATATTGTTGAACTGGAAATGTCTGAAAAAAGGTGTTGTGTTCCTAATTGCGATAAATCTCGTAAGTATTCAATGTATGTACTATGAAACTATTGCAATCAATGTCAGTCAGTATACACTAAAAAGTAAACATAAGTACATTTTTATAAACACTACAGTTTACATTTTCCATGTATTTGATTTCAAAAGTAACGCTTTCTATGTCAAGCTTTACCCACATTTTTACCTTAGATTTTCAATAAAGGGAAAGCCTGTGAAAAAAAAACAGAAAAACTTAATAAATGATAATTATTACATACTTGCAATTAATGTAAAGATCTGTCTTAAATTTCTTCATTTTAATTTACCTATTCTATAATTCTGATAGCTTTATATTTCCTAAATTCTATTATACTAAAAATCAATGTGTTTCTATTGGACAGGCCCAGAGGTTCGATTGCATAAGTTCCCAAACCCATGCAAGGAACCAGAGAGATTTCGCACTTGGCTGTATGCCATTGGGGGTGATATATTGGCACTGGAAAACAGTGCAATATTTAAGAACCGCAGAATTTGCCAACGTCATTTCATGCCACAGTACATATCTATCAAAATGTTGACTACTACTGCTATACCAACATTGCATATGGCAGGTAAGAAGCTACCAATTATGTATCTAATTGATTTGGAATATGATTGATTTTCTGTGTATTAAGTGGTTGCACTATACAACTCAGACCACCCTTAGATTTAGACTGTATGAAAATAGATTTTGACCAAATCTCAGACTTACCGATGATGTGCATATAAAATTTCATGCCTGGCAAACTTTGTTTTGCCATTTTGCCATATACTAATATTACTGTTACAAAATAAGGGTTGATAGGGCTTGTAAAAATTAGTGGTATTTTTAAATGCTGGATTTGACTGCCTCTGTGGCATAGGGTAGTTAACTGCCTACTGGCCTTCCTGGGGCGGTCCAAATATTTGTGTGATCCACAAATGTTTGTTTCAGTTTGGGTATTTTCTATGTATAATATGTATTTATTTACAAATATATAAATATGTTTATCAGTTGTCTAGATCCCATAGTAAAAGCTTCATGCTTAAAAAAATTTCATAAAAATCATGGTCAAGCCATATTGGAGGAGTACAGTAACAAACACTGTGATACGAGAATCTTAGAATATAAATGACTAGTTTTAATATTTTTTTAAATAATTTTTCAGGGTTTGTTACTAATCGAAGGGAGCCATTGGTCATTACAAATCAATTTGAGCAGAATATGCAAATGGATCAAATTCCCTCAACTTCCAGGGGTATGTAATGTTTATTTCTTTTTATTCAGGGTACAGACAACAAATTAAATAAGGCAGATTATTATAATCTGCCTTATTAAATTTGTTGTCTAAGATCATATAAGACTGTAGACACATAAGGACAACGTCTGTGGCATGGCGCGATAAATAAAGAGGCGCGGTTCGGTCCCCGCTCAATGCAAATATTTGTTTGCATGACTATGGATATTTGCATTGGTCTGGTTCATTGGGTTGAGGAGGTCAGATGGCGGTGAGAATCTTAGAATATAAATGATTAGTTATAATATGTTTTTTAATAATTTTTTAGGGTTTGTTACTAATCGAAGGGAGCCATTGGTCATTACAAATCAATTTGAGCAGAATATGCAAATGGATCAAATTCCCTCAACTTCCAGGGGTATGTAATGTTTATTTTCTTTTATTCAGGGTACAGACAACAAATTAAATAAGGCAGATTATTATATTCTGCCTTAATAAATTTGTTGTCTAAGATCATTATAAGACTGTAGACACATAAGGACAGTCTCTGTGGCATGGCGCGATAAATAAAAAGGCGCGGTTCGGTCCCCGCTCAATGCAAATATTTGTTTGCATGACTATGGATATTTGCATTGGTCTGGTTCATTGGGTTGAGGAGGTCAGATGGCGGTCACTTGACTGAAAATCCATACTTTCATTCAAAGCGATATACATGCGAAAGTAACTCTGTCTGTCTGTTATGCTTTCACAATCAATTCAATGTCAATAGATTTTTTATTCCAATTGCATTGTTTTTCAGAAATATTGCCAGAAATTTCAACTAGTAATAATGAAGTGCAAATAATTGTGTCTCATGACTCTTCTCTAAAACTAAAAAGAAAAACTACAAAAGGTAAATACTTATATTCAGTTTTGTACTTTTGCCATAGTATTTAGTTCACCGTGAAAATGATTTGGTCTTTACCATGGTCGACCTAGGCGGACAACCTTTGTGATGTAACGGTAGTGTGTTCAACTACCGATTCTGAGGTCGCGGGTTCAATTCGCTTACAGTGCAAATATTTGTGTGCATGATTAAGAATATTTGCATTTGGTCTGGGTGTTTAAAAACAATTATGAAAGTCAAAGATTGGTACTATTCTGGCACACAGCCGCTGTGTGAGAATCGAAGCCACCGGAAACATGTGGTGTCTACCTACCCCAATGGGATAGAGGCGTGAATTTATGTATGTATAATTAGCAGTTGTGCTCACTACTATCACAGCCCACAGATCATAGTTCTCTTTATACTGTGCTACTACCTCGCAACTTTACCATTTTACCAATTCCATAGTGCTCAACACCCTCTAATTCTAATCTATATTTGTAATGATAATCCAATTTCGCAATAATTTCAGAGAAAAGGGGTAAATCGTTATCAAGAATTTACTCGACTGAGGTATCTGTTCTCGCACGCCAAGTACAGAGGCTGAAGAAGACCAAAGCCAGTTATGCTACAAAACTGAAAAAGGCATTAGATCTATCAGAGAACATAAATTTTCAAAAAATGATAAAACGTTTTACCACTGCGGCTTCAATATTTACCTGTCTGCAATTCAGAGAAGTAGGTAAAAAGAAGTCTGGTCGCAGATACACAAATAAAGAAAAAATAATGGCACTGGCGCTGTATAAACAAGGCCCAAGAGCCTACAAATGGCTTAGAAATATATTTGTGCTCCCAACTCCTTTATCATTGAATAAAATGATAATAAGCGCTGGCTTAAAGCCAGGTATCAATGAAAATTTATTTAATGAGTTGAGAAAAAGGGCCTCCAAAATGCAAATCAACCAAAGACTTGTTCATTATTATTTGATGAGATTGCCTTAGCACCGCATTTTGACTACAAAAGAAGGACAGACATGATAACAGGGTTTGTGAATAATGGAAAATGCACTGAAAACATAATTGCAGACCATGCATTGGTATTCATGATAAGGGGAATCCAACACAATTATAAACAACCAGTGTCTTATACCTTTTGTCGTGGAACCACATCTGCAATAGAACTTGCTCAACAAATTGAAGAGATCATTAAAAAATTACAGTGTATTGGTTTTAAAGTATTGACTACTATTTGTGATCAAGGATCTACTAACGTGAGTGCTATCAATAAACTAGTACAAAATACCAAGGCAGACTATTTACGCCGTAATGACGAATTTAGAAGAGATGTATTTGAAATTAATGGAGAAGAAATCATACCTTTATTTGATCCACCTCACCTACTCAAAGGCATCCGCAACAATCTAATAACTAAGAATTTAAAATGTACCATTAAAAATGAAGTTAATATTGCTAAATGGGAACATTTAGAAATGCTACTTAAAGAAGACCCTGGGTTTGATGGACTTCGTATGCTACCGAAATTGACAGAAAGTCATATAAATCCGAAAAAAATGAGAAAAATGAAAGTGAAATGTGCTGCTCAAGTACTCAGCCACTCAACTGCAGTATTCATGGGATATCTAGCAAGTTAGTAGTTCTGTTAAACCTAATTAAGTATATATGTATTTGATATTATGTAAACAATGTGTAATATGTATATATTTAGAAAAATTATGCATCATTGTATAATCCATTCGGTTAAGTACATAACTCAACGTAAATAATCTCAATCCCTACTTCCCTACTAATATTATAAATGCGAAAGTAACTCTGTCAGTCTGTTACGCTTTCACGTTTGAGACCCTGGTAAGAACATAGGCTACTTTTTAACCGACTGCACAAAAGGAGGGTTATGATTTTACGCGATAAGGACTTCTGTGTGTTCATAATATTATAGTGAATTGTATAAATAACATGTACTAATATGTTTCAGGAAAAGGAATATTAGTAGAAGATGCTACGGAGACTGCCAGAGTACTGATTTTCTTTGACGAATTATTTGATTCTGTGAACGGAAGTTACCATAATTATAAGAATAAACCAGGCAAAAAGTTGCTTGGACCTCTGACACCAAATTCTGCCCATCAGAAGTCATGGGATGAGGCAAAGGCTGTTTTAAAAACAATGCGTTTTATTGATACCAAGAATAAAACAGTGCCTTCTATTACTAATTGGATACGAACCCTAGAAAATTTGGAATATTTAAAAAATAAATTGTTTAACAGCTACAATGTAAAGTCAATATGGCTGCGACATTTCAATCAAGACCCATTAGAAAACTTTTTTGGATGTATTCGTAGCCATGGATATCGGAACAACAATCCTACATGTGCAGCCTTTGAATCGGCGTTTGCATCACTATTGATAAATAATTTTAGTGGAAGACACTCCCCTGGTGCAAATTGTGAAAAGGACAAATGTTCAATGTTTTCATCATTAAAAAAGATATTTTTTCAAAATTTGCCACCTGCCGAATTAGAATGCGAAGAAATTGATCTAAATGATTTAAATTACGAATGTAAAAACATTAAAATGAAAAAGGACAATCCTATATTATGGTCTGCATTGGAATATGTATCCGGATATGTAATAAAGCAAGCTAAATTGAAAATATTTAAAAATTGCGAATCCTGTACAGCGTGTTTTATTAAAAAAAACATTGACAGACAAAGTGCAATTGCTTGCAAAGAATATGAACAAAGTGTTCAATATTTGACATATCCCACCGGTAATGCAATAGAATACTTTTCTGTAATACAAGATACAACCATGCATATAATAAGAAAAAGAAATAAAGAAAAAGGCATTAAAAATTACATTAAGACACTAATTAGCATCAATTATAATTATAATTTTATTACATGTCCGCTACACAAAAAAAAAGTAGTTGAGTTCATTGAAGAATTATCATGTAATTTATTTTTATACACTTGGTGCAAAGACTGCAACAAATTATTAAATGGAATGAAAACTACGTTTTCAGAAGAAGATATTATTCAAAAACAATGCTTTGAATATTATAAAAAAAGACACAATAAATAATATATGTCGCATATTTCTTGTACTTATTTATTTAATTACTAGCTGATATCCGCGGCTTGGCCGCGTGATATCGGTACCCGATCCCGCTTCCCTTGATATCGGTACCCGATCCCGCTTCCCTTGATATCGGTACCCGATCCCACTTCCCGTGATATTGGTACCCGATCCCGCTTCCCGTGAGAATATTTTTCCGTAATGTAAAGCCTATATGTTATTCCAGACTATAAGAGATCTGTACCAAATTTCAGCCCAATCCGTTCAGCCGTTAGATCGTGATTGAGTAACAAACATTCAAACATCTTTACTAACTTTCACATTTATAATATTAGTAGAATTTCCATTATAATAAAAAATGCAAGTAGACATAAAATTAATTGTGATGGATTCAGTCTAAACGACCAAAACTAATAATAATAAACCACGATTGAATCCGTTAAAATTAGTTTTATTTCAATTTGTATTCTCAATAACTTTTGAAAGCCTTAAAATAGTACAAATAAGTAGCTATACGTATGTACAATACACTAAATATGTAGCTATACGTATGTACAATACACTAAATAAATGTAGCTATACGTATGTATACAGATCTTAAGTACTTTGGTTATGGTTATGTATACGAAATTTTTAACTCTGTCCCTAGTCGCTTGAGGCGCTGCAATCGCCAACCATCGAGCTTACACTCTATCTCCATATATTCAATATACGGATGTCGTGCGCGTGTGACTGTTAGCTAACAAGTGGTTTATTATTTAATACCTCAATACCGAACCCTACAAATGGCGACCCTGCCAGGATCTATAAAGTTCAAGGTACGTGAAAATAAACCTTAAAATTACAATCAGAGGTAAATCGATAAACAGGATTATGTTTTCATACGTCATCATTGGTTAACCTACATCTACGTTAAGCTTATACTATTGGATCATTTAATTTATTCTCGTTTAACCTACGAAGTAAACGAATTTCATATTGATGAAATAATTATTTGAATACAAAACTATTCCTGTACTATTGATTAGTGCCTAGAATCCTCAGTTGTTGTTAACATACCCTGAAATCTATATTAAGCGAGATATTCATAAATTTACTCGTGTTATAAATTGACAAACGACGATTTTCAATTTGAATGTGGGTGCGGAGGTACCTATCTGCAAGATGAAAGTCATAATAACCTCTCATAATACTTTTCTGAGCTCATGTGGTTTGGCAAATAAGAACTAGCGCATAGTAAACTAATACCTAATTAAAAGTACAGTTAAGACAAGTGTATATGTGTCCATAGTTAATGCATTGTGCACGATAACTGTGCTAACTTAGCATGAATGCTATTGTATTCGTATTGTAGTGTAGATAGGCTAAGGAGACTTTATATCGAACGAAGTACCGTCTGAATTGTTCCACGAATTATTAACTGCCTACCTACAAGTTTATAGGCTTAAGAAAAAAAATATAAATACGGTATTTGCTAAACCTAGTTTGGTAGTTTATCCAGGTCCAAAATTAATGTAAGGAATACAGAAGTATTATACCATGTAATACCCCCGATTATAGTGGCACCAGGCGGATATACATAATTAACATTTTTATTTTGTTTGGTTTGAAGGACAGTTTCTGATATATTTACAGTTTGTAATTAAATGAAATGCTATTAATTTACAATCTTCGCTAGAGGGTGAACTCCGTCTGTTTTCTTGGAGTTTAAACAATAATATAATTAATGTAGATCTATATAGGGACACAATACGTCCTTGTTGATTTTGGACCTGTTTACACAGAAAATGATTGTTTTATTGTGTGGCATATTACCAAACCGCGTGGCTTTTAGAAGCTATTATTATAATACTAGGCGATTCCCGCGGTTTCACTCGCCTGGTGAATTGTACCCGTAAGCGATAATCATGGTTATTACATAGATAGACGTACTACGATTTCATGCAGTTTCGCTTGATCGAAAATATCGTGCTTGCATATTAATAACGTAACTGTTGACAACAACTGAGTTTAATTGATTCACCATAATGAAAATACAAACGATGAGAGGAAATAAGATCCTAACTGGTATTCTATGTGAATCAAATAATTGAATTAATTTGAACCATTCTTTCAGCAATTATTTTATTTTTGACAACAACTGAGTTTAATTGGTTTACCATATTGAGAATACGTACATACGATGTAAAGAAATAAGATCCTAACTGGTATTCTATGTAAATCAAATAATTGAATTAATTTGAACCATCTTTCAGCAAATATTTTAATTTTTATTGAAAATTAGAACGGTGCCTAGAATATTTCAATTGGCAGTTCTAGGTAAATTAGAACAGTGACTACAATATTTCAATTGGCAGTTCTAGATAAATTAGAACAGTGCCTACAATATTTCAATTGGCAGTTCTAGGTAAATTAGAACAGTGCCTACAATATTTCAATTGGCAGTTCTAGGTAAGTTAGAACAGTGCCTACAATATTTCAATTGGCAGTTCTAGGTAAGTTAGAACAGTGCCTACAATATTTCAATTGGCAGTTCTAGGTAAGTTAGAACGGTGCCTACAATATTTCAATTGGCAGTTCTAGGTAAATTAGAACGCTGCCTACAATATTTCAATTGGCAGTTCTAGGTAAATTAGAACAGTGCCCACAATATTTCAATTGGCAGCTCTAGGTAAATTAGAACAGTGCCTACAATATTTCAATTGGCAGTTCTAGGTAAATTAGAACAGTGCCTACAATATTTCAACTGGCAGTTCTAGATAAATTAGAACAGTGCCTACAATATTTTAATTGGCAGTTCTAGGTCAATTGGAACAGTGCCTACAATATTTTAATTGGCAGTTCTAGGTAAATTAGAACAGTGCCTTCAATATTTTAATTGGCAGTTCTAGGTAAATTAGAACAGTGCCTTCAATATTATAATTGGCAGTTTTAGGTAAATTAGAACAGTGCCTACAATATTTTAAATGGCAGTTTTAGGTAAATTAGAACGGTGCCTACAATATTTTAATTTATAATTCTAGGTAAATTAGAACGGTACCTACAATATTTTATTTGGTGGTTTTATACGAAATGGAACGGTACCTACAAAATCGTAAGAGCTAGTTCTGGGTGAATTGGAACAGTGCTAAAAGCTTCATTATTGGCGAATTGCTTGGACTAATAAGATATTATTGCGCAGGACCATTTAAGTAAGAAGTACATGAAAATTCGTACCAAATGGTTTAATTTGAATTTTAATGATACTTACAAAATTCTAATACGTAGTTCTATGTAATTTAGAACGATACCTACAAAATTCCAACTGGTAGTCCCATGTGAATGAGGACGGTACCTACGTTTATTTCTATCAAGTTGTTCTATGTAATTAGAATGGTACTTGAATAAATTGCTGCTTACCGAATAGTTCCAAGACCATATCGAACATACCATCATTAGAAACCCTGTAAGAAAATTTCAAATAGCAAAGATAGGTAAGTAAAGAAAATTTTAAAATTAGTATCGATGGTCAAAGCTGTGTTTTACAGTGGCGAATGTTACAGCCTCAAAGGTAAAGACTCTGGCTTTTTGACAGATCGTATATGCCAATGATTTATTATTTTAACAATATTAGTAATGTCAAAGCTGTGTTTTACAGTGGCGAATGTTACAGCCTCAAAGGTAAAGACTCTGGCTTTTTGACAGATCCTATATGCCAATGATTTATTATTTTAACAATATTAGTAATAACAGATGGTGTGGGTAACGTGTTGAAACAATAACTAGGTACACAAAGGTATATTGCGTACGAACTGGCGCAATAATTTTACTAAGTAAAAGCAGACAATCACTTGAGAAGGGCTTTGACCCAAATGACATCATTAAGACACTAAGTGCAGTTCGTTAGATAGAACTCATAATTTTGATGATGCCAGTCCATTTGCATTGGGGACCATTCAATTGCTTCTGACCATGTGATGCTTCTGGTCCACAAAAAATTGCAACAATAATCGGGCAGACCGTGAAAGATGTCGCTGTCCAACTAAGACGAGAAGAAGAGAAGAGTTCTTGCGTGGGCTGAGCAGTAGAACACTTGATATATTAAAGTTTCTGACGAATAGTTTCGAGCTAATTCTGTGACCAGGATCTCGGGAGGTCAGAAACATGTGCTTTTGGTGGGCTTTACGTTTGTAATTATATAAATTTAAAATTGAGTACTGTCCGATCGGAGTACTTACCAACATAATTCTCAAACACAAGACATGTTTCCATAATAACATAGGTACCTACTAAGTAATGAAAATGGGATTGTTTTCTCGATTGAGAACTTACATTCAAAATTGATAGGTATGCAGAGTGTAATTTATTTATTTTACACTTTAATGTACGCCAAGTAAATAAAATTATGGGACATAAATACCGTGCAAGGCAAGAAGATAATGGGCGGCCTTATCGCTGAGATGTAGTTTCTACCAGGCAACCTTTGGATGGAGAAAGTTGGTTGAAGGTAATGTTATGTAAAAAAAAACGAGTAACTTAGATTCCCACTTGGTTTAGTTACCAACCAGTTCAACTCTGGATTCATCTTTGATTGATCATTGATTCTCAAATCAGTGACTACTTTAGTCGTTTTATTATAGTTAAGACTTTGCATACACCCTAATAACACACTGATAGAAGCAATTTACTTCGTGCCATGGTTAGCGTCACAGCTGATAATGGGCGACAGCTTTCTAATATAACTTTTGTAGTATTTGCAAATTTGGTAAGTATAACTGCCTACATATATTACATAGACCTATGGCCCAACAAACGATAAAGTTGAAAACAATTGGACATTGGAAATTTGCCAGTGTAAATTATAAAAAAATAAAAAAATAAAAAAATGGTTAGACAATTTGCTTAACTATCGTGTCTAATTCAATTACAGGAAAATCTATTTCAGAACATATTTATGTGTCAATAGAGATAATTTACTTTCTTTGATTGAGCAATAAAACTGTGCGAGTGTGAAGCGCTCATAGCCTCCCTGACGTGTTCTACCAACGATTGCTGCGCTGAACATCTTGTGCTGTGGCGGGTGATGAGATGGGTGATCACCTTGTGACATTTAGAATTAGCGTTTCCATGCCTTGAGACTGGTTCCGGTTGAAAACGACAGGTCAGTTGTTGGACCGGGTAGATGTCTGGAGCGGCTTGACTACAGGGATGTATGTTTATCGGCGCTTTTGGGGCTATATACGTGATGTAATATACGTACTCGTATAATTTATTTTTAAATAGCGAACGTCGCATGACCTTCACCCGCGTGGCTCCCGTTCCCGTGGGAGTGCAGGAGTAAAGTGTAGCCTATGTTCACTGGGAAGAGCGTGGCTTCCCAACAGTGAGGGAGCTTATTGGATGCAAATAAACAAACAAACGGGCAAGCGAGTCTTTCATCTTTATAATATTAGTATAGGTATAGCATTTTCAGAGGTATATTTTGAAACCAGGCACCGAAATGTAGAAATGAACACGCGGATAAAAGGAAACGTCCGTGGATTTACTGTGGATGTTGGATTTAAAATTGGAGGAAAGGTATATCCCAAGTACCTAATAAAGAAAAGGACGAAGAGTTGTTAACCAGTATTTATTATTGGAAGTTAATGGAAGTATTAGAAAACGAATATATAATTGTTTTATTAACTTTTGTAAAAGGTAGATGTAGGATGTAGCAAATTAAATTATTGTGTAATTGCAAAGTATTTGAAAAGAGTGGCCGTGAGTTTTCTTGCCAGGTTCTTTCTCACAGGCTCTACCTATTGCGAACCTGGCAGTAAATGTAGAATCAGAAATCATGACGTTAATAGTTACAATCTTGGTAGAGAAGACCTCTAATAGTTTTATTAACTTTTGTAAAGGTAGATGTAGCATATATTGGAATAAATATGGTATTGCACATGACTATGACGTAGGAGTAGGGATACGGCCAAGCTCGGCGAGCCGCTATTCTATCTCCGGATGTCGTGCGCGTGTGACTGTTAGCTAACAAGTGGTTTATTATTTAATACCTCAATACCGAACCCTACAAGTATTATTAGATCGGTTAATGATTTGGATGGATGTTGGATCGTAGCTCAAAATCTTGGTACGTAACGACTTTGATTACTAAAAAAATATATTAAATGCGAAAATACCTAAAGATTACCAACATGATATTTAAATTAGGTTAATGTTATGTGTAAATATCCACAAATAAAAAATATAAATAATTATTTGATTTATGAAGTTAACAATAAATATGACAAACAAAACTTGGCAACAACATACATTAAACATGCTTAGTATATTTTAGGCCTAATTTTATATAAAAAAAATAAATAAACCCATTTTTTTTATTTCCATAACGACCATGTTACAGTAGGGAAGTACTTTAGAGCAAATTTTAAAACTACAACTGAGTGATCCTTCCATGGTAATTTCACCTATCAAATGTCAAAATAGACGAAGGGTTATTATAAACATCCACAAACTGTCATTTTCATACATACCGCCATCTTTGATCTGCAATCTACCCTCTCAAAGATAAATTGAATTTAAGCGTAGCAAATAGAATCCATAGATTAAGTATTGTCGGATAAAAATTGCTTGTAATTTGAAAGTTGGACAGCTTTGTATTAGAATTGATGAATATTGATAACAGGGATTAGGTGGAAAAGTAATAATTTTTAGTCTGGGGTATAAAATTGCCGAATTTACTTTTAACTAAATACTGTATGTATTTAGTTAAAAGTAAATTTGGCAATTTTCTTAAGAATATTGTCCCATTCTATGAGTACGAAACAAAATTCTATTTAAGAGAGTTAACACCCAAATACATGATTTCACGCGTTTGAAACGTTTGTTTCTGAAGAAACTACCAATGTTTAGTAAGTATGATTAATGTGTAAGAGTAATATATTTCCTTGTCTAAAAAATGTTCTAATCAAAATAAACGTGGCATAACTAGGTTTTTATTATAAACAGTGTTTACACACCTCGTTTGGAGAAATTCACGAAACAAGGCATCTTTGCCAATCGGGTGGTATAAAATTAATTGATGTACACAGAAATTAAAGCTGCTATAAGTATCTTCGTATTGTCTTCTTTAAATCCGCCTCAGAAAATTATACCGAAATATATTTCTTATCACCAAAACATGACAAATAAAGTTTCCAAAAAACGTCGTACTTTGATGAACTTCATCACGATTTTTGGTACACTTCTAGTTTACAAAATGGTGATCTTTTTACATTTACAGACTGATCATGATATCACCAATTGAATACATCAGTAATATTCTAGAAACCTCTTTAAACATATCTATAATAACGTAATAAAAAGAGTCCTCAAACTTGATGCACGGGCCGCGAGAAATTAGTACCGGCCGAGGCCTTCCAGGGGGAGGAGGTATCACTTTATTTCCCGCGTTCCCAGTCAGGTATTATCGTAATCTTCGAATACTTTGAGTGTGCTCAACGCCACTTGATACTTTTTCAATTTTGTCCGCGCTGGGTGATAAACCCTCTTAAACAATTTAAATATTTTTTTGATCTCTACGTAAATTTAAAAGTTCATTGGCTTGAATTTTTGTGCCGGTCTGTTTTGAAATTCAAATGCAATCTGAAAGTTTAAAGAAACTTCTTATTTCGCTATTTTTAAGTTAAAAGTTATTTGTAATGCCACACTTGCAGCCAGTACCGCCGTGTTGTTCAAATTGTATGTGATTGTTTATAGGTTGGCCAAATAGGACTAATGTTTATTCAATGACTAAGGGTATAACCACTGAATATTGTTCAGCTTCTATGTAGTAAACAATTATACAAATTTTGTTACACAATGTTTTATTTTAAATCACATAATTACCATATCGTTAAAAACATCTACCGTAGAAAGTAAAATATTTTTAAGCTATTGCATAGCTTCTATCGCGGGCCTTGAGCGTGGAGACCGAATCCAGAAATTCCGTCACGAAAAAAGCGTAACACTCGGCTATTCTCGGCCACGCTCGGTCACGCTCGTACGTCTCGCACTTCATAATTCAAAAAGTGACGCTTGTACCCAGAATCGATCTTGCACCTTCTGCGTACCGATCCGCGTCTTAACCACTCGACCAAAGTTGAATTAAGAGTACTGGTCGAATTTAGAGTTCTTAATGTGAAAACAATTTCGATGCTCCGATTGAAATGCGTCATAGATAAGAATATTGACAGCACTTTGCAAATCACCCACTAACTTTTAATTCACAATTTTTCACAATGGACACGGTAATGTTTATCCCACCAAAAACATCCCTGTCGAAAAGGAGGCCAAGTTCCTATGCGCTAATTGTTCGCCTAAAAAAGGGTTGAAATCCTATCCAATGCCAAGTTTAGATGTACTTTAAAATCGATCATAATCATCTTCATCTACAGCCTAATCCACTGGTAAACATTTGCCATTCCCAAGACTCGCCACCACACTCAAACCTCCACCTTTCGAATCCAGCC
Source organism: Miltochrista miniata (assembly GCA_933228765.1). Taxonomy (NCBI): domain Eukaryota; kingdom Metazoa; phylum Arthropoda; class Insecta; order Lepidoptera; family Erebidae; genus Miltochrista; species Miltochrista miniata. The sequence goes on along the minus strand of OW121749.1, from coordinate 2,513,697 downwards.
ATTACCCACCACCGCATTCACGTCAACGGTCCATCTGGCCGAAATTCACTTTACCATACACCCAACTTAAAATCTGGTGTAGTTGTGAAAATACGTAGGTACTTACTTGGTTAAGAATATCTAAAATAATGATACTTCTAAATTTGAACTTGGCAGGTTAATTTAATTATATACATAATAAATTAAATTATACAATTAATCAAGTGTTACGCACTGCACGAAACCCTGCCAAGTTCTAATTTAGAAGTATCATTATTTTAGATATTTTTAACCAAGTAGGTACCTACGTATTTTCACAACTACACCAGATTTTAAGTTGGGTGTATGGTAAAGTGAATTTCGGCCAGATGGACCGTTGACGTGAATGCGGTGGTGGGTAATGGCTGGATTCGAAAGGTGGAGGTCTAAGTGTGGTGGCGAGTCTTGGGAATGGCAAATGTTTACCAGTGGATTAGGCTGTTGATGAGGATGATTATGATCGATTTTAAAGTACATCTAAACTTGGCATTGGATAGGATTTCAACCCTTTTTTAGGCGAACAATTAGCCCATAGGAACTTGGCCTCCTTTTCGACAGGGATGTTTTTGGTGGGATTTCAATACTTTTTTTCGAAAAACCGTACCTATTTTTTCTTTAATAAGCTTTAAAGTGTGCATTATGTATACATGACATTATTTTATATCCCCTCCCCCTCTCCTCGCCCCCCTCCTCATTGTATTCTCATTTTATCACTGATTGATAAATACTTTTATGAAAAAAATCGATATTCGATTAAGCCAACTCAAGCGTTATAATATGAAGTCCACGTTTAAAGCTTACATACTTCTTAATAATATTCGTGCAAAATTTTCAGTTTAATCAATCCAATAGGTTAATCCCCAATTTACATAGTTTATTAGCCTTCTGCTTACGCCCAAGGTTATTTAGTGTGATTATATATAAATGTATATTAATGTCATTACATTAAAAATAATATAGCTTATGTTTAGAATATAACCAGCCAAGTGCGAGTCGGACTCCCGCACGGAGGGTTCCTTACCAAAAAACAACAAAAAGTCGTACCTATTTGTTGCATGGGAGCCCCCCTTTTTTCTTTTTATTTAACGAGATGGAAAATCCTTAATGAATGATATTCCGGACTCCTCTCTCTCAACAAGACAAGCTCTCGAAAGGATGTCCCAGTAAAAGTCCATTTTGTTTCAATTATTTTTTTTTATGAAAATACAATGCTCGATATTCTATGAGTATTTCAAGCGTCTACTGGTTGCCCTCATTACCTAATAAAAATAGGTAAAAAAACTTTTTAAGTTAAACGGTTTTATGTTAAACATACATTGCAATGTTTAAGAAAAATGTACTAAAAACCAAAAAATAATAAAATAGATACAGTCTCTGCAATGGATCTTGTTGCCTCCTATCTTAAAGATCGAATGCAATATGTTGACATTAATGGAAGTCGGTCCTCTGGAGCTTCTGTAGCTATGGGTGTGCCGCAAGGATCAATTCTAGGACCTTTTTTATTTTTAATTTACATCAACGATTTACCTTTCTATGTACAGAACTTGTGCGATGTTGTTCTATTTGCTGATGATACATCACTTATTTTTAAAGTTGATCGCAATCCAAGTACTTTTGACAACGTAAATAGTGCACTAGCCCAAGTTGTAGATTGGTTCACAACCAATAATTTGCTATTGAACGCTAAAAAGACAAAATGTATTAGATTTACCATGCCCAATGTCAAAAATTATGAAACAAATATAACATTGAACAGTGACACCCTTCATCTTGTAGAATCAACCGTATTCTTGGGGATCACTTTAGATAGTAAATTACAGTGGACTGCCCAAATATCGTGTCTAGCAGCAAAACTCAGTTCGGCGGCTTTTGCCGTTACCAAGATCAGACAGCTCACTGATGTCCAAACAGCCAGGCTGGTTTATTTTAGTTATTTTCATAGCGTCATGTCTTACGGCATTTTGCTGTGGGGCAAGGCAGCTGATATACAAATAATTTTTGTACTTCAGAAAAGAGCTATACGTGCAATTTATAAATTAAATGCTCGAGAATCGCTTAAAGAGAAGTTTAAAGAAATAGGAATTTTAACGGTTGCATCGCAATACATATTTGAGAACATCATGTCTGTTAAAAAGAACATACATCTATATCTTAAGAACAGTGACGTACATTCAATAAATACTAGAAATAAGCATAAATTGATTGGAAAGGTTTTTTCGATTACATAAGGTACACGACTCATTCGAAGGACTTGGTGTACGCCTATTCAATAAAATTCCTTTAAATATTATGAACCTTCCTTTATATAGATTCAAAAGGGAAATCAAGACACATCTTTTAAAAAGGGCATACTATACTATTGATGACTATTTTAATGATACAGAGACATGGACATGAGTTGCTTGCTCCTCACTTAATTGGGCGCGATTGTAAATGTCGCTTGTGTAGACAAAATTGTTGATCTTTATTGCATGACAAACGAATGTACTAAGACTATTTGAAAAGAGTGGCCGTGAGTTTTCTTGCCAGGTTCTTCCTCACAGGCTCTACCTATTGCTTTGCGAATCTGGCAGTAAATGTAAATGTAGAAGCAAAAATTTTGACGTTCATAAGTGTTACTTTGTAACCTAAATGAATTTAAAAAAAAAAAAAAAAAAAAAAAAAAAGTCGTGGGAATTATAAACATATGCATAGACTCGACTAAAATAAAACCGTGGGGCACGTCAATTGTCTACAATCGTTGATTAAAATGTTTATTTTGTAATGTTACACTATAATTAGGCAGTTGTTCAACCGATAACGATGGGCGTGTGATAAGTACGGCTAGAATGTGGAAACAAACTAGCAAGCTCGATTATAAGCGAGTTTTCGCGGTTTCATAGTGGTGAGCGAGTAGTACTTTTATCATATGTTTTGTCGATTAAAGACAAACTACGAGCAGTGAAACGATTCCTCGCCAGCCAGCAGTGTGAATGTCCAACGATAAACTAGTTGAAACATTTCTTTTATTTACATGGAGTGTATAACTATTGGAATTTCCATGAGCAAGAAAATAGTGAGTAATTTCCTCACCGTCTGCGGGCCAACTGCCTAACGACGAATTAAACGATTCTTCTATCGCACATTAAGTCGATAATTTGTAGACAATTGACGTGCCCCACGGTTTTATTTTAGTCGAGTCTATGCATATGTTTATAATTCCCACGACTGTATCTATTTTATTATTTTTTGGTTTTTAGTACATTTTTCTTAAACATTGCAATGTATGTTTAACATAAAACCGTTTAACTTAAAAAGTTTTTTTACCTATTTTTATTTTCTAGTTTTTAGTTTTTATTTCGCATTCTGTTTAATTCATTTAGTGCTTCATTATTGCAAGGTTTCTTGCCCGTTAGTTTATACGTAGTCCCTGCAAAGATCTTACTCTACTAAGAGCCACGTAGGCTTGACCTTCTTCAAACAGTTTCGCACCTAAGTATACGACTGCGTGATCCTCAGTGCTGCCCTGCATTTTATGTATTGTAGAAGCCCATGATAGTATTAAAGGCAACATTCTTCTTTCAGCCGTCCCGTAATTGTACTTAGCTGGAAACTGTATAGCTTTCGGGTGTATAAGATGTACTCCGTCTCTTGCGAAATCAATTCGGATGGAAGGTACATCTGTTGCATACATCTGAGTTCGACGAAATTGAGGCCAAATGATTTCGTTGATGTAGCCTATAGCGCCATTTACTAATCCCTTTGAAACGTCAATATTGGACCGTAGCATGACTTTTGCCCCCACAAATATTTCCAGTTCCGCTGGTAAACCCCGATACAAAATCGTGACTTGGGTGGTGGATTCAGGCTGGATTAATCAGATACCTAAATTACAGATTCAATTTCTAAATTTAAATCTTATTATACGCCATTTAGTGGCTGCGCCCATCTTAAATATTGAGGTTGTATGGTGCATTGTATTCTTCTTGTCAAGCCCTTTTATTTGATACCCAAATTGGTGGGATTGTTAAAAAATTATTATCAGCCATTTGGTAGCGGCAGCCATCTTAGATTTCAATTTTGCATAGTAAATTGTATTCTACTTGTTGTGTTGTTCATTTGATACCCATGTTGATGGGATTGATAAAACCTAAGTTATCCGCCATTTTTTAGAGGCCGCCATCTCGGATTTAAATTTTTTATAGTATATTGTATTCTGCTTGTTGAGACCTTTCATTTGATACCCATATTGATAAAACCTACGTTAGCCGCCATTTTGTAGCGGCCGCCATCTTGGATTTCAATTTTTTATAGTTTTTTTTTTTTTTTTTATACCACTAAGGTGGCAGACAAGCATACGGCCCACCAGAAGGACCGGTGGTCACCGCAGCCTATGAACGTTTGCAACACCAGAGGTGCCACACTCGCGCTGCCGACCCTGTAAAAACCTTCTAAGACCCCTTTTGAAGAACCCCATACTGTAGGCGTTTGGGAAAACCGAGGCAGGGAGGTCATTCCACAACCTAAGCGTGCGTGGAAGAAAACACCTATCGGATCTAACCGTGCTGGAACGCACCGGACGCAGAGTGTGAGGATGAACTCCCTGTCTGTGGCGAGCGGTGCGATGATAGAACGTAGCCGTGGGCATCATATCAAACAATTCCTCAGAGCACATACCATTGTACAGGCGGTAGAACACGCATAAGGAGGCAAAGTCTCTCCTGTCGCGAAGAGGTTCCACACCAGCTGTAAGTACAGGATCGTTGACAATTCTTACAGCTCGTCTTTGCACCGAGCCAAATGGACGAAGCTGATATTCAGGTGCTCCCGCCCAGAGGTGACAGCAGTACTCCATATGCGGCCGCACTTGCGATTCATAGAGAAGCAGTGTTTGCGCCGCAGTGAAGTACCGCCGCGCCCTGTTGAGCACACCTAGCTTCTTGGACGCCAGCTTAGCCTTGTCCTCCAAATGACTACGGAACTGAACGTCACTGGAGATGTCAACGCCAAGGATCCCTATACTTTTGGCGATGGAAAGAGATGTGCCCTGAAATTGCGGCGCTACAGTAATTGGGGTTTGCTTAGCGGTGAAAAAACACGCTTGTGTCTTGGAAGGGTTGAACTGGACAAGATTTTGTCCACCCCAATCGGACACTCTAGTAAGAGTAGCCTCGATTTCAGACACAAGCTGTTCACGATTTTCCTCTACTATGTCCCGAGAGATACCGGGGCGGCCCGTGTAACAAGTGTCCCCCGTACTGTCGTCCGCATAACAATGAATGCCATCAATAGACAACATGTCATTGATATGCAGCAGAAACAGAGTAGGGGACAACACTGAGCCTTGCGGGACTCCAGCGTTTATGGCCATGCAGTCTGAACAGCTGCCGTCAACGACGGCCCTGATGCTTCTACCGGCCAAGTATATTGTATTCTGCTTGTTGAGCCCTTTCATTTGATACCCATATTGATGTGATTAATAATAAATAAATTATCCGCCATTTTGTAGCGGCGGCCATCTTGAATTTATAAAGATAATGAATAAACATAATTGTATTGTCATCAAAATCCAAAGTGTATACAAAATTTCAGATTAATCGGTTGACAGGAAGAGGGTGAAATTTGAATTACTAAATTTGACCCAAGAATAAATAATAAAACAAACGGGGTGAGCTAAATAAAACCGTTTAACGGGGTGAGCTAAATAAAACCGTTTAAAAACACAGAGCAACGCGCGCCTCAGACAGTTCGTGTTGCTATATAGTGTTATACAACGCGCGTCTTTAGACAGTTCACGTTGCTCTATAGTATTATACAACGCGCGTCTTTAGACAGTTCGCGTTGCTCTATTAGTGCTATACAACGCGCGTCTTTAGACAGGTCGCGTTGCTCTATAGTGTTAACTATCCTTGTATAGATCCTCTACGTTAGGTATAGTATATATTTCAAAAAGAGTTTGTGAACTCTGTTTAATTTCTTTTTCAGAATATTGATGACATTTGAATGATGACATTATAAACACGATATCTACGTCTACAACATAAATTGTGTGTTTGTACGTAAATTGTTTATACTGGAGAAAAATCTAAAATATGGACTATTTGTTTACTATTTCCTATGAAATAGCTATCTTTGAAATATTTCACCTGCCTAAAGTAATCTGCTGTAAGCGTTGTTCACTTTTTAAAGAACAAATATTTACGATGAAAGTCGAAAAATAAGTTAGTATGTGACCCGTATAATGTTCAATCATGGCGACATGCGACACGAAATTAAATTCATTGAGCAACATTTGATTGTGCTATACCTCCTAAAATATTCATTTAATTTGTATAGTGTAAAGGGAATGAATGATCTTGATGAAATGTTCAAATTAACTAACGTATTTAAATTGTGAAGGATACCTTATTACCGAATATATAAGACAAAATTGCTAAAAAACACGTTTGTTGTATGGAAGCCCCCCTTAAATATTATTATGTTTTTGTTTTCAGCATTTGTTGTTATGGCGGCAACAAAAACACATAATCTGTGAAAATTTCAACTCTCTAGCTATCACCGTTCATGAGATACAGCCTCCTGACAGACAGACAGACAGACAGACAGTCAGACAGACAGACAGTCAGACAGACAGACAGACTGACGGACAGCGAAGTCTCATGAATAGGGTCCCGTTCTTTACCCTTTGAGTACGGAATCCTAAAAAAGATGACTCACGCTACGCCGTGCCGGGTCCGAGCCGAGTGCCGGCCGCAGCAAGGTCAATATTATATATATTTTGTGTCACTCACGTTAAACCATAGATTTAAAATTTTTCGCGCTAAATCTATGCGTTAAACCATAGCGAAAAATTCTAAATCTATACGTTAAAACCGAGCGGCAACTGAGTGACAGCCGAACTACGGAAATTGCTCGGAAACAACTCTGTCCCGCCTCGGCTCGGCCACTGCCCGTTGCATGAATACAGTGCCGCCGAGCTTCGCCCGAGCAGTCGTGAATGCAACCGGCTCGGTGACCGTGCTACGGCCGACACTCGGCTCGGACCCGGCACGGTCTAGCGTTAGTCACCCTTAGAATGCTTGCTGATCTCTAAACTACTGGACGGATTTGATTCAAATATTTCACAAATATGAATAACAATATTCAATGTGCAGTATTGACTTTTCCATTATTTGTATGTATAGAGCATTTGATTGACATTAATCAAAACATTGACAACATCTTTCTCAAATCTGATTGAGTTTTTAAACATGACATGTGTTAAAATAAAAAGTAAATTAAATCAAAAGAGTCCTCTCATCACTAAGAAGTATTGATACAAATTCGAATCAAAACCCCCCGAAGAAAACAATTGTTACCCCCTTTTAGCCATGTTCTGGAATGAATTTCAATAAAATACGAAACACATCTTCCATCAATTATGTTAGAGATGATTTATACAAAATTTGAAGAAGATCCGACCAAGGAATCCTGTGGTCCCATACAAACTTTGTAACCCTTTTCCAACTCACGCTTGACCGATTTCTTAAATTTCTCAATTTTTCGTTAATCTACATATAACACCCGATATGTGTGCCAAATTTCATAACGCTAGGACAATTGGAAGTGGCCTAGAGGTTTTAATGACCGGTCAGTGAGTAAGTCAGTCAGTGCCAAAATTAGCTATATTCACAGGGTCATATTTCAGGATCTGCTAAAGCAACATCTATGAAATTTGGTACACTGCCTTAGTACTAGTATATGATTACGTACGTACAATTTTATTTCTGTACTTGCAATAGGCACTGAGCTGCAGGGGGGTCAAAAGTGGGTCGAAGCGGTTCGTGTAAATAGAGTACGGCATGCGCTCGGCCTGTTGCTGGAACTTGGCCTGCGCACTGCCGTGCGTTTAGATAATGTAAAATAACGACACGAATCTATAAGGGTTCCGTTTTTTGCCATTCGGCTACGGAACCCTAAAAATGCTATGCAATAGCTTTACCGCAGCAGTCCCCGAGTGCCACACGTCTTTTTTTTTAATACATAAGCAAACATTTATAGCATAATTACCAGGTATGGAACCTGGTAATTAAGCTAAATGTTTCGGATGCAATTGAGAATCAACGCTCGTATAAATTTTCCTACATTAATATCTAATTATTCAGTGTATGCTGTTATCATAATCATTTATTAAATTTAGGCCCCAAGGAATTCCAATCCTAAAACGTTATTACTGTTCCACCGATTTGCAGACACCAGCAGAGAAGAATCGGCAAGCTACACCGCCGCACGGTGGTCCAAGCGCCGAACAAGCGCGGTCATTAATACCTTACTTTATCAAATTTGTTAAATGGGATTATTTCTGAGGGTAAATAATAAAAAAATACTTCACGAATGTACATTAATGCTTTATTTACATAATTTAATACATAATATACAGTAAACTGTACAATATGGTACTGCTAATAAAAATTTTAATACTCAACATTTGAGATTTATTCTCCCTCGTTCGGAAATATATCTGAATATGATATCAACGCCGTTCGTGAAGGCGTTATCGTTAAATATAATATTTTTTTAATTATAAAAGACAAGAAAACTAAAACTAAAAATTGTAGTTTTAGTTTTCTTGTCTTTCATATATAAAAAATATTATATTTACAAACGTAATCATAACCACAACTAAGCTAAATCACTACAACAACAAACCTAATTTCAATTTAAACTAAATTCTTTATTAATCTAAAACCTACCTCGCATAACGCTCTTTTTCTTACCAGTTTCCGAAGACCAGTAATGAATTGGTCTGAACTGAGTAAAAGTCTGTTAAATAAGTCTGTATACGTAAGTACCTACTCGTGATATTTTTCGTGTGATCCCGTCTGAAAGCCTTATAATTTTGGTTGTTAGATTCTGCTGGCTCTTCGGATAATTACCCCATTAGATAAAAGCCTACTGTGCTACTTCATTACCATGAATGAGGACTTAGTGAACGGAAGCTGGGAGATTATACCACGGATATTCTTGAATTAAAAGTCAAGCGGTTTGCAAAGAATATTCATTAAATTTATTCGATTTTATATTCAATTTTAAGCTAGTATTGATTAGTGAATTCACAGCAGAGTCATCTACTTGTGATAGTTCTGCCAAATTTCTACGTTTCGAGCGCTTAGACAAATTTGAAAAATCTTTCCTGGGACGTCCGCGTTCGCAAGATGGCCCGGGCTGGTTCACGTTTTCTTGAATGCACTTCTCATTACCCCTTACTAATTAGACACATTCACTTTCATTTAAACAATCTGAGTACTTTTGCAAAAAAAATGATTTACTTCTTGAGACAACTTTTCAAAATCTATTAAGACTTTAACATAAATTGAGTATTTTACTATCTAAGTTCCTAATTTCCACATTTTCGGCCTCTTCCAGTAAAGCTAGAATAGTTACCAACACGTGTTGATGTTTTTGAGGAATAATTCTAGCTATGGCAGACCAAATCTAAAAAAAAAAATGCATTCTTGAGAAAGAATATTTAATCAAAGTTTCTGAAAAAAAAAACATTAATAATTAACGTGTGTTTCGTAGACAAGCCTACGCAGTCGTAGAGCCTATATCGACGGTTAAAAGGCGAATTGATTCAAGCGCCACTCTGGGAGATATTGAGTTATATACATCATTGGAATCGTAGAATTTTTCCCCGTCGTTTGAGCCGGGTTTGAGGCAAATCTGAGCACTTTTTTGGCGCTTGACTCCATGACGAATTTAGGTATCTTTTCTACTTATTAGGTATCAAGTGTAGTAATTTTGGTTGTTTTTTTCAAAGCATGTATATAAACCCATTTAAAAAAATTATATTTTTTTACTATCTGTTGTTTAAACCATTAATCCCTGGATAAATTAAAATGGTTTTGACGTTTGAATTGTTTTTACTTGAACTTAAATAATTTAACTTGGATGTTAATTCATTTTGCTTCAACCAGATTTATTAATGTATGCAACTTAAATCATTTTGCCTTGAACATGTGAATATTATCTCTGTCGCTTGAATTAATCTTACCTGAATAAGTATAATGGAAATATATGACTTGTGCTGATTATCCTTGACCAGTTTTTAGTATTTATGCCATTTAGAACAATTTTCTCTATGCATAAAATAAATATGTGCACGTTTGATTCCTTTATATTAGTTTAATAATTTAACTTATGTCATACTTAAATTAGTTTACTTCTTTCACCTCGCATTAAAAACGGCATTTATATCTCAAGTAACAGCCAATATAACCAACGCGGGTAGGTACTTGGACCCACAACACACGTGTCGCGCGTGGTTTCGAGGTCGGTTTAGTCTACTGCGCGATGCCAGATAAGTCGGATGTTTACGTAATTATTAAACGCGCGAAGATCGTTAGTACCAAAATTCCATTAATTTAGTTATTATTAATTATAACATTGTGTTTTAGTAGTAAAGCAATCCTTATTAAACGTATAAAGAGTTTTTAATTACGAGAAATAATGGAGGGAAAAGACAAAAGTACACACATCAACACCGTCTAGGGATATTTTTTAAAAAGTTCTGCATCTCAAAAAATACTGGCCGATTTTAAAAACTTTTGATTGAATCTTATTTTAAGTATATTTGAATGATTCCAAATTTGAAATTAAAAAAAAGAAATTAAAACAAAATGACTTGCGCGGCATTAGTAAAGCGAAGTTCGAAATTTTAATTTTACCGACGACGATAGTTGATTGGTATTTGTTTTGTCCAGTTGAAGTTTTAAAGCTAGTTATTGATTAATTACGAATTTATTTCATTGTGTAAGTCATGCAGCGACGCCATTTAACTAGAGAAGAAATGCTAAGGGCAGTAGGCATGCTCCAAGCTGGGGCTACTCAGCGGAGTATTGCTGAGGAGATTGGAACCAGGCAACCCGTTATATCAAGATTGTGGTCACGTTATCGTGCAACCGGGGAAGTGGCTGAAAGACACCGTGGCGGAAGACGCATAACCACCCAACGACAAGACCGATTTTTACAAGTTGCCGCGAGAATGCAGCCAAACGTTACAGCCGTGCAGTTGGTTCAACGGCTCCAGTCAGAACACCAATTGCTTGTCAGTGACCAAACTGTGAGGAGGAGACTGCATGAAGCTAACCTTCATGCTTGCAGGCCACTTCGTACTCCAGCACTACGCAGAGGAAATCGTGGACGAAGATTAGAGTGGGCTCGTGAACATTTGCTTTGGGAGAAGTGGTCTGTAGTACCTACTGTTTACCGATGAGTCCCGATTCGGTTTTTATCACGATTCACGAAGAGTACGCGTTTGGCTAGTTCCTGGTCGTGAGAGTCGTCTGCAACACCCCCAGGTAAGTCCATCCATACAAGGGCGGGACAATTATAGTTTGGGCGGGAATTCGTTTTGGTGGAAGAACGGACCTCGTTTGGATTAGAAACACCATGACCGCTGAAAAATACCGCGACCAGGTGCTTGTACCCATTGTCTACCCTCATCGACTTCAAATGGGTCAATAATTTACTCTCATGCATGACAACGCCCGTCCGCACACAGCGCGAGCGGTGACCAGCTGGCTGCAGGACCATGACGCGTCGGTTTTACCCTGGCCGGCGCAATCACCTGATTTAAACCCCATCGAGCATGCGTGGGACATGCTCCAAAGAAGGGCTTTTAAGAATTTTCCTGCAGACATTGCGACTGAAGAGCAACTTTTTTTGCATCTTAGCAGAACTTGGAACAATATCCCGCAGCGAGACTTTGATAACTTAATTCAAAGCATGAAAAACCGTTGCAGGACCGTGGTTAACGTCATGGGTGGTTTTACTGACTACTGATTTTTCCTATCAGTGCAAAAAATTGAAAAGAAATTACTTATTTTTTTATTTATTCGTAAATGACACATTCATCTTTAGTTGCACCATTTTTTTACTTTTTGTTTTCATTTTAATAAAATTTTATATAAGTCGAAAATATATTTTTATTTTATTTTAAAATATAGTCTGAAAAATGGGCTTCCTAAGAATATAACATTGTTGCATATTATTCCTAACATATTTTCTGAAAATTGAGAAAATGTGAAAAATCCCTAGACGGTGTTGATGTGTGTATTTTAGAGAGGTGATAAGTAAAAGCTTCGAAAGTGATGTGAAGTGCAAAAAAAAGCAGGCTGTTGATAAATTGAAGAATAAACCAAGCCCCAATAAGGAAAATATATCATATTTTGTAAGTACATACATACATACATACATATGGTCACGCCTTTATCCCCGAAGGGGTAGGCAGCGGCATATTATATGCCCACATTTCACCTATTTTTTAAGTACATACATAATTATACATTTATTAGTGTAGAGTACCCATAAAAAGCGATTTTTATGGACGATGGGGAATTTGAAAGTCTCATGTTCTTAAAAGTGTGCCAATTTTATCGATTTAAGTTACTTTTCTTAAAATTTATGTGACATTTCATTCGCTTTCCCTGCATCGGGAATTTTAGTTTATTACCTTTGAGCTATTTTCCTCAATTCAGATTTAAATAAATGTTGCGATTAAAACAATTTGCTATAAATAGTTAATATAACACTGTGTAATTTGAGTTATTCCTCCTCGAACATTTACAACTAGGTGAACGGTTTAACTCATTTATCCATGAACAATTGACAAATAGGTAAGTGATTTCAATCATTTATTCATGAACATTTGACTTATAGGTAAGTGATTTAAATCATGTATCCATGAACAGTTGACAAATGGGTAAGTGATTTAAATCATTTATCCTTGATCTGTTAAAGAAACAAGGAACACATAAACTATTTTGTTTTGAATACATAAATCGTCATTGTGTACATAACCCTTTCTGTCCTGATCAAAAAATTATGCGAAATGGCTCAAGTTACAATTTACTTGCTTTAAAAACACCTTTTATCTGTTATAATATTATCATAAATTAGCAAAAAATATACCGCTTTTTAGTTGGGGAGATTTGTACATTTTTATTATATACTTTAGGAACAGTGATTTTTTTTCTTAAAAAATAAACTTTAAAATGCTCTCCTGTAAAGTTCTCAAAATGGCGCTTGAATCAAGTCGCCTTTTAACCGTCGATATAGCAACTAAAGATGCAAAAGGGCGCAGAAAAATCTATTATATTTTCTTCAGTTTGATCTTTAATATAAGATATGTGAGAGTATTCGATTTTGGTTGAAACTTTTTGTAGGTCTATGTGAAGTCAACTATAACATACAAATTTGGTAGAAATACTGTGTGGCGTAGCACGTAAAAATACGTCATAATGAGTAAAACAAAACTTAAAAATATAGCTAATTAGTAATACCATACCTTGATCTTGGAAATCCATTTCACAAACACCTCTCAAAAATAATGCAGTTCTGACATTTCAGTTACTCATATACAGTAGTGCTAATGAGTAACTGATAAGGCGAGCACAACGTAATGATGTGTTCACGTTAGAGAGATCGAGAAATAAGTGATAATTAGGTAAAATGGGTGACACATTTGTATTTTAGGGTAGCTTGTCTATCGGTAAAACATTATAGATAATTAAATTGGGGGTATTGATGATGAAATTTTAGCATTTATGACCTATTGGTGGAACCACCGTGCGCCGGTTAAAAAATATATAATAATGAAAAGCAATTACATTATTTCTGTTATCAACTGAATGCAAAAAATTCGTTTCCAGACATCTTTGTGTTGAATGTTATCATAAAATACTTTACTCGTTATAACGTGCTCTTTGAGAGAGCTATTATGACTTGAATTTCCCTTCACTGAGCTTAGTCACCGCCTCAGGAAGCTTTCTATAAAATTCAACACAACGACGAAATAACATAAAAAGTTCAAACGACAAAGATGCTCAGGTTTGCAGCAATCACTTCATGATTTCTAGCTCAAACGTTTATTGTACGTATAAATGAGGTTCATTAATTCTATAAGGAAAAAGTGATCCGTGCGATGAATAGCCGCTTTACTATAAAGGTTGTGGCAAACATTTCTCAGCTTTACGTGGACATTTTATTATGTCTGTTTGGGATCTCGTGAAATAATTTACAGCTGATTGTTGGGCCTCGTAGATTACTTCAAACGCAGTCACCTTATCAAAGGTTAATTACAAGTCACGACCTGAATTATGTTTTTAACCCCGTCAGATAGCTACCACTTTTATGTTCTTGACATTACACAAGGGAAGATCTTTTCAATTATGAAATTCATCAAATATTTGCTAGAACAGCCCAATTATGTCCAAGCCGCCGTGCGGGCCAAAATTTCTAATTGAAATACTATTTACCTAATTATATTTTAAAATGTCTACTTCATTCGTAGTTTAAAGCTAAAATATTCGGAGAAAATGTTTTAATAAAAATGTCCATATTTTGAGCTCAGATCGCTAAGCTGTTGAGCCAAGGTTCGAAACCGAATAAACATTTCACTACACACATAAAATGATAACACTGTCACCACGAGTGGATTGAATGGCACCCATACGCGACTGAGAGACGCAAGGGAATACTCTTCCCTTGCGTCTCTCAGTCGTGTGTTATTGAATACCGTGCGAGGTTTATTGTTTTAACACGCAGTAGCTCCATAAGGGTTTGATCGAGCGCCATCAGGGAGCTTGATGCAGCATTATATTCAGGTCAATTAGGTACAACGACAAAGTCACAGGGAGTCATTCAGATGATGTTGTATTTCCACAATGGAATTTGCTTAGCTAGTTAACATTACGATCAATACACCCCACTTTACGTAGTGAAGTCATGTACTACAAAACCTGATACAAATAATACTGCTAGAGTCATTGTACATTCAATACCAGAATTAAATGCTACACTTTCGGTCGTGTGTAATTGAAAATGTACAGTACAGTAGCAACATCGTATTAAGTGTTGCTAATTAAAATTCCGTTGATCCATCGAACTCAGTGAACATGTCATGTGGCTGCTTAATATTTAAGCACAAAATATGCGATTGAACATTCTTGTTTAATCGCACGTGAGCTCCCGGAATTTAACGTGCATTACTACAGTTTGATATTCTGTCTCGAATATTCAATCAAGAGGGTAAGCGTTGACAAATCATAGGTATAACAAAAAGGTTTCGTGGATATAAGTTCATATTTTTCTAGCTATAACCTCTTTCAAGAAAATAACCTGAATTTTCACATTTGGTTTCAAGAAAAAAATTGTGTTTCCACACTAGAATTTTTCTTGTAATAGACGAGAATATAGGAGTGGCGAAAGTTGCTACATTTCACGAAGTGTAGCAAGTGGGAACGATAGGTTATAAAAATATATTATACGAATTGGTGGTCTTTATTTAAATTTGGTTTCAAATCAATTATGAAATTCCAGAGAAAATGAAAGAGTAGAAAGTATGAAAACGTTATGACATCTAAATTAATAAAATTACAGGGTAATCTAGTAGTAAATACAATTTTAGTTGCCCCTACAAACTGTTGTGACCTGACAAAATATGATGCCTATATTTTCGTTTATTGCCAAAAATCGAGTATACTTACATACTTAAAATATTACATTTCGGGCTGGAAGTGGGGCGCCGCGGGGCAAAACGAGTTAGAAATAAAACACCAAATTTTAATCTGAATTTGGCTTTAGTGTTAACATTGTTCTTTATATTTTATAGTGTAAAGTAAATAAGTGCCTTTTCTCTATTATTTGTTGCTTTATGCCACTATTTACCGCATCGCTACTTCCTTATGCATAAAAGACTAAAATTCCAATAACCACAACATGCCACGAGAGCGGAACATTAACAATGATTTAACGCTCCTACATCCTACACCTCAAAAGAATGCGACGGTTTTCCTCCTTCCTGCACCCGTACATGCGACAATTTGTTAGATGTTGGAGAAAAGCGTTTCATTTACTATTTTCTTTTAAACGAAATGGCAATTGTTTTATTTACAACTAAACTTCACTAATACTAACAACTTCAATTATTTTGAAAAAATAAACTGAACATTACAGATATTTTCTTTTTAAGATATGATTTCCATGATTTACGGAACTTAATAATATATTGCATATGGATATGGATATACATCAGAAATCTACTAAACCTTACTATAGTTTTATCTTAAATCTAAATAAAGAGTGTACAATAATAACCTATTAGGATATAAGCTCCAGCGATTCACAAATAAAGCGTTTATTACTCGCCACTCCCACTACCATGCACATCAACCTATGCCTAAAATATAAAATCGACCTAAAAATATGCTGTCCTTTTAATCGACTTCAAAAAAGGAAGAGGTTTTTATTTATTATTATCAGACACTTGGTAGGTGATAAATAAATACCTATTAAAATGTGGTGAGCAGAGTCTATGGACATTTTCCAATGTGTGCACACTCGCACTAGATGGGAAAGAACGCGTTACAAAGCTTCTATTGTAGAAACCAATCCTGTAATAATTATAGCCCCTGTTTTAAGTTTACAGGAACATTAGTTTCAGTTAATCGATCCGTCTAATGTGGTAAGGCCGGTACATACAGACGTGTCACTTCACGTATATTTGCACGCGCAGGTGCGGAGGTAGACCGCTGTTCCTATGCAGTTAATTATATGATACAAGTACCGTTTTAATCTTAAAACACCGATCGCATAAAACATGTTTGCCTTTGATGACATTAACTTACATCCCCAGACATTAATTATTTAGGCGTTTTACGTCGATAACCCTTGTAAAAGTCAAATTTAGTTCGTGAAATATGTAAGAATACCTTATTTCTAAAATTTTAAAGCTAAGTTATGTAGTATAATATGATATACGCCCAATGAAAACTTAAACGTAAGATCTAAATCCGCCCAGCCAATATAATTATTACCTAATGGAAGTTATGCACTTGGAACGGGTGCACTGCACAACTGTCCTTGGTTGCAAGAGACCATGCTTCTACCTACCTACGGACAAGACTCCAGAGCTACAAGGTACAGTCGAAGCAACCATAAGGGTACCCTTATGGTTGCTTAGACTGTGGGTGACCAGACACGTGGGTGCCAAGTCGTCCAGTATGTTGATCAAAAGAGTACCACCTTACAGCTGCGTGAAACTTCCTGTTACCAGGAAACCAGTCCCAAATTGATTGCATTAGGGTTTCAGCAGCTTTATCATCCGGCCTATGTGATGCATCAGGCATGCGACCAGCAGGTGATTAGTGGAGTGTTGGTGATATAGGTTTACCAGGGAGACCTGTAGAAACGTAAGTACCGAGGGTCGCCCGCAACACAGTACAGGTGTCGTATACACTTAGACAATTCTAGCCTTGCGGCTTGCGAATACCGCAACAAATATCGGCTCTACAGGTCTGGGATCAACGTCTCGGTGACTTTCCAACAAGCAGGCGGCTTGGTTGTGGCAAACGAGATTAGAAAGAAATGAAAACATGGTATTTCTTTGCTAACGAAAGAAAAAGTTTCTCAAAATAAATATAAAAGCGTTTGTGTGCCTAATTCAATATCCCAACATGAAACATACAAACATACATGTCTCCCGAGGTACAATCAATAGAACAAATCTAATTTATCAAGTTATATTAGCATTATATCCCACATAAAGGTTTTCTAGCGATTTCCTTACAATCCGTATCGAATGAAATATCAGTCCCAAGGGATCTTTAAGCCATTACGAACCACCTACAAATTAGATTTAATAAATGTTGGTGAAAAAGACGCAAGTAGGTACATATAAAAGAAAGAATAAAATAGGTTTGAGTCGCACTGGTAAAGGTTAGAGATATATACCAAGCCGTTAAATAACGTATTGTCATAGGAAGTAGAAATGAAGGGGAAAATCTCCACATAAATTGTTATATTTATAACGAGATTATGCGCTTTACTGAACATTACTACCGGAGTATCGTGATGAAATTAGGCTTAAGGAATATCTATCATTGTTAGAAGCACGGTATAGTCTAAGAAACGGTTTCGTGTTAATTTTGATAATTCTACTAATATTATAAATGTGAAAGTTTGTGAAGATGTTTGGATATTTGGATGTTTAGATGTTTAGATGTTTGCATGTTTGTTACTCAATCACGCTTTAACGGCTGTTGGGCTAAAATTTAGAAAAGATATAGTTTATAGTCTGAAAAACACATAGGCTATTTTTTATCCCAGGAAAATGTTCCCACGGGAATCGGGAACGGGTACCAAATTATACGCGGGCGAAGCCGATAGCATCATCTAGTAATATTAAAATATTATGATCGTCCTTATATTATGACGTTAGTTTTATTAGAAATGATAATTCTGACTATTGAATTTGATGCTTTTGGACAGACGATTATTTCAAAATCTTTAAATAGAGATTCAATTATTTTATGTCTAAAATAAATTATTCTTTACGCATATTATTTTATCTACATAAATAAAATAAACATACCAATAAGGACGTACTGTCCAATTGCATGATCGAGTTATGAGTCATGTCCAACAAAATCTGTGTATCCAAATAGCAAATTATACCTACTAATCGACTACAGGCATTGTACGGGGGCCTGAGGATGCAGGGCGGGGGGCGCCGATAACCGTCCTTACAGGAGTAGGCCCGAATCGACAGTGTGACGTGATACTTTCAAGCATGCCAAGCTTGAAAGTATCACGTCAATTCTCTATTGGGAATTCTGGAGCCATCCTTCCGAGGGCTTACAAGGGGCTCCCAACGCTAGGCAGTAGAAAATTCTTACAATCATTAAAATCCTTAAAATCTTTACAATCCTTAAAATCCTTAAAATCTCAGATTTTAAGGTCGGTAAGGATTTTCCCCACGTCGAAAAACGCAGAGACTAGACTAGACTAGATAAGACTACCTTGTAAATTCAATACCAGAATTTAATTATGTAGGTTAAAATGGCAGTTTGACAAAGTATACATACGTTTTGAAAATCCTTCATTATTTCCTTGTATGGAAATAAACATTTAACATAATTTAACTCAATTACTAATGTCAGTAACATATTCCTTCGCGAATTATAATTACATACCTACAGTAAATTAAGTGTTAGCATTACAAGCTAACAGTTTTAAAGTCTAGCAACAGCTCTATACAGAAAACCTATAATTTAATTCTTTATTACAGTTAACATTTACCATCAAATAATTTCTGTATTGAGAATGGTGGTAACCAGTTACCAAACTTTGTTATTCAAGCAGTGTTTTGTAAGAGCTATTGAAATCAGAGACCAATGTTAAAGTTCAATGTGTAAGGATGGTTGAGACCAGGGCTTACAAAGTTTTATAAATCATATATTTTGATCCGGCAAAAATATTTTCTAACTTAGTTACTGTGACTTTATCCCAATTTATTCAACTTTGATAAGTATTGGGTCTGCTGGCTAACTGCTAACAAGAATTGCGAACGAGGTACTTGTGTAGGTATATTCCTAAATCTTTAAAACGTTTGACACAAATTCACCCTCTCATGACTGCTAGTCGCCGGTTAAAATATAATATCTTTATGTTTCATTATGAGGGAAGTATCCTTTAATGTGGGAAGATCCTGAACTTCCTCCATTGGCAACCACAGGAGTATACACCTCAACTAGGCTTGGACTATATTTATCCAAAAAAGTATTTACACTTTTAAATTTTGAAACGGTTTCGCTAACGTCAAGCATCTCATGGTGCTTCTTTAGCCAATTATCGATGAAAGGTTTAATCCTCGATTATTACGCGCCAGAGTTCTGTTTTCGAAATCTCTTCGTCTTTTAGTACGCATAGACAATGAAGAAGTTATCACAACCTATCGTCATTGTAGAGCAAGTTTTCAAAAATATATTACATACTTCGTTATTTATTACCTACTAACTGAGCCAATGAAACTCATACTTATAGAATTCGGGACTTCACGCGAAATACTATTTACTTACATTCACCGACGTTTCCCGTGACCCAATGAACTTCGTACTGCCTCAGAATGAAATCTGTCAAAGTTCAATAGCGCACCTATTTCGGCGTAAGTATTCGTTTTACTATATTATGGGAACACGAAAAATGTTGGTTTTATTATTTTTCTTGCAGCCTTTAAAACTTTCTCACTTTTCAGTACGAACTGTCTGTACGATCACAAATATTTCAAAACCAAAATTAACTAAATCAGTCTCGCCTCTTAAGTTTTAGTGATAAAAACTTCTTCACACCCACACATTTTTATTCACAACATAATGCGATTATGATGATAAATTTTCAGACAAACACAAACTAAAAATAATATGGCAGTGCGATTATTAAGAAGACAAGTTAAAATGACGCTCAGCACGATGCAATGTATCAGGCTTATTTGTGTGACATTAGGTATGTATTAAAGGTCCGTTTTCCTCGTCATACAATTTTTGTGCAAACGTTTATGAAGGCTTGTTCTCTTTAATATCTCGTGTCTCATAAAATTAGATTCAAACGTATCGCAGCTAGGCTCGTATAATTATTTTACCGTTGCAATTGCATTTCGTACACTTCACAATGCGAGCCGAACCCAAAATCCCCGTAAAATACATGAGCTGCTCGCTGCAAAATTTTGTTATGATATAAATTTGTCACAGTGACGTTTATTAAATGTAATTACTAATTAAAGGAATACTTGGTACATAAATATTTCACCACTCCTTGTGCACATTTTTGTCAAATTGCCTCTACTCTATTTAAATAAGTCATGACATCGTTGCCGTTTTTCTTGACAAAGACCAACTTTCTTTAATATCACTTTTCTACGTCATCTGTAGTCAATAGAAACGCAAGAATTGCGATTACGTAAAACCAAAATCTCGTGATACGACTTGATAATAAATCGTTTACGGTTGCTTTTTTCCGCATGAGTCACCAAAATCATACCTGGAATTTTTACCTTGCCGCATTGCTCTGAATTCGTGTGGCTCTGAATAACGTGCGTAAATCGTATAACAAATAAATGCGATGTAAGCGATTGTACGAATTGTGGGGCGCACACAATCTGTACATCAGATTTGTACAAATTGTGTGAGTCGCGTTTATCAAAGACTTAAATATCTGACTTTTGGCTGCGATTCCACTCGCAAGAATAATACTTAATACTAGTCGTGGTTAATCACCTCACAGTAACTGGTTGGTTTCGAAAAGGTTAGTTCATTTACTTACTAACTAGTTTTTGGGAATATATTATATTGGGTATCAAAATTAATCCTATTATTTAGGTTTGTGTGCACAAGCCTGTACTGGCTTGTACATATTTATATTACTAACCTATTGCAAGTACCAAGTTAATGTTCACCGCCGCTACAGTCGTTGATATGCTTCTGATAAGGCAGCGGGCAGTCCTACCCGTAAGCATGCATGTAAGCCGGAGATCAAACGCGAGTTTGACTGTGCGTTCCAGCGTCTGGTAGCCATTCTACTGTGTGGGACAAGGAACCCAACTCTATCTCATTCCAATGTAACCGCCAATCTTTGTCAGTCATCATTACGGCATCACACTCGCTGTGACTCTTGATGGTACCCATAAATTTTAGATGGAGGTTGCTACTGTAGTGGCCTAAAGGCTTTGGCCTGACGAGATGTTCTTGCGCTCGCTTAGAACTTTTAGCAATGTATGAAGCGCTGAACATGATATATGACATGTAACTTAGTTCATTAAATATTCTTTGTCAGTTTATAAAACTATATTTTGTGCAGACTGAATTCTTAAAGCATAGACCCGCACAACAACGTTACAGCTCGACTTTCCTGTAATATAAATTTTGATGTAACGAATTATAAATACAAATAAGCCTTCATCATAAATCTGTTGAGTAGCTTAAAATATCTAAACGAACAGATAGCAAAAAAAGCCTACCTACATTAAAAGCACATCTATAAATTAATTTTAAAATAAACCATTTAAAGCTGTAAATTTTAATTAAAATTTTGTGTATTTTGACTCAGCAGCACATTTAAATTCCATCAGTTGTTCTGCACAATATTGACACGAAACTTTGCGATGTGTGAAATGGATTCGGCTCCCGGTTTCATGGACTTCAAACTGTCGGCTAATTAATTATGCTGATGGCTACCTCATTTGAATATTGTAAATGAAGGTACAGTCACTGTTACGGACACGTACTGTACACATACACATAATATAAAAATATATTCAAAAAATAGAAACATTGTGACACATTTTTAATATTAAATCCTTTAAACCCTGTAGCATTCGTTTTCTTTAGATGCAAAAATATCTGGTTGAGGGCTTGACAGTTCCTAATTGAACGTGTCAGGACGCCCTTAATCAAATCATCGCTTTTTTATTTTTTTATCTGTAGTTGTCTTTGCTGACAAGTGACAGGAGGGTCTATGGTGCTCGGTGGTTTGCGTTAGCAAACAGGTTTTGCAAGGATTTTTCGAGAGCCTTCCAAGCTACGTTATATATATAAGAGGCCTGCCTTGAGGTTCCATTTTTTCTTTGCTCTGTGCCTCGAAGCAGTGTTCGCTCAAGCACTAAGGATTGTACCTCGCCATAGTTAGAGGTTATGATAAAGTTGCTACATCTCTTCTTGCGACATTCTACCCAGGAAACCGGTAAGTCTCCTTTTCTTTTTGCAAAGCAGTTCAATCTTCGTCTGCCGCGTTGCCATCAACTTATTTCGTTGTTTTGTTTCACAACAGGGTTTTTTAAAACGGGCAGAAGCGGCCCACTATAATTATAGTGATCGGAGCCACGCCCTATAATACGTGGACTGCACGAGCAAGGTGCATTTGTGAAAAACCTGCCGTCTTCACCTGGCATCAACAACAGCCGGTGTCGCTCTCACCTAAACACGAAGGCCAGTACCATACTACCGATCGTGTAGTATAGATGCATAAATGTTATAACCTGTAGTACCTGCCCACGCCTACGTAGATCGCTTAAGTAGTACCTACTAGGGCTTAGATATTGGATCTACTCTTAGAATATCTAGTATATCTATACATATAATACAATGATAGAAAAGTCAAAACTGTACATTGGAAATATTTTTAAAAAAATACTCGCTGGGTGTTCAGCATAAGATACCGCAGCCGAAAATATAGTTAGAATTTTTTTTGTCTGTTTGTCTGTTTATCTGTTTGTCTGTTTGTCTGTTTGTCTGTTTGCTTTGCTTTGTCCGGAAGGATCTCGAAAAGTACTCAATAGATTTGATTCAAATTTTGCACAAATATTACCTAGGGGTAGGGTCTTAAAATAGGCTATATATTATCACGCTACATATCCTAGGGGCTAAGCAGAGAGCAATCAAATTGGCATTGTAACAATTTTCACGCGTACGAAGTCGCGGGCAACAGCTAGAATATATATATATATATCTATTAATGTATAACTTCTTATTGTCTCTGTAGCTCTAGGAACTTTCTAAATATATGTGTGTACACCTACTGCATTGTTTTCGTTAGAGCCCTAGCCTACCCTTGCACACACACTGGAAACTCTGAATAAAGGCGCCCTGGGAAAGAGTCCTCTGCAAGCTCCCTCTGAGTAAGTTGGTTAGTAACTTACAGACGATTAAAGTGGTTACAACCCTTACTAGCGGACGTCAGGCGGTTTCACCCGCGCAGCTTCCATTCTCGTGAGAATACGGGATAAAATACAGCCTATGTTCACTGGAAAGAGTGTAGTTTCCCAACAGTGAAATAATTTTTCAAATCGGTCCAGTAGTTCCGGAGCCTATATTCGATGCAAACAAACAAACAAACAATCAAATCTTTCCTCTTTCTAATATTAGTATAGATTTAAATCTGAGTTCACCCTCTCATCTAATAAGGTAATCTAACTGCCAAACTGAAAAAAAAAATACAGAATAAAAATTATAACACATTTTTAATATGCAATACTTTATACTCATATTATAGCAAAGAAATATCACACAACTATGTACATAAATGGATCAGAATTAGGACGTTTAGACCCCAATAACTCGCGAGTTACACGAATCGTTAGGCACCAGTCTATTAGGCCTGATTTTTTGTGACAGAATATAAGCTACGAAATCTTGTCATATCGATGTTTAATTAGGTGGAAAAACCATTTGATGGAATGCTGTGATTTCGTTTTAGATTGACAGTGGGTCCAGTATCGACAATTTGACAGGCGTTTGATCTCTCGAAGCCCATTAGTATAAACTCAAAGGTAAGTTCTGAAAGAAATTGGCGGAGGCTTTTGGTAAAAAAAATTCTGCAAATTAGGCAGTGAGACCCGGCATTGTTGCACGACATAATAATCATGGTACAGAGATTTCATCAAATGTAAGCCTTGTCTGCTACGAGCCCGAAATTCATTTTTGATCAGGAAAGGCCTCATTTAGTATATTTGATTGGTGCTAAATATCACAGAGACTGTGAGCGGCAATTTGTCAATAACCATGTTATAACTATTAAATAGCATAAAATCATTTCAAAATTCATTAACTCACATCTAGTACAGTTCAAATGTCACTATAGTACTAAAACGTCAATTCTTACAAATTTTTATAGCAGATGTATTAATTTGTATGTTAACATTTCAAGTTTACAAGTGTGTTGAGTCAAATCTGTGTGTTTTTACTTTAATTATTGTTATTTTAAAGCAATGTTGAATTAAATTAAAAATTTAAAAAACCTTCGACTCACAAAAAAAGAACAATAACAAAACCTGTAAAAAGTAAAAAAGTAACTATTATATTATGACCTATCTACCCTAAGTATTGAACGTTTATTGTTATTATAGGTAGCTATATTATTTACGTATTCATATTTTTGACTAACAGTTTGTCTCGTCGGGGACCGCTTACCTAATCATTACCTAATCGTACGTTTGTCTCGCAAGATCCTGACTGTAAATGTTTTGCGCGTGCTCGTTGAATATTTTTGGACTTCCTTGATATGCTCAATTGTTTAGGTATAGAGCGGTCCCCCCGACGAGACAAACTGTTAGTTAAAAATATGAATACGAAAATAATATAGCTACCTACAATAATAATAGGGTTCAATACTTAGGGTAGATAGGTCATGATAATAGTTATTTTTTTACTTTTTACATTTTTTTATTGTTCTTTTTCTGTGAGATGGGGAGTTTTTAATTTAATTTTTTATTTCATGCTTTTTATAAAGGTTTTATAGGGGTTTTTTTAATAGCAACATACGTATAATAGTCTATCAACAATTATTCAGAGTAAAGGCTGCAATGTTCGACCGCGACAAATCCTGAGGCAATATCTATTTTATCACAAGTTTCTATGAGAATTAAACTCATTTATTTTGATAAAAAAAAGTACATTACTTTTTAAGATTTTTGCAATATTTCTCATTTTTCGAGAGCGATTTCGATCGAACAAAGTATTCCTAATCATGTATTGATACGTTAAAAAAGCAAGAATATCTTATAAATTACAATAATATAGTTTTATCAGATCAAATCGAAGAATATTTTCTAGTATAAAGTTCACCCCAAGATGAGTCTCTTTCGAACATACAAGCCTTAATGGTAATTGCGCGAAGTGTGGTTTCAGAATTAGAAATACATTTCACTGTTTATATCTTTCGAATGGCTGAACAGATTTTCATAAAACTTACGGTATCGTGATGTATAAGTTATGACCTTTCATTTGATACCCAACACGGGTATATTTGAACACATTCAATTTTTGATCATCACTTTCACCCCTCATATCTTAGAAATGGCTTAACCGATTTTTATAAAACATAGCCAAGAACACTTTACCATAACCCATCTTTCAAACAAAAGAAAGAGAATCAATATCGGTTCATCCGTTTGGGAGCTACGATGCCACAGACAGACTTACAAACACACACACCCACACACACACGTCAAACTTATAACACCACGTTAGGGTTTCTGTCGGGAGTTAATAAATGATTTTTGTGATGATTTGTTGTAAAAGCTTGATTATGTATTCATAGAAACGGTATCCCCAGAAAACAAACTATGTAAGTACTAATTTTATGGACTAGTAGATAAGTTCGAAGGTTGTTTCTTACAATTTCTCATTCTCTAAGAATAATCTAAAGAAAACCCTCTTCTATATAAAAAGTAATTTGCGGGATTTATTCCGCCTCTTTGGTCACCAAAACTCATAAGACAAATAACACACAATCATGACATTATGATATGTACACTACTATTCTTTAAGTGACCCGGATTCATTGCTCTCGGCAATGAATCCGGGTCACTTAAAGAATGTTAAAAATCTCGGAAACTAAAAATGATAGGTTAATGCAATAAATTGTATTTAATAGACAATGTAATACTCCTAATGAAATGAAAGTAAAAAAAATATGAGTCACCATACATTTTATTAACACAAAATTACATAAAGAAAAAACTGCCGATCTCTCCTTAAAACAAAAATAGGAAACATGAAATTTTTGAACTTTATTACGATTTTCTTGAATTTTAATACTTCGTATTGCCTCCTCGTGCTTCCATTACTGCGTTTACGCGGTTTGGCATGCTGTACACCAAGTTCCTTATACGATTTTGGGGAATATTCTCCCATTCCTCTGTGAGAGCAATTTTGAGCTCACGAAGCGTGATTGGGGGAGGGTTTCGTTGTTTTACGCATCTGCCTAGCTCGTCCCAAGCATGCTCGATCGGGTTGATATCCGGGCTGCGCGCTGGCCACTCCATACGAGTAATGTTCATCTCTTGAAGGTAGTCATTCACAATCCTACCTGTATGAGGTCGGGCATTGTCATGCATAAATATAGCATCCTCACCTAAATTGACCATAAATGGACCAACGTGATCATTGAGGATTTCTTCCACATATCTTACGCTAGTTAAAGAGCCGTTTTCTATGATCACCAGCTCTGTGCGACTTTCAGAAGAAATTCCGGCCCACACAAGTACAGACCCACCACCGTAGGCTACTTTTTCTTCGATGCATGCTTGCTTGAATCTTTCCCCTGGTCTTCGATACACTCTGTGTCTTCCATCGTGCTTGTAGAGCATAAATTTTGATTCGTCGGAGAACATAACTTTTGACCAATCTTCAATACTCCAATTTACGTGGCTCTGGGCATACCTTAGTCTCGAAATACGATGCCCACGCTCCAGTTTAGGGCCGTTTGCAGGTCTAAGGGGTTTTAAGTTAGATTCAGCTAGCCGACGTCTTACTGTCCATGCACTTTGGTTACTTCCTCCGAGGCGTCGAAACTGATTGGTGAGTTCAGTTCCTGTGAGAAAGCGATTTCGAAGCATGGTGTTCCCCAAGTATCGGTCTTCTCGTGCTGTGGTACACCTGGTTCTGCCCGTTCCTGGTCTGCGTAGGTTAGAACCAGTTTCTTCGTAACGTCGGAGAACTCTTTGTACTGTTGACAGCGACACACCGACAGTCCTGGCTGTATCGCGCTGACTCCGGCCGGTTTCCAGCATTGTAAGTATTCTGGTGCATTCTTCAGGCGTAAGCGACATAATTTCAGCTTGATTAATGAATATAGAGCACTATCAACATGGTTTATGTACCCACATAAATGACAGATTACAAACAAAAGCAACACCAAATGCTGTAATTTCGTAGTTCCATCTTCGAAAGTGGCCCTTTTTCAAATTTGATTTTTTTATGATATAACTTTACAATAACTAAGAAGTTTTAATACCTTCATTTAAGGAGTATTACATTGTCTATTAAATACAATTTATTGCATTAACCTAGCATTTTTAGTTTCCGAGATTTTTAGGATTCTTTAAGTGACCCGGATTCATTGCTCTCGAGTGTAGATATAATATGTTTTATTATTCACAAAAATCTTTTCTCTTTTCATTTCATATTTACGGTCCGAATTTTACGAGCAGGCCTTTTCTGTTGGTCTTCACTATTTTGAGAACAGTAGTGTAAGTTACAAGAGTTTCATTATTTTGTTTAAGTTTATTAGTGACTAGCTGAGCCCGCAACTTCGTTAACGTCACATAAGGTGTATGAAAGGAAAGGTATTTCTTCATCAGAGACATCAAGCAGCGTCTGAAACTGCCCTGTTTGCTTAATCATAAAAGAGCTTAATGATTAAGTCTATTTTAAAACAATTCAGTCCACGCCTTCGGCGCTTTTATGATTAAGGCAACACGCCAGTTTAGGTTCACTCACATTCAAAGAAACCCCTACAATTAAAATTTTCAAAATATCTGATTCTTAAAAGTGTTATAACTCTTTTATTTCTAAACCGATTTACATAAAACAAACGCTAAATGTTATCTGGAGCAAACCTCAACACAATAAAAAAAAACGCATTGCAATCGGTTGAGCGGTTACTGAGATTAGCGTGCACAACCGTACAGACAAACAGATATACAGACATACAGACAAACAGACAAAAATTCTAAAAATCATTGTTTTGGGTTCTATTGCGTTCATAAAGCCCTCCTATAATATTTTTTCTTATTTATCTTCCATGTACAGACAGCGACCTGTTACGATTTTATTATATGTAAGTATATATTGATTGATGTATACATAATATCCAATAGTTTAAGTTTGAGAGTAAAATAAGTTTAAATTCTGTCAATACTTACTTTCTTTTACATCCCCAGGTTTTACAAGTGGAGCGTGTTATGGAACATTAATTGAACCTCCTGCTTGACGGCCACTCTCAAAGTCTCAATAGACTTCATTTGTTTTGAAAATTTTTAAAATCATTTTCAACTATAGGCGCATCCCTAGCCTAGCTATAGAAATACGTGCACGTATGTAGATAAAAGTAGTGAGACCACGAGAAACCACTCGCCCTCTGTGTCCCACTAGTGGGACGCAATAATGGGACCACGAGAAAACACCCCTTTTTTACTATAAGAGTGAAAGTAAAATTTCATTTCGATGACTTCTGGATGGGTCAATGTTCAGTAGTCAAAGCGTTTGCAACTGAAAATATTAGTACATTTTCCAGATTCTGAGTGCTCCGAACAAAACGAAACAGTGTCGTTGCATTCGGAAAAAATATCTTTGTTACGCTGTATCGTTTTTCTAATCATCTTTTTGTTATGTACTGCATTAATTTTTAGTTTTTTTAACATTTCAGTTTTCAGCGCAAGCAAATTCATAGCAATGTAATGATATCGAAGGAAAAGTACTCAACCGCATAAGCTCTTGACTCAGACCATCAAATTACGTCACGTAAGTCATAAGAAGCGGGGTTCCGCATAAAATGTGCATTAGTCTGAACAAATAAACGCTTTTATCCTCACTTCCAGAGGATTTGTGGTTTCTACGATGTACTTGCAATAAATTGTATTGTAAAGATTGCAATGTCATTCGCTCAGCTATTGGGGTTTTTATATTTTTTCAAGAAATCTGTGGTAATAAAGTTGAATGAAAGCTTAAACAAAAATAGATCTTAGAAGAAACTAAATCAAAACAATATTTAAAAGCATTATCGTATTTTTCCAGAGACGAGTATTAAAATTAGGATTTAAAAGCATTATCGTATTTTTCCAGAGACGGCTAACAATAATAAGAGTAAATTTGATTGTGTGGATTGTTACATGTTTCAAGAAGTTTGTAGTGATAACGTTGGATGAAAGATAAAACTAAAATTAGCGGCTCTATTTACATATAGAAATTATAAACCTTTCGTCTTAATCGAGAGACAAACTTAAACACTTGGAATAGTTGGTCCACTCTAGTCCATTTTATGTTTGGTCTCCTCTTGCAATAGATGGATCACTTTTGAACTACTTACTTACTTTGAATTCTATAATTATTTTACTGCTTCTAATAATTTAAGAAT
This sequence comes from Miltochrista miniata, assembly GCA_933228765.1. Classification (NCBI taxonomy): domain Eukaryota; kingdom Metazoa; phylum Arthropoda; class Insecta; order Lepidoptera; family Erebidae; genus Miltochrista; species Miltochrista miniata. The sequence goes on along the minus strand of OW121749.1, from coordinate 2,483,973 downwards.
TAGTAAAATTCGTTATGTTTTCTTATATCGCTATGCCTGTAAAGTTGGTTTACGGATGATAATTTTACGTGATAATTTTATAAAAATAAACCGGCCAAGAAGTGCGAGTAGGATTCGCGCACAGAGGGTACCGTCCTAAATAACGGCAAAAAAATGACGCAGGTTTTATGTGAAGTATGGAAGCCCCCGTTTATTGTTTTATATTAAATTGTTTTTAGTATTTGTTGTTAAAAAGAGTAATGAATGAAAGTGAAGGAAAAATGTAGAATGTTTAATCAGGATTTATGAAAGGAAGGGGATGCACGGTAGAGGTATTCTCCATACGATGCATAGCAGAAAAGTTTTGACGAAAAGTCAAAAGGTCTATTGCATATTTGTAGATATGGAGAAGGTTTATGACAAAGTGGTGAGGAATGAACTGTGGTCAACATTGTCTTTGTAGGTACGCGGTGAGCAGTAACTTGATACGAGCACTGAAATCTCTATATGAGGGCTCTAGTGCTTGTGTCAGGATCAACGGAGCTTGCACGGACTTCTATAACATGGGGGTGTGAGACAGGGTTGTGTAGCGTCACCGTGGCTGTTTAACCTGTACATGGACAGTTGTTGGAAAGAATTGCGTATGGTTTAAAACTGAATGAGCTGACGATCAAATGCCTACTATAAGCTGATTATCAGGTGATCTTAGCTTCATCGGCGGAGGAGTTGCAGTTTATGGTTAATATTATGCAAGAGGCGCTAAAAGGTAGAGAAATGAAAGTGATGTAGACAGGACTAAAGTAATGGTTTTTGAAAGAGAGGAATATATGACGAATTGCCCTATTATTATCAAAGGGCAAAGAGTGGAACAGGTGAAAGAATTTGTATACTTGAGTTCAAAATTAACGAAAGATGGAAAGTGTGCCCAGGATATTGCGGGAAGAGTTTTGGCAGGAAATCAAGTCAATGGGGCGATGCATACCTTCATGAGCAGTCAAAACATGTCTAAGAAGGTAAGGGTGGCTGTGTATAGGGATGTACTAATCCCTACACTTATATATGTTAGTGAATGTTGGGTGTGGCAGAAGAAGCATGAAAATAAAATTAATGCAGTTGAAACGAGAAATCTGCGACGTATAGCTGAATTGAAATTGATGGACAAACAAAGGAATAGCGTGATTAGAAAATAATGTGGTATAACTGAAGATGTAGTGACAAAGATAGAAAAAGGGATGCTTAGATGGTTCGGACATGTGGAGAAGATGAATGAAAATAGACTGACTAAACAGATCTATAAGAAGAGAATGATTGGGCAAACTGGTAGGGGTCGCCCTCGGCGTACGCATGGTAATCAAATTTACGACATTTTGGAAAAAGGCCAGGTCAAGAGTACCCTTAACCGGCGAGCGTGTATGAAAGCACTTATGAAAGTAGAAGAAGCGAAAGTGGTATGCCAGGATCGTGTCCTGGGACATCCTTCCGAGGGCTTACCCGGGGCTCCCAACCACAGGCTGTTGGGCGTGACGTGAGGTTTTTTAGTCGGTAGGAGTCCGGCATAACATCCATGAGGATTTTCCCTCACGTTAAACAAAAAAAAACAAAAGAAATAATGCCAGGATCGTAGCAAGTTGAAAGTAGTCTCTGCCTATTGTATAGTATGCATTTGTTGTTATAGTGATAACAAACATACATAACCTATGAAGGGATGCGGGGTCCTACTAACATCTTAAGGACCCCAATGTGTCGGATCCTCCTCGTGGTGCATCCTGGGCAACGGAGTAGCGACCACTCCCCTTCCTCTGTGGGGGAGTTGTGCTACTCTAGCTAATTCCGGCCGAGGCGGGAGTAACCCACCTGTGGGTTGCTCGGTGGTGTGTGTTGCTGCCGGCCGTGCCGTCATTCACGGCCGGCAGCAGCAATGCTGGGTCGCCGTCGCTTCGCCGTCGCTTCGCCGTCGCTTCGCCGTCGCTTCGCCACCTTTGCTGGCGAGACGATGGCGGCAAAGTGGGAGAGGCATTGCGTGGGGGGCGGGAGTTTGGGTAAATGCTCCCGCCCTGCCATGCAGTTCGGGCTGCCGGCCGTGAATAACGGTGCGACCGGCGGCAACAGTGCTGGGCCGCTGTCACCTCGCCAGTTGACGAGGTGATGGCAGCAAAGCGGGAGGTGCACTGTGCGGGGGAGCGGGAGTAACGGATAATGCTCCCGCTCTGCCATGCAGTTCGGGGGCGCCGCGGTGAGGAGTCACTGCGCGCCACCGATTGTTTCTTGACCGTGGGCGTAAGGTTGGGGGACCCCGCCCACCAACGGTCACATGGCGGTGGGCACCTTTCCCGTGTTCCGAGGGTGCCCACTAGCGCAAGCTGCGCCAGCCGCTCTCTGTCTCCTCTATTACAGAGGGGCGCTCGAGAGCGGTGCAGGCGTGGTCTTCAGCTCCTTAGGGAGCTTTGAGGAGCCGCCCATCTGGCTCCCCCGAGGAGAGCCCCGAATATACGGGTAGCCCCTAACCGGGTCGACGTGAATAATCTTTTGATATCCCTCGGCCCGGCTAAAGGGTGAGGAGGAACACCGCGGGGATTAGTGGGTAGGACGGTCCATTCCGGTCCGAGCCGTGAGTCCCACACACCATCCCAGCTGCCCCCGCAGCTGGGATGAAGGCGCGTAAATGCGTGCCCCGCGTCAAAAAAAAAAAACATAACCTATGAAAATTTCAGCTTTCTAGCTATCACGATTCACTAGATACAGCCGTCACTGTCGTCTGACAGACGTCGAAGTCTCTGTAATAGGGTCCCGTTTTTACTCGTTGCGTATGGGACCCTAAAAACATAAACCTAGCCTATAGAGTGGAAATTAAAAAGATACATCACAAGCCAAACGCATTCCTCTTTGAATACCAATACCTATTCACTGAGAGAGAAAACTACCAGCCCTTGGGTCATCAGTCAACCCTACAAAGCGCTTTTTCAAATTCTTAAAAAATACAAGCGCATTTAGAGGTTTTTAAAAGTTCCTTCCAATATCCGCAATAACAAAACACTTTAACCGACCCCGCAGTGCGATAGTTGCATCTCGCTCCAGCATCATGTTTGGCTTCGCTTCTTTACATTGAACCAATTCTGCAGCGTTTACACCCGGATCACGTGTCACGGAGTAATTTTATATCGAACCAATATCCGGTGGCGGAGTTCAGTTTATTTTGAACGTTCTGTGGTAGGTACTCTTACTGACCGCTGATTTATAGCTGGCCGATACATTATTTCCTTTTTTTATTGAAAAACGTTCATACTGTGTGCATGAACGTACATGTTTTCTATACACGGCCACCTGATCAGAGAAAAACACTCTAGTATCTACCATTAATGTATTGAAATGGTTAGGGACAAAAGGTGGATTCCGATCTTCAAAATGTATGATGAAATGTAGCCCTGTCAACTGGGACAGACTATTTTGTATGCCTTTTGGGACTTGGAATACACTTCAAATCACAGAATAAGTGTAAGATAAACCTTTATTCCATTAAAACCTTGAAGCACAGAAAAAGTGCATGTTCTTTGAATGCTTGCAAGCTTTAACTTTTCTAAATAATATTTAAAAAGTTTTCACGATGCCATAAAACAAATTTTGATCCTAGCTGTGCTTGAAAAAGCAGCACTGTTTTAAAAATAGAACTACTCTCTCATTGTATTCTGAGCTACGACTTTCAGATGGTAATCTTTGACTTATCGTCTGCAGTCTCTTTTTTAATATGCTTTGAAATCCAAGGACATAATAAATTTTAATTTTCTCCTGCTTTCTCCGCATCAAGGGTCTGAAACCAATTTAGTAGAGTTTACTTAATAAGAAGTTAATTATTTGAAAACATCATTACAAGTTCCGGGTATTTAATTTCTATAAATTATTTTGTAGAAAATGATGTGAGGTATTTTTCTTAAAATAAATCAAAGAGTGGAATTTAGCCTACCTTTGTAAAATAATCCTCTGAACACTTTTTCAACAAGGATGTAATAAAAAATTAAGTAAAATAAACTGAACTCCGAAATAGAGTTTCAAAAAAATGAATAGTTCGATGCCCGCTCAGAGTTCCGTAAACTTTAATTGCAACTGCCGAGGTCGTTTATTTCGGCGTTTCGTGGTTTGCTGAAAGTTACAAAAAGTGTTTCGTTTATTCATCGCTACTGGGTTTCCTATTTGAACTACACTGTATAAAAATACTATATATTTTTTATTCATTTATAACTTAAATATATGTATCAGTTGTCTAGATCAATAAGCTTAAATTTCGATAGGTGAAGTTGTGTGAGTGTGTTCAACATACATAATATATATTTATTAAACTCAAGAAAATAGATACATCACCTTCGACTGAACTAAAATTCAATAGGGCAAGGTACCTGTCTTATAGGGGCTATGGGATAGGTATTATTCTTATCCTACAGACTAATAGTAATGCACAAAAATTTGACTTTTATTAAATCTTGAGATTAATGTATGAGATGTGTGGTATTTACATGTAGTGGTCATCAGGTTACTTTTGTTGTACCTTTGAGAATGCCGAGAGGCGAAACCGGTCAGGTGTAAAGTAAATAAATGTTGTGGAACAGTACAAGTGGTGTAATTCAATATGTGCAGCAAGTTCCACTAAGTGCCATCTATCAACAGTATAAATAATTTGAGATTAATGCTTCGTGTGAATTCATAACACTTTTGACAATTTTATGTAAATATACATTTAGAATGTTGAGTTCGTAAAAAGAGATATACTTAAAATTTTAAACTACAAAGATGAATATCAAAACTACATAATTATTGTGAACGTTTGAACCAAACTTGTAACGAAATGCAATGTTTATAAAATAACTCCCACGCACTGCGGCAGTTATTTTTTTAAACATCGAAAGCTCCGAAAGCTTTTGCAAACATCATAGAAAAATATCAAGTACCTTCCTCAATATTTTACCCTCTCCGATGGTATTTTAACAGCCCTGTGTGTCCTGTATACAATTTGTCACAAGTACTGCTCTCAAGACCTCTTTGAGTGGCACACTCTTATTACTTTTGGGTCCATTTCTTGTAGCCACTTAGAAACCTTGCTACCCACTATAACCTATTTTATAACTTATTTTCTATTACATGACTTTACATTACATTGTATTACTTTTCAGCATAATAATACATGAGAGCTTTATGAGAAAATTATTGTGCAAAATTTTATAGAACTATTATTTTAAATCTTAGGAGAAGTCTTACTTACTGTAAGAGTGGCCCCCAATCGCTAGCCCCCATATCGCCATCATTTGGCCATTACTGAGGGGTCAAATGTACCAAAAACTAGCAAAATTCGTAAAAATAGTTTTGGTAAACGCTACAATGTTTGTAAGAGCAATAATACATTACATCTCAACGCGTAAACGAGATAAATTAAAAGTACTTATCACTACTTGAAGTAGGTATGGTGGAGACTCAATGAATTTTTTTGATAATTCTGTTTTCTTGATTTGTGCTTATATTTATCTTATGCTCTGATTTTAAAAAGTAGCCGATATAAGCTCTCTAACACCCACAACTTTTGATTTTAAAGGCATTCATGAAATGTGTGTATACTTTAAGTAAGTATAAATATCTTTTTTCATTCTATTCGTAAGAAATTTCTGCCACACCTACGGTTTTTAAATTTAAACCTCGAATATTTTCAACAACATGCCAGTCTTACCACAGCAGCTTGTAACCGACCCAGGAGTATTAAATTCACTCAGTATAACCACAGTATTAAGACTAGTAGTAGTAGGGTGTGGTAGAACTCAAAGTTTTCAAAGGCTTTGTCATCTTGCAACTTGTATGAGATAACGTGCTAAGTTATGAAGTAGTTTACACGTTAAGGTAAGCTTTAATGTGATGTTTCGTAAGTAGTATTTGGTAAATTCAGTGTAAAATTGATAATAATAGTATAAGCGAAACGAAAATCTTGAATCGAAATTGAAAAGTTATTGAACTTAACTTTAGAGACTTAAAGAAGAAAAGAAAATATTAAACTTTACCATTTTTAGGGTTCCGTATCCAAAGATAGAATAGGACCCCATTACTGAAGTTCTTTCTTCTGTCCGTAACCTATGAATCATCATAGATTTTTTTTACATGACGTAAAATCCTCATGGATGTTATGCCAGACTCCTACCGACTAAAAAACCTCACGTGTATTGAAAAACTTCACTTGTACTGTTCCACAACATTTATTATTGTAATACCTAACCGGTTTCGCCTTTCGGCATTCTCAAAGGCTATTTACTTATTTAGATCATAATTACACTCCGAACGCAGTGTTGTGGAACAGTACAAGTGAAGTTTTTCAATATGTGTAGCAAGTTCCATCAAGTGCCATCAATCAACAGTATCAATAACCTCACGTGTCCTGCTAACAGCCTATGGTTCGGAGCCCCGGGTAAGCCCTTGGAAGGATACCCCAGGACTCCCAACAGATCTACGGCTACCACTGCGGCCTCACCTAGGGAAGGGTTCGGGTACTATCCCGCGTCTTTGGGGGGTTTTTCGGGTGTTGTGCCGCTTCTTAGGGAGGCCGTGCGTGAATCTCTCACGTCACGCTGTCGTCTAGGGCCTGCTTCTGTAATGGAGGCCGATAGTCTTGGGCGAAGACTCGTCGGCGGCGCCCGCGTTGCCGACTGCGGGACTCAAGTGGGAGAGTTCTCTCTCGCTCCCTCCCCGCTGCCTCCTTCAAGAGCATGACCTGCTCGAAAAATGAACCATCATTGCTAGACAGTTGAAATATTCACAGAAGTCTATCTATACTAATATTATGAAGCTGAAGAGTTTGTTTGTTTGTTTGTTTGTTTGTATGGTTGAACGCTAGGATCTCAGGAACTACTGGTTGGATTTCAAAAATTCTTTCACATTTTGATAGTCCATTTATTGTGGATGGATATAGGCTATATAACATCACGTTAAGACGAATAGGGGCAAAGCAGTAATCAAAAATGTTTCGAAAACGGGGAATATTTTTTGCCACCTGAGAGCTTCCGAGGCGTACGCTGCGTAAATTGTTAAAGATACGTAAAAATTGTGTATTACAATTTTGTTTCTCTTAAAAAGTTCTAAAAAAAAGTCCGCGGCTGCATATGTCTATCTCTTAAGGTTCGCTCACAATAACCTAATTTGTCTGTTTCTTAAGGTTCGCTCACAATATTATAAAACTGAAGAGTTTGTTTGTCCTAGTATCTCAGAAACTACTGGTTGCATTTCGAAAATTATATTACAGTTTAATAGTACATTTATTGAGGATGACTAATGGCGATATAAAATCACGCTAATGCGAATAGGAGCGGAGCAGCCATAAATAATGTTTCGAGAACGGGGAAAATTTATTTCTTTTGAGAGCTTCCACTGCGTACGTTGCGTAAATGGTTAAAGTTACGTGAAAATTTAGTATTACAAAAATGTTCCCCTTTAAAAGTTACAAAAAAATGTCCTCAACAGCATATGCCTATCTTTTAAGGTTCACTTACAATAACCCCTTTTAATAAGTTTTGAAGTATGAGCGACGCGACGGAAGCAGGTAAACATGGTCTGTAGTGGTAGCCAATCAACTAAACGATAAAAACCAAGTGCGAGTCGAACAGTCTTTTTTTGGTACGGAACTCATGTGAGTTCCGTACCAAACAAAGAACGCGTGGAAGTAAATGCAACGGGAAACATAATATCACTTTACATATTTATACACCACCTCTCTCCTTCTCAATCTCATGTGATGCAAACGAAGTTGTGCGGGACAGCTCTAATGAATATAAGCGACGCGACGGGAGTAAGTGCGAAGGGAAACATTATATCACCTTAAATATTAATACTACACCTTTCTCTTTCTCGCTCATGTGACGCAAACGAAGTTGTGCGGGTCGCTCTCATGTATATAAGCGACACGAAGGGCGAAGGGGCTAGGCGCGGCGAAAGTAAATGCGACGAGAAACATTATATTACTTAAAATATTAATACCATACCTCTCTTTTTCTAACTCTCATGTGCCGCAAACGAAGTTGCGCGGGTCAGCTAGTCAGATATAAAAATAGATTAAAATAAAAATTGGACAGGCTCCCTTACAACAACAAACGTAACTTTATCTAATCAAGGGGTCGTCAAATTAGGAACCACTGTCAACAGTCTGCTAGACTGTGACATGATGTCGCTATGACTTTTAATGAAGCGGGCGGCGCGGCGTCAATTTGGCTAGTTCAATATTTAAAAAAGGCGAAGTAGAGATAAGAAAAATTTAAAATACTTATAATTTTGAAATGGAGAGTTTACTGAATTATAATTATAATGTTACTGTTCAGTGAACCATAATAACACACGAAATCGCTGTAGTCAGATCTCATTTGGCGTCCAGCACAGTTGAATAACTTTTGTTACACATGATTGAACGATTTGAAGACCGAAATCTGCAAATAACAGCTCTTTTCTTTTACCAATACTAAAAGGTAAAATAGCAAAGCCTATAACGTGTATCAGATATATTACATTTTAATACTAAAATAAGGTTATACTTGGAGGTGGAAAATAAAATTCGTGCTGCAGAAACACGTTCCCTCTAAACTGAGAATAAGTAAACCATGTCTTTTTTCACTTTCCGTGCAAAATATCTAGGAATCAGTAATACCATTTTTATAATCGTATGTTAGCATTTTAATAATATTATGGTAAGGAAATAAATGTTTTCAGTTGAGCAAATAACAAACAAACTATTACAGCTAGCTAGATTCAAAACGTTTACACAACTGCAATGGTGCCCACCGAAACATTTGTTTCTATTATTTACTTTACAGTTAGAATTTCAGCAATGTAATTACATTCCTGTAGGATTTATTTACAGTATAAATATAATTATAATGATCTGTTTAATTTTAGCTTACCCATTAACCTCTAGATATTTTTATTTACGGACCAACTTCGAGAATCAAGGTAACCTCATCATCCTGGGGTATCCCTATGAGGGCTTGCCTGGGAATCCCAACCACAGGCTTTTAGGTAGGATACGTGTGGTTTTTAGTCGTTAGGAGTCCGGCATACCATCCGTGTAGGATTCTCCTCACGTTAAAAAAAGGTAACCTCTTCATTATCCTTTATTTATTCACCAACAATCATACAATTGTGCTTGAAATGAAATAGTAAGTACATAATTTATAGAAAGCTTAATTAATTAAAAATCCCACCTCCGACTACCTCCGTGTTACTACATAGTGTTCATTCACGATCAAAACTATGACGCAGGCATTTTTGAAAACACAGTTCTATCACCACTCAGAATATCCGTCAACGCACTCTATCTATGATTAAAATATATCTATGCTTTGAACTTTTTGACAACAGGTACAAACAGTAAATATCTAAGATATTAAGAAATTTCATAGGTAGGTATATCCCTGCATCAAAATTCGTTCAGAAAGCGAGAACCGACAATAAATATTTGCACCAAAGTAAAAACGCTTCCACAGAACAAATACAATATTTGCGCCTTCTCGTATGTGTAAGGTAAATATTCTGATAAGAAAAGAATCTAGTTTAGCGTGAAATAGGGAAATTCCTCGTAGAACGTTAATACCCGGCCTGACTTTGATACATTGTAAGGGCGATGTGAGTTACAATCGCGTTTGTAAATTTCCGCTAGACGGTTTCAATTATATGGATATTGGTCACTATGTTAGTCGTTTGCATTCCATTTACGAAAGATTGCTTTATCGTTTGTAGGGCAGTGAAAAATGGCAAAAGAATGTTCTGAGTGCTTCCATAGGAAACCATGTACTTAAAACCGGTATTGTAGTACTAAGGAAATTAACCTCGCGGTTTATATACCGTCAACTCGTCATACAATCTAAAATTAGGAATAGGAAAATTTGTAAGGAGGTCTTGTTTGTACAATGAAGATTAAAAATAACTTGGGTTATATTACTTAACAATAAGTACTGAACACGAAATATTCTGGCTGTCCATAGATCAAAAAATGCCCTTGCACTTTCTCTAATTGACCTCTACGATATAGTTGTCTCAAGTTCACATAAAGAATAAACCATTTGGGAGCTACGATTAAATGAAACAAAAACCGGACGAATAAAAGTCCAACTCTTGCACAGAGGGTTCCGTATTAAAATACAGCAAGTTTGCTGTATGGCTGTAAAATTTGAACTGTCTACTTGTCACGGTTCAAGACATACTGCCTTGTGACGGATAGACCGACGGACAGACGGCCGCACATACAGACAGGCAGACAGACAGACGCACAGACTGACACTAGAGTCTCAGTAATAGGGATCCGTTTTTACCCTTTGGTTAAGGACCATTAAAAAAAAACTACGCACGGAATTCGAGAAGGCAGAAAAGGGGGGCATTCCATAAAGGTTAGAAAGGAGATACCCTCCCTTGCCCGTCCCTATAATATTGTCGTTTGGTGTACCAATAACGGAGTATACACTATCGAAAATCAAACTTATCCAATCGTTAAAATCAGGGATTATTATTATCACAATAATGATTACATTAAAGCTTAAAGTGAAGAACAATGTATTATCTTTATCGTTTAAGAATTTTCTTCCCACATTAATAGGTTTAACATTTTAATAAGAGGCTTTGTAGCCGTCCGTAGCTATATTCTCACAATTAATTTATTGCCTAAGTTTACCTTGTGTTAAAGTTAAGGAACAAGCGAGGTTGCGTTCTGAGGCTGCTAAGAAGCGGCGTGTAATTTATTTGATATACTTCCGACAATTTGAGCTGATTGCTGTAATTTCTGTTGTAAGTTGCGAAGCGTTTTAAAGTTTTTTTATTCGCTTAAAGTGTTGCGTAAACGATGTTTAGAAAAAATACGTTATTATCAAAATTAAAACTTCATCAAAAATACTGAAACCGTTCTTGATACAACTTGAAATATATTATAGATTTATATTAGCTTGGAGAAAGGAAGAATAAATTCGAACAAAAAATGAAAGGATGAATTCGGCCTGGCATCCGTGAGGATTTCTTCACAAAAAAAAGTTTGAAGTAGGAGCTTTATGGTGAAGATTTTGTAATGGTTCCTTCTGACTTTGTATAACATAATGAAAGCTAGTGAAGTAACAGTCTTATGATATTGAACCATTTTTTGATTGAAAAACTTAAAATCACTCCTACTATAGAAATCTTTCTGCAGTACAATGCGCGACTTCTAAAGGGTACTTACATTATAATAAAAATAAAACTAGTTTTGCTGGAGGTGAGCCAGTTTATTGCAGATCTCGCTCAATAAAGATACCAATATCTCTGAAAAATAAACGAAAGCATGAATTCTTTCATATTACACATCGTTTTATATATGAAACTTATTTCAGTGTAAGAGAAGACACGTAAAACGTTACTTATAGAATCACTTACATTGTTCATACTATAATACCTTGCGGTGCTTTAACCTCGAAAAGTTTACATAGTAATATTTAACGACATTAACATTTTCAAAACCATTCAAGTACATACGGGCGACACAATCTGAGGTACCACAGCTAATAATTTGCACAACATATTTCTGATTTTCGCCTTGAATACGGAACCCACGAAATCCTAAAAATATAAGTAAACGATTACATGATATTCTCATTGACCATCAACAAAAACTTTAATGTGAACACTCGTACATCACCGCAAATACTCAATTCATTTTCTCAGAAGGCGGACACAACATTTCCTCTCATTCATTATAATTCATCATGATGCTTCATTGCTAATCCTGACGACGCGACGTGAACTTATTGAAAGAAAGAAAGAAAGGAAGAAAGAAAAATAATTTATTTCAGCCAGCTGCAGTAACAGAAGCGTACATCAAATAAATAAATAAAAAAAAAATATTACTGACTGTAGCTTGTCTTGTCAGTGTCAAATCACAAGTTTTCAACAAAATTTATCCCTTCAAAGTACATACATGTAGAGAAAAATTGTAGAGAGTTAGAGACTAAAAGCACTAAAAGCCTCAGACGTCTCAGACTAAAAGTCTTTCAATCTGAGAGTTACGTACAATCCCACAATACTACCTTAATTAAATACTATTACAAGAACAAAATTATAGTTGTAAATACAGTGTCATACTTTACACAATCCAAATCGATAGCCACTGCAACTGGCGAAAGCAGGTCGTTTCTAATTATATATAAATATTGTAATAATTACTATCGACATTGGACGCTGTGGTATTTCTTGTAGAGATACTATTAGCCACTTGTGTTATTTATTTTTACAGTCATCCGCTCCCAAAGTAAGATAGGATTAACCTGCTTGTATTATCTGTATCTGACCACGGATTATGTTCGTTTTTAGTAAACAGATTAGTACTAATGTTATTTTTAAACCATCGCGGTTTTTAACACTCTACTCGTATTGATAGAATTCGCGCGAAGTCCCGAGGTCTATAAGTATGAGAGATAAGTACTAGTAATAATAAATTGAAATAAACATAGTATTTTTGGATACATATAATATAAATATTTCAATATAAATATATGTGGACATTCTTCACACAACATCATCTAGCTCAAATTAGGCTAATATAAGCTTGTCCAATGGGATACACCCAGCCCCAGCACAAATCAATGTGATCATCACACAAAGAGATTTTTCAAGGGTGGGAATCGAACCTACGACCTCCGACAGCAGTCTAGTTTACACTTGAAAAAGGTAGTTTCATACACCTGCATAATAAGCTGTATCGCCAATACGACAAACGACAGCGTTCCAGAATAGGAGTTAAACTGCCTTAGGACAAACGGACTGACACGCTAAAACAATAAAGGTTCTTTAATTAGGTACTATTAGGACCCTAGAAAAAAATAATCTAATTCTCATTCGTAACTGTAATTTCGTAACCAGCTATGATATCCTTAATTAGCAACCAGGTACTAAAAACCGGCATTAAAGGTAGGTACTACTGACACTTAGGGAAATTTTAATGCCGTAGATACAAATATTATTGCTACGAATGTACGAAATAAATTAATTAGTTTAGTAAAAAAGTGGCAAATGTCTACTTACTAAGTAATCCTTTTGGCACTGACACGCTAAATACAAATTCAAAAATTTTTAATAGTCAATGAGACGCTTCGAATGCTGCCCTGAAAATGTGAAGATTACATTCAAGAATAAACTTCTTAGCAAAAATTATTGTAATGCTTTGATTACAAAGTTCAATTGTAGGTAACAGCTACATAATCTGAGATCTTTCAGTAAGACGTGTTACGTTGACTGGCATTCATTGGCGAAAGCATTGTTACGTGACATAAAGGCGAAATATTTTCAAATGTTGCGAAAGCCGGATATTGTGTTTTTGAGAATTTGTTCGTATGTATTTTCTATTCAGGCATACTTACTGTACAGCAACAACAGTTTCTAAATCCATTATTTAACCCATTTCTGTAGCCGTACTTACAAAAATATAATGTTTGTCAACAAAAAGAAAATAATAACCTCTTAAATATTATTTTGTTTTTGTTTTTCATAATAAAAACAGAAATTCTGTTAAAATTGCAATTATCTAACTATCACGGTTCACGAGGCAGCCTAGTGACAGTCAGACAGATAGACGGACATCGAAGTATTAGTAATTAAATAGGGGTCCCGTTTTACCCTATTTGAAAGAAACCCTGACAAAGTCATCATATTTTAAACTTAGATATTCCAAAGTTTCAAAATGTAACCACAGAACAGCAAAGTTTGACAAATTTATATTTCTAAAAACTTAAACTAAACACAAAATATTACAATTTGTACCACATACTTGAACACAGCATCTTTCCGACCAACATTAGTTATTTGAAGAAAAAGTACACATGCAATATTGCCCTTTCACGGAAAATTAATAAAATGTATCATTCCTATATTATATTCTCTTTGCAAAAGATGAATGTACTCGCAGTAGATTTACTTCGAAGAAACCCCTGTTCCTTTTCCGGTGCGACATTTTAAATGATGACGTATTTGATATACGTCTTTTAGATTGCTTATGATATAAGTACCCGATCATAGAATGGTTGTATTGATATTTTTATATGGATACGTAATTTCGTACGAATATGTAATTCAGAAGATTAAGGTTGCTCAAATAAATCTAAAGTTATAAATACTTTGTTGTGGTACTTTTGTGAATCCGTCCCCGTTTTTTCGCTTACTTTTTAGATGGTTGGCAATGCAAATGCTTACAAACGTAGATAGTACGTAGTAACCATCGTTTTGGGCCTGAATTTTTCATTCCTATGATCGTTGAAGACTCCTTACTGCTTGTAGATTATTATGACTTTGAAATAACGCTAAAAATTGTGACAGTCGGGCGTTTACTTTTGTTTTAAACGATGAAAAAACCAGGAAATTGCAACCTCTGAAAACAACAATTTTGGTTTTCACTCACACAAAGCTACGAGTTGAAAAATAAGTACTATCGGTAAAGTAAAGTTCAAAACATAACTTATTAGCAAATTTTAGTACATGTATTGTGCGTTTCAAACACGGACACGTGTTAAGAATACAATAAATGTACTACAAACATGTGATAATCTTCTATAAGCTGCACCTTTCAATGCGCACTGATGCCGGCCAGACCACAATATGTAACAGCTGCGGCGAAATAAACCACGCGAATGATCATTCAATGCGGTTAGCTGCGGTTTTTCATACTCCGCCGGTTGTGTTGTAATAATTACCTGAGTTTTCTAATATCTGTCTATATTTTTTTATAATCTTACTAGCGGTACCCTGCCATGCTTTGCTGTGACTTTTTTATGGTGGTATGATGATGGGTACATTTAAAAAAAAATGTGTGCGTGTACACACGTAAGTAGTGAAACTTCTTCATGACCTTATTTTTCGAAAGATATTTGATGAAATATACATAGGAGTTAGTACTCCAAAAGTTCTAAAGTTCAAAAGTCCAAAGTCAAAAAGTCAAAAAGTCCAAAATCCAAAAGTTCAAAACTACAAAGTCTGAAAGTCTAAAATACTAAAAGTCCAAAAGTCCAAAACTCCAAAACTCCATAACTCCAAAATTTCAAAACTCCAAAACTCTACAACTCCAAAACTCTACAACTCCAAAACTCCAACTTCAAAAGTCCAAAAGGTCAAAAGCCCAAAACTCCAAAGTCCAAAGGTCCAAAAGTCTAATAGTTCAAAAGTCCAATAGTCCAAAAGTCCAAAGTCCAAAATCCAAAAGTCCAAAATTCCAAAGTCTAAAAGTCCAAAAGTCCAAAAGTCCAAAACTCCATAACTCCAAAACTCCAAAATTCCAAAATTCCAAAAGTCTAAAGTCCAAAACTTCAAAATTTGGAATGTCCAAAAAGTACAAAAATAACATGCAAAACATTTCTGACCTCTTTATTAGGTAAGTACTCTCTTTTATTATTCTGAATGCAAGGAGGCCGCAATAAAAACTTCTCTTAAAAAACATCAATCTGGTAGGTACTTAGACCATATCGTCGCTGTGCCTGCAAAAGTCGCTATGTGATTTTTTTCGAATTTTGGATTTTGATGCCATTTAGATCCTTATTTTAAGGCGCACAAGGTGCAAATACCGAAATTTTAAAAAACCTTATATTAACGGAGTTTCAAAAAATAGCTATGTGAAATCAATACTTTTTTGCGCCCTCAAAATAATTATGTGCTTCAAATCACATAGCTAAAAAGTTCACCTTAACTAAAATATAGTCATTTGCGCGGAATTGCGCCCGCTATGTGTTTACGGGCACATAGCGATATTGGTGTACAATATTTGACCTGAAACATCGCGCATTGCACAAATCAAGTGTCACATAGCTATCTTTTTCTATGACATTTGGCAGTCGTTTTGGATATTTATGTTAACGATCTGTTTAGGAATGTATTAAAATAATAAGGCAGATTTGAAGCTAGAATATATCAGTAAAGTGTAAAAAGTTTATTAGTTTTTTATATTTAGCTCGCCAAATTGACGTCGCCACCAGCCTGATGGAAAGCTGTGGCGCATCTAGCGATTGGGGGCCCCTTCTGACAGTGGTCCTGCAGTTGGCGGCCCTGTGATGTGCCTCTTCACGCTCCTCTTGAAGAACCCGGGATTGTAAGATGAGGGAAACACGTGTGCGTGCAGGTCGACAGAGGAACGATCTTTTGAAACGCTCCGTTCTAGCGAAAATTCTTTCCACTGTGTAGGAGCGGCACCTCTGCCCGGCACGCGTTGTTCGGGATCGGAAAGGAGAGGGTGGGATCAGGTTGAAGAACTCTTCAGAACATTCACCGTTATACATTCGGTAGAAGGCAGCGAGGGACGCTATGGTTCTTCGCTGCGCTAACGGTTCGAGGCCTCCCGTCACCTCAGGACCACCAATTATTCGGATAGCACATCTCGGCATAGCGTCAAGTGCGTCTAGTAAGTACCTCGCGGAGTCATCCCAAAGGTGAGAACAGTATTCGACGCAGGGGCGAATCTGCATCTTGTACAGTCAACATCTCTGATGTGGCTTAAAATACCGTCTCACCTTATTCAGGATTCCTTGTTTTGGCGAGGCCAGCCCAATACAGCTCTCTATGTAGTTTTTGTGATTAAACTCACGCCGGACGCTTATACCGAGGATCTCCAGGTTGTCCATTAGTGGAACCGGAATGATCTGAAGAGAGGATAGGGGTAGGAATGGGGACTTCTTAGCTGTAAATGCACACGCCTGTGTTTTTCTGGCATTAAACTTGACCAGGTTGTCCGAACCCCATTGGGCAATGCAGCCCAGGTTCCGGTCATGATCCGCCACGAGTTGTCGTCTCTTCCCCTCCACGTCGCCTCGCCCCTCCGCTGGACGGCCAGAATAGCTCCCATGCAGAGAACTACTATCATCCGCATAACAATGAATGCACCCAAGGGACAGCATGTCATTGATATGCAGAAGAAAGAGAGTTGGGGACAATAACGATCCCTGTGGTACTCCGGCATTTACCTGCAAAAAACAGGAAGCCTGAGCATCACTGAGGACCCGTACACGTCGCCCGTGCAGGAATTTGGCCAACCAGCGGCATAACTGCGAGGATAGACCGTATGTAAGCAAATTGGAAAGAAGCAACGCATGACGCATATCAAAGCCTTTAGCCGATGTCTAGGCCAATAGCCAGAGATTCACCGTGCCTCTCCATTGCCTGCTGCCTCCCCGCCGCCTCTTTCACAAGCATGACCTGCTCACAGAAAGACGCGGTGGCACGGAGTCTAGACGGATTCATCCCGCTGGAGATGATTGCTCACACCATAGTCGAGAGAATTTCCACGCCCAGACCTGCAACGAGAACCTGACACTGCTGCGCCCACGCTATGTACTCCCTAATTGTGGGAAGTGCTGTGGCCTCGCTGAATTTTATATATTCGTCTAAGACTCAAGTGGCTTCCTTCCGTATTCGCTGAATCACTTGAATGTCTATTTTATTCATTACCACATAAAATCCCAATCTCCTTTACGTAAGCCTGTTATTCTCATAAGGGACCCTTTTATGTTTCATTCTAAAATTTCTTGCTCAAAAATCCGAGCTCTGCACTCATTCCTTTTCAGCCGTTATTTTTTTGGATCACACAAATATTTGAGTCTAATCGGAAATCAACCTCCTTACGGGATCTTAGCACAACAGTCGCATACATTTACAGATAAGTATCTAAAACTACTAGTATTATAGGTGGTACGTACATTTGCATACCTACCAGGGTTCCTTAAAAAATAGTAAGGTTTTTTGCTATAAAGGAGTTGGTAGAGGTAAATAATTGGGACAGCACGCCTTTTCGTAGTCTCCTTCCCGGCTGTATGTAGGCAGGGATTTTAGTGCACTCTCGAAAGGAAATCCCAGGCACCCTCACCAGCCGTTTTCGCCAAGCTGCGGCGACATTTGGTCACGGTTGTCGTGGAAACCACGTCTTACTTGGCTGGAAGTATCTCGTGGCAGGTCTGGATGTGGATCTCTCGCTGGAGACCATAGTACGAGCCATGAACCCTAGCGGGAGTAAGTGGGACTGCGCTGCCTGTTTCTGCAAGCAGGTCAAGCTCGCGAAAGAGTTTGGAGAGGTTTGGGAACGGGAGAGAACTCACCCACACGAGTTCTACAGTCGGCGGGGTTGCTGCCGACATATCTTTGCCCAAGACTATCAGCCTCCATGACCTGGGTCCTGAGGACAGTAAGGGGGCTACCGACTGTCCTTACTAAAGCAGGCCGCCGTCCTTATAGATGTCAGCGTGACGAAGGGATTCACGCACGCCCCCCTAAGAAGCGGGATAGCACCCAAAAGCTCCCAAAGACGCGTGATAGCACCTGATCCCCCCCTAAGTGAGACTGCAGGGTAACTAAGGGTATCTTTCCGTGGGCTGACCCGGGGTTCCCAACCGTAGGCTGTTCTACAGGATACGTGAGGTTTTTTAGTTGGTAAAAGTCTGGCATAGCATTTATGAGGATTTTCCCTCACGTAAAAAAAAGGAAAGGGTAGTAGCCAGCCCAGAGTGATGGAGATCGTTCTGGGATCTCCGGCGACCAGTGCTTCTGCTGCGGTACGGGAGAGAACTGTTGCTCTCCCGATCCTTCCTCGGCGCCTTTATTGCGTACAAAACATCCTCACACATCAAGGCAGCAGAGTTTTATGGCAGAGAACACCATGTTTGCCATAGTTTCTTAATAAAAATTGATATTATTTTCAATTGACACCTTTTATTAAATAGCTATGTGTAATTAAACAACGTAAATTATGTTTTATTTGTTCCCGCTATGTGCTTCAACAACACATGGCGATATTTGTGACCCAAACAATTTTAGCTATGTGTCAGATCCACAATATATTTTTTTTGGTATTTTCGTTTTAAACGTTATCTTTCTAAAAGTCATTTTCCACAACGTAAATATAATATTTACATTATAAAAAAAATATGTACTTTCTCTATCACAATTATATTTCGAGTAAATCGGTTTTTACTTCCTCCTGAAAAGTAGGTTAAAAATACATAGCGACTTTTGCAAGCGCAGCGACGATATATCACTGGACTAGCCTTTGCGAACCACCGCATACAAAAATATTCTGCCAGTTTTCATACAAGTGAAGGGGGAAACACAAAGACATAATAAAATTTCATTTCATTTAAAAATGTATTAAACGACAAACGCGTAATGGCTGTTGTGTGTTAATTTTTATTGTACAGTCAACTACAATGAAATGTACTAGTTTAATCATATAAAATGATGTACTGATGTACAGTGCTTGTTATAAAGTCAAAAGACCAAATGGTCATGTGCAATGGCAGAAAACAATGCTTAAGTAAGGCGCATCCTGTGGTTAGATGATCTAAGGGTAGGTAGCTTCTAAATAGGTTGTTTATAATATTTTGTTCTGAAGCTGGCAGAATATAATTTAAAAAAACGACCAGCCCCATCTATTGGTAAAATCACTATTTAAAGCTATTTTATTCTTATTGCTGTTATGATAAAAGTGTATAAAGTAGCCTAAAACCATCTCTGAATCCTATTGTATATCGTGTCCAATTTTGAGCTGAGTCGATTCAGTAAATTTTGAGTTTTTAATAGATACTTAAACGCACACAACATTTTTATATATATAGATTTATTTATTTCGATTGCTTCTACTTCAACGTTGTTATTATGTTCGCAGAATTGCAAGAGTTGCCACACAAAAGTTGCCATGAAAATGAGAAAACTCAAAATCATATTTACTTTTGAATCAAATCAGCCTATTTCAGTCCACTGCCGGACGTAGGCCTCTCCCTAATTGCGCCACAACACACGGCCCTGCGGCCTTTTTCAGGTCATCGGTCTATCTGGCGAGGATTCGTCCTACCCCACGTGTTACTTGGTGTACCCACGTGTACTTAGTGGTTTAGTGGAGACCGCGACCCTTTACATTTACCTTATTCGAATATTTGATATTGAACTGAAAAGCTCCTCTTTATCTATCCGCTATAAAAGCTGTTTTATTTCGATATGACAATGATGCAAAAATACTAGTAGGCAGAGCTCCATTTTAACACAGCATTAGGCTCACCACCTATTACGCAGGACAAAAAACTGTAAGGTGAAATGTCGGCATATACTTTGCCTGTGCTTACCCCTTCGGAGATAAAGGGATGACTATATTTGTATGACATAGGAGTCAGACTGGCCCTTGACACGCCACTAAAAGCGATTCTTGGATCCTTATCCGTCAATATTAACTCGTAGATCTTGAGCTTCTGATTTTTATAAAATCATACGTAAAGAATACACAGGGTGTCCTACGGCTATAGTAAGGGTTTTCAGTATGAATAGTAGGATTTAATAGTCCTTTTACTCTCGGCAGCTGTCCCTCTTTACTAGGGTTCCCGACAGTTCCACGGCCAAGTGGAAAACAAAAGCAGCACGGCCATACCATCTTGTTTCGAAAGAGTTCAGATCATTTATTTTACTGAAGTCCGTTTTATTTATTTAGATTTCACCTCCGACGAGTGAAACCGTCTATTTAACAGCAAGGCAAATAAATCCAAACGTATTTCATTTACAAAATTTAAATAAAATATTTTCGAAGACATTACCGTTACAATGTAAATACAGGACCTCCAAAAAAGGTAAAGCCATAAAGCCTTCCCCAATCGCCTACATCACTTAGTATCATGACTTACACACGTGAATTATTCCCCCGGGGCATCCTCAATACTCCGGTATCTCTCTAAGTCGTAAACCGGCTGATAAATGTATATTCGAATACAGCAAGCGATTCAAATCCCAAGGGCGTAGTAAAATATTCAAAAAATTTCGCCTATATTTTGAACGATTTCGCTTTTAATGAAACACGCTTGTGTTAATATTCCTTTTCATTTCAGTTTTGTATGAATTGTGAAAGAGTTACTGCTTGATGATTTCAAATATGAAACCTGTATTTGCAGGTTGTAATGAGGTATTTTGATGGAGTTTACATATTCATGCGTGAAATTTTAAACGTTTCTATTATAAGTACGTACATTTTCTAAGAAAATTTATTAACATAAGGAAGTATGTACTACCTATCTATACATATAAAATCTTACTGAACTTTTTTCTGCTCTCAAAATCACACGCTTCGTTTTGTCTGATGTTTTTCTGTCCAGGTTCCGTACCAAATAACAGAAAATAAAATCAAATTGGTTGTATGAGAGTCCCTATTAATTATTTTAATTTTTCTGGTTCTAGTATTTGCTAATATAGCGGCAACTGTAATAAATAAAAAAATAAATAAATAAATAATCTTTATTTCAGGTATACACCCATAAACACAAATTAATAAATTAAAAATAGATAAACACATTTAAATTCACACTATAGGTCATACAAACTAATTAAATAATTTATATACAACATTAAATCCAATCAATTAAAATCAAATAAGATAAAAACAATCAAATTAATTAAATAAACATATTAAACATATTATCTTTATTAACCTTAAACACAATTTACATAGTTATTCCTTATTTCTATTTAAATTACTGTACATTAGTATTACATTTTTTTTTTTACCATATTCACTAGAAGAAAGGACTTTACCTATCAACCCCACACTAGGGCGAGCCTGTCTCGTGGAGTTTTTATGTGGTATTACCAGTTTGATTTTAAATTACAGATTAGCTCTAACTTGATTTCATATTACATACCTATATAGTAATTTTTTTTTTTTAAATTAAATTAAATTAAATTATTGAATTACATAAAAATTGTTTGTAACATTAGATTATATTATTGAATTAAATAAATTATTAAATTAAATTGTTAGTCATATGATTTATACAATAAAAAAGAGAACATCGAATAATTATAGCTGTAGTTATAGTCAGCTGCTTATTATTTACGTGCGTTTCGTGGGTTGTGCATTTACTGTACGTTGATGATATGTGTGTATATGTGTTTCTGTATGTGTGTGTAAATGTGTTTGTGTATGTATGTGTATGTGTTCGGGTAGTGAAGAGTGTGTGGATGTATGAGTACAAGTATGTGTTGCAATCTAAGAGAGCACCTTGAGAAGATTTTCAGATTCAAAATACGACTGTGGTAGGAGCCATTTGCGGACCATGGTTTTGACTTCACTTGTTCTAGATCTTTTTATGTTAAACACTTTTGCTACCTTGTTATACATATAAATTAGCTTAAATTCTTGCATCTTCTGTGCAAACTTAGTTTTGGTTATGACTGGAGGACACCTAAAAACCCTACGCTCCAAGAGTCGAGGATATTCAGATGACTGTATAACAATCCTGTGTTGCTTTATGATCAGTTTTTGGATGTATAACTGTCGCACGTTTAGTGTTGAAGCCTCCGTGTACAGATTTTCGGTGGGGAACCAAAATGGTTTTCTGAACATAACCTTCAAAACCGATCTTTGCGCTCGCTCAACGAGTAGCATGGCAGAAGTGTCGACTCCACCCCACACTGTCAGGCAGTAGCTCAGTATCGACTCACACAACGCCGTGTACACCAGTCGCAGTATCCTTATGTCGGCTGAGCTACGTAACAGCTTCATAATGTAAATCAGCTTTCTGGCACGTTTTGCAACTAATTCTATATGGGGCCTGAAACAGAGTCTACTATCAATTATAACACCCAGATATCTGACATTCTCCACCATTTGGATCGATCTGCAGGTACAGACTCGAGGGTCACAGCCTGCCGAGTGAATCTTAATTGTGTAGGATTGTGGAGGCGCTGATGCCTTAGTTTTGTAAAAGCATATGTAGTTCGTTTTACCAGTATTTAATGAAAGCAAGTTATAGTCCAACCAATGTTTCAGCCACTCCAAAGTACTCTGCGCATTTTCATGTACAGATGCCCAGGAATCACCATGGAACAGAATGGCAGTGTCGTCCGCATAGCAAATGGTATCCGCTTTTGGTGCAATCGTTCTATGGATATCATTCATGTAGATTACAAACAGCGTTGGACCCAGAACACTTCCCTGCGGAACCCCAAAAGTAATGCCTGCTTGAGCGCTGACATAATCTGATACCTTCACACACTGCCGTCTGTTAGTTAAATACGTCTCAAACCATTTCAGTGGCAATCCTCTTACACCAAGAAATTCCAGTTTTTTAAGTAGAATTGGAATTGACACTGTGTCAAACGCCTTCGTGAGGTCTACAAAGACTCCCAGACACTTTTTACCGTTATCCAAGTATGCTGTCACCAGTTTGGTAAGGAGACTCACTGCATCTTCTGTAGATTTTCCGCGTCGGAAGCCAAACTGATTCTCAGATATAAGTCCGTGAGCTTCAAGGTAGGACATAAGGCGTTTATTTACGATTTTTTCTAGAATTTTAGAAAATGTTCCTAAAAGTGATATAGGTCTGTAGTTCTCAGGGACTTGTTTGGGACCGTTTTTATGTATAGGCGTAACTTGAGCCTCTTTCCATTTGTCAGGAAACACACCCGAGCTCAGACTTAGATTAATAATGTGAGTTAGTGGTCCTACAATTTCCTTTTGGATTCCTTTGATTAATCGCGGTGAGAGATTGTCTATTCCGGGTGCGCTATCACTTTTCAGATTGGAAATGAATGTATTCACTTCACAAACATCAGTTGGTTGCATGAAGAAAGTGGTGGCAGCTCGCTCTCCTAATTTATGTTTTTGTGCTACAGTTTCATGGGTTTCGTCTAAGGAGATCAGAATTTGGGTTGCAAGTTTTTTACCAACAGTGGAAAAGTATTCGTTGGTGTCATCAACAGACGCCTGCGGGGTGGATTTAAATTTTAGTAGTTCACTGTTATACTTTTGATTACCACTTTGCTCAGTGATATCTTTTATAGTTTTCCAAAAGCTCCTTGAATCGTTTTTATTTTGTTCCAGTTTTCGACTATCATAATCTCGCTTTGTTTTATGAATTAAATTTGTAAGAAAGTTCCTATAGCGTGTGTAAATAAGTTTTTTAAACTTATCGTCTGGACTTTTTTTGGATATCTTATGTAGTTTGTCTCTATTAGGGAATGCAATCTCGATCTCGCGAGATCTCGAAATCGCGAGATCTCGGCCTTTTTTACGAGATTGATCTCGGCCGAAAAATAGGCGAGATCTCGCGAGTTTAACGAGATTGCACTCGAACATAAAATAATTGCGCGCGATCGCGAACTGCTAGATGCAGAACATGCGGGCATTATTGAGAAAGACAGGAAATTGATGACACTTTAAAAAATCACCTAGTAAAACGCATACTCTGCAAATTACATGAAACAAGAATTTGGAAAGATATAAAGTTCTAATTTGATTGTAAAACCCGTTGGCCGAGCCTAGCAGACATGATTTCTACTCGTATAATAGAGTCAAGATGTGTGTCAGGAAAGCTTTTATCGACTTGGGCCTGGAAGCAGATCCGGACTACTCTTTGAGTGCGACTCATAAAATGAGGTTTTAGTAAACTTAGACAAGGCATTTCAGCCTGTAAAAAGAACTGATGACTGCCTTCGATCGATGGTTCCCACTTGAATTGAATCGGAAAGCGCCTTTTCAGTGGCTGGTTATCTGAACAGCAAAATAAGAAGCCGTTTAACAGATTCTACTCTAAGCTCATTGTGTTTTTTTGAGGAGCTACTTCTAAAATAATTCATAATAATTTATAATGTTCAGACATAATTTATTATTTATTTATTTATTTATTAGTTTATGTACACACAAATTACAGTAAATAGAGAAAACAAAATAATGAAAACAGTATTGTAAAATAATTTACGTACGTCAAATAATTTAAGTATAAAAAGTAATAGTTGATATACTTTTTAGGGTTTCGTAGCCAAATGGCAAAAACGGAACCCTTATAGATTCGTCATGTCTGTCTGTCTGTCTGTCCGTCTGTCTGTCCGTCCGTGTGTCACAGCCACTTTTCTCCGAAACTATAAGGTCTATGCTATTGAAACTTAGTAGCTAGGTGTATTCTGTGAACCGCATTAAGATTCTTATATAAAACTACTAACTAAGAACTGCAACTCAAATTTTGTTTTTTCATCAAGGCCATACGTGTGGGGTATCTAAAGATAGGTCTTCAAAAATGCTATTGAGGTTCCTAAAATCATTTTTTACTTAAGTGAATAGTTTGCGCAAGAGACACTTCCAAAGTGGAAAAATGTGTGTCCCCCCCCCCCCCCCTCTAACTTCTAAACTAAGAGAATGATAAATCTAAAAAAAATATATGATGTACATTGCCATAAAAACTACCAATGAAAATTGGTCCGAACGAGATAGAGCTGGTAGTTTTTTTTTAATACGTCATAAACCGCAATTTTCGGTTAGAAAAATCACTACAACTGCGAACGTGTTAAAACATCAATCAAAGTTACAACGAACTATAAGAACTTTTATAGTATGTTACTTGCTGCTCCGAAACCCTTCATGGGCGAGTCCAACTCGCACTTGGCCGGTTTTTTTATAAATAGGTACTTAAATGTTTATTTCACAAGAAGTAGGTACCTACAATTCTCATAATTTTTTTCCTAATTTACTCAAAAAATGTGATTATTTCAAAGAATAAACACACAAAAATGCCAATCTCGCGAGATCTCGTAATTGGCGAGATCTCGCGGTATTGTTATCCGTAATCTCGCGAGATCTCGCCCGAGCCGAATCTCGCGAGATTTGCATTCCCTAGTCTCTATGATTCATGCATCTTATGAGACCTGGGGTGATCCAAGGCTTACATATATACTTAGAACGGCTAATTTTTTTATCTGAAGTGTGCTTCTTTATTGCACTGCGTAAATTTAAATGAAATGCATTAGTTGCCTTATTGACATCCTGTTCGGCCAGCACTTCGTTCCAGTCATTACTTTTGAGTTCTTTTATTAGTTCGGGAATGTCAATTCTACTCATTTTACGCTGCAAGTTGTCTCTATTAACTGGAATCACCATGTTGTATCCCATCAATACCATTCGGTGATCAGTAATGTCTACGTCGCAAATAAGGCCAATAGCATCCTCGTGCCGCGATTTGAGAAAGATGTGATCAAGACACCTGTGTAATCTGGTTGGCCCTGATATTACCTGTTTTAGCCCATGTTCAGACATAAGGTATGAATATTCAGATACAGCACTGTCTGATAGGTCCAACAGATTTATGTTTATATCCCCAGTCACCATTATTGTTGAAAACTTGACAAGGGACTTAATAATTTTATCAAGCGAAAAAATAAAGGTGTCAGTTTGTCTATGTGATGGAGAACGATAGATGGCTATGAGAGCCACTTCACCGGGGAGTTCAATCACGAGACTTTCAGCTTCTAGAATTTCTGGCTCCGAAATGGATGAGTTCCAGCAATCCCTGATGTAGGTTACAACTCCTCCACATTTGTTTAGATTATTTACTGTAGAATAAGCCTTATAGCCGATTAATTGTCTGACTATTGGGTTAGTTGCCAGGTGGCACTCGGTAAGAATGATGACATCATAGTTTATGTTAAGTCTTTTTAGCGCAATGCAGAAAGCATCGAAATTTGTTTGCATACCTCTTATGTTGAAAGTCAACACCTTTAGATTATAGTTACTGTGCAAAAAATTCTGACATAATTCCAGTCTATCGAGTTCTAGACACTCAAAGTTTGTAATTTTATCTATTTCATTAGAAAGAAAAGCTGCCATTCATGTTTTACGATACAATTTTCTTGGTAATAGCGAATGGGTGTAACGTGTCAAGAACTCGACGAGGTGCGAATGAAATACTGCTGGGAATTTTAACTTGGAATTGGTACGAATCTTTGTTTTTAATACGTAATAGCAGTAAGCCAAGTATACCGCCGCAGGCACAAGCTGTGACCCTTTAGAGACAGTAAATGACATATCAATGTTGATGACTCCTCTGAGACATTCATGTTGTAGTTCGTTGTGTATGTAAGTATGAGTGATGTAGTTGTGTAGAGTGTAAATGTTCTTTGTGCAAGTAATTGATAGTGTGTCCAGCAATGTAACTGATATTCGATTAATGACTTTTATAATGATGATATTATATAAGGAACGAAAGTAATACATGCACGATTTGTAACAATGCATTAAATTGTGACAAAGAAAAAAGTACGAAAGCAACTGCGCACATAAGTATTGTAAACATAGCATACATTTAAAAAAGTTAGTATTAATCAAAGTAAAGCTTTTGGGTGCATAGACAGCTGACATTCCATTTTGTTTATTCGCATGCCTGAGGGAGTCCGATCTTCTCATCAAGGTCGCCAGGTGTTCTAACAGGGATAGCAGGTTGTTTTTCAGCTTTTCGTACGTATATAGTACCGTTTCGCACCCAACAGAAACGAAAGCGATGCAGTTCCGCACGCTTTCGAGCCTCGCGAAATAACTCTTTATTTCCTTTGGACAAGCGTTCGTTGATGTAAACATTTGTGGCAGTGCCCTTGATTAAATCCTCCGAAGTAAGCGGACGTCTACTTTTCGCCGCTTTCAAGATATTAGTGCGTATAGTACGGCGGGTGAGTCTCAGCACAATGGGCCGTGGTTTTTCTGTCAGGCTAGTCCTACGTTTACCAGTTCGATATACCTCGTCTATGTCAGCCTCAGATAACTGTACTCCTATTGTAACCTTAGGGGTTAGGAGGGAGAGAGAGGAAGAAAACAAATAGTAAGTATACAAAATTTATTAAAAAAATAGGGGTAGGTAAGTTAAGGTTCTCTCAGGGGGGTTCGGTATGCTCGTAACCGTAGGTTGCAATTACAAGAAATAAGAATGCCACTGTCCTGCGTTAGTCCCCGGGTAGGATCGGAGCTGCGGTCGTGCAGCAGCAGTAGGCAGGTCTCTGGCCGTGCAGGTAGATGCAGCGGCAGTGTGACCGACGTCACGTAGATGATGTGTAGATGAAGGCGAAGAGTGAAAGTGGACGTAAAAGTGAACCCTGGAATCGAAATTTAGTCGATTCACAGTTTGTCCTAGTTTTCCCACTGACTGCAACATCCCGAACACCACAACGACCACTCCCGGAGAGGGTTAAGCAGGAAGCAAGTGGCATCATAGGCTACTATGGTGTTCGATGATGAGGCAGTCATACAAAGCAAAGTTTTATAATAGTAAGAAGACTTTACACAATGGGAATGCTGAATTGCGTGATAGATTCGTTTGGCTGTAGGTAGTTGCCATTAAAATTTAGCAGTGCAATCCTTACATAAAATGTAATTAAGCCTTACATATATTCTATAAGCACTAGCAAGGCTGTACTAAACAAAATTAGAAAGAATCTAGCAATTATGAAATGATGTATTTAGATGTATTTCTAAGTTCTAGATTCGAGTTACCTACATAGTAATAAATATAGATAATGCAACACTCACCCAATAAACTCGGGGTTCACACACTGACTTTAGTTTTACGAAATTCATTATTTAAATTGATAAAATTTACTGTATAAATATAATATTATTTGCCGGCGCGCGGTACGTGCACACGTTAAGGCAATCTGAAGTACTGTGTCGCGTCCGAGTCTAGAATGATCTCGGCGCCCGCGCCCGCTGTAGTAACTGGTTAGGTATATGTAGATATAGGTATCTAAGCTAATGAACAATAGCGATGCTATACTACTCGTTTGCGCGAGGTTTGCCTCCGAATTAATTTATTTAGTTTAAATTTAGATAGTATTTATTTTTATTTATTATTTTAGCATAGTATTGGTGTAGCCAAACTATGATATATTAGGAAGTGTAACGAACCGTTACACTATCTTTCGTGCGGTTAACAATGTGATATGTAGGAGGTTTTCATTATTTTCCTCAGGAATACCCATTATTTCTAACTCAGATTTCATGTCACCCTGTTCAAAATTGAGTAGCTTTGTTTGAAGTGCACTGATGGATTCTTTTAACATTAAAACCTCGTTATCCTTACAGCGTATTTGATTGTTTAAGAGCTCAAACTTCTGGTTGAGTGTGTCAGACACGTTAGATAATTTTGAACCGATATCTATGTTTTGCTGCCTTAGGTCACTTATCTCCTCACGCAAAAGGCGTATTTCCGTCAGTAGTAATGAGGTTTCGGACTCCGCCATACTGATATCTGATGGGCTTTCTCTTCGCGGGCGCTTTTGACGAACAGATGCGGTAGTGAAATCCGGTGAGTTTGAGAGTGCCTTCTGCATGTCTGGTTCGGATTGAACATGCGCGATGTTTAGTGGCTCATATTTACTGGCAGATTTCGGTGGGGTACGTTTAACGTTAGGCATAGTTTATGTAAAATATCCGAAACAAATAACAAAAAGAGTGGTATGAGGCCGGATTCGAACCCGCTACCTCTGACACGGGAAGCGGAACACTAACCAATGCGCCACAGCTACATGCAATTAGTTCTTCAAATAGGTGATAACAATATTGTTTAGTGATATTTCAAAACTGGGCGGCCACTCGTAACTCGGAACCTGATTGTTGTTGCTAATGGGGTCAAAGTCCAGTCTTTTGTTCACAATACACTGTTTTGACCAGTTTTTGAATTTCTAAGAAACTTTAGCACAGTTTTTTGTGATTTGCACTTATATTCACGAAATATTTCCGTTAATTATTTATACCGTTCGAAGGGGCAAACGGTGGTGAGTTTTTTGTTATATTTTTATAGTCACAATAAGCACTTTATTTACACTTTATAACTATTTTAAACGGAGCCAATAAGTAACACGTATGTATCTGTTTATTCGTTTATACCCACGTAATAAAATCAATTAAAATCAAATCCAATAAGTAGGTACATAAAATTCAATACAATAAATAAAGTGAAATCAATTAAAATCAACTAGGTACATAGAATTCAATACTATCAAATAAAATGCAATCAAATTAAATTAATTCAGATACAATCATATAAAATTTCATTCAATAAATAAATAAGAAAAATAAAAAAAATAGAAAATACTTATTCAATTTGGTACATGTACACCCTTATGCACCAATCTACCTGCCCAGAGTTCAACAAAGGGACTATCTAACTTTTCTGCTAACGTCATTAAAATACTATTAGAGCTATCCCTAAGTCTCCTTAACATCGAAGCAGATCTTTTGCGCATTATGGCGTAAAAGTCATCTATTCTGGCTTCAGCAAACATGCTTGAAGCGCTGCACCACCGAGGCAATCCCAACAACATTCTTAGTGCATTATTATACTGCACGCGTAGTGCGCTGTAAGCCTTCTGCGTATACCGAACCCATAGACTGCAAGTGTAGAAGCTCTGACAAAAAGCTCTAAAGAGAGTCAGTTTCACCTCCCTAGTACACCTTGCAAACCTACGCGCCAGCATATTACACCTAGCCGCCAACGCCCTACGTTCCCTGCCAATGTTTAGGTCGTCTTCGAGACGCTCCGTTACCACATGACCCAGATACTTAAACCTTGTGACGAACTGTAACGGAGCTCCGCATAACACGACTGGTTGCAGCACTACAGGCCCAGGTACATTTCGAGGTTTAAAATGTATGATTTCACTCTTACAAGCATTGTACCTTAGTCCATGCGATGCCGCATACCTCTCACAAACAGCTAATAATTTCCTCAGTCCGCTGATTGAAGGGCTGAGTAGCACCATATCATCTGCGTAACTTATATTATTCACCATCTTACCATCAATAGAACAACCGACGCCTGTGCTACTCAACTCCTCAACCAACCCATCAATATAAAAATTAAACAAGGCGGGGGAAGTCAACCCACCCTGTCTTACCCCGCATTCCGACCCATACGTTACAGATTTACAGTCTGCCCATCTTACATAATTAATCTGATGATCACACCAATACCTAAATATACTTATAAATTCAGAAGGTAAATCTGATTCTTCCGACAACTTTTGCCATAGAATATCATACGGAACCCGGTCAAAAGCTTTTGACAGGTCCAAAAAACAGCCATAAACAGCTGTCTTCCTATCCGTATAATACTGCACAGTCTGCTTGAGACACAAAATAGCAGTTTCTGTTGATAAACCGTGCCGGAAACCAAATTGTGCATCATGTATTCGAATGTGTTTCTTTAACCGTCTCTCAAGCAGACCATCCAGCACCTTCCCTATAACTGTAGCTAACGAAATCGGCCTATAGTTATTTTTGTCAGACGAATCGCCTGTCTTATTTTTAATAATAGGCACTACCACTGTCTTCATAAGCCCACTCGGCAGGTATGAGTGTCCTAAACACAAATTAAACAGTAAAGTTAGAACTCTGGGCAGGTGTACACCAGCCGACCTTAAGTGTTCGACACTCAGACTGTCATGTCCCGGTGATCTACCACCCTTCATTCCCTTTATTACATCCACAATGTCCCTGGTTGAAAACTGAATAAAAGTTTCACCCTTACACGGAGTCCTTATGTCTTGCACATGGTTAATACATCATCTGTTATAATTTTAGCTCTCTAGCTATCATGGTTCCTGAGATACAGCCTCGTGACGGATAGACAGACAGACAGATGGACAGCGAAGATATATGAATAAGGTCCCGTTTTTACCCTTTGCGTATGGAACCCTAGAAACACAATCCCAGAGAATGAGTGAAGTTCAATATACCGCATATTTTTATTTTTAAACTTTAGACCTCAAACGAATAACGTCGTACTCATAAATCCAATAGCGAACTATGGAATGAATTTCAGTGCGATCACACGATCAGTGGAGTTAATTTCAAAGTCCGCACGTCGACATCGTTTGATTAGAAAAATGTGGTCGATGAAATTTGTTTGATGTCTTTTTATGTTCTAAACGAAATTGGTTCGATTGACTTGGTTTATAATGCTTTCAAAGCTCGCCAGTTTGCAGTAAAAGTTCTTATCGGCGCCATCTCGTATAGCATAAAGTATCTTTGCTATTTTATGCTATACTAGATGGCGCCCGCGGCTCCACCCGCGTGCAATTCTGTCGCCGTTCTCGCATCTGTTGACAACTTATCGCGGGGATAAAAAATATTCTATGTATTTATGACAACTATCAGTACCAGGATTAAGCCCGAACTAAATCAGTTGTAAAAGCGTTGTAATCATTCACACAGCCATACTAATTAACAAACTTTTGCATTATCTCACTCAATAATAAATGCGAAAGATTGTTAGTGTGGATGTGATATTTGAATGATTGTAACTCTTTCACACTCTAACGGCTAACCGGATCTGAAATTTGGTATAGTGTACATATAGTATAAAGGGTGAATTTTTCAAAAGGGATTGGATGGCCAAATCCTAAACCATTTATCCATATATCCTTTGAGCATTTTTAGCTATTTCGTATAGTTTCGAATTTGGCCATCCAAGCCCTTTTCAAAAATTCACCTGTATCCGTTGGTACAGTACCTAATAGATTATAGTCTGGAATAACAAGTAAACTATTTTTAATCCTGGTAATAAGTTCCCATGGGAAGCGGGAGCGGGAACAAAATTTTACGCGGACAAAGTTGCGGGCACTACCTAGTAAGTAATAATGTTTACAATATAAAGTTCGTATGGGGCGCTCATATAGCGTTAGGGGCTTTCTTCCACGCAATCGAAGGTTAAAGTATTAGCTCTAGTACTTTATTTTTTCCAAAAATGACATTGCACCAGTAATTCGTATTATTATTGATTAATAATTATTGTTATTGATCAAGCAACTTCTGTAATGAACCATTACCTTTGATATATTTTAGTCGGGCCAGATAGTAGACTATCTCATGTGTTCACAAATTCAATAAAATGTATCACAGATAAGTGTCAAAATTGGCCAGTATATCAACGAATTGAAATTGATGAGTCAAAATTTGATCATTAGGTACGATTTCAGCATTTTCATCTAATTGGAGTAATTACGTGATACACGGTAATCAATCGAGTGTTTCATTCGCTCCCAGCGATATTAGCGGCTGATCTAGTGTAGGTACGCCTGTTTGAACAGTTCGCATCGATTATCTCATTTGACGTGTGTAATGAATTCGGTGCCTAAAGGGGAATAAATTATTGGCAGTTACTGTCTGAATCTGATAGCCTGAAATTCACTATCAATAATTTGAAAAATTACTAAGTAGACACTTGCAAAAAATATCTTCACTTTTATAGTCTACAAGATTATAGCACCAGCCGCCATGGATCCCTAGCTTGGCTGAGGTATACTTTACTAGCCTCGCAGTACAGTAGCTTCTTAAATTTCAATATCGGTTGTGGTAAATCCAAGTAACCGATTAGTCAAAGTTTGTAATATTCCCTCATATTCAAAGTATGCCCCTGCTATAAGGAATAGACAATGAAGAAATGGATTAGTTTTCAACGAGGCTACCATCATGGTATAAACTTTATTTAATAGTGGAGAATTAGCTACGATTTCAGCATTTTCATTTAATCGGAGTAATTACGTGATACACGGTAATCAATCCAGTGTTTCATTTGCTTCCAGCGATATTAGCAGCTGATCTAGTGTAGGTACGCCTGTTTGAACAGTACGCATCGATTATCTCATTTGACGGGTGTTATGGATTTGCTGTCTAAAGTGGAATAGTTAGAGGTAGTCTAGTTTCTCGCCTTAGGGTTGTATGTGTGTGTTGCATTACCCGAAATTCACTTTCAATGATTTGAAAAAAATATTAAGTAAGTACTTGTAAAAAAACGTCTTCTTATTAAAGTCTACATATATTAGCACCAGCCGCCATGGATCGCAAGCTCGGTTGAAATTTTCCTTACTCCCCTGTCGCAGTACATTAGCTTCTTAAATTTTAAAATCGGTTGTCGTGAATCCACGTTACCAATTCATAAAAGTTCTCATAGTGTGAAAGTCATTTAATATTCCCTCATACTTATTCTATTTAAGACCCGGGTTGAAGGAATAGACAATTAAGAAATGTATTAATTTTTAAACGAAGCTACCATCTAGTATAAACTTAATTTAACAGTAGAGAATAAATCAGTCGCAAATACTATTATCTTCCATTATTATGTACAAACCAATACAGCCGTATCACGTGGGAGTAACTATCAATATCATTTATCATGATCAATATCAGTTTAATAACATTAGTCTGCTGGTTTTATTGTAGTTATAATAAATGGCCGGGCGAAGTCGTGTATCATTCTAGATATCAGGACATTGTATGAACAATATAATTACGTCGTTTTTATTCATTCCATAATGATATCGTATGGTAATCGTGAGTGCGTGTGGGGTTACGGGTTTATTTCGTACAATTTATGCGGCGTACTCTCGGTGGCGCATTACGTACGTGACGCAGCCCCTGCTTGTGTGGAGCTGGGTTTGTTTTCCGATTGTTATTATATTACAGTAAAATATTTTAATTGATTGGTCTATATTTTTATTGTGTTTGGAATTGGAGCAGTATTTACTGATGTGTAACCTTGATGCTGTCCGAATTTTGGTTTAGGTTACAGAATGTGTAATAGATTTCCTTGTGCATAATATTGGCTCAATTACGACAAGCAAAACTACTGACAAAATGTAGGTGAATAATTTACCTTTGCCGACTTTCACCGGGAAATAGGCGTGCTGTATGGTAGAATCTCATAAAAATGTATACATTTTATAGAGATTTATTAATTTGCATAGATGGAAATATATAATCTAACAGTATTAATACTTTGGTTTAAAATATGGTGATCTCACTAAACAAAATTGTGATTACTTCATTTCCCTTTTTACGTGGAAGTTCTTATGGATGCCATGCTGGACTTCCACTGACTTAAACCACACGGTGTCTACTACCATCAGCCAACGCCGGGGTTCCCGACACACACTTGTTCCTCCATCGCGGTCTCTTCTTACAAATGTTAATGTCGTCAAATATTACTATGTGAACTTTTCGGGGTCAAACCACCGCGAGGTATTATAGTATGAACAATGTAAGTGATTCTATAAGTAAGGTTTTACGTGTCTTCTCTTACACTAAAATAAGTTTCATATAATTATAAAACGGTGTGTAATATGAAAGAATTCATGCTTTCGTTTATTTTTCAGAGATATTGGTATCTTTATAGAGCGAGATCTGCAATAAACTGGCTCACCTCCAGCAAAACTAGCTTTATTTTTATTATAATGTAAGTACCTCTTAGAAGTCGCGCATTGTTCTAAAATTATAGATCATAAGACTGTTACTTTACTAGCTTTCATTATGTTATACAATGTCAGAAGTAACCATTACAAAATCTTCACCATAAAGCTCCTTCTACAAACTTTTTTTTGTGAAGAAATCCTCATGGATGCCAGGCCGAATTCATCCTTTCTTTGTTTGTTCGAATTTATTCTTCCATTCTCCAAGCTAATATAAATCTATAATATATTTCAAGTTGTATCAAGAACTGTTTCAGTATTTTTGATGAAGTTTTAATTTTGATAATAACGTATTTTGTCTAAACATCGTTTACGCAACACTTTAAGCGAATAAAGAAACTTTAAAACGCTTCGCAACTTACAACAGAAATTACAGCAATCAGCTCAAATTGTCGGAAGTATATCAAATAAATTACACGCCGCTTCTTAGCTGCCTCAGAACGCAACCTCGCTTGTTCCTTAACTTCAACACAAGGTAAACTTAGGCAATAAATTAATTGTAAGAATATAGCTACGGACGGCTACAAAGCCTCTTATTAAAATGTTAAACCTATTAATGTGGGAAGGAAATTCTTAAACGATAAAGATAACACATTGTTCGTCACTTTAAGCTTTAATGTAATAATTTTTCTGATGATGATCAACCCTGATTTCAACGATTGGATAAGTTTGGTTTGATTGTGTACACTCTGTTAATAGTGTTAACATTCCCTCTTTGGACGTAGTTAAGCACAGTTCACCCTATTTCTGTACTACCCACGTTTAGTAAAATCTTTGAAAAGGTAATGCTTAATCAAATGCAAAATCATTTTAATACAAATAAACTATTCCATACTAAACAATTCGGTTTCACGCGCGGTCGGTCTACCACGGATGCTGGAATCAAATTATTAGAGTATATATATGAGGCCTGGGAGGAGTCGTATGATGCTTATGGTGTATTCTGCGACCTATCTAAGGCCTTCGATTGCGTCCAGCATCAGACTTTAATTAAAAAACTTGATCATTATGGGATCCAGGGGACGGCCTTGGATTTAATTAGTTCTTACCTAAGAGATAGAGTACAGAAAGTAGTTATAAATGGTAAACAGTCACATGGTTCTGCTGTAACAATGGGGGTGCCTCAGGGTTCAATTCTGGGACCTTTTCTATTTTTAGTGTACATAAATGATCTCCCTCACCTTATAAGAGACGATCACGAGGTAGTTTTGTTTGCTGATGACACATCTTTAATATTTAAAGTTGAACGTGGACAGCGCGATCTTGACGAAGTAAACAATGCCCTCTCTAGGGTAGTCCACTGGTTTAACGCAAATAATTTATTGTTAAATGAAACTAAAACAAAATGTATTAGATTCACCTTGCCAAATGTTAGGCTCGTTAACACCAGTATTAAGATTAGGGATGATCAAGTAGAATTGGTCGATGAAACTGTCTTTCTGGGCATAAAGTTAGACTCCAACTTGCAGTGGGGGCCTCATATCGAGAAAGTCTCGGGCAGACTGAGCTCTGCAGCCTATGCCGTTAAAAAGATCCGACAACTGACAGACATTAGAACAGCGCGTCTGTCTACTTTAGCTATTTCCACAGTGTCATGACCTATGGCATACTATTATGGGGTAACGCTGCCGACATCGAATCTATCTTTGTGTTGCAGAAAAGGGCTGTCCGGGCTATCTATGGTATGGGGTTTCAGGAGTCATTAAGAGAAAAGTTTAAGGATATCAACATACTTACTGTGTATTCACAGTACATATATGAAAACTTATTATATACTCATAAAAATAACAGTAAATTTATTAAAAATAGTGATATCCATAATCTAAACTTAAGAAATAAGAATAAATTGGCTGTACCTAGATTTAGGCTTAATAAAATAAGCAATTCTTTTGCGGGCAATTGTATTCGAATGTACAATACATTGCCGACAGCCATAACAGGTTTGTCAGTTAATAAATTTAAAAAACTAATAAAACTTAAATTGTGCCAGAAAGCTTATTATAGCATTAAAGACTTTCTAGAAGACAAGGCTGCCTGGCAGTGACACGAATTGCTCCTTTCTACATTAAAAAAAAACTGTATTAGATACTAAGATACTAGAAGAGAAGGGACCAGGCTGAGTTTCTTGGGGTGTTCTTCTCAGTCTGTAGTATTTCCGAACCCCCAGTAGAGTCACAAAAATTTTGACAAACCTAAATAATTTTTTAAAAATTTCAAAGGGAATAAATTTTATTTTATTTTATTTTATAATAGTGTTAAATTCTTTAATAAGTTACCAGTATTTATAAATAAATCAATATATTCTAACACATTCAAGTCCCAGATAAGAGCATTTCTGTTGGAGAGATGTCTTTATTCTATAGATGAACTGTAACATTTAGGGTTGACATTGTTCGAATGCATTTCATTTAACGTAAATTTGACTATTATAATGAGTTTCTCTTGACTGTACTATAATTTGACATTTTATTATTGGTGTTTTGTTTCTGTATTTTTTTTTGACATGGCAATGTGTTATTGAATTGAATTGACATTTTATCTGACATTTTATTTTATCTGAAAAACAAGAAAAATCAAATCGAATCCATTTAAATTGTACGATTTTTTACTAGTTATAAGTTATTTTAGTGTAATGAATTTAATGTTATGCTAGTTATTTTAGTGTAATGAATTTAATTTAATGTTATATTTAACTATGCTTGAATTGTAGTACTTGATTAATTTTATTTTATTTGAACTATTTTTTTATTGTTTAATTTTGTGTAGGTACAATTTTTATTTTTAGCTTGTGTAACTAATTTCAACACAATATAATTATTGTTATGAAATAAATAAATAAATTTGCAAGGTATTGGAGTGAGTGGAGCACTTTATGTACCTCTAAGTGTACGATGCACGAATTTGTCCCGCTACTTCGAAACCTTGCCAAGTTAGATGCCGTGCACTGGTACATAGTGTTCATTTACGATCCAAACGTTGACGAAGGCATTCTGAAAACACAGTTCTATCAACCACCAAGAACATCCATCTATCTATGATTAAATTTAACTGGCGTTTAATTCAAACTTTAAACATTCTGACAGGTAACATGTAAAAACAGTAAATACCTAAGATAGAAAGAAATATCATAGGTGGGTATATCCCCGCATCAAAATTCGTTCAGAAAGCTAGTACCAACAATAAATATTTGCACCAAAGTAAAAACGCTTCCACAGAACAAATACAATATTTGCGCCTTCTCGTATGTGTAAGGTAAATATTCTGATAAGAAAAGAATCCAGTTTAGCGTGAAATAGGGAAATTCCTCGTAGAACGTTGGTACCCAGCCTGACTTTGATACATTGTAAGGACGATGTGAGTTACAATCGCGTTTGTAAATTTCCGCTAGACGGTTTCAATTATAAGGATATTGGTCACTATGTTAGTCGTTTGCATTCCATTTACGAAAGATTGCTTTATCGTTTGTAGTGCAGTGAAAAATGGTATAATAAATTTCTGTGTTCTTCCATAAATAAACCATGTAGAAACGGTATTGCAGTACTTAAGAATTTAATCTAGTGGTTTCTGTACGATCAACTCATCATAACATCTAAAATTAGGTATAGAAAAAAATTGTAAAGTGATCATGTCTGTACAATGAAGCCTAAAAAAATATTGGGTTATGTTATTTAACGATGAGCACTAAACATAAAACATTCTGGCTGTCCACAGATCAAACAAAAATGGCCATTGCACCTTTCCTTGGTATCCACAAAATGCTGTCTCAAGTTCACAATGATCAAACCATTTAGGAGCTACGATCAAATGAAACAAAAACCGGCCGAGTACAAGTCTAACTCTTGCACAGAGGGTTCCGTATTAAAATACAGCAAAAAATTTAAACTGTCTACCTGTTAGGTTTTAAGAAATATGTGACGGGTAGACAGACAAACTGACCGACTCACAGACAGACAGACGAACAGACAGACAGTAGAGTCTCAGTAATAGGGGATACGTTTATACCCTTTCGGTAAGGAACATTAAAACCCAAACTACGCACAGAATTCCAGAAGGCGGGAAAGGGGGGCATTCATTAAAGGTTAAAAAGGAGATACCCTCCCTTGATTGTCCCTTTCATAGTAATCGTTTGGTTAACTATTAACAGAGTGTACACAATCAAACCAAACTTATCCAATCGTTGAAATCAGGGTTGATCATCATCAGAAAAATTATTACATTAAAGCTTAAAGTGACGAACAATGTGTTATCTTTATCGTTTAAGAATTTCCTTCCCACATTAATAGGTTTAACATTTTAATAAGAGGCTTTGTAGCCGTCCGTAGCTATATTCTCACAATTAATTTATTGCCTAAGTTTACCTTGTGTTGAAGTTAAGGAACAAGCGAGGTTGCGTTCTGAGGCTGCTAAGAAGCGGCGTGTAATTTATTTGATATACTTCCGACAATTTGAGCTGATTGCTGTAATTTCTGTTGTAAGTTGCGAAGCGTTTTAAAGTTTCTTTATTCGCTTAAAGTGTTGCGTAAACGATGTTTAGACAAAATACGTTATTATCAAAATTAAAACTTCATCAAAAATACTGAAACAGTTCTTGATACAACTTGAAATATATTATAGATTTATATTAGCTTGGAGAATGGAAGAATAAATTCGAACAAACAAAGAAAGGATGAATTCGGCCTGGCATCCATGAGGATTTCTTCACAAAAAAAAGTTTGTAGAAGGAGCTTTATGGTGAAGATTTTGTAATGGTTACTTCTGACATTGTATAACATAATGAAAGCTAGTAAAGTAACAGTCTTATGATCTATAATTTTAGAACAATGTGCGACTTCTAAAAGGTACTTACATTATAATAAAAATAAAGCTAGTTTTGCTGGAGGTGAGCCAGTTTATTGCAGATCTCGCTCTATAAAGATACCAATATCTCTGAAAAATAAACGAAAGCATGAATTCTTTCATATTACACACCGTTTTATAATTATATGAAACTTATTTTAGTGTAAGAGAAGACACGTAAAACCTTACTTATAGAATCACTTACATTGTTCATACTATAATACCTCGCGGTGGTTTGACCCCGAAAAGTTCACATAGTAATATTTGACGACATTAACATTTTCAAAACCATTCAAGTACATACGGGCGACACAATCTGAGGTACCATAGCTAATAATTTGCAAAACATATTTCTGATTTTCGCCTTGGATACGGAACCCACGAAATCCTAAAAATATAAGTAAACGATTACATGATATTCTCTTTGACTATCAACAAAAACTTTAATGTGAACACTCGTACATCACCGCAAATACTCAATTCATTTTCTCAGAAGGCGGACACAACATTTCCTCTCATTCATTATAATCCATCATGATGCTTCATTGCTAATCCTGACGACGCGACGTGAACTTATTGTAATAATTACTATCGACATTGGACGCTGTGGTATTTCTTGTAGAGATACTATTAGCCGCTTGTGTTATTTATTTTTACAGTCATCCGCTCCCAAAGTAAGATAGGATTAACCTGCTTGTATTATCTGTATCTGACCACGGATTATGTTCGTTTTTAGTAAACAGATAAGTATAGCTCGCTCGCTCTAACTTTTCCGCTCGGCTCCATACTAAAGTTGAATTTTTAATTAGACAAAGTAAATTGACAGCAACTAATGTCACTTCTTCATACAATGTTGCTTATTTTCTATGACGAAGTGACATTAGCTACTGTCAATTTACTTCTTGTAATTACAAGAAGTATTGTATTGTAATTACAAGGCGTTTACCCGAATTTTTAATTAAAAATTCGGGTAAACGCCTCTACGCTAGCGGCAAAGTTACAGCGAACGGGTAGTACTAATGTTATTTTTAAACCATCGCGGTTTTTTAACACTCTACTCGTACTGATAGAATTCACGTGAAGTCCCGAGGTCTATAAGTATGAGAGATAAGTACTAGTAAATTGAAAAAAACATAGTATTTTTGGATACATATAATATAAATATTTCAATATAAATATATGTGGACATTCTTCACACAACATCATCTAGCTCAAATTAGGCTAATATAAGCTTGTCCAATGGGATACACCCAGCCCCAGCACAAATCAATGTGATCATCACACAAAGAGATTTTTCCAGGGTGGGAATCGAACCTACGACCTCCGACAGTAGTCTAGTTTACACTTGGAAAAGGTAGTTTCCTAATTAATTTCTTTCGTACATTCGTAGCAATAATATTTGTATCTACAGCATTAAAATTTCCCTAAGTGTCAGTAGTACCTACCTTTAATGTCGGTTTTAGTACCTGGTTGCTATTAAGGATATCATAGCTGGTTTCGAAATTACAGTTACGAATGAGAACTAGATTATTTTTTTCTAGGATTCTAATAGTCATTAAAAAACCTTTATTGTTTTAGCGTGTCAGTCCGTTCGTCTTAAGGCAGTTTATCTCCTATTCTGGAACGCTGTCGTTTGTCGTATTGGCGATACAGCTTATTATGCAGGTGTATGAATTTAGCAACCAGGTACTAAAAACCGACATTAAAGGTAGATACTACTGACACTTAGGGAAATTTTAATGCCGTAGATACAAATATTATTGCTACGAATGTACGAAAGAAATTAATTTGTTTAGTAAAAAAAGTGGCAAATGTCTACTTACTAAGTAATCCTTTTGGCACTGACACGCTAAATACAAATTCAAAGATTTTTAATAGTCAATGAGACGCTTCGAATGCTGCCCTGAAAATGAGGAGATTACATTAAAGAATAAACTTCTTACCAAAAAATATTCTTAATGCTTTGATTACAAAGTTCAATTTTAGGTAACAGCTTCATAATCTGAGATCTTTCAGTAAGACGTGTTACGTTGACTCGCATTCATTGGCGAAGGCATTGTTAGGTGACATAAAGGCGAAATATTTTCAAATGTTGCGAAAGCCGGAAATTGTGTTTTTGAGAATTTGTTCGTATGTATATTCTATTCAGGCATACTTACTGTACAGCAACAACAGTTTCTAAATCCATTATTAAACCCATTTCTGTAGCCGTACTTACAAAAATATAATGTTTGTCAACAAAAAGAAAATAATAACCTCTTAAATATTATTTTGTTTTTGTTTTTCATGATAATTTGTTGTTACAGCGGCAAAAAACAGAAATTCTGTGAAAATTTCAACTATCTAACTATCACGGTTCACGAGGCAGCCTAGTGACAGTCAGACAGATAGACGGACATCGAAGTCTAAGTAATTAAATAGGGGTCCCGTTTTACCCTATTTCAAAGAAACCCTAACAAAGTCATCAAATTTTAAACTTAAGATTTTCCAAAGTTTCAAAATGTAACCACAGAACAAAGTAAAGTTTGAAAAGTTTATACTTCTACAAACTTAAACTAAACACAAAATATTACAATATTAGTTATTTGAAGAAAAAGTACACATGCAATATTGCCCTTTACGGAAAATTAATAAAATGTATCATTCCTATATTCTTTTTGCAAAAGATGAATGTACTCACAGTAGATTTACTTCGAAGAAACCCCTGTTCCTTTTCCGGTGCGACATTTTAAATGATGACGTATTTGATATACGTCTTTTAGATTCCATAAGATATAAGTACCCGATCATAGAATTGTTGTATTGATATTTTATATGAATACGTAATTTCGTACGGATATGTAATTCAGAAGATTAAGGTTGCTCAAATAAATCGTTAGATGGCTGGCAATGCAAATGCTTACAGACGTAGACAGTACGTAGTAGCTATCGTTTTGGGCCTGAATTTTTCATTCCCATGATCGTTGAAGACTCCTTACAGCTTGTAAAGTATTATGACATTGAAATAACGCTAAAAATTGTGACAGTCGGACGTTTACTTTTGTGTTAAACGATGAAAGAACCAAGAAATTGCAACCTCTGAAAACAACAATTTTGGTTTTCACACACACAAAGCTACGAGTTGAAAAATAATGACTATCGGTAAAGTAAAGTTCAAAACTTAACTTATTATCAAATTTTAGTACACGTATTGTGCGTTTTAAACACGGACACGTGTTTAGAATACAATAAATGTACTACAAACATGTGATAATCTTCTGTAAGCTGCACCTTTCAATGCGCACTAATGCCGGCAGACCACAATAAGTATCAGCTGCGGCGAAAAAAACCACGCGAATGATCAATCAATGCGGTTAGCTGCGGTTTTCATACTCCGCCGGTTGTGTTGTAATAATTACACGAGTTTTCTAATATCTGTCTATATTTTCTTATAATCTTATTTATTTCGATTGCTTCTATTTCAACGTTGTTATTATGTTTGCAGAATTTCAAGAGCCGCTACACAAAAGTTGCCATTAAAATGAGAAAACTCTGAACTACAT
Source organism: Miltochrista miniata (assembly GCA_933228765.1). Taxonomy (NCBI): domain Eukaryota; kingdom Metazoa; phylum Arthropoda; class Insecta; order Lepidoptera; family Erebidae; genus Miltochrista; species Miltochrista miniata. The sequence continues at coordinate 2,440,594 of OW121749.1, read as the reverse complement.
TTACTTTTCAATCAAATCAGCCTATTTCAAATTGCGCCACAACACACGGTCCTGCTCCTTTCGCATCCAAACAGTCCCTGCGACCTTTTTCAGGTCATCGGTCTATCTGGCGAGGGTTCGTCCTACCCCACGTGTAATTTGGTGTACCCACGTGTACTTAGTGATTCAGTGGAGACCGCGACTTGCACAGAAATCGTTTGCCATCCACCCTTTACTTTTAACTTGTTCGAATATTTGATGTTGAACTGAAAAGCTCCTCATTATCATCTTTATCTATCCGCTATAAGAGCTCTTTTGTTTTGATATGATTATGATGCGGAAAATACTAAAAATCAACAGTTGAAGGGCTACGCAGAACTCCATTCCAACACAGTATTATTCTCACCACCTATTAGACAGGACAAAAAACTGTAAGGACAAAAAGTGAAATGTCGGCATATACTTTGCCTGTGCTTACCCCTTCGGAGATAAAGGGATGACTATATTTGTATGACATAGGAGTCAGACTGGCCCTTGACACGCCACTGAAAGCGATTCTTGGATCCTTATCCGTCAATATTAACTCGTAGATCTTGAGTATATTTAAAGCCAAGCTTCTGATTTTTATAAAATCATACATACATACATACATATACTCACGCCTTTATCCCCGAAGGGGTAGGCAGAGGCCTATACCGGCCCACATTTCACCGTGTACAATTCGGTCCCACGTAACAGGTGGTGAGCCCATCGCCGTGTTGAAATGGACCGCCGCCGTCAGAGCCTCGTCCGTTGTTCAGCAGGTGCACGAGCTTGCACGTGAGGTTGACTTGGGCCCCGAAGGTGTTGGTAGGGCCCACTACACCCCGATAAAATCATATGTACAGAATATACAGGGTGTCCTACGGCTATAGTAAGGTTTTCAGTATGAATAGTCAGATATAATAGTCCTTTTACTCTCGGCAGCTGTCCCTCTTTACTAGGGTTCTCGACAGTTCCACGGCCAAGTGGAAAACAAAAGCAGCACGGCCATACCATCTTGTTTCGAAAGAGTTCAGATCATTTATTTTACTGAAGTCCGTTTTATTTATTTAGATTTCACCTCCGACGAGTGAAACCGTCTATTTAACAGCAAGGCAAATAAATCCAAACTTATTTCATTTACAAAATTTTAATAAATATTTTCGAAGACATTACCGTTACAATGTAAATACAGGACCTCCAAAAAAGTTAAAGCCTTCCCCAATCGCCTACATCACTTAGTATCATGACTTACACACGTGAATTATTCCCCCGGGGCATCCGCAATACTCCGGTATCTCTCTAAGTCGTAAACCGGCTGATAAATGTATATTCGAATACAGCAAGCGATTCAAATCCCAAGGGCGCGGGCAAATATTCAAAAAATTTCGCCTATATTTTGAACGATGTGGCTTTTAATGAAACACGCTTGTGTTAATATTCCTTTTCATTTCAGCTCTGTATGAATTGTAAAAGAGTTACTGCTTGATGATTTCAAATATGAAGTCTGTATTTGCAGGTTGTAATTAGGTATTTTGATGGAGTTTACATATTCATGCGTGTAATTTTAAACGTTTCTATTATACCTACATTTGCTAAGAAAATTCATAAATAGCGGCGTTTTCCCTGAAAGAAAACGCATATTAAAATACTTACCTAATTCGAAGCTTATATAATGAGATAGGCATATCCGTTACCCGTAGGCTTATCTTACTCATGTTTGATGACGTATTTCCGTCGACTCAGCAGGCTGGCGGCGCCACCTGTGAACTTATAAATGCAGATGGCGTCCATTTTGTCCTCATTGGCTTTTATTCACCAGGCAGATTTAAAAAGTAAGCTTCGAATTAGGTAAGTATTTTAATATGCGTTTTCTTTCAGGGAAAACGCCGCTATTAAAAGTACTTGACCGTAATTCGAAGCTTATATAATGAGAAATGTTTGTTTTCGCCTGGTGAGTGACGGAAACGCCAATGTGATTCTAATTTATTTTTAGGAAAATAATATTTCAGAATGTTGTATGTATGGTATCTAGATTTATAATCTTTACCACATTGAACAACTTAATATGTTATCTTAAATAGACTAAATAAGAAATCTTATATAAGGAGTAGTAAGTTTCCTTCTATTGATAGGATTAAATAATTGCGTATTATTATTATATTTGATTAGTGATAGTTGCTGACATTATTACCAACCCATCGTCAATTACTTCGTGTTAAAATTAATTTAATCTTACCACCACCACCAATTCGTAGAAGCTGCTGCTGACCGGGTAGTGCCGGGGCTAGAATTGTTGAAGTACCTCTCGCAGTCATAAGTAAACTATTTGACTGTGTAGTCTCATATCGGTTACTCTGATTAACCTAATTTCTATCTAGAATAAAGGATTCAATTGATTAGTCGTAGGTATTATCTTTGTTTACAATAGTTTTCCAACCAGATTGTCTGAAATGAAAATGATCAGTTTCGGACTCTGATTCGGGCCTAAAGTAGGACATATGACGCGAGTTAAAGCAATCGAGCAAAGTTAGATCGTGGATGCGGCGACCTAAGCATAAAATCACTATGACGAGATACTTGAAAAATGTTCTCTGTGTATCAATACTTGGTAATATTTAACTAAGTCATCAATCCCAATATCAATCAATATGTGACTTAATTTTCTTTACATTTTTCAAAGAGATCGACCAAGATATGTTTAACCAAAACATGCGAACTATGTAAGGGTGACTAGCGGTTTCTGTATTATCAAGTACAGCAACAACAGATTTATGTAACAGAATCGTATTATATAATAATCATGAATAAAATGCAAGTCGGTTAAAACTGTAAAATTTATAAGTATCTTAAAAGGTAGGTCTCCAGGAGCTCAATAGAAGAAGCTTTTGATTATATATCTGTTATTTACCTCTTCGCCCCCCCCCCCACATTTCACTACTCCACGGATTCTCTATGTGAGGTGGTGGGAGACCTGTCGAGGTGTTTATTAGAAGAAAAGAAATAATGTTTATTAGGTTCTGCAGAAAGAAAGGAACTTACAGAGCTCTCGCTTTGATATCTGCCCTCTATTAATACCTTGTGCCATCGCGGCACCACAAACACAAACAATCCTGTTGACCGATTAAGGTGTGACAGCATCTTGAGTATTAAAAATGGTGGTGGAAGTAATATCCACACATTACAAACCGGCCTATCATGTAGTGTTCTTCATTTCATAATAGGAATATTGTTTGTAGGCAATCTTGCCTTAGTGGTGTTTGATGCAAGGATGCTCACAAAAAATACCCGGAGGAGCTGATACATATGGTATCGGCTCGGAATGCAGTGTATGGTGAAGTCAATTTGATGTCGGACCATTACACGCAAGCTGACGAGTTAAGTTCGTCAAGGTAGTTGATTCGGTCTCGTCCCTCTGGGGAGGTGGACTACAATTGCTTTGAATGAGTACAGACTGTAACACAGTACCGGTATATGATTTCGAATCATGTGTAAGATTGTCAACATCTCTCTTTGATGCAGTGCAATCTTCGTTATTCTGGGCCCTCGAGCCTGTTAGAGAAATGTTTTCTAGCTGGGCTCCCAAGCGAAATCTGACGCGTCCGTGGTAAGAAAGCATCTCGGATGGAAAGCTTGTAAAATTGTCGAGAACCGGTAATTGCGGACCCACTATTGGAGTTCCACTTGTACCACTCCGTGCACTACTATTTTCTTTAGTGGGTTGTCGGTTAGGGGATTGACCGAATGTGACGCTGAGGTAAAGCTACCTCTAGGCGCTGCGAAAGTGGTAAAAATTAAAAAGACCCACCAAGTTTGAATTTTCTTTAAAAGAACTAAGTTTCTTTGATTTGGAATTAAATAAATCTTCCTTTTATGTCTAATATCTTTTCTTTTGGTATTGGACTTTCAGGTAGTTCTATGTCTATCGCATAACGATATGAGAGGTTTCTTTGGGAACCTATTATTGTTTTCTCCCAATTGTCTAACCATCCCTGGGTTTAAAGAGTTTTCAAGGCTATTTGTACATGTTTGTGAAGAGTAACAGGATTTTGATGCAAAAATGAGATTTTGTGTAGGTAGACGAGAATTTGAGTACTCTTATTCTATAGAAATCGAGGCACCCAGATGGTGAGAAACGAAAATGTTTTGGGTGCGGCTTACCCGAGCGGAAGACAAGAATGTGCTCTGAAGTCTGTGAGAAAGAATAATGTACACTACATCAGCTTTACCATGAAAATAAGCTTGACTGAGATGTATTTTGCACATCCAATCTCGTGGTTGGAGGAAATCTGGTAAACGGAACATGCTGAAAAATAGAATTATTCTGGCTTCACAAAGGCGCACAATGTCCTAAAACTGAATTCTGGGCGGATGGACCCATCGCTATTTGAAGTTAGGAAAAGTGGAGAAACCAAACTTGGTGACAAAGGAACTAGTTTTAGAGTGCCTTGAGCATTCATCTTTTGAACCATTGAAGGACATTCGTGGTCATTTCAGTTAAAAAGGAAACCTTTTTAAAAAGAGTTCGTTGTATGGATTCTTAAGTATTTAAAGCAATTAGTATTCCACCTTAGTCAAGTTTTCCATAGCATTTCAACATAAAGTGAAAATTTTACAACTTTGTCAGGACGGGACTTGAACAGAGTTCGGTGTAAATTTAAATGTGGGTAGGTTATCAGTTTTGAGCAGGATTCGAACCTGCCTCCTCTCGAATACCGTGCAGGACGGATTGGAGTTTCTGGATAAAGGGAATGCGGTACCCTTTTCAAAATTTAATACTTTTTGGTACTCTCGTTCCTTACCAACGTATTTTGTACAGAGTTAACTGACCGACATCGAATGACAGGGTATCATTTAGTGTTTCCTTTTCTGGTGTGGGCAGAGGATGTTAGACCTCTCCTCGTCTCTTTGAGAGCCTCGAGCTCGGAAATTTCGTAATTGAAGGGACTTCCTTACATGGTTACTTAGTATGTTATCGTACGCCTGGTTACTTTCGTATATCCAATTATTATAGATATTGTACATACCCCTCGAGGGTGGTAACTGGTTAGTAATTCCTTTGCTGGTATGGGCAGAGGATGTTAAACTTCTCAGTCTCTTTGAGAGCCTTTCTTAATTGAAGGGACATTTACTGTCGTATGCCCAATTATTATAGATATTGTACACACCCGTCGAGAGTGGTAACTGTAATACAGGCCTAAAAAGGCTCTTGGTACAATGGAATCTGGACTCCATTCGATGGAGATCTGATCTTGACGCCTGATCCTCTCGAAGGCTGGCGTAATGATTTGGATGAACTTTTTTCGGGGTCATCCTTTTTGGAGATTGAAGACCAAAATGCATGCCTTCCCGAGTGCCGTTGAAAAGGCTTCAGCCTCGAAAATGTATGTGTTTGAAGGCGATATTTTATCAAGGTTCATTTTTAGAATTGGGTCTTTGACAATTCTGAGAATAATATATGAAATCAGATCTATGGCCGCAGGCTATTTGTAATAATTGATAAAAGATTTATGAAAATCCTATTATTAAAGTAGGTCTTCAATTTTGTCATAAATATTTTCGAAGAAACTTAAGTTTTTCAAAAGATTCTCTTTGTTTAAAAATACTATAGGTTTTGGCAGCAAAAGTCTTTTGGCAGAAAGAGCCTTGTCAGCTTTTTCAAAATGTAGCAGGGATTCGAATTTTCGGATCTCCCCGTTTTTGTCTAGGTTGACGAACCCAGGACTATGATTTTACAATAGTGGGTATCAGCATATTATCTTATCTAGGCAATTTGTCGCCAAAACGTGTCTATCAACCTCTTAGGTTATACTGTGTCTTAGGATCTTGGGTAACCGAAATCTCTTTTAATGCTGTCCCTATATAAAATACGAAGCAAGGATGATTGGCTGTTTCTATCATCCTCGTAAATTAACCTCTGATCTGTGAAGAAATTTACACTTGGTCAGGACCAGTGTTAGGTAAATGAGAAATAACTCACCTTTTTCCATCATCCGTATCTGGTTTAGTGGAAGTCGGCTTCTTTTACTCCACTTACGACAATGCACGCGGCGTCGCGATCGCCCTTATTTGAAGTTCGAGCTAAATGAGCTGGAACTGTAGCTATTTGACGTACCTAATACAGTAACTGGAGCTCAGAGCGCGCTTCTGAAATACTCCACTTGGAATTAGCTCACTTTCTAAGGATGGAGGATTCATTTCTATCAAGAAACCAAACTAGGTTAAACAAACCTATGTTAGGTACCTAAAATTTAAGTACTACTTTCATGGTGAACATTTAGTTATTACTTTGACACACTCGTACGTATTCAGAAACTTGGGATGATTACGATTTTACCCGTAATAGGCCATATTTTTACATGAATAGGAACATCTAGTAATTAATGTGCCTTTATGTGGGTAGGTATAAAAATATTTTGAAAATATTTTCTATATTCGGCGGTACTGACGCTGTACATACACGAAGCAAATAATATCTAAAAAAAAAGTATTAGTACCTATGAACACAATCTATAAAATCAGTTTGATATTAGCTGTAACTAAAGATATTAAATAAAAGAAACTGCAACCTCGAAAGGTTTACGTGCTATTTTAATATAATAGGTTATTTCACGTTATGACGTATCACACTCATATGTGATCGTAAAAATATGAAGTAAAAACATACCTGAGACTTAAACGAACGGTCAAACCGTTAAATATGTCTGTAGGTTCACTTACTTCAATCACAAGTCACTTGTTTTAGATTCACTGTATATTCAAACGAACGGCAAAGCCGTTAAATAATTACCTATTTCTGTAAATTCACTTACTTCATCCCAAGTCACTTTTTATAACTTTACTAGGTATATAACTAGTAACTAGAAAAAATAAATGCACTAGCAGGTGTTCCTGCTATAACCTTTTTCTACGGGAATCAAAACGCCAATGAGGACAAAATGGACGCCATCTGCATTTATAAGTTCACAGGTGGCGCCGCCAGCCTGCTGAGTCGACGGAAATACGTCATCAAACATGAGTAAGATAAGCCTACGGGTAACGGATATGCCTATCTCATTATATAAGCTTCGAATTACGGTCAAGTACTTTTAATGAAAGTATATATTATATAAAATGTAACTGAACTTTTTTCTAATCACAGAATCACACGCGTCGTTTTGTCTGATGTTTTTCTGTCCAGGTTCCGTACCAAATAACAGAAAATAAAATCACATTTGATGATCACGGTTGTATGAGAGTCCCTATTAATTATTTTAATTTTTCTGGTTTTAGTATTTGCTAATATAGTGGCAACTGTAATATATCATCTGTGATAAGTTTAGCTCTCTAGCTATCACGGTTCCTGAGATACAGCCTCGTGACGGATTGACAGACAGACAGACAGACAGATGGACAGCGAAGATTCATGAATAGGGTCCCGTTTTTACCCTTAGGGTATGGAACCCTAGAAACACAATCCCAGAGTATGAGTAAAGTTTAATAAACCGCATATTTTTATTTTTAAACTTTAGACCACAAACGAATAACGTCGTACTTATAAATCCAATAGCGAACTATGGAATGAATTTCAGTGCGATCACACGATCAGTGGAGTTAATTTCAAAGTCCGCACGTCGACATCGTTTGATTAGAAAAATGTGGTCGATGAAATTTGTTTGATGCCTTTTTATGTTCTAAACGAAATTGGTTCGATTGACTTGGTTTATAATGCTTTCAAAGCTCGCCAGTTTGCAGTAAAAGTTATTATTGCTCCATATTTGTATTTTTAGAAAATTGTTGCTATTTTATGCTATACTAGATGGTGCCCCCGTGCAATTCTGTCGCCGTTCTCGCATCCGTTGATAACTTATCGTGGGGAGAAAATTTTGTCTTTGTGTAATTCAAGACAACCATTCCACAGTTCCAAAGTTACGTTCGATCTGGTCAACCGCGAAGGACGCACAAACATCCAAACAGCCATATGAAAATATGTAGTTGTGATAAAGGGAGTGGCGATTTCCGGCTGGGGCGTTCTAATATCATAAGGTTTAATGGGGGCTTATTTCTTCCACACAAGCAAAAGTTACGTTATAAGCTCTGATACTTTGTTGTTCCAAAAATGCTAATACATTTTAAACATTTCCGCCCCTCTCTATAATATAGATTGCAGAGGGGCTTATGGCGAGACTTGTGTCAGTAGTCTGTGACTCTGTTGCATTGAACTACGTCACTAGGTCACGTGGATCATCTGTTCAAAGTTTAAATTAAACCAAAAATTATTATGTCAATCCGATTGAACTTTCACTTTCACAATAAACGTTTTAGAGAGGGGTAGTCGGGTGAGACCGTCTCACGGCTTCTTGTTATAGGTAGTTCTAAAATATTACGGAGGCAGTAGTCGCGAAGGTAACGTTAGTGATTGCTAGACACTCTCCCTATTAACAGTTAAGTCTTTACTTTTTGGTAATTTTCAACACTGATTTTCTATCCATTATACGATTAATTATCTTTTACCTCATGTTTAGAGGATTTTGAACGTGAAACAAATGACATTACACCTGTAAGTATTGTTTATGTTTGTCACATGCATTGAACGAGTCACTAATGTAACGAATTACCTATACCTACTGTACTTTAGAAGGACAGATAGTAGATAATTTCATGTGTTTACGAATTCCAATATAATGTATCAATTTACAGGTGAGTGTCAAAATTGGCCAGTATATCAACGAAATGAAATTGATGAGTCAAATTTCGATCATTAGCTACGATTTCAGCATTTTCATTTAATCGGAGTAATTACGTGATACACGGTAATCAATCCAGTGTTTCATTCGCTTCCAGCGATATTAGCGGCTGATCTAGTGTTTTTTTTTTTTTGTTTAACGTGAGGGAAAATCCTCATAGGATGTTATGCCGGACTCTTACCGACTAAAAAACCTCACGCCACGCCTAACAGCCTATGGTTGAGAGCCCCGGGTAAGCCCTCAGGAAGGATGTCCCGTGACTCCCAACAGATCTACGGCCGCCAATGCGGCCTCGCCCAGGGGGTGGTTCGGGTGCAATCCCGCGTCTATGGGGGGTTTCGGGTGTGACCCCGCTTCTAAGGGGGGGGCGTGCGTGAGTTGCTCACGTCACGCTGCCGTCATGGGCCTGCTTCTGTAAGGACGGTGAGCGGCCCTCGCACCGTCCTCAGACCCCCGGTCATGGAGGCCGATAGTCCTCGGCGAAGACACGTCGGCGGCGCCCAGGGCGCCGACTGCGGAACTCGGGTGGGAGAGTTCTCTCCCGCACCCGGCCCGCCGCCTCCTTCACGAGCATGACCTGCTCGCAGAAAGAGGCGGCGCAGTCCCACTTACTCCCGCTGGAGAGCATGGCTCGCACCATGGCCTCAAGCGAGAGAGTGTCCACGCCCAGACCCACTACGAGGACCTGGCGCTGTTGTGCCCACGCCGTGCACTCCACCAGCGTGTGGAGCGCCGTGTCGTCGCTGCGGTCCTCGCAGTGCTGACACTCGGCCGTGGTTTCCCGGTGTTTTCGCCACAGATACCTACCGAAGCTACCGTGCCCGGCAAGCATCTGTGTCAACCGGTAGGAGAGAGCACCGTGTCTTCTCTCCAGCCGCTCGTCCATGACCGGTCGGCTGATCTAGTGTAGGTATGCCGGTTTGAACAGTTTGCATCGATTATCTCATTTGACGGGTGTCATGAATTCGCTGTCTAAAGTGGAATATTTAACGGTAGCCTAGTTTCTCGCCTTAGGGTTGTATGTGTGTGTTGCATTACCTGAAATTCACTTTCAATGATTTGAAAAAAATATTAAGTAAGTACTTGTAAAAAAACGTCTTCTTATTAAAGTCTACATATATTAGCACCAGCCGCCATGGATCGCTAGCTCGGTTGAAGTTTTCCTTACTCCCCTGTCGCAGTACATTAGCTTCTTAAATTTTAATATCGGTTGTCGTGAATCCACGTAACCAATTCATAAAAGTTCTCATAGTGTGAAAGTCATTTAATATTCCCTCATACTTATTCTAATTAAGACCCGGGTTGAAGGAATAGACAATGAAGAAATGTATTAATTTTTAAACGAAGCTACCATCTAGTATAAACTTAATTTAGCAGTAGAGAATAAATCATTCGCAAATACTATTATCTTCCATTATTATGTACAAACCAATACAGCCGTATCGCGTGGGAGAAACTATCAATATCATTTATCATGATCAATATCAGTTTAATAACATTAGTCTGCTGGTTTTATTGTAGTTATAATAAATGTCGGGGCAAAGTCGTGTATCATTCTAGATATCAGGTCATTGTATGAACAATATAATTACGTCGTTTTTATTCATTCCATAATGATATCGTATGGTAATCGTGTGTGCGTGTGGGGTTACGGGTTTATTTCGTACAATTTATGCGGCGTACTCTCGGTGGCGCATTACGTACGTGACGCAGCCCCTGCTTGTGTGGAGCTGGGTTTGTTTTTCGATTGTTATTATATTACAATGAAATATTTTCAGTGATTGGTTTATATTTTTATTGTGTTTGGAATTGGAGCAGTATTTACTGATGTGTAACCTTGATGCTGTTGGAATTTTGGTTTCGGTTACAGATTGTGTAATAGATTTCCTCGTGCATAATATTGGCTCAATTACGACAAGCAAAACTACTGACAAAATGTAGGTCAATAATTGTATGTAGAACTGTATGGTAGAATCTCATACAAATATATACATTTTATAGAGATTTATTAATTTGCATGGATGGAGATATATAATCTAATAGTATTAAAGCTGCAATGTTCGACCTTGACAAACCCTAAGGCAATTCGAACGATTGTAGCGTACGCTTTTGCCGGATTTCATTCGATTCTAATACATTATATTACTGTTATAAAATCTGAGGATTTTTAAGAAAAAATCTATACGTAAGATATTGTTTTAAAGACGTATATCTATTTTATGACAAGTTTTTATGAGAATTAAACTCATTTATTTAGATAAAAAAAGTACATTACTTGTTAACCCTTAACCGGATTCGCAAAACAGGGCAACATATTTGGTATCGGTGGTAAAATGTGACCCCATGTGAATTTACTTCTAAAAATAGTAATGAATTATTTGTTTCGCTAATTATTTACTTTTATATTGTAAAACTACCCTTAGAGCTCCTCGCGGCGACCGGTCGCCGCGCATAATAATCAAGCTTTTCCGTAAAGCCCCGCGCGGCGACCGGTCGCCGCACCTACCCAGACGACTTTAAACTTAAATTTAGCCTTCTTACGTTCTACTTTTCTATGAACAGTTTGATTGAATGTGTAGTATATAACATTTTCTTGTTTTTGGAATCTTATAAAATGACGTCAATGGGCCAGAATTTTTTACAAAAATCGAACAGTTGAAGTTGAGAGTGGATTGCGCATGGATGGCGTGCGTTTGTGTAGTACGTGTGTGTTTCGTGTTTTGATTATAAATAATGTGTTTGCATTATTATTTATTATTATACACAGTAAAATAAACAATATATCAATAATCCGGTTGGTGTTTACAGAATCGTAAAATATGGTGTGGTGGTAGAGTAATAAAGGTTTTTTTGTGTTGAGTGCGTGTGTACCAAGTGCGTGTGTGCGTGTGTGTTTTGTTTTTTTATTATAAATAATGTGTTTTCATTATTATTTATTATTATACCCAGTAAAATAAACAATTTATCAATAATCCGGTTGCTGTTTGCAGAATCGTAAAATTTGGTCTGGTAAGTGAGAAAAAATTTTTTTTTTGTAAAATGGGAAATCTTTTTTCATTTTTAGGGTGGTGGAAATAGGTGCTTGTGATTATCGATATTCGATATAAATTTTGTGAGTATTGAAGGGGCACTAAGGGTTAATCTAAGCAACAAACAACTTTTGTTACACTTTTAAACAAAAAAATAACTTATTTTTAAACATATTATAAGTACTCATTATTTGACAATATTTTTTAAGAGTCTAGTTTAGTAGTCCAAAATTCTATAAAAATCTAACATTTTGCAAATAACTCTTAACACTATTTTCTTATATAATCGTTTTAACAAATATAGGCATATTGTAAGAAATCAATGAAATAATAAAAAAATGACAACATAAACGAAATTGCTATAAAACGAGAAAATTTTACACTACAAAATGCTTTAGTATTGGTACATGTAATGGTTTTTGCAGTATGTTCTTTGCATATGAAAAGAGAACATACACTACATTTTTTTGTACACTTTACGTCCTCTTTGCTGTCACATAAGAAAAACCTTCCTCTTTTACGGTTGTTTATTTCAGAGTCATCAATAGGTACATTTTGTTGCTGGTCTGCTGCTGGTTTGCTGCTGTTTTGGTTTCACGAACAGTCTCTGGATCAGATTCATGGTCCTCGTCCTCCAATAAATGAGCAATTTGATCCTCATCTAAAAACCGAACATGACTATGGTTATTTGCTGAAAAAATAAAAAAAACGTTCTAACTATAGTGCCCATGCAAATAACTATACTTGGTGTCGGGGGTAATTTTTGATCACAACCGAGGTATGTACACTGGTACATACCTCGGTTCCCAGTAATGTTAGACCAACGTCCGACGCCCGCCGCACCCCGCGACTGAATGAGATTAGCTAGATGCATCGGGTTGTAGGTTATAAAACTGCAAAGTTATGATAAGAAATATGTTGCACTGGGGTAAATTTTGACCCCCGATACCAGTTAAGGGTTAAGATTTATGCAATATTTCTCATTTTTCGAGAGCGATTTCGATCGAACAAAGTATAAAATCGTGTTTTGATACGTTAAAAAAGCAAGAATATCTAATAAATTACAATCATATAGTTTAATCCGATCAAATCGAAGAATATTTCCTAGTATAAAGTTCACCCCAAGATGAGTCTCTTTCGAATATACAAGCCTTAATACTTTGATTTAAAATACGGTGATCTCACGGAATAAAATTGTGATTGCTTCATTTCCCTTTTTACGTGGAAGTTCTTATGGATGCCATGCCGGACTTCCACTGACTTAACCCTAGAGTAGTCGCGTCTTTTTGTGGAACGTGAGTGGTCGCGAGTGTAGCATTTTGCCGCGCTTACAAATAGGTGAATATTTTACCCAATTTACATATTTTTCTAAAATGATGGATGTTGTACCATTCAATGAAACATCAGCTTTAAGAACAATCAAACAGTTTAATTCAGTCTCATAATCAGTCTCAGAAAAAATCAAATAACAATAAGTTTAGAAAAAGAAATCTTAATTTGGAACTTCTTCACATAATGTCTTATAAAATAAAAAAAACGTAACAATCAAACAAAAATTAACTTTTTAGTCATCTTGACCATATGCTTCACTAAAGCAACCCTGGCACATGTACACACAATGTTCGTTGCACAGTAACTTTGAGTATCATTGCACCCATTTTTTGTCCGTCGAATTTTCCTAGATGGATATATCGTACAAATTCCCTCTCGTTTTTCAGCAGTGCTTTGATTTTCTGATGATTCAAAGTGAGCAATTTGGCTTCTTAATGGCATCTGTAAAGTTTTTATGCTAGATCTCTTCATTATATGTGGTCTGGAGGTGTTCTCTGGAATGTTGTAGGGGAACGACTGCAGCTGCGGCAGGCAATGAGTGTTGGATACTTATTTCCATAGAGTCATCCCCGGACTACTCTGTATCAGTATTATATCAGCATTCATTGTCTCGATCGCTTTCAGACATACTTTCTTCTAAGCTTTGCAATGTAGCTTCTTCCAAATTTGACTCCTCCAACCAGGACATAATTTGCGCGTCTTCTTTATTCATTTTGATAGATCTGAGAAGTGAAAAAATACATAACTGTAATTTCCTTATTTCATGTTATTTGTGTGCATAAAATATTAAATAAATAAATAACATATGTAAATATAAATAAAAAAATATTATATATATGTATTTATAGTATCTAAAGAAACAAAATATAATAATAATTACCCATATATAATGTGAAATTTCTTTAAAAATATAACCAAAAACATATCAATTTTACTTACGTTAGTGGTCGCGCACTTAGCAATTTGCCGCATCACAGGTCACCCGCGCAACAAACACTTCGTCCTGCAGTCGCCTACGCACTGATTTGTTTGTATTTACTACCAGGAGCATGGGAGGACTGGGCGCGCAGCTACTGAGACGCACAACCTAGAATAGGTAACTAGTAAAAAGTTATGAATCATTTTTGACATGGACGGCAAAATGCTCATAGCGCGACCACTCTAGGGTTAAACCACACGGTGTCTACTACCATCAGTCAACGCCGGGGTTCCCGACACACACTTGTTCCTCCATCGCGGTCTCTTCTTTCATTTAACTAAAAATCAGTAAGTAAATCTATGTAAATGAATTGATTATTTTATGTATTATGTATGCTTTATTTAGCAGTTACTAAGCCAATTTAGCCATTATAATAAGTTATGAAGCTCTGTTGATAGCCATACAATGCATATAGCAGGATACACGACGCAAGTTTATTCTGCAACCCGATACAATAATATCAACGTTCGCTTTGGAAGATACAGATTAAAATACAAGTTCTTGGTATAGAAAAAACACTTTACCATAAAAATTATAACTACGTTTACAAAGCTATTTGAAAGTGTTATAGTTTAAAATACAATATTATTGAAAGGTAGGAATCTAGTCATAGTTTTTAGATAATTTGTTATTCCGACAAGTAAAGCAGTATAATTATACTGAAACTAACACATTGTGAAAAATTTTGAGGACAAAGGTCAAAGCACAGAAATAGATTACGAAATAATGCCTTTTATGTACACGTTTGGCGACACGAAACTCTTTCGCGCTCAAATCGAATTATTAGGAAAAGACTTCAGTTTGAGGAATACCTACAGATTATTTGAATCTGACGTCACGCAATCCTCTTTAGAACATTTCTCAAGAAAACAGTATTTAAGGAATTGTTTGTCCAGAAAGTAATGGTTTTCTTCTTCACAATTTATGTTTGATACAATATTAAGCATTTGTGTATCTCAGCTTCTCTTTGTAGGCATACACAAGGCACTTACAAGGTTTTCCAATGCCCTATATAAGTTACAGAAAATTACGAACAGAAGTGCTCTCCTGGCAGCATATCATGGATATGTTGCCTCTACTTTAAGATACGGTCTGCTGTTTTGGGGTAATGCCACGAACATCGAGGATGCCTTCGTAGCACAAAAAAAGTGCATACGATCTATGTGTAAACTGAAACGGACAGATACTTGTAGACCTCATTTTCAAAGCCTCAAAATATTGACTTTGCCTTCTCTTTACATTTATGAAGTGAATGTTTTTGTAAAGAATACTATGGACCTGTATAAGGGTGTAGAAAGTCAACGTCGCTCAAATAAATTGCACTTGACACACTGTAAAACCAGTTTTTTTCACAAAAGCATCTATGCAATGGCACCAAAGATCTATAATAAATTAGCGGGCCGAATAACAAATAGCTCAAATCTACATGAATATAAAAATAACCTCTACAATTTATTATGTGTAAAAGCGTATTATTCGATAGACGAGTACCTTAATGATAGTTTAAAATGATATTGGAATAATATGTAATTTGACAGCTATATAGATACCGACATTTAAATTTGAAAGACATCACATGTACATTTAATGGAGACAAATTCAATTAACAACAAATTAAACTAGGGAGTTTGCAACTTGACATTTCTATACTAAATTAAAAAAAAAGCTTTTTGACATAACGAAAAATAAAGGGTTATTGACGAATGGAGATATTGACATACAAATTGTAATGAAACTGTTTCAATTAATTGACATTATTGTATTAACTTATAAATTATTTAATTTTTCATTACCTGCATGTTAAGTAAGTAGTAGCTATGTAAGTAAGTAATGCAATTGTCTACCTATGTGTTTTGTATGCCAATTGGCGGAACATAGCAAGTACCTTATCTAATCTGTAACGTCATATTTGTTTACCTATGTTCACAAAATAAATAAATGAAAAATAAATAAATGAAAAAAAATGAAATGTATGACATACGAGTACAAATATTTTACGATTATTATATCTTATCTATACTAATATTATAAAGAAGTAAAGTTTGTGTGTTTGTTAAATTGTAAGGGGTAATCTCGGGATCTACTGAACCGATTTTAAAAATTCTTTCACCAATAGAAAGCTACGTTATCGTGGAGCGTCATAGGCTATATAGCATCACGCTACAATGAGTAGGAGCGGAGCAGTAATAGTAAATGTTTCAAAAACGGGGGAAAAGTTATTCTTTTCGAGAGCTTCGTTGCGTGTGCTGCGTAAATATTTATAGTTATGTAAAAAATATGTACTACAAAATCGTTTCTCTTAAAAAAGTTCTAAAAAAATTGCGCGATGCATGTGTCTATCTTTGAGTTGGTGCACAATAATCATTTTAGTGTCAATCAATTTTCTTCTACAATAATGCCACGGGATACTCTTTCATAAACAAAATTGTTCTTAAAAATAATGCGACGGGAATACACGCGACGAGAAACCTTTCTCTCTCTCTCTCTCTCTCTCACGTAGTATTGAATATTAACGAGGAGACGCTACGGGAGTAAATGCGACGGGAAGAGGTAATACTCTCTGTTATGTGGCGCAAACGAAGTTGCGCGGGTCAGCTAGTGTTTAATAAAGCATCGCTACAGTCAATTACATCTTTAAATCTTTATGATCAATTTTATTGTTCGGAATACTAAACCATGCGCCTTTAAGGATATGTAGGTATTACCGCCTTTATTTGTTCTTATTTACCAATATTACATTAGCTAATGTAAATCCTCATGTCTTCCTTACATTTGTGGTCCGCTCACGTCTTGATATGTCCTTGTATAGAACAAAAATCCTTTATCCTAAGTGATTTTTTGTAGCTTTGATGTTATAAACTGAGCAGAATTAGATTGAAATATGAATATTTTTTCTATGAAATTCTTTTCTTGTCTTTTTGTGATGTTTCCCCTCCGGGTTTATAGTACAGTTTAAGTTTTGTTGTCATTACTGATAAACCATATTTATGGTTTAGCCAAGCTCAGTTTTCCCAAACGCCTACAGTTTAGGGTTCTTAGAAGGTATTTACAGCAAGTACTTAAACTTCCATAGGTTGCGGTGACCACCAGTACATCTGGTGGCCTTCAGCTTGTCTGCCACCATAGTGGTATAAAAAAAACCGTAAAATAAGTTTCCATTTGTTCTGAGATTCCCACCAAATCTTATGGGAATAAGTTAGATCTGGAAAATAAATATAATTCGGTCAATGCAATGTCCATGAAAATTTGGTAGAATTTTCATTACTTAATTAAAATTATCGTTGTATTAACTTGTTAAGACCAAACAAATCCTTTTACAACTGTTACGATAGATAGGTACCTTAACACTAGATCACTACGTACTACTTTATTCTCAGCTGAGAACTTGAGTGGTGAAGTGAAAAACTTTTAGCGTTAAAATATGCATTCAATTACGTGAGGCACATGTGCGCACCAATCTCATCGGACAGTTTTGTACACAGAATCTCGTTAATATTCAATATCGAGGTGCAATTTTTTCCAACTTTTCATAGTAGCGTTTCTGTACTATTAATATTTTATAGTAGAAATATTTGTTTGCTTGAAATCAATACAGTCTAAAAGTTCTAAACTAAATTTGAAGTAGGTTCACGTGGTATCATCATTGTAC
The DNA here is from genome assembly GCA_933228765.1 of Miltochrista miniata. Lineage (NCBI taxonomy): Eukaryota > Metazoa > Arthropoda > Insecta > Lepidoptera > Erebidae > Miltochrista > Miltochrista miniata. The sequence continues at coordinate 2,422,879 of OW121749.1, read as the reverse complement.
TCTATTCAAGGGAGTGAATCAATAATATAAAACGACTAACATTGTTGTAATACGGACACTAACGGGTACTACGGGTCGCAAAGAAGGTGACACCGCTACTGAATTATCAAAAGAGGCCACAAGTTTCGAATAAGCTAAAGAGTCTAATATTCTGAAGACGCTAATAGCAATATTAAAAATTAAAAAGCAACATTACGTGAAAGATACTGGGGTACATTCATTGCATTATACTACTTGAAAGGGCCCTCGGTGATACATTTCGCCGAGCGCGCCATTTATATCTGTTTTCCGGGTGGCCGCTCTAAATATCGCAGGTAAAGTGGAAAAAGCGGCCATTAGAGCTTGAATGTGCTTTTGACGGCTGATACTGGAGTGTTATGTTTTGGTTCATACTGAATTTGTACTGTGGCTTTAGAATTAGTAACTTTTAGCATTCTCTGCAGAAGTGGTACAAAGATGTGCTTATCTCTTAGAACATCATTACAATTCACTCAGTACAACCACAGTATTAATACTAGTAATAGTAGGGTGTGGTAGATCTTAACCCATTACAGCATAACGTCCGATAAATCAGACGCTTAAACATTGAGAAATATACAGAGAAATTATTAAAATAATTGGTATGTTTTGGTTTTGAACGAATGATAAATAATGTCTTTATACGAGTAACCTCATAGAATAGACTTTAGTATCATAAATAGCCTGTCATATGTCATTTGTTGAAAAGGGCGGGTCGCGGTCAGGCAAATTTGATACTAAGGTAAAGTTTATTTAGAATATTTTTAAATTGTTATGGTAAAAGTAATAAATAGTATGTTCAGTCGGTTGAAATATTGTATATCTATCTAGAAATATGCTTTATTTCATATCAAAGTTTTATTTTTTTTCTCAGGCGTGTGTTTTTGATGGTGTACGATATATCGGACGCTATGCATAGCGGGCTCTACAGTTACTGTTTCTTAGTGCTTTGCCAGCTTTGTAATGTGGTGTTGATAATGAGGAGACTAAGCATATTATTATTTATTTTGAACCGCCTATGAAAGAAAGACGGCAGGCAACGTCTTTAGCATTGATGAGACTTCTGAGAATTGGGATAATAAGCGACTAGTGCAATTCGGGCCAACCTTGTTGAGATCTGTCCGCTAACAGACATCGACCAGTTCAAGCGCGAAGAAAACCATATCACACATTCTGTTATGGCATTGATTACAGAATATCTGATTATGTTTTGAGTGTTGCTGGTATGACAGCAATGTGGTCACTGTTTGTGGCAACTAGGTAGTTTCTAAACTGAATCGAAGCATCTGCTACTCATTGGTCTAACAACAAGAAAGCAAAAGTTTCGATCGCGCAGCCCTCACTGATTACGAGCTACAACGAGCATATGAATAGGGTGGATAAATACGATCAAGCTGTAGGTAGAGAATCTTCGCACTAAAATGTGAATAAGGATATGGTGGTGGCAGATTTTTGCCTACTTCAGGGATGTGGCGCTGGTGAACAGCTGGTTCTTGCTAGGATGAAAAAAAAATTTTTCAATAAAAAATACAACCGACTTCGAAGAAATCCTGAAAAATAAAATTTACTTAGCACAAAGTAATATGTATTTTGATTTATCAGATTTTTTATTCAATATCATATTGAAGTCGGCGCCAAGTAAATTCATAGGTTTAGGGAGGTATTATTCATGGCACCAACTTCAATATTATATTGAATAAAATCTGATAAATCAACTACATATTACTTTGTGCTAAGTAAATTTTTTTTTCAGGATTTCTTGGAAGTCGTTTGTATTTTTTATTGAAAAATTTTTTTTCATTATTTTAAGTGACGGGTGAACCGAAAAATATGTCTATCTAGGTGAAAGTTCTCATCAATACAAATTAATCAAGCCCCAACACAAGGTAGCTGCTGTAAATCGTTAAGGAATTCCCTCGAATCTCTTTTGGTTCCAGCATCAGATCGACTCCAGACCTTTATTAATGGTAGTACATTAAAGCACTGAATTAAAAAGTTAACAAACGCACTAGTTGTGCCTATAATTTTCGGTGGTTGTCTTCGATTTCTCCAGGATCCCATCATCAGATCCTAACCTGGTTATAATGGGACCACCTCAGAAGTAAACCCTATTCAACAAAAAATATAATTGACGGTGAACATACATAAAACATTGAGACCTTTTTTTTTTTTGAAGTTGGATCTATCAATCTAGGTGTAAAGTTCTCATCAATACAAATCAATCAAGCCCAAACACAAGATAACTGCTGTAAATTGTTTAGGAATGCCCTCGACTGTCTTTCGTCTCTATCATCAGATCGACGCCATACCTTCATTAAAGTGTAGAACATTAAAGCACTTAATTAAAAAGTTAACAAGCACACTAGTTGTCCCTACAATTTTCGGTGGTTGCCCTCGTTTTCTCCTAGATCCCTTCATCAGATCCTGACCTGGTGAAAATGGGACCACCTCAGAAGTAACCCCTATTCAATAAATTTTTTTTTTTTAAAATCCGTCTATAATTGACGGAATTATCGCTTGACATACATAAAAAAAAATACATACAGACGAATTGAGAACCTCCTCCTTTTTTTGAAGTCGGTTAAAAAATGGCTGCGATAATGAGAGTACGTCGTTGATTGCATTCGGAATGCATGTTACTTGTCCCACATGAAACGTACTTCACCGCATCAAGGTCAAAAACCAGATAAACCACTGTTAAATACACGGTATGATGGCAAATACCACTAGGTGGTAACAATCAGTGGCTTATCAATGTGGAGAAAAATCAAAGTACAAATGCTTGAAATGCGATGTGGGCGTAACCCGAAATGTTTTTTGGATTACCTACCACCATGTACCTAAAACATCATTTACTGTAATGGGCTTCAGAGACGGTCAATGTGATTTGACAGGTCTGCTAAAATATGAATGAATATGAATTAAAAATTCTTTGCAGGGGAACCTATGTGCATCAACGTGTATGTACACATGATAGGTACTCGTCAAGTCGCGTTGACCGTCTCCAGAGCCCATAAAATTATTATATCATTCATTTTTTTGTTTTACTAACTAATAATTCTAAATACTTAACCGTCTTATTCTTTGAACTGTATACTACATCCAAGGAACTTCAGGTTCCATAGTGCATAGCGTCCGATATATCGGACGGGCCATAAAATTAAACTCGCATATATATGTCGCGTTATTATTGATTAAGCCTTTCAATTAACCCTTAATTAGTCCCTAAAATACATTAAAATCATAATAAGTGCAGAAACGAACTTTATGCAGTAATGGGTTAAAGTTTCAAAAGCTTTAGCATCTCGCAACTTGTATGAGATAACTGTTTATAAGTAGAAACTGGTTTATTCAGTGTACATTGATAATGATAATATAAGTGAAACGTAAATAATGTAGCGATATTGCAAAATTATTGCACCTGACTGTGTAGACGTACAAACTAAAACGATTTCATTTAACTTTACCCTTTTTAGGGTTCCGTATCCAACGATAGAATAGGACCCCATTACTGAAGTTGAAATATTCACAGATTTCTATTGCCGTTATCATATATAAAAATAGATTAAAATGTATATTGAAGTGGCTCCCTTACAACAATAAACTTAACTTTATCAAACCAAGGAGTCGTCAAATTAGGAACCACTGTCAACAGTCTGCTAGTCTGTGACATGATGTCGCTATAACTTTAAATAACGCGGGCGGCTCAATTCGGATAGTTAAATATTTAAAAAAAGCAATATCAAAATAAGAAGAATTTAAAAAACTTATAATTTTGCAATGGACAATTTACTGAATCATAATTATAATGTTACTGTTCAGTGAACCATAATAACACACGATATCGCTGTAATCAGATCTCATTTGGCGTCCAGCACAGTTGAATAACTTTTGTTACACATGATTGAACGATTTGAAGATCGAAATCTGCAAATAACAGCGACGTCTTTTCTTTTGCCAATACTAAAAGGTAAAATACCAAAGCCTATAACGTAGAACAGATATTTTACATTTTTATACCAAGATGAGGTTATACTTGGAAGTGGAAAATAAAATTCGTGCTTCAGAAATACGTTCCCGCTAAACTGAGAATAAGAAAACTTTTTAACTTTCCGTGCAAAGTATTTAGGGATCAGTAATACCATTTGTATAACCGTTTTAGTATGTTAGCATTTTAATAATATTATGGTAACAAAAATAAATGTTTTCAGTTGAGCAAATAATAAACAAACTATTACGGTTGGCTAGATTCAAAACGTTAACACAACTGCAACGGTGCCCACCGAAACATTTGTTTCTATTATTTACTTTACAGTTAGAATTTCAGCAGTGTTACTACATTCCTACACGATTCATTAACAAAATAAATATATTATAATGATCTGTTTAATTTTTGCTTACTCATCCTCTAGAGATTTTTCATTTACGGGCCGTATAATCGTCTTAGAGAGTCTAGATAACGTCATTTTGTTCTCACCTCCGGCTATCTCCCAGTTCCTTTAGTGCACGGCATCTAACTTTGCAAGGTATTGAAGTGAGTGGAGAACTTTTTGTACCTCTAAGTGTACGATGCGCGAATTTGTCCCGCTACTCCGAAACCTTGCCAAGTTAGATGCCGTGCACTGGTACATAGTGTTCATTAATGATCCAAACTTTGACGAGGGCATTTTGAAAACACAGTTCTATCACCACTAAGAAAACCCATCTATTTACGATTAATTTTAACTGGCGTTTAATTCATACTTTTAACTTTCTAACAGGTAACATGTAAAAACAGTAAATACCTAAGATAGAAAGAAATGTCATAGGTGGGTATATCCCCGCATCAAAATTCGTTCAGAAAGCTAGTACCAACAATAAATATTTGCACCAAAGTAAAAACGCTTCCACAGAACAAATACAATATTTGCGCCTTCTCGTATGTGTAAGGTAAATATTCTGATAAGAAAGAATCCAGTTTAGCGTGAAATAGGGAAATTCCTCGTAGAACGTTGGTACCCAGCCTGACTTTGATACATTGTAAGGACGATGTGAGTTACAATCGCGTTTGTAAATTTCCGCTAGACGGTTTCAATTATATGGATATTGGTCACTATGTTAGTCGTTTGCATTCCATTTACGAAAGATTGCTTTATCGTTTGTAGTGCAGTGAAAAATGGTATAATAAATTTCTGTGTTCTTCCATAAATAAACCATGTAGAAACGGTATTGCAGTACTTATGAATTTAATCTAGCGGTTTCTGTACGATGAACTCATCATAACATCTAAAGTTAGGTATAGGAAAAAATTGTAAAGTGATCATGTCTGTACAATGAAGACTAAAAAAAAATTGAGTCATGTTATTTAACGATGAGCACTAAACGTAAAACATTCTGGCTGTCCACAGATCAAACAAAAATGACCATTGCACCTTTCCTTGATATCCACAAAATGCTGTCTCAAGTTCACAATGATCAAACCATTTGGGAGCTACGATCAAATGAAACAAAAACCGGCCGAGTACAAGTCTAACTCTTGCACAGAGGGTTCCGTATTAAAATACAGCAAAAAATTTAAACTGTCTACCTGTTACGGTTTAAGAAATACAGTGTTGTGACGGGTAGACAGAGAAACTGACCGACTCACAGACAGATAGACGAACATACAGACAGTAGAGTCTCAATAATAGGGGATCCGTTTATACCCTTTTGATAAGGAACATTAAACCCAAACTACGCATGAAATTCCAGAAAGCGGGAAAGAGGGGGGCATAAAGGTAAAAAAGGAGAGACCCTTCTTTGATTGTCCCTATCATAGTTATCGTTTGGTTAACTATTAACAGAGTGTACACAATCAAACCAAACTTATCTAATCGTTGAAATCAGAGTTGATCATCATCAGAACAATTATAACATTAAAGCTTAAAGTGACGAACAATGTGTTATCTTTATCGTTTAAGAATTTCCTTCCCACATTAATAGGTTTAACATTTTAATAAGAGGCTTTGTAGCCGTCCGTAGCTATATTCTCACATTTAATTTATTGCCTAAGTTTACCTTGTGTTGAAGTTAAGGAACAAGCGAGGTTGCGTTCTGAGGCTCCTAAGAAGCGGCGTGTAATTTATTTGATATACTTCCGACAATTTGAGCTGATTGCTGTAATTTCTGTTGTAAGTTGCGAAGCGTTTTAAAGTTTCTTTATTCGCTAAAAGTGTTGCGTAAACGATGTTTAGAAAAAATACGTTATTATCAAAATTAAAACTTCATCAAAAATACTGAAACAGTTCTTGATACAACTTGAAATATAGATTAATATTAGCTTGGAGAAAGGAAGAGTAAATTCGAACAAAAAAAGAAAGGATGAATCCGGCCTGGCGTCCATGAGTATTTCTTCACATGTAAAAAGATTGAAGAAGGAGCTTTATGGTCAAGATTTTGTAATGGTTCCTTCTGACTTTGTATAACATAATGAAACCTAGTGAAGTAACAGTCTTATGATATTAAAGCATTTTTTGATTGAAAAACTTAAAATCACGCCTACTGTAGAAATCTTTCAGCAGAACAATGCGCGACTTCTAAAGGGTACTGCACTAACATTATTATAAAAATAAAGCTAGTTTTGCTGGAGGTGAGCCAGTTTATTGCAGATCTCGCTCTGAAAAGATACCAATCTCTCTGAAAAATAAACGAAAGCATGAATTCTTTCATATTAGGTACACACCGTTTTATATGAAAGTTATTTATAGAATCACTTCCATTGTTCATCTACTACATAGTTATAATACCTCGCGGTGGTTTGACCCCGAAAAGTTTACATAGTTATCTATACATATAATAAAATGATAGAAAAGTCGAAACTGTACATTGAAAATATTTAAAAAAAAAACTCGCTAGGTGTTTTACGTCAGATACCGAACCCGAAAATATAGTTAGAAAATTTTTTGTCTGTTTGTCTGTTTGTTGGTTTGTCTGTTTGTCGGTTTCCTTTGCTTTGTCCGGAAGGATCTCGAAAAGTAGTGAATGGATTTGGTTTAAATTTTGCACAAATAATAACTGGGGGTAGGGTCTTAAAATAGGCTATATATTATCACGCTACATATCCTAGGGGCTAAGCAGAGGGCAATGAGATATGTAAATTAAGTCATTAAGTATATGTGGCATTAAGTCCACCTTTGTACAAATTTTGTGCATAAACTTTTTAAATAAATAAATAAATCGGTGGATTAATTGAACTAAAATATTGCAGGACTATTAGTAAGAGACAGTTTTACGCACAGGCTACATATTATTATTACGCTAAGTATTTTAGGAGCTCGGCAGAGAACAACGAAAATCTGATTGTATATTATTGCAAAATACAGAAACTACTGAATCATTTTAATTAATATTTTACGTGAATAGCAATCTAGAGGTGGGATCTTTAAATATGCTATATATTATCACGCTATATATCCTAGGGACTAGGCAGAGGGTAATGAAATATTTAAGTTTGTGGATTGATAATTAGCCTAGAGGATTGGCAGAATAGAATTCAAATCCAAACCAAATTGGCATTTTAACAATTTTCACGCGTACGAAGTCGCGGGCAACAGCTAGTTACGTGATAAAGTGATATTTAATCACATAAACATTTTCAAAACCATTCAAGTACGAGTACATACATGTGACACATGTGAGGTGCCACAGCTAATAATTTGCACAACATATTTCTGATTATCGCCTTGGGTACGGAACCCACGAAATCCTAAAAATATAAGTAAACGATTACATGATATTTGACTATCAACAAAAACACTAATGTGAACACTCGTTCATCACCGCAAAAATACTCAATTCATTTTCTCAGAAGGCGGACACCACATTTCCTCTCATTCATTATAATCCATCATGATGCTTCATTGCTAATCCTGACGACGCGACGTGAACTTATTGTAATAATTACTATCGACATTGGACGCTGTGGTATTTCTTGTAGAGATACTGTCAGCCGCTTGTGTTATTTGTTTTTACAGCCATCCGGTCCCAAAGTAAGCTAGGATTAACCTGCTCGTGTTATCTGTATCTGACCACGGATTATGTTCGTTTTTGTAAACAGATTATTACTAGTAATAAAACAAAGAAATATGCATAGTATTTTTGGATAAATAAAATATAAATATTTGTGGAAATTCTTACACATCATCTAGCTTAAATTAGGCTAATATAAGCTTGTCCAATGGGATACACCCAGACACAGAACAAATCAATGTGCCCATCACACAAAGAGATTTTTCCAGGGTGGGAATCGAACCTACGACCTCCGACAGCAGTCTAGTTTACATGTGGAAAGGTAGTTTCATACACCTGCATAATAAACTGTATCGCCAATACGACAAACGACAGCGTTCCAGAATAGGAGTTAAACTGCCTTAGGACAAACGGACTGACACGCTAAAACATTTTTTTCAGGTACTTTAATTAGGTAGGTACTATTAGGACCCTAGAAAAAAATCATCTAGTTTTCATTCGTAACTGTAATTTCGTAACCAGCTATCCTTAATCAGCAACCAGGTACTAAAAACTGACATAAAAGGTACTACTGACACTAAGGAAAAATTTTAATGCCGTAGATAAAAATATATTGCTACGAATGTACGAAAGAAAAAAGTAGTTTAGTAAAAAAGTGGCAAATGTCTACTTACTAATCCTTTTGGCACTGACACGCTAAATACACGTTCAAAGAGTTTCAATCGTCAATGAGACGTTTTGAATTCTGCCCTAAAAATGGGGAGATTACATTCAAGAATAAACTTCTTAGCAAAAATTATTCTTAATGCTTTGATTACAAAGTTCAATTTTAGGTGACAGCTTCATAATCTGAGATCTTTCAGTAAGACGTGTTACGTTGACTCGTATTCATTGGCGAAAGCATTGTTACGTGACATAAAGGCGAAATATTTTCAAATGTTACGAAAGGCGGATATTGTGTTTTTGAGAATTTGTTCAAATGTATTTCATATTCAGGCATACCAACTGTACAGACAACAACAGTTTCAAAATCCATTAATAAACCCATTTTTGGTGGCCATACTTACAAAAATATTTTTGTTGTCAACAAAAAGAAAATAATAACCCCTTAAATATTATTTTCTTTTTGTTGTTAATATTTGTTGTTACAGCGGCAAAAAACAAAAATTCTGTGAAAATTTCAACTGTCTAACTATCACGGTTCACGAGACAACAAGTTTTAGTAATAGGGTTTCGTTTTTACCCTTTTTGAAAGAAGCCATAACAAAGTTGTCAAATTTTAAACTTAGACATTCCAAAGTTACAAAATGTAATCACAGAACAGCGGAGTTTGACAAATTTTCTAATAACTTAAACCAAACATAGTTTACCTTACAATAATACTACATACCACAAATCCTACACAACATCTTTTCTACCAATGTTAGTTATTTGACGAAAAAGCACATAGGTACAATATTGCCCTTTCATGGAAAATTAATAAAATGTATCATTCCCATATTCTTTTTGCAAAAGATGAATGCACTCACAGTAGATTTACTTCGAAGAGGAACAGGGTTTGTTCCTTTTCCGGTACGCGTTTTAAATGATGACGTATTTGATATACGAGTACGTCTTTAAGATTCCTTATGATATAAAGTACCCGATGATATAAATCTTGTTTTGATATTTTTAATGATATAGTACGGATATTAAAATTGATTCATAAGTTTAAGGTCGCTCAAATATATCTAAAGTTTTAAATACTTTGTGATGGCACTTTTGTAAAACCGTCCCCGTCTTTTCGATTACTTTCTACTCGTACATGGTTGGCAATGTAAATGCTTCAAACTTTACATTGTAAGTAGTAATCCATCGTTTCTGGCCTGGATTTTTCATTTCTATGATCTTCGAAGACTTGTTCCTGATTGTGGAGTGTTATTACTTTGAAATAACGCTAAAATTGTGACAGTCGGGCGTTTACTTTTTAACCGACTTCAAAAAAAGGAGGAGGTTCTCAATTCGTCTGCATGTATTTTTTTTTATGTATGTTAAGCGATATTTCCGTCAATTAAAGACGGATTTTAAAAATTTATATTTTGTTGAATAGAGGTTACTTCTGAGGTGGTCCCATTTTCACCAGGTCAGGATTTGATGAAGCGATCCAGGAGAAATCGAGGGCAACCATTTAAAATTGTAGGGATAGCTAGTGCGCATGTTAACTTTTTAATTAAGTGCTTTAATGTTCTACATTTTAATGAAGGTCTGTCGTCGATCTGATGATAGAGTCGAAAGACAGTCGAGGGCATTCCTTAACAATTTACAGCAGTAATCTTGTGTTTGGGCTTGATTGATTTGTATTGATGAGAACTTTACACCTAGATTGATATCACAGACTTAAAAAAAAAAGAAAGTTCTCAATGTTTTATGTATGTTCACTGATATTTCCGTCAATTATAGACGGATTTAATATTTTTTGTTGAACAGGGTTTACTACTGTGGTGGTCCCATTTTAACAAGGTTATGATCTGATTATGGGATCCTGGATAAATCGAGGGCAATCACCGATAATTATAGGGACAACTAGTGCGTTTGTTAACTTTTTAATTAAGTGCTTTAATGTACTACAGTTAATGAAGGTCTGGAGTCAATCCGATGATGGAACCAAAAGACAGTCGAGGGAATTCCTTGACGATTTACAGAGCAGCTGCAGCTACCTTGTGTTGGGGCTTGATTGATTTGTATTAATGAGAACTTTCACCTAGATAGATATATTTTCGGTTCACCCGTCACTTATAATATTGAAAAAAAAATTTTTAATAAAAATACAACCGACTTCGAACAAATCCTGAAAAATAAAATTTACTTAGCACAAAGTAATATGTATTTATCAGATTTTATTCAATACTAGCTGATGCCCGCAGCTTCGCCTGCGTGAAATTTTGTTTCTAGACTATAACATATATTATCTCTGTAGGCACCAAATTTCAGCCAGATCCGTTCAGCCGTTACAGCGCAAAACAGTAACAAACATCCACGCTTACAAACATTCGCATTTATAATAATACCTAGTTAGATAGATTTCTGATTAACAAATTCATAATACATAATAATATAATAATATGAGCTAAGTAAATTTATTTATTGAATACATTTCTTAATTCAATGGCTAAACTACTACTTGACACAACTTCTCTTTTATGCAATTGACATCGTAACTTAGTTCCTTCTTCAGGTAGTCCCAGCCTACGACGTTTGGACAATCCGAACTACTGTATGCTTTGTCCTCCTAATACAGATGGTCCAACCAAGACCTGGTAAGTGTAAATTTCATCAACTGAGCGTTCATGAGCGTAGATGGTAACATGTGGTGTTATTTTATTGAGCAGTGGATACTACCTGAAGCGTGGTCTTTCATTTTTTCTGGCTAGCCATCTTAGAATTTTCTTCTTCTTTTCACAAATGTATTTTCGTCACACAAAATTTGAATAAATTAGCAATAATACTTCCATAAAGCATATTTGGTTAATAATATACCAAAATAGCCCTTTATATTAAATTTTATGGCTATGTAGTAAAATCTCAAAATCATCTGTTTAAAGTTTGAAGTAAGACATAAGTGAAAACGTCAATTGTATTGAACTTTCACAAATTATGTGTCAAAATTAAAAAGTAATTTAAGTATAAAATAAGAGTATTGATACCAACTCCGGAGAAAATCAGCCCCAAAATAATTTACATTCCCTTTTTAGCTCGTTATGGTATAAATTTCAATAAAATACGAAAAACGTCTTCCATCAATTATGTTAATGATGCTTCATGCCAAATTTTAAGTAGATCGGACCAAGGAATCACATTGTCCCATACAAACTTTACCCTCCTTTTTTATACCTTTGGAGGACGAATTTGCAAAAATGTTAAAATTACTTTTTACAAATTGTAACAAACAATGCTCATGCTTAGTTTCATCATCGTACCATTAACCGTTTAAGCAATAATTGATAATAACTTTGGGTCTAGGGATCGAACCGCAAAATTAAGTTTGGTTTGAATTCTATATACTTTTCCGGGATAAAAAGTACCCAGTGTGGTGCCCAGGCTATTAAAGAATAATTATACCCAGTTTCATCGTAATCGATCCGGTAGTTTTTGCGTGATGCCTGAACAAACAGACAGACAGACAGACAAAAATTTTTTTAATCACATTTTTAGGTTCGGTGTCGGTCTAGTAACACCCCCTGCTATTTATTTTTTTGATATTTTGAATGTACAGAATTTTCACTTTTACAGATTTATTATAAGTATAGATATAGATAAATAATATTGAAGTTGGTGCCATGAATAATACCTACCTTAACCTATGAATTTACTTGGCGCCGACTTCAATATGATATTGAATAAAAAATCTGATAAATGAAAATACATATTACTTTGTGCTAACTAAATTTTATTTTTCAGGATTTGTTCGAAGTCGACTGTATTTTTTATAGACTTTTTTTTTGTTTTAAACGATGAAAGAACCAGGAAATTCCTCCTGAAAACAACAATTTTTGTTAGCTCCAAGATGAAAGAATAATCACTTTCGGTAAAGCACAGTTCATAAATTAACTTATTAGCAAATTCTAGTACATGTATTGTGTTTTATACACGGACACGTGTTTATAACACAATAAATGTGGTAAAAACGTGTGATAATCTTCTGTAAGCTGCACCTTTCAATGCGCACTGATGCCGGCCAGACCACAATATGTAACAGCTGTGGCAAAATAAACCACGCGAATGATCAATCAATGCGGTTAGCTGCCCTTTTTCACACTCCGCCGGTTGTGTCGTAATAATTACTCGAGTTTTCTACTATCTGTTTATATTTTCTTTTAATCTTATTTATTTCCATTGCTTCTATTTCAACGTTGTTATTATGTTCGCAGAATAGCAAGAGTCCCCACGCAAAAGTTGCCATGAAAATGAGAAAACTCTAAACCATATTTACTTTTCAATCAAATCAGCCTATTTCAGTCCACTGCCGGACGTAGGCCTCTCCCAAATTGTCCTGCGCCTTTCGCATCCAATCAGTCCCTGCGACCTTTTTCAGGTCATCGATCCATCTGGCGCGGGGTCGTCCTACCCCACGTGTAACTTGGTGTACCCACGTGTACGTGGTGGTTCAGTGGAGACCGCGACTTGTCCAGAAATCGTTTGCTCCACCCTTTACTTTTAACTTGTTCTAATATTTGATGTGGAACTGAAAAGCTCCGATTTATCATCTTTACCTATCCGCTATTTTGATATGATTATGATGCGGAAAATACTAGTAGGCAGAGCTCCATTCGAACACAGTATTAGGCTCACCACCTATTACGCAGGACAAAAAACTGTAAGGTGAAATGTCGGCATATACTTTGCCTGTGCTTACCCCTTCGGAGATAAATGAATGACTATACAATACAAATACAAATACAAAATATTTATTCACGTTAACAATTTAAACATTTACATAATAGTATACTGGACCCTCCTTTTAAGCAAATGATGCCTGTATTAGGAAGGACCGCTCTCGCATAACATTACAAAATTGTGATGAGTTATTTAAACAAAATTACTATATTTGTATGACAGAGGAGTCAGACTGCTCCTTGAGACGCCACTGGAAGAGATTCTTGGATCCTTATCTGTCAATATTAACTCATAGATCTTGAGTAATTTTAAAGCCAAACTTCTGATTGTTATAAAATCATATGTACAAAATATAATATAGGTAATTAAGTTCAATCAAACTAAACACTATTAATTAGCGATCTCATTATTTAAAGGTTAAGGGTATTCTCTCTAACACTCCTCAGTATTTCACTGCGACACGTTTAAAGGAAATTATTGTAACAATATCTCGACAGACGTTTAATTGTAACTCTTCGGTACGACTTAATTGCAAAGACTATTGTTTGGGTGATAACAGCGTCAAATTAAGTACCAAAATGTTTGGTGCGATAACGCTGAGTATTTATTTATACTACTAAAGTAGTAACCGAGTAAACGGCCTTTTTTTACGTGAGGGAAAATCCTCATAGTATGTTATGCCGGACTCTTACCGACTAAAAAACCTCACATAACGCCCAACAGCCTGTGGTTGGGAGCCCCGGGTAAACCCTCGGAAGGATGTCCCGGGACTCACTATAGACCTACGGCCGCCCTTGCGGCCTCGCCCAGGGGATGGTTCGGGTGCTATCCCGAGTCTTTGGGGGGTTTCGGGTGTTATCCCGCTTCTAAGGGGGGGCATGCGTGAGTTGCTTATGTCACGCTGCCGTCATGGGCCTGCTTCTGTAAGGACGGTGAGCGACCCTCTCACCGTCCTCAGCCCCCGGTCATGGAGGCCGATAGTCATCGGCGAAGACACGTCGGCAGCGTCCAGGCCGCCGACTGCGGAACTCGGGTGGGAGAGCTCTCTCCCGCATCCGGCCCGCCGCCTCCTTCACGAGCATGACCTGATCGCAGAAAGAGGCGGCGCAGTCCCACTTACTCCCGCTGGAGAGCATGGCTCGCACCATGGTCTCGAGCGAGAGAGTGTCCACGCCCAGACCCACTACGAGGACCTGGCGCTGTTGCGCCCACGCCGTGCACTCCACCAGCGTGTGGAGCGCCGTGTCATCGCTGCGGTCCTCGCAGTGCTGACACTCGGCCGTGGTTTCCCGGTGTTTTCGCCACAGATACCTATTGAAGCTACCGTGCCCGGCAAGCATCTTTGTCAACCGGTAGGAGAGAGCACCGTGTCTGCTCTCCAGCCACTCGTCCATGACCGGTCTGACGGCCGCGATTGTGGCGAATCCCCCCTTTGGTTGCTCAAGTCGCACCTTCCATGTCTCCACGGTTTCCTGGTGGAGCAGGGACCGCTGGTCCTCGATTTCTCCGCTCCAGCGCCTCCTTGCGCCATCTGAACAGTGACGCAAGGGCTCTCGCTTCCAGGTCCCATGGAGGGGTCCCGGCTAGGAGCCATGCCGCCTCACCGGAGATCATGCGGTATCCTCTTATCACCCTGACGACCATCACTCTCTGCGGAGAACACGGCCTAGCCGACATAAGATGGTCATAATAGTACTTAACCTATAGAGAACGACAACACACTTACGGTATTGATCTTGCTTGCAAAGCTTCAATTGCTGTTTAGTGTAAGAGAAAACGAATCTATATACACTCGAGAGCAATGAATCCGGGTCACTTAAAGAATCCTAAAAATCTCGGAAACTAAAAATGCTAGGTTAATGCAATAAATTGTATTTAATAGACAATGTAATACTCCTTAAATGAAGATGGAACTACGAAATTACAGCATTTGGTGTTGCTTTTGTTTGTAATCTGTCATTTATGTGGGTACATAAACCATGTTGATAGTGCTCTATATTCATTAATCAAGCTAAAATTATGTCGCTTACGCCTGAAGAATGCACCAGAATACTTACAATGCTGGAAACCGGCCAGTGTCAGCGCGATACAGCCAGGACTGTCGGTGTGTCGCTGTCAACAGTACAAAGAGTTCTCCGACGTTACGAAGAAACTGGTTCTAACCTACGCAGACCAGGAACGGGCAGAACCAGGTGTACCACAGCACGAGAAGACCGATACTTGGTGAACACCATGCTTCGAAATCGCTTTCTCACAGGAACTGAACTCACCAATCAGTTTCGACGCCTCGGAGGAAGTAACCCAAGTGCATGGACAGTAAGACGTCGGCTTGCTGAATCTAACTTAAAACCCCTTAGACCTGCAAACGGCCCTAAACTGGAGCGTGGGCATCGTATTTCGAGACTAAGGTATGCCCAGAGCCACGTAAATTGGAGTATTGAAGATTGGTCAAAAGTTATGTTCTCCGACGAATCAAAATTTATGCTCTACAAGCACGATGGAAGACACAGAGTGTATCGAAGACCAGAGGAAAGATTCAAGCAAGCATGCATCGAAGAAAAAGTAGCCTACGGTGGTGGGTCTGTACTTGTGTGGGCCGGAATTTCTTCTGAAAGTCGCACAGAGCTGGTGATCATAGAAAACGGCTCTTTAACTAGCGTAAGATATGTGGAAGAAATCCTCAATGATCACGTTGGTCCATTTATGGTCAATTTAGGTGAGGATGCTATATTTATGCATGACAATGCCCGACCTCATACAGGTAGGATTGTGAATGACTACCTTCAAGAGATGAACATTACTCGTATGGAGTGGCCAGCGCGCAGCCCGGATATCAACCCGATCGAGCATGCTTGGGACGAGCTAGGCAGATGCGTAAAACAACGAAACCCTCCCCCAATCACGCTTCGTGAGCTCAAAATTGCTCTCACAGAGGAATGGGAGAATATTCCCCAAAATCGTATAAGGAACTTGGTGTACAGCATGCCAAACCGCGTAAACGCAGTAATGGAAGCACGAGGAGGCAATACGAAGTATTAAAATTCAAGAAAATCGTAATAAAGTTCAAAAATTTCATGTTTCCTATTTTTGTTTTAAGGAGAGATCGGCAGTTTTTTCTTTATGTAATTTTGTGTTAATAAAATGTATGGTGACTCATATTTTTTTTACTTTCATTTAAGGAGTATTACATTGTCTATTAAATACAATTTATTGCATTAACCTATCATTTTTAGTTTCCGAGATTTTTAACATTCTTTAAGTGACCCGGATTCATTGCTCTCGAGTGTAAATGCGAAAGTTTGTGAGTTTGGATGTTCTAGATGTGTGTATGTTTGTGACTCATTTACGCTCTAACTTCTGAACGGATTGAATTGAAAATTGATGACATTACGATCTCGATTTCAGACCACAGTAATGAACCGAGAGATAGGTACGCATATCAGAGTCAGACTCAAATCGGACTAGATCCTTTCAGCCTTCAGTCGTGGACTAAAATATCCAGGTGTGTAACAGTTGATATAAAAGTAAAGTAATCGTATTTCAGTTTAAATACTTTTGTTTACCATAGCGATCAATTGAGATAATGAATTTTTGACATAATTTCAGTATAACTGATTTCTTTTGATATTATGAACGTTTCCTTCAATGCACATTTGACATAATATTGTATGGTCCTAATCAAGTATGGTTAATATCCCGACTCAGAGCAATCCGACTTGAATGGTTTAGGTTAGAAGACTAAGGCGGGAGCGAAGCGAAGCGTAGTGCCGACTTAGTCTTTGTGGGTGTTTTAATAAACCACCCAGAATCGAGCTATAGGTCAAAAGAACATTTAGGTTAATTATTAAAGGAAAATTATATAAAATGAACGTTATACTAAATGTTATAGGAATATTATAATCTTACTAATATTATAAATGCGAAAGTTTGTGAGTGTGGATGTTTGTTACTCTTTCACGCTTGAACGACTGAACGGATCTGGCTGAAATTTGGTACAGGAATACATCATTGTCTGGAATAACACATAGGCTACTTTTTATCCCGGGAATAAGTTCCCACGAGAAGCGGCAACGGGAACAGATTTTACGCGTGCGAAGCTGCGGGCATCAGCTAGTTATGATATAAAACAATAGGTCATATGAATTTAGGTTACTTGATATTATCTATTATATAAAAATAAGTCGGGTTTTCCTTCCTGACGCTATAACTCCAGAACGCACGAACCGAATTCCACGGTTTTGCATTCGTTGGAAAGGTCTCGGGCTCCGTGAGGTTTATAGCAAAGAAAATTTAGGGAAAATTTCAACAGAAAAGCGGGAAAATAATTTTTCACATACAGTGCCATCGCGGGCGAAGCTGCGGGCATCAGCTAGTAGCATATAAAAATTATATCATATGAACGTTATTTCAAGTGAAATTAGAGCATTTGGTATTATACCAAACATTACACACCCAAAATATCCATACACTCGTACTTACAAAAAATCGCATTTCTAATACCATGTACCTAAGGAATTTGAGTATGAATAATCAGAATTAATTGTCCTTTTTCTCACGGCAACTTTCATTCTTTACTAGGTTTCACGGCAGTTCCACGGCCAAGTGAAACAAAAAAGCGGCACGGCCATACCATCTTTTCTTTGAAAGAATTTAGGGAAAATTACAAAAACGGGCCATAATATATGTAAATTAGGTCTAAGGGTCTCTCTGCGCGAAAAATTCAAATAAGTAAATATTCTGATTGTGGAATCACAATTTATGTTTTTGAAAATCCTATGTTAATACAAAAGAAAGTAGATAGTTTCGTTAAGTTAACCGAAATACGAAATATATAATACCAGACATGAAAATAATCTTGCTGGTCATAAGTGTAGACTGAAAAAAGTAAGTAATTCTTTCCAGGGTAACTGTATACGTTTTTACTAGAGGCTTCCAAATGAAATAAAAAGTATGCCCTTAACTATGACTGTTGTGATTTGTATTTTTTTTAGTTTGAGTTTGACATTTATTATAATACTGAAGTTCATTTTATTTATTTAGATTCTATCTACAACGAGTGAAACCGTCTATTTAACAGCAAGGCAAATAAATCCAAACGCATTTCATTTACAATAAATATTTTTGAAGACATTACTAAGTATTTCGTTACAATGTAAATACAGAACCGTCAAAAAAAGTAAAGCTTTCCCCAATCGCCTACATCACTTAGTATCATGACTTACACACGTGAATTATTCCCCGGGGCATCCGCAATACTTCGGTATCTCTCTAAGTCGTAAACCGGCTGATAAATGTACATTCGAATACAGTAAGTTATTCAAATCCCAAGGGTGCAGGCAAATATTCAAAAAATTTCGCCTATATTTTGAACGATTTCGCTTTTAATGAAACACGCTTGTGTTAATATTCCTTTTCATTTCAGCTCTGTATGAATTGTGAAAGAGTTACTGCTTGATGATTTCAAATATGAAGTCTGTATTTGCAGGTTGTAAATAGGTATTTTGATGGAGTTTACATATTCATGCGTGTAATTTTAAACGTTTCTATTATACCTACATTTGCTAAGAAAATTCATGAATGAAAGTATATATTGTTAGCAATCACCAGGAATGTTAATAAAAAAATATACACTGAGATTAACAAAGCAGATTTCTATCACTTTATTTAACAAATTTTACTACACCCTGAACGTAATCATTACACAAGTAGCTAATCAGTAAGTAACTTAGAACATTCTTACAATCACGGCGACACTGATATCACATGGATCACACTGATCACCAGGGTGTGTAGTTCTTTACTCTGCAGCGGTCGACCGTCGAAAAGAGGGCGTCCACTACATTGCGCGCCTTTTTATATTGGAAATCTAGTCATAGACAAGTCGACTTCTACACGGCCTCTCCTGACCATGCATCGTCCTCGACTGCATATAAGATGTCTGAACCTCAACAGTCATCGGTTCAGATGGACTAGCTTCGGGATTGAACACGCTCATCGGCATGAGCTGCGATGCTTTCATCGAGGCGGCTTCTAAAATCAATTAGAAATAACATGTCATTACTATGTGCCAATGTAACACAAAGACCTAATTGTTGTATCCATCAACCTTTCAAGGCCTTCCAACGTACAGTTCAAAATACATTAGCTAAGATAAATAGCACACAGCTTATCACACATCACCACATTCATTTAATGTGATTACGTTCGCACATTAAAAGCCAAACTATATGAGGATTTCTGATTCATACGAGGTTTATGATTCATTCACACTTGGATTCAAGTATTTACCATTCATCATCACTCTACCAATTCATTGTAGGGCAAACATCCCACAGTCTGTTTGCCGAAAAAGGAACGTCCCGCAGTCCGTCCTCTAACTACATGGGAATTGGCATCCCACAGGCATACCAATAGGAACGTCCCACAGTCCGTCCTGTACACCGACATTCATCTTTACACTACCACGTAGGGCAAATATCCCGCAGTCTATTTGCCAAAAGGAACGTCCCGCAGTCCGTCCTCTACATGGAGTTGGCATCCCGCAGTCTGCCAATAAGAACGTCCCGCAGTCCGTCCTATATACGAAACTAACACTTATACATAAAACTAGTACCCATATATGTACAAAAGTTGTACCCATACAGAACACTGGCACCCAGCATGTCAGCATGGAACATCCCGTATTCTGTTCCTTCACCAACACTGGCTGCGTTCAGATGACACGCACCCGTCAGGCACACGCACGCCACTTAAGTCAACACCGACAACTCATACATACATACAGAATGGTCACGCCTTTTATCCTCTAAGGGGTAGGCAGAAGCACATTATATGCCCACATTTCACCTATAGATGTTGTACCACGTAATAGGTGCTGTGCTGAGTCATATTGCTGTGCTGATATGGACAGGCGCAGGTTGTGACTGCCCACTGTTAAAAAAATTTTAACTTTGCTTAATGATTGCCATTTTACTGGCAACCGGGACCAACAGCTTAATGTGCCTTCCGAAGCACGGAAACGCTCGCAAAATAACAAAGTGGTCACGTGGTGGTTACCCATACAAGAACCTGTCATAGTAAATGTTGTCAATATTACCGTCAACTCGCCACTCGAAGAATGCAGTGCAGGTATCAGGCCACCATTCGTCCTGCCATACCACCATAAACTGGGCCGCACGCAGCCCGTCATCCGCTCGGCGGCGCTCGCATGGACCACCATCTACCATACCAGGGTCCAACTTGCATTTTTACATTGAACCTGTGAAAACACAAATTGTTAACATTTTAACACGCGAGGTGAACCTCTATTACGATCCACGTGTGAACCTTACGGTACCTAGTTACTCTTCAGTAACCCGATCGTAGGGACTTCTGCACCTTTTTGATTTACAGTTTAGTTGCAAACCTCCCAATGGCACATCTCAGACTAGCGACCAAATCAGTGGGTCGGTAGTTTAGTTTCTCTTTATGAGACCCAGGAAAAAATGAGACGTCCTCCGTTTAATAACGTAAAGGTCAGCTGCAACTTCCACAAAAATACTTAAACACAAATATTTAAACTGTTCATCAGCAATACCTCGATACTAAGACCGCTGTAACGAGCCCCATCTTGGTGCAAATGCTGTATCCCTCCGAGGATGCGGGCATCCCGCAGACTACCCATTACAGCAGTAAGTTCCACGCTTCCATATCGCTGAAATACCATTATAGCAGCAGTACGTCAAATTTCAGATCCATCAGTCCTGCGAAGCTTAGGAGAAATCCCTTCATCACCTAGGAAATGATGATGTTTAAAATGTATAGCTAAGAAACACATTAATCACCTCGGTTCTGAAATAAAAACAAACCGCATCCAAATTGGCCCATCCGTCAGGCAGCTGTGATGCCACAGACAAACACACAGGTTACACCCACAACAACACGCGTTTTCGTCGGGGGTTAATTAATTGACCTCGATTCAGATCATGTTCAGTACAGTTCGAGCGTAAGTGGACCTGTCTGTTTGCGTGGTGCATCTTTGGTGTAACGTAGTACCTAAATCTCTGGCCTCATGTCTTTCACTGATTTCACACAACCAGCAGACTCAAACCTTTGACAGTAAAATCAACGTTGCTGTAGAG
Source organism: Miltochrista miniata (assembly GCA_933228765.1). Taxonomy (NCBI): domain Eukaryota; kingdom Metazoa; phylum Arthropoda; class Insecta; order Lepidoptera; family Erebidae; genus Miltochrista; species Miltochrista miniata. Next base: position 2,401,382 of record OW121749.1, on the reverse strand, counting down.
AAAAGGAACACTACATTTGTCATTGTCCCAAACCGTTGGGCAACATCCTGTCTAGAATTGAAAAAGAAAACAAATGTATGTTCTGGCATCAACTAGCTAGTGCACAAAATTATAATCATCGGGTTCCGGTTGGGGATCCAATGCATCCAAGTATAGGTATTACTGGAAACGGGGTTTTATGTTCGTAAATAAAAACTCAAGAAGCACAAGTTTATGACTTCTCAATCAATCATCAATCAAATCAGTCTACAGTAGTCCACTGCTGGATGTAGACCTCTCCCAATTTACACGGTTCTACGCCTTTCGCATCCTTTCCTACGGCCTTGTCCAGGTCGTTGGTTCTACAACAGATGTGGCCAGCCCATGACCACTATGATGCACTTACTCTGCGAGCTATGTTGACAATGACCACTTTGATTCTCTAATAGATAACATAGTTTCGGATGTTACCTCTCAGAGACACCCTAAGTATAGCTCGCCATGTTCTAAGTAAAACACATTTACGCAAGTTGATCGAAAACCCGCTTTCTTACACTACTTCACGTGACAGAACCATGCGCTCCTCTGCAGTCTATTCTTTTTGTGTCCAGTCAAGAGGCCTTGATATTTTACTGACCTGACCAATATGATTTCGGTTGATATAATCAGCATGTGGCAGTAGAACTCCTTTTCTTTGCTGGAAAACGAAATCCTGTGTTCGGCTCGATTGGGCGCCTCTCAGAAAAAAGGAGCAGACCATTTTTATGTTTTGTCAATTTGAGAGTAACCTAATAAAGTAATAACAGAAATGTTGAGGGTAACTTAACAAAGTTATAGCAAAAGTGTTATGAAGCCTTTACGACAGCTAACGATTACTTTACCGACTGGAGTATGCTACCACACGCTTCCCATCATCAGCATAGGTCAATACTACTCCTAACCTGCGTACCTAACTTGCGTCTGTGTGAACCTCCGTGGGAGGTACTGATTCTGGGTTCACTGGTTACTCTCGTCATCGTCAGACATCGTATCAAGCCTTGTCTAATTTGTTATTAATGTGAACTCCAAATACACTTTTCAGTCAATCATTGTAGCACGGTTCTGGATATGCCTACGAAAATATCCTACAAGATCTAGAACTTGTTGGATCTGTAAGAGTTTTAAGGGAATAGATGAAAATTATAAAGCCTTTACCTTTCGTAAGCTTGGCACCTGACCGCGCGGCTGAGGGCGCGCGCGTGTAGCACACACCCGTGCGCATCGCGTAGACTAGCGCGTGTAGCGCATATCAATGCACGTCGCGCAGACCAGCGTGCAGCGCGTCGTGTAGACTAGCGCGTGCAGCGCACACCAACGCGCATCGCGCAGACTAGCGCGTGTAGCGTATATCAATGCACGTCGCGCAGACCAGCGTGCAGCGCGTCGTGTAGACTAGCGCGTGCAGCGCACACCAACGCGCATCGCGCAGACTAGCGCGTGTAGCGTATATCAATGCACGTCGCGCAGACCAGCGTGCAGCGCGTCGTGTAGACTAGCGCGTGCAGCGCACACCAACGCGCATCGCGCAGACTAGCGCGTGTAGCGTATATCAATGCACGTCGCGCAGACCAGCGTGCAGCGCGTCGTGTAGACTAGCGCGTGCAGCGCACACCAACGCGCATCGCGCAGACTAGCGCGTGTAGCGTATATCAATGCACGTCGCGCAGACCAGCGTGCAGCGCGTCGTGTAGACTAGCGCGTGCAGCGCACACCAACGCGCATCGCGCAGACTAGCGCGTGTAGCGTATATCAATGCACGTCGCGCAGACCAGCGTGCAGCGCGTCGTGTAGACTAGCGCGTGCAGCGCACACCAACGCGCATCGCGCAGACTAGCGCGTGTAGCGTATATCAATGCACGTCGCGCAGACCAGCGTGCAGCGCGTCGTGTAGACTAGCGCGTGCAGCGCACACCAACGCGCATCGCGCAGACTAGCGCGTGTAGCGCATATCAATGTACGTCGCGCAGACCAGCGTGCAGCGCGTCGTGTAGACTAGCGCGTGCAGCGCACACCAACGCGCATCGCGCAGACTAGCGCGTGTAGCGCATATCAATGCACGTCGCGCAGACCAGCGTGCAGCGCGTCGTGTAGACTAGCGCGTGCAGCGCACACCAACGCGCATCGCGCAGACTAGCGCGTGTAGCGCATATCAATGCACGTCGCGCAGACCAGCGTGCAGCGCGTCGTGTAGACTAGCGCGTGCAGCGCACACCAACGCGCATCGCGCAGACTAGCGCGTGTAGCGCTCACCAACGCCCCTCACGTTGATTTGGAACTCCCGGATCGGGCGGGCAGTAGGATTATCGCCGTTACTGTATAGGAGAGTGACAGAGGACAGTTTCTGGACGTTTAAAAAGTTCACGGGCTTGCCACTTTCGGTACTAATTCGCTTTCTTTATGGCAAGTTGTAGAAACATCTCGCTCAGAACGAAACCGTGCGTGTAACAACGAACGAGATCGGATCCGAGACCGCGATGGCGGTGTCTAAGATGGCGACGGCTACGAACGGTATTCCCGTAATACCTTTCGTGACCGATAGCGAAAAATTCGAAATCTATGCCGATTACACGACACGTGGCACTCACGATGGTGTCAGTGCAATCCAACTATGCAATTTACGGTCTGAATCATGCGTTTTAGGCATAATTACACGAGATAAAACACACACAAATTGCGTAAAACATACACAACTCACTAAAAGAGGGTACTTTGTAATGATTAAGTTTCTTATGTTTCACCAAACCTCTCGTTCGACCCGGTGAGTTGGCGATAAGGTAAGAATCACACTTCTGATGTTAGCAATCACCAGGAATGTTAATAAAAAAATATACACTGAGATTAACAAAGCAGATTTCTATCACTTTATTTAACAAATTTTACTACACCCTGAACGTAATCATTACACAAGTAGCTAATCAGTAAGTAACTTAGAACATTCTTACAATCACGGCGACACTGATATCACATGGATCACACTGATCACCAGGGTGTGTAGTTCTTTACTCTGCAGCGGTCGACCGTCGAAAAGAGGGCGTCCACTACATTGCGCGCCTTTTTATATTGGAAATCTAGTCATAGACAAGTCGACTTCTACAATATTATATAAAATGTAACTGAACTTTTTTCTAATCTCAGAATCACACGCGTCGTTTTGTCTGATGTTTTTCTGTCCAGGTTCCGTACCAAATAACAGAAAATAAAATCACATTGGTTGTATGAGAGTCCCTATTAATTATTTTAATTTTTCTGGTTTTAGTATTTCTGGTTTTATTTTTTGTAATAGCGGCAACTGTAATACATCATCTGTGATAATTTTAGTACAGTGCTATCACGGTTCCTGAGATACAGCCTCGTGACAGATAGACAGACAGATGGACAGCGAAGATTCATGAATAGGGTCCCGTTTTTACCCTTTGGGTATGGAACCCTAGAAACACAATCCCAGAGAATGAGTAAATTTTAATAAACCGCATGTTTTTATTTTCAATCTTTAGACCACAAACGAATAACGTCGTACTCATAAATCCAATAGCGAACTATGGAATGAATTTCAGTGCGATCAAACGATCAGTGGAGTTAATTTTGAAGTCCGCACGTCGACATCGTTTGATTAGAAAAATGTGGTCGGTGAAATTTGTTTGATGTCTTTTTATGTTCTAAACGAAATTGGTTCGATTGACTTGGTTTATAATGCTTTCATAGCTCGCCAGTTTGAAGTAAAAGTTATAATGGCTCCATATTTGTATCTTTAGAAAATCGTTGCTATTCTACGCTGTACTAGATGGTGCCCGCGGCTCCACCCGCGTGGAATTCTGTCGCCGTTCTCGCATCCGTTGACAACTTATCGCGGGGATAAAAATTATTCTATGTATTTATCACAACTATCAGTACCAGGTTTAAGCCCGATCTAAATCAGTTGTAAGAGCGTTGTAATCATCCACTATAATTATGGCATGGCTATATGGTGCAAAGGCGAGCTATGAGAGTTGTCAACGATCCCATACTTGCAGGTGGTGTGGAACCTCTTAGTGACAGGAGAGACTTTGCTTCTCTGTGTGTGTTCTACCGCCTGTACAACGGTTTGTGCTCTAAAGAATTGTTTGATATGATGCCTACGGCTACATTCTATCATCGCACCGCTCGCCATAGACAGAGTGTTCATCCTCACACGTTGCGTCCTGAGCGCTCGAGCACGGTGAGATCTAATAGCTTTGTGGAATGATCTCCCTGCTTCGGTTTTCCCAGACGTCTACAGCATGGGGTTCTTCAAAAGGGGACTTAGAAGGTTTTTATAGAGTCGGCAGCGCGATTGTGGCGCCTCTGGTGTTGCGAACGTCCATAGGCTGCGGTGAACACCGGTACATCTGGGGGGCCGTATGCTTGTCTGCCACTCTAGTGGTATAAAAAAAAATCCACACAGCCATACAAATTTACAAACTTTTGCATTATCTTACTAAACTATAAATGCGAAAGATTGTGAGTGTGGATGTAGATATTTGAATGATTGTTACTATTTCACACTCCAACGGCTAACCGGATCTGAGATTTGGTAGTGTTGAAAGTAAAGCTTACTCACTATAGAAAGAAAAAAGAACAGTCTAATTTGAGAAACTCCTTCCTTTTTTTGAAGTTGATTAAAAACATTCTAGTTTCTGTGAAACTTCAGAAAAATGTAGAAGGTTCTCAATTAGACTGTTTTTTCTTCTTTAGAAAGTGAGTAAGCTTTACAATAAAAACGTATTTTACCTGATTTTTCTTTAATTTCGGGTACTATGTTGTTTAAAAGAAATTGTTTCTGGTTAAAGACTCTTTCAGTTGGTATCAAAAAATACAGGTGTTTTTTTTTCACCTCCCAGGTTCTATTCCAGCGATTTTTCAAACGACAAGCAGGCGATTTTGCAAAATATCTTTAAATGCAGTTTTACGTACTTTTTACAATAAAGGAATGTTTCCTTTCAGCAAAACTTGTCATTATCAATATTAAGGGTACTTTACCTCCAACTACCGTCTTTAAATTCCACCCTGTATAGGTAAAGTAATCGATTATAGTCTGGAATAACACATAAACTACTTTTAATCCCGGTAATAAGTTCCCATGGGAAGCGGGAGCGGGAACAAAATTTTACGCCTGCAGAGCTGCGGGCACTACCTAGTTAATAATAATGTTTACAATATAAAGACCGTATTCTTAGCATTCCATGGATTCTCCGTGCAGGCGCCGGGTCCATAGCGTGGCACAGGGGGGAACACCCCGACGGCGTCTGGAACTTGCGACCCATTCGTATCGGGCGCTCATTAGCGTATTAATTCTTAATAGGTTAAAGTATAAACTTTGGTACTTTAATTTTTCCTAAAATTACATAACACCAGTAATTTTACGTATATTTTGTAATAGATATTGATCAAGCAACTACTGTACTGAACCATTACCTGTAATATATTTCAGTCGGACCAGATAGTAGGCTATCTCATGTGTTTACAAATTCAATAAACTGTATCACAGAGGAGTGTCAAAATTGGCCAGTATATCAACGAATTAAAATTGATGAGTCAAATTTTGATCATTAGGTACGATTTCAGCATTTTCATTTAATCGGAGTAATTACGTGATACACGGTAATCAATCGAGTGTTTCATTCGCTCCCGGCGATATTAGCGGCTGATCTAGTGTAGGTACGCCTGTTTGAACAGTACGCATCGATTATCTCATTTGACGTGTGTAATGAATTCGGTGCCAAAGTGGAATAGTTAATGGTAGTCAAGTTTCTCGCCATTTGGTTGTATGTGTGTGTTACATTACCTGAAATTCACTTTCAATGATTTGAAAAAATGACTAAGTAAGTACTTGCAAAAACCGTCTTTTTTTTTAAGTCTACAAGATTGTGATGGCATCAGCAGCCATGGAACGCTAGCAAGGCTGGCGTATTACTTGCTAGCCTGCTGCAAAAAATTAGTGAACCAATTTTTCAACATCCTTCTAAAGTGTGAAAGTAATTTAATATTCCCTCATATTCATGGTATGCCTCTGGTTTAAGGAATAGACAATGAAGAAATCGATTAAATTTCGACGAAACTATCGTCTAGTATAAACTTTATTTAATAGTAGAGAATAAATCATTCGCAAATACTATTATCTTCCATTATTATGTACAAACCAATACAGCCGTATCGCGTGGGAGAAACTATCAATATCATTTATCATGATCAATATCAGTTTAATAACATTAGTCTGCTGGTTTTATTGTAGTTATAAAGTCGTGTATTATTCTAGATAACACAAGCACCCATAACACAAGCAGGTTATTCCTAGCTTACTTTGGGACCAGATAGCGTTGTGTGAAATGTCCGTGAATATTTATATTTATTTATAAAATGCAATATTATTGAAAGGTCATATTTTTTTAATAATTTGATATTCCAACAAGAAAAGCAGTACAATTATACTGAAAATAACACATCGTGAAAAATCTTGAGGACAAAGGTCAAAGCACTCAGAAATGGATTACGAAATAATACTTAATGTAAACGTTTGGCGACACGAAACTCTTTCGCACTAACATCGGATTATTAGGAAAAGATTTCAGTTTGAGAAATACCTACAGTTTTATTTAAAACTGACGTCACGCAATCCTCTGTCGAAAAATACTCAAGAAAAAGTATTTAAGGAATTGTTTGTCCAGAATGCAATGCTTTTCTTCTTCACAATTTATGTTTGATACAATATATTATTATTAAGAATTCGAATATCTTAGCTTCCCTTTATAGGAATTAATGCATGGCATACGAGTACAAATATTTTACGTACAGTAAATTAATCCTATAAACTACTCTTTACGGATATGTATAACCGCCTTTATTTGTTCTTATTTAGCAATATTACATTAGCTCATGTAAATCCTCATGTTTCTCTTACATTCGTGGTCCACTCACGTCTTGATATGACCTTGTATAGAACAAAATCCTTTATCCTATTGTCGGGTTGAACTTCAAAAGTAAAAAGCTTGAGAGATATAGAGATTCTTTGTGGCTTTGATAATATAAACTGAGCGGAATTAGATTGAAATATGAATATTTTTTCTTTGAAATTCTTTTCTTGTCTTTTTGTGATCCAGAGATGTTTCATCGAGAGTTGTTTCCTAAGTTTATAGTACAGTTGAAGTGTTTGTTAGAGTTACTGATAAACCATCTATTTGGTTTAGCAGCTAAAACTTAAGCCTTATGATCTCCCTGCCTCGGTTCTCCCAAACGCCTACAGGGGTTCTTAGTAGGTATTTACAGGGTCAGCCTCTGTTGTTGTAAACATCTTTATGCGACGGTGACTACCAAGTACTTACATCTGGTGGCCTTATGCTTGTCAACCACCGTAGTGCTATTAAAAACCGTATTTTAAATTTCCATTTGTATTGAGATTCTCACCAAATTTTTTTTTTCGCTTAATATGTCTTGGACGTGGAAGAATTTTCTTTACTTGAAATAAATTACCGTTATATTAACACGTCGAGACCAAACTTATCCTTTTACAACGGTTACGGTAGTTTAAGGTACGTATACAATAGATCACTACGTACCTACTACTTTATTCTGAGCTGAGAACTTGAGTGGTGAAGTGAAAAACTTTTAACGTTAAAATATGCATTCAATTACGTGAGGCACATGTGCGCACCAATCTCATCGGAGACCTTTGTATACAGAATCTCGTTAAAATTCGATATCGAGGTGCATTTTTTAGGGTTCCATAGCCAAATGGCAAAAACGGAACCCTTATAGATTCGTCATGTCTGTCTGTCTCTCTGTCCGTCCGTATGTCACAGTCACTTTTCTCCAAAACTATAAGGGCTATGCTGTTGAAACTTGGTATGTAGATGTATTCTGTGAACTGCATTATGATTTTCACATAAAACTAGAAAAAAAGCAGTAAATTTTGGGGTCCCCATACTCAGAACTGAAACTCAAAATTTTTTTTCATCAAACCCATGCGTATCTATAGATGAGTCTTCAAAAATGCTATTTAGAATATTAACTTCAGTTTTTTCTAAAGCGAATAGTTTGCGCAAGAGACACTTCCAAAGTGGAAAAATGTGTCCCCCTCCTCTAACTTCTAAACCAAGAAAATTATACATCTAAAAAAAAAAATATATGTTATTGCCGTAAAAACTACCAACTAAAATTGGTTTGAACGAGATCGAGTTGGTAGTTTTTTTTAATCACTACATAGTATACAACAAAGTCGCTTTCTCTGTCCCTATGTCCCTTTGTACGCTTAAATCTTCAAAACTACGCAACGGATTTTGATGCGGTTTTATTTAATAGATAGAGTGATTAAAGAGGAAGGTTTATATGTATAATAACATCCATTAAATAGTGGAGAAATACTGTTATTTTTGAGGTTTCTAATGTGATGTCGTAAATAATTACATTTTTTCCACTTACATTGCAAACGCAGGCTGAATCCTACGAGATTCATCAAAATAATGTACTAAGTATTGTACACATTGTAAAGGTCTACAGAAAACTCCGCGATGGCATATCTCTATCTCTTATGGATATTCCAAAATAACATTTTTATATCAATTTACTTTTAACGATAAATAATGGCTTATTTTCGAAGCGGTTTTAACCAATACAACATTAATCCTTATCCAATTAAATAGCTTAAATACATTGTTTTTTTAATATAGATCTATATGGCCCTGTACAGCATATGATTTAAATGAATATTTTCTAAGATATTACAGATATAAAATTGCGGGACGTAGCGTTTGCGGCTGTACCGGCGCGGCGAGCCGCACACTGGTCCGGATTTTAAAAGGGTGCTAATTAAACGAACTTCTTTTTATTAGCATTATTGGCCTCCGAAAAAATACTTTGTCCCCCAAATAAATAAGTCAGCCACAATTAATGAGCGTCAGAATTTATAGATTATAGCCACCATTTAATTTCTTTATTAGCCACTATTAATATAATTCAGCATCGTGATTATTTTTTAGCATCTAATTTTGTAACATGCATTCAAACATTAAACTTCTAAATTACTAAAAAATGGCATCAAAATAGACATTCTTTATTAATATTGTAGCTTCTAATTTCCTAATTCCGCATGTTTAAAATGTAACTCGTCCCACATTGATGGATCATCAAAGTTAAGTAAAATTGCCATCAAAAAAGCAAATTATGGCCACTAATATTACCTAAATAGCTAGAACCACTTGTAGCCACTCACTCAGTCTTTTGTCAACGATCACTGCAGTAAGCAACTACCGCTATTGCTGGTGCTCGGATCGGTGACCACTTTGTAACATTTGATTTGCAAGAGTTTTCTAGCTTTGCAAGGTACGTTAAGCCGACTGTGTGGCGTGTCACAATTTGGTGGAAACGGACAAACGAGTCCGTTTCAACACGGGAGTGGGGGACAGACCTTCGGGCATAAATGCTTTTATTTTTTTTTGTGTTATCTGCAGTCTTTGTAATTCAGATATTCCAATACAATACCTATATATTCTAAGAAATACCTGCCCCAGTCTCCAAACGCTCCATCCAAGCAATGTATGAAATGGTTTGAATAAGTATAAGATTGTTCATACTTTGTCTAGGTATTGTATTAAATGCCTAAGGATTGCATAGAATACCTGCTGGTCACTGGCAATGTGTAAAAAAATTGGTTTTGGGTCACCATAAAATTGTAAATACAGTATTATCGCGAAATTATAAATTATAACATAACGCAAAATATTACATTCATTTTACATCTGGCGCTCGGCGACCGTTGCCTCGGCATGCTCGCTTCGCTGGATTGTTCGCCTTCGCGCGTTAGTGGTCACTCTTCCAACCTAACCTAACCTTCGCAAACAGCGAACAAACCTTCCATACTCTCGTATATTTCATACAATGCCTTGCCTGCAAGTTTCAGGTATTCTATAGAATGCCTAGACATTATACAGATTTCGGTCGGTGACATTATGTAGGTATGCATGCAATACAGATTATAGAACTAAAGACAGATACCGTTTACCAAACAAAACAAGAAAGCCGTGATCTTTCTCACAGCACTGCCCCTCTCTAACAAGTTTATTGTGAAAGTTTAATCCAATTGACGTTGTCATTTTTGTTTTATTTCAAACTCTGAACAAATGATCCACGTGACATAGTGACTTAGTTTAATGCGACAGAGTCACAGACTACATACAAAGTCTCGACATAAGCCCCTCTGCACTCTATTTTATTGAGAGAGGCTAAAAGTAAGACCAAGAAAGCAAATACTCAACCCAAAAGTGAGTACCTACTATAACGTGGCAGTGCTAAACACTGTTCACACGTAACGAGTAATTTATCATTAATGGTGAAATTTATGACAACATTATTCACATATTCATATATTCACTCGTTAATTAACGATCGCCAATATGGCTTTAGGCCGAAACGATCAACGGGTGACCTCCTAGCGTACGTAACGCACACCTGGGGTGAGGCTATGGAGAGGCACGGCGAGTCTCTGGCTATTGGCCTAGACATCGCTAAAGCCTTTGATAGGGTATGGCATGCGTCGCTTCTTTCCAAGCTGCCGGCATATGGTTTATCGCCTCTGTTATGCCGCTGGTTGGCCAGCTTCCTGCACGGGCGACGTATACGGGTCCTCTGTGATGGTCAGACTTCCTGCTTTTTGCAGGTAAATGCCGGGGTACCACAGGGATCGGTATTGTCCCCAACTCTCTTTCTTCTGCATATCAATGACATGCTGTCCCTTGGGTGCATTCATTGTTATGCGGATGACAGTACTCTGCATTCCCATGCAGAGTACTATTGCTATTCTGGCCGCCCAGCGGAGGGGCGTTGTGACGTGGACGAAAAGAGACGGCAACTCGTGGCGGATCTCGACCGGGACCTGGGTCGCATTGCCCAATGGGGTTCAGACAACCTGGTCGAGTTCAATGCCAGAAAAACGCAGGCGTGTGCGTTTACAGCTAAGAAGTCCCCATTCCTACCCCTACCCTCTCTTCAGAACATTACGGTTCCACTAAAGGACAACCTGGAGATTCTCGGTATAGACGTTCGGCGTGAGCTCAGTCACAAAAACTACATAGAGAGTTGTATTGGGCTGGCCTCGCGGAAACTCGGAGTCCTAAATAAGGTGAGACGGTACTTCACGCCACATCAGAGATGTTTGCTGTACAAGACGCAGATTCGTCCCTGCGTCGAGTACTGTTCTCACCTCTGGGATGACTCCGCGAGGTACTTGTTGGACGCACTTGACGCTATGTAGAGACGTGCTGTCCGAATAATTGGTTGTCCTGAGGTTACGGGAGGCCTCGAACTGTTGGCGCAGCAAAGAACCGTAGCGTCCTTGGCTGCCTTCTACCGAATGTATCACGGCGAATGTTCTGAAGAGCTCTTCAATCTGATCCCACCATCACCTTTCCGAACCCGAACAACGCGTGCCGGGCAGAGATGCCACTCATACACAGTGGAGAGAATCTTCGCCAGAACCGGGCGTTTCAAAAGATCGTGCCTCTGTCGAACTATAAAAACTTGGAACGACCTGCCCGCACACGTGTTTCCCTCATCTTACAACCCCGGGTTCTCTAAGAGGAGCGTGAAGAGGCACATCACAGGGCCGCCAACTTGAGGTCCGCTGTAAGAAGTGGCCCCCAATCGCAAGATGCGCCACGGCTATCCATCGTGGCGACGTCAATTTGGCGAGCTGAATATAAAAAAAAAAAATACACTTTAGAGTTCAGTATTTGCTTTCTTCACCTCACTTTCTTGTTCGGTAAGCGTAATCTGTCTTTAGTTACAAAGTAATATCAAATAGCGGTCTCTAATTGATACAAATGGCCGGCCACTGTCGTTCTTTGCACTTGCATCAAACCTTGCAGTGGCTATTTTTACGAAAAAATAATGTGATATATTTATTTTACACGCTAAGTTATAAAAGCTGATGTTGTCTGTGGAGGCTTAAATTATAATTTATGAGGCTCTCGATTTGAAGCTGAAATATAAAATGGTGATTACATGTAAAATCTGTGGCTGAATTGGTAAATTAGGTGTTAATATGTAAATACGCAGGACAAGTTAAAATAATTGTTGATCTTTATTTGATGCTTATAACGGAATTTATAGGTGACGTTGTAAAGAGGACGAATTAGTATATTAGAGGCTAATTCATTTTCGTGTGGCTTAGTTATTAAATCAGAAGCTAAATGCCGTGGCCGATAAAAACTTTTGAGGCTCGTTTTATTATATCCCATTTTAAAATAGGTGAAAATACGATCTAAGATGTCAAATTTGTTTTGGATAGGAAATATGAAAAATTTCCATAAAATGACTCATTCATGCCTAAAAAAAATAATGAAAATAAACAATTAATGGGGGAAAATTTATTTGGTTCAATTTCTCTTCAATTTCTTAGTTCAGTATCAAAGTATAAAGGTCTCACCTTATATTTTGATAAGCAACTATGGTCTTTAATACGACAATATAAAAGTTTTCCGCGTATCCCTGCGGGTTTGGGATCCACAATGCTTCACAGTTTTTCTGTACTTAGTGTATTTAGTATCAGCATTGCACCCGTGCGAAGCCGGGGCGGGTCGCTAGTACGTTATAAACCGCAATTTTCGCCTAGAAAAATCACTACCACTGCGAACGTGTTAAAACATCAATGAAAGTTACAACAATCGTCCAACGAACTACAAGATTTTTTTTACTATAGTGCTTGCTGCTACGGAACCCTTCATGGGCGAGTCCAACTTGCACTTGGCCTGTTTTTTTCTAACTTTTATAGTAGACGTTTTTAAACTATTTATACTTTATAAAATGTACATGTACCTTCTCTAATCTTGTAAGTTGCTGTTGTTGTAATATTTTACAGTAAAAAGATTTGTTTCCTTGAAATCAAAAGAGTCTGAAAGTTCTAAACTAAATCTGAAGTAGGTTCGCTAGGTATCGTCATTGTACTCTATTTAAGGGAGTAAATCCATAATATAAAATGACTAACATAGTTGTAATACGGGCATTAACGAGTACTACAGGTTGCAAACAAGGTGACACCTCTACTATCAAAAGAGACCACAAGTTTCGAATAAGCTAAAGAGTCTAATATTCTGAAGACGTTAATAGCAATATTAAAAATTAAAAAGCAACATTACGTGAAAGATACTAGGGTAGGTACATTCATTGCGTTATATTACTTGAAAGGGCCCTCACTGAAACATTTCGCCGAGCGCGCCATTTATATCTGTTTTCCGGGTGGGCGCTCTAAATATCGCAGGTAAAGTGGAAAAACAGGCCAAGTGCGAGTCGGACTCGCCAATGTAGGGTTCCGTAGCAGCAAGTACTATAGCATAAAAGTAGTTCTTTGTAACTTTAATTGATGTTTTAACACCTTCGCTGTAGTAGTGATTTTTCTAAGCGAAAATTGCGGTTTATCACGTATAAAAAAAAAACTACTTTTAGATCTCATTCAAACCAATTTTCGTTGATAGTTTATAAAGCAATGTACATTATATATATTTTTAGATTATTATCCTCTTAGTTTGGAAGTTAGAGGGGCGGGGGGGGCATATTTATCTACTTTGAAAGTGTTTCTTACGCAAACTATTCAGTTTAGAAAAAAAAGATTCTAGAAACTTTCATAGCATTTTTGAAGATCTGTCTATAGATATCCGAAACGTATTGGTTTAATGAAAAAAAAAACGTGTTTCAGTTCTGAGTATGGGGACCCCCAAAATTTACTGTTTGTAATTTATCTTAATGCGGTTTACAGAATACATCTCCTTACCAAATTTCAATGGCATAGGTCTTATAGTTTCGGAGAAAAATGACTGTGACATACGGACGGACAGACAGACAGACATGACGAATCTATAAGGATTCAGTTTTTTGCTATTTGGCTACGGAACCCTAAAAAGCGGCCATTAGAGCTTGAATGTGCTCTTGACGACCGATACTAGAGTGTTATGTTTTGGTTCGTACTGAAATTGTACTGCGGCTTTAGACTTAGCTTTTAGCATTCTCTGCGGAAGTGGTACAAAAGATGTGCTTATCTATTAGAGTCAACCAACTTTAGAAGTAATAATGAGATAACAAAATACTGTGCTGTAGTGTGGGACATTTTTGCACATCGCCACCTACGCCACGCCTTATTTTCTTAAGTTGTATTCTTTTGATGGTGTACAATCCTACTTCCTACTAATATTATATATGTGAAAGTTTGTGAAGATGTTTGGATGTTTAGATGTTTGGATGTTTGTTACTCAATCACGCTCTAACGGCTGAACGGATTAGGCTGAAATTTGATACAGAGATATCTTATAGTCTGGAATAGTACATAGACTACTTTTCATCCCGGGAATATGTTCCCACGGGAAGCGGGAACGGCTACGGAATTTCGCGCGGGCGAAGCCGCTAGCTTCATCTAGTAAAGAATATTTATTATTATTTTTACCTAACACGTTGAAAAGTTCAGGCAGGTGGGTTTCATACATTTGTATTGACGGGTGCCCTAAAGGCCGATGGGTGCGACGGCCTATGGGGCTAACGAGTTCTGGCCTGGAGACTGCAACTTGTTTAGCGTGGGATGGGCTCACCCCCGCCAGATGGACAACGATCTAGAAAAATTCGCAGGGAAGAACAGCATTATAAAGGTGCAGGACCATATGTTGTGGCTTAAATTGGGAGAGGACTACATCCACCATTGGACTGATATAAGTTTAATTGCCACTGAACATTACACAGGCTACTTTTTATCTCCAACAGGCGGACGTCAAGCGGCGGACCCACGTGGCTCCCGCTTTGTGGGAATAAAAAATAGCCTATCTTAACCGGGAAGAGTTTAGCTTCCCAACAGTGAACGAATTTTTCAAATCGGTTTAGTAGTTTCGGAGCCTATTTGATGCAAACAAACAATCAAATCTTTCCTCTTTATAATCTATACTATTCTATACTTCTATACTAATATCATAAAGAAGTAAAGTTTGTGTGTTTGTGTATTTGTTAAATTGTAAGGGGTAATCTCGGGATCTACTGAACCGATTTTAAAAATTCTTTCACCAATAGAAAGCTACGTTATTGTGGAGCGTCATAAGCTATATAGTAACGAATAGGAGCGGAGCAGTAATAGTAAATATTTCAAAAACGGGGGAAAAGTTATTCCTTTTGAGAGCTTCGTTGCGTGTGCTGCGTAAATATTTATAGTTATGTAAAAAATATGTACTACAAAATTGTTTCTCTTTAAAAAGTTCTAAAAAAATTGCGTGATAGCATGTGTCTATCTTTGGGTTGGTGCACAATAACCATTATAATGGCAATCAATTTTTTTTACAATAATGCCACGGGATACCTCTTTCATAAACGAAATTGCTCTTAAAAATAATGCGACGGGAATACACGCGACGAGAAACCTTTCTCTCTCTCTCTCTCTCTCTCTCACGTAGTATTGAATATTAACGACGAGACGCTACGGGAGTAAACGCAACGTGACGGGAGTAAATGCGACGGGAACAGGTAATACTCTCTCTTATGTGGCGCAAACAAAGTTGCGCGGGTCAGCTAGTATTAAATATAGATATTCGTTTCCATGGGATGCGAGAAAAGAATTCTGTACTTATGGGAAGGGGCACCATCTAGTGAAACTAATAAACACAAAAACGGTCGTCAATTTAATGCCATAATCACGTTGTTCAATTATAATTGTTTCCGAGTTTCATTATTAATTACTACTTAATTTTATTGATTTTTTTCATAAACATAATTGTTGTTAATGCAAGCTATTATTATCAATAGTTTATTGTTGTTGATAACTATGAATCTAACTAGGTATAAATGACATATTTCCATACAGCAAAATCACGCTTACATCATTGAGGGCTTAGGTAGAAGGAGAATCACACACCTGAGGTCCCACGTACCTAAACAATCTAACAGTCAGAGCATTTTTTTAAACCAACTTCTAATATATATTATACAATATCTAATATATTATATTAAAGCTGCGGTGCCACCGCTTTTTAAATTTGACTAAGATTTCATCATAAATTCCAAATCATCCTTATAATTACTTTGAGTGGGTACATTGATAGTATTCTCATGGGGCTCATTCTAAGTTGGTGATGTTCCGATGATATCTTCAGAGATATTATAACAGAACTTTTGAATAGCTGACACCAAAATACGCACCATTTCTGTAATCATCACTCCTCTGTTTCAGGAGATGACAGATCTCTATTGTACACTTTTCTTTCAGAAACAAATTTTCCGCGCTTTAAACAGCATATAGGGTAAACCACCCAATTATTGGCACTTTTAGAATGAATTATTGGCACTTTAGTTAAGAGTATATTTCGAAAAATAAGGGAAACCTAGTTTATTTCAGTTCGGTGTTGCCCATTATGTAGTTGTAGGTATGCATTAAAAAGTAAAATAGCATTCTTTTTCTGTTAGAAATGGGCAAAATTACCTAAAGTGCCAATAATTGGAGGAGTGCCAACGATTGGGTGGTTTACCCTAATACCTTTTTAAAAAAAAACGAGTATACCTATTGAAATCAGCGCAAAATTTCAATTTACTTCAGTTCAATAATGAAATTCTGAAATGCTGTTTAGACTAACATTAATTTATGAAAAGGAATGGGGAATAGGCGCCATAAAATGTAATAGGTATTTTTTGGTTGTTGTTATTGGGATCGAAGTAGGTCAATAAAATATAATTTTCATATTTTCGTTTAGACTGTTTATTTTTCTTATCGTTCTTCCGCTGTCGTATTACTTAGTTACAAATTCTAATTTTATTCATGGAATCATTTAAACGTATTGTTTTCGTACAGTTTCTGGCACGAATTATAAATGTGCATATTGATTTATGCTTATATATCTGCTAAGTAAGCTACTAAAAGGAATTCTTCAAATGTTCTCCCTTTTAAGGACGTATAGTTTGCTAGCGCTACAAGCACTTCATTTTAATGTTGTATGGACATTAATTAAAAACTTACCGTATATTTTACGAAAAACATCAACATGATGTATCTCCACCTTGAAGTCAGTAATTTAAGGAACATGTTTTTTTTGGGTTTCCGTACCCAAAGGGTAAAAAACCCTATTCATGAGACTTCACCGTCCGTCTGTCTACCTGTCTGTCTTTCTCTCAGTCTGTCTGTCTGTCTACCCGTCACGAGGCTTTATCTCATGATCGGTGATAGCTAGAGAGCTCAAATTTTTTGATTATTGTTTCTATTGCCCCCATATCATCAAATACTAAAAACAGAAAAATAATAAAATGTAAGGGGGGCTCCAATACAACAAACGTTATTTATTAACATTTTATATACAGGGTGAATTTTTGAAAAGGGATTTGATGACCAAATCCGAAACTATAAGGAATAGCTAAAAATGCTCAAAGGAGCCACGAGCCCGATTTTGATAAAACTTAAAACCTCATCATTAGATTTTAGAAAAACCAATAATCCTAGCTGGGAATCGAACCCATTGATTTTGAAAAAAAAAAATACATCCTTTATTATTAGATACACCATACGATAGTGTCGCTGATAAGGATCAAATTCTGCTAAGTAATGATATACGGCAAATTTAAGGAAAGTTTGGTATTTTAATAGAATTCATATTTTATGTACCTAAATTTTGCATCATAATTTGTTTCGTTCGAAATCCCAGAATAGATCGTAACTATTCCGTATTTTAAATCATGCTCAGAATGATTCTTTGGAGAAAATTCTTAACGGAATCAATAATATTGAACGCACTACGATCCTTGAGGTCTCGAATCCAGCTATGTATTTTAAACAATGGTCTACATTTTGAAAAATTAATCAGTTTACGTAAGAAAAATTAATTTTATTTTGTTGAAGATGAGCACTTTCCTTTAGTTTGCCGTATGTCATTACTTCCCAGAATAAGATCCTTAATAGCAACATTATCGTATGGTGTAATAATATAGGGTGTGTTTTTTTTTTCAAAAACAATGGGTTCGATTCCCCGCTAGATATTGGTTTTTCAAAAATCTAATGATGAGGTTTTAAGTTTTATCAAAATCGGTCTCGTGACTCCTTTGAGCATTTTTCGCTATTACTTATAGTTTCGGATTTGGCCATCTAATGATGAAAATGAATTGAAAAATTCAACCTGTATATTCAACGGACAATACTCACTGAACATCGAGCTATATATTTTTATTACTTTTAAATAATTTTATTAAAATAAAATGGACATTTCAAGGGGGCTATCATATAACAAATGTGATTCTTTGTCGATTTTTTTTGGTACGAAACCCTCCATGCGCGAGTCCGACTCGCACTTGGCCAGCTTTATTTAGTTTGATCTTATTATCTAAGTGACTTTATGAATATTATTAAGTCTTCCATTTTGATAATTGAATCTTAATAGCGAACGCAGCTCTAAAATATTTCTCATTATAGTTCATCACAGTATGAAAATTATAAGAAGCTTACTAAATTGCTCACGAAAATTATTCTTTTTTATTTTCATTTCTGAAACATCAAGTTGTTTCTCTTCTAACTTTACGACTAAGTTTTTTTTTTTTTTTTTTTTTTTTATACCACTAAGGTGGCAGACAAGCATACGGCCCACCAGAAGGACCGGTGGTCACCGCAGCCTATGAACGTTTGCAACACCAGAGGTGCCACACTCGCGCTGCCGACCCTGTAAAAACCTTCTAAGACCCCTTTTGAAGAACCCCATACTGTAGGCGTTTGGGAAAACCGAGGCAGGGAGGTCATTCCACAACCTAAGCGTGCGTGGAAGAAAACACCTATCGGATCTAACCGTGCTGGAACGCACCGGACGCAGAGTGTGAGGATGAACTCCCTGTCTGTGGCGAGCGGTGCGATGAGAGAACGTAGCCGTGGGCATCATATCAAACAATTCCTCAGAGCACATACCATTGTACAGGCGGTAGAACACGCATAAGGAGGCAAAGTCTCTCCTGTCGCGAAGAGGTTCCACACCAGCTGTAAGTACAGGATCGTTGACAATTCTTACAGCTCGTCTTTGCACCGAGCCAAATGGACGAAGCTGATATTCAGGTGCTCCCGCCCAGAGGTGACAGCAGTACTCCATATGCGGCCGCACTTGCGATTTATAGAGAAGCAGTGTTTGCGCCGCAGTGAAGTACCGCCGCGCCCTGTTGAGCACACCTAGCTTCTTGGACGCCAGCTTAGCCTTGTCCTCCAAATGACTACGGAACTGAACGTCACTGGAGATGTCAACGCCAAGGATCCCTATACTTTTGGCGATGGAAAGAGATGTGCCCTGAAATTGCGGCTCTACAGTAATTGGGGTTTGCTTAGCGGTGAAAAAACACGCTTGTGTCTTGGAAGGGTTGAACTGGACAAGATTTTGTCCACCCCAATCGGACACTCTAGTAAGAGTAGCCTCGATTTCAGACACAAGCTGTTCACGATTTTCCTCTACTGTGTCCCGAGAGATACCGGGGCGGCCCGTGTAACAAGTGTCCCCCGTACTGTCGTCCGCATAACAATGAATGCCATCAATAGACAACATGTCATTGATATGCAGCAGAAACAGAGTAGGGGACAACACTGAGCCTTGCGGGACTCCAGCGTTTATGGCCATGCAGTCTGAACAGCTGCCGTCAACGACGGCCCTGATGCTTCTACCGGCCAAGAAGCTGGACACCCATCCGCATAATCTCTCAGGTAGTCCATATGAGGGCAATTTCGTAAGAAGACCACGGTGCCAGACCCGGTCAAAGGCTTTAGAGATGTCGAGGCTCACTGCTAGAGCCTCACCCTTACTCTCGATAGCCGCCGCCCATCGGTGTGTTAGGTACACAAGAAGATCGCCCGTCGAGCGACCGTGACGGAAACCGTACTGCCGGTCGCTGAGCAGGTCGTGTTCCTCAAGGTACCCCAGGAGCTGTGTATTAATTACACGCTCCATCACCTTGGATAAAAGGGAGGTGACGGCTATAGGCCTGTAATTGGCCGGGTCGGTCCTGTCACCCTTCTTGGGTACAGGATGTACATACGCGATCTTCCACGACGCCGGGACTTGTCGCATGGAATAGGAAAGTGCGAAAAGACGTGTAAGTACCGGACACAACTCTGGACCACAATGCTTTAGTACCACCGCGGGAATGCCGTCTGGCCCACTCGACTTATGAACGTCCAGGGATTGAAGCTCCCGCCGGACATTCCGCTGTGTAAATTTAACTTCCGGCATGGAAGTGCCACAACTGGGAATGCACGGCGGTATTGCACCCCCGTCGCTCATGGTCGAGTTAGAGGCAAAGAGATTACCCAAAAGGTCGGCTTTCTCCTTGGCACTCTGGGCCAAACTACCGTCGGGTTTAAGCAAGGGTGGTAATCCTGACCGACAAAAGTTTCCCTCGGCAGCTTTGGCAAGCGACCAAAATTCACGACTTCCTGAAGGGTAGCCTGCTAGCCGTTCGCCAATTCTGCCGACGAAATCGACCTTGGCCTTGACAATTGCTCTTTTACTGGACCTCGAGGCGGCATTTAATTTGCGTTTCACCTCAGAGATGTTTGGATCTGAATTTGCACGAGCCGTGGTCCAAGCTCTGTAGGCAGATTCTTTCTGCATTAGAGCTTCTCTGCAGAGCCGATTGAACCACGGTCGCTTTTTTGCACCTACAGGGATCCAGCGGTTGGGAATGTAGCATTCCATACCCTCCAAGATCCCCTCAGCGACTGCTATAGCACAAGAATCCAGATCCTCTGAGGCAAAACAAAGCCGCCACCACGGGTACGACGCATAGAACTCTCGCAGTCCATCCCAGTCTGCTGACTTGTAGTGCCACACATGTCGCCACTCCTTGGGCCGAGGTGGTTCAGGCCTTGCGAGAGGCACATGCGTCCGAACGACACAGTGGTCCGACGATCCTAGCGGAGCATCCACTGAAACACTGTATCCGGCCGGACGCGTTGTCAGCAGGAGGTCCAGCAATGCACTATGCTCGTTCTCCCTGTCTGGTATCCTTGTATGGGATTTAACCAGCTGGGAGAACCCATAGGTCAAGGCAAATTCGTGAGCAGCTTTTCCCGCAAAGTCGGTGGTCCGGGAGCCCAACCAGTCAACATGATGACCGTTGAAATCTCCCAAAATCACTATCTCCGCGGAGGGACACTGCTCAATCACCCTGTCAGTCGACTGCTGCAGGTGGTCATAAAGGCGAACTGTGTCCGTGTTACCGCTGTGAGACCTGTACACGCACGCGTAGATCCGGGTGTGGCCCCCGTGATCCACGCGCGCCCATAACGTAGACAGGTCCCTGTCTTCGAGGCTTGTAAGACGGCGACAGCAGACATCATCCCGGACGTACATACACACCCCGGCTTTCCGCCTAAAGTGGTACTCCAGCTTGTAGCCAGGGTACATTAAGTCAGATGCATCTTCCGGGCATGAGATCTGCGTCTCCGTCAAGAAAAAAAGGGTCGGCTTCGCAGTTTCAAGATGGTGGTGGACTACGTTGATGTTCGCGCGCATGCCTCTGATGTTGCAAAAGTCCACTTGAAGTGTGGACGCCGATGCCGCTGTGGATACCCTTTTATTTTTCCTTTTTGCTGCCATGGTTGTTTTTTTTTAAAAAGGGGAATTAAGAAGGTTGAGGGGGCGCCTGTGTGCCGCTGGCGCAGGAGACTAAGCGAGGCTCCAACTCACCAAAGGCAGACAAAGGTAATGCGGAAGATTGGCACGGCGTACGGAAGGGCCCCCGGTCCCCCCCCAATGCAGTGGCCGCGTCCACTCCGGTATCCTCCTCCGGCACGACCACAGCACCAGGGACTTTACACAGGCTGCTGGTTCAGCCTCCTGGGGCGGAGATTAAGTGATCCCCAGGTTCGGGTTCCGTACAGCCTGCGGGCGGTCAGCGGTCAACCGTTTCACCGGGTCTCCCTGACCGCCGTACCAATACTCCGCGCCTCTATCCGCCAATGGAGCCAAAAAAGTTATTTAAGTGCGTTTTTACAGCACCACCTTAATCATAAAATTTACTAGAAAACAACGTATTCTTGTATTAAAGTTAAAGTAACTCAGTAATATCTTGTTTTCGTACCTACGCGTGTATAATTTAAAAGGCCTAACAAAAATGAAGCCCTCACAGCAGCGTTCTACGTTAAGCAACGTTCGCTATGGCTGTACCACCCATCCCTTAGATGGGAGACCACCACGTGACCACTTTATAACATTTAACATGTTTTAATCTTTCACCGCTTCACTTGAATAATTTTAGTAACAGACGAAAATGTAAAAAGAAAAGTGTCCAACCTATATTTAAAATGTTGACATAAAATACGTCTTTGTTCAGACCCTTGGGCATAAAATACGTGTGTATCACATCAGTCAGGAACAGCATCGTGTTCAATAAAATGAAAACACTTTATATAGGCGTGCCTTAGCTCGTGAGCTGAAATATCCTCAGAGGGGTGATAAATGGCACTATTTATCATGGTTGTAATAGATCTGAGTACAAGTACCTCTCGTCCCGATCGAGGATTAATTGAATACCTGGGCTGTAACGAGACAAATGGGATCTTAATATCTGCTACGATGTTGAACTGTAACAATATCTTGTCGAAGTAATAGGGTGTAGTCTTTAGGGACGGGAAAGAGTAAATGTTTAATATTTTACAATGTCCATGGAAAAGCAGATAAGTTATCTTATTTGGAAACAAAAGTACTACATTTTATGTGAGAAAATTATCGACCACTCGGTATAAGCAAGACTCTACTCTGCGTCTTCTGGCCCAGTTTGCCTTAAAGTTGCGCTAGTCAGTGGCTCGAACCTAGTCAAATAAGCATGCTGTTTCATCTTGCATAGGTAAGTGAGAGCGGAAAGCAGCGATGACTCATTTATTCAAAGATGCTTTGGTAGCTTTGAATTACGTTTTCTGAACTCTTTGAAAAATGAATATATTTTGAGTTTTTATGCATACATAGTTTGTCTTTATATATAGGATATCGAACAGTTGAGTAATTTCCTCCCGAAGTATGTATAGAGAAAATAAAGATTAGCGCAACCTTAAGACTCAGATTTCAGTCCTACTCACAACCGACGATTTTGACATTAAATTTATGATAAATTTAGTATCCTAATTCTTTTGAAAATTATTTTTTACAAAATTATATAATAGGTAACTAGAGACTTAATTATAAAGCACGATACGGCCCAAGATACATTTGAGCTCTGTAATTACTCGTAAGTCAAATAAAAATACTGTAGTTTGGTATATACTCGAAATATGATATATCCAAATAATACAGACAGATTTTGAAAAACATCGGTACTGCTTGTTCGCTCTAAGTTTGCCGCTGGGTTCCATACGAAAGTCGAATTTTTAATTTGACGAAGTAAATTGACAGCAACTAATGTCACTTCTTCATACTTCTAAATATTGCCGGGATACAGAACCAACTTGTGGTCATTGCGGATGTCTTGGCCACGCCCTCAAGGAGTGCTCTGCTCGCAGTCAGTCGCCTAAGTGTGCATCTTGCATGCGCTTCAACAAGCCACACAATCACGAAACTGGTGACCAACAGTGCCCCGCCCGAAAAACTGCAAAGGTCCGACTTCTCCAATCAACAGACTATGAGGGCGCCTAGGGCGCCGAACGAAACAAAAACTTTTCAGGCCCTAGAGTAGTTTAAACACTATTATGGAAAATGTACATAAAGAAATTGAGATCTTAGGGGATAGAGACTCCTGCATGTGTTCGCCTAGTGAGTGCCAATCGGAATTAGGTAATAAAAACTTGCGTATTAAGATTTTTTATATGAACATACGTAGCTTAAATTGTAATTTTAGTGAACTCTTAATTTTGTTAGCAGATATGAAGTGTACTTTTGACGTCATAATATTATCTGAGTGCTGGTTAAGTAAAGTGTTACAAATTCCACCTATGCCCGGCTATGATTCGTATGCAACCAATGTAAACATAAATCAAAATGATGGCGTAGTGGTATATGTGAGAAGCAACATACAATGTCAAATTGAATGCCCTACATTTAATGAAGGTTCTGTCTTAGTGTGCAAATTTAAAAATGACCTTGCTATTGTCGCAATTTACCGCTCGCCATCATTTTCCAGCACAGATGTGTTTACAAATGGCTTGTGTGAGGTATTATGCAATTTATCATCATTTAAAACTGTGTCTATTCTTGGCGATATAAATATTGACATCTTACCGGGGATTAACTCCCCTGATACTGACCAATACTTAGAGATGTTGGCGGAACAAGGCTATCTCTCTAAGCATTTTTTTGCAACTCATAACAATACTTGCTATGATCATGTTATGTTAAAATCTAAGCTTAGCTCCAAAACATTGGTCGTTACATCTACGATAACAGACCATTACTCAACCATTTTGTGCATTGATTACCCTAAACATAACTCAAAATCATTGAAGACAAAGCGTTTAGACGTTGAAGTGGCACTAAACGAACTCCGACAGGTAGATTTTAGTGAACTGATGGACATTACTGACCCTAACACTTACACTGACGTGCTGATCTCTAAGATAAAAATAACTATAGAAAATTGTACTAAAAAAATATTAACATCTTTAAAAAAGTCCGCCTATAAACCATGGATAACCCCAGGTCTCTTAAAGTGTATAAGAAACCGCGATAGACTGCATCTTAAACTCAGAAATGATCCAAATAATGTGACCTTAAAGATAACTTATACACGATACCGAAATTTCTGCTGTAGACTCTTGAGTAAACTTAAGCGAGTATATGAAGCTGGAGAGTTTGCAAAGGCGGGAAAAGATCCAAAGGCAACCTGGAAAACTATAAAGTCGGTTACAAATATGCCTACAAAATCCAGCCGGTCCACTAATTTGTTGCTAGCTTGTGAGAATCCCAAAATCTCTGCCAATCAGATAAATAATTATTTTGCAACTGTCGGCCAAAAACTAGCAAGTGATATCACAAATATGACTACTCCGATGTCTTTGCCACCTAACTTTTTTCCTAACACCAACTATTCTAACTCGATTTCCATTCTAGAAACAGACAACAGGGAGATAGAGAACTTGATCCTGTCACTGAAAAACGACTGTGCTTTGGGTTGGGACAATATCTCAGTATCCCTTGTAAAAAATGCAGGATTCGTTCTGGTCCCTCATATAACTCAGCTATGTAACCTCTGTATTAGTGCAGGGGTTTTTCCAAGAGCCCTTAAACGAGCAATTGTGCATCCCGTCTATAAAGGTGTGGGAGATAAAGTAAACGCTGAAAACTACCGACCTATATCTGTGCTGAATATTTTTTCTAAAATTGTGGAAAAGGTTTTAAATAAGAGATTATTAGATTTCCTCGAAAAAGAGAACATACTCTCAAATAATCAGTATGGTTTTCGAAAAAGTAAATCCACGGAAGACGCTGTTCTACACTTGACTGAAACCGTCTCGAAAACACTAGATAAAAAATTTAAATGCGTTGGAATATTCCTTGATTTGAAAAAAGCCTTTGATACAGTATCGATTCCTATTCTCTTAAATAAACTAGAGAGCATTGGAATAAGAGGAGTGGCACTCAAACTTTTCCATGATTACCTGAGTGATCGGACACAGTGTATAAAAGTCGATGAAGTCACTAGCGAG
Source organism: Miltochrista miniata (assembly GCA_933228765.1). Classification (NCBI taxonomy): domain Eukaryota; kingdom Metazoa; phylum Arthropoda; class Insecta; order Lepidoptera; family Erebidae; genus Miltochrista; species Miltochrista miniata. The sequence continues at coordinate 2,375,755 of OW121749.1, read as the reverse complement.
TATGCTCAGATCTCCTTTGGTGTTCCCCAGGGAAGTGTTCTAGGACCTACACTCTTCCTGATTTACATAAATCAGCTTTGTCAACTTTGCTTTGCCGGGTGTTCTGTAATTACCTATGCAGACGATACTGCCCTAATAGTAGAAGGAACAACGTGGCAGGAAGTCCAAATTAAGGCTACAGAGATTATGAATCTAGTTACCCTCTGGCTATAAAACAATTTGCTCACTCTTAATACATCAAAGACAGTGTACGTGACATTTGCGACCACTTCTAGGTACTTGCCTCCACCAGACTCGATCTGCATCAGAACTCATATCAATTTGACTGACTCGAATGACTGTGCAGGAGTAGAATTAATAAGATCTTGCTTAATAAAATACTTAGGAGTATATATAGACGATACGCTCTCATGGAAACACCAGATTGAATCACTGAAAGCTCGCACACGTAAGCTAATTTACATCTTCAAATTGTTACGAAACTCTGCGAATGCTACCATCTTAAAAACTGTCTATTTCACCCTTGCACAGTCTATACTAACATATTGTATGCTGGCATGGGGAGGAGCACCAAAAACGACCATGCTACCACTTGAAAGAGCACAAAGAGCTGTAATTAAGGTGATGAATAGGAAGCCCTTTAGATACCCGACCGACCAACTATATCGCAATTACAAAGCCCGTAGAAAGTATGCAATTTGCGACCCTGTTGTGCACAGAACTTCGGTCGCGGCCCGCCAGTGTTACGTCCTGGGTCCAAGACTATACAATAGAGCTAGTAGAAGCATAAGTTTGTACACTAAATCTAGATTTGAATGCAAGAGAATGCTTACAGATTGGTCGCAGCATTTAAATTATGAAGAAACAGAACAGTTACTCGAGGTTCTCAGTTAACTCAAATGTACCTTCAAATTTTACAATGTACCTTTTAACCTTTTTAATGCAATAACTACTTTATCTTTAATGTTAGTTTATTTTTATGTTTAAATTAATTAACCTACATAATGTAAAATAAATGAGTAATGTTCTCGGCGATATTATTTTTTTCTTAAGCTTTGTATTACAATAATTGTTCCAATGAATTACTTAGTTTACTTTTACTCGATTCTTTTTCTACTGGTTGCGTGGGCCTCCTGGTGACCTATAAATACAGATACAAACTGTTGTATCTAGTTTAGGCACCAGTCTCATAATTAAATTAAATTAGACGTGAAATAGATAATGTATAGCCATTAAGATGCACTTAATGATATAAGTTTTTATAATTATTTTATATTTGTACTTTAATTGTTGAGGAAATAAAATATTTTTATTTTATTTATTTACAATGTTGCTTATTTTCCATGACGAAGTGACATTAGCTACTGTCAATTTACTTCGTCTAATTAAATATTCGGGTATACGCCTCTACGCCAGCGGCAAACTTAGAGCGAACGGGTAGTACTTAAATATTTCCGAAATAATTAAATATAAATAAATAAATAAATGCTTGGGGGACTCCCGTATTTAATATTTAAAAAAATTGTAATAAGTGTGTAATGTGGATGCAAATAAAGTAATAAAGTGCTAAACTTGACTCAAAAAGTTTAGAACAGAAAAAACAAAAGAAGTGCATATCAAAACTGTGAGTAAAACAAGACGTAGTTATATCAGAAACAGTTACCTACCTGAATTTAAATTTCCCGCACACATCTATGAACTTGCTGTTTTTATGTATTTTGAATCACTCACTCACGAAAATGTTAATCACAAAACATGGAATAGAAGTACATAATATATATTCGGAGTTCATTTCATCAGGGATTCGAAATTGAGACCAAAGAAAAGTAAATACTAATTGGTGGATACCGCGCAGCATTTCTTTTCATCTTATGTTTGGAGACAAGAGTACTGTTGCAACTACACTCGAGAGCAATGAATCCGGGTCACTTAAAGAATGTTAAAAATCTCGGAAACTAAAAATGATAGGTTAATGCAATAAATTGTATTTAATAGACAATGTAATACTCCTTAAATGAAAGTAAAAAAAATATGAGTCACCATACATTTTATTAACACAAAATTACATAAAGAAAAAACTGCCGATCTCTCCTTAAAACAAAAATAGGAAACATGAAATTTTTGAACTTTATTACGATTTTCTTGAATTTTAATACTTCGTATTGCCTCCTCGTGCTTCCATTACTGCGTTTACGCGGTTTGGCATGCTGTACACCAAGTTCCTTATACGATTTTGGGGAATATTCTCCCATTCCTCTGTGAGAGCAATTTTGAGCTCACGAAGCGTGATTGGGGGAGGGTTTCGTTGTTTTACGCATCTGCCTAGCTCGTCCCAAGCATGCTCGATCGGGTTGATATCCGGGCTGCGCGCTGGCCACTCCATACGAGTAATGTTCATCTCTTGAAGGTAGTCATTCACAATCCTACCTGTATGAGGTCGGGCATTGTCATGCATAAATATAGCATCCTCACCTAAATTGACCATAAATGGACCAACGTGATCATTGAGGATTTCTTCCACATATCTTACGCTAGTTAAAGAGCCGTTTTCTATGATCACCAGCTCTGTGCGACTTTCAGAAGAAATTCCGGCCCACACAAGTACAGACCCACCACCGTAGGCTACTTTTTCTTCGATGCATGCTTGCTTGAATCTTTCCCCTGGTCTTCGATACACTCTGTGTCTTCCATCGTGCTTGTAGAGCATAAATTTTGATTCGTCGGAGAACATAACTTTTGACCAATTTTCAATACTCCAATTTACGTGGCTCTGGGCATACCTTAGCCTCGAAATACGATACCCACGCTCCAGTTTAGGGCCGTTTGCAGGTCTAAGGGGTTTTAAGTTAGATTCAGCAAGCCGACGTCTTACTGTCCATGCACTTGGGTTACTTCCTCCGAGGCGTCGAAACTGATTGGTGAGTTCAGTTCCTGTGAGAAAGCGATTTCGAAGCATGGTGTTCACCAAGTATCGGTCTTCTCGTGCTGTGGTACACCTGGTTCTGCCCGTTCCTGGTCTGCGTAGGTTAGAACCAGTTTCTTTGTAACGTCGGAGAACTCTTTGTACTGTTGACAGCGACACACCGACAGTCCTGGCTGTATCGCGCTGACTCCGGCCGGTTTCCAGCATTGTAAGTATTCTGGTGCATTCTTCAGGCGTAAGCGACATAATTTCAGCTTGATTAATGAATATAGAGCACTATCAACATGGTTTATGTACCCACATAAATGACAGATTACAAACAAAAGCAACACCAAATGCTGTAATTTCGTAGTTCCATCTTCGAAAGTGGCCCTTTTTCAAATTTGATTTTTTTATGATATAACTTTACAATAACTAAGAAGTTTTAATACCTTCATTTAAGGAGTATTACATTGTCTATTAAATACAATTTATTGCATTAACCTAGCATTTTTAGTTTCCGAGATTTTTAGGATTCTTTAAGTGACCCGGATTCATTGCTCTCGAGTGTATGATAACTTATCACAAATTAACATTGCGCGTGAAATGCTAACAGATACGCACTCACTATTCTCTATAGTTTGTTTGTCTTTTTCCTTCCCTGCTGCGATAATCATTGCGATACAATAAAATTTTTGTTGTGATTGCCAAACAACTTCGACTTTTCGAAAACTTCACCTACAGACGAAGAAGCCTAAGAGTGGATATAATTGACACAAAAATACAAGAATTTATCCAAATACCGCCTCGTCGATTTTGGGGCATAGGTGTTGCCCAGTAGCCAACGGGAAAAAAAAAATGTAATTCTACATTCGAAAATGTATGCGAAATTCGTGATATATTAATTTAGATATTCAGTTTTTTTTTGTGTACTTATCACTAGCAAATTACCTTTGTGGTGGGCTTGCTTTTGGGTTTGAATGTTTGCAGTTTACTTAATATGCTAAGTATTTCATCATCATTGAGATGATTTCGATACAGACTTTTACCTAATTTTTATTTGATATACATATAGTTCATTGTGTAATTCATTACACAACAGTTTATTTAATTGGTTTTTAAATTAGTCTTTGATATTTTTTTAATGTTTTTGAAATATCTTTTTTTTTTTCTTAATTGTAATTTAAATTAATCTTTGACAGCTTTTATAATGATTTTTATTTATTAATTTATAAATTATTTTCTTGATTGAATTTTAAATTGATTTTTGACATTTTTGAGTCTGTAAAATAATTTATGTTTACATATTTTAATGTTTTAATGGTACTTTTTAATGGTATTAGCTTTTATTTTTTTTATGGTACCCTAATTGTATTAACTTTTGACATTTTTAGACAACAGAACTTTATATACAACTATTTATATTTACTTTTGTTAATTAATTTGTAATTAATTGATTTATTGAATTTTAAATTAATTTATGACATTTTGTTTTCGGTGAATGTTTTATTTTTACTTATTTTGATACTTTAAAACTAAAATGGATTCTGGTATGGCACGATTGCGTTGTCCCCACTGCCCTGGTTCTACACGTACTTTTGGAGTGCATGGGCTGAGGGTTCATGTGGGTCGTAAACACAGGGATGTTCAGCATGCTGCTGCTATTACGGATGCAGCAGTGGCTCCTCCAATCGGCGGTCCTGCCGGCCAGTCATCGGTGCCGTGTCCTCTGGACAGGCTTGCTGGTTTGAGGAGAGCTACACCAGTGCTCCGGCATATACCCAAGGGCGCTCGTAATCTCGCAGCCGGTAAGCTATGTGATGTGATCGATGCCTGTATTAGCTGTAATGGAGTGGAAGACTGGCAGAAACTTCTCTCTTTCGCATACGGACCATTGAGGGTGCCTGCGAAGGACCTTCCCGGCAATATGAATTCAAAAGTTAAGGCCAATATTGAGTCGTATGGTCTTTTTGATCACAATGATCTACGTGCCACCGAGAGGGCCAGCGCCTGGCCAGCACCGAGAGGGCCAGGGGCCGCTCCGCTAAGATGGTCATTGAATCAAAAGTGTTCGAGGGTGATCTGAGGGGAGCGGTTCGTCTGCTGATGTCTGATGACTCTTTTGCCCAGCACGATCTCGATACATTGGCTGCCCTCAAACTTAAGCATCCAGCTCCATCGCGTCCACTAGATTTCCCGCCCGAAGCGGATATTTCGGTTGCGCCGATATCGGTTACCGCTGAGGACGTGCGGTCGTCGCTTGGTTCGTTCTACAGCGGATCTGCGGCTGGTCTGGACGGGCTCCGCCCTGGACATCTTAAGGAGTTGACTTCTTCGGCGGGAGAAAATGGTGTGCGGTTGTTGGAGTGCCTGGCGCGACTATCAAATTTTTTGCTGAGCGGTCAACTGAACTCTGTTGTGTGTCCCTACCTTTACGGCGCCTCTCTTTTTGCACTAACGAAAAAGGATGGAGGCATTAGACCTATCGCCATTGGCAGTGTCTTGCGCCGTTTGACGGCTAAGCTCGCTTGTCGTGCCGTGAGGGACCAGATGTCTGAATATTTGCGGCCGCATCAGCTGGGGTTCGGTACGCGCCTGGGCTGCGAGGCGGCAGTGCATGCCACGCGGTCCTTTGCGATGAGTTCGGGGAACGAGGGCAGCGTATTAGTGAAGCTCGACATATGCAACGCGTTTAATACTTTGGAGAGAGACGTTCTCTTGAGCGAGGTCAGGGATAAAATTCCTTCTATCTATCCTTTTCTTTGCCAGGTGTATCAACCTTTTTCTAATCTGTTCTTTAATGAGAACCTCATTCTTTCACAAGTGGGGGCACAGCAGTGAGATCCTCTTGGGCCACTCATATTTAGTTTGTCCATTCACAGGGTTATCCGAGAAATACAGTCTCCTCTGAATATTTGGTACCTTGATGATGGCATCCTTGGAGGTAAGCCGGATGAAGTGTATAGGGATTTGGAGATGCTTCTTCCTCGGTTAAGTGAGCTTGGCTTAGTGGTAAACGCCTTAAAGTGCGAGTTCTTTCCCTGCAGTGTCGATGCCAGTGAACACTTGTCTCGATTCAACGCTCTATTACCAGGTCTCAGAGAACTAACAAAATCAAATTTCTACCTTTTAGGGTCTCCCATTTTCTTGGATGCAGTTCCTGAGGCTATCAGTTCGTGTGAAAAGCTTCTCCTTGTCGCTCGGGAGCGTCTCAAAAAACTTTCCGCGCACGTTGCGGTTGTTTTGCTGCGCATGTGCTTCGCTGTTCCGAAGCTCATGTACTTATTGCGTACGACCCCTACATGGCTCTTCCCTCGGGAGATTTCAAGCTTCGACCGATCCATCAAAATAACGCTGGAATCCGTACTAAATGTGTCCCTTGATGGACCCCAGTGGACTCAGGCGGTTCTCCCGACTCGTTACGGGGGTCTTGGTGTGAGATGCGCTCACGATGTGGGTTTACCGGCATTCCTGGCCTCTGCGCATGGGGTTGCCAGCCTCGTCACTACCATACTCCATTCTAATGGTGACGTGGACGGTATATCCTTTGTGTCGGATGCCCTGGCCGCGTGGTCTCTGGGCGTGGGTGCAGTGCCGCCTGAGGCACTGTGCAGTCAGCGGGCGTGGGATGATTTAGGGTTAAAGCGAGTTCGGGGACTGTTGCTGGACGGTGCCGCTGCTGCTGATAGGGCTAGACTTCTTGCTGTGTCACAGCCAGAGTCGGGGGCATGGCTGCACGCGCTGCCATCGCCTCACCTGGGCACGTTGTTGGACGATGACTCTTTGCGTGTGGCGGTTGCTCTCCGCCTGGGCTGCAGGGTGTGTGAACCCCATAGATGCACCTGCGGTTCCATGGTGGGGGCTGATGGCCACCACGCTCTGAGTTGTCGTCGCTGTACAGGGAGGTTTTCGCGACACCATGCCCTCAACGATATTGTACGGAGGGCTTTTGTCTCGGCGGGTGTCCCTTGCGTTCTTGAGCCGCCGGGTCTTTGTAGAACTGATGGCAAGAAGCCGGATGGGCTAACCTTGGTGCCGTGGAGGAACGGCAAGTGCCTGGTGTGGGATGCTACTTGTGTCTGTACATTGGCCGCCAGTCACTTGAGTCGCACTGTCCGTTCACCATCGGCGGCTGCAGAGGATGCAGCCGAAAGGAAAAGGCAGAAGTACGCTGCGATGGAGCCCCATTATTTATTCACTCCCATCGCCGTCGAGACTATGGGATGCTGGGGCACTGATGCCAAAAATATTATTAGTGAGCTGGGTCAAAGAATTGGGGAAAAAACGGGTGACTCCCGCTCCAAATCGTTCCTGGTCCAAAGGCTGGCCATAGCCATTCAGCGTGGCAATGCGGCTAGCGTAATGGGCACCTTTACACCAGGAACGGTTAGGGGTGGGTTATTTGACTATGATCACGGTTAATATATCTGATTGTATTTAGTAATAATTTATAATAGTATTTTATTGTATAACTTTAATGTATGAATAATGTATTGTAATAATAAATAAATTTTGATTAAAAAAAAAAAAAAATATAAAATAAGTATTGTTGGACATACTCAAACAACAATTTGCAAATGCAAGTACGATACATTATTACTAAGTTTATAAACTACTTTGTTGACGCATTTTAATTTCTATATGTAAACCTAGATGGCACCAGCCATAATTTTAAAAGTCGGTGTAGAGAGTCTCCGTAACATTATGACATCTCGTGAATAATTCATAATAAATGCTTAGAACGGTTGGTACTGTTTCATTGTAAACCTTTTTTCCTTCCGCGAGGCCACATAAAATACACCTCCGCAACCGTGGTGCGTCGAGTGTATACATGGTCCTTATTCGAAGCCGGATACCACGTTTTGTCTACTGTAGGCTTGTGGACGGTGGATCGCCGTTGAAAACACTTGCCTGGAAGCAGCGGCTACAGTCAGTGTACTGCGCCATCTTTGTGTGGGGCAAAGCCCACTTGCTTCCGACAGGATTAACTGTCAGGGTCGTGGACAGTCAGTGTGTGTGACACTGACAGGAGGAAACTAAAACTGAGTTGAGACCCAACGCTGTCAAGACAGGCGCTGTCAGATTCTACGTAGCTGAGACCCAGCATCGACGTCATCGAAGTGACAATGAGTGTGTCAAGATACAAACTGTGAGTACTTTATGGTTGTTTAAAAGTGAACTCTATTTGCATGAAGACTTTAACTTGTAATAACGTAGTATTAATTTGGTTAATTTAATGAAATTTATTCAAAATTGAACCTTATTGTAAAGAAGTTCCTAACTTGTAATTTTCTGGTTGTAAAATTAGGGACTTAGAATAGTTTTCTAAAAAGTGTCACTACGGGGAACCTATGGCCGAATTTTCTCAAAGTTTATTGTGACAAGGTTCCAAAACACTTGCAAAAAATTTAGCAATTTTACTTTGAATTTCTAAGTGTTTAAGACTTAGAATAAAAACAGTTAAAAAATAACTTATACTACATACTGTAAATAGTTCTTACCTATACATTGTTAAGTTTGTTGATGCTACAGATATAATTTTGCTGTTAAATAATATATGTCTGTGTGATCATTTAGGTAGATATAAAAACTTTCGGACAAAGGTACGTTTGTTTGTTTAGAATATTATTAAGGATTTTATTACATACTTCCATAGTGATGGAGGCAATATTAATAAATTGTTATTCAGTTTAGAAGAACTACATGGCCGGTTCTCTAAACAGAGATCTAATTTCAAAAAGAGCCCTAAGGATCGTATCACTAAACCATACATAGATGGGAGATTAGATATTTTAGAGCAGTTGTGGGATGAATTTCGTTCTGGACATAGAGAATTAATGCGTTCAATTTCTTCTGCAAAGGAAATCAGAGATTCGAATTATATGAAAGGTAATATGTTTGACTCAGGTGAGGAAACTTATTTAGAATATAAATGTGAGTTAAAGGCAGCGCTGGCCTCTATTACAGTACCGACGCAGTCTGAGAATGGTCAAGCGTCACACAGTAATGTAAAGTTACCCAAGGTTAACATTCCAAAATTTTCTGGAAAGTATTCCGAGTGGAACACTTTTCGGGATTTATTTCAGTCTCTGGTTCACAATAATAGTAATTTGGATAAGGTTCAGAAGTTGCTGTATCTAAAAGGGTATCTGACAGGAGAAGCTGATCAGCTTCTGAGCAACATCCCAATAACCGATAATAACTATGAAAGATGTTGGTCATTATTAGAACAGAGATACAATAACAAGTCACATATTTGTCAACAAGTTATAAGTAGATTATTAAATCAAATTAGCTTAAAATTCGAATCAGCAAAAGGGTTGAAGGATATAGTGGATACAACCAACGACTGTCTAGCTTCATTGTCTAACTTAGGCATCGATGTAAAGAGTTGGGATATATTGGTCATTCATATCTTGACACCTAAATTGGATTCAGAATTTCGTCGCCAATGGGAATTTAGTGTGACGAATAACAATTCATCTAACGATCTTCCGACATATAGTCAATTCATTGAATTCTTAACTAATAGATTCCGCGCGTTAGAGGTTCTTAATACCAAGACAACAGTGTCCGGACATAAAAATTATAATAATTTTAATGGCAAAGTTAAATCCTTGCATGTTGTCCATAGATCATGTGCATTTTGTAAGGAAGAGCATAAATTAACTCAATGTAAAGAGTTTCATAAGGCTTCTGTTGAGGAGCGACGCAAGTTTGTTTTAAATAACAAAATCTGTTTTAATTGTATGGGTAGCAATCATTCGGCCAACGAGTGTAGAACTAATTTAAAATGTAGAGTCTGCCAAAAACACCATCATTCACTTTTACATCCCGCATCGTCCAATGCCGCAGGTATTCAGACTGACGTCACGTCCGCACTCGCCCACGATGAATCATGCATCAAAGAATCGTCAAATACGACTTCACTGATGGCATCGTGCACGGCGGCAACCAAGACACGTCATCAAGTATTACTTGCTACTGCTCTTGTAAAAGCAAGGTCAAATAGTGGTGAATATTATGCTATCCGGGCGCTGCTGGATCAGGGATCACAAGCTTCTTTTGTGACGGAATCGACGGCACAATATTTAGGTTTAAAGAAATTTAAAACTACAGGTCATATAACAGGTCTGGGTGGAGACAAAGGCATTGTTTCCAAGGCGATGGTAACCATCGATATTCAATCCCGCCTGGATCCCAACATACGGGTGACTGTAAAGGCTCACGTACTTAAGCGTATAACATCAATCCTTCCATCGAAGCGTATTGAAGCCATTGAATGGCAGGAGCTGAGTGAGCTGGATCTAGCTGATCCCGAATACTTCACACCTAACAGAATTGATCTTCTGTTGGGTGCCGAGGTATACAGTACAATCCTGAAAGAGGGTTTAAAAAAGAGTGCTCAATGTGCACCTATCATAGCACAGGCTACGAGTTTCGGATGGATTCTATCCGGTGTGGTAAATTCCGCATCCGCGACTCCGCCGCCCATTAACGCCATGCACTGCTGCTCCATCAATAATGACATGCTAAAACGGTTTTGGGAGCTGGAATCTGACGCACAACTGCCGAAACATAGTATGTACACAGATGAAGAAAAGCGTTGCGAGCGGCATTTCGCTGAAAATACCAAAAGAGACGCGAACGGCAGGTACGTAGTACGGCTGCCGTTCAAAAACGGCTGTCCCGATGAGGTCGTCGGATCTCTACAAATAGCCGAAAAACGGTTCAAATCTTTAGAGTACAAACTTGAAAGAGATGAAACTTTAAAGAGAAGCTATCAGAACGTGATAGACGAATATTTAACTCTTAATCACATGGAAATGGTACCTGAATGTGAACTCGAGAATGGAGTATCCATTTATTTGCCCCACCATGCTGTCATTCGAAATGACAAAACAACCACGAAGGTCAGAGTTGTTTTTGATGCATCCTGCAAAGGAAGAAACAACTTATCACTTAACGATCAGTTACTAGTGGGTCCTACCTTGCAGCCGGAACTTAGGCATCTCATTATGCAGTGGCGTTCCGCTCCTATTTGCATGTCAAGTGACATCGTTAAGATGTACCGGCAGGTAAAGACGGAAAAGGAGGACTCAAACTGTCAAAGATTACTTTGGAGAGAAAATAAATGTCTTGGGCTGAAACATTATAGACTCATGCGAGTTACCTTTGGTACATCAGCTGCTCCATATTTAGCAGTAAAGGCTCTTCAACAAGTGGCGGTTGATCACGGTGAAGAGTACCCGCATGCTTCTGAAAGGGTTCTGAAACACTTCTACGTCGATGATCTGCTGACAGGAGTTCAAACCTTGGAAGAAGGTAAGCTTGTGTTCAGAGAGATGACTGAACTATTACGTAAAGGTGGGTTTGAGATGCAAAAATGGAATAGCAATTGTGATGAACTAGTTAAAGCAATGAATGTGGACGGAAAGGTACAGGAAGTAAACGAAAATCTTTTGATAAGGAAAGATGAATTAGTTAAAATAATGGGACTTACCTGGAACCGTAGTGACGACACATTCCGATATACGTTGAATCTTCCGATGCTGCAAAAACCTATATCGAAAAGAAAAATCATTTCCGACATTTCTCGTCTCTTCGACCCGCTGGGATGGGTGGGACCTGTAATCATACTTGCAAAAATTATGATACAAAGATTATGGTTAGCAGGTTTGGATTGGGACGAGGAAGTTCCAATTGAATTGGCGAACGAATGGTTAACTTACCGCGAAGAACAATCATGCTTAAGTGAAATTCGCATACCAAGATGGGTCGGTACAAAATCAAGTGACATGCATGTAGAACTGCAAGGGTTTTGCGACGCTTCCAAGGCTGCTTACGCGGCAGTAGTTTATCTACGTGTTGTTGACTCTGAAAATAAAGTAAGAGTTACATTAATTTCTGCGAAAACTAAGGTGGCGCCAGTGAAACAAGTATCCATACCACGCTTAGAATTATGCGGTGCAGTACTTTTATGCAAATTGTTACTTGAAATTGCCAAGGTTTTGAATATTGATAGTAAGAATGTTCATGCATGGACCGACTCGACAGTCGTGCTTGCTTGGTTGAACAAGCATCCAAGCAAATGGACTGTGTTTGTTGCGAATCGCGTGGCCGAGATTCTCACTCATTTAGAACCACAAAATTGGTCTCACGTGTCTTCCAAGCAGAACCCAGCAGATTGCGCATCCAGAGGCTTGAGACCTTCGGAGTTAGTGAACAACAGATTGTGGTTTCATGGTCCAGAGTTCCTTTCTCAGGAGGTTATCAAATATGAGAAACCAAAGCTAGCTGAGACTAACTTGGAAGTGGTCAAGGTTAGAGCACACTTTGTCACTAAGGGTGTTTCAAGTTGGGAGAAATTTTCATCGCTGACAAAGACCATTAGAGTCATAGCTTATTGTAGAAGGTTTTTTAGCAATTGTAAAGCGTCAAGAGATAATAAACTTACGGGTCATCTTACGGCTAGGGAATTGATGGTGGCGTTAAATATTTACATTAAGCAATGTCAAGAAAAGCATTTTGATACAACTATTAAAATTATACAAAAAGGAAAGGACTTACCCAAGCGCTGCAATCTTCGGTCACTAAATCCATTTCTTGACGAAGACGGCATCCTAAGGGTTGGAGGCAGACTGAGCAACTCTCCATTAAGCGCTCAAAGAAAACATCCTGTCTTAATTCCCAAACGGTCTCACTTGACAGATCTCATAGTTTTAGATGCTCATAAGCAAACGTTACACGGTGGTCCACAGCTAACGTTAGCATACATAAGGACTAAATATTGTGTGCTGGGTGCAAAGCAATTGGTGAAATCACAATACCGAAACTGTGTAACCTGTACAAAAAGTGCTGCTGTTACAAAAAAAAACCCTTTGATGGGACAATTGCCAGCCGAACGAGTTACTCCATCACGTGCATTCAAGCACAACGGAGTCGATTACGCTGGGCCCATACAAATTCGAACATCTAAAGGCAGAGGCCATCAATCCTACAAAGGCTACATTTGTCTATTCATTTGTATGGCCACTCGTGCTCTGCATCTAGAAGCTGTGACAGACTTAACGTCCGAGGGATTTCTACAAGCATACAAACGATTTGTAGCTAGGCGTGGCCATTGTTCACAGCTCTGGAGCGATAATGGGACAAATTTTATAGGAGCAGCAACAGAATTGCAAAAACTTAGCAAATCTGAGCACAATTCGGTAGCTAAAGAGATTGCAGAGTCATTGACAGTCTACAACTGTGAATGGCATTTTATACCACCCCATTCACCTAATTTCGGGGGATTGTGGGAGGCAGGTGTCAAATCGGTAAAATATCATCTCAAGCGGGTCATTGGAAACTCTACCTTAACTTACGAGGAGATGGCTACGGTTCTGGCTCAAATAGAGGCGTGTCTGAATTCGCGACCTCTTTCAACGATATCGGACGACCCAGACAACTTTACCGTGCTAACGCCGGGGCATTTCCTTATCGGAGAACCACTTGTGACAGCACCCGATCATGACTTTGAGTTATTGAACGTCAGTACTCTTCGAAGATGGCAACATACTCAACGCATGCTTCAATCGTTTTGGAGGCAATGGTCGCAAGAATATTTAACTAAATTCTTGCGTAGATACAAATGGTCAGGTGATATTTCACAAGCTTCTATTGGAGATGTGTGTGTAGTGAAGGAGGATAATTTACCTCCATCTCGATGGCTCTATGGTCGCATTATTGCTACTCATCCCGGTGTTGACAACATTATTAGGGTCGTAACATTAAAAACTAAAAATGGAGCAATTAAAAGGCCCGTTTCCAAATTGTGTTTTTTGCCTGTGACAGTTGTTTAAATTTGTTACCTATGTTATGTTTATTAATAAGTGTTTTGCTACTTCTTAAGTTCATAAATATATTTTTGTTGATAGTAAGTGTAGTAGTCGTAGTATAATTAGTATAACCACATGTAAATTGTAAATATTGTCACAAATTATCACCTATGTTCATGGTGGGCGATGTATAAAAGGACTAAGCTCAGCTTATCCTTGGTGGGCGATATGTTGACGCATTTTAATTTCTATATGTAAACCTAGATGGCACCAGCCATAATTTTAAAAGTCGGTGTAGAGAGTCTCCGTAACATTATGACATCTCGTGAATAATCTATACTTATAATAAATCTGTAGAAGTGAAAATTCTGTACATTCAAGATATCAAAAAAATAAATAGCAGGGGGTGTTACTAGACCGACACCGAACCCAAAAATGTGATTTAAAAAATTTTTGTCTGTCTGTCTGTCTGTCTGTCTGTCTGTCTGTCTGTCTGTCTGTCTGTTTGTTCAGGCATCACGCAAAAACTAACGGTTCGATTACGTTGAAACTTAGTATAATTATTCTTTAGTAGCCTGGGCACCACACTGGGTACTTTTTATCACGGAAAAGTATACAGAATTCAAACCAAACTTAATTTAGCGGTTCGATCCCTAGACCCAAAGTTATAATCAATTATTGCTTAAACGGTTAACGGTACGATGATGAAACTAAGCATGAGCGTTGTTGGTTATAATATGAAAAAAGTAATTTTAACATTTTTGCAAATTCCACCTCCATAGGTATAAAAAAGGAGGGTAAAGTTTGTATGGGACAACGTGATTCCTTGGTCCGATCTACTTAAAATTTTGCATATAGCATTATTAACATAATTGATGGAAGACGTGTTTCGTATTTTATTGAATTTTATACTATAACGAGCTAAAAAGGGAATGTAAATTATTTTCGGGCTGATTTTCTCCGAAGTTGATATCAATACTCCTTAAATACTCTTATTTTATACTTAAATTACTTTTTATTTTGACACATAATTTGTGAAAGCGTTGTCATTTATGTGGTTTTACTTCAGACTTCAAAGTGATGATTTTACTACAAAGTCATAAAGTTAAATAAAAAGCGCTATTTTGGTATAATATTAACCAAATATGCTATACGGAAGTATAATTGGTAATTTATTCACAAACAATTTAGTGACAAAAATACATTTGTGAAAAGAAGAAGAAAATTCTAAGATGACTAGCCAGAAAAAATGAAAGACCACGCTTCAGGTAGTCTCCACTGGTCAATAAAATAACACCGCATGTTACCATCTACCTCTCCTTACGACAAATATTGTCAGCAGACTGATCATGGAAGGCATGAACTTTATACTACATATAGTGCTGACTACATTCTGTCAGGAAATAGATTCACTAAGTCTTTGTAAAATACGGGAATGGCCTCTACGAAGATTTACATTCGACAGGACTGAAAAGAGCCATTAAAATAACATGAACGCTCAGCTGATGAAATTTACATTGTTATTACGTTACCAGGTCTTGATTGGACCATCTGTATTAGGAGGACAAAGCCTACAGTAGTTCGATTTGTCCAAACGTCGTAAACTGGGACTACCTGAAGAAGGAACTAAGTTACGATGTCAATTGCTTAAAAGAGAAGCTGTGTCAAGTAGTAGTTTAGCCATTGAATTAAGAAATGTATTTAATAAATAAATTTACTTGGCTCATATAATTATGCATTATGAATTTGTGAATCAGAAATCTATCTAACTAGATATTATTATTAATGCGAATGTTTGTGAGTGTGGATGTTTGTTACTCTTTTACGCTGTAACGGCTGAACGGATCTGGCTGAATAAATTAGCAATAATACTTCCGTATAGCATATATGTACCCGCGACGGGAAACTTCTCTATTTCTCTCTCTCTGTCTCTCTCTCTATCACGCAAACGAAGTTGCGCGGGTCAGCTAGTTCATAATAAATGCTTAGAACGGTTGGTACTGTTTCATTGTAAACCTTTTTCCTACCGCGAGGCCACATAAAATACACCTCCGCAACCGTGGTGCGTCGAGTGTGTACAACTTATTGAAAAATACTACCTTCTTAAGTAACATGAAACTTCTTGAAAAGAAATTTCTTACAGCTCTCGTTTCGTCTAAATACCCACGAGAGTGACTCAACATAACGACATGTGGATTGACGTGAAAGCACTTAGCCTAAAAACCAATACATTAGCTGACCTTTCCGATTATTGCGAAACCTCTTGATCGTTGGGTGGAGCGCATGTTTAGGTACCGACGACTTTACCTAGTTTTTGAATGGAAATATGGTTACTAGTTGTGCCCCACGGATTTATTTAAATTCTACGAACGCCGTAGCACCCAGTTCAGCCAAACTTTCCGGTTTTCATTAATATATGGAAAAAAGATTGCAGTTTTAACATTTCTTATTACTGCTCCGCTCCCGTAGGTAGTGTAGCTACTATACTAGCTAAGAGAGCGGGGCTGAGGATAGCCTTTAGTCTGTTACTTCTAAAGATGTTTATTTATGGTTGTTGAGGATGTTGAAAGAAGAAAACTTGGTTCTTGAAATTAATGGTTTATATTTGCAGCTAGTACATGGTAGACTTGTTAGCCATAGAAAAATTATAAAAGTAATGAAGCGCGATTGACGCGCACCGCGTGGAGCCATTACGATAAAGGTTGTGAACCCGGCGCAATACAGAAGCTTCATAGCTGGTACACAACTGGCGTTAAGTACGGCTTCTTAATTTGCTTGCATAAACAATATGTCAGGTTGTAATACCCGGCGGGATACAGAAGCTTCATAGCTGATACACAACTGGCATTAAGTATGGCTTCTTAATTTGTTTGCATAAACAATCTCCCCTGGCTTGAAAGTGCTTTCTCTTCGTCAGGTAGAAAAATAATTGTTTGTAAATTGGTGGATCAGTCTATTAACGGACAAATCTTGCTTATCGCTCTTGTTATAGTTCCCTTACTGGTTTTAATGTCTGCAACTCTGCATGCT
This sequence comes from Miltochrista miniata, assembly GCA_933228765.1. Lineage (NCBI taxonomy): Eukaryota > Metazoa > Arthropoda > Insecta > Lepidoptera > Erebidae > Miltochrista > Miltochrista miniata. The sequence continues at coordinate 2,359,003 of OW121749.1, read as the reverse complement.
CCATCAGATCCAGGATAAACGGCTATAATTCTCCCCAAAGGCCACTTCAATGGCGGAGTACAATTATCCTTAATAAGAACCATTTGATCAGGTTTTATATCCGGTTGCCTGTCCTTCCACTTAGTGCGCTGTTGCAGCAAACTTATGTATTCGCGACTCCATCGGCTCCAAAAATGTTGTCGAGCATTCTCTATGCGGGCATATCTGTGAAGGCTATTAGTATTGGCATCTTTCAAATCGGGTGAGGGCAGAGACAAAAGAGGTCTACCTACAAGGAAGTGCCCCGGAGTCAAAGGACAGAGGTCATTTGGATCAGAGGACATGGGAATAAGGGGTCTCGAGTTTAAAATGGCCTCTATTTGGCAAAGTAACGTAGTGAGCTCTTCAAAGGTAAAATTAGCGTTACCTATAACCCGTTTTATGTGAAATTTTGCTGATTTCACAGCCGCTTCGTAAAGCTCTCCAAAATTTGGAGAAGCTACAGGCGACAACTTGAATGTGATGCCCTCATCAGCAAGAGCTGGCACAGAGTCAGAAAAGTTTTTGACAAGAGCAGCAATTTCTTGGCTTGCGCCAACAAAATTGGTGCCGTTGTCACAGAATATCTCACGAGGCTTTCCTCGGCGAGACATAAAGCGACGCAAAGCTAAAATAAATGCTTCTGTGGTCAAGTCACTAACTAGCTCCAGATGAACAGCTTTAATCTTAAAACATATGAACACACAGAGATAGCCTTTTACCAGCTTTGCGCCACGTCCCTTTCTATTTAATTTCATGAATGGTCCTGCGTAATCTATTTCTGCGACTTCAAATGGAAACCCAGGTGACAATCTTTGTGTGGGTAAATTCCCCATTATTTGCTTTGCAATTACTCATTTCTGCCGTCTGCATGTAACACAGACTTTACAAATTCGTTTTGCTAAAACTCTGCCACTAATGGGCCAGTATTGTTCTCTGACGACAGAAAGTAGCAACTGCGGACCAGCATGTAATAGTTTAAGGTGATAATATTTCATTATCAAGATTGTGTAATGATGCTTGCTATCTAAAATAATTGGATGCATTTTACTAAAACTATAATTAGATTTTTCCAACCTCCCACCCACGCGAATGACGCCTGCACTATCAACGAAAGGCGTGAGGCTATATAAAGCTGGGAGATTTTTAAAATTGTTATTGTAATTTGGAAAACTCTCTTGCTGCGATAATTTAGCGAGCTTCATTGAGATGAAGCTCGCTAAATTATCGCAGCAAGAGATGAGTTAGAGCAGGCTGAGGCCTGCTCTAACTCATCTGCTGTTAAATAGCCGGATTCTTCTGGATTCAGACCACGTGGGGCCCTTTCTTTATGCGCTTTAGGGCATTTCTGCCTTCTATGGATAGCCAAGCAACGACGCAGGTCACCAGTCCGCATCGTGGGGGCCTTTCCTCCTCGCAAACCCAGAGGCGCCTTTCGCAGCCCTAGGGTTTGGAATAGAATTGTTTAATATTTTGAGAAACCCTCTAACATTTTGAAAATATCTTTTAAATTTATTGACCTCGAAGTGAGAAATATGAAACTCAAAAAATGAATGGTACTTTACTACGAAAAATGCTTGTAGCAAGTAGGAATAAATGTGAAACTCGAGCAAGCTTAACGGGGAAGGGAAATAAAAAGAAAATGATGAAATGGGCAAACCTCCCGTCCAGAAGCCGACCAAACCCTTGTTCTGCATTATATATTTCCTTCTGCAACCGCCGTTGTCGATTCCAAAAATTATCAATCTTCAACAAAAGTTTTTGAATTTCCAAAGATTTCAAAATGGACGTCTTCACAATGAATTGCAAGTTCGTGCATTGCGCCTCCGCACAATAATTGTTTCCACGGTCGCCAAAATTGTTGAGGATGTTGAAAGAAGAAAACTTGGTTCTTGAAATTAATGGTTTATATTTGCAGCTAGTACATGGTAGACTTGTTAGCAATAGAAAAATTATAAAAGTAATGAAGCGCGATAGACGCGCACCGCGTGGAGCCATTACGATAAAGGTTGTGAACCCGGCGCAATACAGAAGCTTCATAGCTGGTACACAACTGGCGTTAAGTACGGCTTCTTAATTTGCTTGCATAAACAATATGTCAGGTTGTAATACCCGGCGGGATACAGAAGCTTCATAGCTGATACACAACTGGCATTAAGTATGGCTTCTTAATTTGTTTGCATAAACAATGGTGAAATAATTTTAAAATCATTGCAATACGAACATAAATTTCATCTAATTTAATAATTAGTAATTTAATAATTAGTATAGATTTAATATTGACTATCCATTCTAATGCTATACACTAGTCAAGACCCACTTGGCACACATGACACACGCCATTTAATATATTTTTGAGAGAAGGACAGGATGCGGAACGCGCAGGACCGTGTCTGGTGGAGTGAATTGGGAGAGGCGTAAGTCTAGCATTGGACGGCTATATGCCGATATTTTGATTATATACTTTCTGTAGCACCAGTGAAAGTTTCGTCCAATTCGATCCAGCCGTATAGAGATTACCTGGAACGAACCGACAGGCAGCAAAATTTTCAGTACTTTTGATAGCTTTGTTGAGGCAGAGGAACCAATTTACTATTTAGACACTGTGTTCCATTTATAATAATATCTGCATTGTGACCAAAATTCGAGTTTTTCGGGGTAAACAGAGAAGTTCTTAAGAATTATACTATTGTATTGAACCATAACAAATAAAACTGTCGTTTTCATGTCTGTAAACTTCAGTTCTTAATTAATATTACATATTGTATCTGTTAAATCCGTATATTAAATGATATAACGGTTTTTCACCTGTAATAAAATTGATCTGCTGTTTATAACAACATAATCAAACAAATTATGTAAAACGATCGCCAGTTCCAGTAGACATGCCGTGTTATCAGCAATATATTGCAGCAGATACCTAATGCCAGCTTAACGTGTACAAGAGTAATAAACTACCTAACATTCCTTGCAAACTTGTGTTGATGAATAGCTTGCAAGGTGAGGTGAGAATACTGCACAAATACTGAGCGTCTATCTATTAGTACAAAGTACAGTCAACTGCGTTTATTGTGTTTAGAATTAGGCTACGAAATGATTGGAATAGGTATCTATTATTATTTTTTCCAAAGTGTCGAACGGTAAAGCGGGTGTTGAGTACCTATACATATGTTATTTTTAAACTATCGCGGTTTTTAACACTCATACTTATAGAATTCGGGACTTCACGCGAAATACTATTTACTTACATTCACCGACGTTTCGAGCACGTTGCAGCGCCCGTGGTCGCGGCTGGACTGAGGCGAGGATCGACAAAAACCACGAAGTTATTTCTTGTCGAACTACCCTCCGTTGCGCGTTGTTATTACAACGAAGGATAAGGCCGGCGACACACTACACTCACTACGTCAGTTTTAATTGGCACAGTTTTACGTTCAAGTTTATTAATCACTGAATTCCACATCCCGGAGAGCTTGTATCCATCATCCCTATTGAAATTTTTATGTTTTCTGATTTCAATGGCTTCACGCACCATACGTGGATAATAATGGCGATCAGTGGAGAGGACTTTCGGTTGGTGAAGTTCGATCCAGTGATTAATGCCCGAATCAAGGTGTTCTGCTATTGCCGATTTGTTCAACTGACGATTTTTTACAGCTGCAATATGTTCTTTGACCCTTTCCGCGATGGTCCGCTTGGTTTTGCCTATGTATGAGCTACCGCAGCTGCAATCTACTTTGCAGACACCTGGTGTTTGCAGAGGAATGATGTCCTTTGGTGTTCGCACGTACCTAGCTACTTTGGTTAATGGTTTAAAGATCGCCCGAATGGAGAACCGCCGTAAACACGACCCGATCTTGTCCGTTATTCCCTTTATATATGGCAGATAAGCTGGTTGACGTTCCACCTCCGGTCTCACTCTCCTCGGTGCACGTCGTGCCTTTCTACTACACGCTGCATACCCATTCATCTTCAGTATCTCCTGAACAGTCTAACTCCTGCTGTAAATGCTCAGGGTCGCAGAGGTCATTGGCTCGCTTGATGAGCGTGGAGCTGACTGATTTCAAATGAAGTGGGTGATGATGCGAGGAGGCGTGCAGGTATCTGTTTGTGTGAGTGGGTTTGCGATACACAGTGTGGGCCAAGGAACCGTCTGTTCTCACCATCAATTTGACGTCAAGGAAAGACAATGACCTGTTGTTCTCAATTTCATACGTAAACCGTGTTTTCACATGTAATGAGTTGAGATACTCGGTAAAACAAACCACCTGCTCCCTGTTGCCTTTAAATATGCAGAATATATCATCTACATACCTTTTCCACAACCTGATCTGACCTTGGACATCCTGGAATACCATGTCTTCTATATGCTCCATCCAAATATTTGCCACTACTGGTGCTAACGGACTTCCCATAGCTACGCCGTCTATCTGGAGGTAGTATTGGTTGTGGTAAAGGAAGTAGTTTCCTTCTATGCAACTTCGAAGCAACGCTGTATAACCAATTGGCAGGCCATTCTCTCTTACCTTGGTCTCGACTATCCGCAGACAATCCTGTATTGGAACGTTGGTAAATAAAGACTCCACGTCAAAACTTACCAAGAGCTCGTCCGGTTCCAGCTTAATGTCTTAGATAATGTCCACAAAATGGCGAGAGTCTTTGACAAAGGACGGTGTTTTCCCCACCAATGGCTGCAGTGCTTTGGCAATGTGTTTTGCTAGATCGTAAGTGGGAGAGTTAATTTGACTCACAATTGGTCGCAGTGGCACATTGGGCTTATGCACTTTGGGCAAGCCATATAGTTTGGGTGGTTGCGTAATCTTTGGTCTGTGTAAATGGTTGAACTCATCCTCTGTAAAATCTTCTTCGTGTTCCTTAATCAATTTCCGTATACTACGTGTTACTCTGGCAGTGGGATTGTAATTTACCAGCTTATATGTCTGTGTGTCCTCGAGCAAAGCGCGTATCTTGTCCTCATAGTCTGTGGTTTGAATCACTACGGTGGCGTTGCCTTTATCAGCTTTAAGTTGGTACTTAAAGCTGATAAAGGCAACGCGCACACTTGCTGCTTTGAGGAGCAATGATGAGGTACTGGTGTACCTCATCATTGCTCCTCAAAGCAGCAAGTGCCTCGCGCTCTTCTCTGGAAGTGTTGCTTTTGGGCAGGCGTGCCTTACGTAAGACGTGTGAAACGTCTTGCCGTAGTATCTCAGCCTCCCCATAAGGCACTTTGTTTCAGGCGATGGCCTCCTCCACACCACATATGATATTTTCATACGGCACTTTACTCGGTGCGATCGCGTAATTTAATCCCTTCTGCAGTACGTTCAAGGTTGGCTGGTCTAAGTTCACATTTGACAAATTGATCACTGTGTCATTAAAATTTGATAGTGTGGAACAAGCCTTATTTTGTGAGTGCGTATTTTTCTTCTGTGAAGCCGTTAATTTGCTAAATTTCTTTTCGTGTGTTGCACTGCTTAGTTCGTATGTTCTCTCCGCTTGTTTATATGTAATGCGATCAACTAAGTCGAAATCACTCCGGGTCAACACTTCACTGCATTCCAAATGTAACACATACAACGCACTGTGTATCTTGCCTAACTCGGCATGGTTGTTTTTTATTAACTGTCGTAGTAAACGACCACTTGCGTGTCTTAGAATCTTATCCGAGAAAGCAATGTCCTCACGCGGCCTAATCTGAACGCACTTAGGAATAATATTCCAATCACGGCACTTTTTTAAAAATGTGAGTGAGGTAGTTATACGCGCACACTTTCTCCGATAACACTCAAGGTCTTTCACTTTTTGTGCAATTTCCGGCCCGTAACGGTTTGCTAATGTTATTTTTAAACTATCGCGGTTTTTAACACTCATACTTATAGAATTCGGGACTTCACGCGAAATACTATTTACTTACATTCACCGACGTTTCGAGCACGTTGCAGCGCCCGTGGTCGCGGCTGGACTGAGGCGAGGATCGACAAAAACCACGAAGTTATTTCTTGTCGAACTACCCTCCGTTGCGCGTTGTTATTACAACGAAGGATAAGGCCGGCGACACACTACACTCACTACGTCAGTTTTAATTGGCACAGTTTTACGTTCAAGTTTATTAATCACTGAATTCCACATCCCGGAGAGCTTGTATCTATCATCTCTATTGAAATTTTTATGTTTTCTGATTTCAATGGCTTCACGCACCATACGTGGATAATAATGGCGATCAGTGGAGAGGACTTTCGGTTGGTGAAGTTCGATCCAGTGATTAATGCCCGAATCGAGGTGTTCTGCTATTGCCGATTTGTTCAACTGACGATTTTTTACAGCTGCAATATGTTCTTTGACCCTTTCCGCGATGGTCCGCTTGGTTTGGCCTATGTAGGAACTACTGCAGCTGCAATCTACTTTGTAGACACCTGGTGTTTGCAGAGGAATGATGTCCTTTGGTGTTCGTACGTACCTAGCCACTTTGGTTAATGGTTTAAAGATCGCCCGAATGGAGAACCGCCGTAAACACGACCCGATCTTGTCCGTTATTCCCTTTATATATGGCAGATAAGCTGGTTGACGTTCCACCTCCGGTCTCACTCTCCTCGGTGCACGTCGTGCCTTTCTACTACTCGCTGCATACCCATTCATCTTCAGTATCTCCTGAACATAGTCTAACTCCTGCTGTAAATGCTCAGGGTCGCAGAGGTCATTGGCTCGCTTGATGAGCGTGGAGCTGACTGATTTCAAATGAAGTGGGTGATGATGCGAGGAGGCGTGCAGGTATCTGTTTGTGTGAGTGGGTTTGCGATACACAGTGTGGGCCAAGGAACCGTCTGTTCTCACCATCAATTTGACGTCAAGGAAAGACAATGACCGTTGTTCTCAATTTCATACGTAAACCGTGTTTTCACATGTAATGAGTTGAGATACTCGGTAAAACAAACCACCTGCTCCCTGTTGCACAAATCGTGTTCAGTTGAACAAATCGGCAATAGCAGAACACCTTGATTCGGGCATTAATCACTGGATCGAACTTCACCAACCGAAAGTCCTCTCCACTGATCGCCATTATTATCCACGTATGGTGCGTGAAGCCATTGAAATCAGAAAACATAAAAATTTCAATAGGGATGATGGATACAAGCTCTCCGGGATGTGGAATTCAGTGATTAATAAACTTGAACGTAAAACTGTGCCAATTAAAACTGACGTAGTGAGTGTAGTGTGTCGCAGGCCTTATCCTTCGTTGTAATAACAACGCGCAACGGAGGGTAGTTCGACAAGAAATAACTTCGTGGTTTTTGTCGATCCTCGCCTCAGTCCAGCCGCGACCACGGGCGCTGCAACGTGCTCGAAACGTCGGTGAATGTAAGTAAATAGTATTTCGCGTGAAGTCCCGAATTCTATAAGTATGAGTACCTATACATATAATTGAGAAGACGACTTAAAGTTCTCAACATAGTGGAATCTAACTCCATTCGCCATTTTTAATCTCCATACCATGTATTAATAAATAATAATATGACGTGTTCAACACGTATAAACAATTCATATTGAAATCAGGGGGAACAGCCTCCGCTTTCCCTGCTCACGCGATTGAATCGTCTAAGACAGATTAATATAAATTTTCTTAAATACTTTTATCCGGAATAAATGATTTGTTATCTTTACGTATACGTTACATTAATTGTAACGTATGTCAAAGTCACGCAAAAACACACTATAGGCCTTTATAATTTTAACTATATATATATTTATAACTTTCACATTTATTATATTAGTTTGGATATCAATAGGCTCGGTAACCCAATACCTTCCTTCAGTAAAATTTTCTCGTTACATAAAGCATAACACAGCATGTGTAGGATTTTATATCGTTTTTGTGTTTAATCGTAAAAGCAGTAACATACTACACCTGCTGGGTTAAGGCAGTTTTACCCATTTTATGCGCATGTGTTGAGAAATAATATTATTAGTATCGGATTTGATTAAGAGGTAGGTATTTTATATCGCATCGGTCAGAATCAATTACTTACTCAAAGTAATGTTTGAAAGTAAAGGAATACTGCGAGTTTATGTCAGAGTTCACTTGCTCTATTAACTTTTTAATCAAGCTTATATTGCTGGTTCTGCTAACAGCTAAATAAAAGAGCATGGATTTGATTGAACTTTGCATAAATATTGAACTTTAAAAGAAATATACGAATGCTCAAGTTTTAAACAATATTTTATTCAACTACCTACTTCGGATTCAAGTAAAACATACAAACAAAATATATAGTCACGCCTTTATCCCCGAAGGAGTAGGCAGAGGCATTTTATACGCCCACATTTCTTTTTAGAATTTGTCCCACGTAATAGGTGGTGAGCCGCAGTGTCGTGTTGATATGGAAAGGCGCGGGTTGTGACTGCCCGCTGTTGAGATTTTTCAAGCCGCCTAAAAACAAAGACTTCTATATAAAGTGAGGTAGACATGCCCTACGCACCGACTTTTGAAAACTGAGCTAATTAGCAGCGTTGCTCGCACTGTTGTGAGTCAAAACTTCGAAAGTAGGTGTTCGACTTGCAATCGGAGTCCATACGCCTTCTCTTTTACTTTTTTCTATTCGTATATTGCTATTGTGCGTGGTGACAATTGCGTAAAAAATATTTATAAGTGAGTATGGTCTTATTAATGTGTGTATTTGAGGATTGCTTTTGAAATCTCGTTTGTTAGAGTACGGCGCGTCTACCTCAGTTTATATAGAAGTCTTTGCCTAAAAAGGCCTTCGACTTGGCTTAACGACTGCCATTTTACAGGTAACTGGCACCAACGGCTTAACATGCCTCCCAAGGCACGGAAACGCTCAAATAAATGTCACAAAGTGGTGACATGGATGGTCACCCATCCAAGGACTGGCCGTAGTGAAAATTGCTTACCGCAGTGATCGTTTACAGAACACTGAGCCCGCGGGGCCTCGAGCGCTTCAATTTTTTCCCAATCCCAATATTCCCAATATAAGTTATTGTTAAAAAAACATTTTTTTTTACAATTACTTAAATTTATATCATATTCCAAGAATGTTATCAGCAAAATAATTCTATCTAATAAACTAATAGTTTCCTTTTATACGATATCCAATAACGAATCAGCAATCCTAATTTCTTTTCAAGTCTCTCGTAGTTCCCAACTTAACTCGAGACAACTTTATTATCCGTTACATAAATAAATATACTAAAAGACCCTCATTAGCTACTTCTTAACTTGAGGATTACTTCTTGCACTCGTTTTATGCGACGGTGACGGCGACGGGTGGATTATAAGGAAAGAACTTTGATGTTCATTATTATTTCTTTCACAAGCTCCTGTTCCAGTTTTCTGAGGGTGTTAATTATTACTTTACGACTTCTAATGATCAAAGTAATATTTTGGTTTTGATGGATCTAGCTAACAATTTACAGAGTATAAAAACCAACGGTTAATTGTATAAAGTATATTATTCTTGAACGAAAATCAGATAAAACTTACCTTGATGACAGCGAAGTAGCCAGGTCGTCAAGCAAAAAAAAAATTCTGTACCCAAAGGATAAAACACGGGACTCGCCGTCCGCCTGAGGAGTCTGTCCGTCACGAGGCTGTATATGATGACTAGAGAGCTGTAATTTTCACAGATAGTGTCTTTCTGTTGCCGGTATAACAACAAATGATAAAAACAAAAAAAAGTATTTAAAGGGGGCTCCCACATAACATACGTGATTTTTGTCGTTGTTTTGTACGGAATCGTCCGTGCGCGTGTTCGAATCGCACTTGGCCGGTTTTCTTTTTAAACTATCAATACTAATGTTATAAAGAGGAAAGGTTTGATTGTTTGTTAGTTTGTTTGTTTGCATCGAATAGGCTCTGAAACTACTGCACCTATTTGAAAAATTCTTTCACTGTTGGGAAGCTGCACTCTTCGCGGTAAACATAGGCTATATTTTATTCCCGTATTCCCACGGGAACGGGAGCTACTTAGGCGAAACCGCATGATTCCGCTAGTACACTAATACTTATAGAGTCCGGGACTTCAAGTAAAATACTTTTTACTTATATGTACCGACGTTGAAGAGTTCAACAAGGTTTACTTGTATCTAGAGACTACAAGCTAAACTCATACAACAAAACACACGAAATCTAGAATTCTGCATCTGTCACAGTAAAATATGACAAACCACTTAAGGGGCGGTTATTGCGCACAAGTAGGCATTTGGCGCTCCCCTCGCCCCGGGCGCAAGACACACCGCGCGCCGGCAGCGGCAGTCAACTCTCATGCCACAGTATACAGAGTGCCTAGTGTGAGTTTTTTACAAAGTCTCGTGACATTGTCACCGGTGACACCCGACGAACCAATCGCTTCAAGTTGCTCGTGTCGCTCGGCGTTAACTCCTCCCACTTTTCACTTTCATATTTTTTTAAGTCGTTAGCAAATAAAAGTGAATTTAATGGGCTCCGGGGACTGTCAATTACGATCACTAACTGGACATCAATAAATCTCAGAGCTTTTGAAATTTGAAAGTAGCTTTAAGTGTGCGTGCTTTCTTTATAGTCCGTTCATAGTTAATTTACCTCTAGCTGTGAGGTTGGCTCCCCTGATTTTCGTGTTACCATACTAAGATTTTTTTTCTCCCATGTACTCCAACCTAAAGTCGAAACTTATTATCTTCTTTTCTGCCGTTTTTTCGGGCGTGGAAATTATTTGAGATGTGGAAGCAGCACCTTTGCCCTCCTTGGTGATGGTGATGAGTGTCTTTTTTGAATTGAATATTCATATTATGTAAATAAAAATGAAACTTAAGAAAAATTTTATAGTAACAGAACTACGTCTTTAGTAATGTTAAATATACTGACTAATGGATATTTACATAACAAAAAACTCTCTGTCTTAACGGTTCCGTCTTATAATCTTCCCTAATATGCGATAAAATGTCTGAAGCTGGCACTCATAGGGGGACTTTAGTGCAATACCAACTTACAGAAAACGATCTGTCAGAGGTAAATTAACTGTGAACGGACTGTACAGTCCGTTCATAGTTAATTTACCTCTAGCTGTGAGGTTGGCTTTACTGATTTTCGTGTTACCATACTAAGCTTTTTTTTCTCTCATGTACTCCAACCTTAAGTCGAGACTTATTTTCTTCTTTTGCTGCCGATTTTTCAGGCGTGGAAATTATTTGAGATGTGGAAGCAGCACCATTGCCCTCCTTGGTGATGGTGATGAGTGTCTTTTTTTAATTACATATCCATTTTATGTAAATAAAAATGAAACTTCAGAAAAATCTTACAGCAACAGAACTACGTATTTAGTAATGTTAATTATACTGACATATAGATATTTACATAAAAGAAACTCTCAGTCTTAACGGTTCCATCTTAAAATCTCCCCTAATATGCGGTATAATGTCTGAGGCTGGCACTCATAGGGGGACTTTACTGCAATACCAACTTACAGAAAACGATCTGTCAGAGGTAAATAAACTGTGAACGGACTATACACGTATTTGTGTATGTCTGGAAGTTTACGAATCCTCCATAAATTTCTATATATTTTAACTGCTCATTCACGAGTTTGCCACAGATGTGCGACATGAGACTTGTCAAATCGCATTGACCGTCTCCGGAGCCCATAAGTTTTATAGTGACAATTTTTAGAAAAAAAAAGTAAAGAACATTTTCGTACTACCCGTTCGCTCTAACTTTGCCGCTGGCGTAGAGGCGTATACCCGAATTTTTAATTATACGAAGTAAATTGACAGTAGCTAATGTCACTTAGTCATAGAAAATACGCAACCTAAAAGAAGAAGTGACATTAGTTGCTGTCAATTTACTTCGTCTAATTAAAAATTCAACTTTACTATGGAGCCGAACGGCAAAGTTAGAGCGAACGAGCAGTATGTACAATACAGTGAAACTAGTTCATTTCAAAGAAAATAAAATAGTGTTCATTTTGTGATCAAATCATAGTTGGTGGCTACTATACTTATTACTTTCATATAATTGATTGATATAAAATATGGCAGCACCGTATTTTTTTGCGTGGAGGATGCTTGCTGCTGCGACGGCACAAGACGATCGAGATTCAAGCACTAGAAGGCAGGCAAGAGCTAGAGCTTTGTTCGACCCGTTATTACACCTCTCGAAAAACCAATTTCGAAATCGTTACCGCCTTTCTAAGAGTGCGTTTAAGTTTTTGTGCATCGAGCTAAGGCGGTTGACGAATCTAAGATCCACTCAACGTGTGTCTTTAGAACATAAAGTATGTATAAAATCTAGACTGTTTTATTTGTTCCGGGGACGACGAGGCACATAGACCTATCGTTTTGCTACATACCTACTCATTTTGTTTGCAGGTGCTCACTGCTCTATTTTTTATGCCTCTGGGTCCTACCAGAAACCAGTCGGAGTAGCCAAACATTTATCCCAGAAAATGTGCAGCGTATATATAGAGCAAGTGACAGAAGCACTAATGTCCAATGATATTATTAGTAAATATAAAGTTTCCAGCTACTGTGGCAGCTAGGCAAGAAATTAGTCAAAGGTATTATCTTATGTTTATACTATAGGTACTTCATGAATCATGCCATTTATCCCCTTTGCAATACTACTTCTAATAAATATACTTACCAAATTAACATGTAAGTGTAGATTTTACAGAAAATATGGGTTTCCTGGAGTCATTGGCTGCATCGATGGAAGCCATTTTAAAATAGTTGTCCCACAGAAGGAGGAAGAACACATTTATTATAGCCGTTTTCCGTCTTAGTTTATGATCCGAGGAAAGTTCTATGATACTTTTGAACCTGATATTTTGCGCGGTTCCTTCAGGAGAGGGGATGAAAGATAAAATAGCTTTTTAGCTGTAATTTCTCACCGCAAGGTCTGATTTAAAATATTTTTATGGCATCAGAAAGGGAGTACTTTAAGCGTTGTTCCACACAAGTTTCAACATTAAGGTTTTGTAGCTCAGAAATTAGAGAAACCTAAACTTTCGCTAAACCTAGAATTCAAGAGTTCCTTTGAATGTGACGGTAAATCTAAACTGGCGTGTTGGCTTAGTCATAAAATAGCTTAATGATTAAGGCTATTGTAAAATAATTCAGTCCGCGCCAAAGGTGTAAACCAAATTATTTTAGAATAGACTTAATCTTTAAGCTCTTTTATGATTAAGCAAACAGGGCAGTTTCACACGCTGCTTTTAAGTCCGATGAAGAAATACCTCTCCTTTCTCTCCTACTTCTCCTTTTATAGGGTCAGCTAGTAACTACTAAAAGTCTTTAGTTCGAGGACTTCCCATTATACATCATTCCCGTAATGAATTCGTAATTCATTATTAAAATAGTTCTTTCAAGACACACAGGGCGTTGGAGATCCCAAAACGATCTCCGTCCTCCATAAATATGAGGCTGAGGGCGACACTTTGGGCTAGCTGTCGTCCTAACAAAGGCAAACCTTAGGTAGTGGCACGTCGTGATCGAGCACGTCCATACGCGATCACGGTTGGTCAGGATCCATGAGATTTCCTTTCGAGGGTCCACTAAGTTCAAGACTACATGCAGCCAAGATGGAAAACTAGAAAAAAAAACTCAGTGCATAGGACGGATTTCGAATCTGATTCTTGACCAGCAAACCGAATGCGGAAACTGTTAAGGGGCCCCGGCACGAACAATTGGCAATTGTCAAGCACGTTAAATCTCATGTGTATATACGTCGATGCACACACAAATGCAAAGAAATCACGTACCTACACTGAAGCAACTTCCATTCATATTTGACTGCCTCTGTGGCGCAGTAGGTAGTGATACCACCTGCGGCGCTGAAGGTCGTGAGTTCGATTCCCACCGGAGACAAATATTTGTGTGACCCATAAATGTTTGTCTCAGGAGTCTGGGTGTGTTTCTATGTATAATAATTATGTACGTATTTAAAAAAAGTATACAGGTATTAATATTCGTGGTCTGATACCCATAACACATGCAGGTTATTCCTAGCTTACTTTGGGATCAGATAGCGTTGTGTGAAATGTCCGTGAATATTTATAATTATTATTTAACGTGCATGACAAGCGCAGTTTGACCGTGTGGGTAGCGAGCCCTTAACATGTTATCTATATAAAAAATGACAATAAGTAATGTATTATGGATTTACCGGGACACTTACGCCAAGCGACTATGTACTTTAATTTTTCAAAACAAGTGTATTTTTGATGTTTATGTGTATTGGTTATTAATTAAAGGTGTTCTGAAACTTACACAACAAACAAACAAACAAAAAATTGTTTTATTTTACAGAAAATCGTGACATTTTAGGTATTAATTTAAACCTAATAACATAAAAACAGTAAAATTCAAGTCGACTTGTCACCATACTATGGCCCACTCTCAGCTTGTTGTTGTCTCACGGTCAACATGATAACAACACTGATTTTCTGAGAAGGCCAGTTGGGACAGTGACGAAAAACACTGCAATAAAAATAATATATAGGTACATTTTCCTCTACTGCATTACAAAAATCTAATATATTTATCTAATATTATTTTAATAACATAAAAAATTACAGTTAAAAAAAAAAGAACAGTGTTGATAAAATGTAACTCGACAATAAATTCAAGTTTACATTATTATAATTATATGGTACCAAAATAAGCCATGCTGTCAGCGCTTTGGCAGCATGGCCGAATAGTTTCGAACTCCTTCGCCTCGATTTTTGAACATGATATGAAACCCTTACGTCAATGTCAAAGAACATTACATCATTACATACTATTTTATTTTTCTCATTTGAAAGTTGAAAAATACACAGCTAGTAAACAAACAAAACAATGCGTACAACATCGACAACGTAGTTGATCTATCCTGACAAAAGTTGTTGAGTTGAAGCTACAGAAGACAGGTTTGTAGTCGAGGTTCAAGTCAATAAGACACACTTTACTATAGTGATTCTTTGATGGTTTTGGGGTAATATAGTACTACCAGCTGATGCCCGCCTGAATGTCGTTCCCGGTTTAGGATCCCATGGGAATATTTATAACATAATATAATATTCTAGGAACAAAAAGTAGCTTAAGTGTTATTGTAGACTAGGTATAATCAATTTTTTACCAAATGTCAACCTCATTAAGTAACCATTCAAAATCCCAACATCCCAACAAAGTAACATTTAGAATAATAATAGTATAAAAGTTTAACTGATTATTTAATATATCTGTATGTTATTTCAGCTAGACAACCTCGGAACAAGCCTGAGTCATGCCGGAATGATAAACTAAAATATTACAACACCAAATCTCCATTCATTTCAAAGGAAAATCAACAAATAAGTAGAAAAGAACTAATAACTTCAATTAGGTACTTTATAAAACATGCACATTATTAAGGTAAAGCTATCGTTGTATGCCCTATTATTCTTAGAAACCATATTTACCTCCAAAAGTGAAAGGTTTGAGACCCTGCGGACTCAGCGTTCTGTAAATGATCAATATAGTCAACAATTTTCACTGGCCGGTCCTCGGATGGAGGTGACCACTTTTGCATTTGCAGATGTTTTCGTTTTGCAGAAGGAATGTTAAGCCAAGTTGAAGTCATTATGGGTAGCTTGAAAAAATTCAATAGCAGCCAGCCACAACCTGAGCCGCTCCATTTTAACATGTCAATACTGCTTGCCACCTATTATGTGGGACAAATTCTACGAAACTAAAATGTAGACATACCATAATGCCTGTCCCTACTATTATATCTCTTCCTCATAGTACAAGACTTGCTTAGTTTAATGAAAGCCTTATCATTATTGTCTATATTATGCCTCATAATATTTGATTTTGATAAATATATAGTTAAGAAGTTACTTATTAAAGAAATGTCATGTCAGAATCATTGTCCTCTTTTGATTTTGCTCTAATTCGTCATCTCATTTACTTACTTATTTTACAGAGGACAGTGGTGATACGCCAGTTGGTACCACAGGAACCAGCCACTAAAATCTCCATCTGGCTCAACTAAACCATGGACCAGAGTATAGAAATGGTAAAAGAGTAAGGGCAGGGAAACTCGGCATTATCTCCAAGCTAAGAAATCTTGATGACAAAACAAGCTCACCGGCACCAATATAATATTAACTTGACAACAAACTAGGCTGAACCATAAGTGGACAGGTTTAAAGATATTCTTTGAAGAGAAATTGTTTTCATTAATAGGGACCTAGATATTTATATGAACATATTTTAAGCTATACTTTTTGTAATTTAATCCATGTTCGGTGTAAAATAAACTTTTAATTACATGCCTTTTTCAATGAATTATTTTTCCTTCCTTTCCATGATCAGCAGGTGCACAACTTGCAAATGAGGTTGGTTCGGGCCTTGGAATGTGTAATTGGGTCCCATTACATATTAAATCACACTTGGCTGAGCGGATCTGGTACCTACAAAAATATGGTCTGAAATAATACACATTGGTTACTTTTTAACCCTTTTCCCATGGGTCACAGGAACAAAATTCCACACAGATAAAGCAACATGGTGACTGCGTTTTTAACTAGAAGGTGCTTCTAGTTAAATAAGTGGTAATAAGGGATCCCACTACACATACACAACACAATCCTGTTAATATTAGGTACAATGTGAAATATTGTGCCGTTTATTACTGAATCACACTCCGCTAAACGGATCAGGCTGACATCTGGTACCTATAGGAATAGATTATAGTCTGGAATACACATACATATATCCCGATGGGGTAGGCTGAGTCATATTATATGCCCACATTTCACCTTTTTTAGAATTTGTTCCACGTTATAGGTGGTGAGCTGTATTGCCGTGCTGGAATTTACATAAGCTACTTTTTATCCAAGGAATTTGTTCCCATGGGATACAGGAACAAAATTCCTCACAGATGAAGTCACTGGCACCTTCCAGTTAAATAAGGTGGTAATATGGAATCCCATTACACATACACAATCCTACTAATATTAAAATGTGAAATATTGTGCTGTATGTTATTAAACCACACTCAACTGAACAAACTGGTACCTACAGGAATAGATCAGTCTGCAATTCACTTGGGTTACTTTTTATCCCTGGAATATGTTCCCATTGTGTGGCTGTGTTTAATGTACCTACATAGCCCTTAAAATTCTGGTACACAGTAGGTAACGCTTCTGGCACTTGTTGAATATAAAAACTGCACATTTTTTGTGTTTTATGTAGGTAAAGAACACCAAACTGTCTCCATTCAAGGAAGCCCGAGCTCTTGCCTCCATCCTTGTGTTAGATAGATAGAATATTGTCGATTATCTTATTCCGTAGCAACAGCAAGCATCCTCCACGCGAAAAAATACATTTCAGCCATATTTTAAAATCATATTTAAGCTTTAATAACAACACGTAAACGTAGTCACTGTGCTTTCACTAGGAAATTATAGGTGACAGCGTATTCGATCACGTTAACCAAAGTTTACGAAACGAAATGTCAAAATTGCAACTCGCACTTGGGCAAACTTTTAAACAACCAATGACGTGCCATTATCATCATCCTCGTGAGACCCAGTGTCGACAATGGGCGGGGCTTGCGACAAGGACGTGCAAAACTGACTCACACAATCAATGTTTCTAGATGTGTGCAGCTCTATATGAATACAAATTCACGAAAACTTGCTCGTAAACGCATAAGAAAAAAACTCGCACTCGGCACTCAGTATAGTAGAAGGAAACAGCATGCTAACTTTGTTTGACGTAGTAAATGCATCTAACTTTATTAAGTGTAGTGATTTATTAGTTTCGTAAATAAAAATAAAAGAGTTAATCGTAAATAAATTATGTATATTATACTGTTATTTTTAAGCTAAAGAGTTCGTTTGTTTGTTTAGTTGTTCTAACTCTAGAGTCTAAGAGACTGCTAGTTGAATTTCAAGAGTTTCTTAACAGAATGTCCATTTTTGAAAAATACCAAAATATATAACATCACGCTAAGGCGAATAAGAGCTTAGCAGCAACGAAACATTTTTCGACAATTAGAATATTTCATTTCTTTTGAGAGTTTCCGTTGCGTACGTTTGCTACAGTTGCGTAAAAAATGTAAATTACATAATAGCTGGTCATAAAAATTTCTAAAGTTTTCTAAAGTTGGTATGCTAAGTATGAATCACGGGATCATTGTGCAATCCAAAATGGCCGCCGCGGTGTAATCACTAAATTTCATGATGGGTGTCGTTAAAAGGGTTTTTTGGTATGCTGAGTACGAATCACGTACTAATTTTGCAATCCAATATGGACGCCGCGCCGTAATCACAAAATGTCATGATGGGTATCGTTTAAGGGGTTTCTTGGTATGCTGAGTACGAATCACGTGATAATTTTGCAATCCAATATGGGCGCCGCGCCGTAATCACAAAATTTCATGATGGGTATCGTTTAAAGGGTTTTTTGGTATGCTGAGTACGAATTACGTACTAATTTTGCAATCCAATATGGCCACCGCGCCGTAATCACACAATTTCATGATGGGTATAGTTTAAGGGAATTCTTGGTATGCTAAGTATGAATCACATGATAATTTTGCAATCCAATATGGCCACCGCGGTGTGATCACAAAATTTCATGATGGGTATCGTTTAAGGGGTTTTTTTTTATGCTGAGTATGAATCACATGATAATTTTGCAATCCAATATGGGCGCCGCGCCGTAATCACAAAATTTTATGATGGGTATCGTTTAAAGGGTTTCTTGGTATGCTGAGTACGAATCACGTGATAATTTCGCAATCCAAAATGGCCGCCTCGGTGTAATCACATAATTTCATGATGGGTATCGTTTAAAGGGTTTTTGGTATGCTGAGTACGAATCCTGTGATAATTTTGAATTGCAATATGGCGGCCGCGCCGTAATCGCAAAAATCCATGATGGTTATCGTTTAAGGGGCTTTTTGGTATGCGTAGGACGAATCACATGATAATTTTGCAATCCAAAATGGCCACCGCGCCGTAATCACATAATTTCGTAATGAATATCGTTAATGGGTTTTTTCGAATGCTGAGTACGAATAACATGATCATTTTGGAATTCAATTTGGCCGCCTAAGCTACTTAGGCCTACTTGCGCGGAGAGTCGAGTTAAATTATAACTCAATGATGTTACTCACCAACTAGCGCGAGGTAGCTATGCAGAGAACTCTATCCCAGGGCGCCTTATTTCTGAGTTTTCAGTGTGTGTGCAAGGGTAGGCTAGGGCTCTGACGAAAACAGGCGATAGGGTGTACACACATATATTCATTAAGTACACAGAGATACACAGAGACACACAGAGAGCTTATTCACTGATGGACACAAATATCACAGGTACACAGAAGTATAGTCAGGGCTTAGGTACTAATATTACTCAATAGACCACTGCCGCGTGAGCAGGTAAAACTGGTAAGCAGCTAACTACGCTTATAATTGGGTGACAATTACAGGCCTTGAGTGAAGCTGAGAGCAGCACAGCACGAGAATGCCACGTGGAGGCGGCTGGTTCCTCTCAAAACCCCTCGCTCGTGCAGTCCACGTGTCTTTGGATGTGGCTCTGCCAACCGTGGACGGGCCGCTTTCTCCGTAGTAAAAAAAACCCTGTTATGACAAGTAAACGACAAATGAAATAACTGACATCGCGACCGACGAAATTCGACCCGCTTTGCAACAATAAAGAACAACTCACCAGTTTCCTGGGTAAAGTTAGGTTAACACAAACTGTCACTAACGAAGTTACTAATTTTAGTTGTAACTTTAGAAAAACATCAATCAGAGCTTGAGATAATCGAAATTAGCGGCTCAAAAGATAATTGGCAAAAGTCGCGGAACCATGTGGTCCTCAAGCGCTTCTTCATTCTTGCTTAGTCATCTCTCATCGATATCCATAGACTACCTGTCACTCGCTAACCAAAGACAACTCAAGATAAAAATAGAAGACGATGAATCGACTACTTAAAGGAAAACACAAAACAAATGCTACAACCACCCCCCCCTTTAATAGTATTTCCTGCGGATATGACACGCTGGAAATACACAATAAAGAAAACAGAAAAGTACTGACTAATAAACAAAGACAACCAGCTAGGTCCTTCAAACACCAGCTGACTACGACCACTACAATACCAAAGAAAGATCCTCCTATGTACCTAACTAGACACTGACTCGTGTACCGGTTAGGCTAAGTAACTAGAGTCTAATGCCCTTCATAGAAAACGAATGCTCCCTTTACTCACTGCCGATACCCTAACACTACCCAAGCTCTCAGGATATTGTAGAGTACTGAGAAGCGAATGAGAGAAAAACGCTCGGTGCGGTGCATAGAAGAAACTACAACGTGACAATTTAAAGTCACGTACACATATAGAAATACAAACAAAAGATTAAAATAGTCTTACATAAGGATCACATAGCACTGGTTTAATAAACTAGAGAAACAGTGCTATGTAGTTACGTTAGGTATTGGAGACTGCTCCTCCTGATACTTCAGGATGTCCTTGATATGGTACTCCCCAAGATCCTTACCGTCCAGATCTGACAGCCTATATACTAAAGGGGATCGTTTAGCAGTCACCACACATTTAAGGAACTTAGGAGCTAGCTTAGAAGTAAAATTCTTGGCCTTGTTGGACAGGTAGAACGTGCGTTTGTAAACTATCTGTCCCACTTTCAGCTCTACATGCCTTTTTCTGAGGTTGTAATACTTTTCATTACGCTGGTGGGCAACGTTCAAATGTTTCCTCACCTGGTCGTAAATGCGTTGTATTTCTCTCAGCTTGACACCGAAGGCTGATGGATCGTCTACAGAGACTGAAGTAGGATGGCACGCGATATCTGTCTGCCTGTACAGCACTCCATCCCCAATAAATTCCCTACCATGTACCAAAAAGTAAGGGGTGAAACGAGTTGCTTCGTTAACTGCAGTGTTTAAAGCACACTGTATCTCAACCAAGAACTGATCCCAAGACTTGTGTTGTGACTTCACATAGCATGAGATCGCTTGAACCACATTACGAATAGCTCGTTCCGCCTGATTAGTTTGGGCATGATACCTAGGGTTATAATATATATTAGGTACATTGTATTTAGCCAACAGATCCTTAAATGGCTTACTCACAAACTGAGGGCCATTATCCATGTAAATAGTCTTGCAGACTCCGTGCACGAGAAACACACTCTTCTCTATGAACCTCGCGACTACAGCGCCTGTGGCAACCCGAACAGGGCACAACATGACGTATTTGCTAAAGTAGTCGGAGACCACGATCAGGTGTACGTTTCTATTGCTCGAAGTGGGAAAGGGACCAAGCAGATCGACAGAGATAGCTTCGAATGGCTTCGAAACCCGCTTCGGGCTACCCATTAGGCCGGGACGAGACGTATTTACGGGTTTGTACTGCTTGCATGTTTCGCAATTCCCAACATATTCTTGAACGTCCTCGTACATCTTGGGCCAGTAATAATTTAGGGCTAACCTTTTATGCGTCTTCCAAACGCCACCATGGGCACTAAGTGTGTCATCGTGGTACTTAGAGAGCAGGGGCAAGCGATCCTCCTGAGGTACCACCAGCTTCCAGTCAAAGTCTGAAGTCATAGAATATTTATTTTTTGTTAACCTATATAGAAGGTTGTCACGAATGTCATAATTTGGTGACTTCCTAGGGTTCTTCCGAACACTATTCATGGTGTGGTCATACCACGGGTCTTTAGTGGGTACTGCATCGAGGGAATCAATTTTGATACGAGACAGAGCATCAGGTACAACGTGGTCTTTACCTTTTCGATGCTCTATGTCAAAGTCGAATTGACTGAGCCTCATACTCCAACGTGCTAGACGACCCGTGGGATTTTTCAGTTTATGGAACCACAGAAGAGATGAATGATCCGTGACGACCGTACACTTTTGGCCTTCGACGTACTGACGAAATTGTTCCAAGGCGAAAATCACGGCCAAAAGTTCTCGCTCAGTTGTGCTGTAGTTCACCTCGTTCTTGTTAAGAGAACGGCTACAGTAGGCGATAGGGTGCTCAACACCATCGTGAGTTTGTGTCAGTACAGCAGCAACTGAGTAAGCTGACGCGTCACTAAGAATGCGGAAGGGCATCTCAAAGTTAGGCATTTTTAATATAGGGGCAGAAACCAAGGCTGACTTTAGCAGGTTAAAGGACTGTTCAGCCTCAGGGGTCCATTCGAACTTAAGGTTCGTAGAAGTCAGTTTGCACAGAGGTTTACTAATTTTAGAGAAGTTGTTAACAAAGCGACTATACCAGCCGGCCATTCCCAGAAATCTCTTAACCTCCTTAGGGTTAGAAGGGGTGGGATAGTTGAGGATAACCTCAACTTTACCCGGGTCTGTCCGTAGGCCATGTTTGTCCACATAATACCCCAGGTATTTGAGTTCACTCCGACAAAAGTGGGATTTTTTCATGTTAATAGTTAGGCCAGCATCCTTGAGTTGCTGATAGACTCTATGTAAGAGCTCTACATGCTCCTCAAAGGTGCTGGACACACAGACTATGTCATCCTGAAACGCAAATACCTTGTTGTCGAACTCGGGACCAAACAGACGGTCCATGAGGCGTTGCATCGTGGCACTGGCCCCGACAAGACCGAAGCACATGGAATTGTAATGGAACAATCCTCTCCGGGGAACCGTAAAAGCAGTCTTTTCAGCAGACTGGAGTAAGTCGAATGGAATCTGCCAGTAGGCCGCACTCAAATCTACAGAGGTTAAATACTTAGCATTATTAAGATGGTCCAAGATTTGATTGATATAGGGTAAGGGGTAGGCGTCACTCTTAGACACAGAGTTCAGCTTGCGAGAGTCCAAGCACAATCTGAGGTCGCCGTTCGCCTTCTCCACCATGACCACTGGAGAGTTCCAGGCGGACTGAGACGGGGACACTACTCCCATCTCCAGCATTCGGTCCAGCTCGGCTTCCAGGGCCTTCTGCTTAAGGGGAGAGAGCGGATAATAACGCTGCTTGATCGGCTTGCTGTCACCAGTGTCAATGACATGGTGCACAAGTGAGGTCCGACCTAAACCCACCTTATCAGTGTTCAACGAGTCGAATTTTTCAATGACCTCGTTGATTACACACCTTTGTTTAGTTGTCAAGTTGTCGTAATCCTCGAGGCCACCGTTAAGGGACACAGACTCTATAGGATTATTATCACTAAAACTATCAAGGCTAATATTTTGTAAAATTAATTTATCACTTAACTTAAATTGTTGCCAGAAATCCACACCAAATATCATGGAGGTGGTTATTCCTGGGACAACATAGAACTTGACAACTCGGATAACCGAATTGTACTCAATTGGCAAAGAAATACAACCCAGACATTGCAAGTGAGTGCTGTCTGCAGTTGTAATACGAAAAGTAGGATTGATACTCACAAGATCAAAACCCAGTTCCAAGAAGATGCGGTGCGCTCCCTTACCTAGTATAGAGCAGGAGGCACCGAAATCTAGAAGGCCTAAGACATTTAAATTTAAAACCTTAACAACTAGATACGGTCTAATGTCACTATCCCGTTTAGGAAACAGGACCTTATCAGAAATAGACTCAGACACAGAGTAGTGCATAGAGTTCCTAACAAGGCCCTGGCCTACGCGTTTTTTGGCTTGCCAGCACATTGTGAGCAGTCTGGGGTCTTGACTCCTTTGAGACCACACCGGAAACACACCAGCTCCCTTGACTGTGTGCAGTTGTATGCAGAGTGACCGCCCCCGCCACAACGAAAGCATTTGCGTTCGTGGGAGGTAGTCGGCGTCTCCACTGCAGACACCTGCTTGGTGGGCTTCTTTTTTCACCTTTGTTCTTATGCTGGTGTAAGTCCGACGAAATCTCAAACTTGTCAAGAGCAGGCTCACGGAAAGCGTCCGCCCTAGTACGCGCAAGCTCCAAGCGCTTACCCAAACGTCTCAAATCATCAATAGAGTTAACTTCATGCAAGGCCAGTTCTTTCATGTAATCAGGTCGAATATTGTGCATGAGAATGTCCAACTGCTCTTCACTGGGCATTTTACATGACAACCTTGAGAACATGGCTTGCATTGTACATAAATAATTAACCAAGGACTCAGAGCGGGCTTGTGTACGCTGTCTTATCTCGTTCCTGAGGCGGTAATCATAATCAGGAATATCGAAGGTATCTCTAAGCTCACTAATAAGATCCTCATATAAGATGAAGTTAGCTTTGTTTGTACGGAACCAAGACAAAGCCGGTCCATCCAACAGGTCGGAGAAAGCCATAAGGAGTCTAGGCTTAGTAACCTCCCGAGCACATCTAAGTTCCTCTAATCTCTCTAAAAACACACGTACACAAGTAGAACCATCATATTTTAAGTTAAATGAACATAAGTTAAGGGGACGTTCTTTATACAATATGTTACATGTAGAACTATTCCTACTTGAACTAGCTCGCACCGAGCGGTCCTCTCTCATTACTGGTGAAGTATATTCCACCTGGTCACGACCCGAAGGATCATCACCATCATCATCCGAACCTTCGGATTCAGAATCACTACTGGGTTCAGCCCTAGCGATGATCTTCACTAGCCTACCACGAATATCCACCAGGTCGGGGCAATCCAGACCACAACGAGCTAACCTACTCAATAAGTAGTTGGCTCTGATAGACACCCTAAGACGACTACCCTTATTAATGAAGATGTCACCTGACTGAAGAGCCTCCTCCAACTCGGAGACCTTCGGAAGGCAGGTCGAGAGCTCAGCCGATGCATCAGCGGGTACGGGGGCACTCGCTTTAATGCTACCTTGACGGACGAGTCGGTGTGTCGTTCTTAGCTCACTCCGAAGGCCAGACACTGTCGTTTCCGGTTCCACTGAAATACCCATGTGGGACAGCTCGTTAGCAAGTTCATCCTTTCTTAAATAATTAATATATTTTTTCATCTGTGCCATTATGTAAAAATTTACTTACAACAATTATAAAGATAAAATGGCACAGATAGGGATCAATTACAAAGTAAAAATGTAAATTGAGTTACAACAAAGTGTACTAAGTTAGGTAATTATGTTTCAAATTGACTTTTAGAATTTAACAAAGATTAAGGGTATACTAAAAGAGAAAAGTTTCTAAATTTTCTGATAACACAGTTCAGGTTAATAATTAAATTTCAAGGTATCTACACACCTTCAACAAAGTTTATAATTACACAGAGTGATATTCACTAAGTTAACACAGAGAGATTTATTAAGTTTACCTTACTAGGTAAAGCTATAGAATAATATATAATAAATACATGTGTGCACCATAAAAAAAAGAAAAAAAGAACATAAAAAAGAAAAGAAACACAATAAGAAAAGAAGTGGGTATGCCAAATAAAATCAAAAAGTTTTTCCAAAATCACAGCTATTTATAAATTTTTAGAATTTAGAATTTTGTGTCTTTTCCAGCCAAAGATGTAGGTAGCTGGAAGAAGACGAAAGGGATAATTTTGTGCTTAGCTGTTAGCACCACCAATTAACGTCCTGGAGCGTCTCGGACGAGACACCAGGATGGTTTCGCCAGAGGTAACCACCTATGCACACACACTAGACTGAGGCTACCGCAGAGTAGACCCAGAGATTTGCCACTACGTTGGGAGCCACTTTATAACTCAATGATGTTACCCGTTGAATGCCGCATGAAACCCGAGTTGCCAATCTCCCGCACAGTCGATTGCTTTGGCAACCAAGGCGGCCAACTTTTTTCGTTTGGTTCTCCTCGCACATTTTTCGATATCTATGGCTGTATGGTCGCGGGTCTAAGTCTTTCTGTATAAATTAATGTATAGAATTGGTTATGGTACTGAATAAGATAGCTTGCCGAGTGAATGTAATGAAAAAAAAAGTCGAAATCACGATTTGATCGCTGTCATTATTTATTGTTTGTTTGGCGCCGTTCCTAGAAAGTATTAATACGATTAATTTTGAATATTTTCGTTTATTCTGTTTCAAATATTGTTGTTTTGCATTTAAAAGTATCCTGTCATGTTGTTTAATAGCTGTGATAAATATTTTCAGTGTAATTCGAAGTTAAATTTGTAAAATTTGATGAAATAACACGCGAAGGTCACCATTATTTTTTGTTGTTGTTTTTGTTGTGCAGTGCTTGTATTTAACCGATATTTGTTGAGATTTTCCCAATAGAAACAATAATCTTTTGTCAAAATACCATTTAACATTTAACATATGAATAATTTATGTGAAAATCAATAATAAAAATGGAGGGGTTTTTTTTTAATAATTTAAGATTACATAGCCTCGATATCCCCAAAATAAACAAAAAAAATAAACAAATAAATAGGCAGTAATATTTTATTTTATTTTCGGAGATTTTATATCTACAGATTATTATTTTTTTGGTGAAAGTGAATTGTTGATGTGTATATTTTGTAAATAAAACAATTTATGTTAGAAAACTGCTTTTTATTTTGAATTACATGGTAAAATCTGAGAGTACTCCTTCATTTTCCCCATCCTAATTTTCGGCCAAATATCATAAATCCATTACACATGGGGTGTTCTCGGATTTAGTGTAGTTATTTTCGTCAGTTATCCAGCATGATGAAACAGTAAGTATTTATGTAGTACGACTCCTGTAAAAGAAATAAGGATATATTGTGTGACGTCCGGCGTGCAGCCGCCGTTCCCGCCAAGGGCGTGGGCACCGCCTATGGATACGACGGCGTGACCACGCCACCGGCGGGATTGAGCGGGTAATCACCAACTAGCGCGAGGTAGCTATGCAGAGAACTCTATCCCAGGGCGCCTTATTTCTGAGTTTTCAGTGTGTGTGCAAGGGTAGGCTAGGGCTCTGACGAAAACAGGCGATAGGGTGTACACACATATATTCATTAAGTACACAGAGATACACAGAGACACACAGAGAGCTTATTCACTGATGGACACAAATATCACAGGTACACAGAAGTATAGTCAGGGCTTAGGTACTAATATTACTCAATAGACCACTGCCGCGTGAGCAGGTAAAACTGGTAAGCAGCTAACTACGCTTATAATTGGGTGACAATTACTGGCCTTGAGTGAAGCTGAGAGCAGCACAGCACGAGAATGCCACGTGGAGGCGGCTGGTTCCTCTCAAAACCCCTCGCTCGTGCAGTCCACGTGTCTTTGGATGTGGCTCTGCCAACCGTGGACGGGCCGCTTTCTCCGTAGTAAAAAAACCCTGTTATGACAAGTAAACGACAAATGAAATAACTGACATCGCGACCGACGAAATTCGACCCGCTTTGCAACAATAAAGAACAACTCACCAGTTTCCTGGGTAAAGTTAGGTTAACACAAACTGTCACTAACGAAGTTACTAATTTTAGTTGTAACTTTAGAAAAACATCAATCAGAGCTTGAGATAATCGAAATTAGCGGCTCAAAAGATAATTGGCAAAAGTCGCGGAACCATGTGGTCCTCAAGCGCTTCTTCATTCTTGCTTAGTCATCTCTCATCGATATCCATAGACTACCTGTCACTCGCTAACCAAAGACAACTCAAGATAAAAATAGAAGACGATGAATCGACTACTTAAAGGAAAACACAAAACAAATGCTACAAAATATATAAATATAGAGTTAGTAAGCTCTGAGTTAAATAAATAACTTCTTAACTCTGACCACGTCTTGCACAGTTGCAAATTGGCACGCGGTTAACTAATTCACAGTAAACCAAACAAGTTTTTTTATTCTGTCGTTCCATGCAATCCAACCACACACAAATGTTAGAACGAAGAATGGAACATATTGTGTCTCTATCTCTTTTACACTACAGTCTGCTACGTATGATTTACGATACTACCATACTAACGATACTACCATTTACGATACCAATCATAAAATTTTGTAATTACGGCGCGGCGGGCATATTGGATTGCGAAATTATCACGTGATTCGTACACAGCATACCAAAAAACCCCTTAAACGATACCCATCATAAAATTTGGTGATTATAGCGCGGTGGCCTTTTTGGATTGCAAAATTAGTACGTGATTCGTATTCAGCATACCATAAAACCCTATAAACGATTCCCATCATGAAATTTTGTGATTACAGCGCGGCGGGCATATTGGATTGCAAAATTATCACGTGATTCGTACTCAGCATACCAAAAAAACCCTTTAACGATACACATCATGAAATTTTGTGATTATGCCACGGCGGCCATATTGGATTGCAAAATTATCACGTGATTCGTACTAAGCATACCAAAAAACCCCTTAAACGATACCCATCATAAAATTTTGTGATTACGGCGCGGCGGCCATCTTGTATTGCAAAATTAGTACGCGATTCGTACTCAGCATACCAAAAAACCCCTTAAACGATACACATCATGAAATTTTGTGATTATGGCACGGTGGCCATATTGGATTGCAAAATTATCATGTGATTCGTACTCAGCATACCAAAAAACCCCTTAAACGATACCCATCATATAATTTTGTGATTACGGCGCGGCGGCCATCTTGTATTGCAAAATTAGTACGCGATTCGTACTCAGCATACCAAAAAACCCCTTAAACGATACCCATCATGAAATTTTGTGATTACGGCGCGGCGGCTATATTCGATTGCAAAATTATCACGTGATTCGTACTCAGCATACGAACAAACCCCTTAAACGATACCCATCATGAAATTTTGTGATTATGGCACGGCGGCCATATTGGATTGCAAAATTATCACGTGATTCGTACTCAGCATACCAAAAAACCCCTTAAACGATATCCATCATAAAATTTTGTGATTACGGCGCGGCGGCCATCTTGTATTGCAAAATTAGTACGCGATTCGTACTCAGCATACCAAAAAACCCCTTAAACGATACCCATCATGAAATTTTGTGATTACGGCGCGGCGGCTATATTCGATTGCAAAATTATCACGTGATTCGTACTCAGCATACGAACAAACCCCTTAAACGATACCCATCATGAAATTTTGTGATTACGGCGTGGCCGCCATGTTGGATTGCGAAATTATCATGTAATTCGTAGACATTTTAGTGCATTAGGTAGCTGGTTACCATGTCGTAAAAACACTTAAAAAGTAAAAGATCACCACATTTTTACCATGAGTCGCGTATGTATTTGTAACGGTTAATCTAATTACATTTTGCCCATTACTGATATTTTTATACTGTGGCGCGATTTCAACGTAATTTGGCATAATAATTACGAAATAGTTGCGAAAAAAACTGACACAGGTCCTGCCTCCACAAGCGCCAGGGCGAGACTGATCGGCCGTCAGCGGCGCAATTCTATTGCGTTTGGTAGATATTCGTACATGATAACTATGTAAATAGTTGTTTATAGAAAAACGCTCGGAAAATGTGTATAAAAACTTAATACCTTTAATTGAGTGCAAAAAAAATATATAAAATGTTAATAGTTTAGCCACAGTATTGAAAAAACTTTTCTGAGAGAGTCAACTTTGGGATTTTTTTCTATCTAGTGAAATTTATTGGATCGTGTAACGGGCTCGGAATATGTTTAGCTTATATCCTTAACTATTATATATATATTTTTCAGATTTAAAAACCCTTTACTTTTTGACTAGGATTGTTTCAAAAAACTCAAAATCTGACCCACGCGGCCTTAAGTTAATGCTTATGCACTTAAGTAAATGTGTTTCAAAAGAGAACTACCTAATGAATTGTGCGACTCTATTTGATTTGATGTTAGTAAATACATTTTATATATCTTACCCTCCCATCATACGGTTAACTGTGCATTATTTTCATAAGTATCCAAGTGTTACATACGTTCTGCAGGTATTAACAGTATTGTCATAAAATTAGGTATAAGTAGGTACTTGATAATCAATTACGAAGCTGGTACGTCGTACTTAATCTCTTAAACACAAAAACCATTATGCTATAGGTACTCAAATTGATGCTATATTATAATTTTAAGTCTTGGGGAATATGAGAATAAATGCACTTGATGTCGCCTTGACTTTCTATCTGGTAGGCGCAAGTGGCATCGATTTGGCAAACTAATTATAAAACAACACAAATGTATCGACGTTATGTCTATGCCACCTGTATAAACGGTATAACTACTTATCTCGAATGGGCAAACTGGTAGGGGTTGACCTCGGCAGTCCGCATGACGATCAAATTAAAGACCCATTGTAAAAAGCCAGGTCAAGATTACCCTTAACCGGCGAGCGTGTACGAACATACTTATGAAAGTAGATGAAGCGAAAGTGGTATGCCAGGCAGGATCGTAGCAACTGGAAAATCATAGTCTCTGCCTACCCTGATGGGAGACAGGCGTGATGATATGTATGTATGTACATCGATGTAGCTCCACTTATTCATTTTATCTTTGGGTTTAAAACATAAAAGAAATTGGTATGTCCCAAATGCTGATTTCTTCATGAGGTATAGGTACCTCACCCAACTTACGTAGGCCTAAGTTGGGTTAATACAGTTTTTATTATTGCGGAATGTTTTGTCATGAGAATTAGTCAGTTTTATATGCGTTGTCTAGGAAGGGCGTTGAATAGGAAGATAATTAAAAACACAGAAGCTGCTGCGAATGAGACAATTTCCATAAGCGGTCACTTAGTTCACCAACCGAGCATCATGTGCAACTATGTATTTTATTATATACTAGCTGACCCGCGCAACTTCATTTGCGCCACATAAGAGAGAGTATTACCTGTTTCCGTCGCATTACTCCCGTCACGTTGCGTTTACTCCCGTAGCGTCTCGTCGTTAATATTCAATACTACGCGAGAGAGAGAGAGAGAGAGAGAGAGAGAGAGAGAGAGAGAGAGAGAGAGAGAGAGAGAGAGAGAGAGAGAGAGAGATAGAGAGAAAGGTTGCTCGTCGCGTGTATTCCTGTCGCATTATTTTTAAGAAAAAATTCGTTTATGAAAGAGGTATCCCGTGACATTATTGTAGAAAATAAGGAACTTCGTTCCAAAAACTGATTGCCATTAAAATGGTTATTGTACACCAACCCAAAGATAGACACATGCTATCACGCAATTTTTTTAGAAGTTTTTCAAGAGAAACATTTTTGTACTACATATTTTTTACATAACTATAAATATTTACGCAGCACACGCAACGAAGCTCTCAAAAGGAATAACTTTTCCCCGGTTTTGAAACATTTAGTATTACTGCTCCGCTCCTATTCGATGTAGCGTGATGCTATATAGCCTATGACACTCCACAATAACGTAGCTTTCTATTGGTGAAAGAATTTTTAAAATCGGTGCAGTTGATCCCGAGATTACCCCTTACAATTTAACAAATATACAAACACACAAACTTTACTTCTTTATGATATTAGTTTAGATTGTATAATAGCCAGCCACTTTATCATATTAAGTCAACCGTCTATACACACATGCCTTATATCTCTTTGATTGATGAGATGATCATATCTCTAAAGTTTTAAGCTAAGCTCATTGCTTGTCGGTCTTTACATTGTTACTCTAATTCACATATCGCACGATTAGATTTTTGTAGCTGCTTCCAATAACTTTTTAAGTTTCTATAATTTACTTCAGATTTACTTTCTAGTACGCCGTGTTATTACATCATATACCAAAAATAACCTTACCTTGCATACAGTTTTCTACACGCCGCCGCGGCGCCGCCGCGCCGCTGTGGATCCGTATTACTACTAAATAAGTATCTACTGGTAGGAGCACGGTAACGTCAACGAACTGATTCTACTGCTATGGATAAAATATTGAGGAATATTGTGTCTATATTACTTTCATTTTTCTGATCTATAATAAAAGTGATTGCAAAAATAGAAATGATATCAAAACTTTCTTCATTAATTCACATACATCGTTATCCAATATCCATGAAAAACCCAACAAAATGCAGTACCTACCTCACTACTATTAAAATTCTCTACCGTCCGTGCGTTCCATGTCAGTGCATCGTACGCCACGTTTCTCATTAGTGTGAAAATCATTACTGAAAAAATATGCGCCATGTTTGTAAAATATGCTTCAAGCTTTTAATGCAATTAAGCTTTTTGTATATTGTTATTTTGTGTGTTAGTATAATTCAACATTTTACTATTAACTCGATCTACAACCTAGGTATGACGAGCTTCAACATCATAGATACTTTTCCAAAAGTTTGATTGGACACTGTTATTGCGTTAGAAAAAAAATAAAACATGGGAAGTCCATGTCTCATAAAAAGTCATTCGGAATAAAAACAGACCATTCCGACCAAAAAGTCTAAAAAGAATATGAATTAGTTCATCAAAAAGTTTGTAGAGGGTGCACCATAATTTAGCTAAATACATTTTACTATACTTAAGTGATTTGGCCATTTCAAGATTCATTGAAGTAGTATTAAGAGGGTAAAAGGGACTCTGTTGACACAGCCGACACAGCTTTGATCAATTGCTTTAACCCTTCGATTGGTGGCGTACAAAATTGTAGTGTTTGAAGTTTGTTTGAAATAATAGTTTTTACTGAAGCGCTTATAATTTAATATCGGTCCAATTTAAGATAACTTCAGTTTTTAATGGTATCTACACGCTTTGCTCACTTCATTTTTCATAACTCTTTCCCAGTCCAGGTTCGTTTTCAGCTCCCGTATGCTCAAGACACGACTTTCTCTTTTTGTTTGTGACACTAACAGTGTGAACGACAGCTGCGGCTACGGTTGGATGTTATGGTTAGATGGTCAGGGCTGCAGTTTTAATGATGGCTTCTGGGGCGGATCTGCCTTGCGCTGTCACTCTTAGGCGACCTTTTTACATGGGTATCATAAGCTCAATAATTTCTCTTTGTATATGTAATAGCCCTATATGATGGTTTTATAAAATAAAAAAATATAAAAAAAACATTCGTCGGATATATTACGTTCATGAAAACAGCCGAAGGGAAAAATAAATCTGGTAACATCAATATAAACTTTGAATAAATGCGAATAAAGTCTGTTGTTACAAATTTTTGATACCAAGACACACAAAGACAACTTTTAATAATTTACTTTCTCTTGTGTAACAACTGACATAATAATATTCCCCTCATTATAAATCCTTCATATTATTACAAAGGAACTCTGTCGAGCTTCGCCTCAAACATTAAGTCAGACCCCGCATTAAAAGGAAAAAGCGCAGTGACAAATAATACTCTCAAGATGTTTACACTAAAGGGTAAGTCTTTCGTTCGACTTTCAACTCTAAGAATGGTGCCTAATTTAAAACTGAGTCGGGGATTTGGCAATGTATATTACACATTTATAATATTAGTAGGAAGTACCTACTAATATTATAAATGTGAATGTTTGTGAGGATGTTTGGATGTTTGTTACTCAATCACGCTCTAACGGCTGAACGGATTGGGCTGAAATTTGGTACGGAGATAACTTAAATTTCACTTAGTCTGGAATAACACATAGGCTACTTTTCATCCCGGGAAAATGTTCCCGCGGTTAACGGGAGTGGGTAGCAAATTACACGCGGGCGAGGCCGCAAGCATCGGCTTTTTTTTTTTATTATTTAACGTGAGGGAAAATCCTCATAGGATGTTATGCCGGACTCTTAACGACTAAAAAAACCACACGTTACGCCCAACAGCCTATGGTTGAGAGCCCCGGGGAAGCCCTCGTAAGGATGTCCCAGGACTCCCAACAGACCTTCGGCCGCCACAACGGCCTCGCCCAGGGGGTGGTTCGGGTGCTATCCCGCGTCTTTGAGGGGTTTCGGGTGTGATCCCGCTTCTAAGGGGGGGTGTGCGTGAGTTGCTCACGTCACGCTGCCGTCATGGGCCTGCTTCTGTAAGGACGGTGAGCTACCCTCTCACCGTCCTCAGACCCCCGGTCATGGACACGTCGGCGGCGTCCAGGCCACCGACTGCGGAACTCAGGTGGGAGAGCTCTCTCTCGCACCCGGCCCGCCGCCTCCTTCACGAGCATGACCTGCTCGCAGAAAGAGGCGGCGCAGTCCCACTTACTCCCGCTGGAGAGCATGGCTCGCACCATGGTCTCGAGCGAGAGAGTGTCCACGTCCAGACCCACTACGAGGACCTGGCGCTGTTGCGCCCACGCCGTGCACTCCACCAGCGTGTGGAGCGCCGTGTCATCGCTGCGGTCCTCGCAGTGCTGACACTCGGCCGTGGTTTCCCGGTGTTTTCGCCACAGATACCTACCGAAGCTACCGTGCCCGGCAAGCATCTGTGTCAACCGGTAGGAGAGAGCACCGTGTCTCCTCTCCAGCCACTCGTCCATGACCGGTCTGACGGCCGCGATTGTGGCGAATCCCCCTTTGGTTGCTCAAGTCGCACCTTCCATGTCTCCATGGTTTCCTGGTGGAGCAGGGACCGCTGGACCTCGATTTCCCGAGACGCAGGCCTTTGGCCCCGCCCCAGCGCCTACTTGCACCATCTGAACAGTGACGCAACGGCTCTCGCTTCCAGGTCCCATGGAGGGGTCCCGGCTAGGAGACATGCCGCCTCACCGGAGATCGTGCGGTATCCTCTTATCACCCTGACGGCCATCACTCTCTGCGGGCTCAACAGTCTGGCAACATTGCTGGCCGTCAGGGTCTCCGCCCATACGGGAGCTCCGTATAGGGCCATGCTTCACACGATCCCCAGGTACAGTCTCCTGTAGGGAGCGTTGGGTCCCCTGATGTTGGGCATCAGCCGCGCGAGTAATGCTCCCCTCAGTTTTGGGACCAACCCAACTTCGGGAAGTGATGTCCGAAGTTCCACCGGCCATCGAAGACGAGCCCCAGATACTTCATCGAGGGCTCGATGCCGATGCTGACGCCCCCTGCCTGTAGGCTGGATCCCGCAGGTGGCCCCATCCGAGGTCCGTGGAAGCACAGAGCCTCGGATTTGTGAAGGGCGACCTTAGAGACCCAGCCACCGAATCCGACCCACGACCTGAGCAACCCCTGCCGTGGCTTTTAGTGCTGCGTCACGGTGCGTTGCTCCCCGCGCCGTAACGAGGGTGTCGTCGGCGTAACAGGTTACGCCGACCCATCGGATCAACGGACCACGCAGCACCCAGTCGTAACCGATGTTCCACAGGAGCGGCCCTAACACCGATCCCTGTGGAACACCGCACGACACATCTCGCCGACCCGGCCCTAGCCAGCTTGGGTAAGTTATGGCTCTCTCGGAGAGATAAGCCCCGACAATTCGGCGAAGGTAGGGAGGCACTCCATGATAAATAAGCGCCTCCCTGACGCAGCTCCAGGGCAAGGTGTTGAATGCGTTGGCGATGTCAAGAGACACCGCCACGACCACCTCACCCTGTGAGACTGCTTCCTCCGTCAGGCCTCTAATGCGCATGATCGCGTCCACGGTGGAGCGTCCCTGACGGAAGCCAAACTGGCTGTACGCCAGATCTGGCCCCACGCGTGTGAGGTGCCTGACGAGGCGTTTTGCAATAATGCGCTCAAAGAGCTTGCACACCTCGTCGAGCAACACGATCGGCCTGTACCCTGATGGGGAATTTGCCGGCCGCCCCGCCTTTCGAATCAAGACCAGTTTCCCGGTCTTCCAGACCTTGGGAAACTGGCCTTTCTCGAGGCATGCGCTAAAGAGGCCAATTAGTCGAGGCTCAAGCTCCTCGAGAGCCAGGACCCACGCTCGGCCTGGAATGCCGTCGGGTCCAGGGGCGGTGTTTCTGCGGGATTTAAGCCGCAGTACAGCCGCCCCTAACTCACCCTCGGTGACTGCGGGCACGTCGTTCTCGCTGCCTTCCGCGTTGGATGCCTGAGACGGAGCCATGCGCGGAGAACTGTGTTCCTCCGCTCTCGACGGGAACAAGGAGTCCAGGACCTCCTCCAGCCGCTCCGGCTGGAGACTCTGAGTCAGTGGGGGCGCCTTAGGGCGTAATTTGCCCCTTACCATAAGGTACGGGCGCCCCCACGGGTCCCGCTCCAGAGTCTCCATCAGATCAAGGCGATGGAGTGCCCAACACGGTTCGCAAGCATCGGCTAATAAAGAAATAATAATTATGTTCATGTCAATGAAAATAATAATTATCTAGTCTACTTAGGTTTCTATTTGAAGGTGAGAACACACTAAATGCTAGTAAAAATTTCATCCATAGATGTATAAAATGTGTATGTGGTACCACATACACATTTTATTTACTCATAGATAAAAAACGGGCCAAGTGCGAGTCGGACTCGCGCACGAAGGGTTACGTACTAAAAACGACAAAAAATTACTTAAATATTAACTTATTTTATAGATTCTATTTTACGGCAGCAACAGAAACACATCATGTGTCAAAGGTTCAGCTCCAGAAATACAGCCTCATAACGAATATACAGGCAGACAGACGGACAGCAAAGTCACGGTAATGGTGTCCGTGTTTACCTTTTGGGTAGAGAACCCTAAAAATACTATCAGTTACTCAGACTTCTGTTTTATTTTGTATTTACCAACTTCCAGCTAATAGCAGCGCAAGCTGAGGAATGGAGAAAAAATATAATAATGCTCAATAATATAATGCTCCTATGGTATGTGTGCATTAAAGCTGATTATGATTTCAGATTTTAAATTCTGTTTCATATTATATTCGTTACTTTCTGCGCAGTCAGGGGAGCATTGATCCAAGGATTAACAAAGTTTTAATTAGTTATAAAGTCGTCTTAGCTACTTGGCAAGTTAATCCGCTAAAATATAAATCTCATGTTGAACAACTCTAAGCCAGATTGCATATTAGTAGTGAAAGATTCGGTAAGCCTCATAAGAAGTAAGTGCGGGATTAGGACAGTGCTGTGAATAAAGTCAAATATTGGCCAATATCAACATTTAGATAAATAAGTTTCTTCAAATATCTATAGAAAGCCTTAATGCCGCGACGTGGTCAGCAATGCTGCAAAATTAAAACTCAATATTGTAACACTGAAATTTAAAAAACCGGTAAAGTACGAGTCGGATTAGCGCACAATTTTTTTTTTCGATTTTATTAATCGGCAACAGAAATACCTACATCATCTGCGAAAATTTCTGCTCTCTGGCTATCACGGTTTCTGAGATACAAAATCGCTACGTACAGACAGACAGACAGGCGGAACGGACAAGTCTCACGATAATGTTCCGTTTTTACCCTGATAAACAGAACAAGAATTGTCAGCAAATTGCTTTTCAATGCTGCTTTAAAGTAACACGAATTGGACATAATATTGAATTCTACTTCGGTCTGCAAATGTAATAGAAGTAAGTTACACGAGTACTTTCTTGATGTTAGAAGCGCTTGTGGTCCCCCTGATCCAGTGTTCTATAAAATATCACTGTGGCAAGCAACATTCGCTATGGCTGGTTCCCGAATGGGTGACCACTTTGTAATATTTTTGTTTACGAGCTTATCGTTTGATAGGCACGTTGAGTCGTTGGTTCCGAACGTTGTGATGGCAGCTTGAAAATTTTCAACATCGGGTAGGCACAATTTTCGGCTGTCCATTTCTACATGACAATGCTCTCCTTCTATAACGTGAGTATTGGTGATATGTAGGCATATACAGTATGCCTCTGCCTATTAATTTGAGGATAAAAGCAGTGACTATAATATATTACGTCTTTTACCCCAAAGTGTTTGGCAGAGGCATATGAGTACAGACATAATTATATAATGCAAGTTCTTAATGCCAACACAGAGAAATTTCATAGACTCCAGCAAATACTCAGCGAAATCATAGATCCGATGCACAGATATCTTACCCTCCCCCCTCTCCTCCTCTTCCTATACGATACATATGTTGTGTCAGTCATTCATTGAAACAAAACAGTCTGTTACAGTCCACTGCTGAAAATAGGCGTCCCCGAATTCCATTTTCACAGGGTGGTTGACTTTACTGTACCATGCTGAGCTGGTGGTTTATTATAGACTTTGTTCCCACAGTTTTCATTCTCTTCGCAATAAACGCTATGCAAGTGGACCCATTAAGACCTCAACCATACAAATGAAAGGTTTCATTTTACAGAAAGATTTAACCCAAGACTTGTAAACACACTTATTGCGAAATTTACGTTAATTTACACAATTGTAAGTTTAATTTGCGAGAATTTGCATTCCACAAAACCTTCGTTGCCGTACCCTCCATTCTGCGTAAATGTAAGCGAATCAGTCATCTGACGTGTATTTATGCGACAGACTGTTAACAACGGCGATGTGTGTCGTGATCGTGAATGCGGGTTTTAAAATTTATCCGATGTTTCAGAGCTTGACAAATCGATCCTTATTATGCGATGAAATTGAGTTATGTGAAACTTTTAAATTATTTATTCGGAAAACGTTATTTTATTTACATCTAGCTTAAAAAGTAGTTGTGGATTCTATACTACACTTTTAGGGTTCCGTACACAAAGGGTAAAAACGACACCCTAGTCATGGGACTTCGCTGTCCGTCTGTCTGTCCGTCACGAGGATCTCAGGAACCGTGACAGCAAAAGAACTGCAATTCCTTAGATGAAACAAAAACAGAAGTATACTGTTACCACTATAACAACAAATAATAAAAACTGGCAAGCAATAGTCTCTGTGGCTGCCTTTGTGGAGCAGTCGGTAGTGATACCGCCTGCGACGCTGGAGGTCGTGGGTTCGATTCCCACTGGAGACAAATATTTGTGTGACCCATAAATGTTTGTCTCAAGAGTCTGGGTGTTTCTATGTATAATATGTATGTATTTAAAAAGTATATAAGTATTAATATCCGTGGTCTGATACCCATAACACAAGCAGGTTATTCCTAGCTTACTTTGGGATCAATTTGCGCTGTGCGAAATGTCCGTGAATAAAAAAATATCAAAGGGAGTTCACATACAACAACTGTGATTATTTTTTCCGTTTTGCCGTACGGGACACTGTGCGCCAATCCAATTCGCACTTGGCTGATTTTTGATTTATGAAATTATCAACTCATCCATTCAAGCCTGGTCTGGTATAGGTACACTTTTTATCAATTTATGGAGTACTAGCTGTTCCCCGCGGCTTTATCAGCGTGGAAGTCGTTATCGCGTAAAATCATTACCCTTCATTTGCACAGTCAGTTAAAAAGTAGCCTATGTCCTTCCCTTGGACTCTTAGCTATTTCTATACCAAATTTCATCAAAATCGGTTGAGTGGTTTAGGCGTGAAAATGTAACAGACAGACAGACAGATCTACTTTCGCATTTATAATATTAGTAGGAATAATTCAAGAATTTTGTAAAAAAACTGAAAGATCCAAAACACAATATTCATAATATTATATTAGTTTTGTTAGTGTACGTTTTACGTAAATGCGCATTGTTAAATCGCACTTATGTAAAACATAAATAGGTAAGTATTTGCTAGTTACATTATTATCGATTGTTGGATAACTAGCTGTGCCCCACATCTTCGCCTTTAATATTCTCCCAACCCAGTAGCACCTACTCGATACCACGACCAGTAGCGTGATAACTAATGATGATGCACAGCCTAATCATAGTGAAGAGTTAATTTTGAAGTTCAGTGCAGTAGTTCAAAGATAAATTATCGCTTACAAACAAATTAATATCTCTTTTATGTAATGAAAAAGAATTGGTTTCGAGCAGGATTCGAACCTACGTCTTCTCGCATACCGTGCGGACGCCTCAACCACTCGGCCACTGAAACCTACTCAGAACCAACCAAATTTTCCACCTTTACGTCGTGGGCCGACGATTTCCATAAATATAATTTATGATCAGTTAGCATACTAATTGCTTTTCAAAGAATTATCTTAGTTAGTTACAGTACTTTAAGTTCCTTCCCTAAGGACCCCTTAAGCCGATTTCCATTGGGTGATTGTATTTTGGAACACGTTGGTTGTAAAATAATTTCATTCTCGGTGCAATTTCAGTAAGCATGCCGTTTAAAGTCGGAAATTGCGTTTGTTCACCATTTTCATTACGACGCGCTCTGTGGTCATATTTGCAAACTAAATTGAAAGCGTTATTACGATTTTCCCTTACCTGGTTTACAGGAACTGTAACTTCTTTTTTTGTTCTGAATGCCACGGGGAGATAGAGGTGTGTTCCTATATTTAAATGTATATTATAGTTACATACCTAGTCCTGGGGCATCTTTCCGGGGGCTTACCCGGGGCTTTAAGCCGTAGGCTGTTAGGCAGGACGATGCGTGAGGTTTTTTTATGTATCGGTATGAAAATGAGACTGACATAGCGTCCATGAGGATTTTTCCTCACTTGAAAAACACCTATTATTGTGTAATAATTTATGTTTTCTACCTGAACCTGCTTACCTGCTAACAGAGAAACAGCAAAATCTTAGTAATAGCGTAGAGTCTGGTTTCTATCCTCTGTTCACAGAACCACAAGTACTTATTTAAAACATAAACAATTTGTTTTAACCAAAAAATATTGTGAGAAATTAATTTCGTTCACATAATTAACCCGAATCTAAAAACAAGGTCGAAATTAAGTCCTTATAATTTTCTCAATATTGAGGGTGGACCTTTTCTGGTCGGGTATAATTAAAAATACCGAAGTTCGTACATCGCGGCCCGTCTCGTATTACGGCTGTTAATATTCACAGCTGGCTGTTTTTGACATGCCAATTATGGTGATGAACGAGCCCGATGGTTCAACTAACGGCTGATTATGACTGAAATAGATTAAAATGTTGATAAGTTAAACTTGAAGGATCATTATGATAACATCGTAAATATGTCAGATGAATTTAGTTACTTTTTGAAAGATATTTAGTTTTTAATCTTTTGGATTTATTTTCTACTAGCTGAGCCCGCAACTTCGTTTACGTCACATAAGGTGTATGAAAGGAAAGGTATTTCTTCATCAGAGTCATCAGGCAGCGTCTGAAACTGCCCTGTTTGATTAATCATAAAAGAGCTTAATGATTAAGTCTATTTTAAAACAATTCATTTTAAAATAGACTTAATCATTCATAAACAACAACTGAATTGTTTTAAAATAGACTTAATCATTAAGCTCTTTTATGATTAAGCCAACACGCCAGTTTAGGTTCACCCACATTCAAAGAAACCCCTACAATTAAAATTTTCAAAATATCTGATTCTTAAAAGTGTTATAACTCTTTTATTTCTAAACCAATTTACATAAAACAAACGCTAAATGTTAACTGGAGCAAACCTCAACACAATAAAAAAAACCGCATTGCAATCGGTTGAGCGGTTACTGAGATTAGCGTGCACAACCGTACAGACAAACAGATATACAGACATACAGACATACAGACAAACAGACAAAAATTCTAAAAATCATTGTTTTGGGTTCTATTGCGTTCATAAAGCCCCCCTATAATATTTTTTCTTATTTATCTTCCATGTACAGACAGCGACCTGTTACGATTTTATTATATGTATTGATGATAATACAAAGAGAGTAAAAGCGGAAACGCGTTATTAAAATACGACGTGACGCTACGTGTAGAGGACTGCGCATGGGGGCGCATCGGACGTTGATAGTGTGACTCTGGTCATAGAAAACAATACAAATTGATTCTACTCAACACGCGTTGCCTTCCATCAGATCGCGTCGCGT
This sequence comes from Miltochrista miniata, assembly GCA_933228765.1. Lineage (NCBI taxonomy): Eukaryota > Metazoa > Arthropoda > Insecta > Lepidoptera > Erebidae > Miltochrista > Miltochrista miniata. The sequence continues at coordinate 2,317,459 of OW121749.1, read as the reverse complement.
TTTAACAATGTGTTTCCGCCTTATGAGTTTCTTTTGGTTGTATGAAGTAGGTAAATTAAATTACAATCACTCGCTAAATCTTAGTCGTGAATTAATATTACATTTACTTATGTAACCTGATGAATGATGTGGTTACGAAACATTTTCTTCAGAACATTGAATGACAACCGTCCCATTTTTAATGCCCGACAAAAAACGAAGGGCTCAGGGCGGGATTCTCAGCTCATTTTCAGAGTGAAAAAGAAATGTTTCTAAACTTTACAGGGTTTGTCGGAAACTCGGTATGATGTTATCCTCGGTATTCCACAGACAACTTCAGTTCATGAACTAAAAAAATGCTCTAGGCTCGAAACACGATTACTGATAAAATCCTCAATAGATTTTTGTGTTGAAAATACCTCGATTTCGTGAAATTTTAGGCTAGATCTCGTATGTTATAAGTTGTTTTTATAATATAAAATATATATAAGAAAGAAAATAGTAAAATCTTCATTTGCTTCATAGAGCATTTTTTTCATATTGGTTATAGTTTTTTTTTTAATTTATTTCGTTAAAAGCGCACAAAAACCGATCGCATCTCTCTCTTTCTTGCACGCTTAAATGTATATCTTCTATCTTCTTTTAACAATTTGACGTCTGGTAGACTCCTAAACTTCTCTATTTAGTGCTGAAAACTGCATTTAGATCTGTCGAGTAGTTAAAAAGATATAAGTGACCAAACGGGCGGATGTAATTTCATTTTTACTATGTAAAGACGAAGTTCGCTGGATCCATTATTTAAAGACAAAATACTTTTTTTTTAAATTTATTTCCGTCTCCTTCTCGTAACCTCTTTATCCTTGCTGTTCAATCACATCTCCAATTTTTATTTATATATTTATGTACCTATTGGAAAGTGATCGAGAAGGGAATCAAGAAAATTTGCCGTTTCTCATTAGTCAACCTATAGCTTGGAAATGCTATTCAAACCTTAAAATGACTTTTATTAAGCCATCTTCCTGTTTTTTTTTGAAAAGTAATAACAGTTATGACCTAAATACACCGAACAGAAATACATAATCTGTTGAAATTTCGGCTCTCTAACTACAACCGTTCCTGAGATACAGCCTCGTGATGGACAGACTGATAGACAGTTACACAGACAGACGGACAGCGAAGTCTCTGTAATAGGGTCCCGATTTTATCCTTCGGGTACGGAACCCTAAAAATAGTTCTTGGGTTTATTTTTTAATCACGCTATTACCATGGATGGAGAGTAAAAACTTTACCTAATGGACAGTGGGGTCTTCAACTTTTATTTCAACTCAAGTACAAACATAAAAGTACCAATCAAATTTAACAGGGACAAAAAGCAAATACGGTTAGTTGATCTAAAACTTCGGTAGTTTTAAGCACGGCCAATAACAGGTGTAATAGAGGGAGAGTTGGTTAATTACTCTAAATGTGAGACTATTGTTGTTGCTTTCAACGACTAATAGAAGGAAACGGGCACCTGAAAAACTGCCTGAATACTTTCAAAGTTGCTTAAGTATATAAACACTCTTTAGTTGTTAGAAAATGGCAAGTATGTGTAATGTGTAACTAAATATCCAGAATGAAATCTGTTTGTAGATGAAGGATCACGGTAAGATTCAGGAAAAATAACTTTACGGTAGAGTGATTTTTGTTTGCATCTGGATTTACTCCCAGTATACGTTCTACTCGACAAAGTCTGGCGAACGAGTTACTTTGTTCCTCGAAGTTTGTTAAAGGACTCTCAAGTCCTGCAAGATGTTCTTAACTGAGTAAATGCAGTAAGTTACAGTCTTTATTTTCAGTTGAACAAATTTTCTTTGGTGTGAACTATGGAAAAGAAAAAATGTCTTCCCTATAGGCCACGGCTTGGTGACAGATAGAAGGACCGCAAAGTCTCAATGATAGAGTCCCGTTTTTAACCCTTTTGGTACAGAACCCTAAAAACGCATTATTTCAATGTGATCATTGATTCCGATAGACACTTTTACCTCCGATTGTCTTCGTGGTAATATTACACCGCTCTTATGTGGCCACACTTTTTTTTAACGTGAAGAAAATCCTACAGGGATGCTGTGCCGAATTCCTACCGTCCAAAAACCACACGTATCCTACACAACACAGGTTGGGAGCACCGCGTGAGCCCTCGGAAGGATACCCCAGGACATTCCAAACATACCTACAGCTACCACTACGGCCTCACCAGGAGGGGGATATATGTGACCACGCTAAATCTACATTGGTCTAGCTTGTGGAGTGTCGCTGTTCTCGAAACTGTCTTCAACGTGATAGGCTCATCAAATCACACACCCAATAGAAAAATACGACAGCAAAATTTAACTGACGAAATTGATTCATGGAGCAGATCAGCATCATCGCCCATCTCTATTATTACAACACTCCATTATAACCAGTAATCAAGACTCGGCTACACCATCAGCCTCATCAGGAATCATATCACAAGAAGCAACGACCGCTCCAGTCTTGTTAACTCTTCGGCAAAACCAACTTTTAGGCACAGCACACTGCAACTACGGTCCAAGTGAATAGAGCACATTTCTCTCTACGCAGCAGCCAGCCACTACGCAGCAAAAACCCTTACTGGGACTTACTGGGTTATACCTCACGTCTCACCACTGCACTGCACTTCAGCCTCAACTCACTGAGACTAGTTGAATACAGTTACGACTCACTAAAACTTCACCATCTAGCTCTGGCGCTATTCACAACAGACCAAGTCACCAGACCCATGCGCACAATTGAGCTCCAATGTCTTTTGGCGGAAAATGATATCAATAATTCAGCCCAATTTCCATTGGGCTTCGGTGCGATCGCATTTTGTGTTGAAAATGCATTTTTCCCTATCCTCCACACCTCCTAAGAAAGTTGAATTTTATGAGCACCATAAATAGCACTACTAGAATTAAAAGCATGTAATTTTATTTTATACTTGGCCTTTTGGTCTAGTGGTTAGAGTATCTAACAACGGGTTTGAGGGTCGTGGATTCGATTCCCACATAATAAAAGGATTTGCTTTTTTGTGGCTGTGGCTGGGTGTAATTTATTTTAAAGACTTATTTGTTGAGAAATATTATAAGAAGGTGTTTTATCTATTCGTTAGATCAGCCTCGATACCGTTATACAAGCTTATTATTAGCATAGGGATAATGCCATTCACAAATGCGAATCTCACTCTCTTCTCAAAGTTTTACAGTGCTAGTCTGCAAATTTCGCCCATGTGCATATTATTGACCCAAGCATCAGTTGCTAAAATTTGCTCTAATCGATATTTTTTTTATCTACAGGACAAAAATACATGTGTGAATGGCACTAAATAAAAATCAAATAAGCCTAAGGCAATCCACAGCTGGACGTAGGCCTCTCCCAATCTAGTCCTGCGCTTTCCTACCTTCCTATTTACGAATATTTAAAATAGTTTGGTTTCCATATTTTTTTTATATTTAGCTCGCCAAATTGACGTCGCCACCAGCCTGATGGTAAGCCGTGGCACATCTAGCGATTTGGGGCCAGTCTCACAGTCCTTAAGACTTTCGACATTGGTTCTCAAGTTGGCGGCCCAGTGATGTGCCTCTTCACGCTCCTCTTGAAGAACCCGGTATTGTAAGATGAGGGAAATACGTGTGCGGGCAAGCCGTTCCATGTTTTTATAGTTCGACATAGGAACGATCTTTTGATTCCGGTGAAAATTCTCTCCACTGTGTATGAGTGGCATTTCTGCCCGGCTCGCGTTGTTAGTGGGATCAGGTTGAAGAGCCCTTCAGAACATTCACCGTGATACATTTGGTAGAAGGCAGCCAACGCATAGTAGTAGGTCAAATTTATTTTATAAATGCTACAAAAGTAGGTTTGTTTTCTTTCGAATGAAAGGTGGTCAAAAAAGGCACCTGTAGGAGAATACTCATACAAAAAGATCATGTCGTTCCTGAGGGGTGGATTTTGCCCAGTAGCGGGATGTCGCGAATCGGCTGAGATGATGATGATGAATTATATAACCAGCCATTTATGAGATGAATAATAAGCATTTTTATGGATTATGTAGCAAATTTAATTAGCAATAATACCAATATTATGCTTCCGTTAAAATAATATGTTTTAGATAACACACTAATAAAAGTTTAATGAGGGACCGCCCATTAAAATCGGTGTGAATAGTTTATTAAAACTCACCAAGGTGGGTTCTCCGGCTATCAAAATGTTTTTAAAGGTAACTTTATTCCTTCATAATGTATAGTTCAAAAAAAATCCTTGTATAATACGCTAAAAGTATATTTTGCGCATATTCCAGAGTTATGAGGTTCAATAAAATGTAGAAAAGTCCTTTATTTTCGGAATATTTTCAGTCGTCCTAGACCAGGAGTCGGATTTATTGTTGCCATCACGGCATTGAATGCCTGCAAATAAATAGAACACTTTTAACCCTAGAAAGCTAACGTTCGTCAAATTTACGAACATTGAAATTTAACTCTCTGTCGCTTTCCAACCGTTGCACTCACGCGCTCGCGCGTTCGCGCCAACTCGCTGACCGCTAAACCGCGTCGAGCGGCAGTCGTATTTATTTTGTAAGTAATTTCGTTTTTAAGATACCTACTATGTGTTCGTCATTTTTACGAATGGTTAGCTTATAAGTAACTTTGGTGACTGTTTTAATGCGTTGATATTGTCTTCTTTTTTGTACTTATTACATTGAATGTCAAGAATGGCAGCAGGTTCGGTTCTCACAGATGAAGACATTATTCAGGCATTAGATAATGAAGCACCGTGTGGCGACAGGGTCCCGTGTTGCGAAGGGTAAGAGTACAAAATGTCGCCACCCTAATGCATCCCGAGGGTGTCATAAGAGGCGACTAAGGGAACGCTATCGCAATAAGATCCATTGCGTAGAGAAGGAATACTCGAAATGAAAGCCAGTTGTCAGTAAAATGCAATCGTTAAGCCAAGTTGAAGGCCTTATGGGCGGCTTGAAAAATTTCAACTGCTGGTCGCGGCAACCTGCACCTGTCCATTTCAACACGGCAATAGGCTCACCACCTATTACGTGATACATAAAACTATAAGGTGAAATGTGGGCGTATACTATGCCTCTGCCTACACCTTCGAGGATAAAGGCGTGACTATATGTATGTATGTTGATAATGAAGAGCGGAGCGAGACAAATGCTATTTCTGAATGTGAAAATGAAGATGAATAATTGGTTAATGACGTAGAGTGACTATCATCATGAGCCTTCTGACATTGAACAACTACAAGGGAGACGGAGAGAGAAGAAAAGGAAAAGCTGTAGTTTGTGTAATTAGAAGAAAAGACGAATGACAAAAAATAACTGCAATAGTTGTAAGGAGCCTATTTGTGGAGAGCATTCAGTTGACTTTTGTCCAACATGCGCTTTGAAAATATAAATATTTTTTATTTTTTATTTAATGTTAGAGTATATTCTTTAGGTTGCGAAAGAAAAAAATAACTTTTTTCTAATTATAAGTTCCTAAGTTTAAGTACCCAAATTATCTCAGAAATATAAGTGCCATGTGAAAATTGTGATTTATTAGTTATAAGTAAAATGAAAGTTATTTTTTTCTATAATTATATTTCATTTACATCCCAAATAACCTAAAACACAATAAAACTAATTTAAATATTTTTATTTTGCAAAAAAATGTGAATACATAAAGTTCATCGTCAAAAAGTCGAATGGTTAGCTTTTCATGGAGGTCGAGGAATGTTAGCTATCTAGGGTTAATTGGGCCAACCCCTTGGAGAGTCTATCGCCAGTAAAGATGCCCATAGAACCATTGGCTTGTCTCGCATAGAGAGCGTAAACTTATCACCTCATGCATCGAGCACCTCAAAATGATATTTTCTTCGTAACGAAACACAACGAAGTTTTCCCGATTTGTTGATCTATGATGATTATTGCTCCACACTCTTAGGTCTATTATTCCATAAAGCAGTTGCCTGCCAGTACATGTTCCATTAAAATCGGTCCAACAGTTTCAAGGTTTCATTGGTACAGATAGATAAAAAAAATATTTTTTTTTATTTTATTTAATTACTTAAACATCAATCAGTACCTTACTAAACGCTTTAGTGACAAGCTGTTAAATTGAAAATATTACCAACAAACCCTTCAACTTTATTTATAAGTACATACTGAGGTATTCTTTTTTTTTTCAAGAAACTACCACCGAAAGCATTGTTGTTCAGCTTGCTATTGCCGGTTGCGATGGCTTTCGTTGACGACGAGCTCGCGGACGGAATGGCTGAGTACCGCGGAGGCGCAGCACGCGATGACAAACCAACATACAATGTTATGAAAGGTAAAGTAAGGCCTATGAAAACGTTAAGTAATATAGTTTAAAGTGTGATTATTATGACATATTGTGTTCATGACTTCATAGCGGTCCAACGAATGGATGCAGTATTTCGAAAGCGGTTTTGACCGAGATGGTTTGTAGCTATAAGTTTAATATCTTGGGAATACCAAAAAAATCGTAATCATTTATACGGTTTAAAATGAAATGTTTCATGTGAGAGGAGTCACTGTTATTCTCTGGTATATATAACTAGTGTCCGACCGAATATTTGGTCTTCAGCTCACTTTCTGAGTACAGGGATTTTACAAAAATTCTAAAAAAATATTTATAGAAAATTCGGCATAGTTACTATGATTTTATTTCCATGAATAAAAAACACAGTAACCTGGAACTGGCTGATGCATCAAACAATCTCGCTCCTTAGAAAGTTACAAACAAACAAAAATAAATTTATTTCACTTAGGCATAATACAGATGCACTTGTAAAACGTCCCGAAAACTAAAGAATTACGACCAGTTCATAACGCGACCCACCTGAGAAGAACTGGCAAGAAACTCAGCGGGTTATTCATTTTAGTGTTCTATTTACAAAGTTAAATAATCTACAAACTATGGATTTAAACATGTCTTGAAAATTCAGCAAAACAGGTCATTTCCAGGCTTCTTTATCGGGCAAACAATCATTAAATAAATAAATAAATAAATATTCACGGACATTTAACACATCGCGATCCAAAAGTAAGCTAGGATTAACCTGCCTGTGTTATGGGTATCAGACCACGGATATTAATACTTATATACTTTTAAATACATACATATAATACATAGAAACACCCGGACTCTTGAGACAAACATTTATGGGTCATACAAATATTTGTCGGCCCTTGTATACAAGATATCGATTGTCATGTTTGGGCTTATTAGCAAGGTTGTGTTTTTTTTTAATTTTCATATTGAGACATTGCCACGAATTTTTGGATTAAGCAAAGTACAAATCTATTTATCATCATTTATAAAATGTGCAATGTTAATATTTTTGTTTCAGATTCAACAAACACTAGGGATGAAACTGTTGACTCTGTATTACGTCTGTTGAAGCGTTTGAGACAGAAGAAAGAACCTTCTCCTGTATATTACATATCTCTGAAGGATCTTGTAGAGTCTGCTAGGCGTAACCAGGGGCGTGAGATGGTAGGTACCCAAGTGTCATAAACTTTGGACATATTTCGAACTCCTGTTGCAATTTAAATTGGTTTACTCTCAATGAGTTACCCTAAAATGGTTCACATTTAGACTCGCTAAGCATTGATCTCTTTATTTCTAAATGAATATTAGCTTTAATTATATATTTCTCTCAATTGTTGGCACTTGATGGAACTTTTTTTTACATGAAAACTATATAGTTATACTTGTTCCACAGCTTTAATTTTAATTTATTGCATCTTGTCTGGTTTTGCTTTACGGCATTATAAAAGATGACCGCCAGTCCTTCTGGTGGGCCGTATGCTTGTCTGCCACCTTAATGGTATAAAAAAAGGTGACATTTAATTACCATACACTCTTATATCTCGTTTCTATTTATACGTGTCAATATCTATACTTAATAAAGCTACTAGGTGGATTAGCTATGTTGAAAAGTGAAATAACACTAGTTAGCTAGCAAATTTTTAAGTGCGCCATTTGCCAATTACCCTGAAAGTGGTAACATAGAGCAATTATTGTTATTATACTTCATTTTGTTTTTTAAGGTTATCAATGAAAATGAGGATGCTGAAAGTGCTGACCAGGAGAAGTTGACGTTGCGGTCACTTAACGACGTCCTCCTCAACGTCCAGAGTTATTTGAAAGCATCAATGCCCAGCTCGGATCTCAACCTTAATTCCACTTTGTAATGTTACTCTAACTCCACTTTTATAGTTAACTAGCTGATAAGCTTCGCCCACATGAAATCTTATCAACCGATAGAGCGTGATTAAGTAAGGTAAACGCAGGTATTACCGGCCCGTTAAGACAATTTTAAATTCGATGATAACTATTAAGAATGATGATTGACTTCCCACCCAATGTTTTGTTTTTATATGAAACTCTAGTTTGTCTAGTTTATATATAAAACCCTAAATTGTTACGCATTACCGTTATTACGCATTATTCTTAAAATAAAAAATAATTTAGTGAACAAGTTCATTTTTGTATTACCGACCCATACGAAAGGCTATGAAGCTATTTACCGATTTTTATGAACCTATTACCGAGTGTAAAAAGACAAGAAGAATGTATAGTCAGGCATTTTGCTTAAATAAGAAGAAACAAATTATGGTGCTTTTGCAGAAAATCATGTAGGTTTGCTAGAAGTCCTTTCATCTACCTTTCATACTATACAAGATAGGAAAACCCACTTAGTTACTCTGGTCCATGCTGTTTGACTAAGACATTATTGTTGTAAAAGAGATTTTATGAGTTTTATCCTCAAATTATGGTTCGTTTGTTAATAACCTTACATTTTATTAAACTAGTTAACTAGTGTAATGTTACATAACATGAACCGGATTTGTATAGAATCGGTAATAGCTAGGTCGGTGATAGCAAGTACGGGAGTACTTGCTATCACCGACTCATATAGATCGGTAATAGTCGATATAATACACAATTAGGAAAAAGTATGGCCGACTCCTAAAAAGTAGATTTTATGTATTTGTTTGATTTTTGTAGCCATAGCAGAGATTTTAAATAAGTAATTTTGAAAATAATATTAATTAATGCACATAATGTTATGGAATAAAAAGTAATTTTATAATACTCCTTTATAATAACAATGAATGAGTAAAGTTGTAATTCGTAGTTAACATATAACGATAAAATAAGTAAACTAGACCAAATAGTACAGATCGGTAATGGTGCGTTACAAAGGCAGATTGTATTAGATTAAGATGTCATACTAAAATAATTGCTTTATTGTCAAATATCGACGAGAAAGAAGTAAAACTAAATTTAATATGCATCACAATCACCGACCCATGAGTCAGCAATAGCTGCTACTTTTAAAATTATTGAAGGTATTGCCGCTCTATTTAAATGTGAAGTCTTACAATATTTTATTTACTTTATGAAATACTATACGAAATTAAGACCTCAGACTTCAATTAACACATTTAATAATACAGAACAATCATAGGTTTCGCACATTTCTATAAAATGTCTTAAAATAAATTTTGATGTGCTTACGAGTAAGAACAAGGACTTGTATAATACGATCAGCGAGTTTACTATCGTCGCAGAAACAAACGAATTTCGTCTCTTCCCGGGATGCCACGCATACTTACGTAAGTATATTACGATACTCAATGAACAAATGTGCGTATTTCGTCAAATGTCTCTAGCATAAACCGTTCCATTAACGTAAAAATTGCAGTTTAATGGAATGGATCGGTAATATCTGCGAATTTTCGATGGGTCGTTAATAGCTGCGTTTACCTTAACAAATTTTTACGCTGTATACTCGTAATATTAGTAGGACTAGCCGGTGTCCACAGCTCTGTCCGCGGGGCAAAGTATTCTCAAACCCGAGGATAGAAAGTAGGTATCTGTCTCTATACTAAATTTATGTACCTATATAATACAAACACAAAAAAATATTATCTGGTGCAGATGGCGGTTCAATTGTATGGTTCCGCACCTCAAGAGGGTTATGGGATTACTTTATTGTTTGTCTGTCAAAACTTGATTTACAAGTCGGACTTGCGCACGGAGGGTTTCGTACTGAACGGAACCCTGCAAGCACGAGTCCGGCTTGCACTTGTCCGTTTTTTTTTAATATTTAATATTATATTGTCCTCAGAAATTTAGTACCTCATGCGAGTAAGTACCCTCCAAATTTGTCATATTACATGGTTAGGTAGGTATTTTATAAAATATAGGTAATTGGGTCTGAAGTATTGAATAAATTCTAGCCAAGATTGTTGCTGACAGTGATGGTACAGTTGATATCAGATCCTAGTATGATGATCCCTTGCGCGTGGGCATAACACGTGTCGACTTTTATGTCACGTTGTTATTCGGATTAGTGCTCACTGACAACAATCAGGTGGGATACATGTATTTTTCCGATCCCACGTTCAAATTTCCTTTTCTGAGGACGTCAGTTCGTCACTCCTCCCTTACGCTTGGTTATGGTTATGGTTAGTTGTGGTTATAAATATTCTACAAAGAATGTAGTACCCATGCCACAATATAGTCCCATAGATTATTATATAGATTTTTTTAATACAGTTGCTCAAAAAGTGACGTATTACAGGGACGTATAGCGTTCGGGATGTGGGCGATTACACACTCGTGCTTTTTCTTTACCATTCCCGCACTCGTGCGTTTACTTTCCCAATTGTCAAAATAATGTCTGTGATTCATGCAAATATTTCTAAAAAAAGATACTAACTTGTTTCAATATCAGATTAAAAGTACCTAATTTTAATTAAAATTTAAGCATAAATTAATATAAGTATCGGCCAAATTAAATTTATAAATATAAAAAAAGTTGGCTGTATGAAGTGCACAGCCATAGTCTCTGCTTAGGAAGGAACACATTCTTTTACGGTTGGCGCCATTTTGGATATTCAGGTTTTTTGTGTTCTTATTATTTTATAAAATTGCTTAATTTTTTCGCAACTGTATTAAAAATAGTTGTTCAATACAACGTGTGGGACTGTTATTTAAACTCGCACCGACTGTCTACCCTCGCCTTCGGCTCGGGTAAACACCTGTCGTAACTCGTTGTAATAACAGAGATCCCACACTTGTATCGAAAACTACTATTTTGTAGGCGAAGTTCATAACGCATATTATTAATTTCATACTTGGCTTTCATTTCACATTTAAATCAAACTGATTTTGATTTTTTAAATTTAAGGTGGTGAGGATACAGAAGAACTAATTCAACATAAAGAAGAAGAAATCGACAAAACTGGTGGCGGAGTCAGCAATAACCCTTCCAAGCCCAAAAAGAGCAAAAAGCAAAAGAAAAAATCCAAGAAAAACAAGAAGCCGAAAACCACTACGAAACCTACAACTAAAAAACCAAAACCTAAACCTAAACCTAAAACCACGACGACGAAATTGGCCGCATTTTGGAATAATATATTAGGATAAAACATTAACTCTTTACCGTCTGCTTTATTTTATTCTTTTACAAAAACTTGCAGTTTAGCTACAAGTTGCAACAGCGTAAGTCTACTGACTTGTTTATTTATTAGATTACTTTAAAAAAGGTCGCAGCCTCTGCGACGTTTTCGACATAAATGCGGATGGCCGTGTATTGTGGCGAAATTCGGGACAGGCCTACATTCAGCAGTGGACTGCCATGGGCTGATTTGATATTTTTCAAAAAGTCATTAAGTTATTCTGGTAGTAGGCAGTTATGTAGATAAAACGTGTGTTTAAAATTCAATAAAATAAAAATATTCCAGTTAAGATTATAAAGCAGGCGAATTAGGAAAACATCTCAAACCGGTAACCACATTATACTCTGTCAAAGAATGTTGTGCATAGTTTAGTTTAAATTGATTACGTAGATGAACACACAAGGTAATGGACCATACCTTCACGGCGAGGACGACGGCAGGACTAGTCTTAGTCGGCATTCTTCTTAAATGCGTAAACAAAATTTTATTGAAGGTATTTCATTTGTTTCTAGAAACAGCAAAAGATTAGACAATAAAAATTTCGAGTGTAAAATTTCGTCTATGCGTTTTAGTCGGCGCGGGCGGCGGCGGCGCTCAGCTTCCTGGAGAGTTTTCTCTCCCGTTCAGTTTCATTTTCCATTTTTCTCCGTTCTTGCCATAGATGAAGGAATTCTTTGCATTTTCGTGATTGCTAACCTTAAACAAACTATTAACTGCCTTGCTTGGTAGCGCATTTGGTTGTGTAACCGCCTGTTACTCCGCCTGTTAGCTGGGTTCGGTTCCCGGATAGGTCTAAATGTTTGTGTTTATTAACACAAATATTTAGAGCAAACTAGGAACCCATCAAACTTTTGTTTTGTTGCCATTCTAAAACAATCCAGTCCACGACGTAAGTCCGCCGTAAGTCCACGCCTACGGCGCGGCGGCGGCGTGTACTGAATTATTTTACGATAGCCAAAAAGCTCTTTAATGATTAAACAAATACGATAGTGTAGATTTCCCTTTACATTCAAAGGAACCCTTGAATTCTAGGCTTAGCGAAAGTTGAGATGACTGTAATTTCTGAACTACACAACCCTCAGTAATTAATCTTGTGTGTAATAACTTTTAAAGGTAAAAAATTACAACTGAAAAACCATTTTATCTTAAATCGCCTCACCCAAAGGAAACGCGCAAAATATCGAGATCCAAACTATCTTAGAACCTTCTTCGGAACATAAGTTCATATTGTGCTAAGTATCATTAAAATTGATTCAGTAGTTTGGCGTGATACTTACTTGGGATACAGACAGACAAAAAATTTTTGGTTTCAGTACCGATTCCATTTAAAATTTTAATCATGTATTCCATGAAAAGACGCTCGACTCTCCACAGTTTTATTATTATTTTCTTGACTCTGATTAATCGTTAATCATAATAAACTTTTTTGACCACTCATTTATTGTTACAGCAGTTCGTTTGTGGAATAAGTTACCATTAGAAATTAGACGAGCTTAGACATTGCAGAAGTTCAAAACTTCTATTAAAGATCATTACTTTATAAGTAATTGTTAATATCATCTAATATTATAAAATAAGTACTGGAACCATCTTCATGTTATACATGTACCTATTTGAATATCTTTACGTATGAATTATTATATATATTTAATGTAAGTATGTATTTTATATAAGTATGTATTACAAATGTATGAATACTTTGTTACATTATTATTTTTATTTTCTTTGCTATGTTAAGGACTTTTGCATAGGAATACGGGTATACCTTAGATTATACGCCAACGACTACCAATTCGCTTCTGCCAACATATTTCTCCATCCAAAGGTTGCCTGGCAGAAATTGCTTTAAGCAATAAGCCCATTGTATTGCTTCCTTTTGTATAAGTTTCTTATTTGTTATTCTACTTTGGCGTACAGTAAAGTATACAATAAATAAATACATAAATAATCGTTTGCTGCACAACATAAAAAAACAAAGTCGAGACATGTGACGTAACGAACACACTAGAACCACACTTGAAACGCTTATCATTCCGAACTGGAATAGAACAAGCAAGTGCCCTCAGATTTGAGGACATCACTCACTCCGAGCTTCGAGTGACGAGTTGAACAACGATTTATTGGAATTCAACTACCTTGACTGTGTGACGTCATTGTCTTTTTATTGTTTTGTTTTGAGAGTTCCGAACGCAAAAGGTAAAAAACGGGAGTCTATTCATGAGACTTCGCTGTCCGTCTGTCTGTTTGTCTGTCTGTCCGTCTGTCCATCACGAGGCTGTATCTCTGGAACGGTGATAGCTTGAGAGCTAAAATTTTCACAGATGATGTATTTTTCTTGCCGCTATAACAACAAAAACTAAAATGAGAAAAATAATAATATTTAAGGGTGCTTCCGCGTGCAACAAACGTAACTGTTATCCCTTACTACAGGTTAATATCTAACCTATCAAGGAAAACAGAACTTCACCCACTAGATTGAAAGGAAATTGTTGTTTTGAAAATTGTTGTTCTTCGTACATCAATGTGTAAGAGCTACCCAGTTAAGTCTTGATCTGTAACTACAATCAATATTATTAAAAATAAACGTTTTACGGTGTTTTGGTATGGAATCCTCCTTGCGCGAGTCCAACTCGCACTTTGTCGGTTTTTTTACCACTAAGGAGCAGAAAAACCTAAGTAAAAGTATTCAGCGAGTCTAATAAATAAACAAATAAATACACGTGGACAATCTCACACAACATCTAGATTGGTTAGGTCCTAATGTTGTGCGAGATTGACCACCGGGACACTGCTCTCGACCGTCAAATTCTTTCACCTCATTACGTCTTGGGGCGAGACGTAGGCACCATCTGCCGGTAACTTAATTCAACGCACGGATGGGGCGTCTGGTCCGGCAAACTAGAAGACGCAGGTTCGAGTCCTGCTCGACACCAACATTTTTTACACTAAATTTGTGATTTAGTTAGCATACTAGAAGACAAGGCTGCCTGGCAGAGACACGAATTGCTCCTTTCTACATTTAAAAAAAAACTGTATTAGATACTATGATGAATTATGAGGGACCGGACTGAGTTTCTTGGGGTGTTCTTCTCAGTTTGTAGCATTTCCGAACCCCCGGTAGAATCACAAAAATTTTGACAAACCTAAATTTTTTTTTTTTTAATTTCAAAGGGAATAAATTTTATTTTATTTTATTTTACTAATTCCAGTCTTGGCACATCCTTCCAAGGGCTTACCCGGGACTCCCAACTATAGGCTGTTGGGCGTAACGTGAGTTTTTTAGTCGGTAGGAGTCTGGCATAGCATCCATGATGATTTTCCCTCAGGTTAAAAAAAAATAAAGCATACTAATTCCTATTCAAAATTTTCTCTTTGAGTAACAAATTCCTAACCATTCATTTCTTTCTTTTGTAATACTGATAGATTTATGTACCTAAAACTCCACCTTCTCTAGTTGGGCGTTGCGGGGTCACAAATTTCTATCATATTGTACATAACGTAGCACCAAATATCTATGCTTACCTACTTGAACCATTCCGCTTTGCATACATATGAGACAAGTTTTATGCAGTGTGAACGAGGCATGTCTGACCACTACTCCGTACCGCACGGAGGGTTAATATTTTTGTATGCAACTTATTTACATATTATGCTGCGGTCGCACCAGAGGGGTTTCTCAAAACAATATTCGAACCAAAAGCTAAGGATATTTTAAAGTATCTTTTCGAAGCACAGATTATCTTGTGATCATTGCTAAAATCTAACAGACAGTATTGTCAATTTCACATTTTTAACCAAATAGGGGAAACGGTTCTTTAAACTGCTGTAGATGTTTTCCCAAACTTATTTATGAGGTAGAAGTCATTAAGGAACCCTAGAATTCTCTTTTTGAATTCGTTACCTACAAGATTAGTAAGTATATAATTATTTTCAACATTATAGTAAGTTGTTGTAGTTGTGAAAATGGTGCAAAAGTATGATGCAATAATATAAAATTACAGAAGAAGTATTGAACGCGACTAAAACGAAAGTGATGGTATTCGAAAGAGAAGAGGACAGAACGAATGCCAGGATAACTGTAAATGATGTAGTGCTGGAACAGGTGGATGAGTTTGTATATCATGGATGTGCATTTAGCAGGGATGGACGGTACACCGCTGATGTAGAAAAGAGGGTAACTGCGGGCAATAGTGTGAATGGAGCGTTAGGCAAACTTTTAGGTACCAAGGCCTTAAGTCAAAAGGCCCAGCTCGCAGTAGACAATGCGGTGCTGATACCTACGCTAACGTATAGAAGCGAGAGTTGGGTATGGCAGGAAACGCATGAAAGTAGAATAAACGCGATCGAGATGCGCGCGCTACGCAAAATCTGCGGAGTAACGCTCGCAGATCGCGTTCGGAATGAAGGTGTAAGAAAGAGAGTTGGTCTGAAAGAGAGTGTCGGTAAGGAAGGGCATGCTACGATGGTTCGGGCATTTGGAACGAATGGGAGATGAAAGAATGACAAAACAGATATACCACGCGAAAGTGGATGGACGTAGGAGTCGGGGAAGGCCACGACACACCTAGCACGACCAAATTAATCGTGTGTTAGTTGAAGGTGGTGTCAAGAGCCGTAGGAATCGACGTGCATGCATGAAAAGAAAAATGAAAGTTGAAGAAGCAAGTGAGGTGTGTATGGACCGTGCCGTGTGGCGCTCGGTTCTTTCTGCCTACCCCGCAAGGGATTTGGCGTGAAGATAGATAGATAGATAGTAGTATTGCCATCTCTGACAAAGCTAATTTTCATTGAACTAGAGAAAAGAAATATAGGATTAACGTGGGAACAAAATTGGAATAGTGGTGGAAACTAAGTGACAACAGCTTTTGATCTGTTGTCACAAATATCCTACCTGATCCAATCCATTTATATTTCGTTATTTTTAAAGTTAAAACACAGGGTGGAAACCATAGATTTAGAATTTTTCGCTACTCTCAAGTGGAAACTCAATACAAAAATGTTCGTTTTCACCCACACTAATATAGACGTAATGTGAATGCTTAAATCAAGCTTCAATGTGTGTGTGAATATTCTAGGGTCACTAGCTATGGAAACAAAAAATAAGGAACAGAACGCAATCTCATGTATGTAGGTACTTTTTTTTCAAACCTACCCTCGGAAGCATACTCGCGCACAAACCAGAATACTTTTGAATAGGTAATGAAAAAAATACCAAATTGATTACATAGAAAGTAATATTAATTTCTTTATTAGTTATTTATTATAGAAATAGCTACATAATAATCTCAGAAAGAATTTTTAGACATTGTACTTTATCCATGTTCGCTGTATCATGGTATCTCTGGGGCAATGTTACCACAGATTATTATAATAGATTTATTCTAAAATTCTAAAATGTTACGCCAACAAATTTTTTTTTATCAAACCTGTACCAATGAATACAGACGTTTATAGAAGAATAGTTTCTTAGGCTGCTCTGAAGACAAACTTTCTGTGACACAAACTGCCGCTTGGCGGCGTTGCAGTCGTAGCGCGGCAGCCATTTTTAATTTTTCGAAGCAAAAAAATAAAATCAATCATTGTAAATAATATAAATATATTATGTTTTAATTTAAAAGACGTGAAATAGTTTTTAAAAATAAATCCCTGAATTTAGTTGATTAAAAATGTAAAAATGTACCTACTAGTTTTTGACTATTAACTGCGACAGTGAAATGTAACGACAGAGCCGCCAAATAAGAACTACATGAGCTGCCCCCAACAAAATTGGCACAAAAAATCCTTAAGAACTGTTCTTCTAATATACGTCTGTATTCATTGCCTGTACGTATGGGGTATCTATAGATCGGTCTTGAAAAATGCTGTTGAGGTTCCTAACATCATTTTTTTTTACTAAAGTGAATAGTTTGCGCAAGAAACACTTCCAAAGTGGAAAAATGTGTGACCCTTTAACTTCTAAACTAAGAGAATGATAAATCTAAAAAAAAATATAAATGATGTACATTGCCATAAAAACTACCAACGAAAATTGGTTTAAGCGAGATCGAGTTAGTAGTTTATTTTTAATACGTCATAAACCGACATTTTCGCCTAGAAAAATCACTACCACTGCGAACGTGTTAAAACATCAATGAAAGTTACAACGAACTACAAGAACTTTTATATTATGTCACTTGGTGCTACGGAACCCTTCATGGGCGAGTCCAACTCGCTCTTGGCCGGTTTTATTTATATAGATAAACTAGCGTTTCCCTGCCACAATTCGCTGTCTTTTTATAGTTAAAAACTGAGCTGAAACCAAAATCAAGCATACCGCCGTTTCCCTCACACTTTTTCATTTCTCAAAATCTATTCACACAATAATTCTATTCTGCGTCCAATATTCAGTTTAAGAAACATCGTGCGCGCGCAAAATAAAAGTAACTTCAAAAATAACATAACCTTACCTTCTAACATGGGTACTCTGAATGCAAGGAGGCCGTATTTCGATGTTCTCTTTTTAAAAATACATTGTTTATATGTATTGATAATACTATTATTAGGTAGGCTGTTTATTATAATTTGTTCTGTAGCCGGCACAACATAATTAAAAAAAAAGCGTAAAGCGCCATAAATGGGAAAAATCACTTTTTACAGCTGTTTTATTCTTGTTGCATGGATTAATAAAAATGAAAAAAAAAGTAACCTAAAACTATCTTAGAAACCTGATGTAATGGCGTGCCAAATTTTGAGTTTTTAAAGCGTACCTACACATACGCACAGAACATTATATATATATATAGATAGAAGAAAGATTGTCTCTCTAGATCACGTAGCATTAAACTTATTAGACATACACAAAAAGAAATGAACAGGTAGGTACTGTAAGTTGTAATGTAATTTATTGGTATTTATTAGTATTTAGGTACCTAGTTAGATCAATTACCATTTTTTAAAGTTACGTCATTACAATGTTATTGATTACTTTACTGTTATCGTTATTTTGAATTTACCATAATAATATTCTTAGGAAATGAAAAAGTCTTCTATTTTTATCTTGACTGGTTGACAGACATCCATATACGGCACAATATCTAACCATTTTGCGAATTATCTAATAAGAAATCAAAGCAATAGCACAAAGTACGTAGGTATACCTAGGTAGTAATACATAATGCAACGCAGTGACACTCTCTCAAGTACTGACACGGGAATCGACACTTGAATTTTGGTGGGGGAATGGGGAAGCTTACTCAGGTGGGAGGCAGGGAGTTGCCGATCTGTATGTAATACTATTGTATTATCTTTGGTTATAAAACTAAAACGAAACGATCAAAACAAAATCAAACATAATGAGGTGTCATTTGTCATTGTCAAAACAAATGTGTGATTATTACATAATCAAGCACGTAGAGTCTGAATAAACGTAGTGAATAGACATAAACACTAAAAATGCACCTATTATAAATGAGCACGAACTATAAAATACATTAGGAAATGCTCCATTAGAGCGCTTCTACAACGTCGTTGACACTGGAACGTGCCGCCCGCCCACCTCAAGCCTGTACGTGCCATCGCTGAGGCCGGGCGAATACATTATTGGCATAGTAAATCTAGCCTGACAGCCTCAAGGTATCGAGTAGAGGAAAATAATTTACGCTATAACACAGGTTTTTGTTTGTTTGATTATATTTCTATAAAAATATATGAATATGAAGCGCTCGTGACAACGCAGACTCAGTGTTCTGTAAACGATCACTGCAGTAACCCATTTCAGATATGGAAGGTCCTAGTGTGGGTGTCAACCACGTGACCACTTTCTGACATTGATTTTCAAGCCTTTTCGTGCTTTGCAAGTCGGAGGCCTTATAGGCGGCTTTAAAAATTTCAACACTAGGTCGTCAAAACAGAAAGCAGTATCTGCAATGCTACTGGTAACTTTGAACTGATTCATCAGTTTCTGTCATGCTGCTGATTTAATAATCTGCAAACAATCACTGGAGTAAACATTTTCCCTAAAGCTGGCCTGTGGAAAGGAGACCGCTTTGTAACATTTTTATTAACGAGCCATTGGTCCCGGTTGTGATTACGGGCGTCTTGAGAAATTAAAAGCAGCGGGTTCGCACAACCTACGCGTTTTGTTTTTCATCGTGTGAAAAATTCTACAGGGATGTCATGCCGGACTCCTACCGACTAAAAACCACACGTTTTCTACCTAATGCCTACGGTTCGGAGCCCCGGGTAAACCCTCGGAAAGATGATACACCACTTGCACCTGTCTATTAAACACATCAATGTGTTTGAACTGTATGACTTAAATATGAAAATATATGTTGTATCTGTAAAAGTACTCGTCACTGGAGCAATAATAATATAATATCACATTTTTCTAAGGATAACGCAACCCAACCCTGTACCTACACAAATAACAACCAATGGCCTTAACAGGAGATTACACCAGACATTTACAAAGTACTAGAAATTCTTATACAAAATGAATTTATTTAGAGCTGACATCACATTACTCACACAAAGGGTATATTCAACAAAGCATTAGAGATGGATGCTGTCATAGCGGCCTCTTCATTATTTGGTATTTCTGTTTACTAGTTTCCTTTCACAGTATTTACCCTTATTATTGTTTCTTAACTTTTACATGGAACTAACTCTAAAAAGTTGCAAAGTGGGCACATAATATGCCTCTGCCACCCCTTCGGGGATAAATGGCGTGATCATATGTTTACTGTATTTACGTATTTACACATATCTCATTACTTTTTAATTTTATGACTATGGTAAGAAAGAAAGTATGATCCGCAATGTATCTTTAAACGGTCGATTTGAGCCGCAATGCGTAGCACGCTATAGTAAAGAAACGCATTATCATCTACGAACACATGCACGATTTCATATGAATAATAGGTCTAGTTGTACTTCTAGTTATTAATCATTGGAACTTCATGCAACACTGTTATTTTAAGTATTTAAAGTTAGGTACTGTTAAATACTAAAAGCTGTAATTTATTAAGGTTTTTACAAGGGGAGAAGTAAGTTTTATGTCTTGTCTATACGTATATAAAAATACTTACAAAAACGTTAGCATAAGCTAGAAAATATTTTACTCTGTTTTATTATCACAGGCACTGAAGAAACTACCAGAAAGGATGCACAGATTAGATGGTAACTAAAATCATGGTCGAAGCTGTCTGTTCAGTAAAATGGGTATGCATAAAAACTTGACCACAAACTCCAAAAGTCAACCCGAGCTCTTCAGCCCATAATGGAACATCTGTGTTTATACCTTGGACCAAAGTTTTTTTAGCCGACCCATGTCAGCTCTGTCAACCGCAATGTTAAGAGAAGAGCGAGTCATAGGGACAATGACCAAGCGCTCAGAAAAGTTTTTGTCATAAATTTCTGTTGCGCTATGACTTTGTGCTTTAATGTGTCGTGATTTTGTGTGGGTTGCTAACATTCATTAGTTTTAAATCGACTGAAGTTATGAAAAGGACCCTTGCCATAGCGCAGTTATTGTATAGAGCATGACTTAGAACATTGATTTTTCTAAACCTTCAAAGAGGCACATCAGGCTTAATTCCCCTTTCGGTCCATTAGGTCCCATGTATCAAAATGTCCGCAGTGTCAAAATGCCCAGTTTTACAAAATGTCCGGAGTGTCCAAATGTCCAGTTTTACAAAATGTCCGGAGTGTCAAAATGTCCAGTTTTACAAAATGTTCACAGTGTCATGGTGACGACGTGCTCAGGGTTCTTGCAGGTGGTGGCAAGAGAAACAGCTGGTTTCTTGGTGAACTTTATAATAACGGTTGATTGTACAAAATCACAGACGTATAGGTAGGTAGGTATAGGTGCGCGTGTTGAGGTGACGGTGTTTTTTGACGTAGTGACTGACGGCCGCACAGCTGTTGCTCGGTGAGCGGGGCGCGTGGACCCCCCGCGTCTTGGATGCCCCTGCGTCGTCCTGCTGGCGACGATATGTCTCCGACATGCTCCCGGGGTTGAAGACTTGTCTTCAAATTCAGTGTGTGACTGGAAGGAGACAGATAGTATTATAAGCGCGTCGAACGATACCTGTCTTAGTCTTGATATCGGCGACTCTAGCTATTCCGTCTCTCCCGGGTATGAGACGAACAATGCGCCCCATTGGCCACATGAGAGGCGGCGTGTTTGGCTGCTTCAGGACCACCATAGATCCCTCTTCAAGGGTTCCTTCGGAGTGCGCCCACTTGGTCCTCTGTTGGAGGTAAAATATGTATTCGTTAGAAAACCTTTTCCAAAATTGTTGTTTTAGGTGTTCTATGCGCTCGAATCGCTTTAGGTTGGCAATGTTCTGGCTGGTTACTTCTGGATGAGGCAAAGCAGTGAGAGACCTTCCAATTAGGAAATGGGCAGGAGTTAAAGGGTAAAGGTCAGATGGATCTGTGGATAAGGGTGTAAGAGGACGAGAGTTTAATATGGCTTCAACCTGTATCAAACACGTAGCCATCTCTTCGAAGGTAAGATGTGTAAGACCTAGTATACGTCGCAAATGTCCTTTAACGCTACGTACTAAACTTTCCCATATCCCACCGAACATAGGAGAATAACTTGGAATGAAAGAGAAATTAATACCTGACTCTGCCATTTCGGATGAGTAGTCCTGCTTTAAAATGTCAGCCAGCGCGTTACATGTTCCTACGAAATTAGTACCATTGTCAGAGTAGATGGTTTTCGGTTTACCTCGACGAGCAATAAATCTGTTAAGTGCTGCAATAAAAGCTTCCTTGGTAAGATCCGAGACAAGCTCCAAATGAACTGCCCGTGTGGCTAGACAAACGAATACACAGATATAGGATTTAATGAGTCGGCATCCTCTACCTTTACGATCGGCTATCAGAATTGGTCCGGCGTAATCCGTGCCTGTCTCGAGGAAAGGAAACTCTAACTGAACCCGTTCCTTTGGCAGATTACCCATCATAGGTTGAACGGTTTGACCCTTGATACGTTGACATTTGACGCATTTATGTACTGTGGATTTTGCAAGGTTCCTGCCACCCAAAGGCCAGTAGTTATGTCGTAATGACGACAATAATAACTGTGGTCCAGCATGAAATAATCTTAAGTGGTAGGTATTGAATAACAACTTAGTAATATGATGCTGACTACATATAAGAATCGGATGCTTTACATTGTAATCATAGTATGAGTTGTCCAGTCTTCCTCCTACACGTATGATTCCTGATTTGATGAATGGTGATAAAGAAATAAGACGGTTTTTCTTGGGAAGAGATTTTCCCGATGAGAGCAGATCATACTCCATGGGAAACATTTCCCTCTGACATGTTTGAATAATAAAGTCAGCACTGTACGACAATTCTGAACTTGTTAGAGTTGAGCCTAGACTTAAATTATTATTACGAGCCTTATTTACAAATCTAAATAAATATGCTATAGTACGTTGTAATTTAGTGTAATTAGATGAATTGTTGATTAAATTCAAAATTAATTGATTATATTTGATTTCATTGGACTGAGTAATTGTGTTTGTATGAAATGATGCATTGTATTGTGTGTGTGATCTCAATAGCTCCGGTAGTGGAACATTGCTGTCTGATTTAGGTGTAGACGGCCACTGAGAGGCATCAAGAGACAGATAGGAAGGACCTGACCACCACAAGGAACATTGACCTATGAGGTCAGCGCTAAGACCACGTGAGATCAGATCAGCTGGGTTCTCTTTTGAGGGCACGTAGCGCCATGTGTGATCACCAAAACCTTCCCGGATCTCGGAAACGCGATGCCTGACAAAAGGCTGAAGAGAAGCCGGGGACGATGACAGCCATCCCAGAACTATCATTGAGTCGCACCAAAAGATACAACTATCAGGTTTTATTGTTAGGGATTCCAGAACTTTCGTACATAGTCTTGTACCGAGTAAAGCTCCGCAAAGCTCCAACCTTGGGATAGTAGTAGCCTTAACCGGCGCGATCTTGCTCTTGGAGGTAAGTAGACTTACATGAATGGAGCCATCGCCTGCCACGGCGCGAATGTAAATGCAATCGCCGTAACACCGTTCGGAAGCGTCGCTAAAAATGTGTAAAGCTATAGATGAAGGATCGTCACATACAACCCACCGTGGGATACTAAGTGTGTTCAGATGAGGCCAAGTTTCAGTAAGCTTTAGCCAAAGCTTTTTAACCTCTGCCGGCACCTCTCCATCCCAAGAACACCCATCAATCCACAGCCTTTGGAGGATTAGCTTGGCCTCCATGATGGTTGGTGAAACTAGTCCTAGGGGATCAAAGATCTGTGCAATTATAGACAGTATGTGACGTTTTGTAATGATAGTGTTTGTGTGTAATGGTGAATTTATTGAAAAAGTGAGTGTGTCTGTGTTACACCGCCAATTGAGACCGAGAGTTTTACTAGGTTCGTCAATGCTTAAACTCACTGTGTTAGAAGAAGTTGTAGTCTGATTTGTCACTGAATTTAGAATTTCGTGGCTATTAGACTGCCACTTCCGTAGAGTCAACTGTGCTGACCCCAAAGTTTTGATGATGTCTCTGCCTAGGGTGATAGTGGAATCGATGGAGTCACTCCCCGACAGGAGATCATCCACGTAGAGATCATGATGAATAGCGCGTTGCGCTTGTGTAGTAGATGCCTGCTTCGCGAGCTCAGTCAGACATCTTGTACTGATGTATGGTGAAGCTGAATTCCCGTAAGTTACTGTGTTCAAAATATACTCTATAAGGGGCAGAGAAGGATCGCATCGCCATAGAATCTGCTGTAGAGGCCGTTGAGATTCCTCAATATTGATTTGTCTGAAAAACTTCTCTATGTCAGCTGATATGACGTATTTATGTTGGCGGAACCGCAATAGAATAGACATCAGATCATCCTGAACTCTAGGGCCTACAGCCTGAATATCGTTGAATGACTTGCCTGATGTTGTAACCGCTGAGGCGTCGAAGACGACTCGCAATTTGGTGCTTGTACTGGACTCTCGAAACACGCCGTGATGTGGAAGAAAATATGAGTATGGTGATGAATCTGAGAGAATAGGAGATTTAGTCATGTGACCTAATGCCTCATACTCGTTCATAAAATCCACATAAAGTTTCTTAAGTTCCGGTTCTCGGTTGAGTCTACGCTCTAATGACAAGAAACGTCGTTTGGCCATGTCATAAGAGTTTCCTAATGCTTTAGGGGATGCTTTCAATGGAATGGACACAATGAAACGGCCGTTGCTGTCTCGTTTTGTTGTGTCTATGAAGTTCTGCTCACATAGGCGTTCTTCGGAAGTGAGATTGTATTTTGGTGAGATTGAATCTAGTTCCCAAAAACGTGTGAGGTCTGTGGTGTGTGTGTGTGTTGTGTGTTTATCATGTGTAAACATGCACAATAATTTGCTATCAATTGACTGTGGTAGTGCGCCTGATATTAGCCAACCGAGCTTTGTTTCGAAAAGCGTTGGCTGTTGTTTACCTAGCTGTATGCGACTATGACCTATCACTGACCAAAAGACTTCTGCTCCCACGAGGATATTAATTTCAGATGGAATGTTGAATGACGGGTCAGCTAGGTGAATGCCTGATGGTACAGGTAAGTTTTGTATGTCAATGTATGAATGCGGTATGAATGGTGTGATTTTCGGCAAGACAAAACAATCAATGTCAGTTGTGTATGAACCGTCACAAGATTCTAAATGCAAGGAGCAAGACTCTGATATGATTGACGTTTGACTGTTTATACCTGCCAGGCTTGAGCTTACATTACGAATAGGTAATTTAAGCTTACCGCAAAGATCCTTGGTAATGAAATTGGCCGTGCTTCCATTGTCTAGTAAGACTCTGGCGCCGTGCGACCTTCCCAAATGATCCGTCACCTTTACCCATGCTGTGGAAAGTAATACATTACATGATGAGGAAATTGGTTTAAATTCGTGATTTGTGCTCGATAATGCTAAGTGTTCACTATGGGTACTAGATTCTTCAGCGTGGGAATGAACGAGAGAATTATGCTTTTGATCGCAATATTTGCAATTTCCCAGTCTACAGGTTTCCTGCAAATGGCCTGGACGTAAGCAGTTCACGCATAGTTTTAAATCTTTGACCTTTCTAATGCGTGCATCAATGGATAATGCCCTAAACTGATCACAGCTAAATAAATTATGTGATTGCTTGCACAATGGACAGGAAAGTGAAAATCTAAGTCCCGGCTTAGCCTTGCTGGAAGCTACTACGAAACTCTTCGGCTTATTGTTAGTTGTGACCCTAGCGTGAGACACCCTTGCCTCCTCGAGCGTCTCCAACAGGTTACAGCGGTTTGAAACGAAGGTAGTGAATGTGCTTAAAGAAGGGGGCTCAGTCAGAGAATTCCTATGTTCCTCCCATTCCCTATTAGTAATTGGATCTAGCTTTGACGCCATGATGTGGATAATTAATGAGTCCCAGTGTTCAATAGGTTGACCCAAGGTTGCTAAAGACCTCAGATTTTTTCTTGTTTCATCCACAACCATACGCAGGCTTTTACTACACTCTTTGCTCACCGACTCGATGTTAAACAAAGCTTGTATGTGATTAGTAACTAGTAGCTGTTTGTTGTCGTACCTGTCACATAATAATTTCCACGCTTCCTCATAGTTGCTGCCTGTAAAATCCAAGCTCCTAATTACCAAGGCAGCAGCGCCGTGAAGAGAACTACGTAAATAATGAAATTTGTTGATATCATTGATGCCTTTCTCCTCATGAATCAAGGACACATACATGTCCTTAAACTCCAACCAATTCTGATAACCGCCGCTAAAATGAGGTAAATTAATTTTAGGTAATCTAACATTACCTTGCCTTTGTGTAACCACAGTGAGCTGATCACCAGAACCGACCTCGGACCTCCCAGGCTGCTGACTGCGGTGCGTAGCCACGATTGTGCGAGCAGCTGCTAGCTGCTTGTAGTACTGGGTTTCGAACTGGTCGCGCTCAGAGTATTGCTCGTCTGGTTTAGCCGCCAAGTACTCCAATTCACTCTGAAATCCATCATAAATCGGATATATAGAAACCAATTTATCAACTTTCAACTCTAATTCGGCTAACTGTTCATCGCTAAGCTGTTTGCATGTTTTTATAGGCGTCAAATAGCTAGTAAATTGAGTCAACTGAGACTTTAAAGCAGCACGCCTCTTTACCAATTCTTTCACTTTTTCATCAGCCATGGTTGCAAGTTAAAAGAATTAAAGAACGAAAATAAAGGTGAAGAGTCAAGTATGAAAAGTAAAAGAAACAATGAATATGACTAAAGTCCAACAATTATATGTTATGTTATTCTACTATTGCAGTTTCAAATTAAATATAAACTAACTGCAATTAAATTTGGGGACAGCTACGTTAATTACAATGGTGTTGAGAAAATTTCAAATTTAGGAATACCCGTTTAGGCCAAAAATTTTTTAAAATGCAAATAAAAAGTTCAAATTTCGGGCATCCAGACTCGCATAGGCCAAGGGCGTCTGATCCTTGAGGTAGCACGAATTTCGGGGGAGGCTACCTGCTAGCGGGAACAATGTTACATACGTAAATGGTAAGCGAACAGCTGATTGCAATAGATAAGTAGGTATCAATCTATTGTGGGTTGAATGACCGTTTGAAAACGGAAAAAAAACGTTTAAATTTAAAAGGAGGTACTTTTGGCGGTCGGCAATAACGTTTAACTACGGTTTAGTTCACTATTAATTTGAAAAAGGAAAACAATTTTACAATTTGGAAAAAAAAATGTAGGTAGTTAAAAAAATAAATTTGCAAATTACTTGAACTAATTATTATTCTACACTGCACAATAAAATTAACGGAATCACTACTAACTTTCACTGATATTAATAGATCGGTATTCTACTGTTATGTACGGCACAATAATACATAAGTAGGCGTTTTTATAAAATGTTAAAGATGGAATAACTACAAGTAACCACTAGATAGTTTCACAGCACAGAACACTATTGATCTACGCTGATATCTACTGCGCCGAGGTATATAATTATGGTTATGTAGCTAGCACTACGAGATAGACAGCTACGGGACGATACTTTGGTTTGCGATATTAACTACTCGGACTAGGGATATGGTTAGTAATAAGCGACTAATGTTAGTAGGTAATGAAATTGGAATGATCTCACGTATGCTGCACGCTTCGCATCCAATCTGGCTATTCTGATTTCGCCGTATGTGTAATTTTTCTTTCGATGAAAACGATGTCGCCGGGCTTCACTTGGGCTGCTACTGGGCTGTGACCCGATGAAAATGACCCTTAAGACTGATCGGTTTTCTGAATGTCTTCTGGTTTTTTGTGAAATTTCCGCACCAATCCTATGCCTTTCCGACGATCGTTGACTGGAACTGGGCTCCGAATTTGATCGAGATGACCTGCTTGTCCAATTGCGACGATTGAAGGTGTCTGATAATTTTTTTTTTTTCAAAAAACCGTTACTCCACCTCGCTGCTGGAATTCTTTTTTCTTCTTCTCGAAGGACCATGTGGTGACGACGTGCTCAGGGTTCTTGCAGGTGGTGGCAAGAGAAACAGCTGGTTTCTTGGTGAACTTTATAATAACGGTTGATTGTACAAAATCACAGACGTATAGGTAGGTAGGTATAGGTGCGCGTGTTGAGGTGACGGTGTTTTTTGACGTAGTGACTGACGGCCGCACAGCTGTTGCTCGGTGAGCGGGGCGCGTGGACCCCCCGCGTCTTGGATGCCCCTGCGTCGTCCTGCTGGCGACGATATGTCTCCGACAGTCAAAATGCCCAGTTTTACAAAATGTCCGCAGTGTCAAAATGTCAAAAGTAAACTTAACTACTTTATTTTGTACTCAAACCATTTTCTTATCTCAAATTTATACCGGGAGAGCATATTTCTAAGTTTAATTTTTAATTGTTTCAAGCCTTATTCACAAATTATACCGCACAGCGCATTTTTAAGTGTTTCAAGCATCGATATACAAAATACCTAGATGCACAATTTCAAACAAAAACGACACCCAAAAGTGGCACCAATAACACATACGCATTATAATAATAACGTAACCATTTTTTTTTAAATTCAACCATACGCGCATGACTTAAAGTTGTATTTACAAAGTACTGCACAAAAAGGCATGCCAACCGTTGACCGGTAGAACAATGAACGAAGTGGAGACGAATATGTTTTTATTATTTTATTTTTTCATACAGTGAGTTTGTTTGCAATTTTTTTATAAACATGCGTTTTAAATATAACAACATGATTACTATATCCCTACTAATATTATAATTGCTAAAGTAACTCTGTCTGTCTGTCTGTTACGCTTACACGTCTAAACGGCTGGAGCGATTGACATGAAATTTGGTATAGGGATAGTTCGAGGCCCTGGAAAGGACATAGGCTACTTTTAACCGACTGCGCAAAAAAAGACTTTTACGCGATAACGACTTCTACGCGGTCGGAGCCGCGGGCAGCAGCTTAGTAGTTAAATTACATTTTTATACTAGAACAACAACATCAATAGTGAAACTAAATGACTACTTGTTTTTTAATTTTTTAACGTGAGGAATGTCCTACGTGGATGCTATGCTGGATTGCAACCGACTAAAAACCACACGTAAGCCATCGGAAGGATACCCCAAGACTCCCAACTCCATAAATGTTTGTCTCGAGATTATGTGTGTTTCTATAAATGATACGTAGGTATGGATTTAAAAAGTATATAAGTATTAATATCTGTGGTCTGATACCTATAACACAAGCAGGTTATTCTTACCTACTTTGGGATCAGATAGCGTTATGTGAAAAATTAAAATGTCCGCGAATGAAACACACATGATAATTATTATAATTTATTATAGTATTAAATTACTTAATTCACAAAATGCCATGTATTTAAGTGTAGTTGAAGTAGGCAGTTAACAAAATATTCAAATTAAGACGTTGGAAACATATTAATTTTCTTGAAATAAGTTCTTGAGCCCAGACTCTTGAGACAAACATTTATAGGTCACACAAATATTTGTCTCCGGTGGGAATCGAACCCACTACCTCCAGCGCCGCAGGCGGTATCACTACCGACTGCGCCACAGAGGCAGTCAAAGAGTGTAGCTTCCCAACACTGAAAGAATTATTCAAATCGGTCGAGTAGTTCCGGAGCCTATTCGATGCAAACATACAATCAAATATTTCCTCTTTATAATATTAGTAGGTAATATTAGTACGTACTGCTAGTACCTACTAATATTATAAAGAGGAAATACCTATCTGAAATAAAATAACATCAACTATTAATTAAATGATTAATTAAAGAAAAACTGACACTTAAACTTTTAATAATAACCTCAATGTCTTAAAAGACCAGAAGATATAGGAGCAACCGGAATGAGTTCAAAATGTCGCCACCCCAATTCATGTGGTGTGAGAGGCTACTAAGGGAACTCTTTCTCAAACCAATCAGCTGCGGAAAACTCGAACTAAAACCGCGGTGTCAGCTGATGACAATCTTTAAGCTAAGTTGAAGGACACATTATCAGCTTGAAAAATTTCAAGTGCGGGTCGTCACGACCTGCAGCTAGCCATTACAACACGGCAATAGGCTCACACCTCACACCACCTATGTGTGACATCAAACTATAAGGTAAAATGTGGGCGTATACTATGTCTCTACCTACCCATTTGGGGATAATATTATGTTTATATACTTATACATATTCATAAAAACTTAAAACAGTAAGTACACAAAAGTAAAAAAGTTAATAAACCTAACAATAAAAAATATATTAACTTAATAATAAAAGTCGACTCCATTAGAAATAGCACAGGGTCATAGTATCAGTCGAAAAAAATAGAGAGGTTGTAGTACCTTGTTCTTTCCCAGAAAAGGGAGCCATTGAAATTTGCCGAATTATACTGGGACCGTCAAATTTATGTTTAGACAAATTAAATCAAAATCACGTGTTACCTCGTATATTTAGTCATATAAACCATAAAAATAAATCAATTAACTCTTTTACTTACCGAAAGTACGATATCCCATCCTTTTTTAACACTTTTTTTGTGGTATTTCTACAATTCTTTATCGCACACTTCGGCATTTTTGTTGTACGTACAGTATCGCGGGCGACGCGATACTAGTCATAAAAGGTGCTCGGTTTGAAATCGAGCACATATTACTTGCGGACGGTTTTCAGACGCTGAGTGTGTATCTTGGGTTTTTGTATATCGATGGTTTCAAGCCTTAAATTCACAAATTATACCGGGAGAGCGCATTTTAAGTTCAATTTGCAAGTGTTTCAAGCCTTAAATTCACAATTTATACCAGGACAGCGCATTTTTTAGTTTAATTTTTAATTTTTTAATTCTGATTAAAGCCTTAAGTTATAAACCATACTTTCATTTTGATATCCAGTCATTTTGATACTCCGGTCATTTTGATACTCCGGTCATTTTGATACTCTGGTCATTTTGATACTCCGGTCATTTTGACACTCCGGTCATTTTAATACTCTGGACGATTCAATATCGGTCATTTTATAGAACTGTACATTTTGACACTCTGGACGTTTTGATACATGGGACCTAATGGACCGAAAGGTTAGTACCTTTCCTTTAAAAATATAAAAAAGGTTTTGATGAAACTTGAAAATGACACCGCCTTAATTTATTTTCATCCACACGTCTACCGTACATCATCTGGTCTTATTATAGTACTAGCTGACCCGCGCAACTTCGTTTGCGTGATGAATGAAGAACCGCTCGACCGATTTTGTGCAAACTTCACAGAAACCATCAACTAAATAGTCCAAACAAAGCCTAGACATTTGGTTTGGATAGGTGAGCTCGTTCTTGAGTTATAAAATTACAACGATTAGTGGTTTTTTATATAGATAGATAGATTTGTTGTTATGCCGGCAACAAAAATACATCGCCAAATTCATAATGCATAAAATATGAGCCAAGTAAATTTATTTATTAAATACATTTCTTAATTCAATGGCTAAACTACTACTTGACACAACTTCTCTTCTAAGCAATTGACATCGTAACTTAGTTGCTTCTTCAGGTAGTCCCAGCCTACGACGTTTAAACAAACCGAACTACTGTAGGCTTGTCCTCCTAATACAGATGGTCCAACCAAGACCTGGTAACGTAATAACAATGTAAATTTCATCAGCTGAGCGTTCATGTTCATTGTAATGGCTCTTTTCAGTCCTGTCGAATGTAGTCTTCGTAGAGGCCATTCCCGTATTTTACAAAGACTTAGTGAGTCTGTTTCCTGACAGAATGCAGTCAGCACTATATGTAGAATAAAGTTCATGCCTTCCATGATCACTCTGCTGACAATATTTGTCGTAAGGATTGAGCTTAGATGGTAACATGCGGTGTTATTTTATTGACCAGTGGATACTACCTGAAGCGTGGTCTTTCATTTTTTCTGGCAAGCCATTTTAGTTTTTCTTCTCACAAATGTATTTTTGTCACACAAAACTTCCGTATAGCATATTTGGTTAATATTATACCAAAATAGCGCTTTTTATTTAACTTTATGGCTTTGTAGTAAAATCCTCTCTTTGAAGTCTGAAGTAAAACCATATCCCTAACATAAATGACAACGCTTTCAAAAATTATGTGTCAAAATAAAAAGTAATTTGAGTATAAAAGAAGAGTATTTAAGGAGTATTGATATCAACTCCGGAGAAAATCGACCCCAAAATAATTTAAATTCCCTTTTTAGCTCGTTATAGCATAAATTTCAATAAAATACGAAACACGTCTTTAATAAATTATGTTAATAATGCTATATGCCAAATTTTAAGTAGATCGGACCAAGGAATCACGCTATCCCATACAAACTTTACCCTCCTTTTTTATACCTTTGGAGGTGGAATTTGCAAAAATGATAAAATTACTTTTTTCAAATTGTAACAAACAACGCTCATGCTTAGTTTCATCATCGTATCATTATCCGTTTAAGCAAAAATTGATAATACCTTTGGGTATAGGGATCGAAACGCAAAATTAAGTTTGCTTTGAATTCTATATACTTTTCCGGAATAAAAAGTACCCAGTGTTGTGCCCAGGCTATTAAAGAATAATTATACTAAGTTTCATCGTAATC
This sequence comes from Miltochrista miniata, assembly GCA_933228765.1. Taxonomy (NCBI): domain Eukaryota; kingdom Metazoa; phylum Arthropoda; class Insecta; order Lepidoptera; family Erebidae; genus Miltochrista; species Miltochrista miniata. The sequence continues at coordinate 2,284,835 of OW121749.1, read as the reverse complement.
GAACCGGTAGTTTTTGCGTGATGCCTGAACAAACAGACAGACAGACAGACAGACAGACAGACAGACAGACAGACAAAAAAATTTTTAATCACATTTTTGGGTTCGGTGTCGGCCTAGTAACACCCCCTGCTATTTATTTTTTTGATATTTTGAATGTACAGAATTTTCACTTCTACAGATTTATTATAAGTATAGATTATAGTAGTAGCTGAACATGCCGAGAAACAACGTTATATTCCAAACCAAAATTGGGACCTCCCAAAATGTCAACAATTAGCTAGAAGCTAAGCTGTTCGATACAAAGAGCGATGTATCTCCACGGACTCAACTCTGTCTAGTGTTATATTGTTTGTTCAGCGCACGCTTCGGAGCAGAGGCTAACACCGTATATTGCATTCTTGTTTAGTGCAGAATATTGTTGGGGAGAGAATTCTTGTCTTTGAAGTCACTCGTCTTTGAGCAAACTTTTGTGCTGGTTGGTGGCTTAATCAGGACTTCACTTCAGGTTTATGGGCTTAAGCTGATTAAATGTTGAAATGGCCTGCGCCTGTCCTTTTGAACACGGCAAACACGGCTCACCACCTAATACGTAGGACATAAAATTGTAAGGTGAAATATGGGCATATACTATGACTCTGCCTACCGCTTCTTGGATATGAATATTGTTTTATATATTGGGATTATCTTCGATTACTAAATATTTACAACAAGATTACATATATATTAGTAGTTATGTTACCTGGTATTGCTTGTGACCGACTTTAGAAAACATAAAACTTCCCTTAAAATGAAAATTTCAGTTACCTACATCCAAAAATTAGACATAAAAGTTCTACCAAGTTTACGTAAGGGCTATAAAATATACGGCGCGGCGCCATAAAATGAAAAGGGATAATAACACGAGTCATTTTGGCACAAGTTCAACCATTGTTGTAATTTACCAATTTATTATGGTTAACGTGTGATCAACCGCTTAAATAAGTACCTATACGACGAGTAATTTACTGCACGTGAATCGTTACCCGTGTTTACATGGTTAGGCTACCGGCATAGAAAAGGTTTTTGAATGAAACTAAAGACCGTCACACAGTGAATTAAATAGTTGTTTTTACAAAAAAAAGAGTAATAATAAAATAGCCTTACTACAGAACTTCGAACCTTTGAAGTTAAAAAAAAAAACTTTTTAAAGTAGACCTACAGCTTATTTTACGTAATTTACAGAAGTACATACCTACTAGGGAATTCAATAGGCGGATCCCCACCAGACGATCCATTTTCGATCGCCGATCCTGCGATCCGCGATCCGGGAGCATGAGGCATGGATCATCGATCGTGTCGTCTGGACGAACTTAACTTTTCTTGCGATCCCGTCGCGTCGCATCGACACGCCTCAAGCGATCCACACTGATCCGCCTAAGTATAGCACAGTTGAACTTTTGGACGCTATGATCGCGCGCTCCACACACCGTTGTCGTTGCCGCGTCGTCTTCACCGAGCGCGCCGAAAGACCGAAGCACCTGTGTGCTAGTAACAAAAACCCACAACGGACGGATCGCTCGCGGTAAGGAGCGCGCGTGCCTGCCCCGCAGTTTGGATCGCGAGAGGCAAGTCCACATCAAACGCTCCTATAGAGCGCGCTACTGCCACGCGCGATCGGAACGCATTGGATCGTCTAGTGTGGATCCGGCTAATAGCCTGCGGTGGTTCAAGCAAGCCATAGATAAGCTGAGCAAAGCAGATATATAATGCCGTAATTACATATTTTGCAGAAGATAGAGAAAAAGTTGTCAATACAGATCTGGAACGATTATAGTAGGGTGTACTGGGGCCCCATTAAAATCTCGTAATGAGGCAGGCACATTTACAGGGTTAGGATGTCATAAGTTCAGTTTACTCATTTTGCTTGGAGTATTCCCGTTCGTCCCCTTGACTTCGTCCCCCTGAGGGGGACGAACGGGAATTCACAAAAATAATATTTAATCAGTTCCCGATCGTCCCCCTCCTAATTCAAGAGGGGACGAATGGGAATATGTTCTTCGATTAAGTGCCATTCGTCCCCCTTTCGTCCCCCTCGACCAAAATCAAATTAAAATAAAAAATACAAATGACGATAAACAGATGAAAAAAAAAGCAAATGAAGATCGACAAAACAAATGACCTTCGGATAAACAAATGATGATCGAAAAAGCAAGTGACGATCGGATAAACAAATGACGATCGAAATTGAGTTGCATTGAGCACACGTACCTGCGAGAACTGTAAGTACACGAATAAATAAATATCCATCTATGTTAAAAAGCTTAGAAAGTAGAGACGCGATCAGCTGTTCTAGCTAATGATCAGCCTACCACATAAATTGGGCGCACGCATCCCAAGTTACCCGAATGGAATAATGCGGTAGCAGATTGTTGTGTTAATAAAGCAATATAATATATTGCTTTATTAACACATGAGTACTTATGGCATTATGCAATATGGAAGCCTTAATATGATATACTTAGCCGTCATATTATTTATATCTAATGCCACCTAAACAATTTATGTTAGTTAAGATCAAATAAAGAAATATGTTTACTTTTTGACTATACTTGATGGATCATAGTAGTGATCAATCAATTTATCAATCATCGTATAAACTATATAGCGTTGCATAGCAATTGATTGTTAACACAAATACTAGTGGGCCCGGCAGAAATTGTTCCGTGCGAGTCCTCAAAATCGATCGCGGGACCTACATACCACTTCCAATTATAAAACTAAACTCTTCGTGAATACACTTTGTACGCACACAACGACAATTTCAATAGAATCCGTTCAGCCAGTTAGAAAAAGTTCAGTCACATACACACGCACTGAAAGATTCTTGTGAGCGAATAAGGAATACATAATTGAATAACACTATTTGTACTACTCCACAACATTGAAGAAGGAATACCTACATTTTTGTTATTAGAAAGATAATCTAATATTGAAAAGATTTTACCACACTTATGTACAAAAGTAGTTAATACAATAGTTTGTTAGGTACATCGATACATATAATAAATGATAATTAATACAACTGTGATAAACGTACTACAACACAACACAAACTATGAAGATAAAAGTTGCGTTTCTCAGATTACAAGAATATTAGTATTCTGATATGATAAATATATGTATTTTAAATTTAGATATTGTACGATAAGGTGTACTGAATTAAGGTATTTTGAATATTAAGTTATTTCGAATTCGGCTATTTTGGGCTAATGCATTTTAAATAAAGGCATTCTGATTTTTGGTATTGTGAAGGTATACCCAGCCACCCATCTTGCTCCCCCGAGGAGACGTCGACGTGAATAGTATTTGGATATCCTTCGGCTCGGTTAGAGGATGAGGAGGAACACCACCGGGCTTAGTATGTAGGACGGTCCCTTTCCGGCACCGGAAGACTTACACACGGTTCCAGCTGCCCCCGCGGCTAGGATGACGGTGGAGGATATATAGATATATAGGAGAATATATAACCGGTTGGCTGTCTTGGAGCTCTCTTCGGACCTGACAAAAAAACATTGATAATTGTTATAATTTTGATAAATATAATAAACAAATAAATAAATATTTGTGGACATTCACACAACATCATCTAACCCAAATTAAACTAATATAAGCTTATGCTATGGGATCTAGACAACTGATAGACGACTTATATATTTATAAATACTTATATATCATACATAGCAAACACCCGAACTCCGAAACAAATATTTGTGGATCACACAAATATTTGGGCCGATCCAGAAATCGAGAGCGCAGGCGGTATCACTACCGACGACGCCACGGAGGCAGTCATTGTTATATACGCGATAAAAAGTAGCCTATGTGTTATTCCAGACTATTATGTATCCCTGTGCCAAATTTCAACCAGATCCGTTCAGCTGTTCGAGCGTGAAAGAGTAACAAACATCCACACTCACAAACTTTTGCATTTTTAATATTAGTAAGATTTACAGTAGCTGCGTTTTACCTTAAATTACAATATAAATATAATAATACGAGTACCTATCTTGCTGGTTTGTTCTTTCGATAACACAGATAGAACTTTGTACTCGGATAAGCTAAGAAAACGATTTTCCTCTATGTGGTACGTAGTGCCGTACTATATCTAAGATTGAAATGTGAAGCGAGGGAATTTGAAATGTGGTGCTATGCTTTTGACGTCTCAGGTTATGGGACCAGCGAGGTTGAATAGATATGCCTCCGACTATATCTTTTAATCTGAGAGATATGCTACCTCAAAGTAAGATGTACGAATGCAGAAGTCTTAGTTTATCCCTAACGATCTTTTCTTGCCATTTTATTACGTCACTGAAAATCAAAAACAATCACAAATTAATTGCTACGGGTCAACCCTACATCAAAACTGTCCGAAACAAAAAGTGGGAAATTTCTATAAATTTTTGTGTCAAATTAAATCAAACCCTTTTGATCGGACTAATGTAATTAACACATACACACACATATGGTCACGCCTTTATCCCCGAAGGGGTAGGCAGAGGCATATTATATGCCCAAATTTCACCTTTTTTGTATAATTTGTCCCACGTAATAGGTGGTGCGCCGTATTGCCGTGTTTAAATGGACAGGGGCAGGTTGTGACTGCCTGCTCTTGAAATAAAACCTTCAACTTAGCTTAACGACTGCCATTTTACTGGCAACCAGGACCAACGGCTTAACGTTTTTTTTTTTTATACTACTTAGGTGGCAGACAAGCTTACGGCCCACCGGAAGGTTGGTAACCGTAGCCTATAGACGTTTGCAACACCAGAGGCGCTACACACGCGCTGCCGAAGCACGGATACGCTCAAATAAATGTCACAAAGTGATCACATGGATGAATGATGATGATGATGATGAAAAGGATCACCCATCCATGAACCGGCCATAGTGAAAGTTGCTTACTGCAGTGATCGTTTACAGAACACTGAGTCCGCGGGGCCACGAGCGCTTATTTTAATGTATTTAACGGTGCTAAATAATTTAATTTTAACTATATAAAATTATCCTCCCCTTTACATCATAAAATAGCCGGCGTTTGCCCTATACAATACACGCCCAATAGAGACTGTAGGTTTTAAAGTCGTTATTTTAATTTGCAGTTCCCTAAATTCTTTGAAAAGTGTAGTAAGTAGCTTTTTGTTTACTTGATAAAGTGCCCCATTCCAAGTCGTTCGATATCGACGACTTGGTTCCATTTCTTTACCGAGTTTTAGCTGAGTGCTCTTCTACATCATTTCCCCAGTGATAGTTGTTTATTTTTATTGGCACTGTATGTATTTCCATTTAAGTTTTCGAGCTGAAACTGTTTATAAGATAAATGGCTGTCAAGTTGGGTGTCACGGATACTTGACGATGTTTTCTGTTTACTTCTGTGATGGTCAAATACAATTTCGGTTTACTAACAATATAATAGGAAAATAATACTCAATGCAGTTCTTACTTGTACTCTTTTTCAGAGCAAACCCCACTAAAAACATGTTTTGTCAAATACAGAATTATTTATATTCATAAAATCATTTATGTTTCTTAAATGTCTCTGTTGAATTGTCATGTCATAATATCATAGTGCTAGATGGCTAGACAGCCTCTGTGGCGCGGTCGGTAGAGATACGGCCTGCGGCGCTGGAGGACGTGGGTTTGATTCCCACCGCAGACATATATTTGTGTGACCCATAAATGTTTGTCTCAAGAGTCCGGGTGTTTCTATGTATAATAAGTATGTATTTAAAAAGTATGTAAGTATTAACATCCGTGGTCTGATACCCATAACACAAGCAGGTTATTCCTAGCTTACTTCGGGATCAGATAGCGTTGTGTGAAATGTCCGTGAATATTTATTTATTTATTATTTATTATAGTAGACTCCCGGACAGAATAATTGATAATACTAGCGTCCCGGGCACCAAAACGGGTGTTGTTTGTAACCAGGGATATGACTTCGGTGACAATGTATTAGACAGATAAAATGAAAACTCACAAGTTATTAGTCAACACAGAAAAAAATCCCATAACTGTAGTAATATTACAATATCGTAAATTTACAAACGTCCGCGGTTTCTAGTAATTGAACATGAATAATTTATGTCTGTTCGTTCATTCGTTGCGCCAAGATAAATTGATTCTGATTGTATTAATATTCCGCAGGGATTCAGGTGAATGGGGACTCAGGAAGGTGTTTGAGAATTCCCTATTGGCTTTTCGAAAAGACGTATTTGTGGAATTAAATTTGAGAAGAATTTCATACATACATACATACATATAATCACGCTTGTCTCCCATCGGGGTACGCAGAGATTATGGCTTTCCACTTGCTACGATACTGACATACAACTTTCGCTTCTTCTACTTTCATAACTGTTTTCATACACGCTCGCGGGTTAAGGGTACTCTTGACCTTGCCTTTTTCCAGAACGTCTCTGATTTGATCGGCATGCGTACGCCGAGGTTTACCCCTACCAGTTTGCCCATTCATTCTCGCCTCATAAATCTGCTTTGTCAGTCTATTCTCATCCATTCTTTCCACGTGTCCAAACCATCTAAGCATCCCTTTTTCGATCTTAGTCACTACATCTTCTGTTATACCACATTTTTCCCTTATCACGCTATTTCTTTTTTTGTCCATTAAAGTCACTCCAGCTATACTTCGCAGACTTCTCATTTCCACTGCATTAATTTTGCTTTCATGCTTCTTCTGCCATACCCAACTTTCACTACCATACATAAGTGTAGGGATGAGCACTCCCCTATGTACAGCTAACCTGGCCTTCTCAGACACATTTTGACTGCTCATAAAGGTGTACATAGCCCCATTCACTTGATTTCCTGCCAAAACTCTTCGCTCAATATCCTGGTCACACTTTCCATCCCTTACAAATTTGGAACCCAAGTATACAAATTCTTTCACCTGTTCCACTCTTTGCCCTTCAATGAAGATTGAGCAATTCGTCATACTCTCTTCTCTTTCAAAAACCATAACTTTCGTCTTGTTTACATTAACTTTCATTCCTCTACTTTTTAGAGCCTCATTCATACTATTAACCATCAGCTGCAATTCCTCCGCTGATGATGCTAATATCACCTGATCATCAGCGTATAGGAGGCATTTGACGGTCAGTTCATTCATTTTTAAACCATACATACTCTCTTGCAGTTCTTTCAGACAACTATCCATGTATAGATTAAACAGCCACGGAGACGCTACACAGCCCTGTCTCACACCCTTTTCAATGTGAAAGAAGTCCGTGCAGGCCCCGTTGATCCTGACACAAGCACTAGAACCCTCATAGAGAGACCTCAGTGCCCGTATCAAGTTGCTGTTCACTCCATACATGGACAATATTGACCACAGTTCATTCCTCACCACTCTGTCATAGGCCTTTTCCAAGTCCACGAATATGCAATAGACCTTTTGACTTTTAGCCAAAACTTTCTCAGCTACGCATCGTAAGGAAAAGACCTGATCCGTACATCCCCTTCCTTTCATAAATCCTGCTTGCACATCCCACATTTTTCCTTCAGTTTCATTCATCACTCTTTTTATCAACACTTTTGCATACAATTTGCCAACGATGCTGAGCAAGCTTATGCCGCGGTAGTTTTTGCACTCTTGCTGCGACCTTTTTCCTTTGTAAAGCGGCACAATGACAGCTTTACACCATTCTGCTGGTACTCTGCCACTTTGCCAACAAAAGTTAAAAAGGCGGTACAGCTGGCAAGCTACCACGCCACGTCCAGCTTTCAGCATTTCGACAGAAATCCGATCTATTCCAGCAGCCTTTCCTACTTTCATACAATTTAACGCTTCCACTATTTCTCCCATACTTAACACGCTTTCATTTCGAAGAATTTCAGATGGAGGATATTTATCTTATTGATATTCAGAGTCATTTGCATCTTCTTGCGAAAGGTCAATACTGTGAGTCAAGTCAAAGATATTTGGTACAACGTTAGTCGATCATACTACAAAACAGTATCTTATGAATATTGATACTTCGTTATAGGATTTCTGCAGGCTGTGCATCAAAATATAAGTTCGGGTTGTGTCTTCATATTGATCAATTTGAAAATGGCTTTGTAACAATATCGTTGTTCTTAGCTAATTATTTGAACGCTAACTTACTCGTTATATTTTTGCTCGATTCTGGAAAATACTTAGAACACACGAGAATGCGATGAAACCTCCTTATTTTATGACTCTATTTTTGCCTCAATAGCGCAGTGTACGGGTATGCTATAACTGTCGACATAACGATTTGGGTTCGTATCCCTGATCAAAGCAAAATATTTGATGTCCAGTAAATGTTTATTTCTAAATTTCGACGTTGTCTATACATAATAAATGAATCATAACTTATTTTTCTTTATTCACATAGACAATCGTGAGTAATTAAAGGACGTAGGGCTCGTTTAAGGAGACGCGGGGCGTCAAGCGTCGCGTACGGCGTGGCTTGCAGCGGCGCGTAAAGCGATTTGACCGTTTATAGTCAGGCGGCGCGTGAAGCGGCCCGCGTAGCGTCACGCGCTAAATCAAACATATAGAAATGTAGTAGCGCGTTTAAGGACACGCGGGGCGTCGAGCGACACGCGTGGCGTGGCTTCTCTCGGCGCTGCGTCCGCCGCGTGGCACGCAGCTTCACTCGGCGCTGCATCCGCCGCGTTGCACGCAGCTTCATATACGGCGTCGTTCAGTGCGACATAGGGATGTGACATTGTACTTAAAAAACGATTTTTAGTTAATCGATTTTTTCTTTAGCATGAAAAATCGATTAGTAAATTATCGATTTTTCTCAAGAAAATAATCGATTTTTTTAAATTAATCGAATTTTTCCTAATTTGACATTTATTTTTTTATAAAATAAATACCATATCAAGTTTTATTCATTAATAATAAACAACAGAAATAGTAAGTACTTACATAATCAACACAAATTAAAGTTTTAGAACAATCAAATTATAACAGGTTCAAAATATTAAAATAAACAATAGTAAGTTCTTAATAATCAACACAAATTAAAGTTGTAGAACAATAAGGTTGAAATTTAAATGTTTTTCACATTGAATCAACAAAATATTCAAATAAATAAAAAGTAAATTAAATTATTCAAAAACTAAAAATCCGTAGGCAACAAAAAAAAAATGAAAAAAAAATAGTGTCCACGGACTTGCTTTTTAAAAGTGGTGATAGTTTTACTGTCCCTGATACCAGGCGGAAGTGAGTTCCATAGTCTGACTGCATGCACGGTGAAAGAGGATGAATAAAAACCGGTTTTGTGAGAAGGAAATTTAAGATTTGAGCGTAGGTGAGATCTGCAGAGAGCATCAGGAGAACGAACAAAAGAGAACCTTTCCTGTAGATAGGAAGGTGAAGATGGATTATAAAGGATATTGTTAAGGAGGCAGAGGATTCGAGTGTTACGGCGAAGGCGGATTGGGAGCCACTTGAGTTCTTTGCGAAAGTGAGAAACATGATCGAACTTTCTAAGATTGAATTTGCAACCTCTCAAGTTTATCCAGAAGCTCCTCAGTGGCGTCTAAATAGCAGGCGTCGGCGTAGTCAATAATGGGCTGAATAATAGTTAGAGCAAGACTAATTTTCGTCCTCAAGGGTAAGGAGGCTCTGGAGGCACTTGCTGACGTCACTAATATGGGCACTCCAGGATAGCGTGGTGTCCATGATCACTCCCAGGTTCTTCACAGTGTCTGCGTAGGGTATCTGAATACCGGCCAAAAGAACTGGATCCAGTTCAGACACCGGCATATTGTCAGTTTGATACTTACTGCTAATGACGATGGCTTGGACTTCAGAGGGTTGATGCGCAGTCCGACCGAATTAGCCCAGTCGCTTCGTCTAAGTCGCGGTTAATGCACGATATGCCAAATGGGGCGTCAGTGGCCAAAAAACGTCGGTACAGCTGCAAGTCGTCAGCGTAGAGATGGAAGTTACTGGAAATAAGACTCGTAGCCGAGTTGATGAAGATACAGAATAAAAGAGGAGATAGAACGCCACCCTGAACCGTATGGAAATGTTCGAGTTCGACGTATGGAATTTAACGCCAATCTTTCATAAGTATCGATGTATTGTTTTTTTGCGTACGTGATATTTTGCTTTCATGACGTTCTGCTCCAGAGGGTTATAAACATCGATTACATTTTCAAAATAAAATATCGATATTTTATTTTAATAAATATTTTTATTTTAATATCGATATTTTCTATGAACGATATTGCCCGACATTCCTACCTAACGCATACCCCGCACATCTCCCACCCCTTCCTTGAAGCGTCCTTTGCGGCGTCACCCGCAGCTTCATCCGCCGCGTTCCTCCATTGCGAGACTCGCTGGTTTACCCGCCGAGTCCTCCGCGGCATCACCCGTCGCTTCAATTGCCGCTTCCGACGCGACGACACTCGCCGCTGTGGCAGCTACAACTCAAACAAACGCTTGCAAAAACGCTTCTCCTTGAACGCTCTGAACATTTCCTTACGTTTGTGTTTCTGGCGGCCCGCCTGGTGGGCCGCGCCGCTCGAAGCGCCGCGTCTCCTTAAACGAGCACTAAGAGCTTAAAATTTTCACCCTAAAGCATTCATAAAGCAAATCATTATTAATGAGCTATGCTTGCGGCTTCCTCGGGTGTTGCGGTTCCTCCGGATGACCGCTTGTTATGGGTGTGGTGGTCATTTTCAATCATAGTATCATTCTGTTGAATTTGAAAAGCCATCATAAACTAAGGCCGCAGAATGTGGTATTAGTTTATTTGTTACTTCAGTGCCTTTAACATTATATTGTACGCAATGTTGTACTCGTAATTAAGATAATTTTGACGTAATTAAGATAATTTTGAAAAGCAATTAGTTTGGTTAGTCAATCATAAATTTTAAATATGGATAAAAGATGTTTATGTCTTCTGTTCATCAAGATGTGTTTGATTTAGATTAGTTTGATGATGCCATTACCTATGTGGACATGTTTGACATTGAAAAAGACAACGAACGAACACAGGGCAAGCAACCGTTAACTCTAAGTACAATACATAAATTAAATAAATATCCGTACAATTAATTCAGTTTAGTTTTTCTGTTTACTTTGTACATAAAATAACTTATTATAAACTCTAATAAACAATACAAGTAGTTCGATTAAACAGATTTCACTATAATCATACAACCCATACCGGAAAAATTACAAATATCATTATCACAAATGGCCACGAACCAAAAGCGTACAATAAAGCTGCACTCAACGAAATTGTAGCCATTACTCCCGGGTAGACCATCTACATCGCTCGGTACTTAGCGCTAATTATGATAACATGATTTTCCTAGTGGCTGTTAGTTGAAAAGCTCTTTGAATATGATCTTTATTTTAAACTTTCTTTGATCATATCTGATCGCCAGAGGCGTCCACTAATTGGATGTCGCAGACACTTTGCTCAGTGACCTGAATGTTCATGAGATCGTCGCATTACCAGGTCGAATTCTCGTGAATTTTGCTTCACCTCATTAAATTATGTCGTATAATTTGAAGCTTGACTTAGAAAGATAATATAATAATGAAAGAAATTATTCTTTATTTGAAGACTAGCTGTGACACATGGATTCTTATTTTACTAGCTGACCCTCGCAACTTCGTTTACGTCACATTCAATGTAGGAAAGGAGAGGTATTTTTTCATCAGCCTCATAAGACCTTATGAAACTGCCCTTCTTCCTGTATCATAAAAGAGCTTAAATATTAAGTTCTTTTTTATCATTAAGTTAACACGCCAGTTTAAATTTACACACACATTTGTAGGAGGAATCGTTGGAATCTAAGTTTAGCGGAAGTTGAGATGTCTCTTATTTCTGAACTACAAAACCCTCCAGTGAGTAAGTACTCCCTTTTAGACACCAAAAAATATTAGAAATTGAACGACACGATAAGAAATTACAGCTTAATAACAATTTTGTCTGTTATCCCCTCTCCCAAAGGAACCGCGTTGAATATCGGGATCAAAAGAATTGATCCTGATATTTTATCGATGCCATTATTTATAAAATATATTATATATATGTAGTATTTAAAAAGGCTTTCTCGGATCATTCATTATCTTAGATTGTGTTAAGTATCATTCAAATTCATTCAGTAGTTTCAGTGTGAAGTATAGTAACTCCTCAATTTTCTTCGTAGAATATATTGCATAATTTTTTTCGTAGAATATATTGAAGGTTTTTGCATACAACAAAAAACCCCTTTAATCATAATATTATGAAAAATAGGTATTGTATGGAAATATATATTGTGTACCAGAGAAGTGATACCTAAATTTTCTTCGATTTAGTTGTATTAGACAGAAATGTTTTACTTAATTTCAACAAACCCATAACATAATTTTAGACAGAACATTATCCAACAAAGCTTTATGTTTAACTTTTATACACCCTTCACTTTAATTAAATAATTATACGTATCTATCTGAGTTGCCATACTAGAAAAGATTGCTGATCAATTCAGTTTTTATCCAATGACACCAATCATTTAAGTTTTAAGTGGCCTGACACTTGAGTAGACTTATGGAATGTTTATAAGATATCATCGAAACCTCTAAATATTCAATCTCTTAACATTTAAAGCGACATACCAGGAAGTAAACACGTTCGTTGATAAAAAATTCCGAGTGTTTATCGTGTGGAAAATAAAGTACGGGCACCTTTTTGTTTGAGATGGAAATGTTTGCATCTTATAAGGATGACACTTTGACTCTGCGCGTGTTGTTATATTAGTAGCAAGACAGGTAGAATAAATTAAAAGAACTCATAGGAAAGTTCTGCCAATGTGCACGCATTATATAATCTGCTAAAGAATTATTTTTGTAACCACGATAAGAGTCCATTTAGCAGCAGCATTCGGTTTATTGCGTTAAATGTTCGATTCGCTTATAAAACCGCAATGCCTGAAGACTAAGGTCACGATTATAACGTAGGCCTACCTCCAGCAGTAAACTGCCGTAGACTGATTTGATTGATGATTGAAAATAGTCTGAACTGTTTATAAGAGAGTACCATAATTTATTAGTTCGAGCTTCTCCTCGTATAAATAATGGTCAAAATTTACAAAACATTCAAGTACAAGAACATAATTTACTTATATTGTATATCTTTTAGCTAATAACTCCCAGTCGTATATAAAGCCCTTCTAGTAGTAAGAGCACGTAGTATGTTTCCCCTTTTATGGCCTCTGGGGTTTGCCATTGTTGCCATTGAGGTCTACTAAGATTTAGTTATTTCCCATTGAGCAATAAGAAGTGTTTTCTCTTGATGCTGCACCTCGTAGCAGAGCCTTGTAGAAACTCACCACTTTATCCTACATATTATATAACAATATGAATAGGTACACAAAGCAAAAAAATTAGTGTGATTAATTAATTGCAATAAATCTGCTACTCTAAAACAGAAAGAGAGTATTCTCCGACTGTCAGTCCTGGACTGTTTGTCTTATCATTCACTGCCGAGATAGCTTTCATATCGCGATGCAGGACTTCTATTGATCTCCGGTATGTGGTGGTCGCCACAAGCTAAATGCCGCATCATCGTCTAGGTACCATTAAAGATTCAGTATTTATTGGTCCCTAGACTATGATCCGGTACGACTTGTTATTATGCTGCCATGCAAGTATGATCGTTAAATTGTATTGTTAAAAGTGCATGACATCGTGCCGTAAGTCTGTGCTGCATGATGCCGTATGAAAGTCCAGGAGGATCGCATTCGACGTTAAATAAATAAATAAAATAAAATAAAAGTGATTTATTTCAGGCAATTCGAACCCATATTCATATGTTAAGACTTTGATAAATACAATCTTTACGGTTCTGGAACTTTGTTGGATAGATTAAGTACAAATCTGAAGTCAAAGTGAAGGAGATATAATCTTGTTAACAAAGTTTTATTTTGTTTTTTTTTTTTTTTTTTTTTTTTTTATACTACTTAGGTGGCAGACAAGCTTACGGCCCACCGGAAGGTTGGTAACCGTAGCCTATAGACGTTTGCAACACCAGAGGCGTTACACACGCGCTGCCGACCCGGGTGCAGGTTGTGACGACCCACAGCTGAAATTTTTCAAGCCGCCCGTAAGGCCTTCAACTTGGCTTAACGACTGTCATTTTACTGACAACCGGGACCAACGGCTTAACGTGCCTTCCGAAGCACGGAAACGCTCGTAAATAAATGTCACAAAGTGGTCCACGTGGTGGTCACCCATCCATATCCGGCCATAGTAAATGTTGCTTACTGCAGTGATCGTTTACAGAACACTGAGTCCGCGGGGCCACGAGCGCTTCGAAACTGTTGTGTTACAATCTAGATAAAACTTTGATTTTGATCAAAATAATATTGATAGACCTACTATTATTTTAAAAGGGTAAATTTACGGCTTGCTCAAGAAATTATTTACATTTGTCAACAATAATTAAACAGGTGACTACACTTTTCCTTTGTTAGTTTTCCACTTTCGAATCTCTGCGATGAGTAACTATATCGAGGGAGATCCACGCGATGCAAAAATAATTAATTAACCAGTAGGTACGTATTTATAATGTAGAGAGAATCCGTACCTATTTTAATTGGAAAAGTCCTCCTTACAGCAGTAGTTGCTGAGACCAAAAAAGAGATTTTTGTTAGTAGTTTCATAAAATATTTTATTAAGATTATTGTACTAAATCCTAAAACACAGCTATAGAACTAAATTCTTGTACCTGTCCCGCGTTAACAGATAACATACCTAATTCAGAAACAGCCTGCAGTGCCAATATAAATTTCATCTGATAACGTACCAAGATGTTAGCATATTTGCTAAGCAGAACAAACGTGTGACTATTCGCAAATCAGACTTTCAGATCCGACAGCGGTTTCGAATACGACGCACATAGTCGAAACCGCAAGAATAAATTTATTCACATAGGTACACATACTCGTAGTTAATCTCTTTGAGCTATTAGTCGTAGCAAAAATACTTTAAATTTGTGTAATTAGATGTACAACAATGGTATATAATTTTAAAATTGACATACAAAATGTGTAAGCTTTTGGTAATGGGAATTTTAACCCCGAAGGGGTACATAGTCAGAGACCACATTTCATTAATAGTTTCTGTACCTCGTAACTAAGTGGTGAGCCTACTGCCGTGTTGTAACTACTCGCTGTTGAAGAATTCCACGACGCTAAGTACTTTACTGCTATCTTTCACCTCATGCTGATGATATCAGAATAGCCTTATAGAAGTAAGACATATTGTATTGTATGCAAAATTACGCAGGTACAATCTTCTCCAACCATTTTGTCCGCCTGCTCTTGGTACCTGTAAAGTCTTTGTATAAAAAATGTATGTAGATTATCTTCATAAAACATGGGCGTAGCGCTGAACCTCACTAAGTCCCTTGCAGGGAACCGAACATTCGAATGTAGGTATAGAATTTAAAAAAAATAGGTAACCAATCCTAAACTAGGTCAATCCTAAAAAGGTTCTAGTTCTAATGTGGGTAGTCGTTACAAATAAACAAATATTTTTGAGCTCCTATAATTATTTTAAATATAAAATCATTTATTTAATTTATTATAAAAGTTTTTGGTTGAATCAAATGTTGATATAATACACTCACCAGCTGTGTGTTATCTCCATCCAACTTATCCTATTTAAAAAGATATTCACAGTTGATAAATCACTAGCACAGAAACACAGTACAAACATGGAGGCATTTAAGGATTTTGCATCCACCATGAGCGGAATTGAGGAAAGGCTGGCTGGATTTGAGTCTGATCTTCAACGCAGCAATAAAGCCCCAAATTCTCCAAACTTGGTAAGTTTAACTACCGAATTTCCCAAGTTCAAAACCTTTGTGCTCACTACTATATCTGCTTTCCGTGCTCAAATGGAATACTTGGCACGTGAATTGGACAATGTCGAGATGAGGAGCCGCCGTAAAATACTCTTGCTGCATGGCATTCCCGAGGAGCAGGCTGAACAAACTTCACAAGTTGTGGCAAAAGTGATTTCTGATAGTTTGATGCTGTCTGAAGTTTCGGTTAATGATATCAGGCGATGCCAAAGGATGGGAAGACCTTCAGGTGCCAACAAGCCCAGATCTATCCTTGTCAAGTTTCAACAGGTGGTGGTCCGTGACAAGGTGTGGTTCACTAAAACCAAATTTAAAGGCACAGGAATCACTCTGTCGGAGTTTCTGACCCGCACCAGACATGAAGCATTTATGGCTGCACGTGAGCGGTTTGGCGTATCCAGGAGCTGGACGCGAGGAGGTCATGTTTTCGTCCAAGGTTCGGATAGTTCTCGCCATCGTATAGCATCTGTGAGCGAGCTAAACCGGGTTGATTGTGATGTCCAGAAAGCAGTGCCCGTCGAGAAGGGTACGGCAAAGACCAGGCGAGCCGTAAATAAGAAATAAATTAACACAAGCTCCACCTTCATCAGCGTGAACCAGATCCTCGATCATTGCGTTGTGTACTCTCTGAATCTCTTCCATTAATACTTTCTTTACTTAATTATTTACAGTGTAACATTATTGTATTGCATTTTAATATGAATAATTTTCTCATTAACTTTGTCTACATATACATAATTTATTCTATACCTAGTTGATTGGTCTACAATTTGTTTTGGTTAAAGATAATAATGTAATAAAAAAGCACAGAGTACACAACGTCGTTGCAATGTCGTGACAATTGACACGGTTGGCACTTGACAGACAGGAGATTTTTTCTTCTAGCAGTCGTCTATTGAGCGGTCAATGGGCATGGTCCATGCAGCCTAGCCTGTTAAATTTCATGTTTTGTGTTTTTAAATAACTTGTTGAATTTTTGTCGTGTTTTGTGAATATTTTTAAATTATTTTATTTTCAGCACAACTGGCGGGTGGACAGATAGAGTGCAGAAAGTTATTCTCATTCTTGTTATTTGGTGTCTGTTTATTGTACTTATAAAATAATTTTATATTTTATCTATTATTATTATTATTTTATTAGTATTATTTTTTATTTATTTTTTACTTATTATAAATAATCTATTGTATTGAATATTTATCTATTTTAAATTGGTAAGTATAATAATTATGTTAGATGCATATAATTTGAGTACTTGTAACGATAGTTTTACTACAGCAAGTAACAGTAATAGTAATGCTACCATTGTGGGTCCACCGTCTTTGTCTCAAAACATTGAGGCCCAGTTTTCCGATGTACCCAAGAATTTTAATGTAGTCCATTTTAATGCACAGAGTACTCACGCCCATTTCCCAGAGATGCTGACTACTTTTAATTGCAAGAATATCCACGCCATTCTGGTTTCGGAAACGTGGCTAAATCCCTGTCTTCCTTCTATTTCTTATACTTTACCTTACTTTCATCTTATCCGTAACGATCGCCGTACCAGGGGTGGCGGTGTTGCCATCTACTTACGAGATCACATTAACTTCAACATTTTGGAAATGTCTCCTCAGCCACCGCCTTCAAATGCTGGGGAATCAATATTCATTGAGGTAGACCTTTGTCACTCAAAGGTGCTACTCGGTGTGTATTATTCCTCTTCATCTGAAATTAATTTCTTTTCTTCTTTTGAAAATATTTTAGAACGTCTCTCACCCTTATACAGTCATACTATTATACTCGGCGATTTTAATACTTGTCTTAAAAAAACTGATTCTCGCTCGCTTGCTCGCGCCTCTACTTTCAAAAGCATTGTAAATTCCTGTAATTTGTCTATCCTACCTTTAAATGTCACTCATCACTTTCCTGGTTGCGCTCCATCCCTCATTGATCTCATCCTTGTTTCTTCTACTGAATTAGTTGTTAAGCATGGTCAAAGCACAGCTGTTCAATTTTCGTATCATGACTTACTCTATCTCTCTTATAACCTTCGTCCTCCTAAATCTAAACCCAAGATCCTTATGCAGCGCAATTTTGGTGGCATGGATATTGATAGACTACGCGACGATGCATCAAATATAGACTGGGATTCATTGGTAGCCACGAACTGTATGGATGAGAAAGTTAGGATTTTAACCAGCAAGTTAACGGATCTCTATGATCTACATGCTCCAATTCGTGCAGTGAGGGTGCGACACTTGCCGGCGCCGTGGCTTACAGCTGACATCAAATCCCTTATAGCTAAAAAAGCTGCAGCTAAATGTAAGTTCCAGCGTCGGGCGACACCTGAAAATCATGCAAAATACATAGCCTTGAGGAATCACTGTAGCAGGGTGTGTAGGAAAGCACAACGCCAACATATTCATAAATCGGTCCAGAACGGTGACCCAGCAAAGGTATGGAAGTTTCCAAAAACTATAGGGGTTGGAAAACCTAAACAGCAAGAAATTCCTAGAAACCTTGACATTGATTCACTAAATCAACATTTCTGCTCGTCGCCGTGTTATGATCAATCTAGCAAGGCAAATACTTTACAACATCTTTCATCACTTCCAACTCCTTCTTTCCCACCGTTTCGTTTTGATCAACTATCTGCTTGTGATGTTAAGAGGTGCATAGTATCGCTTAGTTCGAACGCGGTAGGTACTGACTGCTTAAGTCGTAACATGGTCGTGCCTATTCTGAATGAAATTCTTCCTATATTGTGTCACGTCTTTAACCACTCTATATCTAGCAGTGTATTTCCAACGACGTGGAAAGAGGCACAAATTGTCCCCATTCCCAAAAAACCTAACCCTACATCCTTTGCCGAGTATCGTCCCATTTCCATATTGCCTTTCCTTTCAAAAGTCCTAGAACGGCTTGTTCATACCCAATTAAGTACATTCCTAAACAGAAACCTTCTTCTTAACCCTTACCAATCAGGCTTTCGTCCAGGATATAGCACGGCTAGTGCGTTGATCAGTATTACTGATGATATTAGGCTGGGCATGGAAAATGGGAATATCACTGTACTATCCTTACTTGATTTCAGCAACGCTTTTAATACAGTGGATTTCCAAATACTGCTCGGAATACTGCACTCGATTAACATATCTCCAACAGTTATTGATTGGTTTCACAGTTACCTGTTTGGACGGCGGCAGCGTGTACGCATTGAAGAATCATTTTCTTCTTGGTGCGACACGACTGCGGGCGTACCACAGGGTGGCGTTCTATCTCCATTACTATTCTCCATCTTTATAAATTCCATCTCTAAATCTTTATTATCATCCTACCACCTTTATGCAGATGATCTACAGATCTATATGCAAGCTCCAGTCGATGAAATTACCGAAGCAATATCTATAACAAACTCAGATTTAAGGCGGATATGTAAGTGGAGTAGGCAATACGGACTAAGCGTGAACCCATCCAAAACCCAAGCAACCGTTATCGGCAGTCCGATTATGGTGTCACGTATAGACCGCTCTCAATTGCTTGACATCATGTTTAACGGTGTTGTAATACCTATTAGTGCAACTGTTAAAAATCTGGGAATCCTGGTTGATGATAAGTTGTCCTGGTCTCCCCAACTACAGGAAGTCAGCCGGAAACTGTTTGCATCCGCAGGATCCTTGCGTAGACTACGTAATTTCTTACCAACGACCACTAAAATTGCTCTTGCTCAATCTCTCCTTCTTCCTATTCTAGATTACGCCGATGTCAGTTATCTCGATATCACAGAAGAGCAACTTGATAAACTTGAGCGCCTTCAAAACTTCTGTATAAGATTTATATTTGGATTACGCAAATATGATCATGTAACCGAATATCGCAAACAGCTCGAGTGGCTCCCAATTCGCCTTCGACGGAATGCTCATATCCTCTCTATGCTTTACAGTATTCTGTTCAATCCACGTTCCCCAACTTATCTCAAAGAACGATTCATGTTCCTTAATGACACACATTCAAGATCCTTGAGGTCGTCGGAAAATTTGTCACTGGCTATGCCTACTCACTCTACTGGTTTTTACGATAAATCATTCGCCATACAGGCTGTGCGGGTGTGGAATGCGCTGCCTGAAACTATTAGGAAGGCCCAGTCTTTGGCTGTCTTTAAGCGTTTGGTGAAGGAACACTATTTGACCCGGTAGGATGTTCCTTAGCATAATAATTGTTTTCATGTATATGTATACCTATATGTATGTGTATATGTATGTATATAAATATTTATTTATTATGTATGTATGTATATTGGTATGTACCTGTATATGTATTGTATTTATGCCTGGATGTATATATATATATATATATATATATATATATATATATATATATATATATAGTATGTACGTCTATATTCATTTACATACCAACTGGTATGTACCTATGTATTGTTTTGTAGCTTCGTATTTCTACACCTAACTACCCATCTGTCTTCAATATCTTTTTCTGTCCATCCCAAGGTTGCCTGTAAGAAATTGCTTTTTAGCGATAAGGCCGCCCTTTGTACAATATCTTACGATTATTGGTTTTTTTCTGTAAACTATAACTTAGTGTACAAATAAAGTTATATTCTATTCTATTCTATTCTATTCTAAACTTAAAATTTGCTTCTACCAGAAACTGATATAGCAACCACTTTAGCTTGGATTAAATTAATAATCAAAACTATGATTTATGTAGCACAGAAGTTAACGAAACTAATGCTGCAGTTCGCAGTATAGCAATTTATTGTATTCCACTAGCACGCTTCCTTGAACACTCAGTACGATACCGAACATTATTGCAAGGCACATTTACGCTCAGAACGTGACACTACAAGTACAAGTCCGTGAACTGCGAAGAAGTCTTCGTTCAATTTTGTTGTATGAAGTTTAATTTAAGTTCCTTCACTAGGTAGGTACATAGAAAGAAATCGCGTGCTTTTAATAAAAGACCTACGATTGTCTGTATTCGGGTAGGTGCCAAGGTACTTTGCTTGTCGCGTGATAAAAAATCTCTTTCATATATCGATAATTAAGTAGTCATAAAGCTTCTAACCTCCTATTTCTTCAACATTGAATAAAGTTGTTTCGACTTTAGATACTAGAAATAAGATTAACATTATCTTTGAGCTGTTTTTGGGTTAAGACAAGAATAATAAAAACAAGTACAATAGTGAATTTTAATGAAGGTTTCCCAAGCAGGTCGACTTAAATTAAACGAAAACTAAGGCAGGTTGAAGAGCAACATCAACTTAAACAACACAAATCTTTAAATGTTAAAGTGGTTCAACGCTGCTTGCGGTCTGTTCAAGACTTTGCAATAGACATAATTACAAAAGAGTACTTAGATATCTTAGTGAAATTGAGTAGTCACTTCTATCTAATATATAAAATTCTCGCGTCACAGTTTTCGTTGCCATACTCCTCCGAAACGGCTTGACCGATTCTCATGAAATTTTGTTAGCATATTGAGTAGGTCTGAGAATCATCAATCATCAATCGGCCAACATCTATTTTTCATACCCCTGTGACCGGGAATAACATTACTTTAAACTTCACTATTGTAATTAATTGTAATTAAATAAGACCTCATCTATACCTACTCGTATGCTGTTTATCTGATGCCCGCACTACGCATGCATGGAATTTGGTTTCCGTTCCCGAATTCCCAGGAAAAGTATTTCAGGGATAAAACCTCAATCCGTTCAGTTGTTACAGCGTAAAAAAAAAGTCACAGACATCCATACAAATAAACTTTTGCCGGTACAAAAATTTGAATTCAAAAATTTGATTTTTTTTTTTATTTGAATTCAACGTTATTTTGCAGCGCTGTCTTTAGATGGCGTGGACGTGCTTCACGCATCACGTCTTTAATAACATCTCCGTACATTGCTATTTGAATCTGTGTACAATGCATGGGCGCTGTCTAAAGGACTTTATACACAGTGCAGTATTATGCTGATAAATAAAATTCATTTAAAATTAGTACTCTGCTTAAAACATCTTTCTATAGTCAGATAGTATAAATTGTCATCATAGCTATCGCGTGTGTTCTCTTGGAGATTTATATTGAATGATATATTGATGTACCATGAAATAAATATTATATTATCAATATCATGTATTATATCGCTGCCATGTAAACTCTTTAAAAATTTCTAACGTGCTGCTAGACACCTCGCACTGCATACATTATGCAAACGCGGCTTTATTGTTCCATCATACAAAAGTGAAGTATATTATTATAATCCGAGATACAAGTAACAACAAAATATTTCAACTTGTTATACTCACATGCTCAACTCATTACAACTTATAATAAGCTCTCAAAAGCCATGAACGAGAGCTTCAAAAGCATTTTAGAATTATATGAAAACCGAATAATAAAGTTATAAAGAGACGTAAAAAGTACTTGTTCTTTTGGTTTGTTTTTTATTGAATTGTATAAAAACTTTAAAATATTTTTGTACTATCACTGATAAAATAATACCTAATCATTTTTGAGATGATACGTTACAGCATACCACACATACAATGTCACAACTTTGTACAAAAATTGCAACTATCCCTACAGATATATACAGATCCGAGTGGATTACATGACAAATTTAATTCATTACATTAAAATTGGTTTTAGTTCCGTAACAAGAGTTTAGTAAAAAGAAGAAATCCGATACTGCTGTATTTCTACCAACAAAACAAACCAATCAAGAAAAGTCACAGCAGGAACGTTCCTCAGACTAAAAACCCTGTGGACGTTCAAAATCTGAAACATCGAATGTTCGACGTAAAGAAAACCAATCAGAGAGCAACACTCGACGCCGCAAATAGGCGATTTATTGCCGAATCGAGGCCACAATAGGCCGGTAGAAAGGTTCAGATGAAATGATAGTTTATCAGAGAGTCCATTATTGTAGGTCTCTATTGTCGGCGCGGTCAGCTTGTTTTGTTACTTAATTTAATTTCCTTTCGAAGGGGTTTATACTTTTTTTGTATTGCTATAATGTATTATCTTTTCTTTAGCTGAAAGGAATTGTCGACGACTTTATAGGATTGTTCTTTCTTGACATACGGGTCTATTCGTTGGGGGATTTTCATATATTTTCTCAATTTCTTTGTTTGCTGATTATACCCGTATTACCTGTAAGATTTCGTTTTCAATTACAAAGATTTAGATGAATTGCATGTTTTATAACAACTAGCAAATTTGCACATATACGTACTCTTTTTAAACTACTTACATATTGCTTTTACTTAAAAAAACTAGTGAACTAAAGGTAGCAAGAGTTTTGTAATTTGTAAAAGATTGTAGATTTTTTTTGTCTAACTGCTCTGAAAAACATTGGCGACAAGTTAGTCGGTACCTTTGGAGTGTAGCGCGGTGAAGACACAAAATCTTTATGTACAAATTTACATCCACTTACAAGTTTATTATACACCAGCTGATGCCCACGGCTTCGCCAGCGTGGAGTTCTGTTCCGTTTCTCGCACACCATGGGAACATATGAAAAGAATAGAAATTAGTCTATTGTCTAGTGTGTTGTTCCAAACTACACTCTTATTCTATTCCTGGCTTAAATTTTGGCCAGATCCGTTCAGCAATTGGAATGTGATTTAATAATGAACATCTTCATATTCCTATCAGGTTTTTCATATTGGTAGGGTAGTAAGATAACTTGCATTGATTAACTGGTATTTCCCCCTTCAATGCAAAAACTGCAACAGCATGAAAAATGTTTAACTTTATTCTTCGTAGTGTTTAAATAAGTACTCCAACGTGTAAAGTCATCAATGTCACGTTGATAAGTTATAAAGCTGTTGGTTTGAATTTGTATTCATGTATCCATGTCAGATACAATTGTATGGTTTTAATTCTACCTTCAATGAATAAAAGTCATTATAATTGTTAAATAATTGTCATATTTAGGGTTCCTTACCAAAAGAGTAAAAATGCGACCCTATTTATGAGACTCCGCTGTCCGTCTGTCTGTCTGTCCGCCACGAGGTTGTATCTCAGTAACTCTGTGATAGCTAGAGAGCTGAAATTTTCACATGTGATGTATGTATTTCTGTTGCCGCTATAACAACAAATACTAAAATTAGAAAAAAAGATAAGATGAGATTTTTGTTAGCAATTCCACAATGTAAAAACTTAGGTAGTAAAAATATATTATACAATGCGTCATTATGGACCCTGTATGGGGAGATTAACGGGGGCACCAATACAAGAAACGTGATTTTGGTACGGAACCCACTGTGCGCGAGTCCGACTCGCACTTGGCCGGTTTTTTACTTGTTTTACAAATCGATAAACGCCGCTGGTTGCACTCCTGAAAAAGTGTCGCGTTCCGCCTGAACTGAGTGTGCAAGCGAGAGCTCGGAACAATGATTGAGAGGCATGATGGGCACGATCGGTTTAAACGGTCGGCTTGTGATGCACTTATTTCTCTTTTACTTCATCGGCCGATCACATTTATGTTTTCTTATGACGTAAAATTATTTTCTGTAAGCCGACATTACAGACAATTCTTTTTTTATTTTGCTTGCTTTTGTCTATTCGGATAAAAATTCTTTTAAGTAATATTTTATCGGTGTAGCAGTCTACCGACCAATTAAACCAACCGACCGTGATGAAATTTTCAAACCCAACAGTTTATAGTGTCCTGATTTATGGAGCAATGTAGTGTTTGATAAACCGCTGTCAAGTTACAGTGAAATATCGCAACAACTGGGGCTGGGCAGTTGACTTAGTCAATTGAGACGCAGTTTCTTTTTGTATGGTAATGCATTGGATGGATGGAGACTGGGTATTTGCTATGGTATTGGAAATATTTGATAAATATTCATCCATCAAAATCACTCTATATTTACATTGTTTATATCAAATCATTCTGTTCCGAAAAGCTCGACGAATCGATGTTTTTCATAAAAAAAAAAGAATTGTTGCAAACCGGTCACTTTAAGCACAACTTATTAAGATTTCTAAACTAAAAGATATGTTTCATTCTATTTTTTTTTTCAAAATTTATACGTACATACATATGGTCACGCCTTTATCCTCGAAGGGGTAGGCAGAGTCATATTATGCTCACATTTCACCTTTTTAGAATTTGTCCCACGTAATAGGAGGTGAGCCTTGTTGCCGTGTTGAGATGGACAGGCGCAGGTTATGACTGCCTGCTGTTGAAACTTTGGAAGCCGCCTAAAAAGGCCTTCAACTTGTAAAAAAAAAATATTTCAAAGTTTTCTTTGAACTTTGATAAATGCAACAGAGATAATAGTACAAACGTGTCGTCTTCTTCTTCTTCGTATCAATGATTCTTCGTCTTTTTTTTTTTCAAACAAATTTGACATAAAACTCTGCCATTTCAACCGCTCTTTCGGTGGCGTTAATGAGGTCGGCCTTAGAGCAGGATGTAGGACAAAGGGGACATGCAAGCAAGATGCGACATAGACTGCACGGGGGCACCGCAGTCACATATAGGCCCAGATCTCGCATTCCCCACCTGCATAGATTTTGTCTAGACCGGCCGACCATAGTGCGTAAACGGTTGAGAGACCTCCACACTGGCCATCGGAGGTCTTTTCCAGGAGGTAGCTTTTCCTGTGGAGGTAAAAAGTCATGAGGTGGCGGGAGTTTCTCCTTCCACAGCGAGATTCTCAATGCAACAGGGTGTTCGTGCGAGGCTTCGGTTTTTTTCATAAAGCTTTTGCGGCTTTTTAGGCGCGCTCTAGGCGGCTGATGTCCGAATAGGCAGTGACGGGGCTCTGTCTCTTGTTTCGCTTTTTCAAGCCTGCAAGCGGATTCGTCTTGTCGCAGGTGGTGCGATACCAGTTAGTGAATGGAGCATGGCGAGGGGAGTGGGTTTCAAGCACCCGGTGATGATTCTGCAGGTATCATTCAAAGCGACATCCACCTGCCTGGCGTGAGTTGACCTGTGCCACACAGGGCACGCAAATTCACCCGCAGTGAAGCTCAAAGCCAAAGCAGATGTACGGAGGACGCTAGGCTCTGCCCCCCAGGCCGTGCCTGTAAGGCGGGGGAGCAGGTTGTTTCGGACCCCTACCTTGGCCTTAGTGTTCAGACAGTGAGTTTTGAAGCTCAGAGTCCTATCCAAGGCAACACCGAGATATTTTGGGTGGAAACAGTGCTCCAACTCAGACCCCATCCAGATAACCCTGAGTTGTCGATTGGCATCCTGATTTCGTAGGTGAAAAGCGCATATTTGAGTTTTTGATGGGTTGGGTTTTAGTACGTTTGTTGAGTAATAACCTTCCAACCCGATCAACGCTGAACTGAGATGTGTTTCGGCCTCCTCGAAGGTTTGGGTCCGAGTCGCCAGAGCCAAATCGTCTGCATATAGGAAACTAGCATAATTATGTAATATGTAAGTAGCAGAATCAATTTGACTCATAATGGGACACAACGACGGCACGGTTTTAAAGTAATAACACAGATTTTCAATTAATTAACATTGTTGAAATGCAGTTGTTTGAAATGGTTTATTTTAAAGCGTGTGTAAATTGTAGGAGCAAGTCCTGAGTTTACATTGAAAGAGCAATAAACAAGGAAAGTCGTACTGCGCTTAAACACTATTTAACGAGCTGATTTAGAATTATTACCCTGTTTTGTCGTGTAGTTTTAAAGTTAATTTACCTACGCTAAAAGTAATGCAAATATATTTTGTGTAAATAGTCCTAAAACTTTGATTAACATGACTTACACAGAAATTGTTCATGAACCGAAATCCATTGAGCTCTGGTGTATCATAATCGTAGTTTTCCAAAACAATTTCAACTATTTGTAGTATTCTGTACTGTGACGGCTTTAACAGATTGAGTATGAGATCAATTTCAAATATTTCTGACCTTTCCTGGGCTTCTCCTCTAAGACATTTATAGTTAAAACCACAATATTTGTTAAATTAACCCCATAATTATTATCGCAAGAGATTCTTCATTAACTATTATACAAGAATATAACAACAGCAGAACTTGACATCCCTGGTACGCCGCAGAGATTATACTATAATGAACGCTTAACAAAAGAAAATCGGCTGCTTTTTCGAGCGGCAAGAACCAAATCCAAAGAAATGGACTACACCTTTTGCTGGTGTACACAGGGTAATATATATGTCAAGCAACGTGAAGGTAAGCCAGCCCTGCCAATTCGAACATACGAAGATCTTCTTCGGGTTTTTAATACTACTGCTGGAAATTAAATCGCGATATATTGTACATGGTTTTCCCACTAACAATGAATTTCCACTTTATATTTTAAGTAATTGTGTTGTCACTATCATTAGTATTTTAAGTAACAATCTTATACATTTATGCTTGTTAAGAAAACACAAACAAACACATTCTAATTTATTTAAAACAACATACACAACTTATAAAAAATACGTTATATTATCAAACTATTGCAATAAGAATAACCTAGAAATTTATACATCAATAGCATTATTATATTATATTTATACACAAAGTACGAGTGTGATTATCTCTAAAATAGCGAGCAATCTACTAAAAGAAATACCTTATATACTATCATACATTTTATACACTGTAAAGTTCAAAACTGGAACTGTAGAAATATTTATTCAGTTAACCAAATACTCACTTATCAAATATGACATTTACACAATAATAACTTTGCTGGAAGGCAGCGGCACTGAGTGCTTGACTAGGTTTTTCGCGTCTATATTGTATGGCACTAGAAATTACTATATTTACATTGTATTATGTCACACATGTTTGGAATTTTCTGTATTACCTATACAGTGATTGATGACACTAACACTGGAGAGTTGGACTCATTACGAATAACCTGTCATACAATAGAAGCGCCTGAGCATTGTCGTGCCGCAGTCTCGTCAAATTACAATTTTAATGTGTTAACATTTAATATTAGGAGCATTAATCAAAATTATGATAATTTTCTTGTAACTCTCAAAAGATGTAATATTACCTTCGATGCAATAATTTTGACTGAATGTTTGCTAGATGACACATCAATTATACCCCAAATGCTATCATACACAATGTATAACACTAAAATAGTTATAAACCAAAATACTGGTGTTGTAGTTTATGTTCACGATAAGTGGAGTGCGCGCGTTTCCGAGCCCAATATTAGTGATGCAAACCTACTGCAGCTGGGTCTTAACAACGGTATTACAATTTATGCCATTTATCGACCACCATCTGGTTGTAAAAAGAACTTCCTCCGATCCCTTCACTGTCTTCTCGATTCAACATCACATGAAAAAAATGTGCAAATTCTAACAGGCGACATGAATATAAATTTGCTGTCAACGGAATGTGATTCGGACCTTGTAGAATATTTATGCCTGACTGCAGAACATGGATTGTTTCCCGCAATCACACACCCAACAAGAGGGGCAGCATGTCATGACCACATTTTTATTAGTAAAATCAAAAGTGTGGTTGGTGTGGTCTGCCGAACTGACCTAACAGATCATGATATCGCCATACTGGGTCTTGCCGTTAAACAAAACACTGGGAAATGTTTGGATCGGGTTGTTTCGAGACGAGACGCTGAGGCTATCCGACATGAGCTCCTAAATGCTGACTGGTTGCTGCGGTTGCGTGGTGGGGATGTGAACGAAAGCGTAGGCAATTTCTGTAACCACATCACCAAAGTAGTCGACAAGTATACTAACAGGGTGCGGGTCAGTCATTCAAAATTTAACATCAAACCCTGGATCATACCCGGGCTTATTCGTTGTATGACACACAGAGACCGATTACACCTAAAATACAGAAAAGCTCCAAACGACCCCCTCACACGCATAATATACACCCGGTACAGGAATTTTTGCAACAGCCTCTTGCGCAGGTTAAAAACTGATTATAACAGCAGACTGCTTGCGAGTACTGTAAAGGACCCTAAGCAAATGTGGCGGAGTATAAAAAATGTCTGTAACCTTACAGATACTAATAAAGAACCCAGGGAGTTACTAACTATAAACAACAGTTTATGCCCGATTCAATCTTTAAATGTCTGCAATACTCACTTTTCAACAGTGGGGCAGGACCTGGCTAACGAGATCCTAATTAGTCTTCAGCTAAGTCAAGAAGCACTGGCAAATAAAGTCAATAGAAGTGGCTTGCGTGACTCATTCTTTCTGCAGCCAACTGACGTAATAGAAGTAGAGTCCCTGATTCTATCTTTGCGGAATAATAGAGCACCAGGCATTGATGGAATGACTAATGGTCTGTTAAAAGAAATAAGAAACGTAATAATTCCCCCACTGACTGATGTCTTCAATATGAGCCTTGAATCTGGCGTATTCCCTGAGGCCTGGAAAACTGCGTCTGTCACGCCTGTTTATAAACACGGTCCTAGAGACTTCCCGGACAGCTACCGACCCATTTCTTTACTGTCTGTATTCTCTAAACTATTGGAAAAGATAGTTAACAACAGATTGGTTAAATACATGGAAAGTCATAACCTTATATCACACAGGCAGTATGGATTTAGAAGAGGGAAATCGACTGAAAAAGCTGTAACACTTTTAACATCAACAGTGTCATCCTATCTTGACGTGAAACAGTATAGCATAGGCGTTTTTCTGGACTTAGCGAAGACGTTTGACACCGTTTCAATACCAATCTTGTTGAAAAAACTGGAATCTCAGTTTGGAATACGCGGCATAGCCTTGAAATGGTTTGAGAGCTATTTGACTGACAGAAAACAGTGCGTCCGAGTGGGCAATGACAAAAGTGAACTGCAGATGGTTAATTTTGGTGTACCGCAAGGAAGTGTGCTCGGCCCAACGCTCTTCATAATGTATATGAATGACATTCACGTATGTCTTAAAACCGACATAATATGTTACGCCGATGACACAGTCGCTGTCTTTCATGGATCGACCTGGGAAAAAGCGTTTCGTGAGGCAGAAGCAGGTATGACTGAAATACAGCAATGGCTAAGACATAATCTGCTGACACTAAATACCGGAAAAACGAAGTACATCTGCTTTCACAAAACCGCTGCATCAACTCCACCCACGTCCCTTAATATTAAGCTGCACAACTGCAAGACACTGAACTGTTGCAAGTGTGAGATAGTTCAGAGGGTAGACAGGATTAAGTATCTAGGCGTAATAATAGATGAAAATCTTAACTTTAAAGAACATATCAACGTGTTGTCTGGTCGTGTACGTAAGACGGCGAATATAATGAAGTTGCTCCGCATATCTGCATCTACAGACACTTTAAAGACAGTCTATCTCGCCTTGACGCAGTCATTGATCGCGTACTGCATACGTGCCTGGGGTGCTTCTGGCAAATCGTTCTTGTTACAGTTGGAAAGAGCCCAGCGTTCAGTACTAAAAACTATGCACAAAAAACCATTCAGGTATCCCACTACGCTGCTGTACAGTGACAGTGGGGTTCTTAGCGTGCGGCAGATATTTATTTTGAAATCGTTCCTCATGGTGCACCGGGATGTCATTGATTCTGTAGATTATGACGGCCTACTTAGACGTAGAGTATACAGACTTACCTTGCCGAAAATTAATACAGCATTTGCTAGACGCTTTGCCCCGTATATCGACTATTACATTTATAATAAAGTTGCAAGACACTGCAACATTAAAAAATGCTCGGTGAGAGAAGCAAAAATAGCGGTAACAAAATGGCTTGCCACAATGACATATGAAGCCACTGAAATGCTTATTATGCACCAAAGTTAACTTGTTTTTGACTTGCCTTAAAACGTATTCTTTGGTATTGTAAATATGTAGGTATATGTGTATGTATATATCTATGCATGTATATATGTTGTATATATTTGTACGAACACAGGCATGCGCACGCACTCACACACACACACACACACACACACACACACACACACACACACACACACACACGCACACATAAAATTTTCAAGATATTTTATAAGAGTAATAACGTCGACCGAGCAAATGTAATTGTGAAATCGTAGGAGGTACCCACAGGACAGGCTTGCCTAGTGTGGGGCCAACGGACATTATGTTAAAAACTGTACTCTTTTTGACAATAAATATTTTTTCATTTTTCATTTCCATTTTTTATTAGACAGTTATTGCATTCCATGGGACAAAAGGTAAATGTTACACTTTCAAGCTTTAACGGCTGAACGAATCTGATTGAAATAAGTTAGAAATATTTTATAGTGTAAAATAACTCATAGGTATAATCTTAATCCCTGGAATAATTTGCCATGGGAAGATATGCCGTTAACGAGAGCAAGATTTGACGCAAGCGAAGTTGCAAGCGCTTCGTAGTCTCTCATAAAGCTTTCAAAAATTCTTATTTATATAATAGATCAATTCTAAAATGAATCCTATTTTCAGTTAACGAAACGAATACAAGACGCGAGTCACGTACTGCAATTGAAAGAGTGCAGCTACAGACTGACACTGAACCGTTCGACACGAGATCCACTCCGATGAATAGCAATTGTCTGAGTGCGATAGTGTAGAGCAGATATGGATATACTCTGTTTGTATTGTGCCGTTGGTGCATGGTACTGAATCATAATTACGTATTCATGCCTTTCGAAAATAATGTCTTTGTCGTGTGACTGTGAATACTAGTTTTAATGGGAAAAATGTTGAGGCAAAGATAAAGATCACACTTTACACTGAGCTAATTTGACTGCAACTTTTTAAACAAAAATATCCCGAAAACAACCAACACAATAAAAAAACATGTAACAAACTTTATTATTCGACAATTTCATAAAGAAAAAGTACACAAACTTTTCAATGTGTAATAAGCACACCAGTCATTTTTGTGACAATTATTCAGATTTATAGTGATATTAGCGCGGTTTGTAGTATTCGTTTTATAAACGCTTAAACACTTTAGGCATCCAGTTTGCTTGTATTTTCAAAAACCCTGTAACTAAGTTTTACTGCGTCCTTATCACTTGGTTAGATACCCCAGAACGCGTTTGTATCAATTACAGGATCGCTGTGTGAGAATACCGGGTATTACGAGGGCATAAATTTTATAGCGGTTTCACCCATAAAAATAGGGAATTATCAAACTGTGACGATATTACCTCAATAAATTATCACTTTTAGGACGTAGCCAGAGTGATGGTGTCGATACTCTGGATTAGATAAACTCTCTTAATTTGTCTCGAGAAACGCGAGAGGAATAGTGATTGGGCGAGCCAATTTATGTTGCCTTTTATTTACAGAGTTTAATTAAGCTCAATTTATTTAAGATTCGTGCGTAAAATTTGTTTTGAAATGTTAAGCGAAAGCGGTATAAACATGACTTTCACTTCGCATATAATCAAATGAGAAAATATTATGAACAATTCTAGGTTATAATAATTATAATTTCCTTACATCATGATCGCTGAACTTTAGTCTAGCCATAACAGCTGTGCACTCTTCGTCAACTGTCTAGGTATTTTAATAAAATATCGAGATCTGTAAATTACATTTTTATGAACTAATAAGATAATACAAATAATATATTTTTTATAATTAATAGCATGTGTACTCATGCTATTTTTTCCCCAGCTCCCACCTCGCCGCGCATACCTCAGAGAGTGCACAGTTATGGCCAGACTATTGTAGGTGTTTGTATTTGAAATAATATTGTAATAATACATAGGCCATGACCGCCATAAATAGTATGCTTGTTCAACCCTTTAGGAATATAAAAAGCGTATTACTTTAGGATACTAGAACATTTACCATTCTATATTATAATTTGGGTCACCGAATATTACATCCTCTTTTGTTTCAACTCACGAAAACGAAACCGGTCACTCGTTGGTCCCATCTGCTCAATTTTAATGAAACCCAATACGCAATCAGTACTATAATACGATTATAGTTATTCCGTAAGTTCAAAATCTCAGCAGCATTGCGGACAATGTTGATTACGTGACTAGAAACCATTATGTTCTGTACGGAATGGCCGTCCGCTGGACAATTAAAGCAATCCCACCTGTCTGTTGGTCGTGCCGTCGGACATTCATAACTGTGCAATATTAGATACGGGTATTACACGAATCCTTTCTGAAACGAATATTGACGTTTAATTACTTTTTGTATTGGACATGAATTCATTGTTATTTCTATACACGCAGAATGAAGGTAGTAACGTGTTATGGACGTATTTCTTTAGGAATCGTAATCATTAAATGTTTGTAATGTACGTCAAGAATGCCTGTATTATACTATTAACACATATTATACCATACAGTAGGAAATTCAAAATTAGGGTTAGGTATTGATATTAGCTGTGCACTTACAACTTGTAGCACCCATTTAACTTACACAATATGTATGGAAATATGTCTAATTTTTTGATGTTTATTGTTACTGCCCAACTCCCGTGGGTGGTAGCATAATAATTAAACAGCCCTGTTACTTTGGAATGATTTGACTTTTTCATGGCAAACGAATATTAAAGATTGGTTCAGTACCTAGCAGTTACCCAAAAACAAATGTATTTTCTTCACAAGAATGATAAGACAAGTGTAAAACAAAACATTTATCTACTTGTCTTATGTGAGGCAAACGAAGTTGCTCGGGTCAGCTAGTATTCTTGTAAATTCAGTTTATAAACTTGTCTCCAACTAATTAGGCTTCATAAATATTTGAATAAGCCTTATAATCGTAAAATGTATGGCTGCCGAGAAATTAACTAACGAAAAGTCTCTCCTAAAATTATGTAGAGATCTCTAGCCCTTAGAGCTCCTCGCGGCGACCCGTCGCCGCGCATAATAATCAAGTTTTTCCGTAAAGCCCCGCGCGGCGACCGGTCGCCGCACCTACCCAGACGACTTTAAACTTAAATTTAGCCTGCTTACGTCCTACTTTTCAATGAACAGGTTTATTGCATGTGTAGTTTATAACATTTTCTTGTTTTTGGAATCTTATGAAATGACGTCAATGGGCCAGAATTATTTACAAAAATCGAACAGTTGAAGTTGAGAGTGGATTGCGCATGGATGGCGTGCGTTTGTGTAGTACGTGTGTGTTTCGTGTTTTTATTATAAATAATGTGTTTGCATTATTATTTATTATTATACACAGTAAAATAAACAATATATCAATAATCCGGTTGGTGTTTACAGGATCGTAAAATATGGTGTGGTGGTAGAGTAATCAATGTTTTTTTTGTTGAGTGCGTGTGTACCAAGTGCAAGTGTGCGTGTGTGTTTTATTTTTTTATTATAAATAATGTGTTTTCATTATTGTTTATTATTATACACAGTAAAATAAACAATTTATCAATAATCCGGTTGCTGTTTGCAGAATTGAAAAATTTGGTCTGGTAAGTGAGATAAAATTTTTTTTTGGGAAATGGGAAATCTTTTTTCATTTTTAGGGTGGTGGAGCTAGGTCCACGTGATTACCGATTTTCGATATATTTTTTTAGTGTGTTGAAGGGCTAGAGGACTCATTGAGTTTGAAGTAGAAATATAATTACGTTGGTATTCTTCAGATCTCAATATATTTGTATACATACTCAGTAATGATATCGAAGTTATCAATTTACAAAAACAGATATTTAAGTGACTCTGTGTACTTGAATTTGTCTTTGTGAGGTAAAAGGAATTGAGACGTTGAATATAAATATCATATTTTTATTTGGTATACTGAATTTAGATAGATACCTATCTTATATATCCATATTTTTATTTATTGATTATGAAATCTCCGTTTAGAACGTGTTCTTTAATTTTATACATGTCTTGTTTATTTTATTGAAACTGCCCACGAATGATGGATCTACTATTTCAATATAACCGAAATGTCGAAAGGTGAACTTCTTTTTTTTTACAAAAACTAGACGCCAGAATACCTTACACATTAGCAACCCAACTCTCGATTTCTCGCCAAAATGCGCGATTTCAAATAAAGATAACTTTATTTAAAGTTTAAGTTTTTAAGTGCAATTTGCTGAAATGATAATCATATTTTGTGCGAGTATGGTGGTGTGTACATTGTTCCAAGGTCTAAATAAATTTATGCTCATGTGCTAAAGATCCTCAGTTCAGTTTAATATTATCTTGATATTATGCCTTCTGATACACCTCCACTTGCGGAATCGATGCTCCAATAGGAACGTGTTGTGAATACCTAGGTCCTGGTATTAGTACATGAAACTTGTATTAAACTAGTTGGCTCACCGAGCTCAGAAATGTTATTAGTGGCCGCTTTAGGCTTTATTGGATCGAAGCTTAGATATTACGTCGAGATCTTCGCCGTAAAGGGGGACAGAAAACTATTGTGGAAACGAAATTAAATGAATAACTCTTGATCTTAACCTCTATCGAACGTCTGTGGTTAAAGAAAAGAATACTTTTTCAGTTACAAGTTACGTAATGCAAGTAAATTTTGATTTGATTGAGGTTATTATTTCGATTATATTTTGAAGGTAGAGTTAATTGTAGTACCTCCTGATAAACATACTAAGGTGTCATTAGCGACTGGAATATCGATTCAGCAATATGCTGGCACTCCATAAGGGTGATATCGGGATTCCTCGTTATGCTGATAAAGAGAAATCCTGATAATTCAATCAGATAATTAGTAATTACCTCTAATAAAAATTGTCACATTTCACATGAGCATCTTTGACCAAAGTTCAACTAACACTGTCAACGTCAAATATTAAAGTTTTGGTCACGAGCTAGATCTTATACAATATATACCTTCAATCAACAAATCTATGTCCAATTTCACCGCTACATCGTTAACAACACGCAATTCATTTCTCCCACAATTTCACCTCTCATCTAATCTTCCACAAGTCAGCAATTACATTTCTGGACATGTCCCTAACGTGTTATGTAGCCGGATGATTTCTGAGATTCATCGGAATATTATCTTTCCTTGTCTTCATGGACACATTTACTTATTGTAACCATAATGGTAATATTTATTGCAAGGTTTTGTGTAAGACTGAAACTGCAAATACAAATCGGACTAACTGCATTTAAAAAAACAAAGGATATGTTTATAAAAATTAATGCAACCTTTTACTATTTTAACACTTTCGATAATTACGAACATGCTTACCATTTTACTTGCACATTAAAACTACATTTTATGTGCAAAGAGATATAGTCACATCACACTTAAAAAACCAACCAAGTGCTAGTCGGACACACGCACGTAGGGTTCCGTACCAAATAACGGAAAAAATGTTGTATGGGAGTCTCCCTTTTTTTTGTTATCATTTGTCTGATTTTAGTATTTGTTGATATAGTGGCAGCAGAAATACGTCATCTGAGAAAATTTCAGCTCTAGCCCAATACCACGGTTCCTGAGATACAGCCTCGTGACGGACAGACAGACAGATAGACAGACAGACAGACAGATAGACAGACAGACAGACAGACAGACAGCGAAGTCTCAAGAATAGGGTCCCGTTTTACCCTTCGGGTACGGAACCTTAAAAAACCAGCAAGTTTGATTCAGACTTGCGCGCGGAGGGTTGCGAACCAGAAACGTGTAATTGTTATTCCTAATTTATTGTATTTAAATCCAAACATTATACATATCTAATACTAAAAATTTAAGACTGCCATGAATCTGTAGCTCTACGTATGTGAGCGTAAAAATAAATAATTTAAAGTGCTCTTTTCAAAAATGTTATTTTGTGCGCTGGATCGAGGGTCGGTGAATGTACTCGTATTATATTGTCTGGCAAAGCATTTCACGAGTCAGTTTCTTTGAATTGTTAAATCGTACTATTAAAAATGTATTTTTAATATAAGATTTTCGAGCGGTACTCTAAAACATCTCTAATAATGTTCATGTAAATGTTTAATATTAAACACGCTTTTACAATTAACTAAATGCTAAATGAAATAAATACAGTGCATAGTTTTCCATTATAAAATAATATTAATTATTCATTTGCTCTTAATATTTATCTTACATTTATTTTACTGCTTTGTCACATTATTAGGGTCCCGTTTTTACGCTTGGGATCCGTATCCCTAAAACGTATATTGACTACAAGTTACAATCTCGAAGTCATCATAATATGAAATTATAGTTCAGTTACTAATCCCATAGAGCTGTCATGTCGCAAGGCTAACAGCCACCTCAGAACATCATACAATAACTATTTGATGAATTAGGTACAGGACCTTAGATTATACTAATGCTCCGTACTTCAGTTCTTTAAGAATATATTATCTGAGTTTCCACGATGAATAACGAGCAATCTCTGCTCCAGGAGCGAATATTAAATTGACCTTTTACATTACTTTATAATATTAGTTTCTTTTGTATGTACGAACCTTTTTTCTTAGGGAGCTAAGATAGTGATCTTTTTTTTATAAATAATCTGTGTTAGCCTTAGCATGATACAAATACTTAAGACAAAACAAATTCGGTTCAGTTTTAAAATTTATATTAGATGCATTAAACATGATAACAAATAAAAAAAAAATTTTTAACAAAAAAGAAACCGACTTCAAACAAAATTAAAAACTGAAAAATAAGATTTACTTAGCACGAAGTTAGTATATTCTGATTTATCAGATTTCATTAAATATAATACAGAAATCGGTGCCCAGTAAAACTATGTTTTATTTATTTATTTTTATCTTAAAACGATTACAATGTAACAAATATTAACAACACAAGCTAAAATTTAAACCTATACGTGTAGCATAATCCATTTCTGAATTTTCTGTACACGTTACGCTTCAAGTAAGCTTAGGTAGGCATTATTGAGCTCTCTCGTAGTCATATTGGCACCGACTTCAGTATTATATTGAATGAAATCTGAAAAATCAGAATATACTAACTTCGTGCTAAGTAAATCTTATTTTTCAGTTTTTAGTTTTGTTTGAAGTCGGTTTCTTTTTTGTTAAAAAAATTTTTTTTCACTATTTTTAATGACGTGCAGACTGAAAATCTATCTACCTAGGTGTTAAGTTCTCGACAGTACAAATTAATCAAGTCCAAACACAAGGTAACTACTGTTTATCGGTAGGGAATTCTCTCCACTGTCTTTCATCTCCATCATCAGATCGACTCCAGACCTTCATTAAATTGTACTACTTTAAAGCCCTTAACAAAAAAATTAACAAACGCCTTTGATGCCCCTACAATTTTTAAAAGTTACCTTCGATTTCTCCAGGATGCCATCATCAGATCCTGACTTCCTTAAAATGGGACCACCTTGGAAGTATCTATTTTCAAACGAAAAAAAAATTTTTCAAATCGGTCCATAAACGACGGAGTTCTGCGCGAACAAACATAAAAAAAAATAAAAAAAAATATATATACGGTCGAATTGAGTAACCTCCTCCTTTTTTGAAGTCGGTTAAAAATAGAATTGTTTGTTACAGCACTCGATCTATCCTTGGCCTTTTAAGTAATGAAAGTCAGATCCTTAATTTGGCAATGAACTCTTAGACCTTGAATACAAAGCGAGTATTTGGCACAAACGCCCAATATCGCTCATTAAATGAACGCGAAGTTTATCTACCCGGACTCCTAGTCACGAACTGATTAGAAATATCATTTAAAGAGAAAGTACCTTACTTCTAAGGCTTAAAGTTCTGAATAGACTGGCAATATGTATGTGTGTGAATAAACTGATAATACATTAGTTTCTTTCTACACAGAGTAGATTTATTTCGATGGATGGCGGAAGTTATAAGTACTAGAGAATAAATTTATTTCGTCTATGAATTGTTCCTGCGGCTCCGCCTTTGGGGACGTCAGCTATTACAACCAAAACTATCTTAATAATAATGTAATAACCTTTTTTTAACTTGAGGGAATTTCCTTCATGAATGTTATGCACGCCGGACTTCTACCGACTAAAAAACCTCACGTATCCTGCCCAACAGTCTACGGTTGTTAGCCCGGTGAAAACGCTCGGAAGGATATGCCAGGAAATATAATAACCTTTATATAAGTTTTAAGTACTTATCTTATTCATTAATCTTAGATTATGTACATAAACACCCAATTGTTTGCTAAAAGATACGAAATGTTCTCGTTCAAAAAATCTTTCTGAGTGGGATTTCCAGTCTCAGGTAGATGGAAGGACACTGACCGTGTAGTTTTCATTTCATCTTTCATCACTTCTATGACTATTTTCTCATGTAAAAGAAAGAAGCAGGCTGTGATAATCATTGTATTTTCAGATTCCGTACCCTAAGGTTAAAAAATTGTGAATCCGCTGTCCGTCCGTCTGTCACTAGACGGTATCTTATTAACGGTGAGATCGAGATTTCAATTTTCACATATAAAACTATGTATTTCTTTTGCCGCTATAACAACATCATAAATTCGACAAATAATAATATTTAAAGGGGCTTCCATATAACAAACTTAATTTATTTGGCATTTTTTGATACGTAACCCTCCATGCACCAATCCCACTCGCATCTGGTCGTTTTTTTTTTAAATATAAATACCTACTATCATTACTCGTAAATATAATGTTACTTTTTGAAATCAATACTCTTACATTCAGTGAACTGCGATACGATTGCAGTTTTAATAAAATTGCTTGCGCTGTAGTTTTCGATCAAAATAAAAATGTTTTAGTTTGTAAATGTGCATTGCTGACTTTTTTGTTTCCATTTATTGCAGCGATGAATAAACATGCTAACATGTTCGATGTGGATTGAATTCATAGTTTGATTGGCTTTGATTGTTGTGCTTGCCCTGCATAAGTTATAAATTTATTGTTACTTTTGAACTCGTATGAATGAGTTAGTTATTCTAACGTTTTATATTGCAAGGTTTTCATATTTTTTTTTATAATTTGCTCGCCAAATTGACGACGCCACCAGCCTGATGGAAAGCCTTTGCGAATCTAGCGATTGGAGGCCACTTCTGACAGTGATCCTCAAGTTGGCGGCCTTGTGATGTGCCTCTTCACACTGCTCTTGAAGAACCCGGGATTGTAAGATGAGGGAAACACGTGTGCGGGCAGGTCTTTCCAGGTTTTTATAGTTCGATAGAGGAATGATCTTTTGAAACGCTATGTACTGGCGAAAATTCTCTCCACTGTGTACGAGTGGCATCTCTGCCCGGCACGCGTTGTTCGGGATCGGAAAGGAGATGGTGGGATCAAGTTGAAGAGCTCTTCAGAACATTCACCGTGATACATTCGGTAGAAGGCAGCCAAGAACGCTATGGTTCTTCGCTGCGCCAACGGTTCGTGGCCTCCCGTCACCTCAGGACAACCAATTATTCGGATAGCACGTCTCTGCATAGCGTCAAGCGTGTCTAGTAAGTACCGGCGGAGTAATCCCAAAGGTGAGAACAGTATTCAACGCATGGGCGAATCTGCGTCGTGTACAGTAAAGTAAAAAGTATTTGTAACATTTATATTTTTATCCCCTGAAAAGTAAGTTTACTGGTAACTTGCTGTCGCATTAACTCATTTTCTCTATGCCCCATACTTGCTACGAGTAAATTTACGCAAGTAAAAAGAATTAGGCCATTTTAATCAAATGCGTATTAAGTAGAAAAATAGTCATATTTCCTGACATGGTTTTTATAAATATAGCAAATTTTAATGCAAAAATATGTCATGTACTTCTTTTTAAGGATATGATGATTATTACATCAATGTTTTAACAAAGTAAGAGGCATAATAATCTTGACAGCTTTCAAAATATAACAGTTTTGCCAAGATGAATGGAGGTAATTCAACCTGTACAAAGATAACCGCAACAAACTCCGGCTTTGCTTGCTCGTATTAGACGGCTAACAACAGGCAACCACAAGTTGCCTGCCGCGTGTGTACCTGTGAAACTAAAACTTACAGTGTATGAATTATTAATAAGCTGCCAAGTTAGGAGTTGAAGCGATTAGATCTTACAAGGAAATCTCAGATATATTGCGAGCGTTTCCGTTCATAGGAAGGCACGTCAAGTTGTGTAATGTTTGAAAATTGTCAACCATGGGTGGTCATCACCTGAACCTAAGTCGGCGGCGCGTGTGTAGCGCCTCAGGTGTAGCCTACGCCCACAGACTACGGTAACCAACTTTCTTTTTCACTTAGGTGATTGGCATCCCAAATGTTGTATTGAACGACACTCTTATAAAAATATTACATTTCAAGTTGCGTTTTATGAGAATTGACATGATGGGTGTAGATATGCAGGTGACCTGCCTTTAATCCTGATTTGACCGATCTTGTATATACCCAAGTTACGCAACATGATATCTGGCTCCCTTCAATGAACTAAGACCATTTTCTCCTCCAGAGGATATCTGCGGCTCCACTTGTCTGATAATTGAATTTGCCACAAAAGTGTCTTTACGAGGAAGAACTATGTCTGTATGTCCGGAAAAAATGTAGCCTATTGCACTCTCCGGAACCATGGTTATAAATATCATTGTGAACATAACCTTTAAGTTTTATTACAATTCATTTATTATGTCTTGCACAAAATTTTGAATAGACATTTATTATTTATTTCGTGGCATATCCATTTTCACAAAATATGACATTAATAATTTAAGTAGGATTATCTTTGAAGAAAAGTTGCAAGATAATTAGAATAATCTATAGTCACTTTACCTTCTCAGCGCTTTATATCTTCTGCAGTGCCTATAGAACTTATAAGGTTAAACATACGATAAACAACACATAACGTTTCGGCACTTAAAGC
The DNA here is from genome assembly GCA_933228765.1 of Miltochrista miniata. Lineage (NCBI taxonomy): Eukaryota > Metazoa > Arthropoda > Insecta > Lepidoptera > Erebidae > Miltochrista > Miltochrista miniata. The sequence goes on along the minus strand of OW121749.1, from coordinate 2,243,265 downwards.
AGTTAGGTAAAGAAGCATAAGATAAAGCAACTACAATAAATTAATGCAACACATTGTCGCTTCATCTCATAGTGTGAACCTTCAAATAAGAAATGAGGCACTAATTTGCATGTTATTACGGCTTAATCTGTCACCCGCCGTCCTCGCATGTGAGCGTTTAGCCGGCACTTGTATCAACAAGATTGTACGCATACAACGTAATGGGCGCTTCTACCCCTTCTTTATAAATGTTAGTAGTTACATAATTTCGGCTTATTCATTCCACGGGAATGAATTTTCCTTCATGTATCATTAGGCTAATATATCTGTTCGTTGGTTTTAGGAAGTATATCACGTATTGAATGTAGTTGTTTATTATTCTCATTTGAGGCAATCGGGAATACGATTAGATGAAAGTGAAAAAAGGAAGTTGTATTTCATAACGCTGATGTGAAATTTTGATTTTAGTGTTTAAATATAAATAAAGATTGAAAGGTACAAAAGTCATTGCAATTTCTATTGACAAATGTCTTTATACTTACACTACGTAGTTTACAAACAGAAATAGGTAAATATCATTATATAACAACGTACAAAATAAACAACTAAGGCATTTGATATAAATGTTTAATAAATATTTACAACTTCATTGAAATTCACGATACGCTTTAAAACAATAAATGGGGCCCAAATCTGAATACAAACACCAAAACTTTCATTGTCTGCCGTCCAAGTTATAATATTGCATTCCTTTATGGCGAGATCGTAAGTCCCATTCAAGTTTCTAGTTAGGTTGTAAGCAGGTCCTTGGAGACTGCCGCGCAAACAATAGAAGATCCGCAGACCCGAGTGGGCGTTTTACGGCGTAAGAGAAAGATGAAAGCGAATTTCCATTTGAGCATTATATATTAACCGTACAAGGGTTCACCCGAGCTTTAATGATGTTTGATGGTGTTCTATGTCGCTGCTATAACAGAAGATTGATATACTATTCTCAGTAGCGGTTATTAAACCAGGAATGTCGGACGTGGGTTGACATCGTTCTACTGCACTCAACTCTACCTTCTTCGCGAATATCGATTATTATCACAGACGACACAATAAGTATGAATCCAAATTTAATGACCTGAAATACGCTGACACTTGATATCAGAAAACAGTTTTTTTGAAGAGGCCGACATCAGCTCTGTGCTCAATAATCTCTTTTTAATGATGCCTTCATACAAAATACTTTCAATAAAAATACATTTGCGCAGAATCACTTTAGAAAATTGCTGCCGAGCGGTTAAACCTATCGTAGCGAATATTGCGATTGCGGCCATACATGGTTCAAGACATAATCAAGAATTCTAAGAAAATTATAAAGTAAGATGTTGGGTAATTATTGTATTCTGCAGTATTATGAACAATTTTCTTGAAATCGTCCTTTTTAACCAACTTCCAAAAAAGGAGGAGGTTCTCAATTCGTCCGTATGTTTTTTTTTTATGTTTGTTACCGGCAAATCGCTTTAAAGAGTCAACCGATTTTGATGATTCTTTTTTTATTTGAAAGCTGGTGCTTCCCATGTGGTCCCATATACAGGAAGTCAGAACCTCGAATCGAGGGAATTCCTTAACGATTTACAGCAGTTACCTTGTGTTTGGGCTTGATTAATTTATATTGGAGAGAACATTACCAAAAGACAGATATAATTTCAGTCTACCTGTCACTGAAAATCATGAAATAAAAATTTAAACAAAAAAAACCGACTTCAAACAAAAACTAAAAATTGAAAAATAAAATTAACTTAGCACAAAGTAATAGGTAGTATATTTAGATGTATACTGACTGTAATACTGAAGTCGGTGCCAATATTTCTATGAGAGATTAATAATACCTATCTAAACCTATAGTTTTACTTGGCGCCGATTTCAGTTTTACATTCAATAATATCTGATAAATCTAAATTTACTACCCATTACTTTGTGGTAAGTTAAATTTATTTTTCAATTTTTAGTTTTTCTTTGAAGTCGGTTTTTTTTGTTAATTTTTTTTTATTTTATGTCATTTTATTTTAATGTTTTAGGAAAACTTACAGCTATTGGTTACAATGAATAAAATTTTAATATTCTGATCGCCAATTACTAATATAAAAAAAAACCCCGACTCACAAAAAAAGAACAATAAAAAACCTGTAAATATTAAAAAAATAACTATTATAATAAGACCTATCTACCCTAAGTATTGAACCTTTATTATTATTATAGGTAGCTATATTATTTACGTATGTATTTATATTTTTTACCGAACAGTTTGTCTCGTCGGGGCCGCTCTATACCTTAACAGAGACAGACGTACGATTAGGTTATGATTAGGTGAGCGGTCCCCGCCGAGACATAATGTTCGTTAAAAAATATGAATACGTAAATAATATAGCTACCTATAATAATAATAAAGGTTCAATACTTAGGGTAGATAGGTCATAATATAATAGTAATTTTTTTAATTTTTACAGGTTTTTTTATTGTTCTTTTTTTGTGAGTCGGGGGTTTTTTTTATTTTTTTTGTTTAACGTGAGGGAAAATCCTCATGGATGTTATGCCGGACTCCTACCGACTAAAAAACCTCACGTAACGCCCAACAGCCTATGGTTGGGAGCCCCGGGTAAGCCCTCGGAAGGATGTCCCAGGACTCCCAACAGACCCACGGCCGCCACTGCGGCCTCGCCCAGGGGGTGGCTCGGGTGCAATCCCGCGTCTTTGGGGGGGGTTTCGGGTGTGATCCCGCTTCTAAGGGGGGGAGGCGTGCGTGAGTTCCTCACGTCACGCTGCCGTCATCGGCCTGCTTCTGTAAGGACGGTGAGCCGCCCTCTCACCGTCCTCAGGCCCCCGGTCATGGAGGTCGATAGTCCTCGGCGAAGACACGTCGGCGGCGCCCAAGCCGCCGACTGCGGTACTCGGGTGGGAGAGTTCTCTCCCGTTCCCGCCCCGCCGCCTCTTTCACGAGCATGACCTGCTCGCAGAAAGAGGCGGCGCAGTCCCACTTACTCCCGCTGGAGAGCATGGCTCGCACCATGGTCTCGAGCGAGAGAGTGTCCACGTCCAGACCCAACACGAGGACCTGGCGCTGTTGCGCCCACGCTGTGCACTCCACCAGCGTGTGGAGCGCCGTGTCATCGCTGCGGTCCTCGCAGTGCTGACATTCGGCCGTGGTTTCCCGGTGTTTTCGCCACAGATACCTACCGAAGCTACCGTGCCCGGCAAGTATCTGTGTCAACCGGTAGGAGAGAGCACCGTGTCTCCTCTCCAGCCACTCGTCCATGACCGGTCTGACGGCCGCGATTGTGGCGAATCCCCCCTTTGGTTGCTCAAGTCGTACCTTCCATGTCTCCACGGTTTCCTGGTGGAGCAGGGATCGCTGGGCCTCGATTTCTCGAGACTCAGGCCTTTGGCCCCGCTCGAGCGCCTCCTTGCGCCATCTAAACAGCGACGCAAGGGCTCTCGCTTCCAGGTCCCATGGAGGGGTCCCAGCTAGGAGACATGCCGCCTCACCGGAGATCGTGCGGTATCCCCTTATCACCCGGATGGCCATCGTCCTCTGCGGGCTCAGCAGTTTAGCCACATTGCTGGCCGTCAGGGTCTCCGCCCATACGGGGGCCCCGTGTGAGTCGGGGGTTTTTTGATTTTTTTATTTTGATTTCTTATTTCATGCTTTTTATAGGGGCTTTATAGGGGTTTTTTAATATCAACATACGTATAGTCTATCAACAATTATTTAGAGGTAATACGGATCGCGAGGAGTGTGGTTACAGAATTAGAAATACTTTCCACTCCTCATATCTTTCGAATGGGTAAACCGATTTTCATAAAACTTGCGGTATCGTGATGTATAAGTGACCTTTCATTTGATACCCAACACGGGTATATTTGATCACAATCAATTTTTCATCACCACTTTCTCCCCTCATATCTTTGAAATGGCTTAACTGATTTTTATAAAACATAGCTAAGAACACTCTCCCCTAACCCATCTTTCAAACAAAAGAAACAGAATCAAAATCGGTTCATCCATTTGGGAGCGACAATGCCACAGACAGACTAACAAACACACACACACACACACACACACACACACACACACACACACACACACACACACACACACACACACACACACACACACACACACATACACGTCAAACTTATAACACCCCGTTCGGGTTTCCGTCGGGGGTTAAAAGAAATACAAAAATCATAACTGAATATTATTAGTTTAGCTTACGGTGTTACGAACAAAAATTTGTGATGTAGTTTGAGTAAATAAAAAAAAACGTTTTTAAAAATAATATTTATCTTGTGCTTGAAATGTCAGTTGTTGTAGCGATGCTCCAAGAGATTGATTGGCACCTGGACCTAACACAAGGACAGTGAGGCTATTCTCTGAGTGGAACGATTCTGTGGAGTCACATCATTAGGGACCGGATTACTGCATTTGCGTATTGCATTAGCATTATTCTGCAATATTTTACATATTCTCAGCGGTAACAGCACTGATATCGTTATTTTGACAATATTTTTTCGTTTTCAATGCGGTGTACTCACTTTGCGTTCGAAATGCGATAAAAGTGATAATATCATATATTGAATAACGACACTTGTACTGTTCCACAACATTTATTTATTTTACACCTGACCAGTTTCGCCTTTCGGCATCTTCAAAGGCAAATGAACATTGTATAATGACTACTACATCACTTAACCACTCGAAAACAATAAATCAACAACATATTAATTACCACTACATCATTCTACGTGTTCAAAATCAGAAAAATTTAACTACCCCATTTTTGGAGAAAATTTGAAAACTGGTATCCTCTAAAATGTTGCAGTACCTACATTGATATTTTGTAGTTTACGTTAGTAGAATGATCGGTCATACTCGAATGGTAACAGTTTCTGATTTTATTTTTAATCAAATCGGATTTCATCCTGCGTCATGCTCGTCAATTGAATGACACAAAAAACTGGGAAAATGCCACCAAAATTACCTTGGAAAGTTTCCCGCCAAATTCAAAGGTGCGTTTGCATGGGCCATCATTGAGTTTTGCAATGTCACCGCAATGACTTCTAAGTTTCCTTATAAACATATCGTTTGTCCCCGAAGGGGTCAACAGAGACGTACTACATTTACAGGTACCTATTATGTAGATATTCGTAATTTATAATAAAAATCTTTAAATATTTTAATTTATGGTTACAATTCCCCTAGTCTTATGAGTATGCAGTGCTGTATCAAAGATGCAATTTCTTGTGATTATGATTATTTTAAATTATATTGTTACATTAAAATTCCACCGTTACGTTCAAAATATATATATTTTTCCCTTGTGCATAGTCACATCTTTATCCCATTAGGCTTATGTAGACGCATACCATAAATATAATAGCCATGGAAGGTACCTATCTGATATTTGATGATTTTTATAGATTTAGCTTCGTTTTCTGACTAAAGTGAGAAAACGAAGCTACATTTTGCGATCCGGACATACCGTCAAATTTAGAAAGCTTCGCAGGCAGGCACTGGGGAAGAACAGAAGAAATTGCACTATGGGATGATCCATTAAGTTAATCATTCACACTAAGCCTAAAAACTTTTATTCCAAAACGGCAATATATGTATTGAAGGAAAGCAAAAATAACAGAATTATCTTAAAAACCGCAAAACTCTATTAAAAGATTGTTATCGCAATATCCATTTATGTTTAAAGCTTTCACTACCGCGGTAAAACAATGAATCGTTTTTTTCCGGGCCATTATTCCTGTATATTTAAGACCTTAAAATACATTGGTTCATCAGTGTTTCAACAATTCAAACGTATACTTTTCAAACAAACTGTTGGTTTTGCTGAAATATATTATTTTTCTTGGTCGCTTCAGGAGTGTTCGTTTACAGAAGCTATTCAGCGACGAAATCGAATGAAAACATTTTTGTAAAAAGTACTCGTACAATGAATAACGAATGCGATCATTCTATATCGAGTGTATCTGTGTATCGTAAATATCTGTGTCGACATTTATAACTAGAATTACTTGTGATAACAAGTTTCAAGAGTCAAAAACGATAGAATTGTGCCTATTTAGGGTAACGTGGTCAAACGTTAAAAACGAGACTCTATTACTGAGACCCAGCTGTCTACCAGTCTTTGATAGTGATAGCTAGACACTTGAACCTTTTACCGAGACTGTATTTTTCTTGTTGCCATAACAACAAATATACATTCAACTGAAAAAAGATAGGTGAAAGGATGCATCCATTTTTTTTTGCCTATTTTTTGGTACTGATCTTTTACTTTAGAGGAATTCCCAATCGAATGGAAATAAACAGTTACATTTTGAACAACATTACAGCTCTTTTACATGATTATCTAATGTGTTTTAAGGCTGTACACGAGGTTAAGAAATGTTAGATGCAGTGTAACTTCATTTTATCACGTTTAACAAATGCCATAGTAACGTCCATTATTGTGGTAGCAAATAACTAAGATAACAGTCACAAAGAGATACATCTAGTTAAAAGTTAATTGATTTTATAAACGTTTTGCTATTTAAATAATTTTTACATAAGTTTATAGCTGCAATGACTATAAAACTGTAATTGTTTTGACAGGATTTTATTCAGACCTGTACCATTGATGGCGTCGCTGGTGCAGCTCAATGCGGCAATGATGCAATCTCGCACGCACGGGCTGTACCACGCACTGATGCAGTGATCGCCACTGTGGCGTAGCACTGACGTGTAGACGGTCGTAGTGTCGTAGCACCGATATGTGCGTAGGTGCCATTCTCGTTGGCGTAGCACTGACGTAAGTCATTACTACATTTAGCACCATAAAATTTTAAAGTTTTACAGGAAAAGTTTAATTTTGTATATTGTATCTAATTTGTTAATATCCTCTGCACTCGAAATCCTTCTATTTCAAGTAACAAAAAATAATTATTTGATGAAAACGTAAAAAGTTATACGCGCCTAGCGTTTAATATACAAATATTAAAACCCCCTTTTTTAAGGAAAGTCCCCACTCACGACCTTTCGTCTAATTAACTTGATGATGATTTAAAAATGCTGTCATCTTAACTGTATAAAGTCATAACTGCTTCAGCGCAGGATTAACGCAAGGCGTCTGTCGGCTAACGTAATCTGATTTTGCAATTTACGTAGCTCTCTGGAACGTAATTAAGTGTAATCTTAGTGTACAAGTGGAAACGTGACGAGAGGTGGAGAGGCACGAGCTTCGCTCAATATAATATTTGTGTTATTAAACAAAACATCAGTGTCATAGCGGCCTCTTCATTATTTGGAATTTCTGTAGACTATTATTATAGTTTCCTTTTACAGTATTTGTATTATTTTGTTTCCTTTACTGCATTTAGGCTCACCACCTATTACGCGGGACTAACTCTAAAAACTGCAGGGTTACTCACATGGAGCAGAGGAACGCATTAGCATCTACGAAAATGCATTTGTATGAAAAAAGGCATTTGTAGTTATTAATCAACGGGACTTCACGCAACACTGTTATTTAGGTTATAATAGTTAGGTTGTTCTATTATAAAGGCTGCAATTAATTATGGTTTTTACAAGGGGAGAAGTAAAAAAATTTTGCTGTCTTGTTTACACAAAAACAAATCTTACTTAAACGTACCCATAAGCTAAAAAATGATTTACTCTGTTTCATTATCACAGGCACTGACGAAACTATCAGAAAGTATGCACAGATTAGATGGTAACTAAAATCATGGTCCAAGCCGTCTGTTAAGTAAAATGGGTATGCCTAAAAACTTGACCACAAACACCAAAAGTCAACCCGAGCTCTTCAGCCCATAATGGAACATCTGTGTTTATACCTTGAAGCGGCCTTTAGGGAACTTCTGAATTAAACGATTTGTGGACTGTATTACAATGGGCTTTATTGCCGTAAAATCAAATAACAATAATTAAGGAAGAACTAAGAAATGCCCGAGGGCGAGCGTGTCGTGGAGCGAAGTGAAGGGCGGCCGCTCGGGCCGCGGCTCGGCGCGCGCGCCGCTGGTTGCGCCCCCCGCCTCAGCTCCGCTCCCTGCGGTCAGCTGTTGGGAGGCGAGGTGCGCCGACATACTCCCCGGGTTGAAGACTCTTCAATCTTCTGGAAGTGGGCAGATGGAGTTGAAACCGCGACGGATGGTGCCCTTCTTGGTCTTGATTTCGGCCACCCTCGTGACTCCGTCGACGCCGGGATAGGTCTTAGTGACCCGACCCAGGGACCAGAGCAGTGGTGGCGTCGTCTTGTCCTTGATTAGGACCAGGGACCCTGGCTTTAGCTCCCCTCTGGAATGATACCACTTTGACTTGGCCTGTAGCAGAGAAGTATATTCATTATGAAATCGTCCCCAGAAATGCTGCCTGATGTACTGGATCCTCTTCCAGCGATCCAGTCGCGTGATGTTGGCATCGGTCACCTGGGAGCACGGTACCGATAAAAGTGGTCGTCCAATTAGGAAGTGAGAAGGAGTCAGTGCCGAGAAATCGTTAGGGTCAGAAGAGAGGGGTGTAAGCGGGCGTGAGTTCAACACCGCTTCTATTTGAGTGAGACAAGTACACATCTCTTCAAAGGTGAAATGAGTGAGATCAAGTAATCTTTTTAAATGATGTTTAAAAGACTTCACGGCACTTTCAGCCAGTGAATTAAAATGGGGGCTATAACCGGGCGTGAAAACAAATTCAATACCATCCTGCGCCAATTCAGATGCAACATTTGATGATTTAAGAAAATTGTACATTGTATTAGACGCGCCCACAAAGTTCGTCCCGTTATCGGACGTGATGCTTCGGGGCTTGCCTCGACGCGCCACGAAGCGATTAAGAGCGGCCATATAAGCCTCAGTGGTGAGGTCTGTGACAAGCTCCAAGTGTACAGCTTTCACTGCCGAGCAAACAAAGATGCACATGTAAGCCTTTGTTAGTTTGCAGCCACGCCCTCTGCGGTCGGCTACCAATACAGGCCCGGCGTAGTCAACGTAACTATTCAAAAAAGGAAATTCGAGATTAGTTCGCGAGGATGGCAGCTGACCCATTATAGGCTGTACATTTTGAGCCTTATGTCGGAAACACCTAAGACATTTATTCACGACAAATCTAGACAGATTCCTACCGCCTAGAGGCCAATAAGTCTGTCGGATATGCGACAGTAACAACTGTGGTCCGGCATGTACAAGCTTTAGATGTTGCATGTGAAAAATAAGCTTAGTAAGTATGTGCTTACTACATAAAAGAATAGGGTGCCTCACATTAAAATCATAGGGGGAGTTATCAAGCCTCCCGCCCACGCGGATGAGGTCATGATCGTCAATGAAAGGCGTTAAAGGAAGTAATCTACTTTTGCGTGGCAATTTTTGATTACTTTTTAAAAGTTTATATTCCTCAGGGAACATTTCAAGTTGTGAGAAATGAATAATTAAATTTAATGAATTTTCTAGCTCTAATAATGAAAGATTGCCACACAATTTACCACTTTTGTTTTTTAAGTTGTAAATAAATCTTTGCATATAAGTAAATATTCTTTGAATTTTCGTTAGGCTAGAATATCTTAGTAATAAATGATGAATGATAGATGAATGAGAGGTTACGTCTGTGTGAAGAATACTATGCAAGTTATCGTTGTTGCTCGTATCGTCAATAAAATGAGTCACTACTTCCGGCAAATCGTGTTTCGCTGTGCTTGGCATTTTGGGCCACTCACATTCACTAAGCAACAGAAAGGACGGCCCAGACCACCAGAGTGGTGTGTCCCTAATAATGTCAGCGCGAAGGCCACGTGAAACAAGATCCGCCGGGTTGTCCTTCGACGGTACGTAGCTCCAGGTATGACCACATGTGCTCTCCTGTATCTCGTGGACTCTGTTTCTGACGAAAGGCTTTAGCTGATTAGAAGGAGTAGAAAGCCAGCCCAAAACTATAGTGGAGTCACACCAGAATCTACACTTGTGGATGGGTACGGTGAGAGATTCCTGAACCTTAGTACACAGCCTTGCGCCTAACAAAGCTCCACAAAGTTCAAGCCTCGGGATTGTCGTAGGTTTTATGGGTGCTATGCGATTTCTAGAGACTAGAAGTTGTACACCAGTGACCCCAACACTGTTACACGATCGAATGTACACACAAGCACCGTATGCTTTTTCAGATGCATCCGTAAAGACGTGTACTTCGTGTGTAATAGAGTCTTCACGCAAAACCCAACGAGGAATTTTTAAATAATTTAAAGATGTAATTGTACTCTCAAATATAGACCATGCATTACTTACCTCGAGCGATACTGCGTCGTCCCAGTCGTATTTATGCAGCCAAAGTCGCTGCATTAGAATTTTAGCTTCGACAACGCATGGACCTACGAGGCCCAATGGGTCGAAAATCTGACTGATAACAGAGAGGATATGACGTTTAGTGACTTTGTTGGTAGACGTAATGTTAATTGTGTAAGTAAGTGAGTCAGAGTAACAGACCCAGTTAAGACCTAAGGTTTTAGACTGTGAGGAAACAAGACCCTGCTCAGAAAAATGTAAAATATTTTCTGACTCATTACTACTATTATTACATTTCATTTGATTTAAAATTTCCGAATTATTTGATCGCCATTTACGTAAATTAAATTTAGCTGAAGATAGAACCGATTTTACAATTTTAGTAACTTCTACAGTTTCGGATATGGTGCTCCCGCCACTGAGATAGTCGTCGACGTAAAAGTCGCGCCGTATAGCGCATTGTGCACGACTATCCTCAATGTTATCAGCCAGACTCACTAAGCACTTGGTGGCTAAATAGGCAGCAGACGCAATACCGTATGTAATTGTATTTAAAATGTAAATTTGAAGAGGTTCTGAGGGATCAAAACGGAAAACTATTTTTTGAAGAGAACGTTGGTCTGGACTTAACTGAATGGCCCTGTACATTTTTTCCACGTCACCTGAGACCACGTATCTATGCTGACGAAAACGTGTTAAAATAGAAAACAGATCGTCTTGCACTACCGGACCGACCATCTGAATGTCGTTGAGAGACACTCCCGTACTAGTAGGGGCTGATGCGTCGAAAACTACGCGTAGTTGAGTAGTGGTACTGGAATTCCGAATGACTCCATGATGTGGAATAAAATATTTTGTCATGGAATTTTCAGGTGAAGGAGTACAGTCGGTGTCTAAAGTCATATGACCTAAGCGTAGGTACTCTCGCATAAAATCATAATATTTGCTTTGAAAGGAGGGATCACGCTTAAACCGTCGCTCTAGGGACAAAAAACGATTCCTAGCATTTATATAGGATTGTCCTAGAGAACTTGGATCCTCCTTCAACGGCATTTTAACGACAAACGCACCATCGTCATTACGGACAGTGGTTTGTTCGAAAATCTGTTCACATTTTCTCTCCTCAAGAGAGTGTGAATGTTCAGGTGAAACGTTGTCAAGCTCCCAAAATTGAGTTAAGTCAGGAGTGACGTTGGAATGATGGCACAAGTGAGTAGAAGCAGAGGAAAGAAATTGTGATTGACGTAAGATGCTACCGGATACAAGCCATCCGAATTTGGTCTCACATAGTTTGGGTAGATTTTTCCCTAAGTCTATCGTGTTTGTACCTATGACATTCCAGAATACTTCAGCCCCTACCAGGATATCGACGGCCGACGGAACGTTGAAGTTCGGGTCCGCTAAAGTTAGTCCTGAAGGAATAGGGACATGATGAATGGGTACGAACGAAGATGGCAATACCTTCGTGATCTCAGGTAGAACGTGGCAATCTATTTCTACAGTGAAGGCACAGCATAAAGACCCTATGGAGAGGCGACAAGACTGTGTACTGGTGGAAATATGATTATTTATACCCGTTACCTTGGTGTTCGTACCGCGTTGTGACAAACCCAGTGTATCCGCTAAGTCCTGCGTGATAAAGTTCGCCGTGCTGCCGTTGTCCAGCAGTAGACGTGCAGTGTACTTCTTACCCGTCGAGCTGGTCACGTTCACCAATGCTGTGGACAGGAATACATGCGCAGAAGTAGCAAGCTGCATAGAATTTGCCGAAAGCACAACATTAGAAGGTTGTGATACAGAAGGCAGTGCAGAAAGATTAGCAGAAGGCAAAGGATTAAGTTTTTGCATGGGTTGGCATAAAAGAGTGTTATGTTTGGCCTTACAGTACTTGCAGCGTGAAAACTTGCAGTGCTTAGCAGTATGTCCAATGCGTAAGCAGTTAAGACAAACATTAAAATCTTTTGCCTTTTGAATGCGATTTTCAATTGATAAGCTTCTAAAAGATTCGCATTTGTATAAAGTATGTGCTTGGGAGCAAAGCGGACATTCATAACTTTTAAAATTTTTACTATAAGATTTTTTATCTGAGCTACTTTTTAAATCTTTTTTATTTGAATTTAAATGACTATTGTTCAAAGCAATAATGGCGTTATCCTGAAAGGAATTTACATTAATATTAGATTCTATAGATTCGAACCAATCAGCTTTCTTATTTAAAAAGGAACAAAATTGTGAAGTAGTTGGGTAACCTACGATGTCATTGTTCCTGTAAACCTCCCATTCACGACTAGTAACTAAATCTAATTTTTTCACCATAACAAAAATGATTATATCATCCCAATGTTGAGTGGGCCTATTAAAATTTGTTAGTGCCCTAACATTTTTGTTGATTGTATCTACTATGTCTCTAATGGAGGCACTCGATTCCTTAGTCATTGGCTTGACATCATACAACAAAGCCTGTAAATGGTTACTCACAAGTAGGTACTCATTGTTGTATCGTTCACATAACAAGTCCCATGCAATCTTGTAATGATCGCTTTTAAAAGTAATATTTTTAATGAGTGACGCTGCGGTTCCCTGGAGGGAAGCACGCAGGTAGTGGAACTTGTTGATGTCACTGATGCTCGCGTTATCATGAATTAATGACGAAAAGGTATCTCGAAATTCAAGCCAGCATTGGTAGCTACCATCAAAGTGAGGCAAATCAATTTTCGGCAAACGAACAAAGCTGTTAGAAACATGTGCACCTGAGCTTGCATCCTTGAAGCCTGCCACAGAACTGGCACCGATGTCCGAAGAGCCGAGCAGGCTGCGCGTGAGGGCCACCAGGCTAAAGAACTGGCGGTCGAACTCCTCACGCTCCGTGAAGGCAGTCTCGGCATCGTCGGCAAGCAATTCGATGTCTGTCTGTAAATCGTCAAAATCGGCATGTAAGGTTTCGAATTTATTAAAACGCTCCTGCAGGTCTAATCTTTGCAGCCCGGATATTTTTGCACTACTATTAATTAAATTTACATAGTTGCTATAAATTGTGAGCTTACATTTCACCGAACTACGTTTTTTTATTAAAGACTTAATGTCCGTCATGCTCTATAGTAAACCAAAAGAAAAAATATAAGATAAGATAACGGATCTTCGTACCTATAGAAAAAACTAGAATGCAGCTGTGCGCAAACAATAGCCACCGTACCGATGCAAGTGGGTAGGTACCTAGGTATACTGCACCGACGATAAAACCTGTCTCGTTCAAGGACGGCGACTGCGCTTGCGCACAGATGTTCCCACGAATTTAACTATCGAAGTGAAATTACTACGTAATGAATGCACTAATATTTAAATTAAGTATTTGTGAAGGGAATAATGTACTTGCTCAATCAATGAAATTTTATAAGGGAAAACGATTATTTCGGCAAGAAAGAAAGCGGGATAAAATATCTAATTAGAACGAACTCACTCAGATAAATACTTATACTCCCAGAAAATGACTTCAGCTCCTTCCAAGTTGGTGTACGCCTTCGGGAACGACTTCTTTGTCTTCAATCTTCGTGGCCGTGGTAAATTCCAGACGTCACTTTTTTTCAATGACGGTGTCCGACGACGAAGTTAACATTAAATTTTACGACGTTACTGGCGTAGGTATACTAATTAACGGTAGAAGGACCAAAAGATGAAGCGGCCTTTAGGGAACTTCTGAATTAAACGATTTGTGGACTGTATTACAATGGGCTTTATTGCCGTAAAATCAAATAACAATAATTAAGGAAGAACTAAGAAATGCCCGAGGGCGAGCGTGTCGTGGAGCGAAGTGAAGGGCGGCCGCGCGGGCCGCGGCTCGGCGCGCGCGCCGCTGGTTGCGCCCCCCGCCTCAGCTCCGCTCCCTGCGGTCAGCTGTTGGGAGGCGAGGTGCGCCGACATACCTTGAACCAAAGTTTTTTTAGCCGACCCATGTCAGCTCTGTCAAGCGCAATGTTAAGAGAATGGCGAGTCGTAGGGACAATGACCAAGCGCTCAAAAGAGTTTTTGTCATACATTTCTGTTACGCTATGACTATGTGTTTCAATGTGTCGTGATTTTGTGTGGGTTGCTAAAATTCATTAGTTTTAAATCTACTGAAGTTATGGAAAGGACGCTTGTGGACCCTTGCCATAGCGCACTTATTGTAACGAGCATGACTTAGAACATTGATTTTGTGAAACCAACCACATGAAAAGTGCTCAAAATTGGTAAACCAAAATTGGGACCCCTCGAAATGTCACCAATAAGCTAGACGCTAAGCTGTTCGATACAAAGAGCGATGTATCTCTACGGACTCAACTCTGTCTAGTGTTTTGTTGTTTGTTTAGCGCACGCCTTTGGAGCAGAGGCTAACAACGTATATTGCATTCTTGTTTAGTGCAGAACATTGTTGGGGAGAGAATGCTTGGTCACTCGTCTTTGAGCAAACATTTGTGCTGGTTGCTGGCTCAATCAGGATTTCACTGCAGGTTCATGGGCTAAAGCTGATTAAATGTTGAAATGGCCTGCGCCTGTCCTTTTGAACACGGCCAACACGGCTCACCACCTATTACGTGGGACATAAAATTGTAAGGTGAAATTTGGGCATATACTATGACTCTGCCTACCGCTTCTGGGATATGAATGTTGTTTTATATATTGGGTTTATCTTCGATTAATAACAAAATATTTACAACAAGATTACATATTACTGGTAATGTTACCTGGTATTGCCTGTGACCGATTTTAGAAAACTTAAAACTTCCCTTAGAATTCAAAAGTGAACTAAATTTCAGTTACTTACATCCAAAATCAGACATAAAAATTCCACCAAGTTTACGAAAGGGCTATAAAATATACGGCGTGGCGCCATAAAATGAAAAGGGATAATAACACGAGTCATTTTGGCACAAGTTCAACCATTGTTGTAATTTACCAATTTATTATGGTTAACGTGTGATCATCCGCTTAAATAGGTATGCGACGAGTAAGTTGCTGCACGTGAATCGTTACCCGTGTTACATGGTTAGGCTAACATGACATGTGATGTATTTTATTAGGAAAGGTTTTTGAATGAAACTAAAGACCGTGACACAGTAAATACAATAGTTATAGTTAGAGATAGCCTTACTACAGAACTTAGAACCTTTGAAGTTAAAATAACCTTTTTAAAAGAAGACCTACAGCTTATTTTACGTAATTTACAAAAGTACATGCCTACTAGGGAATTCAATGGCCTACGGTGGGTCAAGCAGCCATAGATATGCTGGACAAAGCAGATCTATAATGCCGTAATTACATATTTTGCAGAAGATAGAGAAAATGTTGTCAATACAGATCATGAAATGGTGAGGGTAGGGTGTACTGGGGCCCCATTCAAATCTCGTGATGAGGCAGGCATATTTACAGGGTTAGGATATCATAAGTTCAGTTTACTAATTTTGCTTGAGTTGCAAGCACACGTGTGCGAGACCTGCAAGTACACGAATAAATAAATATCCATTTATGTTAAAAAGCTTAGAAAGAAAAGAGGCGTTCAGATAGTTACTGTTCTAGCTAATGGTCAGCTTACCACATAAATTGGGCGCACGCATCCCAAGTTACCCGAATGGAATAATGCGGTAGCAGATTGTTGTGTTAATAAAGCAATATAATATATTGCTTTATTAACACATGAGTACTTATGGCATTGTAGCAATATGGAAGTCTTTATATGATATACTTTTCCGTCATATTGTTTATATCTAATACGAACTAAACAATTTATGTTAGGTAAGATCAAATAAAGAAATATTTATTTACTTTTTGACTATACTTGATGGATCATAGTAGTGATCAATCAATTTATCAATCATCGTATAAACTATATAGCGTTACATAGCAATTGATTGTTAACACAAATACTAGTGGGCCCGGCAGAAATTGTTCTATGCGAGTCCTCAAAATCGATCGTGGGACCTACATACCACTTCCAATTATAAAACTAAACTCTTCGTGAATACACTTTGTACGCACACAATGACAATTTCATTAGAATCCGTTCAGCCAGTTAGAAAAAGTTGAGTCACATACACACGCACTTGTTACGCCACGCCTCAAATCACTTTGACAGTTGACATAAGAAGTTACGCAATTTCCGAGTGCACATCTATATAAGACAGTGCGAGCACATTTTTCGGTCATTCTGTACTGTATACTACGACTAGCCGAAGCTCTGCCCAATTTATTGTGTGTCTATACGGAGAATAAAGTAATTATCAGAGTCCTGAAGTGTTTAATTGCCCCTTCTGTTACAATCAGAAGTGGGATACTTCAAGAAGAAACCATGAAGACTGTCAGTTTTGAAGAAGAAAAATCCACTTTGAAGTAGGCCGAGGGTCCTGTCGACAACAATAGTGCCTCTACCTCGCAAACCTCGATTCCACGTGGACAATCGAAGCAAAAGTTACACGGCGCACATCCAAAAACAATGTGGGTATTTATGAAATGTTTTACAAGATGCCTCCAGAGAACACAACTATCGTATGAATATGAACCAGTTTTCTTCTTGAATAACCTGCTACCTACCCATGTATATACCTTCAGTAAGAGCCCACCTGTATAAAAGCGATATCAAGAATCGGACTACCGCATTGCAAAAATTGGACTACCGCATTGCAAAAATCCGACTGCATCAACCGCTTTGCCAAGCTGAAGTCAGTGGAATTAGTGCCAACAGGCACGTCGCGGCGCCGGCGCTTCAGTCATGAAGATTTTCATCGTGGAACACTTAAACTACAGCGCGCGGTAGCAACGTGCTGCGGCGCTCGATGGAGACAGATGCTGCCCGAGAGGGTCAGCTATGAACAACAAGGCTGAGATGCGCTAAAAGCTGCATAGATAATTTGAGGTGGGTGCCACTAATTGCCTTTTTCCTATCTGATGTAGCCAGTCTTTGCCACTAATTCTAATTCGGGTAGCGAAATAGCCATTGCCAGTTACAACAACTACTGTAGACTACCAATTTACCATTTGCCTACCGCCTATTCGAAATAGCCGCTCTTTGTCACTAAATCTGCTTCATCTACGAACTGAGCTATAGTCATTACTTGCCAGTAAGAACTACTGTTAGGCTGCATATTGCCCTTGCCGGTTAGGCTAATAATTGAATTGCCTGCTAGGCTACTAAGTGACCTTTGCTTAGCCGAAATAGTCGTACTCCTCACCTCTGAATTTCTCTAGTTTTACTAAATAAGTTCTAGTCATTGCTAGTAAAACAGCCGCCTAGCGTTAGGTTTTGCGTTAGCATTATGAAGAAAAGGAAAGTCTATTAAAATTTATCGTTATTCGTGTTAGAATGCTGGTAAGATAAATCGAATAACTTTTATGCACTGGATGTCGTTGCAGTTCACGAACGATACCTATTGGTATAATTACTAAAGCCCTTAACCAGTCAAATCTAGATTCAGTAACATTCAGAACATTTTTGTAGATACAAGCCCTTAGTAGTGTTGTGATTTTTCTAAAACCATTCAGTTTTAAGTAGTAATAAGTTATTTTTGTGATGTCAACACCGCCTCATAGTAGAATGATTAGCCTGTACATAAAACATTAATTGATTATTCGAAAATAGTGGGTAGTTGATTTGACATAAAAATGTTCACTATGAGGTGAGAGTTGTTGAGAGGCGATAAAAAGTGAATATTCTGGAAAAAGAACACATTCTGTTTCCTGATCGAGTTCAGTAAAGTGCTAATTAGTTAAAGTAGAATATTTGTATTAATTAATAGTTAGTACTTAGTTGTGCAAGTAGTAGTTAAATTGTGAAAATAAAAATGTAAAGAATCTACAATCATAGGATTAATATTTCGTAATACCATTAAGTGGAATGTAGGAGTAGTATCTATTATTATACGAAGAACAGAAGAATAAATAGCTATGTAAAGGATATTGGAGTATCATTTCTCATCAAGTCAGAAGTGGGATCCTGCGAGCCGAGCCGTGACAAGTTAATACTGTAAGTAAAAGTTTATTCGAATTCTAATCATGGTTCGTGATTATTCCTATTAGCGTGTATTATTATTCGTAGCAACTTCTACTGTAGTCAAGAAGGTATTTGACTTTTAACGAATTGCTGCAAACTGGGGTTACATAACTCTATTGACTGCGGTGTCCATTTAACAACGTTTTTTTTTATCTCCGGTAAGGGTTATAGGAAATATTCTCTACCGGAACGGTGAATACATTTGTTTTAGATTGAACACAGAAATGTGACAAAGGTCCTTATCGTTTTATTGTAGTTGCATAGAGCTATATTTTTATTGTGGTAATACCCACTATTATGCCCATATGTACCTATTAGTTACCTTGAAACAAAAGTAGATACATATTTAAGTTACAAAGCCACTTCTCAAGGGCTAGGCTTCATTTTAATTCGTGGATCCTCAGTTAATAAGACGTCCTATTAGAAATGTTGGACATAACTACAATTAGTTATTTTAATTTATTTTGTGAATACCCTCTACCGGTACGGTAAATAAATTTATCTTTAGATAGGATAAATAAATGTGACCAAATACGATAGGTACGCACCGTTCTTATTGCAGTTACATAGATCAATTATATGTATTATATTTTGTGTTAAGACCGACTAGACTAGCAGTCTTTGCTATTTATTTTTAAAAAGTATGTGGTTAAGATACTTAACGACTTCTCAAGGGCAAAGACTGTATTTAGTGCGTGGATCTCCAATCAACGAGACGTACTATGACAAATTTAGACATTATTTTATTAATTTAAGTATGAATGCTGCTGTGCAACCCTGAGCGTTGCAAGTGATTGTATAACCATGCAGGTATTATCTGTGTTAGTCCCATAGCCGTGCAAGGTGTGTTGTTTGCAGCAATTCAGGCGAGCTGTTATGTGAAACCATGCAGGTATGTTGAGACTCAGTTCCATTAGTCGTGCAGGTGTGCTGTTTGCCGCCATGGGGCTGCGCTGTAGAAGCACAACCATGCAGATATGATGTGAGTTATTTCCATAGCCGTGCAGGTGTGCTGCTTGCAGTCATGTAGGTGCGCTGTGAAAGGGCAACCATGCAGGTATGATGTAAGTTAGTGCCATAGCCGTGCAGGTGTGCTGTCTGCAGCCATGTAAATGCGCTGTAGAAGCGCAACCATGCAGGTATGATGTGAGTTATTTCCATAGCCGTGCAGGTGTGCTGTTTACTGCCATGTAGGTGTGCTGTAGAAGCGCAACCATGCAGGTATGATGTGAGTTATTTCCATAGCCGTGCAGGTGTGCTGTCTACAGTCGTGTAGGTGTGCTGTAGAAGCGCAACCATGCAGGTATGATGTGAGTTATTTCCATAGCCGTGCAGGTGTGCTGTCTACAGTCGTGTAGGTGTGCTGTAGAAGCGCAACCATGCAGGTATGATGTGAGTTATTTCCATAGCCGTGCAGGTGTGCTGTCTACAGTCGTGTAGGTGTGCTGTAGAAGCGCAACCATGCAGGTATGATGTGAGTTATTTCCATAGCCGTGCAGGTGTGCTGTCTACAGTCATGTAGGTGCGCTGTAGAAGTGCAACCATGCAGGTATGATGTGAGTTATTTCCATAGCCGTGCAGGTGTGCTGTCTGCAGTCATGTAGGTGAGCTGTAAAAGCGCAACCATGCAGGTATGATGTGAGTTATTTCCATAGCCGTGCAGGTGTGCTGTCTACAGTCATGTAGGTGCGCTGTAGAAGTGCAACCATGCAGGTATGATGTGAGTTATTTCCATAGCCGTGCAGGTGTGCTGTCTGCAGTCATGTAGGTGAGCTGTAAAAGCGCAACCATGCAGGTATGTTGAGAGTTAGTTTCATAGCCATATAGGTGTGCTGCTGAAGTGCAATCATGTAGGTGCGGCAAATGATTTCTATAAGCTATGTAAGTAGACTGCCAGTGCACAACCATGTAGGTAAGTATGTTGAGATTGATCTGTTTAGTCATGAAGCGATGCTACATGCAGCCGTGTTAGTGTGCAGCCAGTATGCAACCTTATAGGTGTGCTGTCAATTTCAACCAGGCGAGTATAGTGAGAATGCTTCACATTATCATCTGTGCTTTATGCAGTCATATTGTTGTGCTGCTATTATGGTGGCGATCATAACAATATAGAAGTTTTTTTCAATGATTTAGGCTGACATTAGGCTTACTTGGATTGGTATGTGTGGAGCGTTTAGATTACTCACACATGAATGCATAACAAATTTTGTTGCCCAATAGTAAATGAAGCGTATGTGAAACAGTATTGATATTTTTCGATTTACTTAACGCCTCCAGCCTTGTTTATGCCTATAGTGTTATTTAGATTCCATACCAGCGGCTTAGTGAACTTTCCCAATCACGGAATCGCTCAAGAAAGATTACGGCACAAACTGTACCCTTTTCATAACTAGCCGTATGCATAGTAAGGCATAGACATTTTTTTTTTGGGGACGCCAAGCAGGCGAGATATAAGCGCCTTGGACGTAATAAACGCCTTAGATGAGATGATAGATGGGAAATCGTTAGCTTGAAAGAGCAGTAACTGCGTTTAAAATGACAATTCCAGGTGACTGAAGTGAAAGATTCACGCCCAAGCAGAAAGACGGGTGAACTGTCGTGTCGGAATACAGTGCGGCGCGGTGTGACCGCCAGAAGGCGGAATCTAACCAGTGGCGGCGATACTGACGGCAACGGTGAGGATCGGGCCGAGCGACAGGTGAAATTAAGACTTTTATTCGGATAATTGCTAACGACCTTGAGCAACCGCGACACTAGTCCTCCAGACAAGGAATTGTGGTCTTTTATAACTTATTTTAGTTGTACCTTATTGATAAGAACTCCTAGTGCATTATTTATGGAATTATAATTATATATAGATATAATGTATCACGTTTTAAAAATGTGAAATGCCTGAGGATTTGTTGAACTTTTTGGCTTCATAACAATCTATATGTGTTATAGTGTGGGTTTCCTCAAGAGTTATCCGTGTCAAATACTTGTCGGAAGTTTGAGGCGGAAACACATTGTTAAAACGCGACGCAACGCGTGTTGAGTAGAATCAATTTGTGTTGTTTTCTATGACCAAACACACTATCAACATCCAATGCGCCACCATACGCAGTACATTCTATCTACACATAGTCGCGTCGTGTTTTTAGTGTGTCGCGCACATTAAAAATCCCGCGACCATTTTAGGCATGGACTCGTATTATTGGGGAATATAATATAATTTCTAATTGTAATAGACGGTGACCTTTTTGACCAATTGTACCAAATCGTATCATATCATATCAGGTGTTCAAAATATCTCGGTAGATACCGTGCAATGTACATGGGTAGACAACTTTAGGATTTCTTATCTAATTTCGACGTTTTGTGGAAAGATTTTGTGAGACAGCTAGCAATATCTATTATAAAGACCTTTTTTTAATTAATTGAAAGAGCTATACAACGGCAGTGGACTGTACGAGTTAAGCTAAATATTACACTTGAATCCTTGTAAAAAGACCTAGTTGAACGACCTCTACGGGTCGAAGACAATACTAGCGGTTGCCGCATGGTTTTCCCTGCGTAGTCCCATTCCCCTGGAGATACGGGAACGTTACTCGGGGAGGGTGTGCCTTCGCAGTAGTGGAAGAGTTTTTCAAATTGATTCAGTGGTTTTGGAGACTATTCAACGCAAGGAAACAACCATACAGGCAATCGAATCTTTCCTTCTTATAATATTAATATATATAATCCTGATTGAAACACTGAGGCACGGAATAACTTTTAGTAGTACGTACACAAGTTTTACTTCCTTGATCTTGATTAAAGCCAGTGCTAGAGAGTAATAACTATTTTGTGCTATCTTATAGGTATTTCTAAACATACCTACAAATCGCAAAAAAAATATCTATATACAGAGAAATTTAAGTAAAGATCGAAACATTTAGAAACTGGCTCCGAAACGGTCAGTCGACCCAATGTTTTGCGTGCCGCCATACGCGGTTTAGAAGTCTCCGTTCGGGCGATAATTATTGCTGTAGGTGTAGGCGAGTTTCAGAAGCCTGACCGAAGTGCATACGGTTGCAGTTCACCAGGGTTAGGTGGTATTCTCTAACTAGTTTAGTTTATCAGATTATTCAAGTTGCGTATTTCAGTCGACAAACTACACTACAAGAACGCCCTGTAAACTGTTAGCAAAAAAAAAAAGGGTACATAGGTGTCTATTAGGCCTTAATTTTACGCTGTACACCGGCTGTAACATACTTCGTACCAGCAGTCTTAATACTGTAGTACCACTATGACAAAGAGGGATTTAGTACCACAAATAGCGTCAGGTTGTTGATTTCTTTTAATCCCGCTTCAAGATGGACTAGTGTCCAGTCAAATGAGTATACTAAGACATAATGCCCTATAGGGATAATTTAAGACCAAATAAACTAAGTATAATTCTGATGCTTATTATGGTCATTTTGGTTACGCTAGAACAGATTCAGTCTTACTGGTTTACTTATGCAATATTTATAATTCCACTAAGACTGAAGAGAAGGTAAAACTGCCTTTTAACAGTTTATATGCACTTAGACCACTTAGGGCCATTTCGTTAGAGGTAAAGGCTAGAATTAAATGTATATCCTATATTCTAACAAAAGTTGACTGGTTCGCAAAATGAAAAAAAAAGAACCCTGAACAGCTTACGTTATCAGAGTTCCTTGTAGAATCTTATAGTATCGTGGGACTGCTGCCTAGAAAGTATTGTAGCATCTGACAGAATGAGACTTGTTACATATTTATTTACCAAAATAATCCCAATGTAACATTATCTATTTACATTATAACTATCTAAACTAACCTAAATCTAAATAATGACATTGTACCCAAAGACTGGCAGCATTTTCCCTTTAAATAGTTATACCCATTGGTTTAGAGAGATGACTGCAGTCTGCCAGTCGACTCGACTAGGAGTTTTCTTTTTCATAATTTTTAACAAATATCGTTAATATTCTTATTCTGATAAAAATTAAAAAGCAAAACCTAAAGTCTGAAATTTACCGTGACTATTGTAACACATAGAAACCAATGCTTAACTAAATGGTCGAGAGTTGGAACTTGTGGGGTTAGCCGCTCCTAGTAGTTTATTTTAGATAATTTGATTCAATTTAAAACTAGGTAAAGGTTAAGTTCACCAGCTTTTGCTGTGCAAAAGATGAGGCATTAACAGATGTAAATGGAATTGTAAATTTGAGTTACTTTAACAGTGTATTCAAATTTAACCTGTATCCTTCTGCGGAGTAATCTTGTATCTTACAAAATGTCCATAATAGCGATATTCTATAATTTAGATTACGCCCAAGAGTCTCTCTGCAAAAAGAGTAGGTAGGTACATAACATTATGAGAATAAAAAATTCATCAGAATCTTGTGGCTGCACCTCACAAGAAATATAGGTATCGTACCTTGCAGTTTCTTTTATTCAAATACAATTTCTAAAGTAATACCATACTATTTCTAAGTAAGTAGTAGTCTAATAATTATATGTCTAGTTTTTTATCCTGTATTTGTGAAATAGGATGGTTTTACTTACCAAAAAGTTCCCAATAAATCTTGCGAATTTATAACATGTACATCAACCATAAAAGAAAGTCTTTCTGGTTATCATAGTAGACTGCATAAGGTCAATGACACTTTATGGGTAGTTACCCAGTTAAACAGTGGTAGGTATACGCTCTTGCGACAGGCTACCAACCGAATTTGAAGGTATTGGTATGGTTAGATTAATCAGAGTATCTCAGTGATTGACTTAAGAATACTTATACATTATGCATTGACACATTTTATGCGCATACCATGATTATTTTATATTATTATTATTATTTGACATAATTCGTACCTACTTCAGATTTATGTTTGCAAACGTTTGACACAATTTATTATAGTATGATATGAAATTATTAATTATTGACATTATTACATGAATGAAACTATTATTACATTATAAGACACCAATATTTTTGTTATTATCATCTGAGATTTTTATTAATATTTAAAATGATTATCTAAAGTCATTATTATTTGCATGAAATTTATTAAAGTTAGTTTACAGTATCGGAATTTAATCTATTGATGTATTTATGACCTAAGTTACAATTTATTTCCTAAAATTGTCGGCAATAATAAACACATTGTAACACTATCGAATTAGGGAAACCTGTAAGGATAGATGTTGATATAAAAAAGGTAACTTCTAGAATGCCACAAGAGCTACCTTAAATACTATATTTATGTGTCTTTAGGGTTAAGGTATAGGTATATTGTGGCTTCATCACGTTGCCTGAAACGACGATTATTAAGGTTAAAAGAACTTTATTTCACATAAGAACAATAGTTCGCTTAAAATGAGACTAACAATTTAATTTACAAATATTATTTAAGTAATATTATTATGATGGTAGTATTAGATACCTAATGATTTTTTTATGAAAAATCACTCGCTTGTACTAGTTGTATTCCACTATTAAATATATTTTACACTAATTGCTGACACTTGTAATGATTTCTTTTGCTGGAAAAGGAAACCTGGAAGTGATCTGCAGACTCTGCTGGGTTTTAAAAAAGAGATAACTTTTTAGATTGTACATTTGTAAATAGTTTCAGCAGGCGGTCTGCTCTGTGAACTGGTTACTTGTTGCCTTTGTTTTGTATTCTTGACGTTTCGCCAGACTCAAGTTCTCACTTATAGTTTTACAAAATAAATAATGATTGAGTTAATATTATAAGCCTATAGACTATAGACAGAGTAGATAGAAGATATAGAGAAGGTTAAGGTTTAATTAAACTTTAAGATTTTGATTTAGCATATTATGAAAAGCCGCATAAAGGTATTATTGTTATGTAAGTTATGTATAAAAATTTGAGATTAGTTAAATATACAGGTCCGAATGTTGTGATTACTGCGTGCTCCGGAGATAGCACGCTGTCTGATGGCCGAATGTTGTGATTTTTCTAAAACCATTCAGTTTTAAGTAGTAACAAGTTATTTTTGTGATGTCAACACCGCCTCATAGTAGAATGATTAGCCTGTACATAAAACATTAATTGATTATTCGAAAATAGTGGGTAGTTGATTTGACATAAAAATGTTCACTATGAGGTGAGAGTTGTTGAGAGGCGATGAAAAGTGAATATTCTGGAAAAAGAACACATTCTGTTTCCTGATCGAGTTCAGTAAAGTGCTAATTAGTTAAAGTAGAATATTTGTATTAATTAATAGTTAGTACTTAGTTGTGCAAGTAGTAGTTAAATTGTGAAAATAAAAATGTAAAGAATCTACAATCATAGGATTATTATTTCGTAATACCATTAAGTGGAATGTAGGAGTAGTATCTATTATTATACGAAGAACAGAAGAATAAATAGCTATGTAAAGGATATTGGAGTATCATTTCTCATCAGTAGGTAATATCGAAACGCACAGGTAATCATAATAAATTTTCTATTTGAAATTGTAAGTCAAAGCATATCGGTAATAAAATTTGCCTATTTAGATAGATATCTACGATCCTAAGGTGGGTGGTAGATGGATAATCAAATCAAATCATACAGATATTTGCAGGCTATACTTATTTAGTAGGCATACTGGAACCAATCCAACAGCCGGTAAGTTGTTTAGCCCCGTTTATGTAGGTACATTATAATATCATGCTTGGTTTCGATAAGTCGTAGTTGGCGGTAGGTAGTGCTTTTATTCATTCGTTTCAAATCTAGATAAACGTGTGTATTGTTAGTAATCGGATATGAAATCTAGATAGATGGAGTATTTTCGTAAAGAGGATTATAGCTAGGTGTTTTAAACTATTAAATGTGGCTCTTTGATTACGCTTCTATTTAATTGTATAACGCGATTGATTAAATCGGTCATAATCTAAGAAGCTATTACGTGTGAACCGTTTAATGGTACTTGGATTGATCCATCAAAGTCGCGCAAAATAAAACTAGCTATAATGTGGGTGTAATGAGAAATCTTTTCGGCATTACTACTTAAATTTATTAAAATAAGACTGTGGACGGTGCTTTAGTTTGTCACCGGGGAATTTAAATGTTTGCGTCACATTTTCCATTTAGCGTTGTTGCAGAGTTTGGTAGTGTTAAATGAACATAAGCCGTTCGGATATACATTGAACAAGTGTCTCGATTCTATAGAATAGTATGTAGCTCGGTATTGTAGTGTTTAAACCGTGCTCGACGTGTGATAAAGGTATCGGAAGTGCTAAACATCAAAGTATAATGGTGTAGGTAGGTACTTGAAGTAATCGAGTTATTTTGCATAAATATACATGGGTCCGCACTTATTCGCAATTGATTCATCATAGTAGAAATTTTACGCAATAAGTATTTATAGTGTATTTGGCAAATCATCATGGTGGATCTTGAAATTAATGTCTCATTGCGATACCCTGGACGTAATTATTAAGCCTCTTATTTCATGATCTTTTACATTAAAGCAGATGGCATAAAATTATACACAACTAGCTGACCCGCGCAACTTCGTTTGCGTGATAAATGAAGAACCGCTCGACCGACTTTTGTGCAAACTTCACATAAACCATCTACTAAATAGTCCGAACAAAGCCTAAACATTTGGTTTGGATAGGTGAACCCGTTCTTGAGTTATAAAATTACAACGAAAAGTGGCATTGATTTTTATATAGATAGATATCGCCTTAATTTTTCAAAATATTAAGTTTTGAAACGAGAATGATGCAATTGTAGATGCGCTGAAGTGATCTTATCTCGATTATCATACTAGGGGGGATTGTGTGATGAGCAGCTTCAGACAATCCACAACAACTTGTTTACAACGATACAAATCCATCAAAGGTACGCCTAGTCGCCTAGTCCGCGTGAAATGCGAATAAGTTAACCTGAAAATGCCTACTTTTCATAGTGACCTTTTGCCCATGAGATTGTTTTTACTAAACGCTGGCTATGCCCTGCCCTGCCACTTTGCCTGTGACGTACTGTAAATCCTGTAGGACACATGTTACAATATGCCCGTGTGTACTGTGTTAATTGTAAGTACGCCGAAATCCTGCAGCAACATGATATAGCTATGTTATTCCAGAATAATTTCTAATGGCGAAGAAGTGTTATCGGTTAGCTTAGGAGTTTATACAAACCGTTCCTCTAAGCTACTGGTAGATATTTCTCTTTGAGAATGTGCCTAATTACA
This sequence comes from Miltochrista miniata, assembly GCA_933228765.1. NCBI lineage: Eukaryota > Metazoa > Arthropoda > Insecta > Lepidoptera > Erebidae > Miltochrista > Miltochrista miniata. The sequence goes on along the minus strand of OW121749.1, from coordinate 2,215,757 downwards.
GTAGACACTAATCGTTTTAAGGTTAAACACCTTTATAGCCACCGAGAAAAAGAGTTTAAACGGGTTTCGGTAGGTAAACGATGTATATTATGACGACAATAACAACAGTAAGGAGTGCCCATGCCTCGCTTTCTTAAATAGCATGCGCGACATTTCTATTTTTTACCGAAATAGGACAGACTGCCATAAAAAGCAAGCCCTGAACATTAATGTGCCAGCTGTAAGAAGTTCATAAATCCATCCAACCACCTATCACTAAATGTTATACTGTTACGTTCAGTCTCTAAATTGGCATACAGCAGCCAGCAACAGCATTTTTGTATATCCGCTTCAGAATGTCGGTAGAATAGTTTACTACATTTAACATTTTTGTGGTATGACTGTGGAGGTACCCGCTTGTTTATATTTTGTCATTTTGCAGAAAATAGTTAAGATTGTGATTGTGTAGGTATGTAGTTGACAAGATCGAAGTTATAGCTAGACTAAGTTCAGCGAGTCCCTTGGGATACTAATGACATTTCGTTGTTTTATTTTACGGCATTGAGACTTCAACGCTAGTAAATAGTCATTTGCATAGGAGGTAAAAGTGATAACTAAATCATATAAATTGATCCGAGTTATAAGAGCGATGTGTAAGCCCAGTTTTAGATTATTTAATTTTAACCTAGAAGTAAGCTTTGTGACATATTTGAGGATATAATAGAAGCAAACAAGTTAGTACGCGAATGATCAAAAGTTTTGATAATATTGTAAGTTATTATTTACATTGCGTTATTTATAAATATAGCCATGCCAAGCACTCGCTCCTAGCTCTTAGTATCTGCTAAAGCACAACACAACCTACATTTGTGTACTACATAAGTTCGCAGACTCATGCACCTATCTATAATGACCTGATACGCAATGACTTTAAGGTCTCATCGAAAAGTAGGTCCAGTATTAACGGATGCTTCTATTTGCCATGCGATTTATTTATTTCAACGTCAGATATTTCACGCAGTATATAGTGGCGCGTACATTCCACTCATGAATCTATCTTGAGACCAGCTTAGTGCTATGTCTATTTCTTCTTGTGTTTATTTGGCCAGCCACTAACAAAGTCTCTTGTTCCCTGTATGGGAGCGATTGTTACAGATGAGCCGGACAGAATGCAAGTCAGTCTACCGGGATGTAGATGTAGCCTGTTTGGGCTGGGCAAAGCCAAGCCAAGCCAAGCCAAGCCAAGCCAAGCCATGCCATGCCATGCCATGCCACGCCACGGCATGCAACGCCACGCCAAACCGGTCAAGCCAGCCAAGCCGGTTAAGCCAGCCAGCCAGCCAGCCCAGCCCAGCCCAGACGCCTTGTTCCTGTTGCAGGAGCAACTGCTTACAGGATGGCCGATTGTTACGCCACGCCTCAAATCACTTTGACAGTTGACATAAGAAGTTACGCAATTTCCGAGTGCACATCTATATAAGACAGTGCGAGCACATTTTTCGGTCATTCTGTACTGTATACTACGACTAGCCGAAGCTCTGCCCAATTTATTGTGTGTCTATACGGAGAATAAAGTAATTAGCAGAGTCCTGAAGTGTTTAATTGCCCCTTCTGTTACACACTGAAAGATTCTTGTTAGCGAATAAGGAATACATAATTGAATAACACTATTTGTACTACTCCACAACATTGAAGAAGGAATACCTACATTTTTTGTTATTAGAAAGATAATCTAATATTGAAAAGATTTTACCACACTTATGTACAAAAGTAGTTAATACAATAGTTTGTTAGGTACATCGATACATATAATAAATGATAATTAATACAACTGTGATAAAAGTACTGCAACACAACACAAACTATGAAGATAAAAGTTGCGTTTCTCAGATTACAAGAATATTAGTATTCTGATATGATAAATATATGTATTTTAAATTTAGATATTGTACGATAAGGTGTACTGAATTAAGGTATTTTGAATATTAAGTTATTTCGAATTCGGCTATTTTGGGCTAATGCATTTTAAATAAAGGCATTCTGATTTTTGGTATTGTGACGGTATACCCAGCCACCCATCTTGCTTCCCCGAGGAGACGTCGACGTGAATAGTATTTGGATATCCTTCGGCTCGGTTAGAGGATGAGGAGGAACACCACCGGGCTTAGTAGGTAGGACGGTCCCTTTCCGGCACCGGAAGCCTTACACACCGTTCCAGCTGCCCCCGCGGCTAGGATGACGGTGGAGGATATATAGATATATAGGAGAATATATAACCGGTTGGCTGTCTTGGAGCTCTCTTCGGACCTGACAAAAAAACATTGATAAATGTTATAATTTTGATAAATATAATAAACAAATAAATAAATATTTGTGGACATTCACACAACATCATCTAACCCAAATTAAACTAATATAAGCTTATGCTATGGGATCTAGACAACTGATAGACGACTTATATATTTCTAAATACCTATATATCATACATAGCAAACACCCGAACTCCGAAACAAATATTTGTGGATCACACAAATATTTGGGCCGACCCAGGAATCGAAAGTGCAGGCGGTATCACTACCGACTACGCCACGGAGGCAATCATTGTTATATACGCGATAAAAAGTAGCCTATGTGTTATTCCAGACTATAATGTATCCCTGTGTCAAATTTCAACCAGATCCGTTCAGCTGTTCGAGCGTGAAAGAGTAACAAACATCCACACTCACAAACTTTTGCATTTTTAATATTAGTAAGATTTACAGTAGCTGCGTTTTACCTTAAATTACAATATAAATATAATAATACGAGTACCTATCTTGCTGGTTTGTCCTTACGATAACACAGATAGAACTTTGTACTCGGATAAGCTAAGAAAACGATTTTCTTCTATGTGGTACGTAGTGCCGTACTATATCTAAAATTGAAATGTGAAGCGAGGGAATTTGAAATGTGGAGCTATGCTTCTGACGTCTCAGGTTATAGGACCAGCGAGGTTGAATATATATGCCTCCGACTATATCTTTTAATCTGAGAGATATGCTACCTCAAAGCAAGACATATAACGATATAACGATCTTTTCCTCCCATTTTATTACATCACTGAAAATCAAAAAACAATCACAAAATAATTGCTACGGGTCAACCCTACATCAAAGCTGTCCGAAACAAAAAGTGGGAAATTTCTGACTGATCGGACTAATGTAATTAACGGTGCTAAATAATTTAATTTTAACTATGTTAAATTATCCTCCCCTTTATATCATTAAATTGCCGGCATTTGCTTTAAACAATACAAGCCCTATGGAGACTGTAGGTTTCTAAGTCGTTATTTTAATTTGCAGTTCCCTAAATTCTTTGAAAAGTGTAGTAAGTAGCTTTTTGTTTACTTGATAAAGTGCCCCATTCCAAGTCGTTCGATATCGACGACTTGGTTCCATTTCTTTACCGAGTTTTAGCTGAGTGCTCTTCTACATCATTTCCCCAGTGATAGTTGTTTATTTTTATTGGCACTGTATGTATTTCCATTTAAGTTTTCGAGCTGAAACTGTTTATAAGAGAAATGGCTGTCAAGTTGGGTGTCACGGATACTTGACGATGTTTTCTATTTACTTCTGTGATGGTCAAATACAATTTCGGTTTACTAACAATATAATTGGAAAAAATAATGCTCAATGCAGTTCTTGCTTGTAATTTTTTTCAGAGCAAACCCCACTACATGTTTCGTCAACTACAGAATTATTTATTTTCATAAAATCATTTCTGTTTCTTACATGTCTCTGTTGAATTGTAACGTCATAATATCATAGTGGACTCTGGGACAGAATAATTGATAATACTATATAGCGTCCCAGGCCCCTAAACGGGAGTTGTTTGTATCAGGGATATGATTTCTGTGACAATGTATTGGACAGATAAAATGAAAACAGACAAGTTATTAGTCAACAAAGAAAAAAATCCCGTAACTGTAGTAATATTACAATATCATAAATTTTACAAACGTCCGCGGTTTCTAGTAATTGAACATGAATAATTTATGTCTGTTCATTCATTCGTTGCGCCGAGATAAATTGATTCTGATTGTATTAATATTCGGCAGGGATTCAGGTGAATGGGGACTCAGGAAGGTGTTTAAGAATTCCCTATTGGCTTTTCGAAAAGACGTATTTGTGGAATTAAATTTGAGAAGAATTTCAGATGGAGGATATTTATCTTATTGATATTCAGAGTCATTTGCATCTTCTTGCGAAAGGTCAATACTGTGACCCAAGTCAAAGATATTTGATAGAACGTTAGTCGATCATACTACAAAACAGTATCTTATGAATATTGATACTACGTTATAGGATTTCTACTGTGCGTCAAAATATAATTTCGGGTTTGTCTTCATTTTGATTAATTTGATTAACTAATAATTTAAATATAACTTGCTTATTACATTTTTTCTAGATTCTTGGCAATACTGGGAACCACACGAGAATACGATGAAACCTCCTTTTTTATGAATCTATTTTGCCTCGATGGCGCAGTGTAAGGGTATGCTATACTCGTAACTGTCGACATAAAGATTTGGGTTCGTAGCCCTGATCAAGTAAGTGTTTATTGTGAAATTTCGATGTTTTCTATATATAATATGAATTATAACGTGTATATTATTCACAAAGACAATCGTGAGTAATTAAAGGGCGCAAGCTTTAAGAGCCTAAAATTTTCACCCTGAAGCATTTATAAAGCAACTCGTAATTAATGAGCTATGCTTGCGGCTTCGTTGGGTGTTCTGGTTTTTCCGGATGAACGCTTGTCACGAATGTGGTCATTTTGAATCATAGTACCTACTGAATTTGAAAAGCCATCATAAACAAAGGCCGCATGACGTGGTATTAGTTTATTTGTTACTTCAGTGCCTTCAATATTATATTGTATGGAATGTTTATAATTAAAATAATTTTGAAAAGCAATAAGAATGCTAACTCAATCATCTATACTTATAATAAAACTGTAGAGCCTGTACATGGAATATATTTTGAAAATTTCAATTGTCGTACGTTCTATAATCGATTCTGAAGCAAAATATGTAATTTAAAATTTTCATGTCTGTCTGTCTGTCTGTATCCCGAATAAGTATCACGCCGAAACTACTGAACCGATTTGAATGATACTTGGTGCATTCCGAGCTTGTAGTCTGAGGAAGGTTCTTGGATACTTTTGATCCCGATATTTTGTGCGGTTCCTGTGGGACAGGGGATGAAAGATAAAATGGTTTTTCAGCTGTAAGTTCTCACCGCGTGGTCCGATTTCAAATATTTTTTTAGTGTCAGAAAGGGAATGTTTTTAACATTGTGCCACATAAGTTTCTTTATACACACTGCAGTATTATGCTGATTAATAAAATTCGTTTATAATTAGTTCTCTACTCAAAACATCTTTCTATAGTCAGATAGTATAAATTGTCATCATAGCTATCGCGTGTGGTCTCTTGGAGATTTATATTGAAAGATATATTGATGTACCGTGCTGTAAATATTACATTATCAATATCATGAATTATCTCGCTGCCATGTGAACTCTTTAAAAATTTGTAACGTGCTGCTAGACACCTCGCACTGCATATATTATGCAAACGCGGCTTTATTGTTCCATCATACAGAAGTAAAGTGTATTATGTATTATGATCTGAGATACAAGAAACAACAAAATATTCCAACTTGTTATACTCACATGCTCAACTCATTACAACTTATAATAAGCTCTCAAAAGCCATGAACGAGAGCTTCAAAAGCATTTTTAAAAGAAAATACGGTTGATATTATATGAAAACCGAATAATAAAGATATAAAGAGACGTAAAAAGTACTTGTTATTTTTATTTCTTTTTTATTGAATTGTTTAAAAACTTTGAAATTGTTTTTTTGATAGTAATCACTGATAAAATAATACCTGGGTCATTATCAGGCGGCTCATTATATGGTTGACTTCGGTGTACAATTTTTTTTTTCAACTAAGGTTTTACTTACATGAAATATCAAATCTAGTGTTAATTTAAAACATTTCAGTAGTTGAGGGAACTGTATAGACTCAATGGTTATGAAGGGATTTCACTTTTTTATAATGGTGTCCACCGAAATCAAAATGGATCGAAATCATTATGGATCACACAGATATTTGACTCTGGTGGGAATCGAACCCAAGACCTCGTTATTCGCAGTCGTACATTTTTGCCTCCAGACCAACGAGGCAGTTGAAAAATGCAAATAAATAAATTATTGATTGATTTCGGTGCTTTTAAATATTGATCTCCGTGCAAGTATTTCCACTAAAAAACACCGGAATCAAGGGCACTGAAATCAAAATATTTAGCAAAATCCTATATATTTTTAAAAGTAATCTGTATTATGAATATTTATGTTTTTTACTGAAATCTTATACATAAAAGACACACTTTTAATATAGCTTTACATCATTTGAATTTTTGAATAATTGAGGATTAAATGGATGCACCGAAATCAATTTTAGGTATATACCAAGCCACCGAAAATGATTACGAACCTTAACAAAACAGTGGGGCGATGACACACCGACGTCTAGTTCTTACCACCGGGCGGTGTAACTGATAGTTTGTATTTTAGAAAAACTATTCTTGCAGTCGCTAGAGATACAGATTAGGGGAGACCGGGGCTGGTTGACTAGGTTTCAGCTTAAAGGCTTATATTTTTATTTCTTTATACAATATTAATTCAAAAACATGTTTATTTCATACGTTAACTATTAAGCTTTGGAAAAATATAGCAAAAAGCACTTAATTCATTATAATATAGGGTACAGGCTAGATATTATACGTAAAAATAACGTATGTAAGTAATATATATGGTTACTACTACTATATATTTATGGTTACTGATTGTCAAAAAAAATATAATGGATGTTTGATTCAAGTTTTTTCTTTTATGTACGATTATTGGTCATCCAGCCCCGTTATACATTTGTCTACTAGCCCCGAACCACGTTTTGTTTTTCAATCACATGAATTAACCACAAAACTGCTAAGAAATCAACTAACATCATAGATAAAAGAAAGAACATGAATCAAACATTCATTATAAATTCTTTGACAATCAGTAACCATGAATAAATAGGCATTATTACTAAAAACCTTACGGTGAAAATAATTACTTATGTACGTTATTTTTCAACTTTAATTTCCTTCACTCAAACGGTGTGCGTGCGCGACGCCGCGCTCCCGGAGACTGAGCGAGGAGAGGTAGCGGACTCTCGGGTGTCATCGGTTGGCTCCAAGCCATTGCTTTAGCCGAGTTATTGATAGTTAGTCTACCTACCCCTATAGTCAACTAGCCCCGGTCTCCCTAATGAACGAATCGGTGCGCGCCACTGAAGTCAATTCTGAACGTCGGACGTAAAGGCAACCAGTTGTAATTTGCCTAGTAATGCCGATAATGGCTTAGTAATGTTATAAATAGAGTAAATAGTTATCAAGTTATTTGTGAATATATGCACATATAACACCTATATTGGAGAAAAAAAGATAAAAAATAATTTTCGCTGCAATACGGGACCGGACGCGACACCGAGGTCAATATTTTCGTAGTTTTAATTTTTTTAAACTAACTTTTACGTAATTAATCTAAAAAAAACCACAGGCCCCCGCTACTATTTTTGACCGTACAATTTGTAGAAAAAAAATCATATTGATAAGTAATCTACAGGTATTGGTTTTCGAAGCTGACTCGCCTATTTGAGCCGGCTGAGAATAACCGACCTAATCATTTTTGAGATGATACGTTACAGCATACCACACATACAATGTCACAACTTTGTACAAAAATTGCAACTATTCCTACAGACGTAGCTTCATTGGTCGCGTGGATTACATGACAAATTTAATTCATTAGATTAAAATCGGTTTTCATTCAGTAATAATAGTTGAGTAAAAAGATTTATATTGAGACGATTACGTAACAGTATAGCACACATACAAAGTCACAACGTACTATAAAGATTGCAACTATCTTTAGAGAGGTCGCGCATGGAAAAGTCGCTTATGTGGTCGCGTGGATTACTTAACAAATGTAATCCATTAGATTAAAATCGGTTTTAGTTTAGAAAAAAGAAGAAATTCGATTCTACTATATTTCTACCAACAAAACAAACCAATCAACAAAAGTCACAGCAGGAACGTTCCTCAGACTAAAAACCTGTGGACGTTCAAAAACTGAAACATCGAACGTCCGACCGACGTAAAGAAAACCAATCAGCGAGCAACACTCGACGCCGCAAATAGGCGATTTATTGCCGAATTGAGGCCACAATAGGTCGGTAGAAAGGTCCAGATGAAATGATAGTTTATCAGAGAGTCCATTATTGTAGGTCTCTATTGTCGGCGCGGTCAGCTTGTTTTGTTACTTAATTTAATTTTCTTTCGAAGGGGTTATACTCTTTTTTGTATTGCTCTAATGTATTATCTTTTCTTTAGCTGAAAGGAACTGTCGACGACTTTATAGGATTGTTCTTTCTTGACATACGGGTCTACTCGATGTGGGATTTTTATATATTTCCTCAATTTCCTTGTTTTCTGATTATACCCGTATTACCTGTAAGATTTCGTTTTCAATTGCAAAGATTTCGATGTATTGCATGTTTATTACAACTAGCAAATTTGTACATATACGTACTCTCTTTTACAATTTTTCTTATTTTACTCAAAAAAACTAGCAAAGGTGGAAAGAATTTCGGAATTTGTAAAAAAAGATTTTTTCTGTCTAACTTTTCAGACAAACACAGGCGACAATTTAGTTGGTAATTTTGACGTGTTGCGCGTTGGAACTACTGGGACAAAAAAAACCCAGTAGTATAATTACTACTGGTTTTTTTTGTCCCAGTAGTTCCATGGAACTGTTATCTTGTTTGGTCGTGTCCCAGTAGTTCCATTACAAAAATAAAGGTACAGATAAGTAGTGATCTTGTAAGTGGATGAAAATCTGTACATAAAAGATTCTGCGATTTGACTGCGCAACACGTCAAAATTACCAACTAAATTGTCGCCTGTGTTTGTCTGAAAAGTTAGACAGAAAAAAATCTTTTTTTACAAATTCCGAAATTCTTTCCATTGCATAGTTCCATGATTACATGGAACTATGCCATGGAACTACTGGGATACGGCGGGTTTATTCGTCATACTAGCTGATGCACACGGCTTTGCCAGCGTGGAGTTCTGTTCCTTTTCCCGCATACCATGGGAACATATTAAAAGTATAGAAATTAGTCTATTGTCTAGTGAGCTATTCCAAACTACACTCTTATTCTATTTCTGTATCACATTTTAGCCAGATCAGTTCAGCAGTTGGAATGTGTTATAGTAATGAACATCATCATATACCTACCTAGATTTTTCACATTTATAATATTAGTAGGGTAGTAGGATAACTAGCAATGATTAACTGGTGTTTCCCCCTCAATGCTAAAACAGCAACAACATTTAAAAAAATTAACTTTACTTCGTAGTTTTTAAATACCTCAAATTGTAAAGCCCTCAATGTCACGTTGATAAGTAATAAAGCTGTCAGTTTGATAAAGTTTAGTTTCAAAACTACCCTAACAATATTCATATTTCAATCCTAATCGCTATCTCACACTAAGATCGTCTATTTCAAACTTTGCTTCGTGTCATTCTAATAATGGTTTGAATTTATATTCATAAAATTCTGATTAACTTCCTAGATTAATCCATGTCTGATTAGTCCAGTCATTTTATACATTTGGAAATGCAAATGAACCGAGAAATTCAAATTTTGGATATTACGTGGGGAGGGGCTAGAAAAGCTTAAGTTCAAATTGTCGACCAAAATAACCTGATGGGTTTTACGCCATCTTGAAAAAAGGGTGAAATTCAGTTTTATCATCATTCATTACTCGGTTCCTCGTTAAGATACGAAAATTTTTAGGCTATACTTTTTTGTTGCTCTTTGTACGATCTACAATTAAGGTCTTTTACATTTTTACGTATCGATCATCGTTATCGAGATATCGGTCCAAAAAACCATAAATTGGGGAGAAAAAATAGTTTTTCGCAATTTCCTTTTTTCTCGTGAAAGATATCGAAAAATGTCCAGTATGAAAATTGTTGAGCTAGATTTCATGTTTGATTTATAATTTGGCTGGTTTATTAATTTATTTTGTATTGCAATAATTCCCTGAACAACCATTCATCCATTTTGACGTATGAATACAACCCTGCGAGCGGCTAAATCAAAACCGAGCACAGTCTTACTGACTTTGCGGCGCGCTAGAGGTCATAATTCTTGTATAAAAAAAAATTAAAAAAACGAGTTTATAGGTCTGAACACGCTTAACAATTCTCGAAAATTTTCGGAGCTAAGTGTGCAAGCGATTGCGCGGAACAATGATTGACAATCGGCCTAAGCGTTCGGCTTGTGATGCATTTATTTCTTTTCCACTTCATCGGACGATTACGTTTATGTTTTCTTATGACGTGATCAATTAAAATTATTTTCTGTAAACTGACATTACAGACCATCCCTTTTTTAATTTTGCTTGATTTGGATGTTTTGCGTATTCGGATAAAAATTATTTTAAAGATTCTCTAAGAGTATTTTACACTGCATAGAAATTTTATCGATGTAGCAGTCTACTGACCAGTTCAGTCAACCGGTCATGTTGAATTTTTCAAACACAAGAGTTTATAGTGTCCTGATTTATGGAGCAATGTTGTGTTTGATAAACCGCTGTCTAGTTGCAGTGATATATAGCAACAACTGGGGCTGGGCAGTACATTTAGTTGAATGAGACGCAGTTTATTTTTGTATGGTAATGTATTGGATGGATAAAGTCAGGCTATTTGCTTTGGTATTGGAAATATTTGATAAACATTCATGCATCCAAATCAAACGATGTTTACATTGTTTATATCAAATCATCCTATGTTTTGAAAAGCTCAACGAATTGATGTATTTTCATAAAATAGAATTGTTGCCAACTGGTCACTTAAAGCACTACTTGTAAAGATCTCTAAACTAAAAGAAATCTTTCATTCTATTTTTATTTTGCAAAATTTATGCGTACATACATACATATATGGTCACGCCTTTATCCTCGAAGGGGTAGGCAGAGTCATATTATGCCCACATTTCACCTTGTTAGAATTTGTCCCACGTAATAGGAGGTGAGCCGTATTGCCGTGTTGAGATGGACAGGCGCAGGTTATGACTGCCTGCTGTTGAAACTTTTAAGGCCGCCTAAAAGGCCTTTAACTTGGCTTAACGACTGCCATTTTACTGGCAACCGGGACCAACGACTTAACGTGCCTTCCAGAGCAAGGAAACGCTCTAATAAATGCCACAAAGTGGTCACATGGAAGCCCACCCATCCAAGGACTGGTCATAGTGAAAGATGCTAACTGCAGTTATCGATTACAGAACACTGAGTCTGCGCGGCCACGAGCGCTTCAATTCAATAATACAAAATTCAATCTATACTTATAATAAAACTGTTGAGGGTCGAGAGTCTGTACATGGAAGATATTTTGAAATCTATACTTATAATAAAACTGTTGAGGGTCGATAGTCTGTACATGGAAGATATTTTGAAAATTTTAATTGTAGGGCATTCTCTAATCGATACTGAAGCCGAAAATGTAATTTAAACTTTTCATATCTGTCTGTCTGTCAGTATCCCGAATAAGTATCACGCCGAAACTACTGAACTGATTTGAATGATACTTAGTACATTCCGAGCTTATAGTCCGAGGAAGTTTCTAGGATACTTTTAATCCCGAAGTTTTGCCCGGTTCCTGCGGGAGATGGGATGAAAGATAGATTGGTTTTTCAGTTTTAATTTCTCAACGCGTGATGCGATTTCAAATATTTTTTTAGTATTGGAAAGGCAGTACTTTAAGGATTTTTCGACCCAAGTTTCAAGATTAAGGGGTTTGTAGTTCAGAAATAAGAGGCATCTCAACTTTCACCAAACCTAGAATTCAAGGGTTCCTTTGAATGAGAGGGTAAATCTAAACGGGCGTGTTGGCTTAATCATAAAAGAGCTTAATTATTAAGGCTGTTGTAAAATAATTCATACAATTATAATTCAAACAATTCTTCGAATTGTTTTAGAATAACCTTAATCTTTTTATGATTAAGCAAACAGGGCCGTTTCACACGTTGCTTGACGAGTCTGATGAAAAATTACCTCTGCTTTCGTGCACATTATGTGACGTAAACGAAGTTGCGTGGGTCAGCTAGTAGTAAAATAATAATATTTCATAGTTTTCTTTGAACTTTGATAAATGCAACAGGGATATAAATACATACTTATCGTTGAAGTTTATTTATTAGTATGTTTACAAGAATAATACGAGTAACGGTTTTTTTTTATTTACTGAAGAGTATTTAACCGAGCATAACTCACTCAATTTTATAAAAATACAACACACGAAATGGAGCTATGGCAAAGCATTGTACAAAAACTAATTGTGAATACAATCTAAGTGCAAATGTAGGGTAAAGTAGAAATAAACTTTATTATACGACCATTCGTTTAAGTAGCATTCAAATGGGGGATTTATCGCTAAAAGTTACTCTCTTAGCTTACTTTGTAGGAATGCAAATGACGGAAAATAAATTGAATATCAAGCCAAGTGCGTATGGTGTAACGTGACTGAAAGATTTTATAAAACAGGATTCGGTTTGAATTCATCGTATTTTTATAATATTATTGGTCTGACTGACCCAACACAGAACAGCGGCGGCGTGGTAAGAAATACAAGTAGGAGCACTACAAGAAACGGAATAAAATGCATTATAATGATTCTTTTAAAATTATATAAAACAGTACTTTATGGTACAAGTTCAGCCCGGCCATAAAGATAAGTTTATTCCATTCCCCGAGGATAACGTCACGCGTTATTAATATCTTGAGTGAAGGTCACTAAATTAGAAACCCTTTTAAAGAAATTGTTACCGTAAATGGGATTGTGCTCTTACATTGTTATTTTTTGCGAGTTTTGTCATGGAGTAAGTTGAAACTTATTAAATCTCAAGGACAATTTCTGGGAAGCTTTCCATCTTACAAAATAACAAGAAGCCTGAGATAGGTAATGGAATTCTCAACGAAGCCTGAAATGTGTTAAATGCTCGGAGTCTTATTATACTTTAACTCATCTTTAAAATTACGCTCTTCAGAGAAACAAAACACATGGAAGTTGGGCGTAAAGTGCTAAGTCAGCAAGATGTAAACGCTGCACCCCTCGCACGTCGCGAGGTAATCGTTCTTGCCGTTTATGGGTCAACTCGTTTAGCATATTATTAGTATCAGTGTATTCTAAAATAAGTCACTTTTGTTTGAATGTTTGGTATAATTTTAAATCTTGATATAATTTTTACGTTTAATTATTGCTCTTTTTATGTAACAGTGGCTGTAAGTTTGAAAATCGTCATAATCGAAGTAATGCTATGCAATTTTAGTACCTTATCTATAAACGCAAGGCTATAATCTATCGTTTACTCAAGGTAAAATAAAATTATGACAAACGTCACATACGGTTTTTCGACGACAAAAAGACATATTTACGCCACTATAAAGTATAGTCGTAAACACAACGATAAAACAGTGACAACTCATATTCAGACCAGCGCATACGTTAGTTATGGCGGGGGTAATGTTGTAAATTCTTGTCAGTGTTTTCATGGTTGTTTTGCGTTTTTGGTAAAAGGTTGACGCCACATAACGATCTGATAGGTACACACACAGATACACAACACTCCCAAGGTCAATGATAAGGTCGGTAGTACGGATTCCGTTTTGAAACAAAAAAAAAGCTGAGTTACTCCCTTGTCGCGCCTAAAGAAATTTTACTTGAAAAAGTGTGTGCGTGTAACCTTTACGCGCGATTGAAGTAAAACTTCTTTGCCATTGACGGCATCAAATGTTATAAAAATATCATTCATTCGAATTTTAAATAGCGGAAACTTCGTTTTCGCTATTCAAAATTGCAATACCGTTACTACCGTCAGAAAAAAAATCTGAGTTACTCCCTAGGTCGCGCCTAAAGAAGTTTTACTTCAAAAAATATTTCTGTGATTAGAAATCGTTTATTGATTTTAGAAAAATAAATAAATAAATATTTGAGGACATTCTCAGGCAACATCCGATAGTGTAGCATTCCCTCGTTTGTAACCTCGGTATTCTACTCCGATGTTTCTCTTTCCATAACTAAAACTGTGCTTACTGACTAGTATTGATAACCAATAGTATAGCATAGTTAAACATTCTCAGGTATAGTATGATAAAAAATGACAGTTTATACTTAAGATTTAGACACTTAAGTGGATATAGAGTTTTACCAGACTACAAGGCCATACATTCATGAAACTACGTAAATTGTTGAATAGGACAAGTCCTCGCTTAGCGTCTGTCAACTAACATTACGTAAAACAACTTATGCTACGGCTATGCCTAAAATGGTATAGGTAAATGCATGGCAGTACCTAAGTGTTCAATATAAAATATCATAGTTTAGCAGAAGCTGATTGTTTGGTCTTTCTCAATGTTTCAGCGACATCTTCAGCTCTGTGAGATCTATAGTATTATGTAGCCAGGGATCCTTAGGTCGTGTAGTCGCTACTTTATTTACCATAGTAGGTACTGAAGATAGATAGGTTTAGGAAAGGAAGAGTCCAGTGTACTTACAAATTGTGATAGAAATGATAATTGTATAGTTTTATAAAAAAGATATGATACTGAATGTTGTACTGAACACAATTAAGAGTGTGGAGTAGGCCGTAGATCTTTTATAGTTCCTAGCGTCGTGATGAAATGCTGATAGCTTTCAGGAAGAAGAGAGAAGTAAAAAAATAGGATTTAAATGTAAATATGGCAATTTATTAAAAGTTAAACTCGGGGTCGTGGTTTGTGGTCAGGCAGCAAGGGGCTTCGCGATTTCCGATAGTCTTCGCGGGGTTCCGACTTATATTGGGTCTCCTGAAGGATGCTGCAGTTGCTGAAGTAGCCGTGCCGTCCACAACGTAGAATGGCACGGTGTTCTCAACCCGGAGCGCAAATCCAGAGGGTGAGCTTCTTGTAACGAGTAGGGTGAATGTTCACAACCCGTAGGGTGGACGTTTCTATAGAACCCGGAGAGTAGACCCTGGAATGTTCCAGATTAGGGGTTAGCTTGAACCCTTTTTCCCCGCATATTCCCAAAGACAGCCGGCACCTGCTAAACATTGCAGGAGTCGGAAGTCTTACAACATCTGCTTACAGCACTAATTTTACAAATATGTTTTTTCACACCCCTTTTAACTACCCCCTTATAACAGGGTGGACCAACAGCCATTAATTTTCACAGTTTAAAATTTAGATTACGTTATACACAATTTAACTCACCCAAGGATGGGGTACTCGTCGTTTGCAGCTAGACAATTATTCACTTAGGGAGACTTTCGCTCCCTATGCACTGATGACAGTTATTTTTATATGTATTCTATTTTCTAATACTTTCGCGACTGTATCTTTTAAATTTGTGAAGTGTTCGCCGAAACTGCGCGTGCACTCCTATTTATAGAATTGAACAGCGCCTCTGGTGGCTAGGATCGTCCCTACGTCCTTTACCTACTTGGCGAGTTAACCCGCGCTACTCTTAGTGTGACTATTTGTCGGCAGATGGCGCTTTCAACAATTTCCATTATAAAATAGTTTTTAATATACACAAACTAATTGTAATAATAATATGAATTAATAGATTATTTATTCGTTGCTTCACAACGTTACATACTCCCCCGCTCCGGTGAGCGTTTGACGTACCCTAACACGTCAAATGCTGCGTTCGTCCTCGAACGCCCCTAACCTAAGACCCACTACTCGTCTATGTGTGTGTGTATGTTAGTGTGCTGTGTGAATGAGGTGATGCTGGGTATAGCTAAGAGTCGGTCTTAACCTTAATGAAACCAAATCGCAGGTTGTATGTAGGTGATTCTGTAGAACTTTATGGGACAGAAAGAGAAAAGACGTATTTGAGGCTTTGGGTTGAAGGTTCAGGTAATACGCACCGCCTGAAAGTGGGGTGTATATAATAAGGCTTTTTGCTGAAGGCTGGGATTTATACAACCGTCCCAGAGAAGAACATCCTACTAGGGCTAGTGTGTCACTTCCGAATCATAGGATGAGCTATCCCCCAGGGCAAGCCTTTAGCTTCCGAGTGGTAGGAGTAGCCATATAAATAAAATAATATAAAGGTGATCTACACCTAAGACTGTTAGGGCAAGACAAATGCTGCCAAATAACAGTATACCATAAATCTGTTCGGGTAAGACTCATGCTTCCTCGTAACAGTAACCAACCTACAACATAAATCTGTTAGGGCAAGACCATGCTGCCAACTAACAGTAATCGACGAACTCTGTTAGGGATAGACCCATGCTTCCAACTAACAGTATCTCCAAACTAAACCATGAAACAGAAATGTGATAGAAAATAAATTACTTGCAGAATCCTTCGTGATGCTAGTTAACCCCTATGTCCCCATAACGAACACGGCATGTGTTTGTCACGTTGTGTAGTCACTTGAATGTAATGTGTAGTGTCCCTACTTAATAACTAGGCTATTTAGCCATTTAAAAAATTAAAATAAAAACAAAGTGCTTATTCGCAACCTTAGTAGTAGACTGTTGTGACTATTATATCAACCCTAATAAATGACGAAGATAAATGCATCTTTTAAACATTGCAGGAGTCGGAAGTCTTACAACATCTGCTTACAGCACTAATTTTACAAAGATGTTTTTTCACACCCCTTTTAACTACCCCCTTATAACAGGGTGGACCAACAGCCATTAATTTTCACAGTTTAAAATTTAGATTACGTTATACACAATTTAACTCACCTTACTTACTTTGGGATCAGATAACGTTGTGTGAGATGTCCGTGAATATTTATTTATTTATTTATTTATTTTGGCCATTATGCCAATTATATAAAAAAAATGGGACCCTTGTGTGCCACCATAGTAGTATAAAATGAATGTGTGTACGTGACTATTATGTCAACCCTAATAAATGACGAAGATAAATGCATCTTTGGCCATTATGCCAATTATATAAAAAAAATGGGACCCTTGTGTGCCACCATAGTAGTATATTATGAATGTGAGTACCTAACCGTATATTATGTGTATGTGTGTGTATAAGCAGTCAAGCGTGTATTATGAATGATCTTTGGCTATAATGCCAATTGCTAACAAATGATGGGGCCCTTGTGTGCTACCATAGTAGTATAAAATGTATGTGCGTACGTCATTGTATAGTATGTATGTGTGTGCGTAAGAATTCAAAATTGTGTAAGTTATGTTTTGCTTGCGAGTAAAAGTTGACGTAATAATGTTGATGTAAACGTGTTGTTTATGTTCTATCTAAGGCCAGTGTTACACTACATTCCATGCTATATTAACCCGTCGAGGAGACAGACTCGTAAAATATGCTATTAAAAATAATTTTACCATAATAAACACAATATTTAAGAAGAAAACAAAAAACTTATGGACATGGGTTACGCCCGACAAGGAACGTAAATACCAAATTGACTATATTTTGTGCTCCTGTCCTAGACTATTCACGAACATAGAGATTCTGAACAACAGCACATTTTCTAGCGACCACCGACTTGTCAGAGCAACAATCCAGCTAAGCAAAACACCAAGAAGCCGGTCATCCTTTAACACTACTCGGCCTAGTCTTTCAAGCGCAGAGAACAAAGCCACATATTTATCAACTCTCAAAGCAAAACTAGAAACGATTCGCTGGGAAAGCAATGACGACATAGAGTCTTTCTACTACAAAATAGAGTCAAGCATACGACATAGTGTAGACAATTGCAATAAAATGAAACCCATTAAAGAAATACTATCTAAAGAAACAAAAGAAATGATTAAAAATCGCATAGATTTACAAAATAAGCCAAGAAGAACCAAGGAAGAAAGAAAAAAGCTCACTACACTCTATAAAAGTACAAATAAATCACTGAGAAAAGATTTTGAGAGGCATAGATTGCAAGTAATTGAAAAAAGTCTTGAAAAAACAGGTAGTCAAAAGAAAGCATTTAAAAAAATTAAATACAGAGAAGGCATGGATACATTCCTTAAAATCAAACAAGGCAACAAGTGGAGCACAGACAAGAAAAGACCTAATAAGGGTAGCCACAGACTTCTACCAAAATCTTTATGATGATAAACAGCTTATTACCGAGCAAAGATCTAAGGAAAATTCAAATAAATTTCCTTGTTCAAATTTAGAAGTCACTCAGTTTGATGCTTATGAAATATTGAAAAACGTAGAACTATTGAAAAACGAAAAAAGTCCAGGATTTGACAACATACCCAATGAAGCCCTAAAAATTGGCAAGAATATACTTGTTACGCCACTAGTCACATTATTTAATAAAATACTGGAAACACAGAAAATTCCTCATAACTGGGCAGAATCAAGAATTATTCTCTTGTATAAAAAAGGAGACCCAAAAGATATTAATAACTACCGCCCAATCAGTCTACTTCCAACTATGTACAAACTCTTTGCTCTATGTATAGAAAAAAAATTGCAGCCGTTCATAGAGAAACATCAAACAAAGGAACAAGCAGGCTTCCGGTCGGGCTTCTCTACCATCGACCATATTTATACTCTCGATCAAGTGGTTGAAAAGTATCAGGAATATAAAAATCCGCTCTACATTGCCTACGTAGACTACGCAAAAGCGTTCGATTCAATTACGCACGAGAGTATATGGCAGGCACTGCAAAGTCAAGATATACATAACACCTATATAAACATAATTAAAGATGTTTACAGTAAAAGCACAAGTCGTGTAAAACTGGACAGATTGGGGCAAAAATTTAATATACGTAGAGGTGTAAAACAGGGTGACCCACTCTCACCAAAGCTCTTCATAGCAGTTCTACAAAACATAATGATAGCGTTAAATTGGGAATCTAAGGGAATAAAAATAAATGGAAAATATTTGAGTAATCTACGGTTCGCCGATGACATAGTCCTCTTTTCATCAACGCCAAACCAACTTGAACAAATGCTAGAAGACCTATGCACTGCAAGTGGTAGAGTTGGCCTACAGCTAAATACCTCAAAGACAAAGGTGGCAACAAACAGTATACAAAGCCCCATAACAATAAATAATACACAATTGGAATACGTTGAAAGCTATGTTTACCTGGGAAAACAAATCTCTTTCCAAAGTACTCGACATTTAGACGAACTAGACAGAAGAATAAATTTAACATGGAGAAAATACTGGAGCTTCAAAGAAATAATGAAATCAAAACTTCCCATTAAACTGAAAAAAAGGGTCATGGATTCGTGTTTGTTGCCGTGCCTGACATATGGGGCTCAGACCTGGATATATAACAACGCTATAAAAAGTAAAATTCAATCCTGCCAACGTGCTATGGAGAGAAGCATGATGGGAATCAAACTGCTTGAAAAACAAAAGAGCATCAATATTAGAAAAAAGACCAACATAATAGACGCGGGTAAACATGCGCAACGGTTAAAGTGGAGATGGGCGGGACACATGGCACGCACAAGAGAGGAGAGATGGTCAACTCAAGTATCGACATGGACCGGCCCAGAAGGAAGGAGGTCTAGAGGTAGACCCAGGGATCGTTGGCCCGATGATATACGAAGAGTCACCGGTGACGATTGGATGCAAGTAGCACAAAACAGAGAAAGGTGGAAACAGTTGGAGGAGGCCTATACCCAAGATAGGGACCGTGATTAGACCTGAATTTATTAAATGCTTAATTGTTTCGAAAAATGATAATACTAATAAATAATAATTAATACTATATAATTAATTAATGAAATTTAAATTTATATTGCATGTAATTAAAATTATATTATTTGAAATATGTTGTAGGTTGAGTCATGGATTAATAAAGGCTTAAATAAAAATAAAATAAATAAACGTGTTGTTTATGTTCTATCTAAGGCCAGTGTTACACTACATTCCATGCTATATTAACCCGTCAGCTTTCGTCGGGAAACAAGACTTAGGACATTTGAGTCACCTTCTCTAATATACGAATGTGACTCGCCTGTAGCTAGTCTGCCCCCTCCTTCCGCCTTTGGGAGTCACACAACATAAAATGCAAGTGTCACTATGTAAATAAAAAAAAACTGCTTATTAAGTGTTGGGAATTGTGAGTGATTAAGATTATGATGAATGTGTGATGACCATCTGCTACCTAAGTAGTATGTAAGTGTAATTGTGAAGTTTTCGTGATAAAATGTGTATGCGTGTAACATGACACGACATGTGGTACATTATGTGCCACCTCAGTATTAAAATTGTATTACGGTGTGCTGACACCCTTAACCTTTCTATGAATTTACTAATTAAAAACAAAATTTTGTATCTGTAATGATATGCTATTATACGCTATTCGCAAACGCATCTGAGCGCAGTGTGCTACGGCCTTATTTGTTATCTGCATTCGTACACGCATCGTTGAGGAATGTGTATGTTTTTCGACTCACAGATGCAATGGACGATACCGTATGTTGTTTTATGTCTTTAACGTGCCAACTTCCTAGGTTTGTTCCTGTCATATCTTCCAGGACATAGACCAAATTCGATAGTTTTTCTTTGACCCTACATTTGATAAATTTGGGGGCCAGTTTTTTAGAAAAATATGCGTCCTTATCACTTTGGAAATAGCACTTTTTCCACACTATGTCGCCTACTTCGAATTGTGCGTGTCGGTGTCTCGTGTTGTAATGGTGTGCGTACTTTAGATGGCTACGCCAGAGGTTCTCTTGTACTGTGTTAAACACCTCTGCGAGATATCCTAGGTTCTCCGCGTATATGTTTCTGGGTTATAGGTTAAGTTCACTTTGGTCATCATTTTGTAAGTAATGTGAGACGCATGTTACTAATTCCCTACCATGAACCAAATATGCTGGTGTGTAACCGGTGGACGCGTTGATCGAGTTGTTGATCGCAAATTGGATTTTTCGGATATGTATGTCCCATGACCGATGGTCATTATTAGTGAAGATTGATATGGCTGTCATTATAGTTTTATTGTAACGTTCTACGGTATTTACTTGGGGTGTGTATTTTGGTGTGAAGTTGATGTTGGGAATTTTATATTTCGTAAATAATGTGTTCAACTCTTTGCTTATGAATTGGACACCGTTATCCATTAATACAGTTTGTGGTATGCCATGTACCATGAAAACATTGTCCTCTAGTATTTTGGCTATTGGTTCTGCGGTGGCTCTGCGCAGTGGGAAGATTAAGCAGTATTTAGAGAAACAACACGTGACGACGAGAATGTAGACGTGTTGCTTTTTAGAGACCGGTAAGGGTCCTACTAGATCAGTCGAAATTGTCTGAAACGGGCGAGAGCATTGTTTGGGACGGCCCATCTTACCTATGGATGCTTGAGTGTCATGTTTGTGTGCTTTGCACTTTTCACAAGATGACACATAGCTTACCGTGTCCTTATATAGCCCCGGCCAGTAATACCGTAACTTTATTTTATGGTATGTTTTAAAAATTCCGAAGTGTCCGGCTGTACGTGAATCATGGTTTTCTTGAAATACTGCGTTTCTCGCTTCGGGTGGTACTACCGTTTTCCACTCGAACTCATTGTTTACATAATCTTTTATGTCAGTTCGTCTGTATAGTACGTCGTTCTCTATTTTGTAATTGGGGTATGACTGCGGTAAGCTAGTCACGCCGTTGCATATTTTAATGAACCATTCGTCCTTGCTGTCGGTGACTTTGCATTGTTTCGTGGATATGGTAGACACTGGTACAGCTCGTGACAATGCGTCTGGTATTATGTTGTCTTTGCCCTTCCTGTGTTTTAACTCGAAGTTGAAGCAGCTAAGCCGTATGCCCCAACGAGCTAATCGGCCGGTTGGATTGTTTAGTGATATGAACCATTTTAGTGCCGAATGGTCAGTATATACCGTGAACTTGTGACCATTGTCTAGGTAGCACCTCCAATGTTCTAATGCGGCTATCACCGCCAAGCATTGTCGTTCTGTGACACTATAATTCTTTTCCGGACCGCTCAGTGACTCATATATGCTATTGGGTGTTCTACTCCCTCGTGTAATTGTGTTAACATGGCGCCAATGCCAAAGTTGCTTGCGTCTGTATGTACTTGAAATGGTTCATCGTATTTTGGACATTTTAGTACCGGGCTTTTTATTAAGTGTGCTTTTAGTTCCATGAATGCCCTTTCCGCCTCTGTGTTCCAATGGAATGCCGGGGCTCCTTTCTTTGTTGTAGTCAGTTTGTTAAGAGGTGCAGCAATCGTACTGAAGTTGGGTATAAACCGTCTGTACCATGACGCAGTGCCTAAGAATCTCTTAACGTCCTTCTTTGTTGTTGGTACCGGGAATTTCAGTATTGAGTTGACTTTCTCTGGATCTGTTCTGAGACCCAGACCATCCACGATGTATCCTAGGAACTTTAGCTTGTCCTTGAAGAAGTTAGATTTTTCTAGATTGATAGTTAGATTTGCCCTTTTTAATATTTGTTGCCCCCTTGAAATGAGTGATACATGTTCTTCGAATGTAGATGACGCTATCACTATGTCATCTATGTAACAGAACACCCTGTTTTGAAACTGTGGCCCAAATAGATTGTCCATTAGTCTTTGTTGCGAGCTGCTTGAGTTGCTTAGTCCAAATGGCAAAACCTTGTAATGGTATGCTCCTCGTCCTGGGATGAAGAAAGCTGTTTTTTACCGGTCTTTTGGTGCTAGAGGAATTAGCCAGAAGGCTTTGGAAAGATCTAGTGTTGTTAGATACTTCACTTCTCTCAAGTTGTCTAATATCTCTGATATGTATGGCAGGCTGTATGCGTCCTTTTTCGTGACTGCATTGAGCTTGCGACTGTCTAGGCAGAAACGGGGCTTGCCGTCTTTTTTATTAACGATTAGTACGGAGCTTGACCATGGGCTCTGACTAGGCTCGATGACGTCAGTCTTAAGCATCTCGTCTATATGTTCTGATACTATTCGTGTTTTTTCAGGGGACATTCTATAGGTTCGTTGTTTGATTGGCTTGCTGTCTCCCGTATCTATTGTGTGTTCTATTATATGTGTTCTGCCTAGCCCTACTTTCTCATATGATATTTCTGCACATTTGGATATCATCTTTTCTTCTATTAAGCGTTGTTGTTGCGTGAGACTACGCCAGTCATACAGTTTGTTTTGCTCTTCGGATACTAATGACAGTTTAGGGTCATCGTCCACTATTATGGGTATATGTCCGAAGTACTTGGGACATAGATTAAATCTGAGCCAGAAATCTATACCTAAAATTAGGTTTGTGGTTATGTTAGGCACTATATACGCCGTAATTATGTGAGTTTTGTCTTCGAATTTGATGGGTAAATGTACCTTTCCTTGTACTACGGTTGTGTGTCCGCCGGCCGTTGTAACCGTTGTACTTATGTCTTTCTCTATTTTAATTCCTATATTTTGTAACACTCTGTGTGAGTTGTTACCTAATATTGTAATTGCGGCTCCTGTGTCCAACAATCCATATGCTTCTAACTGTGGGTTTGTCATTATTGTTATTTTGGCGTAAGGTCTGGGGTCATTTGTAGGTAAAGGGGAGAGTATGGAAGATCCCTTCTGAACTGTAAGTCCGTTTTTGCATTCTGTAGACCTCACTTCTTTTTTCCCACTTTTGTAACCATATGACTCATTCGTATTTTGGCATGCCATAGTCAAATGATACCTGGAACCACACTTCGAACATGGCCGTGCGTCGTCCGATGTTGTCGCCGCCACAGTGTTTTGCGATCTGAAGTTACGACTGTCGCGGTTGTAACCTGCGCTGTAGGCGTTACGTTCCTGTAGGTATTGGTCGAAAATTTGTTGCTTGGGAAGTTGCTGCCATTTCTGTTGAAGTTGTTGAAACTTTGCCTCGTAGATGTTAAGGTCTTGCTCGCAGTTTTCCTGTTTGCAAATGCGAATTCCGCTGCTACCATTCCTTCAGATGCTGTTGGAGGTTCAGTAAAGAACGCTCTGCGTGCCACCATGTCCTCATGTTTCTTGCATACACTTTTCAGTTGTTCCAATGAGACTATGTCTCCATTTGTTGCTAGGATGTTGTCGTATACGGGCCTGATGTTGTTCAATATTATGTGTAGCTTTTCCGTTTCGGACACCTTGTTGCTTAGTCGAGCAAACATACCATCCATAATGGCCAGGTACACCACTATTCCTTCTCCGTTTCCTTGAGTGCGTTGTCGAATTTCCTGCCATAGACGGTATTCGTAGTTGCTGACTCTGAAATCCTCTATTAGTGTATTCGTTAAGTCTTGCCAGCACGCAAATTTATCGCGATTACTGCGGTACCAATGCCTAGCGTTGCCTGTGAATAGTTCAGAGGCTGCTGTTAATAATCTCTTGTAGTCGATTTCTCGAGCTTGTTTGAAGTCTTCCACCCGTTCAATGAAAGAGTGTACCTCCGAATTACCGTCGTATTTAAATTTCGAAAGTTGCGTAAGAGAGCATCGCTCATATTTTACGGGAAGACTTAGAAAGTGACTCTCCTTCAGGTTGTCATTTGTCTTCTCTTTCACCTCCGCGAGGGTTTCTGCCTCCTGCGCTTCATTGGTAGGGGCAGCAATACTCTCGTCCGCATCATCAAATTCGCTGGTGTTTGATGCATGCGAGTAACTTTCTGATATGGCTTTCAACCTCTTGTATGTGGTTTTAAAAGTGAGCTGAAAGTCGTCGTATCTTTCCTTGAGATCTGATTCCTCTGGGGGAATGATTCTAGCAAATCTAGCCTCCATGTGAGCACATAAAGCTTTGGAGCTAGCCAATAATGACAGTTTGTACTTGTCCTGAAGGGACGCCACGTTTTTCTCCAACACGGCCAGCGAGGAATACAACCCTACTAAGTCTTCCTCTAATTCTAAAGGGGAGACCTGTAAGTCCTCCTCGTCCGTGGTTATTTTTAATTTTTTGATTTGTTGCCTGAGGGCTGCCACCGTTGAACTAGGTTCCTCTCCCCGGATCTTTACCTCATATGCAAATTCCGCCTATGGGAGTGATGTGAAGTTTGATTTGAATGCCATTGTAATGACTATTTCAATTACTATTGACGGGAATCTTTAGTGATGATGATTATTTTCCAATGTATTGTGTGCTTATCTGCTACTTTAGTTGTATGCAAATGAAAATGTGAAAACTTTCGTAGCAATATGTGTATAAATGTGATGTGTGATGAACTGTAGTGCCTTATATGCCACCTGCGTAGTGAAAGCTACTATTGGTGTACGACACACTTTAATTTGCTAATACGTTTATTTATTAAATTTGAAAAGTTAATTTTATGTAATCAACGAACGTTCAATATATTCGCAAACGAATTCTGTTGTAGTGGACGACGGCCTTTACCGTTGTCTGTTTACGTACTTGAATGTTGGCAGAATGTGTCTATTTTTCGACCCACCCGAAAAAAAAAATCTTCTTTTTAGGGTTCGGTGAACCGAATTACAAATTGAATTCGCGTTGACTAAGTGAACATAATCAAGTAAGACGTGTTATTCGGTGATCCGTGTTCGAAAAATCAAAAAGTGAGCAAAAAGTGAACAGTGCAAGGTGAAATTTATGTTAAAATAAACAGTAGTTTGAGTGCTATCGAACAATATAACATTTATCGTATTTACACGTAAATAACTGTGAGAAAACAAGATATTAGTGAAGAATAAAACTGTTAATTTTAAAATCACAAACCGGCACTTGAGTGATGAACAAAGGATTGGACTTTGATCTCATTAGCGTTAAACAATAACCGACTCATGAATTGCTCTAGAGGTACATAACAGTGCACGATACAGTGGTTTATTTGAACTAACTTGCTGTAACCGATATAGCTCACTGCAAACAAGAGTGGTTTATCATTCGTTAGTGCTGGGATTCAAATCTCATCAAGACATTATTTTTGGCATTTTTTTTTCTTTTTGTCATTCTTCTTGACAATCTTTTTGACATTTTATTTGGAATTTTTATTTTGGAATGACCATTATTTATTAAGTATAGAATTAAATAGAAGCAACTCTGACTCATTGATTTGGTCTACAAACTCAATCATAAAACATGGATGAAAATATTACAATTAGAAAAAATGCCACATCTCACACTCTAAATAGTACTTTTGACAAAAGTATGTTAGACTCGACGATTAGAAGCCTACCAGACTCTCCGAGAAATGATTTATATACGATACTTGAACTACAGGAAAAGATTACGCAACTTTCGAATGAGTTAAAATCCGCGCATCAGGAAGTGGACAATCTTAACTCAGAAAACAGTCAGTTAAAACTGGATATTTCCAAGTATATTAAGATAATAGATGCCTACAAGAAAATTAACAGTACGGATATTGTGATGTCGACACCACTCTCGGCACGTAAACAGAAAAACTCACGACCAGCGCCTGTTAAAAAATTGCACCAACCACTTACGTGCAACGACCAAAAAGTACAAGGCGCTAAAATTCAACAATCCACAGCAAGCTGCAATGATCATAAATTATTATTAGCAAATAGCCAGAACGAAACATCATCTCATACACAAGCGACAGAAGGGAGTCAGAATGGGAATCAAATGCAGCCAGCAAGGAGTTTGATGCAATATATTCCAAAAATAGTTATAATTGCAGACCAGCAAGGACGTCACATGCAAAATGTTTTCCAAAGTTTACTAGGGTCTAAATTCAACGTCACCTGTTTCTGGAAATCCGGAGCACCATTGTTTGAAGTTCTGAAGTCAGACCATTCGCAAATCAGCACACTTAGTCAGGATGACTATGTTGTGGTCTTGGGAGGTACTAACGACACTAACCCAAAACAACTGGAACTAGCTTTGTGTAACTTTTTAAATAGAACAAAAAACACTAATATTATTATCGCAGAAGTTCCTTACAATAGGTTTCTAAATGAGTATAAAATCAACCATTTACTGAAATTCCTATGTTCATATTATACCCATGCAACATATTTGGATATGAGATATAGTTCACACTTACCGGGTTTCAAAGGCTTCCCTTTACATATGTGTCAGATTTTGCTTAAGGAGGTATTACGAAGAGACTATGAACGAAGATATGTCAAATATTGTACAGAACGACTATCTTACTCCGTTAGTAGTTTTAATAAATGTGGTACCTGTGATCAATACACACAAACAGAAAGTATTCGAGCACAAGATGAACCTTCTGCTTCCTCTTCCAAAGACCTGCTTTTTCGAGAATAACCAGTTATACTTGCTCCATCAAAATATCAATGGTTTAATAAATAAGTCGAGCGAGTTGATTGTACATCTGCACTCCTTAGGTAAAAATAATCATCATAGTTGTCCCGTTGATATACTTTGTATTACAGAACACAAAATGACTCAAATGGATACAAAATTATTGAAGCTTCCTAATTTTGTGCTTGGCGCATACTATACACGAAAAAACCATTATGGAGGGTCTTGTATATTGGTAAAGTCAACATTTAAATTTAAAAGTATACCAGAACCCAGGGCCCTGAGTATAACCAATATTTTTGAGGGCTGTGGCATTGAGTTAACGGATCATAAAATTATTATTGTATGCCTTTACAGATCACCAAGAAATATAAAAGAAAATATTGAATTATTTTTTGAACGACTGGAGTTATTATTATACAAAATAGGGTATAAAAACAAAAAAATAATTATCTGCGGAGATTTTAACATAAATAGAACCAATACTTGTAAGATTTCATGCCAATTTGAACACTTGCTAAAATCATTCAATTTAAAATTAGCTATAGACCAACCAACACGGTTAAGTTCAATGAGATGTATAGATAACATAGCTCATAATATTAGGGGGTCTAAATCATGTGTTATCGATTTGTCTCTTTCAGATCATACAGCCCAGATATTATCTTGCCCTATACGAGGAAATATTAATGCAGGGCACTGGTTTAGGATGAAGAGGGACTATGGCAATGACAATATTAGTAAATTTGTAGATTGCATAAGTAGTCTTACATTTTCTGAGAGCTTTACATGTGATGACCCAGATGAAGCATACAATAACTTCTTCGAACTATTTAAACTGTTCTATGACTTGTGTTTTCCGATAAAGAAAGTTAAAATAAGTCTTGTAAAAAGATCAAAATGGATCAGTCGGGGATTAAAATTATGCTCTAAAAGGAAACGTCAGATGTTATGGAAAAGCCGACTCTCACCATCCCCAGAAAACCTGACTCAATACAAAAATTACACAAAAAGACTAAAATATATAATAAATAAGACCCAAAAAACACAGAATAACTTCTACATTAATTCAGCAAAAAACAAATGTAAGGCTACGTGGCAAATCATTAATAACTATAAAAACACAATACTAAAAAACGAAATTACAGAAATTAATCATCATGGACAATTAATTACGTCTCCCGACATTATAGCTGAAACCTTCAATAACTTTTTTGTCGACGACATTCAACCTAATACAAATAAAAATATAAACTGTTATAAAAACATATTGTTTAATAAGTATAATTCACTATTTATGAAACCTACTAACCCAGTTGACATTTATAACATTATTAAGAAATTAAATAACTCTAATAGCACAGGATATGATGACATACATACAAAAATAATTAAATTAATACCGCAATACTTAGCACCCGTACTTAGTCACATGATAAATCTAAGCATAGAACATGGAGTGTTTCCAAGAAAATTAAAAATGACTGTTATACATCCATTGCTCAAGAAAGATGATAAACACAATGTAAGGTCATATAGGCCAATTGCATTAATACCAATTTTCGCGAAAATATTTGAAAGGGTCATTTATAATAATATATATAACTATTTCGAAGAAAATAAGATTTTTACAGAGGAACAATTTGGGTTTCGTCAAGGTAAATCTACTGGTACTGCACTTTTCCATTACTTACAACAAGTAATGGCAGGGTTAGACCAAAAAAAGAGTGTCACCTCTTTATTCATGGATATGACGAAGGCCTTTGATCACGTAGACCACGAAATTCTATTACTAAAACTGGAAAAGTATGGGGTAAGATCTAACTCGTTGGCACTACTAAAATCTTACCTCACTGAGCGACTACAGGTGACAACAATCAAAAATATAAACAAAAACTCAAAAATTGAAATAAATTATATATCAAATGAAAAAATAGTTAAATATGGCGTCCCACAAGGTAGCATTCTTGGACCGCTGCTGTTTTTGATTTATATAAATGACCTCCCAAAATCTATTGACCAAAACATGATTCTCTTCGCAGATGACAGTACGGCTATCTTTACTAATAATGACAAATATACAAATTATGAAATTGACATAAATGAATCACCCGGAAATATAATTACAAATTATGAAATTGACATAAATAAATCACTCGAAAATATAATTAAATGGATGAGTGAAAATAACTTAAACATAAATTTGGGAAAAACAAATTACATGATATTTGAAAACAAAAATTATATTCACAAGAATCTATCACTAAGTTATAAAAACGAAACATTAAATGAAGCAAAGTTAACAAAATTTCTTGGTATTTTAATTGATTCGGATTTGAATTGGAAAGCCCAGGTGGAACAAATTTGTAATAAATTGAGTTCTTATTCGTATGCCCTGTATATGCTCAGAAAAATAGCAAATGAGGAAACACTATTAACAGCATATCACGCAAACGTTGGTTCTATTCTCAGATATGGGGTTTTATTTTGGGGTAACTCAGTCCATAAAGAATATGCTTTTAAGGCCCAAAAGAAGTGCATCAGGAGTATATGTGGTCTTAAACAAACTGAATCGTGTAAACCCTCATTCCGCAGGTTAAGAATACTTACCTTGCCTTCTATATATATATATGAAGCACTAATTATCGTTAAACAAAATATACACAAATTTAAAACACTCTCAAGTAAAAGACATAGAACTAAACTACACATAGATATGTGCAGGACTCAAAAATTTAGAAGTAGTGTATTTGGAATGAGTGCAAAGATGTATAATAAGCTGCCAGACGGTATTAAATCTGAACCTATCAATATATTTAAAAAAAGACTCTGTGACTTTTTAATTGTTAAGACATACTACTCAATTGAAGAATACATGAATGATAAAAATTTATGACATTTTGTACAAATTAACTGAAGCAAGAAAATTTTAATAATGTTAATGTAATCAAAATAAGAAGGATAATTTGTTTTAGTTTTAAGAAGTATTTACTGACATTTACATGAAAAGACTTGACATTTTAATGAAAATATTGTATTACTAAAATATTTTTGGGCATGTTACGGTTGGACATTGAATTGTAATCAGCAGTTTTAGATTTAATAATGACATATAAATGAGAGAAAATTAAATTTTATTTAAAATGTATTTAACTAATGTAATTAAAATATTGTTGTACGCCAGATAGGCATGTTACGGAAGGACATTAATTGTATTTTATATCATCTATGTAAAGAAACCTGTAACAAACAACGAATAAATGAATTATGAATTATTATGAATTATTATTATGAACCTTTTTGAAAACTGATTGTTTCTATTGGGAAATACTTGAGTTAGGAAATGCCTTCTTTTAGGGTTCCTTTGCTCAAATAATAAATTGGACCCTTCTAGATATTAATTGTCTGTCTGTCTGTCAGTGTTTGAAGTTAATCTAACCAGAAGTAGTAAGTAGTGATAACGATTTTTAATATTTAAAGCAATTAGTATGCTAACTTTTTCATAATATTTTATTATAAAGTGAAAAAAGACAACAATTCAATAAAAAACAAATTAAAATAACAAGTACTTTTTACGTCTCTTTATATCTTTATTATTCGGTTTTCATATAATATCAACCGTATTTTCTTTTAAAAATGCTTTTGAAGCTCTCGTTCATGGCTTTTGAGAGCTTATTATAAGTTGTAATGAGTTGAGCATGTGAGTATAACAAGTTGGAATATTTTGTTGTTTCTTGTATCTCAGATCATAATACATAATACACTTTACTTCTGTATGATGGAACAATAAAGCCGCGTTTGCATAATATATGCAGTGCGAGGTGTCTAGCAGCACGTTAGAAATTTTTAAAGAGTTCACATGGCAGCGATATAATTCATGATATTGATAATGTAATACTTATAGCACGGTACATCACTATATCTTTCAATATAAATCTCCAAGAGACCACACGCGATAGCTATGATGACAATTTATACTATCTGACTATAGAAAGATGTTTTGAGTAGAGAACTAATTATAAACGAATTTTATTAATCAGCATAATACTGCACTGTTTATAAAGTCTTTTAGACAGCGCCCATGCATATTGCACACAGATTCAAATCGCAATGTACGGGGATGTTATTAAAGACGTGATGCGTGAAGCGCGTCCACGACATCTGTGGACGCCGCTGCAAAATAACGTTGCATTCAAATACGCTGCTTTCAAATAACGCTGCTTTCAAATAAAACACAATCAAACAATTTTTTTAATTCAGTGTGAAATTTTTGTACGGGCAAAAGTTTGTATATATGGATGTCTGTGACTCTTTTTATGGTTTTGTAGCCAAATGGCAAAAACGGAACCCTTATAGATACGTCATGTCTGTCTGTCTGTCTGTCCGTCCGTGTGTCACAGTCACTTTTCTCTGAAACTATAAGGCCTATGATATTGAAACTTAGTAACTAGATGTATTCCGTAAACCGCGTTAAGATTCTTATATAAAACTAGAAAAAAAGCAGGAAATTTTGGGGGTCCCCATACTCAGAACTGAAACTCAAATTTTTTTTTCTTCATCAAAACCATACGTGTGCGGTATCTAAAGATAGGTCTTCAAAAATGCTGTTGAGGTTTCTAACATCATTTTTTTCTAAACTGAATAGTTTGCGCAAGAGACACTTCCAAAGTGGAAAAATGTGTGAAAATTGTATGAAAACTTGTGGTGGCGCGTCTAGCGCACCACTGTGGCACCACTGTGGCGCTTCCTCGCGCCTCTAATTTTAAGGTGCCCTTAGTCTTATTTCTGGTATCTGTAACGTTGTGAAGCAACGAATAAATAATCTATTAATTCATATTATTATTACAATTAGTTTGTGTATATTAAAAACTATTTTATAATGGAAGTAGTTGAAAGCGCCATCTGCCGACAAATAGTCACATTAAGACTAGCGCGGGTTAACTCGCCAAGTAGGTAAATGACGTAGGACGTAGGGACGATCCTAGCCGCCAGAGGCGCTGTTCAATGCTATAAATAGAAGGGCACGCGCAGTTTCGGGGAACACATCACAAATTTAAAATATACTATCGCGAAAGTATCAGTGCATCAATAAAGATCTTCAAAATTAAATATAATTGTTTGTTTGGTTATTTCTTACATTAATTTGGTTATTTCTTACATTTTTGGTCATATAATCATTTAGATGGATAAGTTCATAGATATGATATGTATAATGTGTAGGTATATATATGTGTATATGTAGTATGTATGTATGTATGTATATGTCTAATTGTGTATATGAGTATGTATATAGTGATAAAATAAGTTTGTGTGTGTGCACTTTATATAATCCCGACTTCTTTCACACTTCTACCTCATATTATAATATAATTCTTCACGCTTTCCTCTCGTCGGACTGCTGGAAGAAATTTCTATTTTAGAAATAAGCAGTACCGTTGTACCTACTCTTCTTTTCTTTTAATGTTAATTCTTTTATTGTTGTTATTTGTGTGCATAAATATTAAATAAAAATAAATAAAAATAATTGATTAAATAATTCATCGGTGTATAGGGAGCGAAATTCTCCCTAGGTGAATAATTGTCTAGCTGCAAACGACGAGTACCCCATCCTTGGGTGAGTTAAATTGTGTATAACGAAATCTAATTTTTAAACTGTGAAAATTAACGGCTGTTGGTCCACCCTGTTATAAGGGGGTAGTTAAAAGGGGTGTGAAAAAACATCTTTGTAAAATTAGTGCTTTAAGCAGATGTTGTAAGACTTCCGACTCCTGCAATGGTTAGCAGGAGCCGGCTGTCTTTGGGAATATGCGGGGAAAAAGGGTTCAAGCTAACCCCTAATCTGGAACATTCCAGGGTCCACCCTCCGGGTTCTAAAGAAACGTCCACCCTCCGGGTTCCACGAAGAACCATTCACCCTACGGGTTACAAGAAGCTCACCCTCTGGATTTGCGCTCCGGGTTGAGAACACCGTGCCATTCTACGTTGTGGATGGCACGGCTACTTCAGCAACTGCAGCATCCTTCAGGAGACCCAAGATAAGTCGGAACCCCGCGAAGACTATCGGAAATCGCGAAGCCCCTTGCTGCCTGACCACAAACCACGACCCCGAGTTTAACTTTTAATAAATTGCCATATTTACATTTAAATCCTATTTTTTTACTTCTCTCTTCTTCCTGAAAGCTATCAGCATTTCAGTGGCGCCCATATCGTGGTTTCATGTAGCGAGAAAGCGATTTCCGACGGGAGTCGGGAGGTCATAATTATAAGATATTTTAATTTGTGTAAAATAGTCTTAAGAGTGCCCGTTAGCGGGGTAGTTTCCCTAAAAATTATTACAACTACCCAGGAATTTGGCTCTCCTGACCTCTGCTGCCAACTTGTTCTTTCCGGCTTATTTTGTGGTTTTTATTAATTTTAGACAGATTTCGGCAAAAACAAGAACAAGGCAAAATTTGAAAATTTTCTCAACATAATTGTAAATTTTCCAAATTTTAACAGTCCCCATTTTTATTTTTCACACCCTCAAGCATTTATTTTATGGTGGAATTTTTTTTAAGAAATTACAGTAATGTTTTTTTTTTTTTCAATTTTAAAGGTTAAAGTTCTGAAGTAAAACTTCTAATTTGAAACGCTTACATTAATTTTCGTAAGTGAGTTGTATAGCATATATTCATCGTAAAAAGTAGTCAAAGTATATCACCACCACAATTTTTATTTTTTTACGGCGTCAAACCGCCTCAATTTGTGTATTATATTGTTGTATTTCCTATATGTGAATTTACAGCGAGACCAACAGCCGATAATAACACGTCTGGGTAACAATCCCTATTGAATTTTCACGTTAGTTAAACGGTAGAACGAATATTTCACGAATTTGCACTTCAAGTAAATAACAGAAGATTTATAATTGTTTTCACTTTTCAAATTGCGTCGAAATCTGGTACACTGAAAATAAAACTGAGAAAAAACATTCCAAACGTAGATTACGCATTGAATACATTCTTGCCAAAAACCCACTTTAAATGAGTAACTTTGATCCGTGTTTTGAAAAAACAACGGCAGATTTTGCTTTCATAACGTTTACGAGTAAGTTTATTTCCTAGCTCGATAGTAGCGGAAATTTTTTTCCATATAAACTCTGGGTGGAAGTGAATAAAATATACTCCTGACACCAACAGTTTGATACAAGATATTTCCAGAATCGTCCAAGTACGAATCGGTTTTTACACAATTCGATATATTCAAGGGTTCCGTAGTAGTAAGGAACAATTTACATAAAAAAGTTAGTTACTACGATATAGATTATTTCCAGAACCGTCCAAGTGCGAGTCGCTTTTGACACAATTCGAAATATTGAAGGGTTCCGTAGTAGCCCAGACGGGACCCGTCCCGTCTGGGCCAAGTTGTCTTTTTTCACTTTATAATAAAATATTATTAGTGATAACGAAGTGTATGATGATTGGCTGATGAAATTAAATAAATGTTTGACAGCTTCAATTAACTAATACAATTTTCGACCCTTATATTATTTTTATTGAAAAGTTACTGTTCCCGCGAACGTGCTAAGAGTTAATTGTATATTAACACGTAGCGACTAAAATTTTTTTTATAATAGTTCCTTACTACTACGGAACCCTTCAATATTTCGAATTGTGTCAAAAGCGACTCGCACTTGGACGGTTCTGGAAATAATCTATATCGTAGTAACTAACTTTTTTATGTAAATTGTTCCTTACTACTACGGAACCCTTGAATATATCGAATTGTGTAAAAACCGATTCGTACTTGGACGATTCTGGAAATATCTTGTATCAAACTGTTGGTGTCAGGAGTATATTTTATTCACTTCCACCCAGAGTTTATATGGAAAAAAATTTCCGCTACTATCGAGCTAGGAAATAAACTTACTCGTAAACGTTATGAAAGCAAAATCTGCCGTTGTTTTTTCAAAACACGGATCAAAGTTACTCATTTAAAGTGGGTTTTTGGCAAGAATGTATTCAATGCGTAATCTACGTTTGGAATGTTTTTTCTCAGTTTTATTTTCAGTGTACCAGATTTCGACGCAATTTGAAAAGTGAAAACAATTATAAATCTTCTGTTATTTACTTGAAGTGCAAATTCGTGAAATATTCGTTCTACCGTTTAACTAACGTGAAAATTCAATAGGGATTGTTACCCAGACGTGTTATTATCGGCTGTTGGTCTCGCTGTAAATTCACATATAGGAAATACAACAATATAATACACAAATTGAGGCGGTTTGACGCCGTAAAAAAATAAAAATTGTGGTGGTGATATACTTTGACTACTTTTTACGATGAATATATGCTATACAACTCACTTACGAAAATTAATGTAAGCGTTTCAAATTAGAAGTTTTACTTCAGAACTTTAACCTTTAAAATTGAAAAAAAAAAAACATTACTGTAATTTCTTAAAAAAAATTCCACCATAAAATAAATGCTTGAGGGTGTGAAAAATAAAAATGGGGACTGTTAAAATTTGGAAAATTTACAATTATGTTGAGAAAATTTTCAAATTTTGCCTTGTTCTTGTTTTTGCCGAAATCTGTCTAAAATTAATAAAAACCACAAAATAAGCCGGAAAGAACAAGTTGGCAGCAGAGGTCAGGAGAGCCAAATTCCTGGGTAGTTGTAATAATTTTTAGGGAAACTACCCCGCTAACGGGCACTCTTAAGACTATTTTACACAAATTAAAATATCTTATAATTATGACTCCCGTCTCCCGTCGGAAATCGCTTTCTCGCTACATGAAACCACGATATGGGCGCCACTGAAATGCTGATAGCTTTCAGGAAGAAGAGAGAAGTAAAAAAATAGGATTTAAATGTAAATATGGCAATTTATTAAAAGTTAAACTCGGGGTCGTGGTTTGTGGTCAGGCAGCAAGGGGCTTCGCGATTTCCGATAGTCTTCGCGGGGTTCCGACTTATCTTGGGTCTCCTGAAGGATGCTGCAGTTGCTGAAGTAGCCGTGCCGTCCACAACGTAGAATGGCACGGTGTTCTCAACCCGGAGCGCAAATCCAGAGGGTGAGCTTCTTGTAACCCGTAGGGTGAATGGTTCTTCGTGGAACCCGGAGGGTGGACCCTGGAATGTTCCAGATTAGGGGTTAGCTTGAACCCTTTTTCCCCGCATATTCCCAAAGACAGCCGGCTCCTGCTAACCATTGCAGGAGTCGGAAGTCTTACAACATCTGCTTAAAGCACTAATTTTACAAAGATGTTTTTTCACACCCCTTTTAACTACCCCCTTATAACAGGGTGGACCAACAGCCGTTAATTTTCACAGTTTAAAAATTAGATTTCGTTATACACAATTTAACTCACCCAAGGATGGGGTACTCGTCGTTTGCAGCTAGACAATTATTCACCTAGGGAGAATTTCGCTCCCTATACACCGATGAATTATTTAATCAATTATTTTTATTTATTTATATTTAATATTTATGCACACAAATAACAACAATAAAAGAATTAACATTAAAAGAAAAGAAGAGTAGGTACAACGGTACTGCTTATTTCTAAAATAGAAATTTCTTCCAGCAGTCCGACGAGAGGAAAGCGTGAAGAATTATATTATAATATGAGGTAGAAGTGTGAAAGAAGTCGGGATTATATAAAGTGCACACACACAAACTTATTTTATCACTATATACATACTCATATACACAATTAGACATATACATACATACATACATACTACATATACACATATATATACCTACACATTATACATATCATATCTATGAACTTATCCATCTAAATGATTATATGACCAAAAATGTAAGAAATAACCAAATTAATGTAAGAAATAACCAAACAAACAATTATATTTAATTTTGAAGATCTTTATTGATGCACTGATACTTTCGCGATAGTATATTTTAAATTTGTGATGTGTTCCCCGAAACTGCGCGTGCCCTTCTATTTATAGCATTGAACAGCGCCTCTGGCGGCTAGGATCGTCCCTACGTCCTACGTCATTTACCTACTTGGCGAGTTAACCCGCGCTAGTCTTAATGTGACTATTTGTCGGCAGATGGCGCTTTCAACTACTTCCATTATAAAATAGTTTTTAATATACACAAACTAATTGTAATAATAATATGAATTAATAGATTATTTATTCGTTGCTTCACAACGTTACAGATACCAGAAATAAGACTAAGGGCACCTTAAAATTAGAGGCGCGAGGAAGCGCCACAGTGGTGCCACAGTGGTGCGCTAGACGCGCCACCACAAGTTTTCATACAATTTTCAGAAGCGCGGTTGTGGCGCGTTAGTGGCGCTGCAACGGCGCTTCTAAATATTGTATGAAAACTGTGGCACCACTGTGGCGCTTCCTCGCGCCTCTAATTTGAAGGCACCCCAACATTATCTTTGAGCTGTTTTTGGGTTAAGACAAAAATAATAAAACAAGTACAATAGTGAATTTAAATGAAGATTTCCCAAGCAGGTCGACTTAAATTAAACGAAAACTATGGCAGGTTGAAGAGCAACATCAACTTAAACAACACAAACCTTTAAATGTTAAAGTTGGTAAACGCTGCTTGCGGTCTGTTCAAGACTTTGCAATAGACATAATTATAAAAGATTACCTAGGTACTTAGATATCTTAGTGCAATTGAGTAGACACTTCTATTATAAATAACATTTACTTTAAACTTCACTATTGTAGTCAATTGCAGTTAAATAAGGACTCACCCATGAAGGGTTTCGTAGCAGCAAGTAACATAATATAAAAGTTCTTATAGTTCGTGGTAACTTTGATTGATGTTTTAACACGTTCGCAGTGGTAGTGATTTTTCTTACCGAAAATTGCGGTTTATGACGTAATAAAAAAAAATACCAGCTCTATCTCGTTCAAACCAATTTTCGTTGGTAGTTTTTATGGCAATGTACATCATATATTCTTTTTAGGTTTATCATTCTCTTAGTTTAGAAGTCAGAGGGGGGGGGACACATTTTTCCACTTTGGAAGTGTCTCTTGCGCAAACTATTCAGTTTAGAAAAAAATGATGTTAGAAACCTCAACAGCATTTTTGAAGACCTATCTTTAGATACCGCACACGTATGGTTTTGATGAAGAAAAAAAAATTTGAGTTTCAGTTCTGAGTATGGGGACCCCCAAAATTTCCTGCTTTTTTTCTAGTTTTATATAAGAATCTTAACGCGGTTTACGGAATACATCTAGTTACTAAGTTTCAATATCATAGGCCTTATAGTTTCAGAGAAAAGTGACTGTGACACACGGACGGACAGACAGACAGACAGACATGACGTATCTATAAGGGTTCCGTTTTTGCCATTTGGCTACAAAACCATAAAAAGAGTCACAGACATCCATATATACAAACTTTTGCCCGTACAAAAATTTCACACTGAATTAAAAAAATTGTTTGATTGTGTTTTATTTGAAAGCAGCGTTATTTGAAAGCAGCGTATTTGAATGCAACGTTATTTTGCAGCGGCGTCCACAGATGTCGTGGACGCGCTTCACGCATCACGTCTTTAATAACATCCCCGTACATTGCGATTTGAATCTGTGTGCAATATGCATGGGCGCTGTCTAAAAGACTTTATAAACAGTGCAGTATTATGCTGATTAATAAAATTCGTTTATAATTAGTTCTCTACTCAAAACATCTTTCTATAGTCAGATAGTATAAATTGTCATCATAGCTATCGCGTGTGGTCTCTTGGAGATTTATATTGAAAGATATAGTGATGTACCGTGCTATAAGTATTACATTATCAATATCATGAATTATATCGCTGCCATGTGAACTCTTTAAAAATTTCTAACGTGCTGCTAGACACCTCGCACTGCATATATTATGCAAACGCGGCTTTATTGTTCCATCATACAGAAGTAAAGTGTATTATGTATTATGATCTGAGATACAAGAAACAACAAAATATTCCAACTTGTTATACTCACATGCTCAACTCATTACAACTTATAATAAGCTCTCAAAAGCCATGAACGAGAGCTTCAAAAGCATTTTTAAAAGAAAATACGGTTGATATTATATGAAAACCGAATAATAAAGATATAAAGAGACGTAAAAAGTACTTGTTATTTTAATTTGTTTTTTATTGAATTGTTTAAAAACTTTGAAATATTTTTGTAGTATTACTGATAAAATAATTATTTATGCTGTTGGTTGATGGCACTTGGTGGAACCTGCTGCACATATTGAATAACACCACTTGTACTGTTCCTGAAAAACACAGTTTTGACCCAAAATTAAATTTTAGAGCTTTGCACTCCTGTGATAAAGGTAGAAAGATGTCAGCCCTTGAGGCACTCGAAATAAGTAGACACTTAAATGCCGACCCGAACATTCTCTTAAATCAACAATTGGATATAAGCCGTTCACCATTGCTACAATATTATAAATAATGACATTTCATAGTAGTTCACATTGTTCCATATGACAAATAAAAATAATGCAGAAATAGTATTTAAGTATTTTGACATTTATATTCTTGACATTTAAATTAATTATTAACATTTTGAGATTTGTTGTCTTCTTGACATTTAATTGAGTTCTAGACATTTGTAATTCTAACCTATATATTACAATAAATAGTTATTTTCATAAAAATAAAATACTTGTATTCTCCCTGAATTTAGGGTAAATTTATAAACTGACTTATACCACACTTTGAAATTTGTTATTTTTTAAGATTACACTTGCAGTTTTTATGTTTTCAAAAATCCGAGAAATTAATTTTCCCTACATTTTGGGGAAAATTTATAAGCTGGCAAACTCTAAAATATTCGAGTACCTACAGTAAAAATTGTTTAGTTTGTTTACTTTAGATGTATTTTACATGATGTAGTGGTCATCAAGTTAGTTATTTTGTACCTTTGAGAATGCCGAGAGGCGAAACCGGTCAGGTGTAAAGTAAATAAATGTTGTGGAACAGTACAAGTGGTGTTATTCAATATGTGATAAAATAATACCTAATCATTTCTGAGATGATACGTTACAGCATACCACACATACAATGTCACAACTTAGTATAAAAATTGCAACTATTCCTACAGACGTAGCTTAATTGGTCGCGTGGATTACATGACAAATTTGATTCATTAGATTAAAATCGGTTTTAATTCAGTAACAAGAGTTGAGTAAAATGATTTATATTGAGATGATTACGTAACGGTATATCACACATACAAAGTCACAACGTACTATAAAGATTGCAACTATCTTTAGAGAGGTATAACACAATGCTGTTCAGTGTTACTCACCAACTAGCGCGAGGTAGCTATGCAGAGAACTCTTTCCCAGGGCGCCTTACTACAGAGATTCCAGTGTGCGTGCAAAGGTAGGCTAGGGCTCTCACGAAAACAGCCAGGTTGGGTGTACACACATAATTATATTTATAAGGTTCTCAGAGCTACAGACACAATAAGAAGAAGTTATACACTAAGAGACATATATAGACTAGATAGTCTTAAAAGTAGATACTATGTCTATGCACTAGTACTACAGGTGTACTACAGGTGATCTAAATAGGCGTGGACAGGTACGTACAGGTTATAACTTTTAGTATGCAGTGTACTGGCCTTCGTGTAGGGCGAGAGCGACACCGGCTGTTGTCAATGCCAGGAAGACGGCAGGCCTCTCACAGATGCACCTTGCTCGTGCAGTCCACGTATTATTGGGCGTGGCTCCTATCACCATACAGTAGCCGCTTCCAGCCCGTAATAAACGACCCTGTCGTGAAATAGAACACGAAAAATTAAGACACTGACCGCGCAAAAGATGACAATCGACCCGCTTTGCAAACAGTTAATTGAAACTTACCAGAATCTGGGTATCGGTTATCACAGTCCAATTCCTTCCGAGGAGGATAGGTAAAACGCAGGAAATTCTCCTTAAGTCCTCAGGTTAGAACTTATAACCTCCAAAGCGAAATTGAGGTGTGCCACTCAAGAGTTGTTTCAAAATCACTGCTGCTTAGAGGATAGTAAAAGAGACTTGGAACTTCATAGCAGGGCTATTTATACCCTTACTATCGAATACTCTAGAAAAAACCTTAAACCAGTTTGCTACGCAATTCCTCCGTCCATCACAAAAAACCCATAGACTAACGTCCGTTTCCTTGAGACAGCTTTTGCCACAGCAAAAAAAAACAATGAATCGATCATGGCGCACTGACACGCTCAACTAATTTATTGTCCAGCCAGAGACCAGACATTGCTACTCATAGAAAATAAATGTTGTGTGTGTGTGAACCACCCCCCCTTTAATAGTATTTCCTGCGGATATGACACGCTGGAAATACACAAGAAAGAAAACAGAAACGTACTGACTAATAAACAAAGACAACCAGCTAGGTACTTCAACCCCAAGCTGACTGCTACCATTACAATAACAAAGAAAGATCCTCCTATACACCTAACTGAACACTGACCCGTGTACCGGACAGGCTAAGTACCTAGAGTCTAATGCCCTTCATAGAAAACGAATGCTCCCTTTACTCGCTGCTGATACCCTAACACTACACAAGCTCTCACGTAATTGTAGAGCGAATGAGAGAAAAACGCTCGGTGCGGTGCATAGAAGAAACTACAACGTGACAATTTGAAGTCACGTACACACATAGAAATACAAACAAAAGATTAAAATAGTCTTACATAATGATCACATAGCACTGGTTTAATAAACTAGAGAAACAGTGCTATGTAGTTACGTTAGGTATTGGAGACGGCTCCTCCTGATACTTCAGGATGTCCTTGATATGGTACTCCCCAAGATCCCTACCGTCCAGATCCGACAGCCTATATACTAAAGTGGATCGTTTAGCAGTCACCACACATTTAAGGAACTTAGGGGCTAGCTTAGAAGTAAAGTTCTTGGCCTTGTTTAACAGGTAGAACGTGCGTTTGTAAACTATCTGTCCCACTTTCAGCTCCACATGCCTTTTTCTGAGGTTGTAATACTTTTCATTACGCTGGTGGGCAACATTCAAATGTTTCCTGACCTGGTCGTATATGCGTTGTATTTCTCTCAGCTTGTCACCGAAGGCTGATGGATCGTCTACAGAGACTGAAGCAGGGTGGCACGCAATATCTGTCTGCCTGTATAGCACTCCATCTCCAATAAACTACCTACCATGTACCAAAAAGTAAGGGGTGAAACGAGTTGCTTCGTTAACTGCAGTGTTTAAAGCGCACTGTATCTCAACCAAGAACGAATCCCATGCCTTGTGTTGTGACTTCACATAGCATGAGATCGCTTGAACAACATTACGAATAGCTCGTTCCGCCTGATTAGTTTGGGCATGATACCTAGGGTTATAATATATATTAGGTACATTGTATTTAGCTAATAGATCTTTAAATGGCTTACTCACAAACTGAGGGCCATTATCCATGTAAATAGTCTTGCAGACTCCGTGCACGA
This sequence comes from Miltochrista miniata, assembly GCA_933228765.1. Taxonomy (NCBI): domain Eukaryota; kingdom Metazoa; phylum Arthropoda; class Insecta; order Lepidoptera; family Erebidae; genus Miltochrista; species Miltochrista miniata. The sequence goes on along the minus strand of OW121749.1, from coordinate 2,173,009 downwards.
GAAACACACTCTTCTCTATGAATCTCGCGACTACAGCGCCTGTGGCAACCCGAACAGGGCACAACATGACGTATTTGCTAAAGTAGTCGGAGACCACGTTCTATTGCTCGAAGTGGGCAAGGGACCAAGCAGATCGACAGAGATAGCTTCGAATGGCTTCGAAACCCGCTTCGGGCTACTTATTAGGCCGGGACGAGACGTATTTACGGGTTTGTACTGCTTGCATGTTTCGCAATTCCCAACATATTCTTTGACGTCCTCGTACATCTTGGGCCAGTAATAATTTAGGGCTAACCTTTTATGCGTCTTCCAAACGCCACCATGGGCACTAAGTGTGTCATCGTGGTACTTAGAGAGCAGGGGCAAGCGATCCTCCTGAGGTACCACCAGCTTCCAGTCAAAGTCTGAAGTCAAAGAATATTTATTTTTAGTTAACCTATATAGAAGGTTGTCACGAATGTCATAATTTGGTGACTTCCTAGGGTTCTTCCGAACACTATTCATGGTGTGGTCATACCACGGGTCTTTAGTGGGTACTGCATCGAGGGAATCAATTTTGATACGAGACAGAGCATCAGGTACAACGTGGTCTTTACCTTTTCGATGCTCTATGTCAAAATCGAATTGACTGAGCCTCATGCTCCAACGTGCTAGACGACCCGTGGGAGTTTTAGCTATGGAACTGAATGGAACCACAGAAGAGATGAATGATCCGTGACGACCGTACATTTTTGGCCTTCGACGTACTGTCGAAATTGTTCCAAAGCGAAAATCACGGCCAGAAGTTCTCGCTCAGTTGTGCTGTAGTTCACCTCGTTCTTGTTGAGAGAACGGCTACAGTAGGCGATAGGGTGCTCAACACCATCGTGAGTTTGTGTCAGTACAGCAGCAACTGAGTAAGCTGACGCGTCACTAAGAATGCGGAAGGGCAACTCAAAGTTAGGCATTTTTAATATAGGGGCAGACACCAAGGCTGACTTTAGCAGGTTAAAGGACTGTTCAGCCTCAGGGGTCCATCCGAACTTAAGGTTCGTAGAAGTCAGTTTGCACAGAGGTTTACTAATCCTAGAGAAGTTGTTAACAAAGCGACGATACCAGCCGGCCATTCCCAGGTTAGAAGGGGTAGGATAGTTGAGGATAACCTCAACTTTACCCGGGTCTGTCCGTAGGCCATGTTTGTCCACATAATACCCCAGGTATTTGAGTTCACTCCGACAAAAGTGAGATTTTTTCATGTTGATAGTTAGGCCAGCATCCTTGAGTTGCTGATAGACTCTATGTAAGAGCTCTACATGCTCCTCAAAGGTGCTGGACACACAGACTATGTCGTCCTGAAACGCAAATACCTTATTGTCGAACTCGGGGCCAAACAGACGGTCCATCAGGCGTTGCATCGTCGCACTAGCCCCGACAAGCCCGAAGCACATCGAATTGTATTGGAATAATCCTCTCCGGGGAACAAAAGCAGTCTTCTCAGCAGACTGGGGTGAGTCAAATGGAATCTGCCAGTAAGCCGCACTCAAATCTACAGAAGTTAAATACTTAGCGTTATTAAGGTGGTCCAAGATTTGATTGATATAGGGTAAGGGGTAGGCGTCACTCTTTGACACAGAGTTCAGCTTGCGAGAGTCCAAGCACAATCTGAGGTCACCGTTTGCCTTCTCCACCATGACCACTGGAGAGTTCCACGCGAACTGAGACGGGGACACTACTCCCATCTCCAGCATTCGGTCCAACTCTGCTTCCACGGCCCTCTGTTTAAGGGGAGAGAGCGGATAATAGCGCTGCTTGATCGGCTTGCTGTCCCCAGTGTCAATGACATGATGTACAAGTGAGGTCCGACCTAAACCCACCTTATCAGTGTTCAATGAGTCAAATTTCTCAATGACCCCGTTGATTACACATCTTTGTTTAGCAGTCAAGTTGTTGTAATCCTCGAGGCCACCGTTAAGGGACACAGACTCTTTAGGATTATTATCACTAAAGCTATCAAGACTAATATTTTGTAAAATTAACTTATCACTTAACTTAAATTGTTGCCAGAAATCCACACCAAATATCATGGAGGTGGTTATGCCTGAGACAACATAGAACTTGACAACTTGGACAACCGAATTGTACTCAATTGGCAAAGAGATACAACCCAGACATTGCAAGTGAGAGCTGTCTGCAGTTGTAATACGAAAAGTAGGATTGATACTCTCAAGATCAAAACCCAGTTCCAAGAAGATGCGGTGCGCTCCCTTACTTAATATAGAGCAGGAGGCACCGGAATCTAGAAGGCCTAAGACATTTAAATTTAAAACCTTAACAACTAGATACGGTCTAATGTCACTATCCCGTTTAGGAAACAGGACCTTATCAGAAATAGACTCAGATACAGAGTAGTGCATAGAGTTCCTAACAAGGCCCTGGCCTACGCGTTTTTTGGCTTGCCAGCACATTGTGAGCAGTCTGGGGTCTTGACTCCTTTGAGACCACACCGGAAACACACCAGCTCCCTTGACTGTGTGCAGCTGTATGCAGAGTGACCGCCCCCGCCACAACGAAAGCATTTGCTTTCGTGGGAGGTAGTCGGCGTCTCCACTGCAGACACCTGCTTGGTGGGCTTCTGTTCACCTTTGTTCTTATGCCGGTGTAAGTCCGACGAAATCTCAAACTTGTCAAGAGCAGGCTCACGGAAAGCGTCCGCCCTAGTACGCGCAAGCTCCAAGCGCTTACCCAAACGTCTCAAATCATCAATAGAGTTAACTTCATGCAAGGCCAGTTCTTTCATGTAATCAGGTCGAATATTGTGCATGAGAATGTCCAACTGCTCTTCACTGGGCATCTTACATGACAACCTTGAGAACATGGCTTGCATTGTACATATATAATTAACCAAGGACTCAGAGCGGGCTTGTGTACGCTGTCTTATCTCGTTCCTGAGGCGGTAATCATAATCAGGGCCTTTAGACAAGTGGCAAACGCTTCATGTCAATTTTATCTCTACAAACGCAGACGTCGCGGAGAAAACTTCAACATTGGATAGAAACGATTCGTTCAACGCTGAGTCTATACCGGATGTCGAAAGAAACATCGATCTATATGTACTACGTACTAGATGCGGCGATCAGAACAAATAGTTTTTGATATAATTTGACAGGTATTGTAATATAATCTTAATGAGAAAAAACGCTTTAAATAACAGGTACTAGATGTATGGGCTTGCCAGCATACTTTCGTCCTATTTTGATTTTTTTACCGCGTAGAGTGTTCATTTTCGTGTCACTTAATGCATGTCTATTGTTTTAGTACAAAAATGTCGCTAAAGAAAAGGCAGTGGGACAGCACGTAAAAATATTCAAAGTCTCCATTCAGATACATCTGGACCTCCGTTTAAATTGACATCAGACGAATAATTGAATTTTATGATCTTGATTTAAACTTACTATGTACTCGTATTTAGAAAACTAAGAAGACTGATTTATTTTGGAGACTATGCCATTTTTATGCTTTAATTTAAGATTAAAATACCTAGGTAGGTATATTTTGTTATAAGGAAAACAAATTACTCAATAAAAAAATCAAAAACAGAGTGTTTATATTTTGACAACCATACGCAATAAAACGTTTTGTATGTAAATTACAGAGATCCCAGTAGCAACTATACCTATACATAAATTATTACCTTTAAAATTGAATAATTAAAGATAAAGAGAAGAATAAACAACACATGTAAAATTGACACGAAATTGACTACTTTACCTATTTTATTTTGTATATTTTTTTATAATGTATTTACTACTTATTTAGGTCAAGATGCTTCTTAGGAAGATTATCTTTACTATCAAAGAGCATTAGGGGAATAATTCAATCAAGAAGACCCAAAAATTACCGTAGGTATAGTTGCCACTGGGATCTCTGTAATTTACATACAAAACGTTCTATTGCGAATGGATGTCTATAAAATAAACACTCTGCTTTTGATTTTTTTATTGAGTATTTTTTTCCCTTATCACAAAATATACCTACCTAGGTATTTTAATCTTAAATTAAAGCATGTAAATGGCATAGTCTCCAAAATAAATCAGTCTTCTTACAAATACAAATACAAAAATCAGTCTTCTTAGTTTTCTAAATAGGTACATTGTTAAGTTTAAATCAAGATCATAAAATTCAATTATTCGTCTTATCTCAATGTAAACGGAGGTCCAGACGTGTCTGAATGGAGACTTTGAATATTTTTTTCTACTGTCATACGTGCTATCCCACTGCCTTTTCATTGACACGAAAATGAACATTCTACGCGATAAAAAAAAATCAAAATAGGACGATAGTATGCTGGCATGCCCATACATTTAGTACCTATAATTTATAGCGTTTTCATTAAGATTATATTACAATACCTGTCAAATTATATCAAAAACTATTAGGTATAAATAAATAAATAATAAATAAATATTCACGGACATTACACACAACGCTATCGGATCCCAAAGTAAGCTAGGAATAACCTGCTTGTGTTATGTGTATCAGGCCACGGTTATTTATACTTATATACTTTTTAAATACATACATATTATACATAGAAACACCCAGACTCTTGAGACAAACATTTATGGGTTACACAAATATTTGTCTCCGGTGGGAATCAAACCCACGACCTCCAGCGCCACAGTTGGTATCAGTACCGACTGCGCCACAGAGGCAGTCAAAAAGGTATATTAACACACAAACAATTCATGAGTAAATGTTTTCTTTTTGAGACAACTCTAGCTGTACGTAAAGATGCCCGGACCCAGTCAGTAGTAACTTTACCGAACCCGATTAACAATACCCAAGGTGATATTTCAATAAAGCGAGGAATAGCTGATGTTGTAACAGTAATGCCAACCATATATTACAGGCAATATCAAAATTTCACTAACCTGTAACGTATAGTTTAGCCTCTGCGACCACAATTTCACACCTATTCGTAAAATATGTTTTCACTGCAGCCGACTTTCAACGGTCATAAAATAATATTACCAAGTTTCAACAGCATAGGCCTTATAGTTTCGGAGAAAAGTGGCTGTGACATACGGACGGACAGACAGACAGATATGACGAATCTATAAGGGTTCCGTTTTTTGCCATTTGGCTACGGAACCCTAAAAACTATCTTGTGTTGTCAGTTACAAAAATAATAAAATGTTGCCGGAAAATATCGAAAAACCATTACAAGAAAGTATCTATCCAAAGACAACTTAAAGTTATTTGTGTATACGTAAATACCTATGACATGGTAAAGTTACTACAGGTTTGGTCAAGTTGCCATGTTTTACGGTATATCTTTAATTATTAAGTTTTAGACAGCTACCTACTTATACAGAAAATGGTACCCAAAAGTGTAATAAGTATATGCAATTAGAGTTTTTATTCATAGATACAACATATAGTTAAAAAATAAAACAATAATATCTGAAAAAATATGGTCAAGTTGCCATGTTTTACGGTAATATAATTGTACAATGTTTAGACTTTTAGACCGTATTATTCATGCTTAAATATGTGTTTTCTAGCACCTTTCAATTAGGACGATACCATTGGTGGACGAGTCCATTAGCATCGCTCTCTGGAACATATTTCATGTATGGACGTTCCTGTCTACCGGTAGAATATATGTCAATGGATAAAAATCAGTCATACGTCTATGGTTTCGCTGGTAGATGTCTTTCTTGCGTGTCTTATGTCATTTTGAAGTCGCCCGTCAGTACAAATTTGCAATTATAAGACTATAGACCGGGCGCTATAGGTAGTTGAGTATGCAAAATGTGAGGACCGAATTCCACCAATGGATTTAAGTTAATAAAAGGTCAAAAATTAATAATCCGGAGGTTGCCGGTCAAATATTTTGTCCATTTTTTTCCCCTCTACTCTTATTGGTAAAGGATAACTATACATTTATTGTTAAAAATTACAGAGAAACATAATTATTACACATCTATATTTACATTATTACTGTCTAAACTAGACCTAAATAAGGCCCCCGTGGCATTGTGCGCAAATGACTAGCAGCATTCCCCCTTTGAATAGCAATACCTATTCGTTGAGCGAGAAAACTGCCAGCCCTTGGGTCACCACTTCACCAGTCGACTCCACTAGGTGCTTTTTCAAATTCTTGAAAAATTTTTGCGCATTAGGACCCCATGGACATAGGGTCTCGACACCGACTGAACAAAAACGATACGATGAGTCGAGACCCTTATATTTATTAATTTTATTATTTTCAGCCGCTTCCGCTGCTGCACTGGCTTTTAATTTTGTTTTAGGAAGATGGGACGGGGCCAGAGTGTCAACACAAGTTGCATCCCAGACCAGCACCCGACCCATCTCCCACGGTATCAAAGTTATCCCATCCGGTCTCTTGCCATCGTCCCTGAAAACGCCGTTTGGCTCAGCGCAGGCACATTGGCGGTGGCAAGAGCACGGCGAATGATGTCGTTCAGCGCAGCGTGGCGTGAGAAGCGGCCTGCGCTCTTTGAACATGAAAGACCATGATGCCCCAAAGTGTCAGCGTTAAACCGCAGGGGCATGGATGTGGAGCGCAAAGCGTGACGCCAAGTCTCAAACCAACTGAAATTCTTAGGATGTCCGGTTCCAAAAAAGTTCCGGTGTTGGCTGTAGGGAAAGCTTTCAACCAATCACCGGATTCCTTTCTACTGAGCGCTAATATTCTGGCCCGATCCGGGCCTAAGCTAGCATTTAACAAGGAGTCAAAGGTTAATTTTGATATAGCGTCGTCCCAGCTCCGTTGTTGTAAATTTGTACAGTATATAAAATCTCATTAATGATTATTTCACTAATAATTTATACATTTCTAATGGTAAAATTGAGGATGTATTGTTAAATGAAAAAAAAAATTGGAAAATAATAAAATCTTTTTTATTAAAAAAAGATTATACAGAGTGGAATTTAAAGACGGTAGTTGGAGTTAAAGTACCCATAATATTGATAATGGCAAGTTTTTCTGAAAGGAAACATTCCTTATTTTCAAAAGTAAGTAAAACAGCATTAAATATTTTTGAAAACTCGGGAACTTTGGGAGACGTGTACAAATAGATCCTGTATTCTATGATACCAACCAAAAGAGTCTTTATTAAGGAACAATTTCTTTCAAACAATACAGTATCTTAAACTAAAGGGAGATCAAATAAATATGAAAACAATAATCTGAAACAATAACTATAGAAGGTAACCACGTCGTACAAAACTTATTTTTTCTCATAGAAAGGGAATGAAAATTAGAGTATATTACTCGAGAGCAATTTTCTTTTCCCTCGGGCGGACATACTTTGAATCCCTCACTGCGCTCAGAACGCTCAGAATTCTATGTTAGAATCCCTCGCTATGCTCGGAATTCTGTTCTAGAATCCTTCGCTTCGCTCGTGATTGAAAGTAGCGCCCTCGCCGTAAAAATACCATTTTGCTCTCTTGTTATACAATCTACTATTAAAGTTAATTAAAATATAAAGATTAATTTCATTGAGTCCCAACCTTTTTTTATAAAATTCTTGGTTAATCATATTCTGGACTGATTTTATTAAGCAACCCATCTGCTATTTATTTAGTGACATGTTTCATTGAATATAAAATAATTTTCATAAGTTAACCAGCTCGGTGAAGATAGTTCTATAGGGGATCTTAGACCATAATGACACAATTGGGTGAAGTTTGTTCACCATGTAGATGAAGTTTACGCATGAAGGGTTTAGGCTTAGCACGCACTGCGATTAAACGCAAGCGGTTTACGAATAGCTGAAAACTCAAAACCGCGTATTAACATGCACTGCGGTTGGTGTTTTGCTGAAATTTATTTTCAGGCTCACCATGGATTTCTGGCGAGCAGCATGTATTGTGACTTTGGCATCGAAATTAATGGTTAGTATTGAAATAAATAAAAAAAACATAAACAACGCCGTTGCTATAGGTATTGGGAACATCGATTTACCGATCAAAGACATTTGAAAGGATACTTTTGCAAAATGTACAACAACGTGCGTCAGCATATATAATGTCGGCCTTGTTTCCACCTTAATGATAATGTTTTTTAACCCATTATCGTAAATATTGTAGTCTGCATACGACGTTTCGAACTCGGATGAACGTCTATTCTCCGCGCTCGCTCAGCTGAGACTGAATAAAAATCCGAATGCGGTTAAAGGGGTATTACATCTGCCTAAATTTAGAACCCTAAATATCGGATACGATTTAGGTAAAGAAATTCAGTCGCCGAAGCTCGCGATTACACGTTCACTAATTAGGATTCTAAATCAGTTTTGGAGGACGAGCGACAAGTGACGGACGTGTTGAGTGAAGTGTGACAAAATGCCCCCAATATAATTTTTATCCCTACTAATATTATACTTGCGAAAGTAACTGTCTGTCTGTCTGTTACGCTTTCACGCCTAAAACGTTGAAGCGATTTAGATGAAATTTCGTATAGAAATAGTTTAACATAGGCTACTTTTTACGTAGTCGGTTAAATTTAGAAAGAAAGAAAGAAAGAAAGAAAGAAAAAGATTTTTATTCCACTTAGAAAATACATAATAATGGCAATAAAAAAATAAAAGTAATAACACAGAAAGTAGAAGAACGGCCACCTCTTAGCGTAATGCTGTCCACCTGTAAATTCAGCCCCAATTAAGCTAATACAAGCCATGGCATGCTTATATTAGCTTAATTTGGGATCTAGACGACTGGTAAACATACTTAGATATTTCTAAATAACTACATACTTAAATATTATTTATTATATCTACATAAGAAGCTCCCAAACTTCGAAACAAACATTTGTGGATCACACAAATATTTGGACCAACCCGGGAATCGAACCCAGGACTTCAAATGCGGCAGGCGGTTACACTACCTACCACCGAGATAGTGGAAAAAATGTATACCGGGACCCGGGAATCGAACCAGGGACCTCAGCGCGGCAGGCGGTATCACTACCGAAGGCGTACCTACCGAGACAATCTAATCTAATAACATAAGTATTTTTTATAAATTCCTAATAAGATACTTTATAATTTAGGCAGGTGTAATTGTTAAACCGCCGTGCGTGCGCCACAGTAGATACTATCAGTATAGGGCACAAAGAAATCGCGCGTTATCAAACCGCGGTCAAAATGTAGCAAGTTGCGTTTTTAAAATCAGTCACTGAAAAAAGTCAGTAATGCGTGCGCTTGTATAGAAAGCTATGTGTTACATTTTTTTGCGGTTTCAGACTTGCGGTGAAACGCGGGTGTTTAATCGCAGTGCGTGCTAAGCGTTATGAAGGATTTGATGTCTATAAACGCAGACGTCGTCTCTAAAACTTCAACAATTTGGGAGACAAGTGTACAACGATTCGTTCAACGCTCAGTCGATACCGGATATCGCTAAAAAATTTAAAAATTAGTCGTACGTCTATGGTTTCGCTTCAGGCGACTTCAAAATGACAATCATTTTGAAGTAGCCCGTCATTTCAAATTTTCAAATAACAGATTTTAATATTTGTGTTTCTGTTTGATTATTTAAAGAAACTAAAACTGTTCATTAATTCTTTTTAATTAATAGTTCAAATAAGGGTTGATTCAGTTTACTATAAAAGAACGCACAGTTTTAAGTGAAATTGTGCGAAGCTTTCACCAAATTTTGGTAAGTATCTAACATTAGCAATTCAATTTTTATGTTAAAACAACATTATTATAACTTAATGAAATTAATAGTACTATGAATTGTTGGTATATAGACATGTCTTTATTTCCGAAGGGGTAGGCAGAGGCAAAAAATACGTCCACTTTTTACCTCAAAGGTATTTTTTGTCGCCAAAGATCTTTGTCCGTTTGATTCGTAGCGAACAAACTGCAACTTAGGGCAACAGAGGCGGGGTTGAGAAAGTTTGTTTAGTGGGGGCGGAGAGATGCCGATCTGCTTGTAGTACTAACCATTAGGTACTTAACATAAATTTTTAGTACCATGTACTTACCTAATTATACAATGTTACTTTGCAGTTGCAGCAGCTACACCTACACCAGGCTGCCCTCAGAGCCACCTCACACCCAGCACCAGCGCGCCAACACCGGCTTCAACACTCCACGCGACACCAGGGAGCGCACACCACACGGTGCCGCCCCCGCGCACTCCACCACCGCGCAGCAGTGGGCGCGCGGTGCAGGCGTCTGCCTCTCCGCTGTCGCAGTCCACGACACTGCGTCGGGCTTTATTTATAATATTATAGAAAATAAGTTAAACATTTAGCTTAGTAAATTGGTTAGAATTAAGTATGATACTTCTTGAAAACAACAATTAAAAATATTGTAAGAACAAAATGACTATTTTTTTATGTGAGGGAAAATCATGGATGCCATGCCGGACTACTACCGACCAAAAAACCTCACGTATCCTATCTAATACCTCGTTTACATACAGCCCCTGCCGCTGCCACTCGAGCTGCCAGCAATATTTCCCTTGATACTGCCGTGGCAGGATCGAGAGAAGTATAGTGTTTACATACTGCCCTACCACTCGCGTCGCTTTCGACTTTCGGCAATGGCAGACGTCGAAATATTTACTGCGTCTGTGCTGTGTCTTCTCGCAATAAACAATTATGTAAGAATTTTAAAAAGATTTCAAGTTAAAAAAAAGAAAAGACGTCGCCATCGAAGATGGATGATATCTATCCATCGTAATAGAACTCTCTCTCTCACTCACTCGGCGAGAACTGAGCGATGGAGCTGAATGCAAACACGTACTGCCGGCACTGCCGCTCGCGCTGCCCGGTCCTTTGACTCCCGCTTACGTAGTAACTATTTAATAATCTGTGCTCCCGCACAAAAAACCGCTCTTTTGGGGAGCGACGGGCAGCGCGAGTAGCAATGGCAGGGGCATGAGAAGTATCGTGTTTACATACTCGTCCTGCCCACTTCCCTGCCCACTTCCCTACTCACTTTGGCTGAATGTAAACGGGGTATAACAGCCTACGGTTGGAAGCCCCGGATAAGCCCTCGAAAGGATACCCCAGGCACCCCCAGGACAGAACAAAATGACTGTTGTTGACTTAATTCTTTAAGATTGTATTCGGAAATAATCAAGGTGCACATTACAATGTATTTACTAAGCAATCGAATATAGCTCTGCCATGCATGAGGTCATGTTGACTGCTGAGAGCAGTGGCGTTTGGTGGCACCCAATCATCATCCTCATCAGGTTCCTCAGCTACTTAAGCCGGTGGTATCTGGGCTTCCAGTGCAATTTGTGCGATACACAACATGTTAATACAATTTTGCTGGCCACATGAGGATGGTAATGAAGGGTACGTTGCTTGAGCTAGCATCTCCAACGTGCTTTGAGTAAACCAAAATATTTCTAGCTTGGATGTGACGGTTAGTATATACCTCTTGCCGAGAACCAGGTGCATTTAACATTGGTGTCATTACGAAAACCCTCTGAGCATATCCAGAATCACCTGAAAAGGTTGGAGAATCTTGTTGAGTTTCAATATAATATATATCAAAATTATGTATAAAATTTGTTATTTACACTTACCAAGTTTGATCACTCACCATGTTGATGATGTTCACGCATGAAGGGTTTGTCTTGGCTAGATGCCCATATAAAAGATTCATGTGTAGCTCCACCACATTTTGAATTTACATTCAAAATTTCAAACTATTAAACTATCGCTATTTTGTTATGTGTTCCCAGCACGGTCAAACAGTACTTGACAAACATGCAAAGAAATCACGTACATTCAAGCAACTTTCATGCATATTTATCAGACTTGTCAAGTTCCGTTTGAGCGTATCGCGAGCCCATATTAGCGATAACTACAAGGTTCGAGCGCACGCTTCGTGTTGATTCGTGTATAATCGCTAGAAGGTGAATTCATATGTCAAACGTTACTCTGTCATTTCCTATCAACGTATAGAAAAGTTGTACACTTGGCTACCAATTTCCAATTCTATACGTTGAACCTCATTACATGTCGATAACGAGTGTCAGTCTCAAACATTGAGAATTGTATTCTACTAACGTAAACGCCTGTCAAAAGTGCCACTTGGCTAGCATTTCTATGGCCATTAGCGTGTTTCTCTGTCATTTCCTATCAATGTATAGAAAAGTTGTACACTTGACTGCCAATTTTGATTTCTATGAGTTGTGTCTCATTACATGTCGACAACGAGTGTCAATCTCATACATTGGGAATTCTATTCTACTAACGGAAAAGCCATTTGTCTAAGGGGGCAGGAATAGCGAAGGTATCTCTAAGCTCACTAATAAGATCGTCATATGAGATGAAGTTAGCTTTGTTTGTACGGAACCAAGACAAAGCCGGTCCATCCAACAGCTCGGAAAAAGCCATAAGGAGTCTAGGCTTAGTAACCTCCCGAGCACATCTAAGTTCCATTTAATCTCTCTAAAAACACACGTACACAAGTAGAACCATCATATTTTAGATTAAATGAACATAAGTTAAGGGGACGTTCTTTATACACTATGTTACATGTAGAACTATTCCTACTTGAACTAGCTCGCACCGAGCGGTCCTCTCTCACTACTGGTGAAGTATATTCCACCTGGTCACGACACGAAGGATCATCACCATCATCATCCGAACCCTCGGATTCAGAATTACTACCGGGTTCAGCCCTAGCAATGATCTTCACTAGCCTACCACGAATTTCCACCAGGTCAGGGCAATCCAAACCACAACGCGCCAACCTAGTTAGCAGATAGTTTGCCCTGACCATTATCCTTAAGCGAGAATTATTATTGGCCAAAAACTCACCTGACTGAAGAGCCTCCTCCAACTCGGAGACCTTCAGAAGGCAGGTCGAGAGCTCAGCCGATGCATCAGCGGGTACCGGAGCATTCGCTTTGATGCTTCCCCGACGGACAAGTCGGTGTGCCGCTCTCAGCTCACCACGAAGACCAGTCACCGTCGCATCCGGTTCCACTGAAATTCCCATGTGGGACAGCTCGTTAGCAAGTTCATCCTTTCTTAAATAATTAACATATTTTTGCATCTGTGCCATTATGTAAAAGTTTAATTACAAAAGTTATAATAAAGTTAAGTGACACAGATGGGGTTCAATTACCAAGTAAAGAATATAAATTAAGTTTCACCAAGTGTATGATAACTAAGGTTTTAAATTTAATATTTAGAATTTTTCCAAAATTGCAAGCTGACTAAAAGAGTTTAAAGTTTCTATAGTTTCTGAGAGCAAGGTTCAGGTTAATATTCAAAATTACAAGGTATGTACACACCTTATAAAAAAGTTTTAAGTTACACAGAGAAATTCACAAAGTTTACACAGTGAGAAGTTTACCAAGTTTACCCTACAAGGTAAAGCTATAGAATAATATACACTAATACACTAATGATAAATAAATGTGTGCACCATAAAAAAAGAAAAAGGGAACATAAAACACAATAAGAAAAAAAAAGTGGGTATGCCAAATAAAATCAATAAATCTTTCCAAAATCACGGCTATTATAAATTTTTGAATTTAGAATTTTGTGTCTTTTCCAGCCAAAGATGTAGGTAGCTGGAAGAAGACGAAAGGGATAATTTTGTGCTTAGCTGTTAGCACCACCAATTAACGTCCTGGAGCGTCTCGGACGAGACACCAGGATGGTTTCGCCAGAGGTAACCACCTATGCACACACACAAGACTGAGGCTACCGCAGAGTAGACCCAGAGATTTGCCACTACGTTGGGAGCCAATTTATAACACAATGCTGTTCAGTGTTACTCACCAACTAGCGCGAGGTAGCTATGCAGAGAACTCTTTCCCAGGGCGCCTTACTACAGAGATTCCAGTGTGCGTGCAAAGGTAGGCTAGGGCTCTCACGAAAACAGCCAGGTTGGGTGTACACACATTATATTTATAAGGTTCTCAGAGCTACAGACACAATAAGAAGAAGTTATACATTAAGAGACATATATAGACTAGATAGTCTTAAAAGTAGATACTATGTCTATGCACTAGTAGGTACTACAGGTGATCTAAATAGGCGTGGACAGGTACGTACAGGTTATAACTTTTAGTATGCAGTGTACTGGCCTTCGTGTAGGGCGAGAGCGACACCGGCTGTTGTCAATGCCAGGAAGACGGCAGGCCTCTCACAGATGCACCTTGCTCGTGCAGTCCACGTATTATTGGGCGTGGCTCCTATCACCATACAGTAGCCGCTTCCAGCCCGTAATAAACGACCCTGTCGTGAAATAGAACACGAAAAATTAAGACACTGACCGCGCAAAAGATGACAATCGACCCGCTTTGCAAACAGTTAATTGAAACTTACCAGAATCTGGGTATCGGTTATCACAGTCCAATTCCTTCCGAGGAGGATGGGTAAAACGCAGGAAATTCTCCTTAAGTCCTCAGGTTAGAACTTATAACCTCCAAAGCGAAATTGAGGTGTGCCACTCAAGAGTTGTTTCAAAATCACTGCTGCTTAGAGGATAGTAAAAGAGACTTGGAACTTCATAGCAGGACTATTTATACCCTCACTATCGAATACTCTAGAAAAAACCTTAAACCAGTTTGCTACGCAATTCCTCCGTCCATCACAAAAAACCCATAGACTAACGTCCGTTTCCTTGAGACGGCTGTTGCCACAGCAAAAAAACAATGAATCAATCATGGCGCACTGACACGCTCAAATAATATTGTCCAGCCAGAGACCAGACATTGCTACTCATAGAAAATAAATGTTTCAAGGTCGCGCATGGAAAAGTCGCGTTAGTGGTCGCGTGGATTACTTAACAAATGTAATCCATTAGATTAAAATCGGTTTTAGTTCAGAAAAAAGAAGAAATTCGATTCTACTATATTTCTACCAACAAAACAAACCAATCAACAAAAGTCACAGCAGTCCGGTGGGCCGTAAGCCTGTCTGCCACCTAAGTAGTATAAAAAAAAAAGAAAAGGAACGTTCCTCAGACCAAAAACCTGTGGACGTTCAAATACTGAAACATCGAACGTTCGACGTAAAGAAAACCAATCAGCGAGCAACACTCGACGCCGCAAATAGGCGATTTATTGCCGAATTGAGGCCACAATAGGCCGGTAGAAAGGTCCAGATGAAATGATAGTTTATCAGAGAGTCCATTATTGTAGGTCTCTATTGTCGGCGCGGTCAGCTTGTTTTGTTACTTAATTTAATTTTCTTTCGAAGGGGTTTATACTCTTTTTTGTATTGCTCTAATGTATTATCTTTTCTTTAGCTGAAAGGAATTGTCGACGACTTTATAGGATTATTCTTTCTTGACATACGGGTCTACTCGATGGGGGATTATTATATATTTCCTCAATTTCCAGCTGGCAACCCCGGCAATGTAAACAGTGCTAAAGATCTGTACCACATTAAAAATTGATAACATACCGAAATAGTGCACAAATTTATCAAACAAGCCGCAAAAAGTGCAGTGCGGGAACCTGGACAGGAACACGTAATACAAAAACCAGCAGTTTGAGAAGAGTGAGTAAGATATTAACTAAAAACATAAACACGATTTCGTTGGAACATTTGAAATTCACTTACACTCTCTCTCAACTTTCACTTTTACCAGAGAATCAAATACAATATTGATAAATGTTTGTAACATTGTTGCACATCGATACGAAATAAAGGTGACGGTGACAGCTGACAGCTGACAGCTGTGAGAAGACACTCAAACGTCTGGCAATTGCGTTTCGTTATCGCACAGAAAATAATAAAAGGTGCAACACACATTCGCTGAAAATCATCGTACCGCCTCAAAAACGACTATTCGACTTAAATAGCTACAGTTTGCCTTCCCATTGCTTCTGTGCAACTAAATCACAGGCAGCGTCGTTGTTGCTGTCGTGTATTGCTGATTTGTTTACAAATCCGTCGTAAATAAATACAGAACACGCCGAGACATTATACAAGATGTCAGTAAAACGAACTCCACCCAAAACCTCTGGTACATCATTGGGATATACTCAATCAGAGATGGACCTAAACACACTGCAGCGGTCAGATGTCTCGTTCGGAAACACAAACAGAAATAAGCGTCCTCGCACAGAGAAACGTTCGGCACAGGAACAGGAGGATGAGGGACTCAAAGGTACGCTCATGGGTATGCTGAGCGAATGGAAGGTCGAATTCGACAAAAAGCTAAATGAAATGAGCCATAAACAGGATACCCTGATAGCAAAAATCACCACGGATATAGCTGATTTAAAAAAACAGACATTAAAATCACAAAAAACCAATGATGAAATTGTGACCTCAGTGTCCTTCCTAAACAGGCAATACGAGGATATAAAAACGAGCCTGGAGAGTATGCAGAAGGAGCGATCGGAGCAACGGCGATCGATTGAAGCACTTGAAAGAAAAATACACGATCTTCAACTGAAAACAAGATCTTCCTGTATCGAAATTAGAAATTTACCTCAAGCCGAGAAGGAAACCTTCAACAATCTTACGGACGCAGTTTGTAAGATCGGACAGGCCGCAGGCATAAATATCTCCACCTCAGACCTGCGAGACGTATACCGCCTACCGAGCAAGCCTGGCGCAAATCGCCCCGTAGTAGCAGAGTTTCAAACAGTGCAAATGAAGATTGACACCCTATCTGCAGTGCGAAACTACAATAGCAAAGTGGCAGGTGTGGAGGATAAATTCAATACGAGCTTGATTTCTATCCCCGGTAAGCGGCAACCTATTTATATTACCGACCACCTCTCCGCTACCTCTAAAAGGCTATTTTACATGGCACGAGAATTTGCTAAACAAAATTCTTTTCGCTTTTGCTGGACATCCAATGGGAACATATTTCTCCGCAAGGATCAAGGTCAAAAGCAATTGCTTATAACGTCAGAACAATGCTTGAAAGATTTGTCGAAGAAACCGTGACTAGCCATTATCTATTACTATATTACCGCATTATTATATAATAGTTATGTATTTAGATTAATTTATTCCGTACAATATGTCAAATTAATTATGTTTAGTTATTCATCACGATACTTGCATGAAAATAATTTCTCACAAAACTACATCTCAAAACTTGTACACAAATACACCAATGTCAAGCTCACAACCACACAAACTCACGACACTCAGTTGCCCAAAAGCAAAGATATACCTACCCACACGACTACAACTGCGTTTACCGTGCCTTTTACCCACCAGCAAAATACAACACCGAATGCGACTTGTCTTGTGTTACATAATAAATAAATGGCTAATTTAAATGATATAACTATTGAACTTGACTCATACAGCGCCACCAATTCCCATTTATGTAAGCCAGAAAACTGCCACTCCATAATAAAAAATAATAACATAAAATTATGCATAATACAAATGAATATTTGCAGTATAAATAAAAACTTTGACCAATTTCGTATACTCTTAACACGAATTAAAATCAAGATTGACGTCATAGTCCTCACAGAATGCTGGCTTAGCAAGGTGACAAATCTGCCGATTTTGGATGGATACACAGCGCAGTGCACTACCTCGCCATTAAACCAAAACGACGGTGTAATCGTATATGTAAATAAAAACATAAAATGTTCTATACGTGAGCCAGTGTTTCAAAATGTGAGCTGCCTCACATGCGAGATCGCAAATACTACCATTGTGGCTATCTATAGATCTCCCTCACTTAGCACCAGAGATGACTTTGATAGTTTTACCGAATGCTTAAACAATATATTAAACAGCACTTCAACTAAATTTACATGTCTAGTAGGAGACATAAATATAGACATAGGGCCGGACAGCAAAAACCCATATGCAAACGACTACCTTACATTTACAGCCTCACATGGTCTTTATCCTACCCACCGCTACCCCACAAGAATTGATGGTTGCTTGGATCACACACTTACAAATAGTACTCTCCAAGCAACTACACTGGTACTGGAATCCTCTATCACAGACCACAAGCCGGTCCTGTTGGCTGTAGATTCAGGCAAAAACTACCAAAAACAGCCGAAATGCAGGACAGTTATTGACCATCCCCAAGTAAAGCTTCAAATAGAAAATACGGACTTTTCTTCCATATTTAATCAAGAAAACGTAAACATTGCAACTAATAATCTGGTACACATCCTCTCTACTATTGTAACAAGTCATACAACTAGCTCCAGGCAACAAAAAAGAAACAAAATCCTAAAGCCTTGGATGACAATAGGTTTACTACGATGCATAAAAAACCGTGATCGACTCCACCTAAAGACCAAGAAATCACCTGAAAATATGACTCTAAAATTAACATACACGCGTTACAGAAATTTTTGCAATAATCTAGTCGTAAACTAAAAATAGAATATGGAAGGTCCCTGATAAACAAAGCCGGAAAAGACACTAAAGCCTTATGGAAGGCGGTCAAAGCTGTAACAAGTACCGAAAAGCTGAAAAGCAGCCCCACAGAGCTTCTACACCTTGATCCAAACCCCCAAATAGCTGTAAATCGGGTAAATGAATACTTCAAAGATATAGGAAGGGAACTAGCTGAAGCGATAACCTCTGCATCCCCGACACCACAATTGATGCAGACGAGCACCTCGCCAACCACAGCTAGTCCATCAAACTCCCTGGGTTTGATTGAGGTGACAGAAGCCGACGTGGACAGACTAATAATGGAACTGCGCACTGACTGTGCAGTGGGATGGGACGGCATCTCTGCGCTCATTCTGAGAAATTCTCGGGGAGTGTTAGTCCCTCCCATAACACACATATGCAACTTAGCCATAAATACAGGTGTTTTTCCATCTGCCTTCAAAAAGTCAATTATCCACCCAATCTACAAAAAGGGAGACCGAGATAATATAAGCAACTATAGGCCCATATCCATACTGACTGCTTTGTCAAAGATCTTGGAAAAAGTACTCAACAATGCACTAAAAGGCTTCGTCGAAAAGTACCAGATCTTGGCGAGAAATCAGTATGGTTTCCGTCCCGGAATGTCTACTGAGGACGCGGTACTTGACCTGACGTCAAAAATAACCAAATCTCTTGACGAAAGGAAAAAGTGCCTCTGTATCTTCCTCGATCTCACAAAGGCTTTCGACACAGTCTCTGTCCCCATCCTATTATCGAAGATAGAAAAAATGGGCATAAGAGGAACGCCACACGATATTCTCGCTGACTATCTAACAAACAGACAGCAAATGGTGAAAATTGAAGACCACACAAGTGAAGAAGTCTCTACCTCGTACGGTATCCCACAGGGTAGTATTTTGGCCCCGACGCTATTTCTTTTGTACATAAATGATCTATGCACTCTGACCCTACCAAATACCAGCATTGTTACTTACGCTGATGACACAGCCATACTGGTGACGGGTCCTGACTGGACAATAGTAAGGCAGAGGGCAGAATATTCCTTAGCAAGAGTCATGCAATGGTTACACAAGAATTTATTAACACTGAACCTTACAAAAACCCAGTACATCCCATTTTCCATCTCAAAAGTCGGTGCACCAAACCGAAACTTTTCGCTGAAGGCGCATGTCTGCAGTACCTGCAGCTCTTGCACATGTAGCGCAATTACCAGAGTCGAATCTTCCCGATATCTTGGTGTGCAGATGGACTATAGATTGGCGTGGGACCGACACATAGACCTGATGACTACCCGGGTGCATCGACTGATTTGCTTTTTTAAATTGCTGAGGGACACAACCACACTAGACAAGCTGAAATTTGTATACCTGGCCCTAGGACAATCAGTCATTCAATATTGTATCTCGGCCTGGGGAGGGGCAGCAAGGACACACTTACTGAAATTGGAAAGAGCACAGAGGGCCGTCCTAAAGGTCATTTCTAGGAAGCCCTATAGGTATCCAACAGTACAACTTTACTCCGACCTCAAAGTAGTAACAGTTCGACAACTCTATGTGCTCCGTTTAGTGTTAAGAAAACACCAGACCACACTAAACCCTAACCCCAAGCCGAGAAAACGGACAAAGCGCTATATATTTCCTAGAACGGCCAGTAAGACTTCGTTCGCAAGAAGACAGTATAGTAGCCTAAGTACAAAAATCTATAATGAACTACATAAAAAAAAAAATATAGCTTACCTGAACATCCACGAAGTTAAGGTTAAAGTTTGTGACTGGATACAGGGATTAGACTATCACTCAACTGAGGAGCTTCTTAATACTCCTATTTAAATCATAATCCGCCACCACATAACCAATCACATTCACCAAACGCAGACACACACACACACACACGCACAGTTACACACACACACACACACACACACACACACACACACACACAGTGCGTGCGCGCACACATACACACACAAACAGTATTCATTCACTCATTCAATAAATGTATTTGGCATTATTATTGTTAAACACAGCACTTCATAATGTACCTATAATATAAACTATCGCCAAGTTGGAACACTGTATTCCAAAATACAGGCACTCGCCTAGTTTGGAATGTAGTTTCTGTATCTGTTGCGCAAACTATTGAAAATTGTATTAGTGTAAGCCAATATCGTGTAAATTCTTTTATGTAAATAAAGATATATATTATTATTATTATTTCCTTGATTCTGATTATACCCGCATTACCTGTAAGATTTCATTTTCAATTACAAAGATTTCGATGAATTGCATGTTTATTATAACTAGCAAATTTGTACATATACGAACTCTTTTTTACAATTTTTATTTATTTTACTCAAAAAAACTAGCAAACTGAAGGTAAAAAGAATATTGGAATTTGTAAAAGAAGATTTTTTTCTGTCTAACTTTTCAGAAAAACACATGGCGACAATTTAGTTGGTAATTTTGACGTGTTGCGCGCTCAAATCACAGAATCTTTTATGTACAGATTTTCATCCACTTACAAGATCACTACTTATCTGTACCTTTATTTGTGTAATGGAACTACTGGGACACGACCAAACAAGATAACAGTTCCATGGAACTACTGGGACAAAAAAATCCCAGTAGTTGCATCATGTAACTACGCAATGGAACTACTGGGATACGGCGGGTTTATTCGTCATACTAGCTGATGCACACGGCTTCGCCAGCGTGGAGTTCTGTTCCTTTTCCCGCATACCATGGCAACATTTAAAAGAATAGAAATTAGTCTATTGTCTAGTGAGCTATTCCAAACTACACTCTTATTCTATTTCTGTATCACATTTTAGCCAGATCCGTTCAGCAGTTGGAATGTGATATAGTAATGAACATCATCATATACCTACATAGGTTTTTCACATTTATAATATTAGTAGGGTAGTAGGATAACTTGCAATGATTAACTGGTGTCTCCCCCTCAATGCTAAAACAGCAACAACATTTCAAAAAATTAACTCTATCCTTCGTAGTTTATAAATACCTCAAAGTGTAAAGCCATCAATGTCACGTTGATAGGTAATAAAGCTGTCAGTTTGATAAAGTTTAGTTTCAAAACTACCCTAACAATATTCATATTTCAATCCTAATCGATATCTCACACGATCGTCTATTTCAAACTTTGCTTCGTGTCATTCTAATAATGGTTTGAATTTATATTCATAAAATTATGATTAATCCATGTTTGATTAGTCCAGTTATTTTAAACATTTAGAAATGCAAATGAACCGAGAAAGCCAAATTTTGAACATTAAGTGGGGAGGGGCTAGAAAAGTTTAAGTTAAAACTGTCGACCAAAATAACCTGACGTGTTTTCCGCCATCTTGAAAAAAGGAGAAAGGAGAAAATTTTTGGGCTATACTGTTTTGTTGCTCTTTGTACGATTTATAATTAAGGTCTTTTACATTTTTACGTATCGATCATCGTTATCGAGATATCGATCCAAAAAACCATAAACTGGGGAGAAAAATTGTTATTCGCAATTTCCTTTTTTCTTGTGAAAGATATCGAAAAATGTCCAGTATGAAAATTGTTGAGGGTAATTTCATGTGTTTGATTTATAATTTGGCTGGTTTATTAATTTATTTTGTACTGCAATAATTCCCTGAACAACCATTCATCCATTTTGACGTATGAATACAACCCTGCGAGCGGCTAAATCAAAACCGGGCACAGTCTTACTGACTTTGCGGTGCGCTATAGAGGTCGTAATTCTTGTCCAAAAAAATTAATTTAAAAACGAGTTTGTAGGTCTGAACACGCTCAACAATTCTCGAAAATTTTTGGAGCTGAGTGTGCAAGCGAGTGCGCGGAACAATGATTGACAGGCGCGATCGGCCTAAGCGTTCGGCTTGTGATGCATTTATTTCTCTTCCAATTCATCGGACGATTACGTTTATGTTTTCTAATGACGTGATCAATTAAAATTATTTGCGGTAAACCGACAGTACAGACAATCTTTTTTTTTATTTTGCTTGATTTGGATGTTTTGTGTATTCGGAAAAAAAATCTTTTAAAGATTCTCTAAGAGTATTTTACACTGCATAGAAATTTTAGCGATGTAGCAGTCTACTGACCAGTTCAGTCAACCGGTCATGTTGAATTTTTTAAACACAAGAGTTTATAGTGTCCTGATTTATGGAGCGATGTAGTGTTTGATAAACCGCTGTCTAGTTGCTGTGATATATCGCAACAACTGGGGCTGGGCAGTAGATTTAGTTGAATGAGACGCAGTTTCTTTTTGTATGGTAATGTATTGAATGAATGGAGTCAGGCTATTTGCTTTGGTATTGGAAATATTTGATAAACATTCATGCATCCAAATCAATCGATGTTTACATTGTTTATATCAAAATCATCGTATGTTTTGAAAAGCTCGACGAATCGATGTATTTTCATAAAATAGAATTGTTGCCAACCGGTCACTTTAAGCACTACTTGTTAAGATCTCTAAACTAAAAGATATCTTTCATTCTATTTTTATTTTTCAAAATTTATACGTACAGACATACATAAATGATCACGCCTTTATCCTCGAAAGGGTAGGCAGAGTCATAAATTATGCCCACATTTCACCTTTTTAGAATTTGTTCCACGTAATAGGAGGTGAGCCGTATTGCCGTCTTGAGATGGACACTGACAGGCGCAGGTTGTGACTGCTTGCTGTTGAAACTTTTCAAGCCGTCCAAAAAGGCCTTCAACTTGGCTTAACGACTGCCATTTTAATGGCAACCGGGACCAACATGTGAATTTAAAAAAAATACAACGCACAAAATGGAGCTATAGCAAAGCATTGTACAAAAACTAATTGTCAATACAATCTAAGTGCAAATGTAGGGTAAAGTAGAAATAAACTTTATTATACAAACATTCGTTTAAGTAGCATTCAAATGGGGGATTTATCGCTAAGAGTTACTCTCTTAGCTTACTTTGTAGGGATCCAAATGACGGAAAATAAATTGAATGTCAAGCTAAGTGCGTATGGTGTAACGTAAATTTGAATGATTTTAGGAAAACAGGATTCGGTTTGAATTCATTGTATTTTTATAATATTATTGGTCTGACCCAACACAGGACAGCGGCGTGGGAAGAAATACAAGTAGGAGCAGTACAAGAATCGGAATAAAATGCATTACAATGATTGTTTCAAAATGATATAAAACAGTACTTTATGGTACAAGTTCAATCCGGCCATAAAGATAAGTTTATTTCACTCCCCGAGGATAACGTCACGCGTTATTAATATCTTGAGTGAAGGTCACTAAATTTGAAACCCTTTTAAAGAAATTGTTACCGTAAATGGGATTGTGCTCTTACATTGTTATTTTTTGTGAGTTTTGTCACGGAGTAAGTTGAAACTTATTAAATCTCAAGGAGAATTTCTGGGAAGCTTTCCATCTCACATAATAACAATATACCTGAGATAGGTAATGGAATTCTCAACGAAGCCAGAAATGTGTTAAATGCTCGGAGTCTTATTATACTTTACCTCATCTTTAAAATTACGCTCTTCAGAGAAACAAAACACACATGAAAGTTAGGCGTGGAGTGCTAAGTCAGCAAGATGTAAACGCACCCTGCACCCCTCGCACGACGCGAGGCAATCGTTCTTGCCGTTTATGGGTCAACTCGTTTAGCATATTATTAGTATCAGTGTATTCTAAAATAAGTCACTTTTATTTGAATGTTTGGTATAATTTTAAATCTTGATATTATTTTTACGTTTAATTATTGCTCTTTTTTTGTAACATGCTGTACGTTTGAAAATCGCCATAATCGAAGTAATGCTATGCAATTTTAGTACCTTATCTATAAAGGCAAGGCCATAATCTATCGTTTAGTTAAGGTAAAATAAAATAATGACAAACGTCATATACGGTATTTCGACAACAAAAAGACATATTTACGCCACTATAAAGTATAGTCGTAAACACAACGATAAAACGGTGACGACTCATATTCAGACCAGCAGATACGTTAGTTATGGCAGGGGTAAAGTTGTAAATTCTTGTCAGTGTTTTCATGGTTATTTTGCGTTTTTGGTAAAAGGTTGACGCCACATAACGATCTGATAGGTACATACACAACACTCCCAAGGTCAATGATAAGGTCGGTGGTACGGATTACGTTTTGAAACAAAAAAAAACTGAGTTACTCCCTTGTCGCGCCTAAAGAAGTTTTACTTTAAAAAGTGTGTGCGTGTAACCTTTACGCGCGATTGAAGTACAACTTCTTTGCCATTGACGGCATCAAATGTTATAATAATATCATTCATCCATCTCAAAAATCTGAGTTACTCCCTAGGTCGTGTGTGTGATTAGAAATCGTTTATTGACTTTAGAAAAATAAATATTTAAATAGTTGTGGACATTCTCAGACAACATCCAATAGTGTAGCATTCCCTCGTTTGTAACCTCGGTATTCTACTCCGGTATTTCTCTTTCCATAACTAAAACTCTGCTTACTGACTAGTATTGATAACCAATAGTATAGCATAGTTAAATTGTCTAAGGTATAGTATGACAATAGACACTTAAATGGATATAGAGTTTTATTAGACTACAACGCCATACATTCATGAAACTACGTAAATTGTTGAATAGGATAAGTCCTCGCTGAGCGTTTGTAAACTGTCATTGCGTAAAACATCATATTCTACGGCTATGTATAAAATGGTATAGGTAAATGCATGGCAGTACCTAAGTGTTTAATATACAATATCATAGTTTAGCGGAAGCTGATTGTTTGGTCTTTCTCAATGTTTCAGCGACATCTTCAGCTCTGTGAGATGTATTAGTAGCAGTATGTAGCCAGAAAACTTAGGCCGTATAGCTGCTATGTTATTTCCCACAGTGGGTACTGAAGATAGATAGGTTTAGGAAAGGAAGAGTCCAGTGTACATACAAATTGTGGTAGACATGATAATTGTATAATTTTATAAAAAAGATACGATACTGAACGGTGTACTGGACGCAATTAAGAGTGTAGAGTAGACCATAGATCTTTTATAGGTGCTATGAAGATTTTCAATTATCCAACATTGTTGAAATGCAGTTGTTTGAAATGGTTTATTTTAAAGCAAATGTGTGTCAATTGTAGGAGCAAGTCCTGAGTTTACTTTGAAAGAGCAATAAACAAGGAAGTCGTACTGCGCTTAAACACTATTTAACGAGCTAGTTTAGAATTATTACCCTGTTTTGTCGTGTAGTTTTAAAGTTTATTTACCTACGTTAAAAGAAATGCAAATAAATTTTGTTTAAATAGTTCTAAAACTTTGATTAACATGATACACAGAAATTGTTCTTGAACCTTAATCCTTTGAGCTCTGGTGTATCATATTCGTAGTTTTCCAAAACAATTTCAACTATTTGTATTATTCTGTACTGTGACGGCTTTAACAAATTGAGTTTGAGATCAAATTCAGATATTTCTGACCTTGCCTGGGCTTCTCCTCTAAGACATTTATATTTAGAACCACAATAGTTTAAAATTAACCCCATAATTATCGCAAGAGATTCCCCATTTACTACTAGACGGTTATTGCATTCCATGGGACAAAAGATAAATGTTAACACTTTCAAGCTTTAACGGCTGAACGAATCTGACTGAAATATGGTAGAAATATTTTATAGTGTAAAATAACACATAGGTAGAGTCTTAATACCTGGAATAATTTGCCATGGGAAGATATGCCCTTAACGAGAGCAAAATTTCACGCGAGCGGAGTTGCAAGCGTCTCGTAGTCTCTCATACAGCTTGCAAAATTCTTATTTATATAACAGATCAATTATTCTAAAATGAATCCTATTTTCAGTAAACGAAACGAATACAAGACGCGAGTCACGTACTGCAATTGAAAGAGTGCAGCTACAGACTGACACTGAACCATTCGACACGAGATCCACTCCGATGAATAGCAATTGTCTGAGTGCGATAGTGTAGAGCAGATATGGATATACTCTGTTTGTATTGTGCCGTTGGTGCATGGTACTGAATCATATTTACATATTCATGCCTTACGAAAATCTTTGTCGTGTGACTGTGAATACTAGTTTTAATGAGAAAAATGTTAAGGCAAAGATGAAGATCACACTTTACACTGAGCCAATTTGACTGAAACTTGGTAAACAAAAATAACATAGCCTAGATTTGCGTAGATTTGATCCCGAAAACAACCAACACAATAAAAACACATGTAACGAAGTTCATTATTCAACAATTTCATAAAGAATAAAAACCCGGCCAAGTGCAAGTTGAACTCGCCCATGAAGGGTTCCGTAGCAGCAAGAAACATAATATAAAAGTTCTTGTAGTTAGTTGTAACTTTCATTGATGTTTTAACACGTTCGCAGTGGTAGTGATTTTCTCGGCGAAAATTGCGGTGACACACGGACGGACAGACAGACAGACAGACAGACATGACGAATCCATAAGAGTTCCGTTTTTGCCATTTGGCTTCGGAACCCTAGAAAGTACACCAACTAATCAATGTGTAATAAGCACACCAGTCATTTTTGTTACAATTATTCAGATTTACAGTAATATTAGCGCGGTTTGTAGTATTCGTTTTATAAACGCTTAAACACTTTAGGCATCTAGTTGGCTTGTTCTTTCAAAAACCCTTTAACTAAGTTTTACTGCGTCCTTATCACTTAGTTAGATACCCCAGAACGCGTTCGTATCAATTACAGGATCGCTGTGTGAGAATACCGGGTATTACGAGGGCATAAATTTTATAGCGGTTTCACCCATAAAAATAGGGAATTATCAAACTGTGACGATATTACCTCAATAAATTATCACTTTTCGGATGTAGCCAGAGTAATGGTGTTGATACTCTGCATTAGATAAACTCTCTTAATTTGTCTCGAGAAACGCGAGAGGAATAGTGATTGGGCGAGCCAATTTATGTTGCCTTTTATTTACAGAGTTTAATTTAGCTCAATTTATTTAAGATTCATGCGGAAAATTTATTTTGAAATGTTTAGCGAAAGCGGCATAAACATGACTTTCACTTCGCATATAATTAAATGAAAAAATTCTAGGTTAAAATAATTATAATTTTAGTACAAATAATGTATTTTTATAATTAATCGCATGTGTACTCATGCTATTTTTTCCCCAGCTCCCACCTCACCGCGCATACCTCAGAGAGTGCACAGCAGTTATGGCCAGACTATTGTAGGTGTATGTATTTGAAAATAATATTGTAATAATATATAGGCCATGACCGCCATAAATGCATAGTATGCTTGTCCAACCCTTAGGAATATAAAAAGCGTTTTACTTTAGGATACTAGAACATTTACCAATCTATATTATAATTTGGGTCACCGAATATTGCATCCTCTTTTGTTTCTACTCACGAAAACAAAACCGGTCACTCGTTGGTCACATCTGCTCAATTTGATTAAACCCAATACGCAATCAGTACTATAATACGATTATAGTTATTCCGTAAGTTCAAAATCTCAGCAGCATTGCGGACAATGTTGATTACGTGACTAGAAACCATTATGTTCTGTACGGAATGGCCGTCCGCTGGACAATTAAAGCAATCCCACCTGTCTGTTGGTCGTGCCGTCGGACATTCATAACTGTACAATATTAGTTACCGGTATTACACGAATCCGTTCTGAAACGAATATTGACGTTTAATTACTTTTTGTATTGGACATGAATTCATTGTTATTTCTATACACGCAGAATAAAGGTAGTAACGTGTTATGGACGTATTTCTGTAGGAATCGTAATCATTAAAAGTTTGTAATGTACGTCAAGAATGCCTGTATTATACTATTAACACATATTATGCCATCCAGTAGGTAATTCAAAATTAGGGATAGGTATTGATATTAGCTGTGCACTAACAACTTGTAGCACCCATTTAACTTACACAATATGTATGGAAATATGTCAAATTTTTTGATGTTTATTGTTACTGCCCCACTCCCGTGGAAGGTAGCATAATGATTAAACAGCCCTGTTACTCTGGAATGATTTGACTTTTTCATGGCAAAGGAATATTAAAGATTAGTTCAGTACCTAGCAGTTACCCAAAAACAAATGTATTTTTTTCACAAGAATGATAAGTGTAAAACAAACCATTTATCTACTTGTCTCATGTGAGGCAAACGAAGTTGCTCGGGTCAGCTAGTATTCTTGTAAATTCAGTTTATAAACTTGTCTCCAACTAAACTAATTAGGCTTCATAAATATTTGAATAAAGCTTATAATCGTAAAATGTATGGCTGCCGAGAAATTACCTAACGAAAAGTCTCTCCTAAAATTATGTAGAGATCTCTAGAGGACTCATTGAGTTTGAAGTAGAAATGTAATTACGTTGGTATTCTTCAGATCTCAAAATATTTGTATAGGTACATACTCAATAATGATATCGAAGTTATCAATTTACAAAAACAGATAAGTGTCTCTGTGTACTTGAATTTGTCTTTGTGAGATAAAAGAAATTGAGACGTTGAATATAAATATTATATTAGGTATTTGTATTTGGTATACTGAATTCAAATAGATCCTATCGTATGTATCCATATTTTTATTTATTGATTATGAAATCACTGCTTAGAACATGTTCTTTAATTTTATACATATTTTGTTAATTTTACTGAAACTGCCCACGAATGATGGATCTACTATTTCAATATGACCGATATTTCAATAGTTTACGTATTTCAGGTGTAAAGCATAGTCTTATAATTCACAGAACTAATGGTAATAAAATTACCAGTAGTTCTGCCAACAGCACTAGTCAACAGAACAGGTGGGAGTAGAGAGAAATGTCGAGAGGTGAACTATTGTTTTTTCAAAAACTAGACGCAAGAATACCTTACATATTAGCAACGTAACTCTCGACTTCTCGTCAAAATGCGCGATGTCAAATATAGATAACTTTCTTTAAAGTTTAAGTCTTAAAGTGCAATTTGCTGAACTGATAATCATATTTTCTGCGATTAAGGCGGTGTTTACATTGTTCCAAGGTCTAAATAAATTTATGCTCATGTGCTAGAGATCCTCAGATCAGTTTAATATTATCTTGATATTATGCCATTTGATAGACCTCCACTTGCGGAATCGATGCTCCACTAGGAACGTGTTGTGAATACCTAGGTCCTGGTATTAGTACATGAAACTTGTATTAAACTAGTTGGCTCACCGAGCTCAGAAATGTTATTAGTGGCCGCTTTAGGCTTTATTGGATCGAAGCTTAGATATTACGTCGAGATCTTCGCCGTAAAGGGGACAGTAAACTATTGTGGAAACGAAATTAAATGAATAACTCTTGATCATAACCTCTATCGAACGTCTGTGGTTGAAGAATTGTATACTTTTTTTAAGTTACAAGTTACGTAATGCAAGTAAATGTTTGATTTGTTTCTATTATATTTCGACGGTAGAGATAATTGAAGTACCTGCTGATTAATATACTTAGGTATCATTAGCGACTGGAATATCGATTCAGCAATATGCTGGCACTCCATAAGGGTTATATCGGGATTCCTCGTTATGCTGATAAAGAGAAATCCTGATAATACAATCAGATAATTAGTAATTACCTCTAATAAAAATTATCACATTTCACATAAGCACCTTGACCAAATTTCAACTAACACACTGTCAACGTCAAATATTAAAGTTTTAGTCACGAGCTTCAATACTGATTCTTACCTAATAATGTTATAAGGTATTTTATACAATGTATTTCTTCAACCAACAAATCTATGTCCAATTTCACCGCTACATCGTTAACAACACGCAATTCATTTCTCCCACAATTTCACCTCTCATCTAATCTTCCACACGTCAGCAATTACATTTCTGGACATGTCCCTAACGTGTTATATAGCCGGATCATTTCTGCGATTCGTCGGAATATTATCTTTCCCTGTCTTCATAGACACATTTACTTATTATAACCATAATGGTAATATTTTTGTAAGGTTTTGTATTAGACTGAAACTGCTAATACAAATCGGAATAACTGCATTTAATAAAACAAAAAGTATGTTTATAAAAATGAATGCAACCATTCTTTCGATAATTACGAACATGCTTACCATTATATTTGCACGTTAAAACTGCATTTTATGTGCAAAGAGATATAGTCACATCACAGCTAATAAACCAACCAAGTGCTAGTCGGACACACGCACGTAGGGTTCCGTACCAAATAACGGGAAAAAAAAACATTTGATGTATGGAAGCCTCATTTTTTACCCACGACGGAACGGAGACAGTATATGCATTTGGGTGGTGGATGTTTGTTAGTTTGTTAGTTTGTGCAAACATATATTGCCATTTGTCTCCAAAACTACTGGTTGGATTTCAATAAAGTTTTTTATTATCATTTTCTGATTTAGTATTTGTTGATATAGTGGCAGCAGAAACCGGGCTGCGCATTTCGGGTCTGGATGACGCGGCCACGACGGACGAGCTGATCTCCGCCGTCGTGGAGGCGAGCGGCTGCCCCCGTGATCAGGTGAGGTCAGGCGAAATCCGCTTTGGCCCCACTGGTCACGGGTCGGCGGTCGTGAGCTGCCCAGTCGCGGCGGCTCAAAAAGTTGCGGATGGACGGAGCCTCCTCATTGGGGGCTTCCTGAGGGCGCAGGTGCATCTCCTGCAGCCCCGCGAAGACAGGTGCTATAGGTGCCTGGTCGTGGGGCATGTAGGAGTGCAGTGTGCGGCGGAAGTCACCGTAGGCGACCGGTGCTTCCGCTGTAGTCAGCCCGGTCACAAGGCCCTTGCCTGTGACGCTCCGCCGCGCTGTTATAAATGCGTGGCGGAGGGCAAGGAGGCCAACCACCGGGCGGGCAGCAAGGCCTGCGCTGCCTCAAGGCCGAAGCCCCGTCCGTCCGCACGGGGGGGTGAGACGGAGGGTGCACTTTCGCGGCAGGGTGTGGAAATGGATGTCCATTGATGGACACCCATATCCGCATCCTGCAGGTGAACCTGAACCACTGCACTGGTGCTCAGGACCTTCTGTACCAGAGCATCAGGCAGTGGTCCATTAACATCGCTGTCGTCGCCGAGCCGTACTGGGTTCACCCGGGAAGCCCGGTGGATCTGGACGGCCTGGCGACTATCTTTGGGGGGACCGGCGCGGACGACTCGCGCCTAGCGCTTATTGCTAGGGGCCCGGGTTGCGTCACGGCGGAATATGAGGGTGTGGCTGTCGTGGCCGTTTACATCTCGCCGAGCCTCGACAAGCATCAGTTTGAGCTATGGCTCCCTGAGCTGGACGTCGTTCTCGCTGCATGCCGGCCTCGCCCTGTCCTGGTCCTGGGAGACTTCAATGCCTGGTCGCAGGCTTGGGGCTCCCGGGAAACCAGAGACAGGGGGAGGAAACTGGAGGACTGGGTCACAACACGTGGCCTAGTCATCCTGAACCGGGGGAATGTCGCAACGTGGACGCGGCGGGGGCTCAGCTCGGTCTCGACGAGGTGTGCAAGCTCTTCGAGCGCATTATTGCACAACGCCTCGTCGGGCACCTCACACGCGTGGGGCCTGATCTGGCGGATAGCCAGTTTGGCTTCTGTCAGGGACGCTCCACCGTGGACGCGATCATGCGCATTAGAGGCCTGACGGAGGAAGCAGTCTCACAGGGTGAGGTGGTGGTGGCGGTGTCTCTCGACATCGCCAACGCATTCAACACCTTGCCCTGGAGCTGCGTCAGGGAGGCGCTTATCTATCATGGAGTGCCTCCCTACCTCCGTCGAATTGTCGGGGCTTATCTCTCTGAGAGAGCCATAACTTACCCGAGCTGGCTAGGGCCGGGTCGGCGAGATGTGTCGTGCGGTGTTCCACAGGGATCGGTTTTAGGGCCGCTCCTGTGGAACATCGGTTACGACTGGGTGCTGCGTGGTCCGTTGCTCAGAGGGGTCGGCGTAACGTGTTACGCCGACGACACCCTCGTTACGGCGCGGGGAGCAACGCACCGTGCCGCAGCACTTAAGGCCACGACAGGGGTTGCTCAGGTCGTGGGTCGGATTCGGCGGCTGGGTCTCGAGGTCGCCCTTCACAAATCCGAGGCTCTGTGCTTCCATGGACCTCGGATGGGGCCACCTGCGGGATCCAGCCTACAGGTAGGGGGCGTCAGCATCGGCATCGAGCCCTCGATGAAGTATCTGGGGCTCGTACTCGATGGCCGGTGGAACTTCGGACATCACTTCCGAAGTTTGGTCCCAAAACTGAGGGGAGCATCGACCGCACTCGCGCGGCTGATGCCCAACATCAGGGGACCCAACGCTCCCTACAGGAGACTGTACCTGGGGATCGTGCGAAGCATGGCCTTGTACGGGGCTCCCGTATAAGACGGTCGATATATGACGGCCAGCAATGAGGCTAGACTGCTGAGCCCGCAGAGAGTGATGGCCGTCAGGGTGATAAGAGGATACCGCACGATCTCCGGTGAGGCGGCATGTCTCCTAGCCGGGACCCCTCCATGGGACCTGGAAGCGAGAGCCCTTGCGTCACTGTTCAGATGGCGCAAGGAGGCGCTGGAGCGGGGCCAAAGACCTGCGTCTCGAGAAATCGAGGCCCAGCGGACCCTGCTCCACCAGGAAACCATGGAGACATGGAAGGTGCGACTTGAGCAACCAAAGGGGGGATTCGCCACAATCGCGGCCGTCAGACCGGTCATGGACGAGTGGCTGGAGAGAAGACACGGTGCTCTCTCCTACCGGTTGACACAGATGCTTGCCGGGCACGGTAGCTTCGGTAGGTATCTGTGGCGAAAACACCGGGAAACCACGGCCGAGTGTCAGCACTGCGAGGACCGCAGCGACGACACGGCGCTCCACACTCTGGTGGAGTGCACAGCGTGGGCACAACAGCGCCAGGTCCTCGTAGTGGGTCTGGGCGTGGACACTCTCTCGCTCGAGGTCATAAATAAAATAAATAAAATAAAATAAAATTTATTCCCTTTGAAATTTTTAAAAAATTATTTAGGTTTGTCAAAATTTTTGTGACTCTACCGGGGGTTCGGAAATGCGACAGACTGAGAAGAACACCCCAAGAAACTCAGTCCGGTCCCTCTTATTCATCTTAGTATCTAATACAGTTTTTTTTTTAAATGTAGAAAGGAGCAATTCGTCTCACTGCCAGGCAGTCTTGTCTTCTAGAAAGTCTTTAATGCTATAATAAGTTTTCTGGCACAATTTAAGCTTTACTAGTTTTTTAAATTTATTAACTGACAAACCTGTTATGGCTGTCGGCAATGTATTGTACATTCGAATACAATTACCCGCAAAAGAATTGCTTATTTTATTAAGCCTAAATCTAGGTACAGCCAATTTATTCTTATTTCTTAAGTTTAGGTTATGGATATCACTATTTTTAATAAATTTACTGTTATTTTTATGAGTATATAATAAGTTTTCATATATGTACTGTGAATACACAGTAAGGATGTTGATATCCTTAAACTTTTCTCTTAATGACTCCCGAAACCCCATACCATAGATAGCCCGGACAGCCCTTTTCTGCAACACAAAGATACATTCGATGTCGGCAGCGTTACCCCATAATAGTATGCCATAGGTCATGACACTGTGGAAGTAGCTAAAGTAGACAAGACGCGCTGTTCCAATGTCTGTCAGTTGTCGGATCTTTTTAACGGCATAGGCTGCAGAGCTCAGTCTGCCCGAGACTTTCCCGATATGAGGCCCCCTCTGCAAGTTGGAGTCTAACTTTATGCCCAGAAAGACAGTTTCATCGACCAATTCTACTTGATCATCCCTAATCCTAATACTGGTGTTAACGAGCCTAACATTTGGCAAGGTGAATCTAATACATTTTGTTTTAGTTTCGTTTAACAATAAATTATTAGCGTTAAACCAGTGGACTACCCTAGAGAGGGCATTGTTTACTTCGTCAAGATCGCGTTGTCCACGTTCAACTTTAAATATTAAAGATGTGTCATCAGCAAACAAAACCACCTCGTGATCGTCTCTTATAAGGTGAGGGAGTTTATTTATGTACACTAAAAATAGAAAAGGTCCCAGAATTGAACCCTGAGGCACCCCCATTGTTACAGCAGAACCATTTGACTGTTTACCATTTATAACTACTCTCTGTACTCTATCTCTAAGGTAAGAACTAATTAAATCCAAGGCCGTCCCCCGGATTCCATAATGATCAAGTTTTTGAATTAAAGTCTGATGCTGGACACAATCGAAGGCCTTAGATAAGTCGCAGAATACACCATAAGCATCATACGACTCCTCCCAGGCCTCATATATACACTCTAACAATTTGATGCCAGCATCCGTGGTAGACCGACCTAGCGTGAAACCGAATTGTTTAGTATGGAATAGTTTATTTGTATTAAAATGATTTTGCATTTGATTAAGCATTACCTTTTCAAAGATTTTACTAAACGTGGGTAGTACAGAAATAGGACGAAAATTGGACGGATCTGAGGTGCTACCCGATTTAAACAGAGGAGTTATTTTACTAAACTTCATTAAGTCAGGAAACACACCACTATCAACACAATTATTAAATATTATTGATAATTCAGGGGCAACCATTTCAATTAACGAATTAACTAAATGTACAGAAATTCCCCAGAGGTCAGCAGTTTTCTTAATATTTAAAGATTTAAAAGTTTTTATTACAGTGTGTATACTAATTTTACTGAATTTAAATATTTCATTACAGCAAGGAACATTTGCTTTTAACAAGGATTCTGCTATTGGGGTAGAAGAACCTAGGGCTCTGGTCAAATCTACTGGAATTCGAGAAAAAAATTGTTCAAATTCGTTAGCGACTTCGGCATCTGTTGTAATTATGTTACCATTTACTTTAAGTTTAAAATTATTATCATTCGATTTTGCTTGGCCTCTTTCTGCGTTAATTATTTTCCAAGTAGATTTAACTTTGTCTACACTATTGAGAATTTTATTACTTATATACTTTCTTTTGGCTGCTAAGCAGTCTGCTTTAAACTTTTTTGAATAAGTTTTAACATAATTTAGAAATTCATCTGTTCTATTAAGCTGTCTTTCTGA
Organism: Miltochrista miniata; assembly: GCA_933228765.1. Classification (NCBI taxonomy): domain Eukaryota; kingdom Metazoa; phylum Arthropoda; class Insecta; order Lepidoptera; family Erebidae; genus Miltochrista; species Miltochrista miniata. The sequence goes on along the minus strand of OW121749.1, from coordinate 2,137,607 downwards.
GTATAGTTCATACAGTTTTTGTCTACTTTTATGTATATAAATCCTCAGTGGCCCATTCACTGAAGGCTGGCCTATCACCGATTGTGACTTCCTTAGACTTGAATACGGAGTTGAACTCATTGTAAAAGGAATCAAAAAATAACTTATACATTACATTTGGATCTAAGCCAGTGTCTAAAAATGGAAGTTTATTGCAAAGTCCAACTCGCATACGTTCCAAGCGGTCACTAGTTACTGGTCTACATAATATTTTACGTCTTTTAACTTTTTCTCTTGTGATCTTGAAAGTTGCTATTTGCCCAGTATGATCTGATTTTATCTTATTTATAATACTCTTACTTTCTGGCAACATATCACTGTATATATTGTCCAGACAAGTAGCTGTTGTATCACAATATCTAGTAGGCTCTAAAAATAAGTTAGTGAGATTGTGTGATTTAAATAAATTTAAGATATCATTGGTCTGACGCGTATTTATAAGTATATTAACATTAAAATCACCGCACACTATTAGGTGTTTATTAGTTTTTCCAAGTTTAAATAGCACTTTATCCATTACTTCCTCAAACTCACAAAAGGGTGAGACTCCAGGTTTATATACGCATACTACTATGAATTGCTCCAATTCTACGCACGATATTTCAACTGTACACTCTACAGAGAGGGACACAACATCTTTCCGTTCCTTATATTTTAATTTCTTATTTAATAAAATCATCGAGCCCCCCCCGTGTTGTGTTGACCCTGCAGAACGCACTACCAACCCGGTGACTACTGAAACTGAACATGAGCTCATACTCCTTACGCATATGTATTAAGACAAACAATTTCAATATTTTCTGAGCTCATGAACAGCTCCAATTCAAACTCTTTGACCTGTGTTAATGTTGCAATATTATAATGCACCAGGCTGATGTAATTTACATTTTTTAATTTAGTTTTGTTCGGAGGACAGTTTCCGATAAAATTACGGTTTGCAATTAAATTTAACTCTATTAATTTACAATTTTGGCTAGAGGGTAATTCCTCTGTTGTCCCAGCAGTTAATTTAAATTACTTGGAACAGATTCCAAAGTCCTAAAACTACTCTGCTCAAATAAAGCAGTTTTGTCAGCCAAGTTTTTGGCTACAGAATAAAAATAATTAAATAGCAAACTTGCTACTTGTCTTTTATAATATTTGGGTAGACAATACCTACCCTTGTGATTATTATAGACTATAAACTTGCTTTGTGACAAATTTGTGTTAAATACAGAATTAAAGTCAATTATATTAAATTTATTATTATACTGACTTATTAAATTTAAACGTAAATTCATCTTATATCTAAATGAATTTTCCGAATCTGGCACACCTTTTATAAATGGAAGTGTGAACATTACAACTTGTATGACATTTAAGTTTAAGATGTAATTCATGTATAGGGACAAATCATCATTGCTAATTTTCCCCCTGTTTGCACAGAAAATTATTATTTTACTGTTAGCTTCAAATTTATATTCTAATATCTTTTGCATAATACCACTTAATGAAGCACCCGGATAGCAATTATTAATAACCGAGTAATAACTTGAATTTGAGTTTTGTTTTAAAAATGAACTTAGATTGGTACCAATATCATCACTAAATACAATTAATTTAGTACAACTATTACTATTATTTACACTGTCACACAATATATCCACTGATGTACTGGGCGAGCATGTGATAATGGGAGCTAGGGGCTCAGCAGTAACCGGTTCGCCCTGGGCCTCCACCGGCTCAATTGCTTTAGGGCAGTTAATATTGCATAAGTGGTCATTTAGGAAACAATTAAGGCGCTCAGTGTTATCATTTGATGTTTTGAGTACCTTGTCTATTGTTAAAGAACATTTAGTAAAGTCCTTAAGGGACCATTCATATTTTTTAGTCATATATTGTAGCTCAAATTGCAAACTTTGTATTTTTGACTCTAATTTTTGTGTGTCAGTGCAATATTTTAAATGGCTTTGTTCTAGTTCTAACATTGACAATTTAGCTTGTTCTCTAAATTTTAAACAAGAACCTATATTTTTACACTTCTTGATTAACATTTTATGGAATTTTAATTGCTTTTTTGATTTTTGTATGAACTTTTTAATTTTTAGATATTTTTTTAGTTTATTTCTGCTGCAAAACAAAACCGACTTGTCCTGTTGATATGGACTGTCACCTGTAAGATCTATAGTAGTCAAGTCCAGGTTTTGAGAATTTGCAGAAGGAATAAACTGCGGGATACCACTCATTAACTCACTAAAAAGATTATCGGTTTGTTGGGCAGTAACTTTCTCAGCAGCTTCTTCCAGGTGTGAGATCTGTCCCTGAGCATCCCTTAGCTCCTGTTCCAGAAAGGTAGTCCTCCTCAAGGTTTTCTCATACTCGTCACTGCACTCTTGGAACCTATCTACAATTGACTGAAGGTGGTCCCGCTCCGCAACAATGTCATCATAACTAACATGAAGTCTTGATAATTCGCATTTTAATTTTTTTGTGTCATTCAGAGCGTTTATCAATAGATTTTCATTTTCCTCTCTTTCCTTTTCCAACTGTACACAGAGCTCCGTTTTAGATTTAAGCTCCAGCAACACCAACTGAAGTTTGGGCTCTTCCTGCTGGCGGCCGAGAGCTCTGCGACTACGGGTATTCATATTATTAATAAGTAAGTGCAATTAAACGCGAATTAAATGATGGAGCTCCTTGTACAGTTTATGGCAAGAAGTAACAAGGTTATGTACCGGCAATAAATTATACTTAATATTTTTATGTACTTACGCAAATACACCAACCGTCGTCAACGTCGAGTAAACGCTTATACAAGTATAATAATTCTACTCACGAGAAACAGTCGATTTATTATGTATTTACGTGAAAAAGAAAAGATTTAACATTCGAAAAAAACGGGTACCTGACTCGTCACTTCCTACACCAAAATACACGGACAGAACACTTTTATTATATTAATCTGACTATTTTAGGACACTATTAATGCGATGATAATGGTTTTAATTGGTTTAAAATTGTTTAAATACTAAATAACTAATTAATTTTAAAAATATTTACAGCGAGCTAAAATTTTTTTTTTTTTTTTTTTTTTTTTGTCATGGTGCGAGCCATGCTCTCCAGCGGGAGTAAGTGGAACTGCGCCGCCTCTTTCTGCGAGCAGGTCATGCTCGCGAAGGAGGCGGCGGGCCGGGTGCGGGAGAGAACTCTCCCACCCGAGTTCCGCAGTCGGCGCCCTGGGCGCCGCCGACGTGTCTTCGCCGAGGACTATCGGCCTCCATGACCGGGGGTCTGAGGACGGTGAGAGGGCCGCTCACCGTCCTTACAGAAGCAGGCCCATGACGGCAGCGTGACGTGAGTAACTCACGCACGCCCCCCCTTAGAAGCGGGGTCACACCCGAAACCCCCCATAGACGCGGGATTGCACCCGAACCACCCCCTGGGCGAGGCCGCAGTGGCGGCCGTAGGTCTGTTGGGAGTCACGGGACATCCTTCCTGAGGGCTTACCCGGGGCTCTCAACCATAGGCTGTTGGGCGTTACGTGAGGTTTTTTAGTCGGTAAGAGTCCGGCATAGCATCCTAGGAGGATTTTCCCTCACGTTAAAAAAAAAAAAAAAAAAAAAGTGGCAGCAGAAAATTTATTTATTATTTATTTACCCACGACGGAACGGAGACGGTATATGCATTTGGGTGGTGGATGTTTGTTAGTTTGTTTGTTTGTGCAAACATATATGTATTGCCATTTGTCTCCAAAACTACTGGTCGGATTTCAATAAAGTTTTTTATTATCATTTGTCTGATTTAGTATTTGTTGATATAGTGGCAGCAGAAATACGTCGTCTGTGAAAATTTCAGCTCTCCCAATACCACGGTTCCTGAGATACAGCCTCGTGACGGACAGACAGACAGATAGACAGTCAGACAGACAGACAGACAGACAGACAGCGAAGTCTCAAGAATAGGGTCCCGTTTTACCCTTTGGGTACGGAACCTTAAAAATCCAGCAAGTTTGATTCAGACTTGCGCACAGAGGGTTCCGAACCAGAAACGTGTAATTGTTATTCCTAATTTATTATATTTAAATCCAAACATTATACACATCTAAAACTAAAAATTTAAGACTGCCATGAATCTGTAGCTCTACGTATGTGAGCGTAAAAACAAATAATTTAAAGTGCTCTTTTCAAAAATGTTATTTTGTGCGCTGGATCGTGGGTCGGTGAATGTACTCGTATTATATTGTCTGGCAAAGCATTCCACGAGCCAGTTTCTTTGAATTGTTAAATCGTACTATTAAAAATGTATTTTTAATATAAGATTTTCGAGCGGTACTCTAAAACATCTCTAATAATGTTCATGTAAATGTTTAATATTAAACACGCTTTACAATTAACTAAATGCTAAATGAAATAAATACAGTGCATAGTTTTCCATTATAAAATAATATTAATTATTCATTTTGCTCTTAATATTTATCATACATTTATTTTACTGCTTTGTCACATTATTAGGGTCCCGTTTTTACGCTTGGGATACGGATCCCTAAAACATATATTGACTACAAGTTACAATTTCGAAGTCATCATAATATGAAATTATAGTTCAGTTACTAATCCCATAGAGCTGTCATGTCGCAAAGCTAACAACAACCTCAGAACATCATACAATAACTATTTGATGAATTAGGTACAGGACCTTAGATTATACTAATGCTCCGTACTTCAGTTCTTTAAGAATATATTATCTGAGTTTCCACGATGAATAACGAGCAATCTCTGCTCCAGGAGCGAATAATTAATTGACCTTTTACAGTACTTTATATATTAGTTTCTTTTGTATGTACGAGCCTTTTTTCTTAGGGAGCTAAGATAGTGATCTTTTTTTTTATAAATAATCTGTGTTAGCCTTAGCATGATACATATACTTAAGACAAAACAAATTCAATTCAGTTTTAAAATTTATATTAGATGCATTAAACATGATAACAAATAAAATAGAATTGTTTGTTACAGCACTCGATCTATCCTTGGCCTTTTAAGTAATGAAAGTCAGATCCTTAATTTGGCAATGAACTCTTAGACCTTGAATACAAAGCGAGTATTTGGCACAAACGCCCAATATCGCTCATTAAATGAACGCGAAGTTTATCTACCCAACTCCTAGTCACGAACTGATTAGAAATATCATTTAAAGAGAAAGTACCTTACTTCTAAGGCTTAAAGTTCTAAATAGACTGGCAATATCTATGTGTGTGAATAAACTGATAATACATTAGTTTCTTTCTACACAGAGTAGATTTATTTCGATGGACGGCGGAAGTTATAAGTACTAGAGAATAAATTTATTTCGTCTATAAATTGTTCCTGCGACTCCGCCTTTGGGAATGTCGCCTATTACAATCAAAACTATCTTAATAATAATGTAATAACCTTTTTTTTTAACTTGAGGGATAATCCTTCATGAATGCTATGCATGCCTCCTACAGACTAAAAACCTCACGTATCAGGATACGGGCTCACAACCGTAGACTGTTGTGCAGGCCCAACACAAAGACTTCTATATAAAATGAGGTAGACATGCCCTACGCACCGATTTTTGAAACCTATAAACTGCGCCAATTAGCAGCGTTGCTCGCACTGTTGTGAGTCAAAACTTCGAGAGTAGGTACTCGACTTGCAATTGGAGTCTATACGCCTTCTCTTTTACTCTTGTTCTATTCGTATATTGCTATTGTGTGTGGTGACAATTACGTAAAAAATATTTATAAGTGAGTGTAGTCTTAGTAATGTGTGTGTTTGAGGAATGCTTTTGCAATCTCGTTTGCTAGAATACGGCGCGTCTACCTCAGTGTATATAGAAGTCTTTGGCCCAACAGTCTACGGTTGTGAGCCCGGTGAAAGCCCTGGGAAGGATTTGCCAGGAAACATAATAACCTTCATAGAAGTTGTAAGTCGTACATAAAAACACAATTTTTTGCTAAAAGATACGAAATGGGTTATCTTTCTGAGTGGGATTTCCAGTCTTAGGTAGATGGAAGGACACTGACCGTGTAGTTTTAACCGAAACCAGTTCGGCATCACTTCTATGACTCTTTTCTCATTAATAACAGAAAAAAACAGGCTGTGTTAGTCATTGATTTTTCAGGTTCCGTACCCTAAGGTTAAAATCGGGAACCTATTACTGTGAATCCGTTGTCCGTTCGTCTGTCACTAGACGGTATCTTATTAACGGTGAACTCGAGAATTCAATTTTCACAGATTATGTATATCTTTTGCCGCTATAACAACATCATTCATAAATTCGACAAATAATAATATTTAAATGGGCTTCCATATAACAAACTTAATTTATTTGGCATTTTTTGATATGTAACCCTGCCTTTTTAAATTTAAATACCTAGTATCATTACTCGTAAATATAATGTTACCTACCTTTCCAAATCAATGCTCTTACATTCAGTGGATACGATTGCAATTTAATAAATATGGCTTGCGCTGTAGTTTTCGATCAAAATGAAAATGTTTAAGTTTGTAAATGTGCATTGCTGCCTTTTTTGTTTCCATTTATTGCAGCGATGAATAAACATGCTAACATGTTCCATGTGGATTGAATTCATAGTTTGATTGGCTTTGATTGTTATGCTCCCATGAAGTTATAAACTTATTGTAACTTTGAACTCGTATGAATGAGTTAGTTATTCTAACGTTTTATATTGCAACGTTTTCATATTTTTTTTATATTTAGCTCGCCAAATTGACATCGCCACCAGCCTGATGGAAAGCCTTGGCGCATCTAGCGATTGGGGGCCACTTCTGACAGTAGTCCTCAAGTTGGCGGCCTTGTGATGTGCCTCTTCACGTTCCTCTTGAAGAACCCGGGATTGTAAGATGAGGGAAACACGTGTGCGGGCAGGTCGTTCCAGGTTTTTATAGTTCGACAGAGGAACGATCTTTTGAAAAGGTATGTTCTGGCGAAGATTCTCTTCACTGTGTATGAGTTGCATCTCTGCCCAGCACGCGTTGTTCGAGATCGGAAAGGAGAGGGTGGGATCAGGTTGAAGAGGTCTTCAGAACATTCACAATGATACATTCGGTAGAAGGCAGCCAAGGACGCTATGGTTCTTAGCTGCGCCAACGGTTCGAGGCCTTCCGTCACCTCGGGACAACCAATTATTCGGATAGCACGTCTCTGCATAGCGTCAAGCGCGTCTAGTAAGAACCTCGCGGTGTCATCCCAAAGGTGAGAACAGTATTCGACGCAAGGGGGAATCTGCGTCGTGTACAGTAAAGTAAAAAGTATTTGTAATATTTATATTTTTATCCCGTGAAAAGTAAGTTTACTAGTTTGGGGGGGCGCGTGCCTTCGCGATCTCCCAGTATAGGTGGTGGTGAAAGATTTTGGTAAGAAATAATTTCGAGTCCTCTTCGGTAACACCACCACTGTTTATTAAGCACTGAAGGAGCAGTTAGTATCACAGGTCGTAAGTATGATAACACAGATGCAGATGAATACTAAATACGATGTTCGGTATAGCGTACGTACACACAGATTTTAATGCAAGCGACATGCGTTCGGCGTGGAAGCTAGATTCCGACTGGCGGGAGGCGGCCGGCGCAGGCGTCGCATACAGTAGGTCCTATTGTTGATAAGGAACGCAGAAGACATTTCTACGACACGACTTCTGCGACGATCGCCTCACGACATTGTATGTAAACGAGGTAAGTATTACAATATTATTTTTATTTCTATTCTATGTACTTATATGCGTAATTAGTGGTGGGGGATACTTATAGTATTTATATAATTTTATATTTATGTAAAGTACCTATATATTATAAATATAGTTATAGTGTAGTTTATACAGAACAATGATAATTACCTATTATTACATATGAAGTGCTAATTGCTACATATTAGGTGGGACACCACACCACTCCCCCCCAGAGACCGTCCTACGGTCGATAATAATTTGGAAACCGTACTACTCTTCCCGATCTAGTGGTTTTATTATTACTGTTTAAGCTTACTTTTTCAGGTGGCGATTGATCCGGTTCTGGTGGAGTGTGGGTGTTGTCGGTAAGAACATATGCAGGTTTTAACCTATCTATAGTAACCGATATTGGTTTGCCTTTGACTAGCAATTTGAAGACCTTATCGTCTCTTTCCAAGACTTCGTGCGGGCCTGAGTAGGCCGGTTGCAGAGCGCCTCGGACGGCATCTTCACGTAAGTAGACATGTTTCGTCGTTGCTAAATCCTTGAAAACGAAGATAGTTCTTTTGCAGTGTCGGGCAGCTGGTTGCGGTTGCAGCTTTTGTACAACTAGTCGTAAGCGGTTTGTGAAGTCTGTCACATCTGTACTCGTCGGTGCAGCTGGATGGAATAGCTCTCCGGGTAATCTTATTGGCTCTCCGTAAACGAGCTCTGCTGATGACGCTTGGAGATCTTCCTTTACAGCGCTTCGTATGCCCAGCAATACTAATGGTAGTGTTTCCGTCCAGTTTGTGTTGGCGTGGCAGACTATGGCTGCTTTCAGCTGTCTGTGGAAACGTTCTACCATGCCATTGCAGGCAGGATGATATGCTGTAGTCTGCTTATGTTCAAAGCATGCAATCTTTGCGAGGCATTTGAAAAGTGCTGAGTCAAATTGCTTGCCTCTGTCTGTGACAATAGTTGTTGGACAGCCAAAGCGCGCTATCCAGCCTGATAGAAGGGCTTTGGCAACCGTCTCTGCTGTCATATTGTGTATTGGCATCACTTCTGGCCACCGGGTAAAGCGATCTACTGCTGTCAGGCAGTATCGGTATCCTTCTGAGATTGGAAGTGGTCCTATGAGGTCGACGTGAATGCAGGTAAATCGAGCTGGTGGTAGCTTGTATGTACCAAGTGGAGATGTTACATGTCAACTGACTTTGGCTGTTTGGCATTGATGACAACTTCTGGCCCATTCCCTGCAGTCTCGTTGTATTCCTGGCCTTACATATCGTTGAGACACCATCTTAACTGTCGCCTTCACGCCAGGGTGACTTAAGCAGTGCAGACTGTCAAAAACTTGTCGTCTAAGTGGTTTGGTAACAAAGGGTCTTAAAGTTGAATTGTTTTCATCGCAATACAGTGACATTCGCGTTCCTGGTATGTTCACTTGCTTTAGTTGAAGAGACGATCCTTCGTCTATTAGCTTTTTCAGCTCGTAGTCGTGCTCTTGAGACTTAGCTAAAGTAGTGAGATCTATAGGTTGTGTGAGCTCTTCAATTCTGGATAATGTGTCCGCCACGACGTTATCCTTGCCAGCCACATGTTGTATGTCAGTAGTGAATTGCGATATATAGTCGAGATGTCTAAATTGTCTTGGCGAACAGTTGTCTTTGCGCATGTGAAATGCATAGCAAATTGGTTTGTGATCCGTGAAGACGGTAAAATGGCGAGCTTCGAGCATATGTCTAAAATAGCGAATGCTTTCGTATATTGCCAGCAACTCCCTGTCATATGGAGAGTACTTTTGTTGTGATGGACTAAGTTTTCTGGAAAAGAATGCTAGTGGTTGCCACGCATTGTCCTTAAATTGCTGTAATGCGGCGCCAATGGCTTTATCTGAAGCATCTGTGACTAAAGCTAAACGTGCTTCGAGATCAGGATGCGCTAAAAGCGTGGCTTGGCATAAGCTTTCTTTGCATTCGTCGAACGCACTTCGTGCATCTCCAATGATGTTAACAGGATGTGAGCCTTTTACGGAACCTGTGAGTAAGGCGTGGAGCGCAGCTTGTATCTCAGCTGCTCTGGGAAGGAATTTCCTGTAAAAGTTGATCATCCCCAAGAATCTGCGAAGCTCTTTGACCGTTTTTGGGAGACTAAAATCTTTAATTGCCTCAATCCTTGTCTCGAGGGGCTTTATGCCTTCCTTGGTTACTCTATAGCCCAAAAAGGTGACTTTTTTGGCTCTGAGGATGCTTTTCGATGTGTTAATGACCATCCCATACTCTTTTAGTTTAATGAACAGTTGTTTGAGATGATTTTCGTGTTCTTGTTCGTTTTTCGAGAATATGAGAAAGTCGTCGAGGTAGGCGTAGCAATACTCCATGCCCCGGGTTAGCTCGTCCACGAATCTTTGAAACGTTTGGCCTGCATTACGGAGGCCAAAGTTCATAAAAGGGAACTCGAATAACTCGAAGGGTGTTGTAATTGCGGTCTTCGCAATGTCATCTTCATTGACCGGTATCTGATTGTACGCCTTGACTAAGTCGATGGTCGAAAATATAGTACATTCGGCGATGTTGTGCGTAAAATCGTGGATGTGTCGAATCGGGTAGCGGTCGGGCACCGTGCGTGCATTGAGCATTCTGTAATCGCCGCACGGGCGCCATTGATTTTCTTTCTTGGGCGCGAGATGTAGCGGAGAAGCCCACGGGCTCTCCGAAGGTCTTGCCGTCCCGATCTTCAACATGGCTTCGAATTCCTGCTTGGCAATTTTCAGCTTGTCTGGAGCAAGGCGTCGTGGTGCGCAGCTCACAGGTGGGCCTGGCGTGGTCCGGATGTGATGGACTGTGCCGTGGTTTGTTGAACGCTGCGTGCCGGCTGGTCGCGTTACCTCTGGGAAACTGCGTAGAAGGTCGTGGTACCGAGTTTCGCCGATCAATGTCTTCACTGAAGATATGTTGTTCGACGGTTCTACTGGTTTTGCTGGAGTGCTGAGTGACGTAGTATTGTCTATGAGGCGCTGGTTGCGACAGTCGACAACAAGGTTAAAGTAGGATAAGAAGTCGACGCCTATTATTGCCTTCGTGACATCTGCTACTGTGAAGCACCAAGGTTCAGTTCCAGATAAATGCTGCCATAGGTAGCGATAGGTGTGCCATTTGCTGCAAATAGCCGATATTCGTTGGTGCCGGGTCGATGTTGACGGAGTGCGGTGCGAGGGAAGACACAAATATCGCTGCCAGTATCAACGAGAAATTGTATCTTCGAATGTCGATCCGTTACAAACAGGCGACCAGGTGACGTTGGTACAGGGCAGCCGTCCGTCGCCATTAGCGACTGCCCTGAGCATTTTCCGACGAGTTGTAGTCGCATGGCTTCGTACATTTGATCGCTTTTCTCCCGAACTTGTGGTGGTACCAACAGTTTGGAAATCTGCGGTAGCTCGACTGGGATCTGCTGGTACTGCGCCCGCGCTCGTAGTTCCTGGTTCTGGATCTGGATTTTCGTGAGTCTCGATTCTGCGAATTCGTGGCAAGAGCTTGAACTTGCTTTGTAAGAGCAGTTATTTGCTTAGCCATTGCTTCCAGGACAGAGTTTGAGGCTATCTGGGTTGCGGCGACTTGTGGTGACGATGGTACGATGTCATGAACCTTGTCTGCCAATTCTGCCAGCGCTTGTAGTTCCGAGCTCGGTTGGCAGGCTATGACGGTCTGTATAGCGTTAGGCAGGCGACTCGACCATATGGTACGAAGGAAATCGTCGGGTACATTGGGCCCTGCTAGGTGCTGTAAGTGGCGGAGAAACTGTGAGGGGCGACGGTCTCCCAACTCCTCATGCATAAGTAGTTGTTTCACCTCTTTTTCTCTAGTGGTTGAGAGCCGTTTAATCAAGTCTAATTTAAGCTTCTCGTATTTCTTTTTTGCAGGTGGTGAAACTATGATGTCTTTAACTTCCGACGCATATCGGTGTTCGAGGTTGGATATGACGTAGTAAAATTTTGTCTCGTCGTCCTTGATACCCGCCAATATAAAATTTCCCTCCAATTGTGCGAACCAAACGGAAGGTTCCTCGGCCCAGAAGGGCGGTGCCTTGACACCGACACGACAAATGTCGTGAGGTGTAAATGTCTTTGGTTGACCATGTGCATTTTCACCATCATGGTATTGATCTTCGCCATCCGTGTTGCTCATGGTTGTAAAAAATCACTGGACTTACGGTTTCTGATGATATACGTATTGATGTTCCAACGGGGTCACCAGTTTGGGGGGCGCGTGCCTTCGCGATCTCCCAGTATAGGTGGTGGTGAAAGATTTTGGTGAGAAATAATTTCGAGTCCTCTTCGGTAACACCACCACTGTTTATTAAGCACTGAAGGAGCAGTTAGTATCACAGGTCGTAAGTATGATAACACAGATGCAGATGAATACTAAATACGATGTTCGGTATAGCGTACGTACACACAGATTTTAATGCAAGCGACATGCGTTCGGCGTGGAAGCTAGATTCCGACTGGCGGGAGGCGGCCGGCGCAGGCGTCGCATACAGTAGGTCCTATTGTTGATAAGGAACGCAGAAGACATTTCTACGACACGACTTCTGCGACGATCGCCTCACGACATTGTATGTAAACGAGGTAAGTATTACAATATTATTTTTATTTCTATTCTATGTACTTATATGCGTAATTAGTGGTGGGGGATACTTATAGTACTTATATAATTTTATATTTATGTAAAGTACCTATATATTATAAATATAGTTATAGTGTAGTTTATACAGAACAATGATAATTACCTATTATTACATATGAAGTGCTAATTGCTACATATTAAGTGGGACACCACACTAGTAACTTGCTGTCGCATTAAATCATTTTCTTTATGCCCCATACTTGCTACGAGTAAATTTACGCAAGTAAATAGAATTAGGCCATTATAATGAAATGTGTATTAAGTAGAAAAATAGTCATATTTCCTGACATGGTTTTTATAAATATAGCAAATCGTCGCTTAGCTAACAGTACCGCGCAAGCAAGTCGAATTTGGCAAGTTTTCAGGAGACAAAAATCTGATTATTTCCATTGACAGACTTCGACATGTTGACTGAATAAATAAATAGGTTTAGATTAGGTTCATTAATGATTCACAAGTTAAAATATGCATTTATTACTGCTATATAGGTATAAAAATGACTTGTGTGGTATTGGTTGAACAAAAACTTCAGCGGTATTTAAACATTTTATTTATTGAATTATGCAAAAAAAAGAATGTTTTACCATTACACGCTACAACCGATATAGTGGTCAAAAAGCGACAAAGACTAGGCTAGGTATAGTCCTTTTCTGGACAGCTCAGCAATCATGTAAACATTTCAAGTTTTGACAGATGTTGTCTATGATCATAGTGTTGTAACTATACTGATTCTATGTAAGTAAATAATCATTGAGTTATATCACTGTATAGTTATATCTAGTTCACCGTACATTCATTTAATTCGGTATATCAATCGCCACCTAGCGATCAGCGATAGCGTTATAGCGATAGCGATAGCGTTGTGTAAAAAATGACCGTGAATATTTTGACCATCCAAAATAAAAATAAATAAAATAAAATAAAATTTATTCCCTTTGAAATTTTTAAAAAATTATTTAGGTTTGTCAAAATTTTTGTGACTCTACTGGGGGTTCGGAAATGCTACAGACTGAGAAGAACACCCCAAGAAACTCAGTCCGGTCCCTATTAATTCATCTTAGTATCTAAAACAGTTTTTTTTTTAAATGTAGAAAGGAGCAATTCGTGTCACTGCCAGGCAGCCTTGTCTTCTAGAAAGTCCTTAATGCTATAATAAGCTTTCTGGCACTATTTAAGTTTTATTAGTTTTTTAAATTTATTAACTGACAAACCTGTTACGGCTGTCGGCAATGTATTGTACATTCGAATACAATTGCCCGCAAAAGAATTGCTTATTTTATTAAGCCTAAATCTAGGTACAGCCAATTTATTCTTATTTCTTAAGTTTAGGTTATGGATATCACTATTTTTAATAAATTTACTATTATTTTTATGAGTATATAATAAGTTTTCATATATGTACTGTGAATACACAGTAAGGATGTTGATATCCTTAAACTTTTCTCTTAATGACTCCCGAAACCCCATACCATAGATAGCCCGGACAGCCCTTTTCTGCAACACAAAGATACATTCGATGTCGGCAGCGTTACCCCATAATAGTATGCCATAGGTAATGACACTGTGGAAATAGCTAAAGTAGACAAGACGCGCTGTTCTAATGTCTGTCAGTTGTCGGATCTTTTTAACGGCATAGGCTGCAGAGCTCAGTCTGCCCGAGACTTTCTCGATATGAGGCCCCCACTGCAAGTTGGAGTCTAACTTTATGCCCAGAAAGACAGTTTCATCGACCAATTCTACTTGATCATCCCTAATCCTAATACTGGTGTTAACGAGCCTAACATTTGGCAAGGTGAATCTAATACATTTTGTTTTAGTTTCATTTAACAATAAATTATTTGCGTTAAACCAGTGGACTACCCTAGAGAGGGCATTGTTTACTTCGTCAAGATTGCGTTGTCCACGTTCAACTTTAAATATTAAAGATGTGTCATCAGCAAACAAAACTACCTCGTGATCGTCTCTTATAAGGTGAGGGAGATCATTTATGTACACTAAAAATAGAAAAGGTCCCAGAATTGAACCCTGAGGCACCCCCATTGTTACAGCAGAACCATGTGACTGTTTACCATTTATAACAACTCTCTGTACTCTATCTCTTAGGTAAGAACTAATTAAATCCAATGCCGTCCCCTGGATCCCATAATGATCAAGTTTTTGAATTAAAGTCTGATGCTGGACGCAATCAAAGGCCTTAGATAAGTCGCAGAATACACCATAAGCATCATACGACTCCTCCCAGGCCTCATATATACACTCTAATAATTTAATTCCAGCATCCGTGGTAGACCGACCGCGCGTGAAACCGAATTGTTTAGTATGGAATAGTTTATTTGTATTAAAATGATTTTGCATTTGATTAAGCATTACCTTTTCAAAGATTTTACTAAACGTCAACCGTACCCAGTCTACCCTAAAGAATCATTTTTTTTCTTTTTATTCATATTTAAATGTATATGGCGTTCGAAACAATAGATAATCTTTTTGGCAGTTCACTGATGGACGTTAGCCTCTTTCAATTTACTCCTCAACACACGGTACTAAGCCTAACCGGATCCTTCCGACAATTTTCTTTTTCTGGGTTGCCCAAATACTTAGTTAGTCCCCATTTTATACAAGTACTTCTGCGAAGAGTAGACCTCGCGAGCGCCCAGGAAAAAACAAGCTGTGGGGAATTATATCCCTTATGATCCCATTATAAATAACGGGGCCCTTTTTAGGGTTTCGTAGCCAAATGGAAAAAACGGAACCCTTATAGATTCGTCATGTCTGTCTGTCTGTCTGTCTGTCTGTCCGTCCGTGTGTCACAGCCACTTTTCTCCGAAACTATAAGGCCTATGCTATTGAAACTTGGTAACTAGATGTATTCTGTGAACCGCATTAGGATTCTTATATAAAACTAGAAAAAAAGCAGTAAATTTTGGGGACTCAGAACTGAAACTCAAAAATGTTTTTTTCATCAAACCCATACGTGTGGGGTATCTATAGATAGGTCTTCAAAAATACTATTGAGGTTTCTAACATCATTTTTCTCTAAAGTGAATAGTTTGCGCAAGAGACACTTCCAAAGTGGAAAAATGTGTCCCCCCCTCCCCCCCTCTAACTTCTAAACTAAGAGAATGATAAATCTAAAAAGAATATATGATGTACATTGCCATAAAAACTACCAACGAAAATTGATTTGAACGAGATAGAGCTGGTAGTTTTTTTTTAATACGTCATAAACCGCAATTTTCGGTTAGAAAAATCACTACCATTGCGAACGTGTTAAAACATCAATCAAAGTTACAACGAACTATAAGAACTTTTATATTATGTTACTTGCTGCCACGAAACCCTTCATGGGCGAGACCAACTCGCACTTGGCCGGTTTTATTCTCATTATTTTCAGCCCTATCAAAAAACTTTCGACAAAAGTTGTATTTTTATATTTTCGTAGATCAATGATTTTAAATCAAAGAACATGTGTGCCAAGTTTAGAGAAAATCGGTTAACAAATGCGTCTTCTTGACGGAAACTGACATACACATACACACACATCCATTGTCCAATGGCTTGGAAGACCCTGTCGCCGTTGACAAAACCGTGACCTCAAGGTTCGAGATTCTCACGGAAATCGAGTGCTTTTACAAAAAGACAAGGACAGAAAAGCTCACAGTACCAAGCGATGATGGCCACGGAGCCCGAATGACGCGCCACTGCACAGGGAATACACTACATACCGAATATTTACTTGGTCGAGGTCAGGGCGGCCCCTGAGCAACTTAAGGGTAATAAGTCCCCTGGAGTTCTGGGTTTCGATAAAGGCTTTAGTACAGTGGACCACATCAATACTGTTCGGAAGATTGTACAGAAGACAAAAGATTACAATCAGCCCCTGTGTATAGCTTTTGTGAATTACGAGAAAGCCTTTTACTCAATTGAAACCTGTGTCGTATAGACTGGCGATATATTAGCGATTTACAAGACAAGAACTTAAAAAACTGCGTAGAGGGGTGAGAGAGAGCGATGTAATGTCCACTGAGCTTTAAGGCATTTTTCCGCCAATGCCTTTGAGGACATTTTCAAGACGCCTGGGAAGGGTAGTGCTTCAATTTTAACGGAAAACGCATCTCTCATCTTTGCTTTCACGAAGTCATTGTCATAGATGCGGAAACGCCGGAACAGTTGACCGAGATGCTGTAGAGTCTAAGTGGAGGTTCTCGGTGTGCTAGTCTCGGTATGAACTTGGATAAAACCATAGTCATGTTAACTGAGCACGTCACGCCGGAATCCATCTACATTGAGAGATCGAGGCTTGAGTTTGTCCAGTAATACAGACAGCGAGCAATGGAGCGAGCATGCTTGGGGTATCTCTGAGGAATAAAATCCAAAAAGATAATATTCATCAGAGAACCACAGTGATTAACATAGCTTGCAGAGTAAGTAATTAAGGAGGCAACGGGCTGGCCACATTATGTAGAAGAACTGAGGGCTGATTGTGATGCATTAGAACTATCTGTGTCGCTGATAAAACCGTGATAAATTAAAAAATGCAATAACTTTGCGTTGCGGGCTCACATCTGCAAAAATAGTATGACGGACTAACGCCTTATGCGGTTGTGACACCACAAGGGACTTACGCGGTGCCACTCCTACTCAAATAACTCGCTTCTAATAAATTTTAAAATTTTTGTAACAGTTTGATGCGTGCCGCCAATATCTATCGAATGACGTATAAAAAGTGAAAAAGCAATTTTTCGACTTGCGCGGTATTGTTAGCTAAGCGACGAAATGCAAAAATATGTCATGTATTTCTTTTTAAGGATATGATGATTATTACATCAAAATGTCTTAACAAAGTAAGAGGCATATTAATCTTGACAGCTTTCAAAATATAACAGTTTTGTCGAGATGAATGGAGGTAATTCAACCTGTACAAAGATTACCGCAACAAACAAGCAACCACAAGTTGCCTGCCGCGTGTGTGAGTAGGTACCTGTGAAACTAAAACTTACAGTGTATGCATTATTAATAAGCTGCCAAGTTGGGAGTTGAAGCGATTAGGTCTTACAAGGAAATCTCAGATATATTGCGAGCGTTTCCGTTCATAGGAAGGCACTTCAAGTTGTGTAATGTTTAAAAATTTTCAACCATGGGTCTTCATCACCTGAACCTAAGTCGGCGGCGCGTGTGTAGCGCCTCAGGTTTAGCCTACAGACTACGGTAACCAACCATCAGGCACAAAATTTTGAATAGACATTTATTATTTATTTCGTGGCATATCCATTTTCACAAAATATGACATTAATAATTTAAGCAGGATTATCTTTGAAGAAAAAATGCAAGATAATAAGAATAATCTATAGTCACTTTACCTTCTCAGCGCTTTATATCTTCTGCAGTGCCTAAAAGAACTTATAAGATTAAACATACGATAAACTACACATTACGTTCCAGCACTTAAAGCAGTTAGGTATAGAAGCATAAGATAAAGCAACTACAATATATTAATGCAACACATTGTCGCTTCATCTCATAGTGTGAACCTTCAAATAAGAAATGAGGGACTAATTTGCATGTTATTACGGCTTAATCTGTCGCCCGCCGTCCTCGCATGTGAGCGTTTAGCCGGCACTTGTATCAACAAGATTGTACGCATACAACGTAATGGGCGCTTCTATCCCTTCTTTATAAATGTTAGTAGTTACATAATTTCGGCTTATTCATTCCACGCAAATGGTTTTTCCTTCATGTATCAGTAAGCTAATTATATCAATGTTAGTTGGTTTTAGAAAGTATACCACGTATTGAATGTAGTTGTTTATTATTCTCATTCGAGGCAATCGGGAATATGCTTATGAAAGTTGTATTTCATAATGCTAATGTGAAATTTAGAGTTTAGTGTTTAATTATTATAAAGGTTGAAAGGTACAAAAGTAATTGCAATTTCTTTATACTTACACTACGTATACAAACAGAAATAGGTAAATATTATGATATAACAACGTACAAAATAAACAACAAAGGCATTTGATATAAATGTTTAATAAATATTTACAACTTCATTGAAATTCACGATACGCTTTAAAACAATGAATGGGGCCCAAATCTGAATACAAACACCAAAACTTTCATTGTCTACCGTCCAAGTTATAATATTGCATTACTTTATGGCGAGATCGTAAGTCCCATTCAAGTTTCTAGTTAGGTTGTAAGCAGGTCCTTGGAGACTGCCGCGCAAACAATAGAAGCTGTCCGCAGACCCGAGTGGGCGTTTTACGGCGTAAGAGTAAGATGAAAGCGAATTTCGATTTGAGCATTATATATTAACCGTACAAGGGTTCACCCTAGCTTTAACGATGTTTGATGGTTTTCTATGTCGCTTCTATAACAGTAGATTGATATACTATTCTCAGTAGCGGCTATTAAACTAGGAATGTCGGACGTGGGTAGACATCGTTCTGCCGAACGCTACTCTACCTCCTTCGCATATATCTATTATTATCACAGACGACACAATAAGTATCAATCCAAATTTAATGACCTGAAATACGCTGACACTTGATATCAGAAAACTGTTTTTTTGAAGAGGCCGACATCAGCTCTGTGCTCAATAATCTCTTTTTAATGATGCCTTCATACAAAATACTTTCAATAAAAATACATTTGCGCAGAATCACTTATTCAGCAGAAAATTGCTGTCGAGGGGTTAAACCTATCGTAGTAAATATTGCGATTGTGGCCTTACGTGGTTCAAGACATAATCAAGAATAATAATTCTAAGAAAATTATAAAGTTCGATGTTGGGTTAAAAAGAGCTTTCATAATATTTGCTATATTCTATTCTGAAGTATTTTATTAACCATTTTCTTGAAATCTTCCTTTTAATTAAAACAATGTTAGTGGTTATACTTTTTTCCCTTTTGAGTATAAAAAAAATTGACTTATTCCAGGCAAGAAAGCGCTTTTAAATCTTCACTTACACATATTGTTGATATTACTCATAATTTATTAAAGAGTATGATGATATAATATAATAATATATGAAGAAAAAAATTGCAAAAAATCATAACTGAATATTATTAGTTTTTTTATTTAGTTTGAGTAAGTACTAAAAAATGTTTATCAAAATTGTTTTTCGTGTTAGAGATGGCAGTTGTTGTAGCGATGCTCAAAGAGGTTGATTGGCATCTGGACCTATCACGAGGACGGTGAGGCTGTTCTCTGAGTAGAACGATCCTGTAGAGTCAAATCATTAGGGCCCGAATTATTGCATTTGCATATTACATATGCATTATTATGCATATTTTACATATTCTCAGCGGTAACAGCACTGATATCGGTATTTAGATTTTTTTTGTTTGCAATGCATTCGAAATGCGATAAAAGTAATATAATATCACAAATTCTTCTAAATTTAATAGTGTCAAAAGTAAAAAGAAAAGATTTGATTATTTGTTTGTATAGACATCGTACAAGTGAACGGATATAATAAAATCTTTCACCAATCTAAGCGCACGGCAGTGCGCAGGCCAAGTTCCAGCAACAGGCCGAGCGCATGCCGTACTCTATTTACACGAACCGCTTCGACCCACTTTTGGCCCCCCTGTAGCTCAGTGCCTATTGCAAGTACAGAAATAAAATTGTACGTACGTAATCATATACTAGTACTAAGGCAGTGTACCAAATTTCATAGATGTAGCTTTAGTAGATCCTGAAATATGACCCTGTGAATATAGCTAATTTTGGCACTGACTGACTCACTCACTGACCGGTCATCAAAACCTCTAGGCCACTTCCAATTGTCCTAGCATTATGAAATTTGGCACACAGATCGGGTGTTATATGTAGATTACCGAAAAATTGAGAAATTTAAGAAATCGGTCAAGCGTGAGTTGGAAAAGGGTTACAAAGTTTGTATGGAACCACAGGGTTCCTTGGTCGGATCTTCTTCAAATTTTGCATAAATCATCTCTAACATAATTGATGGAAGATGTGTTTCGTATTTTATTTAAATTCATTCCAGTACATGGCTAAAAGGGGGTAACGATTGTTTTCTTCGGGGGGTTTTGATTCGAATTTGTATCAATACTTCTTAGTGATAAGAGGACTCTTTTGATTTAATTTACTTTTTATTTTCACACATGTCATGTTTAAAAACTCAATCAGATTTGAGAAAGATGTTGTCAATGTTTTGATTAATGTCAATCAAATGCTCTATACATACAAATTATGGAAAGTCAATACTGCACATTGAATATTGTTATTCATATTTGTGAAATATTTGGATTAAATCCGTCCAGTAGTTTAGAGATCAGCAAGCATTCTAAAGGATGACTCACGCTAGACCGTGCCGGGTCCGAGCCGAGTGTCGGCCGTAGCACGGTCAACGAGCCGGTTGCATTCATGACTGCTCGGGCGAAGCTCGGCGGCACTGCATTCATGCAACGGGCCGTGGCCTAGCCGAGGCGGGACAGAGTTGTTTCCGAGCGCTTTCCGTAGTACGGCTGTCACTCAGTTGCAGCTCGGTTTAACGCATAGATTTAGCACGAAAAATTCTAAATCTATGGTTTAACGTGAGTTTGTTCACACAATATAATATTGTCCTTGCTGCGGCCGGCACTCGGCTCGGACCATCATCGTAAATATTTGTTCTTTAAAAAGTGAACAACGCTTTCAGCAGATAACTTTAGGTAAGTTTCTGCCTCTGTGGCGCAGTCGGTAGTGACACCGCCTGCGGCGCTGGAGGTCGTGGGTTCGATTCCCACCGGAGACAAATATTTGTGTAACCCATAAATGTTTGTCTCAAGAGTCTGGGTGTTTCTATGTATAATATGTATGTATTCAAAAAAAAAGTATATAAGTATTAATATCCGTGGTCTGATACCCATAACACAAGCAGGTTATTCCTAGCTTACTTTGGGATCAGATAGCGTTGTGTAAGATGTCCGTGAATATTTATTTATTTTATTTAAGTGTAATATTTCAAAGATGGCTATTTCATAGGAAATAGTAAACAAATAGTCCATATTTTAGATTTTTCTCCAGTATAAACAATTTACGTACAAACACACAATTTATGTTGTAGACGTAGATATCGTGTTTATAATGTCATAATTCAAATGTCATCAATATCAGAATATTGATGACATATTTATGTTTAATTTCTTTTTCAGAAAAAAGAAATTAAACATAGAGTTCACAAACTCTTTTTGAAATATATACTGTACCTACCGTAGAGGATCTATACAAGGATAGTTCACACTATAGAGCAACGTGACTTGTCTAAAGACGCGCGTTGTATAACACTATAGAGCAACGCGAACTGTCTAAAGACGCGCGTTGTATAACACTATAGAGCAACGCGAACTGTCTAAGGCGCGCGTTTCTCTATGTTAATAGGTAATGACGGCAACCAGTAGACGCTTGAAATACTCACAGAATATCGAGCATTGTATTTTCATAAAAAAATTATAATTGAAACAAAATGGACCTTTACTGGGACATCCTTTCGAGAGCTTGTCTTGTTGAGAGAGAGGAGTCCGGCATATCATCCATTAAGGATTTTCCATCTCGTTAAATAAAAAGAAAAAAGGGGGGCTCCCATGCGACAAATAGGTACGACTTTTTGTTGTTTTTTGGTACGGAACCCTCCGTGCGGGAGTCCGACTCGCACTTGGCCGGTTATATTCTAAACATAAGCTATATTTTAATGTAATGACATTAATATACATTTATATATAATCACACTAAATAACCTTGGGGGTAAGCAGAAGTCTAATAAACTATGTAAATTGGGGATTAACCTATTGGATTGATTAAACTGAAAATTTTGCACGAATATTATTAAGAAGTATGTAAGCTTTAAACGTGGACTTCATAGGTATTATAACGCTTGAGTTGGCTCAATCGAAAATCGATTTATGAATCAGTGATAAAATGAGAATACAATGAGGAAGGGGGGGGAGAAGAGGGGGAGGAGGTATACAATAATGTCATTTATACATAATGCACACTTTAAGACATAGGTTACACGTTCAGTCTGGCATCAGTTCAGTCCATCAGTTTGGTCCGGCTAAGACTGATGCAAGAATGATGGATGAAAAACACGGTTACACGCTCAGTCTAGACTGACAGCAGACTGATAAAACTTACGTTAGTCACCATTCGTAAAGTGAAGACGACAGTCAAGTGAGTCACCTGATTCTGTCTAGCTATGGATATTTTGAAGAAAAAAAGAGCCTGTGCTATTATAATTATCGCTTTACTGCTAGAGAAATAGTCCATTGAAATGTTACATGAGCTTTGCATTTATTAGAGGACGCAATTTTATTTTTGGGACAAGTGTGGGGGGTCAATAGAAGCTTAACCTCAAGTTTGTGGGATCGCCACCTTTGTCCCCCGGCCGCCATCTTGAAAAGAGGGGGGAAAAAAACATTTTTTTCGCAATATCTCGGAAACTATGAGTCTTACAAAAAAATTGTAATTGCCTACAAATATGTATATAACTTAATAAAAAAAATTACAAAAAAATGAGAAATTTTTTATAAAAATTTATTTTTTGCTCCATAACTTTTTTCATACTAGATGGCGTTGCTGTAAGTAAACTTAATTATTAGATGTGTGTGATACGGTATTGACTCGGTGATTTTGAGGTTATATTTTACAGTAATATTATGCAAAACTGTTTACATGCACTAGTTTTCATTTAAATTTGTAATGCTGATATTTTCATGGTCGTAATATGTGCCTGTGTACCTATTTTTGGAAAGTATGCTGATTTATATCGATGTTCCCGGCAGATGTTACTTTTGCGTATTTCTTTGTATCTACAAAACTTTTGGGGCACATAACATTTTACCAATTACTTCACGAGTATCTTAGCACTTTTATCACAAATTTGTCTTTGTTTGGATACTTTTAGCACTTTAAAACACGAAGATAATACGGAGCTGATACATCACATGAGCAACTAGCGCCCTCTACAGCAACTAGCGCACTACAGCAACTAGCGCGTATTCGTAAATTT
This sequence comes from Miltochrista miniata, assembly GCA_933228765.1. Classification (NCBI taxonomy): domain Eukaryota; kingdom Metazoa; phylum Arthropoda; class Insecta; order Lepidoptera; family Erebidae; genus Miltochrista; species Miltochrista miniata. Next base: position 2,114,194 of record OW121749.1, on the reverse strand, counting down.
GAACTTGGCAGGTTAATTTAATTATATACATAATAAATCTAATTATACAATTAATCAAGTGTTACGTACTGCACGAAACCCTGCCAAGTTCTAATTTAGAAGTATCATTATTTTAGATATTTTTAACCAAGTAGGTACCTACGTGTTTTCACAACTACACCATATTTTAAGTTGGGTGTATGGTAAAGTGAATTTCGGCCAGATGGACCGTTGACATGAATGCGGTGGTGGGTAATGGCTGGATTCGAAAGGTGGAGGTCTGAATGTGGTGGTGATTCTTGGGAATGGCAAATGTTTACCAGTGGATTAGGCTGTTGATGGAGATGATTATGATCGATTTTAAAGTACATCTAAACTTGGCATTGGATTGGATTTCAACCCTTTTTTAGGCGAACAATTAGCACATAGGAACTTGGCCTCCTTTTCAACAGGGATGTTTTTGGTGGGATACAAAACTACATTATTAGCTAGTAAAACGGAATAAATTTTGTTTCCGTGTTCCCACGGAAACGGGAACTACGTGGGTGAAACATATGCGCCTACAAGTGTGGACTAATGTGAGATTATTGAATTGAATACACAAGGTTTGCTTATCAATTGACCTCCGACACCAATATTCCCTTCTAACTTGAACCATCATAACTTAAAGTCAGAGAGCACTTTGCTATAGCTAGAATACCAACTATTAAGATTATGAGCGTTACATGCCTCTCTGTCTAGATTTTTCTACTAATACTCACTACTACTAATACTAATCTCATTTTGGACAACGTTTACACAAAATAATGTTTGTTTAGTAGGAACTGTAGGGAACCCAAAACAGTGGATCTTCACGATGTAACGTAATTAAATTATAATTATTCATAATTAAAATGACATTGTACAACAGATAAACACTTTTTTTTTTTTTCATTTTACTCACAAGAAAATCACTGACTATATCAAAGAAAAGCAAAGTAACTACTTATTATCGTATAAACAACTTTTATATATACCTACCGGCTTATTTTTTTTTTTTTTTTTTTTTTTTTTTTTTTTAAATTAGGAATACTACCTGATATATTATTAGAAGAAGAATAAAGATCCTGAGGTATTTTTCAGTGAGAATCATCTTTTGATATACATTTCATTTACTTATCCTCACTCTTGTTAGACTAATTCACAGACTACCTCTGTGGCGTAGTCGGTATAATTTTTTTTTTTTTTTTTATTATAATAATATGTTGACATGATAACAAAATATAACAATGACCAACAATATCAACCCAAAATTCAAATTACAATTTAAAACTTAGTAAGTAGATTAAATCACTTCAAATCGTATCAAAATTAAATTAAATTAAACCAAATTAAATCAAATTAAATCAAATTAAATTACATTAAATCAAATCAAATCAAATTAAATTACATTAAATCAAATCAAATTAAATAAAATAGTTACATACAATAAATGAAATAAATACGATGTCAGAAATAATATCACCTAATAATAATAAAATGTCATTTCATAATCAATAACTATATAAATCAGAATGCTATATAATTCAATTAAAATAAATTAGTTCAATCAACAAATAAATTAAATACACTAAAATGTCATACAAAAATAATAATAAAACTCATATTAAAATGATTCAACCTGCCTTAAATATACAAACGAGACAGAATGAATACGAATTAAACTATAATTAATTAAGCATAAACATAAATTTATTTCTAAAAAAAAAAAAAAACGTGAATACAAAGATCTTATTTCTAAAAAAGCATGGATTCAAAGATCTTATAGGTAACATCCTTTTAAAGAACAAGAAACTTATCCCGTACAACATTACAATGATCGTTCGATCCTTTTCCCTAAACTAGACAGAAACTCTGTCTGTATCTTAGAGAAGAGAATCATTAAAAATGACCGCATATATTGTACTTATGCTATATTTAGAAAAATAAAATAAAAGGGTTAGTGTGTGTGTGTGTGTGTGTGTGTGTGTGTGTGTGTGTGTGTGTGTGTGTGTGTGTGTGTGTGTGTGTGTGTGTGTGTGTGTGCGTGTGCGGTGTGCGCGCGTGTGTTTGCTTTTAATCTAACCTGACTTTACAGCATAGTAGTTAGAAGCTCCTCAGCTTCTGTGTATGTCAATTCGTGTAGCCAGGATTTAAGCTTGTGTTTTACCACTGGCTTGGGCAAGGCATATATATTTAATTGTTTGTGGGCTTTATTGTACAGCCTAGCACTTAAGCCATTAAATTGTCGTCTCGCACAAGCAGTTCTACAGGGGACGGTTGGACATAACGGGAAACCTCTACGCCTCTGATTGACCAGCTCTTTATTAAAGGAAATCATAGAGTGCCTGCGGAGGATCGATCTCAAGATGTATAGTTTTCTAACCGTTAGAACTTTGCATTCTGAATAAAGCATATATGTAGGGTAATCACGAGGTTTAAAATTAATTACTTTTAGTACTGCCCTCTGAGCTCTTTCAAGCGTTAGCATGTTAGATTTATTCGTTCCTCCCCAAACCGGGATGCAGTAGGTCAGGACCGATTGACATAGAGCCAAGTACACCATTCGTAGAGTGTCTCTATCCGCTGAGAACCTAAGATTTTTAAAAATATATATAAGTCTTCTGGTGCGAGATGTTAATGACTCTAGTTGAGTGGTCCAGTCTAGTTTTTCGTCGACTAACACACCGAGATATTTTATAGATTCTTCCATCGTCAATGACATGCAACTGCACTCTTCAGAATTAAGGGGGCAGTTGTGGGCTCTTAGATTTGCGGTTACTGCATCTGGCTTACGTGAATGTGGAAGGATAAAACGTAAGAATTTAGTCTTTGTAACATTTAGGGTTAATAGGTTACTTGACAGCCAATCCATAACTTTCCGCAATGCGTTCTCCGAATGCAGTTTAGCGTCATCCCAACTCTCACCGTATGCCACCAGTGCAGTGTCATCTGCGTAAGTGAATATATCACAGTTTACGAGGGGCAGATTGCAAAGGTCATTGATGTAAATCTGGAAGAGAGTGGGAGCCAAAATACTTCCCTGGGGAACTCCAAAAGTAGTCCGTTCCTCGGCGCTAATGGTGTTATCTATCCTAACATACTGCCCACGATCAGAAAGGTAGTCCCTAAAGACATCGAGAGCCAGTCCTCGTATACCCATTTTCTCCATCTTCTGTATTAGTTTGGAAATACAGACAGTGTCGAATGCTTTACTGAGATCCAGGAAAACACCGTAGCACTTCAGCTTGCTGTCAAGTTTGTCAGCGACACACTGCACTAGGTCAACCACCGCGTCTTCTGTAGAGATACCTTGTCGGAAACCATATTGGTTATTAGCTAGGAGGTTGAATGAGGTTAAATAATTAGTTAGACCTTTGTTGAGGATGCGCTCCATGATTTTAGACAAGGCGCTCAGGATGGAGATGGGGCGATAGTTAGAGATCTGTTCTTTGTCTCCATTTTTGTATATAGGGATGACTACCGCCGTTTTAAACGCCCTCGGGAATACGCCTTGTGTTATGGCAAGGTTGCAGATATGAGCTATGGGGGGTGCGAGAAAGTGTTGGGTCAGTTTTATTAATTTGGCTGGTATGTTGTCCCACCCCGTGGCACAGTCATCCCGGAGGGTTTTCACAACTGTCTCAACATCACTTACATAAACCGGGAGAAGCGCCATGGAGTTAAGCGTGCCGTGTTTGGGTGTCCAAAATCTGTCAGTGTCGGATATAGTAATTTTAGATGCCAACGTCTTGCCTACATCTGCAAAATATTTATTAACTATGTTGACAGACGACAATGGGTCTGTAGATAGCGTTAAGAGGTTCGTTGCTGGCTGGTTACTTTTCTGTGTATAACTGATGTTTTTGACGATATTCCAAGTGGCTTTGATATTATTTTGAGCCCTAGTAAATTCAAACTTTTCATAAGTACGTTTAATTTTGTTAATAAGTCGATTACAGAAATTTCTGTATCGTGTGTAGGTGCTTTTAAGAATAACATTATGGGGATCTGAATTAAGTTTTGAGTGCATGCTGTCGCGGTTTTTGATACACCTAAGAAGACCGGGAGTCATCCACGGCTTGATCATTTTAGCCTTTCTTGATACTCTGATGTGTGAACTATGTGTATTAACAATACTTTGTAGAGCAGCGATTAAGTAATCTGCGGCAATGTTAGCATCAGAAGCGGCCATCACTGGGGCTAAGTCCGCGTTCTCTATATCTTTTACTGCATTGGTGTAATTTAAGCGACTGATTGTCTGTGTAGTGAGTTTGTACTGTGGCTTGGATCTGTCTAAACATAAGACATTAGCATAATGATCCGTGACACTCATTTCTAATAAAAACGTATTTGCCGGGGATTTAGTCTTAAGTAAAATATGATCTAGACAAGTATTTGTGCTTGGTCTGGTAGGTTGCAGAAAAGTCGGTGCGAGACCCAGTATCGCCGTATGCAAAAGATAATCGTGAGAGTTTGGGTCCTTGTTATCCGGTTTGATATCAACGTTCATGTCACCCATCACTATAACAGATTTGCAACTCTTCAAAGCAGACACAGCCGTTTCCAAGCTATTATTGAAACTAGTTATGTTAGTATAAGAAGGTGAACGATATATGCCAATGACCGCTGTATCTGGTGTACGACAAATTAGACAATTTCCTTCCTCAAAGAATGATGGCTCTGTTACTGTATATTGTAGAGAATTTTTAACGTAGATTACTACTCCATCATTTTGAATTGGGTTATTTTTAGTGGAATAAGCGATATAGCCGTCTACAGTTGGGATTGGGCGACCATTCTTCAGCCGGCACTCCGTCAGTATTATAAGATCATATTGTATAGGCATCTGTGCAAGAATGGTTAAGAAGCAGTTAAGGTTTTTGTAAATACTACGAATATTAATATGAATAATTTTTATCGACGGTTGCGCGGCCATATTTTGTAAGGGGTCGTATGCGTGAGGGCCACAGACTTCAAAAGTAGCTACACTGTGCTCGTCGATTTCGTCGATTATATCATTTATGCAAGCCATTTATGGTTGATAGTAATATATTCTACAGATAGGTCCAGCGAATAGTCTAATTGAGGTAATATTCGTGTCAGAGTAGTTGGAATAAGTGTGAATGATCCAGCGCAGTGTGAGAGAAGCTGTTTCTTTTTTTTGCAAAGAGGAGATCGGAGATTTGTAAATGTTGAAGTAGGGCTTTATGTGTAATGGATGGTAAGTTGTGTATGGTGAGCGGTGGGTAGGAAAGGTGTATTGTGTGTGATTATTACGTCTCATGGTAAACATTTTTACAATGATAAAAATTATAAGACATTTACATACTATTTTCAACTCGATAGTTGATAGAGCAATAGCGCGGCACAGAGCAGATAGTCAATTTTTTTTCAGAATATTTGTCAAACAGTCTTCCGATTTAACAGCGTAAGTTTCTCTGCACTCCGGGCCCTTGCGAAGTAGAATCTTGCCGTTCGAAATCCAGCAGAATCTGTAATCATTCCTCTTCGCGAAATCTCGAGCTTGCATAAATAGTTTCTTCATGGAGCCAGGAAGATGTTCGTCGACATATATCGATTTCTTTTCGCTGTTTATGCCCACCACTTCCGTATTTAGTTTATCTTCCAATTTTCGACTTTTATTAAATTTGCGGGCTGCCGACAGATAGTTGTTTTTCGTATGCACAGTAGAAAACTCGACCACAATAGTTTTATTAGCCCCGGGTTTGGAAGGTAAACGGTGTATGTCGCGAATGTCCGAGGTTTGCACCTCACAGTCTACTGTTTTGCCGATCTTAGACACGACGCTGATCATCTCCTCAACTGATTCCTTGTCTTTATTCGGGACATTTCTAATCTCAACCGCAGATGACCTCGAGCTTAGTATGATATCTTGGATTTGCTTTTCAAGCCTGTTAATGGTAGCGGCATTCTCAGCTCGGGTCCTCTCAAGGTCCAGGATGCGTTGCTGCAGGTCCTCATAGTAATTATGCATATACTCTATTGACTTCTCGATTTCTGCATTTGTTTTTTGTATTTGATCTACTTTTTCCTTGACATCAGACATCTCAGAAAAAATTTTGGCAAATGTCACTTCCTGCTGAGTTTTCATAGCAGTCAATGTGGTCATAATTAGCTCCAGTGAAACAGTGCTAGCGGATTCCTTCCCGTTAGGTGAAGATCCTCGTCGCGGGCGTTTTTTTCTCGAAGCAGTGTTCCTTTCTGGGGAAGGAATGACTTCCGAGTCGGTATATGACGGTTCTTTAGTAATGTTTGCCTTGGGTTTAGCTGGCGGAGTTCTCTTCACGTTAGGCATTTTAAAATCAGGCGTTCAATTTAGAAGAAAACAGCAAGATGTTATGCTGATGACAGTACTACCACAGTGTACGACTACACTACTCCTGGCAGTTAAATAACAGATTAGTGTGGTATCCCCGATTGCCTCAAGAATTTATGCAGGAAATAAATTAACAAAAAGTATCTATGTAGATCCCAGATTTGAACCCTCTGACAGCCTCTCTTGTAGTCGGCGTTTAAACCACTCGGCTATACTAGCATAACTTTTCTTGTTGAAATAGGCGTCAGTAATGTGTGGCTATAGTAAATAATTATACGAGTGTAGAACCAGTTACGGACCTCGGATAACTTTCACTTTTGTTCTCAAACTTTCGTAAAATTAACGATTTTGCTAGACAGTTTTTATCAAAATTAGACACTTTTAATCAAATTAAGTTCAAAACTTTTATCACTATCACATTCTATAGGCTTTACTTTATTCACTGACATAAATTTTACAGTAAACGGTTCACTTTTTAGCACATTTTTCTTTTTATAAACACGGAACGAAGTAGTATATGACTGCTCAATAACGCCTCAGCCAAGATACCCATATGTTATGACCATACTTAGTGCTTAACGTTAAAGTTTCAGCGTTGCCTCCTCGCAACTTTGCCCTCTCTCGGCGAATTTGAGCTGATTGAAACCCAGAGCTTCGTCCAAGATATAGAGTCACGAGATATTTATTATAGACAACCACAATAATGTACTTAAGTTCCAGATCAGACTCAGGAGCCCGGAATCTCGGTCACGGGGACTGTGTTAGAATATTCTTTCGACTTCAGTATTTATGATAGCGCATTTTGTATGAATAGAGTTCGCGTGGATAAGTTTTTGCATTTCAACGCATTGCAAACTAAACATTATACCTACTTATAAGTTTGTGTTGGAGCTTACTTATTACTTGTACAAACGACAGAGTATGATTTGGACAACGCCATCTAAAATATAACTCTGAAGCAAATACACCAATCAGACTGTAGTCGACGAAATAGAACTGGGTTTTCAGTCAGAAACTTAAAAAAGGTTTTATGTGTAGTTAGTAGTGCCTTATCGGCACAATATTCATTTCCAAAACGTAAAAGCCAGAACAGACTCCATGAATTCATAAATTCCATCGGAACTATGTCATACTCGAATGGTAACAGTTTCTGATTTTATTTTTAATCAAAACGGAATTCATCCTGCGTCATGCTCGTCAATTGAATGACTCAAAAAAACTGGGAAAATGTCACCCGAATTACCTTGCGTTTGCATAGGTCATCATTGAATTTCGCAATGTCAGCGCAATTACTTCTAAGCTTCCGTATAAATATACCGTTTGTCCCCGAAAGGGTAAACAGAGACGTACTACTTATATAGGTACCTATTTAAAAGAAAATCTTAATCCTACTAATACTATAAATGTGAAAGTTTGTGAAGATGTTTGGATGTTTAGATGGTTGGGTGTTTGTTACTCAAGGTTACAGTTTCACGAGTCTTATGAGAATGCAGTGCTGTATTAAAGATGTAATTTAATGTGATAATTTAAAATTTTCCACCATTATGTCCAAAATATATATTGTTCCCTTGAGCATAGTCACATCTTTATCCGCATACTGTAAGCGCACATTTCGCCTTTAGCTATTAAAGGTATCTGAAATATGATGATTTTCATAGATAGGCAGTTAAAAAACGAAGCTAAATTTTGTCAGTCCGGACAGACCCTCAAATTTAGAAAGCTTCACAGGCAGGCGCTGGGGCAGAACATAAAAAATTGCACTGTGGTATGAAACTGATTCATTAAGTTAATCGATTTATTGGATCAATTTCTTTATTCACATTAAGCCTAATAACTTTAATCCAAAACGACTACACATTGACGTAGAGTAATAATAACAGAATTATCTAAATAAACCAGAAAACTCTATTAAAATATTATTATCGCAATATCCATTATGTATAAAGCTTTCACTACCGCGGTAAAACAATGAGTCGTTTTTTCCCGGCCATTATTCCTGTATATTTAAGAGCTAAAAATACATTGGTTCATCAATGTTTCAATAATTCAGACGTATACTTTTCAAACAAACTGTTGACTTTGCTGGAATAAATTATTTTTCTTGTTCGCTTTAGGAGTGTTCGCCTATAGAAGCTTTTCAGCGACGAAATCGAATGAAAACATTTTTGTAACAAGTACTCGTACAATGAATAACGAATGCGATCATTCGATATCGAGTTACTGTTTGTCGTTAATATCTGTATAGACATTTATAACTACAATTACTTGTGATAACAAGTTTCGAGAGTCAAATACGATGGAATTGTACCTATTTAGGGTAACGTGGTCTAAGGGTAAAAACGAGACTCTATTACTGAGGCTCCGCTGTCTGTCTGTCTGTGACAGTGATAGCTAGACAGTTGAACTTTTCTCCGAGACTGTATTTCTCTTATCACCGTAACAACAGATACGAGTTCCTGTGCAACAAAATGTTTGCCTTTTTAATACGCTTTTATTAGGTCGTCGTGTATGTAACTAACAATGTAATGGAATCTAAGGAAACTAATTTAACCATCATATTCCAAGGATCGTAGCGTCATGAAAATTAGCAGATGTATGTAGTTTTGATGACAATACAATAATATGGTACTGTCAAACTGATATGATGATGGAGCCGGAAGATAGGCACTGAAAACAGGTGGAATCTAAGGTAGCTAATTTAACCAGCTTCCAAGGATCGTAGGGTCATGAAAATTGGCAGCTGTATGTAGTTCTGATGACAATACAATAATCTCGTATTGTCAAACTGATATGATGATGGAGCCGAAAGATAGGCACTGAAACTTCGATGGAAAAAGTGGAATCTAAGGTAGCTAATTTAACCAGCTTCCAAGGATCGTAGCGTCATGAAAATTGGCAGCTTTATGTAGTTCTGATGACAATACAATAATATGGTACTGTCGAACTGATATGATGATGGAGCCGGAAGATAGGCACTGAAAACAAGTGGAATCCAAGGTCGCTAATTTAACCAGCTTCCAAGGATCGTAGAGTCATGAAAATTCGCAGCTGTATGTAGTTCTGATGACAATACCATAATATGCTACTGTCAAACTGATATGATGATGGAGCCGGAAGATAGGCACTGAAACTTCGATGGAAAAAGTGGAATCTAAGGTAGCTAATTTAACCAGCTTCCAAGGATCGTAGCGTCATGAAAATTTTCAGCTGTATGTAGTTCTGATGACAATACAATAATATGGTACTGTTGAACTGATCTGATGATGGAGCCGGAAGATATGCACTGGAACGTCATGATGGAATATCGTATATCTGTTTTTGGATTCGTCAGAAAAGTCTTGTAACTAACTTTGATCAGGCATAGGTTTCAAGGTTATAACAAACCTTTTTTTAATTTGCTTGTAAAACTATGCAATGGAATCTCAGGTAACTAATTTAACCATCTTCCAAGGGTCGTAGCGTCATGAAAATTGGCAGATGTTTGTAGTTCTGATAACAATACAATAATATTGTGCTGTCAAACTGATCTGATGATGGAGTCGTAAGATATGAACTGTAACTTTATGATTGAACATCGTATCATAGCTGTGTTTGAATTTGTTACAAAAGTCGTGTAATGAACTTTGACTACGATTAGGGTTTAAGGTTATAAACAAACCTGTTATATATTGAAGTTAATATTGAGTGTAAATATTGATATAGGTACCTGCATAAAATGTAATTAGTAATAATGAAATATTTTCACATTAGTCTAACTTAGACAAAACATCATGTAATACAGATATCCCTACTAATATTATAAATGCGAAAGTAATTCTGTCTGTCTGTCTGTTACGTTTTCACGCAAACCACTGAACCAATTTTGATGAAATTTGTTACAAAGATAGTTTGAGTTTAAGGGAAGGACATAGGCTACTCTTTAACTGACTGCGCGAAAGGAGGGTAATACTTTTATGCGATAACGACTTCTACGCGGCTGAAGCCGCAGGGAACAGCTAGTAAAGGTATAAATGTTGTGACTAAAAAGTTTAAAATAAATAAATGGTTTAAAAAACCCTAGAAAAATACGCTTTTATAATGCACGATAAACCAAAAATAAATTATGGATCGTTCAAGTTGCCTCTATTTCTAGGCTGAAGTGTAAACTATGTGCTTTTAGTTATAATATTTGATTGTAAAAGCGTGGGGCGCTAGAACAAGAAAGACTTTTTAGTAAGCAAATTCCTATTAATACTAATCTTTATATAATAAAAATACTCGCGAAATCTGCATGAGGTCGCACAAGAGCATAACGTTTATGCTGCAAAAGGGAACGCCTCTTCTTTCAGGCAATTAAGTAGATACATGAGGGGAATACGTTAACAGTGGTAAAATGTAGAGTTCTTGTTCGAGAACGAGATATCTTTGGTTACCGTTAAAAACCCGCTTGGGGATATATGCGTTTGTATTCTTATTACATGATTACTACATATTGTACTCAATATCTCGGAATTGAAAATTAAGGACCTACCTATGAATTATCTAATAGAGATCCGTAACGGTAATAGGTTTGCTCCTATTACGCGGGCGTCACGAAAAACTGGCAAAAGTGGGTGTTAAAAATGCGTAGGTGTGATTAACTATTTTACTTTTCAAGTAAGTATGTTATGCATTTCAATTAAAGCCTATTATCGTTAATATATTTCCGAAATTTAAAATGATATTAATAATAAGTAGTAAAAGTCACAATAGATATATAAAAGCGTGACAGTGTAAATTAATAGTTTAAAAACACGAGAAAAACACGCTGTTATCAATGTGACCTTATCCTTAATCTGACAAGGCATCATGCAGCTTCCACCAGCGCCTCACGCTTTTGCAATCAAATATTATAACTAAAAGCACATAGTTTACACTTCAGCCTAGAAATAGAGGCAACTTGAACGATCCATAATTTATTTTTGGTTTTTTCGTGCATTATAAAAGCGTATTTTTCTAGGGTTTTTTAAACCATTTATTTATTTGGTACGGAGCTCTTACTTTAGTAGTGCTCAAAATCGAATGGGAACAAAAATTAAACAGTTATATTTTTAACATCATTACAGCTCGTCCACATTATTGTCAAAGTGTTGTAAGGATATGTTTGTATAAAAAAAAATAGAACCGGTTTAATAATTTTTACACCAGTTTATAGCTGCAATGACTGTAAAACTGTAGTTGTTTTGACAGAATTTTATTCTATAGGACTGTACCATTGATGGCGTCACTAATGCAGCGCAACACTGCAATGGTGTAATTTCGCACGCACGCTGTACCTCGCACTGATGCATTAATAGGCACTGCGGCGTAGCACTGACGTGTAAGAGTAAGGTCAAAGCCCACTTACACGACTCTGCTACCACACGGCAAAAATAATATAATAAGCCTATATTTAGGCTTTAAACATTGCTCTTTAGATATATTTTACATTGCCATCATCAATTAGCAGACAGCTCGCTTTCAGCGAGCTTACCGCCGTCAGACTGCTCGGGAGTTGACGCCGCGCTGGCCGTGCGGTGTAGACGAGCAGCAGACAGCTGGCCGTCTGCTAGCTATCGCCGTGTGGACTGCTGGGTGCGTGCTAGCTGTCGCCGCGTAGACTGCGAGCAGTAGTCTTCTTTTAGGGCAGTGTTATATAATAATATAAATAATAATAATAATATAATAATAATAATAAGTTTTAGTGGGCTATGTGCTGTAGTGTCGTAGCACCGATAGCGTAGGAACCATTTATACAATACAATACAATACAAATATTCTTTATTGTACACCATAAACTTATAATAAAATTACAGTATTTATATCTTATATTATCTTACCTAAAATATATTTAGGGTACAATCGGTGGCCTTATCGCGAAACGCGATTTATGTGGCTTATCACCTATATAATGGCGTAGCTCTGACGTATGTCATTACTAAATTTAGCACCATAAAATTTTAAAGTATTACTTGAAAAGTTATATCTGATTTGATAAAATTATCTGCACTCGAAATCTTTCTAGTTAGAGTCACAAGGGATAATATTATTATTAGAACAAATTTTAAAAAACCTTTTTCAAAGTTAAGTCCCCACTCACGACCTTTCATCTAATTATCTTGATGAGAATTTAAAAAATGCTCTCATCTTAACTGTATAAAGTCATAACTGGTTCGGCGCGAGATTAACGCGAGGCGTCTGCCGGCTAACGTAATCTGATTTTGCAATTTACGTAGCTCTCTGGAACGTAATTAAGTGTAATCTTAGTGTACAGGTGGAAATGTGACGAGAGGCGGAGAGGTTAATTGAGCGGCGATTGCGACGACACGGCAGAGATGGATAGGCATAGCTGAAAGAAGGAAAGATATTTAAACATTTTTGAAGCACTTGTGACCCCACAGACTCAGTGTCCTTTAAACAATCACTGCAGTAAGCACCTTTTACTATGGCCGGTCCTTAAATCATAGTTCACCACCACACGACCACTTTGTGACATTAATATTTACGAGTGTTTATGTACTTCGGAGTAAACCTCGGTTTCAGAAACTTGTATTCTTGCCAACAATGGCAGAAGCACCAAGTCAAGTTGCATGCTTTAAAATTTTCAACAGTGGGTCGTCACAACCTGTACCGGGATCGGAATGTGTAGCGCCTCTGGTGTTGCAAACGTCCATAGACTACGGGAACCAGCCATCAGGTGGTCCGTAAGCTTATCTTCCACCTTCATAGCATTAAAAATAACGACAACCATACTCAATTGTGACTCTAGACATCCAATTCTCGCAAATTGTTTTTGAGAAAACTTGGTATATGAAAATATAATATTATAAACACCAAACAAACAAACATGTTGATTTTCCCAACTGTCTATATCCACACGACAACCGAAACAATGAAATCAACCAGGCCTCCAGTGAAAGTACGAAGCGAAATAATAATAATATCCAGTATTGCTCTTGGAACTGCGTGTATTGACATAAAGTAATCCTCGACGTACGAACGTTACACAAATGTAATCTTATTAGATGATATAAGGCCAGATGTTTGATAACACACAACCCATGTACGTAACACGATTTGTTAATAAAGTGCGTGTGTTTATTGTGCCTTGCGTGTGTGATTGTTTGAGGATGTAGATTTGGTGTTTGTTATATACGAGGATATTAATAATTTGAAGTGAAAATTCGTGTAAATTTTAAAGAATAATCTTAAGAAAAAAAAATTTCAAGTCCATTTATTTAAAGTTTAAAGGAGAAGAAGTGCATAAAGCTATTTCTATCTGAATTTTCATCCAGTTTTTACGACCTTGGGTCTGCTGAGTATTTTTAAATAAAAGAAGTGAGTGAAGTACGGGGAATGAAAAATAAACCAAAGTTTTTAATTTATAATTTCAATAACTTCGAAGACAGTGCGTGGTAGTAGTGCCAACCAATGGTCTAGAGTTCAGGACAACGATCTCAGTCCAGCGGCTACTATCACTACTCCCAAATATTCTCCGTTACTGATGATTTAGTGAATTGCAGTACCTATATAGAGTTATTTAACTCCTTAGGCGATGGTCAGCGAAGTTGACTCAATGTACTGTCATTATTATTTTGACTGCCTCTGTGGCGTAGACGGTAGTGATACCGCTTGCGGCGCTGGAGGTCCTGGGTTCGATTCCTGGGTCGGTTCAAATATTTGTGTGATCCACTAATGTTTGTTTCGCAGTTTGTGTGTTTTTTATGTATAATATGTATGTATTTAGGATAAGCACAAGCTTATATTAGCTTAATTTGGGCTAGATCATGTTGTGTGTGAGTGTCCACAAATATTTATATTTATTTATATTTTAATATTTTTATATAGCGAGTCAGTGCCAAAATCAGTATTGACAACAAATTGGTAAAATAATTATTACCTGTTACATCACGAAATATAAAAATACAATAAGTAACACTTAAAATGGGAGCGTTTGCTCAAAACATAGTTCAGAATATGCAGATCTACATTCCTTCCGTACACAAAGCATCCACAATATTTTCTGTGTCAGTGAATAGGAGCTCAATATTCAAACTGCAAATAGACTTACTCAATCGTTTTTCATTGAAACCTTATATTGCTCTGACTGTACAACGACAATCTTATATTTGATCCGAAAGCATAAGATTTCCAATCCAATATGTCGTTCAATATAATCTATGCACCCATAATTTTTTCAGATTACTTTCTCCCATTTATGAAACACAACTGTTTCCATATATTTTTGTAGATTTTAGCATTGAAGCAAAAAAGGTATATAGGTAGGTACATAGAATAGTTTTTAGGAATGTCAGTTAAAATAATAAAAACCTATTCAAAAATTTTGAAGTGATACGATTCAGGCATTAAGAAAAAATGGCCAAGCCTAATAAGTGCCTTTTTTACGTGTGGAACTTGCTCATGGATTCTATGCGGGACTCCTAACAGCCTACGGCTAGCAGCCGCCAGGTAGGATGACTTTGCTGAACTTTGAAAGTAGTTTACGACACACATCAAATCATTATTTCTGATGCTTTGCTAAACAAATTGATTTTACGCTATACATTATAAATGTCACTACTTGTCTCTTAAAATTTAGTTCAACGCTCAGTATCTGGTAATGTATATTTAGGACTTCCAATCGCATACTTTTAGGTTATTTAATTAGTCTGCCACGGTTTTCCTCAATTATTAGGTCTTCCAAATGAAATTTAGCATAGGTTGACTAAGTAGGTGAGTAGGTTATAGAAAAATACGAACGAAGTTATGTTGCTATAGGCTTCTGAGATTTTCAATCCACTCACAAGACTTTCCACTGCTATATTACTGACAACTGGGATCCACCACTTAACGTGTTATTCGAAGGACAGAAGTCCATGAAGCGGTCAACCAACGCAGGACCAGCCATCGCGTAACATGCTGAAGACGGAGTTACCAGGGCTACGAGTGCTTTACCTCTGTGCATACGTAAGGGAATAATTATTGTCTGCTAATTAATATGTTACGGGTACATGTAAGTATCCCCACTATTATTATAAATGATTAGATTTGACGATTTTGATGAAATTTGGTTTAGAGATACTTTGAGTCCAAGGAAAGGAAACAGGCTACTTTGTAACTGACTGCGCAAAAGGAGGGTAATGATTTTACGCGATAACGACTTCTACGCGGACAAAGCCGCGGGGAAACAGCTAGTTTAACATAAACGTCTTACATTCATGGTTGACCCAATAAAGTCGTAAGCGTAATGGTGTGTGAGCTCAATATTGTAAGGGAATTGCTTTCTAAAATAAAAAGGGTGCCGTTACGTTAACGGTGCTAAAAGGAAAGGGATGGAAGGTAGTAAGATGTATAGGAATATTACGCAGTTGAAATGTAGCTGCGGAGATCGGCCTGAAATAATACAGTTACAATTCACAGGCATTGAACAATTAGAGATTAATTTCATTATATTGCCATGATACTCAAATAGTAATAAAAAAGTCTTGTTTCTAGAATTGATTGAGGAAACTTGATAAGCGAGAGTCCTCATTGTTTGGCCATTAGGTCATCTATACTAATATTTTAATGAGAAAATATTTGATTGTTTGTTTGCACGAATAGGCTCTGACACTACTAAACTGATTTGAAAAATTCCTTCACTGTTGGAAAGATATTAGAATGAAGCTTCAGGTCTTTAATTCTATAGAAGATTCTTGAACAAATTCTTCGAAATTTTCTGGGTTGGTACAGCATACAACTTCTTGAATGATATTGTAATTAATTAGCAGTACATGGCACTGATTGATATAAGGTCAAATTACAGTTTGATTACAATAGTGTTTCCAATGACTCATTATCTGGTTCTACAACAATAATTAAACAGTAGTATTACGTTATAATATGTTCTACTTTACCTACTGTTTATTATTGTATACTAGTACTATTATATTTATCGAAGTCGCTAGTTATGGGTATAAAACTATGTATACGTAGTCCGGCCATGAGTTACATAATATAGTTTAGTAGTTTCATTATTTTATAAAAATGCATTTTCATAATATGACAGAACTTATGGCAGGACTGTTTAGCTTATTTTTCGACAGTGTTCATTACCCTAAAAATTAAAATGTCCCTCAAATGTCTCAGAATATCTACCTGTTATTTGCTGAATCCTATTAGACAAGTCGAAGATTGCTAAAAGGAAAAATAAAGGAAAACATTTCGAATAAGGAATTCGATGCCTGAGGGTGAACTCTGAAATTATTCGTCGACCTTCAAAGGCAATACAATTATCAAGTATTTCTTACTATGCCCCCCAGGCGACGCCCGTAGCTAACTAACAAACTTTTATGTTTTCCAACAGTAAAAGTCTTTTTGACGTTGGTCCAGCCAACAAACAGACAGACAGTAATTTATAAACCAGCCAAGTGCGAGTCGGATTCGCACACAGAAGGTTCCGTACCAAAAAAGAGCAAAATGTCACGTTTTCTGGTAGGGAGCCTCCCTTAATCGTCCCTTTTTTCTGATTTTAGTATTTGGTACTATAGCGGTAACAGAAATACATCATCTATGAAAATTTTAGCTCTTTAGCTATCACGGTTCCTGAGACACAGCCTTCTGACGGACAGACAGATAGACGGATGGCAAAGTCTCATGAATAGGGTCTCGTTTTTTACCCTTAGGGTACGGAACTCTAAAAATTGTTTTTTTTTCTGGAAATACATTATATTCCCATTAATTTTATTAAATTAGTTTAAGAGCTGATATAAGCCTCGGTATATTTGGCATCTGTTAGCCAGGGTCCCATACGTTAAGGCAAGGAATGAACATCTATGGCATTGTTAAATAAAACTGCCTTGTCCCGTGAGTAGACGGAAAGTTTTTGGGATCCAACCAGAAAACTGCCAAAATTCGTTCTGTGGACATCGCCCTCGCCACCGGTTTACTTACTTTCAAGATCTCGTTAACTAATTCTATTCTCTGTTTTGCTTATAAATATAAAGAAAAATCCTTTACTGTCTTAACCGATTGATACCTACAGTTGGGCATTAACATCAATACTACGTAAGTTCGGTCCTAAAGCTTTATAAAGTGCCGTTAAATATTTGTTGTAATATTCTTTATTCATTTACTCCACCAAATCTACGAGGGTACTAGAACCACCAGTTCGTAGATAAACGTATTTCACTCCCAGTTCCAAAACTCGAGCGATAACATTAATGCGTCCCCTCCTTCAATATTTTTATACTTATTCCATAAAGTACTGAACATTATATAGAACGTTTTCGCAGTTCACAGTAGTCGTAAGTTTCCTTTGGTAGGGCCAACTTTTCTGGAGTTAGTATAGGCGTTTATATGGCCCGATAAAGCAAGGGGATTGTCGAAAAGGATTTTGGTGTTAAGTGTATGAAATAACTTGCAAATGGCAAAGTAGTTTTCTGAATAGTAAAGATAGTAATGGTACTTATAATGTTTTCAGTGGTACAAAACAAACAAACAAAATAACGGTGTAATATCGTTTTCTAGTTGCATTACTGCAGTACCACTTCTGAGTATGAGAAATTGTAGCATTTGTTTTTCAATCAATCAATCAATCGTTAGTCGATTCATCGTTATTTATTTTACCTTCAGTTGTCTTTGGTTAGCAAGTGACGTTTGGTTAGTCTGTGGTGTATTGATGACAGATGAGTAAGGTACTTTTGAAAAGGGTTTTTTGATCTTCATCGTAAGGGTATGCATATTAGCCCTGCGCTGAGGTTCCGGTACTTTTGCCAATTATTCTCTGAGCCTTTAATCCTTAAAGAACTGCTAAAGAACGGAGGTTATGATTCTGATTTACTACCTTAGAAAGAAGAGTTTCTTTGCTACATTCTACCCAGGAAACTGGTAAGTCTTCTATACTGTTTGCAAAATGGGTTTCAATCCCAGACTGTCGCTCTGTTAGCAACTTATTCGTTGTTTTGTTTCACGACAGGGTTTTTTAGTACGGACTGAAGCGGCCCAGTCTAAGGTGATCGAAGCCACACCCACAACTACGTGGACTGCACGAGGGTGGTGCATTTGAGAGGAACCTGCCGCCTCCACCTGGCATTAACAACATCCATTGTCGCTCTCAGCTCGAATCGAAGGCCAGTACTTTGTAACAAATTACATGCGTGTAGTCTAGCCGCTTAAGAAATTTATAACCTTTAGTACCTGATCACGCTTCAATAGATTAGTGCCGTAGTATTAGTGCCTAAACCCGTACTATTTTTATGTATGTCTGTGCTATTTTTAAACTATCGCGTTTTTTTACGGTGCAGCGGGCAGCAGCAACGTGCTCGAAACGTCTCGGTGTGAAAGTGTAAGTAGATGTATTTCGCGTGAAGTCCCGAGTCCTATAAGTATGAGTATGTCTGTGCTTTCTATTTTTAACCCCCGACGGAAACCCGGACGGGGTGTTATAAGTTTGACATGTGTGTGGGTGTGTGTGTGTGTGTGTGTGTGTGTGTGTGTAAGTCTGTGGCATCGTAGCGCCCAAACGGATGAACTGATTTTGATTCTGTTTCTTTTGTTTGAAAGATGGGTTAAGGGAGAGTGTTCTTAGCTATGTTTTATAAAAATCGGTTCAGCCATTTCAAAGATATGAGGGGTGAAAGTGGTGATGAAAAATTTAATGTGTTCAAATATACCCGTGTTGGGTATGAAATGAAAGGTCATAACTTATACATCACGATACCGCAAATTTTATGAAAATCGGTTTAGCCATTCGGAAGATATGAGGAGTGAAATGTATTTCTAATTCTGTAACCACACTCCGCGCAATTCGCATTAGCTCTGAATAATTGTTGATAGACTATACGTATGTTGATATTAAAAACCCCTGTAAAATCCCTATAAAAAGCATGAAATAAAAATTAAATTTAAAATTTAAAAAACCCCCGACTCATAAAAAACCTGTAAAAAGTAGATAATAAAATAACTATTATATTATGACCTATCTACCCTAAGTATTGAACCTTTATTATTATTATAGGTAGCTATATTATTTACGTATTCATATTTTTAACTAACAGTTGGTCTCGTCGGGGGGACCGCTCTATATCTAAACAGAGACAGACGTACATACGATTAGGTTAGGTTAGGATTAGGTGAGCGGTCCCTGACGAGACCAACTGTTAGTTAAAAATATGAATACGTAAATAATATAGCTACCTATAATAATAATAAAGGTTCAATACTTAGGGTAGATAGGTCATAATATAATAGTTATTTTATTATCTACTTTTTACAGGTTTTTTATGAGTCGGGGGTTTTTTAAATTTTAAATTTAATTTTTTGTATAATTTCATTCTCTGTCTCTGTAGTGAACTGTAACTTCTTATATATATGTGTGTACACCTTACTTAGTTGTTTCCGTTAGAGCCCTAGCTTACCCTTGCATACACACTGGGAACGGTGAAGAAAGGCGCCTTGAGAAAGAGTCCTCTGTAAGCTCCACTGAGTCAGCTGGTGAGTAGCTACTTGAGTGGTAAAGTGGTTACAAGATATAATACCGATCTTACCACTACTTCCTATCTTTTGATTTAGTTAATGATAAAATGTTGTCTCTGCAGTGTGCCGTACCAAAGGCGTAAAATTTCACGTTAGTTGTATGGGAGCCCCCCATAAAACCCTTATTTTTTCCGATTTTAGTTTTAGTACTTATTGTTCAAGCGGCAACAAAAATACAACATTTCAGCTCTCTAGCTATCCCAGTTCCTGAGATACAGCCTCGTGACGGACAGACATACGAATGAACGGCGAAGTCTCTTAAAAAAGCTCCCATTTTTACCCTTTGGGTACGGAACCCTGAAACGTGCACAAAAACTTCCACGTTAAACATACAAGAGAGAATTATTTTATGAACCCATTTCGTTACCTTTCTAATAACACCACGCCAGCCAATTATCCCCGCGTATGCAATTACGTACTCTAACACAATATTGACAAACTCCTCGCTCTGTTTTGATAAAACATAATTATGTTTCGCTGTTTCGCGTTAGCTGGCTACATTAGATAAACATTGGTTAGGTATAACAAAATGAACAAGCCTATGATTTTAGGTATTTAAGGTCTAAAGTATAAAAACGGGAGCGCATTACAGAGATTCCACTATCCCTCTGTGTGTCATGAGGCTGTATCTCATTAACAATGAAAGCTAAAATATTCACAGGTACTGATTTTAGTATTTGTTGTTAAATAGCAGCAACAGAAATACAGCCTCAATAAAACAATCTAGGGAGGCAACCATTGTCGGGAGTCCTGGGGTATCCTTCCGAGGGCTTACCCAGGGCCCCCAACCGTAGTCTGGTAGGTAATATACGTGTGGTTTTAGTCGGTAGGAGTCCGGCATAGCAACCCTGTAGGAATTTCCTCACGTTAAAAAAAGGTAGGCAACCATACAACTAGAAACATGATTTTTCGCCATTTTTTCTATACGGAACTGTTGGAGCGCGAGTCGGACTCGCACTTGACCTGTTCCATTATTAGATCGTTAGAGAGGTTAGCTATTGATAAAAGTCGTTATACAATTTTAGGTTAGGTTTGGTTTATTTTGGGTTCCTGAGTATTTAATCAGATAGAGGAAAGTTATTTTGGAATACTACAATTATTAATGAGGGTACGTGTTTTCAATTGTTAATGGAAGTTTTAAAACGACCCTACTTTGACTTACGATTGATTTAAGTTGTCCTAAAACTGTCATGACAGTTGGCAGTTTTATTTAATGGAAGAGCCTAATAACAGGATATACTGATTCGAATATACTAAAATACTATAGATTTAAATATTTCAAGTATACCTTGCTCACAATTACGTGAGACTAAAAACTACTGGCATGGTATGTGCGTGCGTTTTCTGTCAGCCCCTCGGTATGGTTGGTTTTACTATATAATAAATGTATAAAATATTTTTAGTACTCTTGTTTTCTTCATTGTACAAAGCAGTAATAATTCCTAATCCTACTAACATTATGAAGGTAAAAGCTTGTGAAGATATTTGTTATTCAACCACTCTAACAGCTTAACTTGTCTAGTTGAAATTTAGTTAGAACAGATTATAAAATACAAATAATTCCATTTTTGCAATACAGTCTTATGGGATGCAGCAGAAGGAAAAGAATTTAAAAAGTCGCAGACCTCATCACGTGTTTTTTTAACGTGAGATAAAATCCTCATAGATGCTTTGCCGGTCTCCTACCGACTAAAAAACCTTACGTAACGCCCAACAGCCTACGGTTGAGAGCCCCGGGTAAGCCCCCAGGGGTCTCATCAAGTCTTCTAATAAATGGAAAAGGACATTGTTAATATCATATTTTTGAAGTTAACTTGGCTATTTATATTCGTAGACCGATACTATATTTTACTTCATTTCATTTATTACTTAAAGCACTACAATGCCAAACTCATTTATATCATACGTGTGCTGTGTGTGCTGTGATTAATCTCTTAGAATCAACTTTATTATTTGACCAGTGTAAATTACTTTTATGGTTTGAGAGGGCAAAACATGAACTTGACAGTAAACTTCGTCAATATGATCCGTACGTTAGTGCTGGTTACTTTTGCTTAATTCACTGAGATTACTATAGCCTACTGGAGTTTGTAGCACCAGAAGATCTACACTCACGTTGCCGACCCTAAAATAATGTCCACCTCCTGCAATATTGGCAGTAATGTAAGACCAATGACATGCTCCTCTTTTAGACGGTTATATACATCACATCACACCGGTATTCCCAAAGTTTTAACCGGAGTATTTTCTCTCTTTGAATTTTGTACCGTGTAATAGTTGGAAAGCCTTTGCTGTGTTGTAGCTGTCAAAACCGTTATAAATAATAATAATAATAAAAAAAATATTTGTGAACAATCTCATACAACATCATCTAACCCAAATTAAGCTAATATAAGCTTGTGTTATGGGATCTGGACGACTGATAAACATACCTAATATGTATTTTAAACACATACATAATGAGTTTGTTAAGAGCGGTTCGCCTGAGCCGCGCGTTATTTGCCATGTCCATCATGACATTCACGACATAACCTGACAAGAAAACACAAACGAAGCTGGCCATGCTTTCTTCTAAGATATGGGTAATAATCGACATAAGAGGTAAGACATATAAGAGGTTTATTTCATCAAAGTCACAATAATTTAACGATTTTTCTCGAGGGAAACTTACAGTGTACAGCAAATGCAGCTGTAGCTATCGCTGGTTCAAAAATAAAGCAAATTGAGACATGGTCTCCGAATATAATAGATTTGATTCTAATTCCCGGTGATCGTTTGTACTCAAATAGTATACAATCACGAAGGGCACCAAATTTGACCGAGGTTAATATTGAAATTGAACGTGTAGGTACATGAGTTACAAGTAAATTTTGAGGTGTTAAATTATTCATGTCTATTACAAATACACAACGAAACTTCTTTGATTTGCGGCCATCTGAGTATAAATATTGACGGCTTTCCAAATTTAAAGAATGGCTTAATTGAGTTTTTTGCAGGAACTGATGATGGTCATCACGGTGGTATTGTTACATGTAACGACATATCCGTCGCTATATGGAAAATTGAAACTTTATTTTACTTATTTGACTCCCATTCAATTGGACCAAAAGGTCGAGTTGCGCTCTTGCGCAGCTTATTTAATATCTTTCACCAATGTTACATCCTTGTGGATGGTTTTAAAATCTAATAAACCCAAACTATAGTCGCCTCGCTGTAACAAGGTGCGTATGACAGTTGGCAGTATGACGTTGATATCTATCAGTACCACATTACTAGGGATGTGTCGATATGCAATTCATGTTTAGAATTCTACGATAAACGAGATAAATCACGTTCTGTTTATTATTGTTATGAAAATTATTGCTATATTTATTTTTGAATTATCTAAACAGCTTAAGAAACCGGCCAAGTGAGTAGAGGTCTCCGTACCGAAAAACGACAAAAAATACGTTTGTTGTATGGGAGCCCCCTTAAATATTATAATTTTTATGTTTTTAGTATTCGTTATTATAGCGGTAATAAAAACACATAATCTGTGAAAATTTCATCTCTCTAGCTATCACCGTTCATAAGGTACAGCCTATCAAAAGACCGGGTAACTTCTCAAGAAAAAAAGAAGGTAACCGAGAAGAGGAAAAATATAATAATAACTCAATAATATACTTTTTACAATAAAAGTTGGAACTACGGACAATATACGTTTTGTTTTATCAAAATATCGACTATCCGTCGTAGATGTATATAATCCCATCACTAAAGACATCTTTGGTGTTACGTTATACTCAACAATTTTTTAATTTTTTCTCTCAAATTCATTTTATTTGTAGACTAGAATATTCTGGTTGAGTTTAATTTTATATACAACAGTGATTAACGATTTAATATATTATGAATGGGATGTAGCTGAAATACTAAGTTCATAATTGTAATTCACGGCAACTTTCAAGAGTGAAACGAAATGCGATCGACAACTGTCATAGGCACCATGCTACACCGAGATGACTATACAAGAAAATAGACCGGACGTTGACTAATACAGTATTACAAAAATTACCCCTGAAGTACGTTCATTATTTCAAAATGTAAATGAACCAGTTAACAAATACCCACCAGTTACCACAACCATCCAATGACTTAAACAATGACAATATTGTTATTTCGTCGTCTGTTTTACGTGTTATAGATGAACCGATTCCTGAGTTATCGACTGTGATTACCAACGATAATTGTGATCAACGACCAGTACATCAGCTTACAAAAAAAACCGAGCCCCCTTTACATATATCATGAGAAAGAAGAGCGAAAGAACTATCTTGGTTCCACTTATTTCCTTATGGCAGAAATAGATTACAGGAAAATCGGTCACATTCTATTACACCATTAGATTACTGTCAAGCTAGAATAATGGGAGCTGATACACGTTTTCAAAGATATGACTATCTTTTTTATGCATTGTCTGTTATGGAATTTTATAGAGCTAAGCGAAATGTTGGTGTAGTTTTAATGCGCCAGGGAGACAACCGACCAGATAATTTAGCAGAGAACATTCATCTTAACATGCGGAATATGCGAGGATCGAATGCTTACTAGCAAAGTGCATGTTCGAATCTTATTGCGATGTTAAAGAATTTGGGTGCTCCTACATGGTTCCTTACCTTGAGTTGCAACGATCTGTCTTAGGAGGATATGCTGAAATCACTACTAATAGCTGCAGGAAGACACGATGAAAATACTATTGATTTAAATTTTATTGAAAAACAAACGCTAGTAGTCGAACATCCCGTGACTTTGAGTCGTCAATTTATGGTTCGTGTCAATGCCTTTATGAGGTAGTTAAGAACGATGACCAAATTTTAGGCGGGAAACTTAAAGATTTTTGGTGGGGGATTGAATTCCAAAATCGTGGAAGTCCTCATTTGCACATGTTGTGTTGGATTGAAAATGCGCCGAATTTCGACACTCATGAAGGCAAATTTCTGATGAATGAGATTGTTTCGTGTTCTATACATAACAAAGACAATGAGTTGAACGAAATAGTTAAAAGGGTGCAAATACACTCGCATTCAACAACCTGTTACAAGAACAGAAGCGATAATTTGTGTAGATTTAACTTTCCAAGACCAGTAAGCGACCAGACAATGTTATTAGGACCTGATGAAACATTGCGAAATAATGGACGATTCTGTATTTTACAAAGAACCCCGCAAGAACAATATGGAACTAACTATAACCCGCAGATATTAAAACTTTGGAAAGCTAATATGGACATCCGACCCTGTGGAAATGTAACAGCTATTTCGTACTATACAGCCAAATAAACATTGAAACACGAGTCCCAGGATGTAGGTCAAGCTGTAAAAGATGCCATAAGCAAAGTCCGAGCCTGTCATGGGGATATCGGTCGACAATTGTTTGCTGTTTCTATGGCTTTATTAAATCATCGCAGAGTCTCGGCATGTGAATGCGCATACAGATTATGCCATTTAAAACTAAGAGATAGTTCACGAAAAGTCGTTTTCGACAACACATGCCGATCCCATGAGCGCTACCGACTGTTAAGATACGATAGTGACGAAAGTCAAACATATCAAAATATATTTGATAAATATATTAAAAGGCCAATTAATCTGGAAAATCTGAGTTTGGCAGAATTTTCCATTAATTATGAACATACAATTCGACTAATTAATGACGAAGAAGACGGTGATGTGGAGGCTTATGAAGAACTAGAAGAGGAATCGGAAAGTACCACAACGACTATCAGACTTCTAAATGGAAATATTATGAAAAAGCGAAGATATCCTGCAATACTAAGCACTCGATATTACACGCAAATGGGAGACAGAGAAAGCTATTTTTATAGCCTACCTATCTTATTAGCCTATATACCGTTTAGAGATGAATCCAATTTATTAGCTGGCTATGAAACATGCGAAGAAGCTTTTATGGCACACCGAGATCAGTTACGTCGAACAATTTGAACACATTGAACACATTGAGCTTCAGCAAGTTATTGGCCAAGTATTGGCTCTAGCCAAACCTCCACCATTTAATCATTCTAATGACCAAGGATCCAACACGGAAAACCAGGATATAGGGACGATTATTGATGGATATGATCCAAAAATGGCTGGTGTTGATATGGAAGTGGAAGAAATTGAAGAGGCAATGCATGTCACCATTAAAGATGAAGAGTTACATTCCATGGTTACCAGCATGAACGTTGAACAAAGAAAAATATTTGACGAAGTAACAAAACGAATTCAATGTGGTTGGACTTGACGAAGGTGGAATGGACTTCGCCGTGAACAATTGGAAGTTGGGGAACTTCCAAAAAAATAAAAATTAAAATTGACGACCATTCTATTGGGAGGAGTTGTAAAGAAGAAAACAGATGGATCAGAAATAAATAATATAGCTTCCTATACTAATAATAAAGGGTCATACTTAGGGTATCTTTTTTATTTCATGCTTTTTATAGGGGTAACGTAAGTATAATAGCTTATTCATTATTTAATATCAACATACGTATAGTCTATCGACAATTATTCAGAACTGATGCGAATTGCGCGGAGTGTGGTTACAGAATTAGAAATACATTCAACTCCTCATATCTTTCGAAGGGTGTTGGGGCCTTTTCTTCGGGCTCTGTGGAACCTAATCTGCTCCCATACGGTGTTAAGTTGTGGACTGTATTTATTGATAGTTGTTTGGATCGTGGGCTTGTTGTGTTCCAGTAACTGAAAGCCGGTAAATATTGAAGCACTGAATTTATTGTAAAAGAACTTATAATAATTTTACAAGCTCAAAGGTAGCAAGTACTTTTCACCATCATCATTAATCATAGACAACACACCAGTCCATAGCCACTAAAACTCCTTTCCTCGCACAGATTAAAATAAGAAAATAAAAAACTAGTGTTGCACTCAACATACTTCAGCCTAGGAATATTACCTCGATACATTCTCAAGTTTTTCAAATAAAGAAGAAAAAATTAACTGTGACTATGAAAACTGACACAAATCAAACTTACAACATTTCTCATAAGTCAAACTAACAATATTTGTTGTAAGTGATTTGAAATTTAAATATTGACAATTTATACAAAATTATCATTTAAGGTTTCCCTCATCATTTAAGGGTTTATTATAAGGTACATAAAATAAACAAAAATGTAGGCCAATGCCCAAAAACCATTAATCGCTATCCTGTATGGGCAGAACACATACCTTGTGTACTGATCTGGTGTGATGGTGACCATTAGCGGCCCTCACTTCAACGACTCTTACTTTTCCATCTTTTCCTGGGAAAACTTTTGTTACTCTTGCCATAGGCCAGTACAGTGGGGCAGTGTTCAGCTTACGCAGGATTACTAGAGCACCTATCTCAATGTTAGGTGTGGTGTCTTGCCACTTGGGTCGACACTGTAATGAATTTAAATAATGTTTGTGCCAATATTGCCAAAACATTTGTTTCAAGTTAACACAAATATCCCAAAAATTTTAATAAATTAATTGAAGTTCCACTTAAATCACGCTCTGGTAAAGAATTGAGAGGTGCATTTGTTAAGAAATGGCCAGGGGTAAGATATGTATAGTCATTAATATCATTTGATACAGCAGTTATGGGTCTAGAATTCAAAACTGACTCAATTTCACATAGAACTGTATTGAGGGCTGCGAGGCAGCTAATGGGCTCTTTGCCCCCTGAACGCGTCACTGCTAGCAGAGCCTTTGAAAAGGTGGGCTGCGATTTTGCGGGGCCCATCGAGGTCAAGCAAGCGCGCATAAGAAGGCCGTTAATAACGAAAGGGTATATAGCATTATTTGTTTGCTTTGCGACGAAGGCCGTCCATCTGGAGCTTACCTCGTCCTTGACGACAGACGCATTTTTGGCCGCATTTAAAAGATTTATTGCTCGAAGAAATTTACCTACAGATATATACTGCGATAACGCATCGACCTTCAAGGGGGCAAAGAACAAATTAGATGACCTGCAGCGCCTGTTAGCCAGCAAAGACCATCAAGGTCAAGTGCAATCATTTGCTGCAAATAAAGGTATAAACTTTAACTTTATACCAAAGTACTCCCCCACCTGGGGGGGGATTTGGGAGAGGGGAAATAGATCAATGAAGCACCACTTGAAACGCTTTGCTGGGAGGGCTCTGCTTACCTACGAAGAACTCAATACAGTTCTATGTGAAATTGAGTCAGTTTTGAATTCTAGACCCATAACTGCTGTATCAAATGATATTAATGACTATACATATCTTACCCCTGGCCATTTCTTAACAAATGCACCTCTCAATTCTTTACCAGAGCGTGATTTAAGTGGAACTTCAATTAATTTATTAAAATTTTGGGATATTTGTGTTAACTTGAAACAAATGTTTTGGCAATATTGGCACAAACATTATTTAAATTCATTACAGTGTCGACCCAAGTGGCAAGACACCACACCTAACATTGAGATAGGTGCTCTAGTAATCCTGCGTAAGCTGAACACTGCCCCACTGTACTGGCCTATGGCAAGAGTAACAAAAGTTTTCCCAGGAAAAGATGGAAAAGTAGGAGTCGTTGAAGTGAGGGCCGCTAATGGTCACCATCACACCAGATCAGTACACAAGGTATGTGTTCTGCCCATACAGGATAGCGATTAATGGTTTTTGGGCATTGGCCTACATTTTTGTTTATTTTATGTACCTTATAATAAACCCTTAAATGATGAGGGAAACCTTAAATGATAATTTTGTATAAATTGTCAATATTTAAATTTCAAATCACTTACAACAAATATTGTTAGTTTGACTTATGAGAAATGTTGTAAGTTTGATTTGTGTCAGTTTTCATAGTCACAGTTAATTTTTTCTTCTTTATTTGAAAAACTTGAGAATATATCGAGGTAATATTATAACACTTCCTAGGCTGGAGTATGTTGAGTGCAACACTAGTTTTTTATTTTCTTATTTTAATCTGTGCGAGGAAAGGAGTTTTAGTGGCTATGAACTGGTGTGTTGTCTATGGTTAATGATGATGGTGAAAAGTACTTGCTACCTTTGCGCTTTCAAATTAAATATAAGTTCTTTTATAATAAATACAGTGCTTCAATATTTACCGACTTTCACTTACTGGAACACAACAAGCCCACGATCCAAACAACTATCAATAAATACAGTCCACAACTTAACACCGTATGGGAGCAGATTAGGTTCCACAGAGCCCGAAGAAAAGGCCCCAACAAAGGGCTATACCGATTTTCATGGAACTGAACTCACGGAACATTTCATAAAACTTACGGTGTCGTGATACATACGTGATGACCTTTCATTTAATACCCAACACGGGTATATTTGAACACATTCAATTTTTCAACACCAGGTTTACCCCTCAAATCTTTGAAACGGCTTAACCGAATTTTATGAAACATAGCTAAAAACACTCCCCTAACCCATCTTTCAAACAAAAGAAACAGAATCAAAATCGGTTCATCCGTTTGGGAGTTACGATGCCGCAGACAGACTTACAAACACACACACACACACACACACACACGTCTAACTTATAACACCCAGTCCGGGTTTCCGTCGGTGGTTAAAAATTAGTTTTACAGACGAATCGCAAAAAAATTCAAGGGCTCATTATACAACACGCGTTTCCCTCCTCTTTCAGCACCGGGTTCTTTAAGTGGAGCATGAAGGGGCGCAACATTGAGCAGCCAATTTAAAGGCGCGGTCTCTGCTCCACAAGGAAACCGTGGAGACATGGAAGGTGCGACTTGAGCAACCGAAGGCGGGATTCGCCACAATCGCGGCCGTCAGACCGGTCATGGACGAGTGGCTGGAGAGGACACGGTGCTCTCTCCTGGCGGTGGTCACAAATACTTACCGGGTACGGTAGCTTCGAAGAAAGAAGAAAGAAAGAAAGGGGAAACCACGGCCGAGTGTCAGCACTGCAATTCACGCACGACCCCCCTTAGAAGCGGGTCACACCCGAAACCCCCCCCCCCCCCAAGGATGCAGGGTAGCACCCGAATCTACCCCTAGGCGAGGCCGCAGTGGCGACCGTGGGTCTGTTGGGAGTCCTGCGACATCCTTCCGAGGGCTTATCCGGGACTCCCAACCATAGGCTGTTGGGCGTAACGTTAGGTTTTTTAGTCGGTAGGAGTCCGGCATAACATTCATGAGGATTTAAAACAACAAGACAAAAAGGAACTGATCAACGTCAGCGGGATACAGGCTCTATCAGTTCTGTTACTGCCTGCCTGAATTATGCATATAATAATAATTTTCACAACGTTAAAAAAAACCAACTTAAAGGCCACTATAATTTTACTCCTCTGCAGTTCTTAACGTGACAGTCATTCTGATTTCACTAGATCCCTTCATAATTTTCCATCAGAAGTGTGGCATAATTTTGGCCAGCATTATTGCATAAACCATTAATCTCAATATAATTTTAATCTCCATTTATAAGCAAAATTTGTAAGTCCATAATGTCAATATCGGCTCGACAATTTACATAAAGTAACGACCACAAAAACTGGCCGTTCAAAAGCTTGATGTATAGACCGTTATCGACCTCCTTCACTATATTACGGGAAAGGGTGAGCCCCGACCCATAAAAGTCAATATACTGTTATGGAAAATTGAAAGCTGTTTTTATGATCCGCTCTAATTTTGTACTGAAGTATTGCGGGCCGGGTCAAGGGCAGCGTGAACAGTGCTCGAGAAATGGCGGCCAGTGTTATTTGTAACACATCATGTAAATCATAAATCACACATAACAACTAGAAATGTGTAACATTCAGACGTACCTTGGGTGATCCATGCATCGCACGAGGACGATTGCTGATTGGATTATAAAAGATTACTCTTTTGAGCCTATCTGCCTTTCTCTTTGTTCGATTATGACAGTGAGACCATTAGCAAGTATGTTATCTTCTATAACCTCAAGTCAAGAACGACGACGAGCGATGTGAGGAAACCTTATATTTTTGTTTTCTAACAAAAAACATGGAAAAACTAGATGGCCAGCCCACGCGTTGCTGTGGCTAAGCTTTTTCTAACCCGGTACACCCGACCATAGCCATGTAGGCTTTTCACCAAAAAAAAACTATCCAATCTTTCAAGTTGGATCCAACTGCTCACGATGTGCAAATTTGGTTAAACTCGGTTAAGTAGTTTAGGAGTCCATCGCGGACAAATATCGTGACAGGAGATTTATATATAATTAAGATTGTCGTAGTACACAAGCTTCTGACTACAGTTTATTGAAAATTTATGCTTCTTACATTTATCTAGCTGTGCCCCACGGCGTTGCCTATGACATACTACTAACTCCGTAGCACTGAATTTACACATACATGGCCGTATTTACAGTTTAGTATGGAAATTATATACCTATATTACGCCCTGCTGACTCAATCGTCTGTAAACAAGCACACCCATCCGAAGACCAGTCGCAGCAACTTTTGCTATGGCACATTTTGTTCATTCGTAAGCGTTACTGTGCTTCGGAAGATACGTTGTGGCGCAATTTCATTAGTCGATAGGTACCGCATGCGGGGCGTGGGAGATTTTTGTAACGCATGCCACAGAGCCCGCATTCGGGGAACCGTTTTCATTAGTCGATAGCGCCCGCATGCGAAGTGTAGCTGTGTGTCATAGCCTAGCATAGCATAACATTAATTATTGATCCAAAGATCGATAATTAATGTTATGTGAAGCAATTTTGACTGTTTGTGTCATTGTCTTTATCAGCCATTTTGCGCAGCGTCTTTTTAATCCAACAAGCACTCACGAATGAAATTGAATAATGAAAAGTATTTGACTCACTACCCGCAAGCCGTATATCGACCGATGAATTTCATTGGTCGATAACACCGTCGGTTCAAAGCAAGCGGGGTACCCCGAACGCGTATCGACTTGTTGACTTTTATTGGTTGTTATCTCGCATGCGGGAACTCCCCGCGTGCTGTATACCGAACGATTTAACGACCAGTGAAACTGCGCCATTCAAGGCGGTGGCCGGTTATCAGTTACATAGCAGTCGTCATAACATGGGCCTGTCCACTTCAACATGGCAATAGGCTCACCACCTATTAATATTAATGACAAAAATGCATATAAACTGTAAAATATCCGCGTATATTATAACGCTGCCAACTCCTTCAGGGACGAAGGCGTGACTGAATTTTGTATGTATGTTTTTATTACTGATCGGCTCCCTTGGATAATAAAATGATGTAAAATAGTCTATATTATATTAACCTATTATTTATATTAACTATATTATATTAACCTCAGAATAAAATATGATTTTTTATAGCGTAAGAATTTTAAAACCAGTTCAGTAGTTTCCGAGGTTATCAATTATAAACAAACAAATTCTTTGCTCCTCAAAATTATAGTATAGATAGTTATACTGTTTAGAATATAGGCTTAACGACTATATTTTATTGTACTTACTTTTACCGATGTTTTGAAGGTTTCAGGATACCCGAATTCCGTGGTCGAGTAACTCCCAAAAAGTACTATGAAACATACACTAGGGAAGTTTTAAACACCATGAAGGTTTCCACAGATACTCGTGGCAGTATTTCTCTCGTAAATAGATGACACAGTCGAGGGAGATAAATAACTGGGTTTCAGTACCGCATGAGTCCATAGAAATCAACCACGATGTTAAGGCATTTGCATTTAGATGACGATGTAGATGTCAAATTATATGTACTTCATTTAAGATGGTTAACTATCAAATGACTCAATGGTATAAGGAAAGCAATAAATAAATGAATACACTATGATACAGTTGATTTTAATTCGATAATCATATTCCAAATTCGGAGAAAATCGATAACATTTCTAAAAATGATCTCCACTTATTAATTACAATAGTTATTTACAAGCACACCGGCAGACACGCGCTCAAAATTTACGCAAGACAGAGTCAGATGTTATTGTATCACACTCGCATTTCATCTATCGCGGCCTGCGGGAGGGAGGAGTGCAGGGAGGCCTTCCCGCGTCGAAGGGTGGCGTGAACCCCCCTCCCCTCCGCGTCTCTCCGCGGGGAGTTCCCGTTCGACGGCTGGAATTTGTGTTGCCGTAACTCCTGTAAAGGCGGCGAGTTATTAAACTGGCTCAAATTCTTGGGCATAGTCGCGTAACCGATCTGCGGAAAACTCACGTTTGGTATTCGAAAACTGCTACTTCTGCTCCCGAGTTTACTCGGTAACATCGTGTTGTCCATACTGAGTGTGGGACTCGGTGGCGATTTAGGGACATCAAGAGGTCCTTTGAAGTTTAAATTTGTCAAGTGTGAATCGCTATTCATTAAATGTTTCTTACGATTCTGTCTTTCTACGTCCACCACAAGGCTCGGGGCGTGAGTCGGATCCATGTGGTAATGCGAGTGTTTGCCAGATATCGTTTCGAAGTGTTTTTCATTAAACCTAGTTTGCTTTGTTCTCGATCTTGATTTATCCCTCTGATAGTAAACACCGGCAAATATGAGAACGTTCAGTATTAATAATGAGCATCCGATCGCTATCGTAACGCTGAGAGCCGTCGAGTACGCTGCGTAGCCGGCCGCCTCCAAATTGGCCAAAGTGTTTTCAGTCGCGTTTAATGTTTGCAGGTCTCTACCCGGCAGTATAGTTGCGCAGGTAGCGAGTATCGTGTCGACGGTCGTTAAGGCCGTATCGCTGTACACTGAGCCGTTTGTTCGTCTGATGGCGTCATTATCGTTTGCGTTCCTCGCCAGTGGATCCGGTCGGACGATGCCCTCGTACAAATCCTGTTCGTTGTGGTTTTTAAACAGATTGTGTCTGGAGGCTACGTCCACCATACCGGCGCGGTGTAACTCGGGAACTAGGCGTAGCCACACGGACAGTTGATGAGCACGGTAATGGTTTTTCACACGGGGTTTCATACCTGTCACAACAATAGATACATAATTTTAAAAAATATTTATAATTGTGTTTGGAAATATAATTTTAAAAATAGCCAATAAACTATTTCATTGTGAATTAGAACCGACCGAACCATGCTATGCTATGTGATACACACGTCACTAATTATAGACAATCGAATTACCATAGCTTAAAATTTTATTGGTATTATTACTATCTTATAGTTTTTTTTTGTAGAAACTACTATCTAAATAGTCTTTAAAGAAAAAGTAATACTGTTTTCATCTTTCATTGTGAAAAATAGAACCGAGGTGATAAAGTTGTAAAGAAAAGGGATAAAACAAGAATGTCAACATTGTGCACATTTAGGCACACACTCAAAGCTCGTGTGGTTGACTGTGGTTCATTAAAGATTCATTATGCACGTATCACACGTTACAAGTGACGGTTAGTTTAAATATTTACTGCAGTAATGGCTTTGCGTCACACGAGTGGAAACCGAGCTGTAAGCTCTCAATTGAACACAACTCAAAGCGTCATGTAAAACGATTACGTAACTGACCTATTTCCAAATATTTTTGGTGCGTGGAGTCATATTCTTCCCAAATAATTCCCCGAAATTTATTTTTCTCCCTCGACGCTGGCAGTAGAGCCTCTTGCCGTACATTGTCGTTCGGATTCCTGTAATAAGAACGTTCATGTAATAAACTGTATACCCTATTATGTCGACAGAGGGTTAGGATTTCTTCAGATTAACCAGTTATATTAATATTACTATGTAGGTAGAAAGTGCGAATGTAATTTGTCTGTTATAGAATTCAAGGAATTTTACCCAGTTAGATTAATGAAAATTTGTACAGAGACAGTTTAAAGTGAACAAAAGTAAATTGACGAAGTCATCACCTGCTAATTGGCAAAACGAACGGTACTGGGGTGGAATACTCAAGGGCTGAGTCAGTTAATAGAATGGAACAACTTTATATGCGTAAAACTATGGTATATAATTATATGTATGGCAAATACCACTAATAGTGAAATGTGGGCGTATACAATGCCTCTACCTACCGCTTCAGGGATAAAGGTGGGAACAAAATTTCAGTGTCTATTACAATCAGATAGATGAACACTGTAAAACTAACGTAATTTGCTACTAATTTATCCCGTTACAGGTTTTTTTTACAAGGTATGAATTTAAAATGGTTTTTTGTTGTGTAATAATATTATTTTAAAAGAGGTACATACATTATAAAATCGAAAGAGATAGGTACCTTTTTAGTTTGCATTACCTCAAAACACGAAAATATTATTTCATCTTATTATCCAACAATCCCAAAGATATAAATAAAATAAAACACATACCTAATTAGAAGAGGAGATTATTGTAAAGTAAGTTTGAAAAGAACCGCTCAAGGAGGACATCAAAGTAAATACAACCTTAAGGCTCGCTAATGAAAGCGTACGCTTATTTAGCTAAGCGGGAAACTTTGAGAGGCTATTAAATAGGCGTTTAGAAGAAATTATGCCGTAAACTGTGGTCCTTAATTCGTTTGCGTAAGGTTCATAATAAGCAAAGATTGTGATGTCTGTAATTTAACATAAATTTCACGTAATATTTGTCATTATGAAAGGTGACTAGGATTTGTACACGCCCTTATTAAATCATAAAATTTTAGGAGAGGTGTTAACACTCTAAGCGGTTCTCTTTGATGTTTTAGTGAAGCACTCAAATATTGCTCTGAATTTCTTTACCATAGCACTTCTCGGTTGTTTTCAAAACCGTAATAATTTAATTATTAAGACATATTTAAAAAAACAATGGAACCTTCTTGCTCAACGCCTTAAAGACCAAATTAAAAAAATGTGAGTGTGTGACTGTATTTATTTGACCGTGAAACAAAACATAAACAAAAAAAAAAGAGTAGTTTGTCGAACTTTTTTAGCCGGGTGGGGCGAAAAATGTATTATGTGTTTAATAAATAAAAATGTGAACGTAAAATAAGACTAAGAAGGCATCTTCGACAGGGTTTTTCTATAATATTTTAAAAAAAATAGAAAAAACCCGATCTCCAAAACAAACGTTTTCACTATGCATATCATCACAAACAAATTGTAATCACTCAGGAATTGAACCTAAGAAATCAGCAAGTTTGTTGAAGAGACGAATATTGCGCCAAACAGAGGAAATCAAATTAAATTAATTAGTTAATTGAAGTCGAAACAAGAGAATTCGCTTTTATTAGCTGCTAGACAGGTGTGATCTTGTTTTACTCTTTTAGAGTTCCGTACCCAGAGGGTAAAATACACGACCCTATTCATAAGACTTCACTGTCCGTATTTCCGTCATAAGGCTGTATCTCAGGAACCGCGATAGCTAGCGAGCTGAAATTTTCACAGATGATGTATTTTTGTTGCCACTATAACAAAAAATAGTAATATTAGAAAAATAAAAATATTTATGGAGGCTCCCATACATCAAACGTGATTTTATATTTTTTTTAGGTCTGGAACCCGGCAACTTGCCGTTTTTTCAATCGTTTGAAAGCAATTGTTGTTTATTCCATGCTTTCTACAAGATACGTTTCACAATTGTGCATCACACCAATCGTAAATAAATCTGGCATGGATTATCGTGCTCGAATGTTAATATTGGTCGAAAATTAGTAGATATATTTTGCAGAATTTTGATAACTTACCCACTTTTCACAAAATTGGCTAAAGACATCATGATAGACTCTGACAAAGCCACTTCAGACTTGGTGTAGTTCTGAGGAAAGTGTCCAAATCCGTCTACTAACGGTGCACCGAACACGTACGGTAGCTCTTCACCGTGAACTGCTCCCATTCGCTGCAACAAAACAACGTTTTTCTTATTTAGTAACTAGTGGACGTCACGCTGTTTCACCCGCGTAGCTATCGCTCCCGTGGGAATAGAGAAATAAAATATAGCCTATGTGATGGCATTACGATATTCTAAAATTTAGTTTCTTTTAATAACAGTAAAATATAGATTTAATTCTTAAATCAATAGCTATGGCCTCGTAAACTGTTTTGCTTTTTTTCAAAAAGCTAATAAAGTTCTTTCTTAGAACGGCAGGAAATAAATGTATTGTTTAAATTTAGTTTTTAATTTCAAAAGGGACATTGCTTTATTTATTGCTGTTCTTAGGGAAGGGTCGGTGTATTCACCAGAAATGTTATTGTTCTAACACATGTGTCGGCCTTTGAAAGCGCAGCGCATCTTGTAAGATTTTTTCCCTTAAGAGAAAAAAATGGTTTATTAGCGACTTTCTAGTTTGGGTTCGTGGGAAAGAATGTTCGAGATGCAATGACTGTTTTTTTTTGAAGTTTGAAGTTAGGAAGATAGGGACGTCAGAAATGCATTCAGGGTTACGGCGTGGTCAGAGATAGGTGTGGTGTGAAACACTTAGTTCAAGTTTTGTAATATTGTATAAATTATTAGAGTTATTGACATGTGTGCATCCAGAGAACTCTTCGAGGTATTTTGGTAATGTAGATTTTATTATACTTATTATATTGTGTGATCTCTGTTGTATATTATTGTGTATAAAATGTGTCTAGTCATTAATCAAGGCTGCCTAGGTGATTAAATTCTCTAATAGTTAATCTTATGTGAGATAGAATAAATTCAGAATTATAGGTTCACTCATTTAACAAGAAATTGAATATTATGTCCAAATTTCATTGTTAAAGATTTCATTCATTTATCAAAATTTGAGATAAACAATAACTGTAATGTGTAGTTTAGAATTGAATTTTTTATTTTGGTGTAATAACTAGTTATAAATTTCTTAATAAATAAAATCCCTCATGTCGCGAATGAGACCCAAAATCTTTAATAAGTATTTGAGATTCTTGCAAGTATTAAATGAGCTATTTAATTAATATCAAACTAGGTAATGATCTTTACCAATGTATGACCAGTATTATATAGTAATATTTTATTATACATAGATATAATTGTATATAGGCTGTTCTATGGTATTGAGTTTTTTGCTACCAAATTCCTTTTTCTTAATACCACGAACATAGTAATGGAATTTGGGTATAACTTATCTCTATGTGGAGATAATTATATAAATCGAAGTTCTGAATAGATTTATTGTTTTTTTCTAAATAAAATGGTCTCCAAATAACCCATATTTGCGAACGTTTAATTCACCAAATGAAATAAATACCTGATTAATTCAAATATAAAATTCAATTAAAATTTTAATATTCTTGAATACACGATATATTATTTATTGCCCTAATATTTTGTTTTAATGGTAACCTTATCTCCTTAAACCTATTGTTGGCGTTTATATTTGACTAGCTGATGCGTGCAGCTTCGCCCGCGTAAAATATGTTTCCAGTGGGAAC
Source organism: Miltochrista miniata (assembly GCA_933228765.1). Lineage (NCBI taxonomy): Eukaryota > Metazoa > Arthropoda > Insecta > Lepidoptera > Erebidae > Miltochrista > Miltochrista miniata. The sequence continues at coordinate 2,076,054 of OW121749.1, read as the reverse complement.
TTATCCCCGGGATAAAAGGTAGTCTATGTGTTATTCCAGACTATAATGTATCCCTGTACCAAATTTCAGCCAGATCCATTCAGCCGTTCGAGTGTGAAAGAGTAACAAACATCCACACTAACAAACATCCACACTCACAAACATTCGCATTTATAATATTAGTAGGATTTATAGAGTGTGCTGACATCTTGCTTAGTAAGGAAAATCAGTAAGTATGGATGCGATTTAAATAAGTGACAGCTATATTCTCGATTTACTTGTAGGTCTAATAGTAGAAGTTTAGGGAAGTCTTACATAAATAACTCAGATCAATGAATTTAGTATTTTATAGTCTTTCTTTTAATTCACTTATGGTTACTGAAGGGTTATATTGGAAATTTATGCACTGAATCTTTCACTAGTCGAGGTAAATATTCTCTGTGACGAATTTCTTTTCTTCCAAATGTTCCTAAGACAAATGACATGGGCCCAAAAGACTGAGACTTAATCGACATACTTCTGGAAATGGAAATGTCATAGAGGAGGTTTTATTTCAACTATTATATTCCGAAAGGAAATATAATAACAAGACAAATGTGAATATTCTGTGTATGTTTCCTTTATTTCTCCTACTATGGATTTGATCAGACTCAGATACGTTTCCTTATCAGAGATATAGAAGCTGATCTGTCGAATCAAATCTTCATACCATTTTTGAGTAATTTCATTTCTAATCAGACCTGGCCTAAATGCGTTTACGCATAATAAGAGTCCCACAAACTCTTATAGAAACCAAAAAGCCCGAATGTTTGCAGTACAACTGCCCTATACAAATATAAAAAAAAATGAGGTACCTCAATAAAGAAACATACATAACACGATTGAAATAAATGCTCAGGCATTTACATAAGGCAAGGTTATCTATTATATATTTGAGGCCAGATACCTTTTGTGTAAACATTATACTCACTGAAATCACTTGTTATTCTATATACAATATATTTGGAAGTGAATTACCTGTTTTACTAATACACAGGAGTGTTTATCAAGAGGTTATTACATATCTCAAAAGACAAGCTTTCAGAAACTTGTTTACACAAATTTAGGTATTAGTCGATAGAAATTCAAATTACTATGCATTTGAATTTTAATCCTCCATTTATTACAGTTGAATTGAATCACACAAAGTTTATCATTGATCTGAGTTGAATAATAACAGAGTTCATTCTTTAATGAGACAATAATGAATTGCAGAGAAAGGTTTCTTACGAGTGTTCTAATAAGAGAGTGTTAAGTATTCGCGTATTGTTTTATATCTTAATAATTCAATCGTTTTAATATGAAATACGTTTGTGAGTCTAAATTCTTGCGAACTTAGAATGTAGTTTCACAAAGGTATATTAAAAATTTATAGGTTAACTAGACGATTGCAACAATATTAAATGGGTGGCGGGCTCAGCTACGGGCTTCCCATCACAGAATTTGGTGCCGTGACCAGGATATTTAGCTACGTATTTAGTATTTATTTAATATTGATACGACTAAATTACGAACTAACTTGAAACACAACGTAGAAATTGAGATTGAATCATTAACGATATATTTTATGCTATTAAATTTAGAGTTATTTCCCTAAGACGACAAAACCCAACACGAAAGGAATCCAATAGGAAGAATCCAGTAAGATCTAACAAGAAATAAATCCAATAAGGAGAATGCAAGAAGATCCAACAAGAAATGAATCCAATAAGAAGGATCCAATAAGATTTAACAAAAGGGGAAGAATCCACGTGTTCTGGTTGGAATGACTCTTTTTATTGTATCATTAATGAATGAACTTATTAAATTTACCTGAATTGAATTACTTTCGAATAGGTATTTCATATCTTAGTTATCCAAGTATTAGGTAGAGGGAATCTGCTATTTTGAGAACAAATCTCCATCAGCCAAGGGGCATGGTAGATGTGTTTTCATTAAAGCATAAACATTTGAATAGTAACATTATCTTCAAAGTCGTAATAATTCAATTTAATTAGATTATACTATCATAATATTTGGCCTTAAGCTAGACAAAAGTCGCGGTAGGCGTCTTATTATGAAAGTATCTATAAAGATGGATTTTTTTTCTTCAAGACTTAATAATTCATTTTAATTATTCACTTTAATTAGATCAATGCTATAGTTATCAAAGAGTTCTAAGCCAGTCAAAGGACGCGGTGGACGTTTGATCACAAATAGTACATCTATATAGTTGATTATTTCAGTATTTAATTCGTTTTATCGAGACGATCTTAAGCCTTTTCATCGTTTAATAATAAATCATTTTAATTATTCACTTTAATTAGATCAATGCTATAGTTATCAAAGAGTTCTAAGCCAGTCAAAGGACGCGGTGGACGTTTGATCACAAATAGTAAATCATTCGAATTAATTATTTCAGTATTAAATTCGTTTTAACTAGGCTCTTGAGGTCGCTCAAACTTTCAAATCGTGTAATTACTAGAACACAACGTAGAACTTTAATAGAATTATTAAGCAATAAAATAATTAAATCCTTAAATCTAATTTAGAACACAACGTAGAATTATAATTGAATTATTATACAATGAAATTTTAAGAAAATAGTTTCTTTTATTAATTTTATTTACAATGTTGTGACTTGGATTACTAGAATGAAATTATTATTGATGTAGTCAAGCAACTGATTCTGAATTAAGCAAGCTTTATTTCAGTGTATTTTGATTATATCTGATTATATAGATTCTATCTTTTAAACTGAAATCATGTCTTATTCTAATAAGACTAGGGTTTGCCAATCGGATTAATAACGCAATCTTCTATTAGGTATGTTAGGAAATAATTAGTTCGTTAAATTTTGGAAGTTTTCTTTTACATACAATAATAATTATAATAGGTAATTAAGGAAGAATTACACCTAAAAAAAAACCATATGGTATCTACGATAAGGCAGCTTAGGCATCTAAAAATACAAATGTCTTGTTAATAATATTAAATTCAATTTCAAGGGACAGTGGACACATTTTATACAAATATCACGTTAATAATAACCAACAGAGATAAGTAGGAAACAGAAAAAAATAATCGATGCCAGTCAATTATGAAGTAAAAGTTATTTTTTTTAAAATTCTATTTATATATATAAAAAAAAATAACGCTTGCGAGTTCTTTCCAGCGACACTACTTTTGGGAAAAATTCCTGGGTCTGGAATTTAAAAGGAATTAAAAAAATATTGAACTAATTTTATATAATTTCAGAGATTCAACTGACGTGAGGCTAAGAGAAATAAACAAGTTATTGATATATTCCTTTGTATGGTATGTTACAGATACTCCAAATCCTTTAAAGATGGCTGGCAGTAATATATAATTGTATTATGAAGTTTTGTAAAACTCCATTTGATTAGCTACTGGTTTTATCTTCATGAGGGTGTTAATTCTGGAAGCAATTTAAAGCCCGAGTCGAGAGTACAAAATCTACTGATGTTTTTTTTTGTATACGGGTGGGTTCTTTATTTTTTTGGTGATGCATAATTGTGGAGTTATATTTTTATTTGAAATATTTTTTTGTTATTTTTGTTAATTCACACATGCACATATTTTAGTGAAGTGGTTTATTAGTTTTAACTCAGATATGATGTCTATTAATAAAAATGTTTCGGTATATTTTTTTGAGATTGACGTGTATTTTAGGTTAGGAACATTATGAGATTGCTTTTTTTGGTATTGCAAGTTAAATCTTGTTCAACAAGTTATATTCTATTGAGGTAGAATATTAATATTTTTACACGCACATTAAGTACCTCATTTCCATGCATTTAAGTAATTATCATTGAAGGAACTAAGTATTTGAATGGTCTTTTTATTTTATTAGAACTTTGACGTGGAGAATTTCTATAGCTTTTGTGCAATAACAATTTGAAAATGAATTGGAATCAAATTCGAGAATTGTAATAGGTATTGTGAAATACTATCAGCAAAGATTTAAAAATGTCGTGGTCGTAATTAATGTATGGAAAGCGATTGATAGGTATTTTCTTCAGTATTACAATGATCCATGGTTGAAAATAATAAACTGGAACTTAATTTAACTACATACGTCAGTTTATATAGATAGATTATATTGTGTTCAAAATTCATAAATTTGTTTACAACTGCAATATAATTCTAACTTGTCACTGTCTGAATACAAAAGAAATTTAAAGAGTGATGAGAAAGGTTCATTCATTCATTCATTCATTTATTTATTTCGTGAACATAGGTAAACAAATATGATGTTACAGATTGATAAGAAGGTACTTGCTATGTTTCGCCAATTGGCAAACAAACACATAGGTAGATAATTGCATTACTTACTTAGGTACTACTTACTTAACTTGCAGGTATTGAAAATAAGTTATAAGTTAATACAATAAAGTCAATTAATTGAAACAGTTTCATTACAATTTGTATGTCAATATCTCCATTCGTCAATAACCCTTTATTTTTCGTTATGTCAAAATAGATTTTTTTTAATTTAAGTTACAAACTCCCTAGTTTAATTTGTTTTTAATTGAATTTGGCTCCATTACATAAGTACATGTGATGTCTTTCAAATTTAAATGTAGGTATCTATATAGCTGTCAAATTACATTTTATTCCAATATCTTTTTATAGTATCATTAAGGTACTCGTCTATCGAATAATACGCTTTACACATAATAAATTGTGGAGGTTATTTTTATATTCATGTAGATTTGAGGTAATTTATTATAGATCTTTGGTGCCATTGCATAGATGCTTTTGTGAAAAAAAAAAAAATCTAATTTTACAGTGTGTCAAGTGCAATTTATTTCAGCAACGTTGACTTTCTACACCTTTATACAGGTCCATATTATCCTTTAGAACAACATTCACTTCATAAATGTAAAGAGAAGGCAAAGTCAATATTTTCAGACTTTGAAAATGAGGTCTACAAGTATCTGTTCGTTTTTGTTTACATATAGATCGTATGTATTTTTTTTTTGCTACAAAGGCATCCTCAATGTTGGTGGCATTACCCTAAAGCAGCATACCGTACCTCAAAGAAAGTTTTTTTTTTTCGTCTAGAAGAAATAGAATGGGTGAATGCAATTAAATGATAGTTTATCCATTGCAAACATTTGTACAGTATTAATGGTTTCAGACTATTCTAGACATTATATTTATGCTTATTTTAAAATTTTATTTATTTAGTCAAACGTCCAAGGTTTAAATTAATGGATTGTGTAGTGTTTTATATACCTAAAGTCATAATAACTATGATTTTGAAAATAAAAATGAATTGAAATTTGATTTGATTAATATTTAATTGAATTATATCGCATTTGTTTGTTTATATATACGTTCTTACGCATATTATGTAAAAATTAGTAAATGATTGTATAAAACGCTCTAAGTTTTGGAAATAATTCTTTGAAAGTTTTGAAAGATTAAGATCATCGATATAGATTTTTTTGAATAATAACTTTAATCTAGTTTTTGATTTGTTACAGTGGGACGATTAAATACGTTCAGGTTATTATAGACACAAAGTTCGTTGGGCAATTAGATTGCTATTTGAATTACCTCTTCTTTTAGCAAGAACGAGTATAGGTATTATTTATTATTCATTATTATTTTAGCAAGCAATAAAAGAAAGAATTATTTTTATTATTCTGAATAAAGGTAGAAAATCGTAAGTTACATTTAAATAAACACTATTTGTGAAAGAATGAGCATGGATAGTTAATAGAAGAGTACTGTACATTTTAAAAGTCACGTGACTGCTCATTATAATTGATATACGTACTTAACCGTTCTGATATTTTTTTTTATTTTATGTTGAGAGGTAACTTTTATTGGCATTACATTTTATTGGAATTTTAATCTCACTATTTAGATCAAAACTATTGCCATTAGTATACTAAATTAACTAGGTATTTAGTTTGCAAAACCGTTGCAATAGTAGGTAGGTATGTGATAAACGAACCTGAAAATAAAACCGGTAAAAGGGATTAAAATGTTTCTCTCTGTTAATACTGTTTACATTCATTACTTTTGAATGTTTATAATCATTCTCATGAAGTTTTTCTGTAAGTTATCGTTTTGCAAATACATTTTTAACATTATCGTTATCACATTAATAGGTAGAGTTCACGAATATGTAAAATGAGGCATCCAAGTTTTAGTGGATTTGAAGCGCTCTTTGTAACACAACAACATAACAATATTAGGTACACGGATTTAGTTTATTATTAAAACCTCTACGTGAACATGCATCAAGCAATGTTGGAATCTTCTCGTCAGATGATAGAGTTGTTATGTTGATGTGTAAGAATTTACAAATAAACTTGAATTTTTTTTTTTGTGTGTGTGTACCTAGTATTTATACAATACAGTTTATACTGTGATTCAAGTGGACGCTGCGGTTGAAATGAAGGGAAAGTACACGCGAATATTATTTTTATGTTGTATAAAAAAAAGTAGAATGTAATATGGGTAACTTTGCTTTGAATAAACACATAGATCTTTTATATGTAAACTATTCAGCTTATGTTGTAGGATGTTGGTAGTAACGATAAATGCCATTTCCTTAATAAATATTACAAACAAACAAAAAGGGGAAATATACAGCGATATTTAATGTTTATTTGTTTGAAATATTTGGGGGGACAATGTGATGGCATTACGATATTCTAAAATTTAGTTTCTTTTAATAACAGTAAAATATAGATTTAATTCTTAAATCAATAGCTATGGCCTCGTAAACTGTTTTGCTTTTTTTCAAAAAGCTAATAAAGTTCTTTCTTAGAACGGCAGGAAATAAATGTATTGTTTAAATTTAGTTTTTAATTTCAAAAGGGACATTGCTTTATTTATTGCTGTTCTTAGGGAAGGGTCGGTGTATTCACCAGAAATGTTATTGTTCTAACACATGTGTCGGCCTTTGAAAGCGCAGCGCATCTTGTAAGATTTTTTCCCTTAAGAGAAAAAAATGGTTTATTAGCGACTTTCTAGTTTGGGTTCGTGGGAAAGAATGTTCGAGATGCAATGACTGTTTTTTTTTGAAGTTTGAAGTTAGGAAGATAGGGACGTCAGAAATGCATTCAGGGTTACGGCGTGGTCAGAGATAGGTGTGGTGTGAAACACTTAGTTCAAGTTTTGTAATATTGTATAAATTATTAGAGTTATTGACATGTGTGCATCCAGAGAACTCTTCGAGGTATTTTGGTAATGTAGATTTTATTATACTTATTATATTGTGTGATCTCTGTTGTATATTATTGTGTATAAAATGTGTCTAGTCATTAATCAAGGCTGCCTAGGTGATTAAATTCTCTAATAGTTAATCTTATGTGAGATAGAATAAATTCAGAATTATAGGTTCACTCATTTAACAAGAAATTGAATATTATGTCCAAATTTCATTGTTAAAGATTTCATTCATTTATCAAAATTTGAGATAAACAATAACTGTAATGTGTAGTTTAGAATTGAATTTTTTATTTTGGTGTAATAACTAGTTATAAATTTCTTAATAAATAAAATCCCTCATGTCGCGAATGAGACCCAAAATCTTTAATAAGTATTTGAGATTCTTGCAAGTATTAAATGAGCTATTTAATTAATATCAAACTAGGTAATGATCTTTACCAATGTATGACCAGTATTATATAGTAATATTTTATTATACATAGATATAATTGTATATAGGCTGTTCTATGGTATTGAGTTTTTTGCTACCAAATTCCTTTTTCTTAATACCACGAACATAGTAATGGAATTTGGGTATAACTTATCTCTATGTGGAGATAATTATATAAATCGAAGTTCTGAATAGATTTATTGTTTTTTTCTAAATAAAATGGTCTCCAAATAACCCATATTTGCGAACGTTTAATTCACCAAATGAAATAAATACCTGATTAATTCAAATATAAAATTCAATTAAAATTTTAATATTCTTGAATACACGATATATTATTTATTGCCCTAATATTTTGTTTTAATGGTAACCTTATCTCCTTAAACCTATTGTTGGCGTTTATATTTGACTAGCTGATGCGTGCAGCTTCGCCCGCGTAAAATATGTTTCCAGTGGGAACTTATCCCCGGGATAAAAGGTAGTCTATGTGTTATTCCAGACTATAATGTATCCCTGTACCAAATTTCAGCCAGATCCATTCAGCCGTTCGAGTGTGAAAGAGTAACAAACATCCACACTAACAAACATCCACACTCACAAACATTCGCATTTATAATATTAGTAGGATTTATAGAGTGTGCTGACATCTTGCTTAGTAAGGAAAATCAGTAAGTATGGATGCGATTTAAATAAGTGACAGCTATATTCTCGATTTACTTGTAGGTCTAATAGTAGAAGTTTAGGGAAGTCTTACATAAATAACTCAGATCAATGAATTTAGTATTTTATAGTCTTTCTTTTAATTCACTTATGGTTACTGAAGGGTTATATTGGAAATTTATGCACTGAATCTTTCACTAGTCGAGGTAAATATTCTCTGTGACGAATTTCTTTTCTTCCAAATGTTCCTAAGACAAATGACATGGGCCCAAAAGACTGAGACTTAATCGACATACTTCTGGAAATGGAAATGTCATAGAGGAGGTTTTATTTCAACTATTATATTCCGAAAGGAAATATAATAACAAGACAAATGTGAATATTCTGTGTATGTTTCCTTTATTTCTCCTACTATGGATTTGATCAGACTCAGATACGTTTCCTTATCAGAGATATAGAAGCTGATCTGTCGAATCAAATCTTCATACCATTTTTGAGTAATTTCATTTCTAATCAGACCTGGCCTAAATGCGTTTACGCATAATAAGAGTCCCACAAACTCTTATAGAAACCAAAAAGCCCGAATGTTTGCAGTACAACTGCCCTATACAAATATAAAAAAAAATGAGGTACCTCAATAAAGAAACATACATAACACGATTGAAATAAATGCTCAGGCATTTACATAAGGCAAGGTTATCTATTATATATTTGAGGCCAGATACCTTTTGTGTAAACATTATACTCACTGAAATCACTTGTTATTCTATATACAATATATTTGGAAGTGAATTACCTGTTTTACTAATACACAGGAGTGTTTATCAAGAGGTTATTACATATCTCAAAAGACAAGCTTTCAGAAACTTGTTTACACAAATTTAGGTATTAGTCGATAGAAATTCAAATTACTATGCATTTGAATTTTAATCCTCCATTTATTACAGTTGAATTGAATCACACAAAGTTTATCATTGATCTGAGTTGAATAATAACAGAGTTCATTCTTTAATGAGACAATAATGAATTGCAGAGAAAGGTTTCTTACGAGTGTTCTAATAAGAGAGTGTTAAGTATTCGCGTATTGTTTTATATCTTAATAATTCAATCGTTTTAATATGAAATACGTTTGTGAGTCTAAATTCTTGCGAACTTAGAATGTAGTTTCACAAAGGTATATTAAAAATTTATAGGTTAACTAGACGATTGCAACAATATTAAATGGGTGGCGGGCTCAGCTACGGGCTTCCCATCACAGCCTATATCACTCAGGGTGACTGTAGCTTTTTAAAAAATAAAAGAATTTTTGTACGTAATCGACCTAGTATTCTATTCATAACAAACATAAAAAAAATCCTGTTGATAATATTAGTGTAGTAGACGTTCAAAGACTTATTATGATCTAGATTGCTTTTAATATAGTGTTCGAAAAATTTGCGTGATTTTTTTCTTAGCATCACCTATATTTAGTTTATATGTCATTTATGCAGTGAATTTTGTGAACTTTACTGTGTTTTGTTTCTGGAAAAGTAGATTAACTTTTCCAGAAACAAAACACAGAAATCAAGATTCTTAGGTACGTTTTCATTTCACGAGGAAAAAAAATGCCATTTAAATGTCAAATCTGTTTGTTTCAAGGAAGCTCAAAATTTGCCCCAATAAAAACACGCGTGGTTGTGCGATTAAATAAAATATAATATCACATATCTTTAATTAAAAATCATACAGTAAGTGTTAGAAGAAGATTCTTATGGAGTTTTGAATATCAATAGCACATTTCGTATCTCTGTAGGTATCAAACAGGGACCTCACTAATTGTCACAGGGTTAATTGACTTGAATATTAAGGTTGACTAAAACTTTTAATGGGATATTTTATAATTTAAACTTTACACTAATCACCGAATAAACCCTTTTATGGTATTAACTAACAGTCATTGCCTCAAATTAAATAACTAGTAACTTTGTATCTCGTTCTCTTAATTAGGTACAATTTTTCCTTAGGTATTTAATTAATTTTGTACCAAGAATATTAAAAGCTACTTATTAAATAAACTCGAGATCATAACCATATCCTTGGTGAGTAATTAAGTACCGTAGTTACGAGAGCGTGTCGTATTCAACAACGACAATGTTAAAACGAAATGAGTTTTATATGAACTAGAAAGAGGCCGCGGCTTCGACCGAATTTTCCTCATGGAAACTTATACCGGGGATAAAATTAACCTTTGTGTTTTTATTGTATGTGAATTTCAGTAATATTAGTTCAACCGTTAGAGCGCTAAAGAGTTTCAAACAAACATATCCAAATATCCAAACGTCTTCACAAACTTTGACATTAATAGTAAGAGTGTAGGATGTGCCAGTTTGTGAAGATCTTTGGATGTTTATTCCTCAATCATACTCTAACTATGGATCATACAGAAATTTAGTACAAGGATATGTTATAGTCTAGCATAATACAAAGACACGTTTTATTCATGAACTATGAGCCCATGGGACCCAAAAACGGGATCATAATCTCACGGTGGCGAAGCCGCGAGCAGAAGTTAGTATTATACGCACTCCTAGATGAAAACTCCTTTAATTCAAAAAAATCTAATTTGGAGTTAATGACCTTTTCAAGTTCCCGAATCGAATACCTACACGGCGATATAATAACTCATGTAACAATACTGCCAACCGTTTAAAAAATGGCGCGAAACATGACTTTACTTGAATGAGCGTATCCCGAACCGCACGTAAAGTAGTCCACCATCTTTAGTTTAGGGATGTCGGAAATGGAATAAAGTATCGATATATATTGTATCGGTAATTTTTGAATATATCGATATCGATATTTATATTTTTATTTAAAAATATCGATATATCGATATATCGGTATGACATGAAAAAAAAAATTGGCCTAATCTACTTTAATCATCTTACATTACTAGATAAATACTAATCAATAGACATAATTTTTAATAAATCAAGAACAACAATTAAAATATTAATTATTTATTCATCAAACCAATTACCAATATTTATCTGATACAGACATAAGAAAAACTCTTTGATTTACGTGCTCGGCTGTAAGCCGACTTCTGTTATTGGGTACTGCGAGATTCACAGCAGATGCCACTCTCTCTGAGGAAACCAGAACTACAATCAGAAAAAAACAGAAATACGCTCGCGCTCGCGTTGAGGTTATAATACGCGGGACGGATAACAGACTGACTGACACTGACAGACGACAGTTGAATAGAATGACAGACACTGACACTGAAATGACATTGACACTTGACAGATAAAGTTGCCAACTTCAAAGCCAACTTTAGTACTAATATTAAATTAAAAAGCAGGAAATCGAGTATAAACAAAAAAAAAGTTTAAAAATGTTAGTATAAAAAAGGATTTTTTGACCATAAAAATATCGATTTTTATACCTTTTCAACACTTGTAATATTATATCGATACCTCGATATATCGAAACAATAAATATCGCTCAAAAATATCGATACATTGAAAAAAATATATCGATATATCGATGCATCGATATTTTTTCGACAAGCCTACTTTAGTTATCTTCCGAGCGATGCAAGTGAATGACGTGTGAATAGTTGCAGATTTTGAATTGCTGGAGTTTACGTGAAATTTAAAAGGTAAGTTTCATTTATTATTTCGAGATGATTAGGTTTTGCTGAAGCTTAATTGATATTGCTATTTGTACATTTTGAAATGCGGGGGTTTTGATGATATTATTTTAAAATTTTTATTTGGTTATTTTGAATTACTGGCATTTACATGAAAGTAAAAGAAAATTTCGATTTAGGTTAGTTTTATTGAATGAAAATTTACCTCTGTTATTTTTTGCTTGTTTAGTTAAATACAGATAATTTTAAAAAGAAAATAGGTTTTTATGACATTTGCAATACGATTCATTATTGGTCACAGATATTCGCAAGCTAATTTGTGATATTTTGGTGATTTTTTAGTTGGTTGACTTTACTTGAGTTTTGACTTAATGAACATTTTTTTTGTTTCAGAACAATGAAAGGTCGAGGAAAACTAATGTTAGAGATGCTGAACACTGGAAAAGAGGATTCTTACCCGCCAGCAGCATTGGAGGAAACTGTAAGAAGTTTGCCCCCGGGTATGTAAATAAATTCATCACTAACCCTTTTAGAATATTCGTCGAATGTTGATCCTATACTGCAACCTGAACAACCTACCCCTGAAAGACTACGAAGAGCTCCAAAACGTCAGTATATTGTCTCATCTCCAACGCATGGCAACAATGAAAGCGAGTTTGATGATTCCGATGCAGATCCACACTACGTAAACCCTATACCTAAAAGAAAAATAATTTTCTCTCCTTTGCCTATCTCGCCTGCTCCATCAAAAATGCCACGAACTCGTTCTCTTTCTTCTTCATCCAACAGTTCGAGTTCTAGCAGCAGTTCAAGTGGCAGTAGTAGTTCAAGCAGCAGTTCAAGTAGTAGTAGCTCAAATAATGAACGGAACGCTATTGATCCTAATGATGACGTGATGATAACGTATAATAATATTCCAAATCAAAATATTTATCCAAGTGAAAACAGTTCAGCGCTCGAAGAAATAACTCAGGGTAAGAAAAAATAAGGAAACCAGAGACATGGAAGACGAATTTAGCTAAGACATTAAAAAATTCAGGAAAAGCGTATAAGTCCCGGGACAAATTAGGAAAAGAAATACCTGCTCGCAAATTACAACCACCTTGTGGAGAAAAGTGCCGATTGAAATGTACTTCCAATCTCAACTTAATAACTCGTCAAAAGATTTTTGATGCATTTTGGGGGCTCGGCGATCTTCAGCGGCAGAGGAAGTTCATTGTGCGTCATACCCACGAAATAAAACCCAAGTACCGCTATTCAAGCACGCAAAACTATCGGGCTCTCAATACAGCCTTCTATTTTGAAAATGACAACTCGCGCATTCGTGTTTGCAAAAGGTTTTTTATGTCCACACTTGACTTAGGAGATCAAGTAATTAAAACAGCTTTAACTAAAAAGTCAGAGGCTGGAATTATAGAGGGTGAGCAAAGAGGAAAACATAAAAATCATCCTACGGTCGATTCTGCAATTAAAGAAAGCGTTGTTCAATTTATTAATTCGATTCCGCGGGTAGAATCACACTATCTTCGAGCTCAAACTACACGCGAATATATTCAAAGCGAAAGGTCGTTAGCAGATATTTATCGGGATTACACAGCTTTACGCCTGGCTGATAACTTGCCTTTTGCTTCTGAATCGACCTTTCAACGTATATTTAATTTTCAATTTAATATTGGTTTCTTTAGCCTAAAAAAAGACCTGTGTGACTTCTGCGAGAGTTATAAAAATGCAGATGCTGAAAACAAATTGAAATTACAGGAAGCCTATGAACAACATCTCCTTGAGAAAGACTTAGCGCGAAGTGAGAAAGAAAAGGACAAGAAAGAATCAAATGCCATAGTTGTAGTTTACGATCTCCAAGCAGTCATGCAACTTCCCAAGGGTCAAGTGTCTTTGTTCTTTTACAAATCTAGAATCAATTGTTTTAATTTTACCATTAGTGATTTACATGCAAAGAACGTAGATTGCTTTTTTTGGGATGAGACTGAAGGGAAGCGTGGTGCAATAGAAATTGGCACCTGTGTTTTAGCTTTCATAGAAATGCAGCTAAATAACCATCCTAATGCAGATATAGATTTGATATTTTATTCAGATAACTGTTGTGGGCAACAGAAAAATAAGTATTTATTGTCTACTTATGCCTACGCGGTGTCTAATATGAGAGTTAAGTCTTTAACACATAAGTTTTTGATTAGAGGCCACTCTCAAAATGAAGGAGGCAATGTGCACAGTGTTATAGAGAAACAAGTGAAAAGGCATATAAAATCAGGCCCTATTTACACACCACAGCAGTATATAACACTAATTCGGACTGCCAAAAAAAATGGACCAGCATACAAAGTGCATGAAATGACACATGAGCGCTTTTATGATTTAAAAACGTTGCAAGAAAGTTGGGGCACGAACTTCAATATAGATGAAGATAACAATCAAGTCAAGTGGCACGATGTAAAAGTCCTTAAAGTTGAAAAGGACATTCCCATGGCCTTTTTATATAAAACATCTTATTCACAGACTGGCTTTAAAAAATGCTGGGTTAACAAGAGGAAGACCAGGCGTACAGGAGAATCTACACGTGATAATATTGCTATTAATTTGAATAGAACATACACTGAAAAACTATGTTTGACAGAAGCAAAAAAGAAAGACATTAAAGAACTTGTAGACAAAAATGTGATTCCAAAGTCATACTATGATAGTTTTTATAAAAATGTTTTGTAATTTGTTAGTTATTTTGGATGTTGATGTGCAGACTAGTTTTAGAACTTTAATTTTTATTTTTTTAAACTATTTAGTAGACTGAATATTATTGGTTGAAGGGATACTTTAAGAGACTAATAATCAAACTGTGATTTGCTAACCTAAGACTGCTACTATTATTTAGGTAGGTAGCTAAGTAACACTAATAGCATTAAATGCTAGCAAAAATGCCTTAGATTTTTATAAAAACATTACAGTACTTAATTTAATTATTGTTAGTAAAGTTACTGTTCTTTTCTTAAATTTATTTTGATTGAATTTTATTATAATAAGAATACTCAAATTTTATAACTAGTTATAGGAGATAAAGACTGTTTATAAAGTTTTTATAATGCTGTGATTATATAAAAGTTACAATAGTAATCTATATATATAAAAATGTTGTGTGCGTTTGTGTATCTATTAAAAACTCAAAATTTACTGAATCGATTGAGCTCAAAATTGGACACGATATACAATAGAAATCAGAGATGGTTTTAGGCTACATTATACACTTTTATCATAACAGCAATAAGAATAAAATAGCTTTAAAAAGTGATATTACCAATAGATGGCGTTGGTCGTTTTGTTTTTAATTATATTCTGCCAGCTTCAGAACAAAATATTATGAACAACCTATTTAGAAGGTACCTACCAGATTTATGTTTTTTAAGAGAAGTTTGATTGCGGCCTCCTTGCATTCAGAATAATAAAAGAGAGTACGCACTTAGGTGCGTACTCTCTTTTACACCTTTATTAGTAAAGAGGTCAGATATGTTTTGCATGTTATTTTTGAACTTTTGGGACATTCGGATTTTTGGAGTTTTGGAGTATTGGAGTGTTGGAGTTATGGAGTTTTGGACTTTTGGACTATTGAACTTTTAGAATTTGGTGTTTTGGACTTTTAGAATTTTAGACTTTTAGACTTTGGAGTTATGGCCTTTTGGACTTTGGACTTTTGGACTATTGGACTTTTGGACTTTTGGACTTTTGTACTTTTGGACGTTTGGACTTTTCGAGTTTTGGGCGTTTGACATTTTGGACTTTTGGAGTTGGAGTTTTAGAGTTTTAGACATTTAGAGTTTTAGATTTTTAGAGCTTTAGTTTTAGAGTTTTAGAGTTTTGGAGTTTTGGAGTTTTGGAGTTTTGGAGTTTTGGAGTTTTTGAGTTTTTGAGTTTTGGAGTTTTGGAGTTTTGGAGTTTTGGAGTTTTGGAGTTTTGGAGTTTTGGAGTTTTGGAGTTTTGGAGTTTTGGAGTTTTGGAGTTTTGGAGTTTTGGAGTTTTGGAGTTTTGGAGTTTTGGAGTTTGGAGTTTGGAGTTATGGAGTTATGGAGTTATGGAGTTTTGGAGTTTTGGAGTTTTGGAGTTTTGGAGTTTTGGAGTTTCGGAGTTTTGGAGTTTTGGAGTTTTGGACTTTGGAGTTTGGGATTTTGAACTTTTGGACTTTTGGACTTTTGGACTATTGAACTTTTGGACTTTTTGACTTTGGACTTTTGAACTTTTGAACTTTTGGATTACTAACTCCTATAAAATAAGGTCATGAAGAAGTTTCACTTCTTACGTGTGTACACGCACACATTTTTTTTTAAATGTACCCATCATTTAGTTTGTTACTCAAAGTTCACAGTTCAAAGTTCTTTATTTGCTTAAAACAGGTTCGTTGATATATAGGTCTTAAATATTTAACACAGTGTCCTCTGTTTTGCTAACATACATTAACATGCAAATTTTTTGTCCAAAAAATCATTTATGTCATAGAAGCAACCATTTATCAGCCACTCACGTAGCCTCTTACACATGCTCTTTGTGGGTTCTATTTTAAATTTATTAGGTATTTTGTTGAAAACTTTTATACACATCGCATAACAGCTTTTTTGAAATAAAGAGGTCTTGGGACAATATTCTAAAACCAGTCTCTCTGAAGACCTTGTGTTGCGTGGGTACACTTCGCGGGCCGTTTTGAACAAGTGAGCATGCATCTTAACAAACTTAAAGATCTCCAGAATGTACATACTAGTAAGTGTCAATATTCTTAATTTTACGAACAGTGGTCTACATGATTCATACGGTCCTTTACAGCAAATGGCTCGGAGGCACTTTTTTTGGGCAATGAAAGCTCTATTGATGTCTACACTATTTCCCCACAGTAAAATTCCATAGTTTAATGCAGAGGCCACATATCCATAATAGGCATTAAGAGTAACATTTAATGATGTTATTGTTGTTAGCCTTCTTAAGACATAGACAAAACGATTTACCTTATTACATACCTTGTCAATATGTGAAGCAAAATTTAAACTTTCATTTAATAATATGCCAAGAAATGTCACCTCATTAGCGCTATCTAAAATATGTCCTTTATACTGTATCTTAAGATTAAGTTTCTCACGACCCTTTACATTAAATTGTATGAATTTAGTCTTAGATAAATTAACATTTAAATTATTTATGTCAAACCAATCAATTACATTTCCAATCAAGTGATTAATGTCATTTTCATAATTAGAGCAATTGTCAAATTTACATTTTATAATTATTGATATGTCATCAGCAAATAAGATACATTTATGGTCAGTGATATTAGGTAAATCATTTATATATAGCAAAAATAATAAGGGCCCCAAGACGCTACCCTGTGGTACACCAAACTCATTTATTTTAAAACTAGAGCGGTGTGTTGAGACTACTTTATCAGAATCTAGTCTGGATATTTCGACACATTGCTGCCTCTCATTTAAATATGTTTTGAGCCAAGATAGAGCAGGCTCTCGAATGCCATAGTTTTCAAGCTTATCACTCATTTCTCATAGGTACATAAAACCACCATAAAAAAGTCACAGCGAAGCGTGGCAGGGTACCGCTAGTAAGTTATAAAGATCTCAATATTATTAAAAACTAAATAACAATAATAATATTATTTGGTGACACTATGTTCCCACGTGCCATTTTTTCTTTGATTTCTTAATTAAACATTTTTTTTCGTTCTAATAACATGCATTTTTATTTGGTTAGATGAAAACTAATACCATAACTCAAAAATCCTCAACAAAAACTTATCCTATTTTTGGGGTGAAAAGTAACGTATGTCATTTTTATTTCTAATAAAGTAGACTAATTCTTGTTAGTGATTTAATAAGTTGATGGCTTCCGCTACAAAACTAGAGTAACTCAAAAAAACTATTTTTTCAGGTTTTTAGCAGATAATAAAGAAATAAGGTAGTCAAACACGCTCCACTAAAATATTACCTTCGAATGTGTATTTCCCTTCATGGTCAACTGAGCCCACATCCCATTGAGCCCGCGGGCTCAGTTGACCACGTTCGCTTTTTTTTGGGAGTAACTCAGCCCACTAACCAGCCAACTTGCCCTGCGGGCTCAGTGTGCTGGGTAAACCCTTAGCCGTGCCAAGTGGTTAACTGAGCCCACGGGCTGAGTAGACCCATAGTCGTAGCAGGTGGTTAACTGAGCCCGCAGGGCAAGTTGGCTGGTTAGTGGGCTGAGTTACTCCCAAAAAAAGCGAACGTGGTCAACTAAGCCCGCGGGCTCAATGGGATGTGGGCTCAGTTGACCATGAAGGGGTTTTTCCCTATATCTTTCATAAATATTTAGAAATCAGTTTTTCTCAATTTCTGAAAAAACTTGTTTTTTGAGTTACCGGAGTCTTCATCTGGGGGTGCGAATTATAATATACTCGCGGACCTCACGCGGTTTCACCTGCATAGATCCTGTTCCCGTGGGAAAACGGGAATAAAATATAGCCTATGTTCACCGCAAAGAGTGGAGCTTCCCAACAATGAAAGAATTTTTCAAATGGGTCCAGTAGTTCCGGAGCTTTCCTCTTTATTATAATATTAGTATAGACTAGCGGACCTCACGCAGTTTCACCCGCATAGATCCTGTGCCCGTGGGAATACGTGAATAAAAAAATAAAGCCTTTGTTCACTGGGCATAGTGTAGCTTCCTAACAGTGAAAGAATTTTTATAATTGATTTGGTAGTGTCGGAGCCTATTCGATACAAACAAACAATCGAATGTTTCCTCCTTATAATATAAGTAAAGATATAGTATAGAATAGACAATGACATAATCACAGAGAGCTTGGGTACAATGGGTACTGATGTCATAAATTATATTGGACCGATATCTACCGGCAGGTTCTAAATATGCTTAGCTCGTGGTAGCTATATATTTACATAAGACACAATGATACATTGGGCCTGTTATGGAGAACTTCATTCTAAGTTTAAACGAGATTTTTTGTAATGTTTGGTGTAATGAATCATTGTCCAGAGCTTGTTATTAGTAGCAAGTGTTAGAACATGCTGCCAACTACGAGTACTAAGCCTAAGGCTAGATGGCGCTTATTTCGACATAGTCAAGATATTGTAATTTAAATGATAACTATGTGTTTGTGTTATATCGAACCTTAGAATTATTAATTGGAATTGTAAATAACTGCTATGTTAGTTTTGCTTAATATTGTGTAATTAAATGGTATTGTCTATTTAGCAGCTTCTGGGGAGAAGGTATAAATGGCGGGCAAGATTATTGTGAGGTCTCTTTTGTCACTGATTGCTTAGCTAGGGGGGTAACTCTGCCCAAATAAATGCAGATTTAAAAGTTGTAGCAGTGTTTTATTTTATTTCTGAAGTGTATCTATTTAACACAAGCTATTTAATTCATCTGTAGGTTTATACAAGGTATCTTACCAATAATATTATAAATGTGAAAGTTTGTAAAGATGTTTGGATGTTACTCAATCACGCTCTGAGAGTTTAACAAATTCAGCAGAAAGGTACAGGGATATATGAGTAGCGGGAACGGGTACCAAAATTCACGCGGGCAAGTATTATCTAGTGAATAGATAAAATAAGTTGATTATCGTTGTATTGAATATTTGCAAACGTGAATATAAAATAATTATCTTGTATATACATAGGTACAACTTCTACCAAGTAAAGTATAGACGGGCCTACGTCATATACATTACGAACTCAAAATTGAGACTAGTTCACACACAATGATATTGCAGCAACGACAAGACGTGCACTCATATAGTCTTATTTCGAATTTTGGGTAGTGTTTTTACACCTTCGGAACAATAACACCGACTACGACCGAGCGAGCGCTTACTTTAACGTCCTCAAAACTAATGTATGAACGGGCTGAACTCTATACTATTACTTGGTCGTAGAGGTATAATACAAAGTGTAACAATTTATCATACTTAGCATAACTTATATCTTGCATTACGTTACTTTTTCCTGAATATTTCTCCTAGCTGAAACAGTTGTGGCTACGCTAAAATTGTAAAAAAATACAAATGATTTGACATTGCAGAATAGAGACGAACTAGGTTGTAACACTAAGATGATCAGTGTTACTCACCAACTAGCGCGAGGTAGCTATGCAGAGAACTCTATCCCAGGGCGCCTTATTTCTAAGTTTCCAGTCTGTGTGCAAGGGTAGGCTAGGGCTCTCACGAAAACAGACAATAGGGTGTACACACATATATTTACTAAGTACACAGAGATACACAGAGACACACAGAGAGCTTATTCACTGATAGACACAAATATCACAGGTACACAGAAGTAAAGTCAGGGCTCAGGTATTAATACTACTAGGCTACACATAAGTAGTGGATTTACTGGCCTGCAGAGTGAGCTGAGTGAGAGTGACTGCCTGTTGTTACTGCCAGGTGATGACGGCAGATACCTCTCACATGAGAAGCTCGTGTAGTCCGCACTTCCACGTTGTCGTACCACGTGCAGCCCACTAACTTATAGGTGCGGCACCAAATATCTCATCCGGCAACTAGCCCCGTAGTAAAAAACCCTGTCATGAAAGAAACGACAAATTAAGATCTTGGCTGCGCGACAGACGACAATCGACCCGCTTTGCAAAAGAAGAAGTGACTCACCAGTTTTCTGGGTAAAATGTAGTAAGATGCAATGCAGCAACCCAATCACAGCCCGCTAGACCATGCGAGGCAACAAATAATCGCGCTTGAGCGAAAAACTGATTCGCGGCACAGTCTCAGAGCATAAGCCAAAGGACCTCCAACTACCCCAAAGCAGGTCTCGGTCAAAGTCCCGTCTTTCACGAATAATCTTAACAAAACCTGTTCCTTTAAATGCGAAATCGATTCGTCCTCGAACTTATGACATCCTGTCATTCTGACAGCAGAAATGTCACCACTGACAACCGATTAAAAAAAGATAACTCGATTAAGCTGCTTTCACATCCTGAATACTGCATCTATAGAAAATAAATGCTACAACCACCCCCCCTTTAATAGTATTTCCTGCGGATATGACACGCTGGAAATACACAATAAAGAAAACAGAAAAGTACTGACTAATAAACAAAGACAACCAGCTAGGTCCTTCAAACACCAGCTGACTACGACCATTACAATACCAAAGAAAGATCCTCCTATGTACCTAACTAGACACTGACTCGTGTACCGGTTAGGCTAAGTAACTAGAGTCTAATGCCCTTCATAGAAAACGAATGCTCCCTTTACTCACTGCCGATACCTTAACACTACCCAAGCTCTCAGGATATTGTAGAGTACCGAGAAGCGAATGAGAGAAAAACGCTCGGTGCGGTGCATAGAAGAAACTACAACGTGACAATTTAAAGTCACGTACACATATAGAAATACAAACAAAAGATTAAAATAGTCTTACATAATGATCACATAGCACTGGTTTAATAAACTAGAGAAACAGTGCTATGTAGTTACGTTAGGTATTGGAGACTGCTCCTCCCGATACTTCAGGATGTCCTTGATATGGTACTCCCCAAGATCCTTACCGTCCAGATCTGACAGCCTATATACTAAAGGGGATCGTTTAGCAGTCACCACACATTTAAGGAACTTAGGGGCTAGCTTAGAAGTAAAATTCTTGGCCTTGTTGGACAGGTAGAACGTGCGTTTGTAAACTATCTGTCCCACTTTCAGCTCTACATGCCTTTTTCTGAGGTTGTAATACTTTTCATTACGCTGGTGGGCAACGTTCAAATGTTTCCTCACCTGGTCGTAAATGCGTTGTATTTCTCTCAGCTTGACACCGAAGGCTGATGGATCGTCTACAGAGACTGAAGTAGGATGGCACGCGATATCTGTCTGCCTGTATAACACTCCATCCCCAATAAATTCCCTACCATGCACCAAGAAGTAAGGGGTGAAACGAGTTGCTTCGTTAACTGCAGTGTTTAAAGCGCACTGTATCTCAACCAAGAACGAATCCCATGACTTGTGTTGTGACTTCACATAGCATGAGATCGCTTGAACAACATTACGAATAGCTCGTTCCGCCTGATTAGTTTGGGCATGATACCTAGGGTTATAATATATATTAGGTACATTGTATTTAGCTAACATATCTTTAAATGGCTTACTCACAAACTGAGGGCCATTATCCATGTAAATAGTCTTGCAGACTCCGTGCACGAGAAACACATAGCTACCTCGCGCTAGTTGGTGAGTAACACTGATCATCTTAGTGTTACAAATTGGCGCCCAACGTGGGGCCCACTAACTTATAGGTGCGGCACCAAATATCTCATCCGGCAACTAGCCCCGTAGTAAAAAACCCTGTCATGAAAGAAACGACAAATTAAGATCTTGGCTGCGCGACAGACGACAATCGACCCGCTTTGCAAAAGAAGAAGTGACTCACCAGTTTTCTGGGTAAAATGTAGTAAGATGCAATGCAGCAACCCAATCACAGCCCGCTAGACCATGCGAGGCAACAAATAATCGCGCTTGAGCGAAAAACTGATTCGCGGCACAGTCTCAGAGCATAAGCCAAAGGACCTCCAACTACCCCAAAGCAGGTCTCGGTCAAAGTCCCGTCTTTCACGAATAATCTTAACAAAACCTGTTCCTTTAAATGCGAAATCGATTCGTCCTCGAACTTATGACATCCTGTCATTCTGACAGCAGAAATGTCACCACTGACAACCGATTAAAAAAAGATAACTCGATTAAGCTGCTTTCACATCCTGAATACTGCATCTATAGAAAATAAATGCTACAAGGTAGGTTCCACAATAAAGAGACAAGTTTGTAACCAAAAAGCATTTCTTAGGCGTGTTGATCCGGCTTCTCATGTCATATTCAAAAGCATAATATGTGCATCATGCCAAATATTGAATATTTGGCAAAGTTTAAAACATATTATAAAATCTGACAACGTTAGAAATCTGACAAAATTTGAGATCTGACTTTTTATTATATGAAGCGCTCGTGGCCCCGCGCGGACTCAGTGTTCTGCAAAGGATCACTGTATTAAGCAAAATTTACAGGTTGAAGACCCTAATAGGGGGCTTGAAAAATTTTAACAGCAAGCAGTATTAGGCCTAAATATAATTATGCTACAGTACATATGCTGCTAAAAATTATGCCAAATTCATTATGCCAAAACATTTTAGGAATACATAATTATTATGTTTACGAAAGGGATCCCACCTCTGCCTACCGCTTCGGGGAAAAAGGTGTGACTAGGTATATGTATGTATGACTTCTTATTAGTTCGTCACCCGGCACGCCAGCACGGGAGCAATGTTTTATTGTATCAATAAAGCAGAGAATACGCCTGCATTGCGTGGAAATGGCCTGGGACATAGAGCGTAAATAGCACAGTGTCAGAGTAATCTATTATTGCTCCAGCCATTTTCCTTATCCGCCCTAAAGAATTGTCGGAAGAAACAATTACTAATATTTATCGGGGCGTTCGTAAATCTGCCATAACAAAGACTTTTAATTTTATAAATTGAGTCGAGTCAAGATTTTTTTTTGAACAATTAGATATTTCTCATCAAATCTTTAAGTCGGTCGTAAACTTAATAGGAATACAATAAAATACTATAAATGTTCACGGGCGATTTTAATTTATGACGCACTGTCTGTACTGAAATATTTATATTAAGTTCTTAGCAAATGTTTTCATGTTTGAAAAATCCTTATTTAAAACTAGCTACCTGTGAATTTATTGGAATCATCACTAATTCAAATCTAAGTAAACGTATATACATACACATACATACACATACATATGGTCACGCCTTTATCCCCGAAGGGGTTGGCAGAGGCATATTCTATGCCCACATTTCACCTTTTTTAGAATTTGTTTCACGTAATAGGTAGTAAGCCGTATTGCCGTGTTGAGATGGACAGGCGCAGGTTGTGACTGGCTCTCAACTTCGCATAACGACTGACATTTTACTGGCAACTGGGACCAACGGCTTAACGTGCCTTCCAAAGCACGGAAACGCTTAAATAAATGTCACAAAGTGGTAACATGGATGATCACCCACAAGGACTGGCCATAGTGAAAATTGCTTACTGCAGTGATCGTTTACAGAACACTGAGTCCGCGGGGCCACGAGCGCTTCTCTTCTTTAAGTAAACGTTAGGCCTACTCAAAGTTTCGCAATGTTTTGCACATTGTGCATTTTGCTCTCAAATGAGGGCACACATGTTTGTCGTCCTTCAGTGATTGGTTATACCACACTGGCTACACAGTACTGGGTTTTGTTTCGAGTTTTTGTTCTCTTTGAAATAAACAAATAATATGTTTGTATGTTGTCAAACTGGTAAGTAGCGATTTTATCAACATAGTGGACCAGTGGCTTTAATTCTGCAGGATGACACTAACTGGTGCCTCAAAATTTTGAGGTGTTCAATAGCAACTTTTCATAAATATCCCGACTCGCGCAGTTTCTAGAATCATGAACTATTTGAATGCTTTGAAATGAAAATGTATTATTATTTTGAACACCCCAGGAACACTAATCGACCTTTTATTTTTCTCAGACTGAAGGACGGGCAGATGGATGTGACGAAACTACGAAAGTCCCTTGTTTGTTAAAGGAACCCTAAAAAGGATACAAAGCCATTAATCATGTATTAAAAAACATAATTGTACATCTATAATACGACGATTATTCACACGTTTAAGGTATATTCTTCATAAAGCTGAAAGCTCTTATCACTTGGCAACACTGTGTTACCTGGGCTTATGGGGTAACAATGTTATGTCAAATATTTAAGTGCACCCATTCATCACCGCTTGTCATGAATGTTTACAACGCCCAGTATCTGTGGTTGTACACTCTCTCTAACATACAAAGGGTTCCACTCAATATTCCATATTTTATATATTCTATGTAAACACTAAGAAGAAAGGGTGTTTCGATATAATGAGAATACATTGCTGGCTTTTTTATGTTCGAAACACTTCTTTCATATAAAATAATATATGAACTTTGTTTATTAGAAATGTTATATTTATGTTTAGTTCTGGGTACTAAAATTGTTTTAGGTGTCGTAAAAGTGTCTAGATGTGATGATTTAGTAAAATAATGAAGGGGTCTCATTCAGTAAATATGTTTTAAGGTTTTTATTTAAATTGCGATAATACTAAACAGCTTATGTCCGTAAGGCTGCCAATTGACTAAGCTAATGAATGAATTGTAAAAATCTAGTTTCCATATCTATGTCAGTTTTATGAAAATCAGTTGACAAACTGAAAGTTAGGAAAAACCTAGAATTAGAATAAAATTCGTTCCATCCATTATTATCCGTTAAACACACATGAAAGTAGAAAAATAAAAAGTCAATTCAAGTAGAAAAACCTATCTGCGATTCTTCGATGCGTAAGAAACTGTTTATCTACCAGAAAAGTCGCATTATCGTCATAAAGTTCTTGAGACATCAAAAGATTCTTCAAAATGAAACTAAGTCTTCTCGGTACCAAGACAGAATGAGGAGGTAAAACTCGCCTCTCACACCGGGAACCGGCACCCCGTCGATTTTTTTCTTTCATCATATTAACGTTGGTGAGAAGTATTTATGTTATAACATTACTCACTTGTTGTTGACACATTCAATTTTAGCACAAAAAAGACCAGACAATACGTTTAATAAAATAAATGAATGGAAAAGATAAAAAATAATTATCTTCATTTCAAAACACTTTTTTGAAATTTAATTGACAATACACCTACGCTGTTCTATGGAGTATTTTTTTGATTATAATTTAAATATTCCGTAGTATTGGTACATATAGGTTTTATTGTGATACGAGGGAAAAAATATTATGTATACTTTATACATACATGGAAAATACACAAACTTCGAATCAAACATTTTGTGGATCACAGAAGTGTTAAAGTGAGTGGAACTCGGGATCTCAGCACGGCGGACGGGTACCTACTTGTCACTGGGCCTGTAAAGCGGCCATATGACTATAATGACGTACTATAGAAAAGAAGTTAAAGTTCCTTTTCTAACTGCTACGCTTATTTGAATAAACTTCCCTGAGCATTGACAACATGCTCGAAACATGTCAACTGCTTTACGCATACACAGTCGCGGGCATAGTTTAACAATAAAAGTAGAGTTGACATGACATTGCGATATCTCTCAGCCTTTCTGTGCTGGTGAAGTTCCCACAGTAACTGTATACTATTCGTTATCAATTTATTTCAAACGCCGGATCTAGCCGCCATTCATCGCTGCGTTCAATATAGACTTCCGATAAAGTGACAAGTTTGAAACAATTTGTATCATTTGAACTGATCTCGTTGACTCTTTCTATATTTAAACATACCTCCCAAGCAATACCCTTTCTAGAATAAATCAAATGAATGTAGTTGCTTGCTGACTATATTTTAAGACAAAAGCTTTTAATAAACTTTTACAGCAAATTGTAGTTTACAGAATCAGAATGAGACAATGCTACTTTAGATACAAAGAACAAGTTCCTATGTCAAACAGGCATGGGAAATCTATACCAATCTGCGCGTATTAGATAATCTTAGATATAAAAGTATTTTCGCAATAGTACAGAGTTATAAAACTTCACTTACCTGAGGGTAAAATCCATTTCTAGTTTGATAATCGAACACGTAGAAGAAAGTCTTAGTAGGCCTTCGCGGTTCATCCTCATCAGTCGGCACCGGCTTCGGTCCTCCGCTGAGCAGATCACCGCTTTGTACTAACGGTGCCACGTATTGAGCATCCGATAATGCTGCTATTGTCGCATCTCGCGTGTTTATGGGATTCTGGAATAGGATGATTAGTGTTGTATGACTCTGTACCATAATAATTATATATTATAAACTACTTTGGATGAATTAAGATATAACATCTTTAAGTAGCATCTCTACAAACGTATTTTTGAAGCCATTAGCAGATAGAATAGACAGATTTAAAATAATAGAGTAGTTCCTACATTAATAGACAAACAAACCTCTACCGTTCTTTCCCAGTCCGTGTATTCGTTGACAATGGTGTAGAATATCTCACTCAGGTGATACGTATAAGAGTTTCTAACGTAGGTCCTGAAAATAAATACAATTTTAAGCTTTCTCTTCTAAAATCTAAGACAAAACTAGATCTAGGGCATTGAGCTAACTAGATGCCATGTAACCCTTTCAACTTTTAAAATATCTCAGCTCGTGGGATATAATTATATAATAACAACTGTGCTAATGCAAAACGCAAAATTGGCGGCAATTTTATATCAAAAAGTATTTATTGATAAATATCACAAACTCAATATTATATGATTCTATGCTAAAATATGCGAATAAAATGACAATGCTAAACCGATAAGTAAGCAAACATTTCCATATCTTACCTCAACATTCGATCCCTTTTATCCGGCTCAATACCATTTTGAATATCTTGAGCCGAAAACTTCCATAACGCTTCACTTGTTACAACTCCAAACAATAAATCATATTTGTTTTGAAACAGTCGCCTACCACTATCACTCCTCTTTTTATGAACGTTTAAATTTATATTCATATTATTCAGAGGCCCGAAGCTAGGAAAATCTCCAGTCGAGTACATAGTCAGGAAGTCCTTGGCGAAATCTGTTTTTATTACGACCCCATCTACAGATGGGCCAAATGCAGTTAAAAAATTTGGCGGAGATATGTCTGTTAATAGTAATTCTTCTATACTTGCTTCTCTAAGGCAGTCGACGATGATTTCGTGATCTTTTGCGAGGTCTTCTGGTATAGTGCAGTTCATATGTTTGGCTAATTTAAGTGAGTAGTAAACTGGGTCGTCTACTATGGCCCAAGAGCTTAACGCCGAGCCCGACAGTAGGATCACTCTATGAAATAAACCTGAAAATACAAATCGTGTATGAATACACAATAGCAGCATTGTATCCTATTCTATGTATGTGAAAGTATCCCTCGATTCCTTTTCAAATTCTTACATTCGTATCTATTATCCGACATTCTTTTTTAGGGAACCGTTAGAATTGAATACCTTTCACTACCTATGATAAAAGGATTGAATTATGTATAGAAAACTACTGATACTTTGAATTTATCATAAGAGGAGGTGTGAATCTTTTTCCCCTAAATTTTATATCTGAAGTAGAGATGAATCAGGGAAATTGAAAACGTTTGTTACAATGTACACGTAATATTTCAAGTATCGGGAGCACGTAATATTATTTTACGTTAAACGAACAGAACCATTTTGTTTGTTTGTTACATCGATGTTGATTCGATAATTGTTGTTTGAGTACTATGTTGCTAACTCAACACAAACATGATAATGTATAAGATATAAAATTTAGAGATGATTTGTGAACACAGTGCTTAGTACCTATACCAAGTCACGTGTTGTTTTAGATACAAAACTTTAAGAGTAAGAGTATTGGAATATAATTTAACTTACCCGGCATAACAGTAGGTGATATCATAAGAAAATTAATGCAAGCAGCTCCAGAACCGTGTCCCATTAGTGTTATGTTAGTTGGATCTCCTCCAAATAAGGCAATATTCTGTTGCACCCAGTGCAATGCCGCTATTTGATCCATCAAACCGTAATTGGCTACTCGTGCCTTCTGGTGTGGCGAGGGGTTTGCGTTGAGGAACCCTACAACAATACGGATATTTTACTTGTATGCTCTTCAAGTCTGTTGTGAGTCCCGGGACATCCTTCCGAGAGCTTACCCGGGGCTCCCAACCACAGGCTGTTGGGCGTTACGTGAGGTTTTTTAGTCGGTAAGAGTCCGGCATAACATCCTCTGAGGATTTTCCCTAAGTTAAAAAAAAATAAAAAATAAAATGCTCTTCAGGTTGCATGCGTATACTTTAGTATATAATTATTATGATCGTAAGTCATATAATCATTATGATTGTAACCCATTCGGATCATTATGATATCATCCGCCAAAAAGTGTTTATTTAAGAAGAAGAAGTTTGAGGAATACCGGGACTCATTGATACAAAGTCAATCTAACTATCATGAAACTTTTCAGTTAAGCTTTATCAATTGAAAATTCGCCTCGCCATCATTAACTTCAATTGCATTCCAAAAACTTCCAGAACACTTTAAATAATAGACAACGAAATCCTTTGTTACTAAGATCAGGATGCAAATAAAGTCTGATTAGATATAATCCAAGAATTCTTTCAACTTTGAAATAGGTACGACTTTGAACTTTAAAGTATTTTGTGAAATAAGACGCCGAGTTTATGACGTTCATTTAATTCACTTATTCAAATGAAGATGAATTTAAATTTCTTGTTGAATTCTTAAATTATGTAGACTTGATTTATTTGAGTGGTTCTTAATTTAATTGGTTTCGTTTCATGTTTAGGTTTGAGAGTAAAAATGCGATAAAGTAGCTGATGGGATCATTAATATTTAATTTGAAATTTCTAATTAAGCTTCTTATATTCCATTTGAAAATTCTGTATTTGAAATAGAATAATTTTTTCCCTTTTCTTTTTCTTGACAGTTTTCTTTGTTTCTTTTTCTTTAGATATTATAATCTATAGAGTATAATTTCTCAATTTACTCAGGTTAATTCTAAATTCAAAGTGTGGTTCTATGTATTCCCAGTCTTAGCATGTCAACTACAAAAGTTTTAACTTCTATGCTTAGAAACAAAGTCTATTTTTTTACCGTAGTGCAATAAATTGTATATCGAATGAGACAATAGTCACTGTGGAGAATACTCACCAAGAACGCCCAGTCTGAAGTTCAGCGTGACCACTATCACGTCGGTGTAGCTGGCGAGCACAGCGCCATCGTACGGATGGCTTGAACTCCATGAGTAGCTGTCTCCATGGATGTACACCAATACTGGCAGAGTTAGTTTAGTTTCATCCACTAAAAGAAAATTACACAGTAATATAATTTTTTACCTACATGTAAATTGGAGGCAGTATGATTGTCTCTTTGATATGCGAAATTGTGCCTTGACTTATTTTGTGATTTACCAGAAATTTACCAATACATCCTACTTTCCCATGTTTTAATATAAAAGCCTACTATTTTTTCCAAATAAGGCGACAATTCCACTTAACTTATAAACACAACAAAAAGGTGGTTAACAAAATCCTTGATACCCGATCACCGGTCATCTCGGTGGTTACGCCCACGGCATAATTCAAGGCGTTAAAGCTCTTTATAGTGGGCGTTTTCAAAAACCCTTTCTTATTTGAACCTTACTTAACAAATAGCCAAATTTTGCAACATCCGGTAAGTGGTTTGAGTAATTCGTTGATAGTCATTTACAATTTATAAATCTTGAAGATATCTACAATTTTTGGACCTTAAATTTCATAAAACTATTAAGTCTAGTGTAAGGTCCAAGGGATTGCAATAAAATCCTATTGGTAATTTGGAAGTTATAGCGGTTTATTCTTAGTACACGTAGTTACGACTGTGTCTATTGAAAAGTTTTTTGGCATTCACAAAAGATTTTGTTAATAAAATCAAAGAACCCCATAAGCCATTCGTATAAGTTGATATCTGATAAAACCGGGGACTATTTCTGTCAATCAAAATCCTCAACGTTGAGCCCAGATTTATCCTTAATCTTTTATATAACCCAAGTTTATTTTGGAGACGTTTTACAACGTGTGATATAATTACAGATAGTTAGTTATTATTACGAAACGACTTAAGTGGTGAAATTCATACTGTTTTTATCTGACATTTAGCATTGATTTGCAATTTCTAATTGTGTACATATATTTTTACTTTACGATCAGATTCATACATTGCATTACCGATCATATCACAATGGTTCCTATTTGTATATTGGTTTTCTCAAATTTTGCTTCCATCATTATTCCATTAATTATCACCCAAGTTATGTTGTGCGATTGTACTTAAAGTAAACAGCATCCTGAATGTGTTTTCAGATAGGTGGGACTCCACCCTCATTCATAGGTGAATCTCACTGCATGCCATTAACCCAGTCAGACCGACCGACCCATACATGGGTTTCAAGAAATAAAAAAATCTGCCTTCATTCCATGATTTTATTAAAATGATTGACATATATTTTCAGAATCTTCAGTTAATGAAAATTAACTGTGTCGACAAAATACGTAGTGCTTTTTACATTTTTAGCTGATTTTCGCAAGTTAAAACGCGTGTTTTGAAAATCGTAAAAGATGACCTCAAAAAAAGTACGATAAACTATATTTAGTGTTATGTTTCTATAAAAATAATTACAGAAACTAAACTATGAAACATAACAACATTTATATTACTACAATACTCCTAATAATTCTCGTTTATTTCACTTTTATATTGCCAAATATTTCATGAACCCATACTGGTACGGAAGTTTTTTTTCATTTCAAATCGAAGCCATTATCATTACATGAAATTTTGAGTGAATTAGAGAATGGTGATGTTCTGGTTCCAGAATGCATCACATTTGACCACCTGATAACGCAAATGCTGTTGTTACAGACGAAAATTCTGGAGAAGAAGACAATATCGCCATACAAAATTTACCAGGGTCTCTCTTACGTGCATCTGCACAGGTTTATTATGACATTTGGAGTTCTGTTTCAGACAGTGAAAATAATATACCTTTGGCTAGGTTACAGCAGAGTTATCGCACTAGACAGCCAACTTCACAGTCAGTACCATCTGCATCGACAGTACTGGATGATAATGTAATTTGCCCTACGTCTGTGCACAATACAACCTATAATTGGAGGAGTAGACACATACCAAATGAGTTTCCTAGTTTTCAACCTGTCGAAGGTCCCATAGACGAGTTACGTCGTCCAATAGTAATACTATTTTGAACTATTGTTCGACGACGCCGACACCATCATAAACAAACTTGTGGAATATTAGGTATACAAATTTATATGCTTCTCAGAAAAACAAACCCGGTAACATTAGAGTTGGCGAAATAAAATGCTTTGTTGGAATACTACTTTTTACTAGATATATTTCAGTTCCAAGACGACAAATGTATTGGGAAAAGACATCAGACTGTGATTTTTCTTTCGTAAATAAGTCATTTTTTCGTGACAGATGTTCCTACAGCATGAACCATTAACACTGCTGTGATAATAGTTTGATTCAAGTTTACAGTCATAAATACGCTAAAATGAGACCTTTATTTACTTTGCAAAATGCAATTTTTCAGGAAAATGCCCCTGTTGACGAGATGCTTAGCATCGACTAGGCTATGGGGTCATAGTTGTTAGCAGTTTATCAGGGCTAAACCGCAGGCTTATTACGTATGTTAGAATAGGCAAGCGATAGCGATAATCTCGCGGAAATCGCGCGATAATCGCTGTTTGTTGACTGTTTCGTATTACGTATCAACGATCGTTTTGCCATAGCCAACTAGCGACGGTGCTGCCTCTGTAGGACAATCAGTAAATTAAAAAGTGCATTTGTGCTGTACTGCGGCAGCGATCTGGCGATAATTTCGTATTACGTATCGTTTTTGACAACCAGGCAGCGATTTCGATATTTTAATAGTGTATGTGTGTACTGAGAGACCACTTTCATTTTTTGCGGATTTTTGCAGTTTAACTAACAATAGTGCTGCGAGCACGTGTTCGGACGCGCTTTCTAACCGATCACTAAGCTTTACAAATATTTTCGCAAATTTTACTATGCACTATTGTTAGTTAAACTGCCAAAATCCGAAAAATAAAAGTGGTCTCTCAGCACACACATACACTAATGAAATGCCCAACAGATGTGACAGTTCCCAGTTTTCAGTGATCGCCACGTAATTGTTTATGGCGCGAGTTTCGTAGTGATAAGTGCGAAGTAGCGATTAGCGAACGATTCGCTATAGAATTTAACGTAATACCATTTTTTCCGCCACCAGCGATAAATCGTGCGATTATTGGGCAATGATGCTGCCGGTTATGTGAATACTGCATGATATTTGTTGTCCTAAACTGTAATAGGTCTTCAAAATTAAAGTATAAATTAAAAAATAAACAATAAAAAATGTTTAATTTATGGTTTCAATCATTACGAAAAACATTAGTAAAGAGTCAAGATAGTGCCGACCGACCCATGTATGGGACATCATTTTCCGGCTTTTCCGGAAGCTGCAGATTTTTTTTATTATTTTTCCTGAGATGCTGGGGACATATTAAGACATATATATAAAAATCACAACTTTCTCAGAAAAAAAATGTTTCAGGTTTATCTGGGTTAAATAATTAAATATTAAATAATTAAATGATATCTGACGAATAATTGTACTTGATGTGTAAATAAATTATAATACTAACACTAGGTTAAGCTATATTGTTACTAACATCATATGGATCTGAGTCCGAAATAAATGATTTGAATTTGAATTTGAAAAAGAGGACAAAGTAAAAAAATTAAGTGGTACTTACTCTGCAGTGGAGCAAATATATTTAAATATAGACAATCTTCACTTTGATTCTTAAGATAGGGAATCAGTCTTTTCAAATATTCTAGTCTGCCTTTAGGCATGTTTTCTAAAATGGTCCTTTCATCGTCGACGTCTCGTAGTTTTTGTGGGCAGGCAGGACCCGGTCTGTCCGACACACGTACTCCGTCCCACGGGGAAGGCGTTCTCGTGGGGCTAAATCTAAAAGAAATATAGTGCGTGTTGTAAAAAAATTTCATAAAAATAAATTATAAAAATTGTAGCTGCTATTAAACTAAAATCCCAGGGCTATTATCGACCTAGGTTTTAATTAACATGTGATACCCATTAGATCGATAAAATCTATAGCACTAATCTCATAGGTACATGCTTTTGAAGAAAAATAATCATAAAAGTACCTTTTATATAATTACTATTTGAAGCCACTGATATTTTGAAAGTTGAATTTTTCGATCTCCTTATCTATGAATATTTCAGACCAACTGATACAAAGAGGTAGTACCTACTCAATTCGAATGTATGTACTCTTAGACCTTCAACTAATTTAAGTGGTCGAAACATGAAGTGTATTCAACATGCTTCTATAAAACTACTAATAGGTAAGTAAATGAGTAATGCATTGAGAATCGAAGAAGCTATTAGATTTAATACTGCTAATAGCTTCTTCGATATTCAATTTGAATGGATGAATGATGATCAAAAGACGATTTGCATTGCAATGCCTTTCAACTGCAGACCGTTTTCAACTCGTGCTGGAGATTTTTGTAGTAAAATCGGTTCATCTAAATTTGTAGTAATTATTCATTACTTTCATAGAAATGTTTTGTATACAAAAACTGTTTTCGTTTTCTCTTTAACCAAAGTAGGACGGTATGAATAGAATGATATCACGTGTCTTAATAGAGTTTATCAATTTAAACAGAAAAATAATATTGTTAATGCCTTACCTGTTTGAACCAACTGGTGGTGTAGCATAAGGTACACCTAAAAAAACCTCAAGCGGACTCAAATATCTGTGCTCGTCCATGGCCAACACTATCCCCTGTAATTTTCCATATTTAGTTTGGACTATCCTACTGCTTATTTTAAACTTAACACTAGATTTAGGAATTGGATTAGATGGATTAAGATAATAGTTTTTATAGTCCTCGTAATTACTGTATGCATTATTTTCACTATTGTAAAATTTTGTATTTAAGTGTAGAAAATTATCACTATTGTAGTAAGGGTCCGTATCGAAATTGACATCAGCGTGTGAGGTATCCTGATCTTCATAATTAGTGGGAGGGGCATCGTTCTGTTTACTACCTAGGAATTTAACACTTTTTGCACTGAAGTTCTTGTTCATATTTGTTGTGTTTGAATTAACTGTATCGATATAGAGACATATCACAACAATTATAAAATACACGTTGAAATACACAATTTGTTGTGTTGAACTTTTACTGTATGCACATATTTGGATATGGTGGAACATGCTCCGATGACAGTACTTAGTCCATATGCTATTGTACTTGTTTCTCATATTTCGTCATGTTATTACGTTGCTGCGCTGCAAATCATGATCCAGTTGTTTTATGCTCCAAGTAATTGAATTATATCTGAAACAAACAAAAAATATCATGTACGATTGGGTGTTA
The DNA here is from genome assembly GCA_933228765.1 of Miltochrista miniata. Classification (NCBI taxonomy): domain Eukaryota; kingdom Metazoa; phylum Arthropoda; class Insecta; order Lepidoptera; family Erebidae; genus Miltochrista; species Miltochrista miniata. The sequence goes on along the minus strand of OW121749.1, from coordinate 2,041,041 downwards.
AACAATTGATAGACGGTCAACAAATTGGAACGCATAATTTATCAAAGTCTGACTGACAGATGATTTAAATTCATTGAGCCATGTACAAATATTTTATTTTACAAAATAAAATATTTGTACATACAAAATGACATCCATTTAAATATTTTACAAGTCATCTAGACAAGAAAACTAAAATAATTTTTTTTCTAGTTTCAGTTGATTTGTGAAAGCAAAATTCATAGTTGTTACCAATATTTGAACTATCGTGTCACATACTATCCGTAATTAATTATATATATTTTATGGACATTAAGTTAAGCTTCCTATAGGTAGTCATGAGAGTCTATAATATTTAGAAGGATATTCAACCTACGCTTCTACTGAATGTCAATTACAGTGAAAGTGTAAATTAATAACATAGACATAACGTTCAATCAGGGAGACGCTAGACGGCTTAAATTTATATAGAGACGATAACACATAATTACGCGACACGTCCATGTAATTAGACAGAAGAACAGTCACGTAGGGCTGATGCGACGTGCATATTATATTAAAAAATTATTCGGATTTACCGCTAGCCATTTTCACTTACTATCAACGTCGACGTTGGGTCATTTTCCTTTTTTATAGAAATGAAATTGAGTCACAAAGTATGACATAATAATTCAATGTAATAAATGTACGCTAGCGTAAGAAAAAGGAATCAACGAAAATCCTTCCTAACCATTTACCCGTGCCAATGGAAGGACCGAAACGATTTCAACGAATCTATTATCTAAAAACAGTCTATTACAATGCCAGTTTTGTTTACAATGCGTTTATCCGGGAAAAAGGAAAACGGTCGATGGATGTCATTTATTTCGATGTCTCCTCTAAGATTTGGAAAGTGTCCGTTGGAATGACCAGGCGGGGGAGGTCCGCAGTAATACTACGTTTCTGAAAACAAGGCTAATACTGCTTTTGGGTGCAAATACGATGTATACTTAAAGATTTGTTTTTATTTATAGCGTAATCCGAAACTGTACGACGGAATTTGTAAGAAAACCTTCAAATGTTCTATTCATAAATTTCAGCTACTAATTTTTAGATCATTTTTTCATTAAATTTTCATGAAGGTGACGTAATGTTAAGCCCTTTATTTTCCACGCAAGGAACTTTAATAAGTTACAAGACACTAATAAGAGACCAGTCAAAAGTAAATGTGGAGAGTTATAAACCTACTGGTTAGCTATTTAGTCAATACACTACTCACAGACTTAATTTTGTATGGGTACACTTTATATTTCTTACTTCAACTTGATAATTTATATTTGAAACCGGTATTTAGACAGCTCAATATAAAAGTGAAATGGCCTCAACAGCGCAAGCTTTTGGTAAAGTACAGTGTCACAAACCTTGAGGAATGACATGAAATTAATCGCCAACCTCCGCTTTTAATTTACGTTGACATTTTGAGATAGAAGAAGCTTTGAAGATGAAAAGTTGTTCTAATGTTACCATTTTAAAATATTTCTTGTAACAAATGTTTAGGTGTATTGGATAGGTTATTCTTGATAGTATGATGTGTGTACTTTTATTTGTAGACAAAAAAAGGATATTGATGGAAAAATACTACAATAACTATTATCTATGCCTCCGACTACTACCGAGATATAATATACTTTTATATTTATATTATAACACCCTATTCAAAATGACAATCGTTAAGCCAAGTTGAAGGCCTTATCGGCCTTGAAAAATTTCAATTGCGAGTCGTGGTAACCTGCGCCTGTCCATTTCAACACGACAATGGGCTCACCACCTATTACGTGAAACATAAAAATATGGGGTGAAATGTGGGCGTATACTATGTCTCTGCCTACCCCTTCGAAGATAAAGGCGTGATTATATGTATGTATGTAACATCCTATTTTACTCCCTAAACGGCAGAAGAAATTATAGAAAATTGTTTTTTAGTCATTGCTTCATTATAAAGGTACCTTACCCTAAAAATTCAATTATCTATTATTAGAGGTGGGCTTTAACTTGGTAGGGCATTAAGTCACCTGGATTTTTTGTAAATTAGATTCAAGTTATTTAATTTTAAAAGCATAATATTATAATATAGTTTATAGAGATATTATAGATTACTTCCCATAAATTTTATGGGATTAAAAGGTTTTATTTCCGTTATTAGCATCAAATAATGGGTTTATCTAAATAAACAAAAGCTTTGTACTATACATTTCTATTCTAATCAAATTCTGCCAAAACGCCGAAGAAAATATTCAGGTCACGTCAGCTGACCTTAACGACAAACGTGAGTAGCGTAGCATTTTCGCAAACATCGGTAAAAGTTCAGCAATAAATAATACTACAAGTTATTTAATTTATTTCGAGTTTATAAAAAAAACCGGTCAAGAGCGAGTCCCACTCGCGCAAGGAGGGTTCCGTGCGAAATAAACTGCAAATATCGAGTCCGTTTTTTCGGAGTCCCCCTTTAATATATATTTCCTTCTGATTTTAGTATTTGGTGTTATAGCGACAGCAGAAATACATCATCTGTCAAAATTTCAAGTCTTTCGCTATAACGGTGCTTTAGATACAGTTTCGTGACAGATAGACAGACAGACGGGCGGCACAGTCTCAGTAATAGGGTTCCTCTTTTTACCCTTTAGGTACGGAACCCTTAAAAGAATGATGGTACCTACAGCTACAATAAAAGATAGTAAAATTAGAACCAGCCGCATGTTGAAATCGTTCCCCAAGGGTATTTAATTAAAGCGTAATTGCAATTAACTACCTTCATTTATTTGAATGATGTTTTAAACATCAAACACTGGGGTTCATTGGATGATAAAAAATACACGCTATGTCTAATTAATTTCAAAATGTAATATTAATTTAGTTTTACAATTCAGAGAACGCTTTTTGCAATATTCTCTAAGTGTTAATTCAGTGAAGATATTTCTAAACCTTTTAATTATTATCCATTCTGTAATAATTTTACTATAACCCCTACTCATCCGAGGTGTAATCTGATGTGGCCAAAGCTAGAGACTAGTTCGGGATAGGGGCAGGGATAGATAGTGTGATTTCAGTTGGTTAAAGTCCGGTATGACATTTGTAGGGATTTCCAAAATTTTCAAAAAATGCCAAGTCAGCATTTCGTAAATAGGGCCTCTGCACCTCTATGTTATAATAACCAACCGTAAGCTTGTCTGCCACCTTAGTAGTCTAAATAAAAACCGGCCAAGTGCGAGTCGGACTCGCGCACGGAAGGATCTGTACCAAAAAAAATGGCAACAAATCACGTTTGGAGCCCCGTAAGTTAATTAGTTTTCTGATTTGTTGATATAGCGATAACAGAAATCCATGATCTGCGAAAATTACAGATCTCTAGCTACCACGGTTCCTGAGATACTGCCTCGTGACGGACAGACAGACGGATGGTGAAGTTTCATGCATAGGATCCCTTTGTTACCCTTTGGGTACTGAACCCTGAAAAGGGAACAAAGTATAATTGTGAAAACTTAACTGATAGCTATTTATGTATTTTATATACAATGAAAAAGTAAAAGACGACAGTGAACGCATTGAGCTACTACGTAAACTACCTTGAAAGCGGTTTTATTTCTGCTATGCAATAAAACAAATTGGCTCTGCATTATAGAGCAACTGGAATCGCATGAATCTCCAACCACAGTTCAGCAGCTTTCACGAGCGCGCTTTCAATTTGCATCTTTTTGTAGTGTACCTACAATCTACTTATTGTGCATAACCTTGTGAAATTTACAAGAACTTCTTCAATACTGGGTCTAAAACCTTAAGCTATTTCAACTTTCGATAGTAACCTCCAGATTATAAATTGTCTTCGCATAAAATACCTGGGCACTCGCCAACTAACTAGCGTAGAGACAAAAGCATCATTTTAGGTTGTTTCACGTAAACTCAACATAAGACTTCTGTAATAAACTCTTCCTTTGAAACGCTTATGTCATAACAGTAAAAAGTTTACTATTATGATAAGACGGCATTTATCTATATACCTACTATGAAGCGCTCGTATTGTATTACATAATATAATTTTAATTTACATCGCACTGAAATACGTTATTAATTTAAACGGCATCCTCTTTTTATTACCTTTGTTTGGAACGAAGATTTATTTATTAAAAAAATAATCTCAAAGTTCTGCATCGATTGAGATTTCATTTGGCACAATAGACAGATCAAAAACGCGTACGGGCAAAGTTCAAAAAACGGGCAGAGCCTCGGGTACATGTAAATTATAAAAACTGGCCAAGTCAGTGGGGAGTCAGAAACGCATACTCAAAAAATGTTAAAAAAATCAAGTTTGCTGTAAAGGAGCCCCTCTCTAGCCTGCTATCGAGCCTTCTGCGATACAACATTGTGACGTAGAGATGGACAGAAGAACGGTGGAGTCTTAAAATATAAGGTTCTGATTTGTACCTTTTGGGTACAGAACCCTATAGAAGAGGCAATAAAATATAAATTGGAAAAATAAACTACTAACATTTTGTTAAGTATCGGTAAATATAGCGAAGTCATAATAATAGCAGAGTATGAAAAGAACGTCGCTTGTTCAAAATATCACTTTCACAAACCACTAAGCTCCGTAGTAAAAGCATTGGCATATATACCAAATATTTGCCCAATTTAATGGATTCACAATACAAATTTCATATGAAATTGCGTGCGCTTGTTGAAAGCTTTCGATATTGTTTGCATGTGAACCCATCGCTTTATTCTTTCACGTATCGTGACGTCATGTTTACAGAAGGATGCTCCATTGTCAGAGTCTACAGGAATCGTTCAAAATTATTAGGACAATTTGTTTTTGTTCAAAATTAATATTATTTATACTGTTGATTGATACCACTTGTACTGTTCCACAACATTTATTTATTTCAAACCTGACCGGTTTCGTCTTGCAGCATTCTCAAAGGTAAAAGTATTAATTGAAATTAAAAAGGTAAAAGAATATAAATATCTCCATTGACAAATAATTGATTATTTTCGGAAAGTATTATCAGCCACAGAGTAAGCAAAGTACACCTACAAATGGATCATCTCACAATATACACAAAGCTTACATAAATACTACATAGCAGAAAAATTAAAAGAGATACTTTATTAAAAATGCATTCATAAAAAAGCCTAAAATAACTCCTTACCTCCATCTAATTTTCCTCCCATCAAATTTAACGAAACCCTTAATATTACAAAGCATCTCATTCTACGACTTAATTAGCAAACTTGTTTCGACCCAAAAGAATTCTCCACTTAATTTCAAATTTAAATTTCTCACAAAGGTCAAAGAACAAAACCGCAGAAACCGCTAAACAAGAAAAAAGGAAGTACAAAAGAGAGTTGAGAAAATGGAAAATTTATTCATCGCGAGTTCTTAGATTGGTGTCGGAAAGAAAATGACGGTACAAGCCATTGAGCAAAACGTGAAATTAAAACTTAATGGGATGTGCTGAGATGTAGATGAGAAAAAATAAAATATCATTACATATAATTGGGCTATTTTCTTTTGTACACAACCGCTTACGGTACGGCTTTTATATATTCAAGTCACGGTTGTTGTTTACGAAGCAATCGCATTGTTTATTAAAATCATGTTATTCTACTAAGAGGTCACAGCTGCTTTACTTCCACAAAAAGTATACTTAGTCGCATTTATGTAGAAGAAACATGTATCCAATATGTCGATCATAAACAACATCCTCTGGAGCCCCTTCCATCCTCTTTTCAAATTTATAACTTTTTAAAATTAATAGCGAACTCTGTACTGTAATACTGACCTTTAAGGGCGTGTAATTATTTCTGATTGTATTGTATGTACTCGTAGATAAGTCGGATAAATTTATTTTGTTGGTGCATTGTATATAAAAAAAATACTGTCCTGTAGCTTTGCAATAAACATTTGTTTATTTAATTTTATATTTTACTAGCTGACCCGCGCAACTTCGTTTGCGTCACATGAGAGTGAGCAAGAGAGAGGTATGGTATTAATATTTCGAGTATTACAATGTTTTCCGTTGCATTTACCCCCGTCGCGTCGCTTGTATTCATTAGAGCTGAACCGCATATCTTCGTTTGCGTCACATGTCATGAGAGTTAAGAGGAAAGAGGTGTTAAAGTGATATTTTTTTTTTTTTTTTTATACCACTAAGGTGGCAGACAAGCATACGGCCCACCAGAAGGACCGGTGGTCACCGCAGCCTATGAACGTTTGCAACACCAGAGGTGCCACACTCGCGCTTCCGACAAGAATATATATATAATGTTTCCCGTCGCTTTTACTTCCACTCATCCGTTTTTCGGTATGGAACTCATTGTGTGCGAGTCCGACTCGCACTTGACCGGTTTTTATCGTTCAGTTGACTGGCTGCCATTGCAGACGAAGTTTACTCCCGTCGCATTGCTCATACTTTAAAACTTAATAAGAGGGTTATTTTAAGTGAACCTTAAAAGGTAGGCATATGCTGTTTAGGACTTTTTTATAACTTTTTAAGAGGAATAATTTTGTAGTACACTATTTTTACGTAACTTTAACTATTCATGCAGCGTCCGCAATGGAAGCTCTGAAAACAAAGAAATAATCCCCGTTCTCGAAACATAATTCATGGCTGCTCCGCTCCTATTCGTCTTAGCGTGATGTTATATCGCCATTAGTCAGCCTCAATAAATGGACTATTAAACTGTAACATAATTTTTGAAATGCAACCAATAGTTTCTGAGATCCTAGCACAAACAAACTCTTCAGTTTCATTGTATCGTGAGCGTACCTTAAGAAATAGACAAATTAGGTTATTGTGTGCGAACCTTAAAAGATAGACATATGCTGTCGCGGACTTTTTTTTAGAACTTTCTAAGAGAAACAATTTTGTAATACACAAATTTTACCTAACTGTAACCATTTACGCAGCGTACGCCTCGGAAGCTCTCAGACGGTAAAAAATATTCCCCGTTTTCAAAACATTCTTGATTACTGCTCCGCTCCAATTCGACTTAGCGTGATGTTATATAGCCTATAGCCATCCTCGATAAATGGACTATCAAACTGTGAAAGAATTTTTGAAATCCAACCAGTAGTTTCTGAGATCCTAGCGTTCAAACAAACAAACAAACAAACAAACAAACAAACTCTTCAGCTTTATAATATTAGTATGGATTATATAGCCTATAGCCATCCTCGATAAATGGACTATCAAACTGTGAAAGAATTTTTGAAATCCAACCGGTAGTTTCTGAGATCCTAGCGTTCAAACAAACAAACAAACAAACAAACAAACAAACTCTTCAGCTTTATAATATTAGTATGGATGAAATGCTGTGAGCTAAAACCGGTCAGGTTCATTTAATAATAAATATTATGGAACAATAAAAGTGTTGTTTTCGATACTAATATTATTACTAAGTTACAGCGTTATATTTTATTTTATTTTACGAAAATGCAATACTCATAATGTTCACGATAACCGTGTCTAGTTAAGAGATATAGTATTTCTCTTTCGCAGTAGTCATATAATTCAGACGAAGATAAATTTACTGAGCTTGGCTGAGCTTTTAGGCACATTCGAATAAATAGGTAACGTTTTACACACTCGCCTGCTTGTGATAATGAACCTAGTATTGTAAGAAATGTAATATTTCTGTTTGGGTGAATGCGTAATACCTCGGAAACACGAGGATGTCCTGTGCAACTTCTGTTAACTTTGGAAGTAGTAGAAGTGTAAAATACTTAAAAAATACCAAACATTGAATCTTAAACTCAATCTTATGTCAAACTATTCACAGCATTGCATTCAAACTACAGTTGAATGTTTGCAAACTATTATCCAACGAGGTCAATAATTGACTGGCTAAATAGAAACAGGATTATGTGTGCTAACACAAAGCGCAGTAGACGCTCTGTTGTGTGCAATAGCACCTAACCAGGAACAACAAAGTCAGCAGCTCGTGTATAATCCTGATGTGGCCTAAATTTCAATCTAATGCAATCGACAGAGACAGAGCGTAATAGGTAACAATCTATATAACAATAAGCTCCGGTTGGAGAACAGCATGAAGCCGTTCACACTTCTGTTAAACCCATTTCCGAATGACCTAAGTTAACAGGAAGTGGTCAAGAACCTTCCTCAGACATGTCCCAATAATAATAATGATTTTCTCATCAGAAGAGAATTGGAGAGTTTCAGTAACGCTACCAAATAGTGCGGAAGCAAGAATGCACTCACAAGCGTATGCAATGAACAATAAAAGGTAACACTTTTATTACGTAAATAGTATCATGAAACGGTGAAAAATAGTGTAGTGATGATGATATAATACTGCGTGTTTTCTTTTACAGCTAGAGACGCTAATGATTGAGAAATGAAAAGTGTAAGGAAAAGCGAACTTGAGTTCTCTGATAAAAGGCAATGGAAATTCTAAGATGTCAATTTATCTTTAAAGACCACCTTATAATATCACTGACAGTCAGGACTAATGGCTTAGTTTACCATGAAAGGCTGTAAATGATTGTAAGCGGTCACCCATCTAAGCCGTTGCAGCAGGCAATGATCGCATCGTACATTTACAACTTTATATTATTACATGAACATTTTCACCTAATATGATATTATAGAAATATAGCTGGCATACAAGCAGGTATGTATGATAATGCTCTGACTCATAAATATTTATTACTCGTTGCGTTCTAGTTAATATAATGGACCAGCAGAGTCATGAACATAACTAAAACTGGCAAACTTAAATGAGTACACTCAACTCTGTTTCACTATAGGAATATGTTTTACTAGCGGATCTGACGCGGTTTATGTTCGGTGGAATAAAATATATGCCTATGTCACCGAAGGTAGTGCACTTTACATTACACATCATGCATTTATTTTCTGGATCAAATCATTGGCTGATGACGGCAGCGTGACATAAGGGATTCTCGCACGCCCCCCCCCCCCCCCCCCCTTAGAAGCGAGATCACACCCGAAACCCCCCAAAGACGCGGGATAGAACCCGAACCACCCCCTATAGGTGAGGCCGCAAAGGCGGCCGTGGGTCTGTTAGGAGTCCTGGGACATCCTTTCGAGGGCTTGACTGGGGCTCCCAAACATAGGCGGTTGGGCGTTATGTAAGGTTTTCTAGTCGGTAGGAGTCCGGCATAGATTTTCACTCACGTTAAAAAAAGGCGAAGCGCTCGTGGCCCCGCGGACTCAGTGTTCTGTAAACGATCACTGCAGTAAGCAACTTTCACTATGGCCGGTCCATGGATGGGTGACCATCCATGTGATCACTTTGTGACATTTATTTGAGCGTTTCCGTGCTTCGGAAGGCACGTTAAGCCGTTGGTCCCGGTTGCCAGTAAAATGGCAGTCGTTAAGCTAAGTTGAAGGCTTTATTTCAACAGCAGGCAGTCACAACCTGCGCCTGTCCATTTAAACACGGCAATACGGCTCACCAACTATTACGTGGGACAAATTATACAAAGGTGAAATGTGGGCATATAATATGCCTCTGCCTACCCCTTCGGGGATAAAGGCGTGACCATATGTATGTATGTAAAAAAAGGGTATTATCATTCATAACTATAATTTAAATTCGATTAATTAATTACATCAGGTTATAAGAATTAGATCATAATGATTAGCATTATAATAAATTCAATTCAATTCATCAATATCATTTCTACCAAAATGTCATGCATAAAGGAGAACGCCCAGAGATCGTTTCTTTTTGAAAAACCTTAATAAAAAGTGTATGGCCATCTAAGTAAATTGGTAAATCATGTAATATTTTTTTAACAATCTTTTAATTCAATCGATCAAAATCTTTTGTGGCGTTTTAACTTTGATAATAATTCGTGGTTGTATCGTTTGTACGCGCCGCGGACTGACCAAATGAATGGTACTGACGTGACGAAGATGGCCGCCAATCGCAAATATCAATGTGTGAGGCCTACATTTCGGTGTTCATGCAACAATGTCGTTGAGATCATAGATTTACTATCGATAAATTCTAAATCTATGGTTGAGTTGGAAGTAGGTTCTATTAATAGCAGATTATTGTATTTTTTATATAAAATAGCATTCTAACCATAGATTTAGAATGTGATTTGAGAGTAGCGAAAAATCCTAAATCTATGATTCTAACTATAGTAAAAATCTAGGCTGGTGATATATTATTCACCGTGTTGCGAGCATATTAGACATTTGAACGAAATACGAACTGTCAAAAATTGAAAAGTTTTTAACAAAACGTCTTTTCGGTACTTGACTTTGAGTGTCCTAAGAGGACGAGGACCGAGAAAAATGACATAAACGGCTGAATATTAAATAATACAAGAATTGGCAGTATGGTTTTAAATACCTTTGCCTGTCCTTTGGACGAATAAAGCAGCAACAACAACAACAAGGAAAAATGACAGTTTAAAATGTTTATCACCGAAGGATTTTTCATGAAATTATTTTATATAAATCGGTGTGAAATGTTTATATAAAACAATGTACGGTTCCATACAAAGTGATTATGATCAGGATTGATATTTAAATGGTAAGTAATTAAGGAACAATCGAGATCCAATTTGTTTATTTACTACAATACATTATCTCAATAAGTTGATATGTGGTAAGTAAATACATTTTCAGGGTTTTTTATAAGTGTGATGGAACTATTACTTTTATCTTTTTTGAATTAAATCCATGTTCATCAATGTAACGATTACACTTTTTGGAAAAATTGATTTGACGGATTGATGGACATTTACTTCAAAACTAACCTCTAATTTGAACAGTAAAACGAAGAATGATAGAAAACCCTACAAAATAATAGAATATTTTTAATTTCCTATGAAAGTACGATATCCATTCAATTCAATCTCCGATTTTCGCTGTCATACTAAATTATTTGTAATGAAACGGCGGTCCATTGAAAGATGGGCAATCGCCTTTAAAAAGATCACATCATCACAAGAGTGAAATAATTTTTCAAATAACTTCAGTAGTTTCGGAGTCTGAATGGACCCTTACGCATTAAAATAAACAATCAAATCTTTCCTCTTTATAATATTACTATACCTAGGCTAGTTTTAAAGAAAAGCAGTTAAATATGAAATTTTAACGTAGAAAGTAAGTATAGCGTCTTCTGCTGTAATCTCATAAGTAGTAACAGTTGATTTATGGCGAGGGAAGCAGACAGTTTTCTCAGTATAAATCACCCATCATCCAACTACTCATTGCAAAGCTATGTAAGACCGCTGTAGTTTTCATCGCTTTTAGTTTCGTGAAAAATTTATTTTATTTTACTTTAAATGAGAATTCTCCATATTATTGTCTCTATAAACTTCGCTCTCCGTCTGTTCGTGTGATAGTGCGACTGCGGATTACTAGGTTCGATTCCCACCGGTAACAAAAATACATATGCGATAAGTGAATATTTGTCTCGCGAGCCTGTGTGTTTCTATGTATTTTAAGACTTTTAATCCGTGGTCTGACACCCATAACACAAGCAGGTTCATCCTAACTTACTTTGTGATCAGATGACGTGGCTTAAAAATGTCCGTAAATATTGTACTTCTTTGTCGTTTTACTGTATAAAATATTCCGAATTCATGTATTACATAAAGTAATAACATTGTATAAATATATCGCTGGCAATCAGTCTCGGAAAACATGAACATGGCTTCGTCACTCGTAACGAGTCTAGCTCGCTAATAATATTATTCATGTCAACCATTTATAAAAGTGAAATATGTATGTAAAAATATAGGCTTCTTATTAAATCTTCAGATCTTAGCACAGAATACAAAGTGGCTTGTTGAACAGGAAATTGTATGATAAGATTACAGCAGTATTTTTTGTTAGCATAATTGTATAACGTGGCCTAGCTCTATGGATTGTTTACTCCACTTTATTAACTTTTTGTACACAAATAGTACCATAGAAGTAAACTAGTTTCAAAAAAACAAGTCAAGTGCAAGTCGGATTCGCGCACGAGGGCTCCGTACCAAACAAAAAGCCGTGAGACGGTCTCACCCGACTAACCCCTCTAACGTTTATTGTGAAAGTGAAAGTTCAATCCGATTGACGTTGTCATTTTTGTTTTATTTCAAACTTTGAACAGATGATCCACGTGACTTAGTGACGTAATTTAATGCAACAGAGTCACAGACTACAGACACGAGTCTTGCCATAAGCCCCTCTGCAATCTATTTTATAGAGAGGGGCTAAAACTGGCAAAAATCACGTTTTTGAATCGGCTTGCCACATATTAAGCGGGACAAATTCTAAAAAAGGTGAAAAGTGGTCCTATAAATCTATACTAATATTATAAAGAGGAAAGATTTGATTGTTAGTGTGTTGCTTCCCAAAAGTGAAGGAATTTTTCAAATCAGTCCAGTAGTTTCGGAGCCTATTCGGTGCAAACAAACAAGCAAACAATCAAATCTTTCCTCTTTATAATATTAGTATAGATGCCGCTGCCTACCCCTTCGGGGATAAAGGCGTGACTATATGACATGTATGGATGTTATTGTAAGGGAGCGCCCTTTAATATTGTTATTTTTCTGGTTATCTGCAACAGAAATACATACTCTATGAAAAGTCATTCTCGAGTTATCACGGTTTATGATACAGCCTCATAATAGACAGACAGACGGACAGCGAAATCTCATTAATAGGGTCCCGTTTTTTCCCTTTGGCATAGAACCCTAAAAACATTTCGATCGTATATTGCAATATTTTAGATCAAGGCCACTTTGACACTTGAGACACCGTGCAAACAAATAGATTGTGCCAGGTTTTATGTTCAGTTATGGCCATACTAGAGAAAGCTTTCTCGATCCGATTTATTTCCGTTCCCAACGCAGCAATTCCACATGTCGAGTAAAAGATTGCGTAGCGAACAGTATTGCCAAATCACATGGGTACTACAAAACAGAAGGAATCAATATCTTAAAAGGTTCCTACCATACACGTATCGTATTTTAGACGTTATTTTGTTATAGTAGGTACTCAACTTTTCGCACGTTTATTTTTACTTTTGTTTAATCTTGGTCTTATAACGGGAGACAATGTAGAGGATAGAATTATTTTATTACGACGGTACGGCATTAACCGTTGCTTTGTAGGGTTTTGTACCCACACTTCTTGTCACCAAGTTGTATATCAGGAACCGTGATAGCTAGACAGCTGTTTTGCCGAATATTACCTACTACTAAGAATTTAATAATATATATTTAGCTCATAAAATCCATTCGCGGAAACGAATTTCTGACAGAAATTGGCACGTATAAACTTAATTTAACAAACACGTCCCCAAATATAGCCGCATTATGATGTGTGGGGAAGTTACCGTTTAAAACTTTGTCACTTTGTTGCCGTGAGTACTGAGTATTACCAATACATACATAATTATAACTTTCTATTATTAAGAGGGCTAACATATTTCGCCCCACGTTTTGCTCAGAAACCATACTTTTCATTGCGTTTAAAGTCATTAAATATTTATCGTACAAACATGGTATTCACTAACATACTTAGTAAATTTAGCGCTCTAAACGTTTTATAAAACATATTTTACCTAACAACAGATTACATATGGTCAATATCAACGAAAGTGAACAAGGTTTTTCAAATCATACGATTTGCATCGATTTCGATGCTTAAATTCATGTCAAATAACTGATAAATTTAATGAACAAGGGATACGAAGCAATTGCAAAAGGCCTAGGCTATCTGTTTGTAGAATAACCTGATATCAGGTAGGTTCCTTTTTTTGGAGAAAAATCACTGTCAAGTTTGCTCAAATACTGAGAATTTTCACCACAATAAAGTAGTCTTTTCAACAGTTTCAGTAGTTTAAATCATTATGATAATTATGTAATATTATGTCAGAACTTCTCCTCTGACAATAAAAATATTTCTTTATAAGTAACTAGATACAGATTTTTTTTTACAAAGTATTTTGTGAACCCCTATAAATGCAGATACGCGAACAAATACGATTTAGTACCGCCGAGAGGCTCTCAGAGAGTGGTCATGTCGCTCGATGTTCCATTTTTGAATACGAAAAAATTAACAAAAATAGTCTAATTCTAGCGTGACCAAACAATCTTAGTACTTTGTGACGTATAATATAATATACTAGCTGATGCGCGCGGCTTCGCCAGCGTGAATTTTGGTTCCCGTTCCAGCTTCCCGTGAAAACAATTTTCTGGGATAAGAAGTAGCCTATGTGTTATTCCAGACTATACTCTATCCCTATACCAAATTTCAGCTGGATCCATTTAGCCGTAAGAGCGTGATTGAGTGATAAACATCCAAACATCTAAACATCCAAACATCTTCACAAACTTTCACATTTATAATATTAGTAGGATAGGATATAAATATTTATGGTCGATATACAACGTGAACTTTTGTATAGTGCAAAGCTCAGACACCCCGACTAGAGTTTCGCTTCAAAATACTGTATAAAAAAATTAAATGAATCGAACGAAAACTGACCAAGTTATAAGCTATTACAGTTGCACTATTTTCTTCACGAACAGCGTAGGTGTAGGTATTATACGCAAGGCAGGTAGTCACTATTCGTGTGGTATTGATAATAACATAATATATTAACACCCCATTTCATAAGTGGTAATTATGAAACACCTGTGAGGAACCAGACCAGGATTGGGACGGCTATAAAGCCGCTAAAGCAAAATACAAGTAGCGACTGAGATACAGAAGTACCAAGTCTTGGAGAAACTTCTGCTAGAGTCAGACTAATACTGGCCAAACAAGAGACAGATCTGTCCGTATCTATAAAGAAACCTGACGGCGCGGCGCAACCCATGAAAAGAATTATTTATACTGTTGATGTATGGCACTTTGTGGAACCTGCTGCACATATTCATTAACGGCACTTGTACTGTTCCACAACATTTATTTATTTTACACCTGACTGGTTTCGCCTTTCGGCAATTTTCAAAGGCAAATTAACATTATATAATGACCACTACATCACTTAATTACTCGAAAACAATAAATTAATAACATATAAATTAACACTACATCATTCTACTAACGTAAACTATCATTAAAAGAAGCCGAGAGTATTTTGATTCAAACGCACTTCCCAGGATGCCAATTGCTGCAGACACTCATGTGGCTGGTGGAATACGTATCCACAAAAGAAGTCCAGTGGGAGCTCGCAAGACCTGTTCTAATCTATTCTGTCAACTTACAAAAATCTGAATGGGTAATTAACAACTTCAAGTCCTTCAAATCTCCAGGACAGGATGAAGTCTTCCCTGCAGTGATAAAATGGGGGAGGACACAAGTTGATATTGTCAGCAACATAGTATCTGTACGCCAGACAATGAATGGAACTGTGACCCTGACTGTGGAGAGAGGTCTAAGTGATCTTTATACCAAAACCCGGTAAAGGGTTTATATTTGTGATTCGGACCTCTGGTTATACAGACCGATAAGCCCTTCGTCTTTCCTGCTAAAAACTCCGGAAAGATTGTGTGACAGAGACAATCGAGAGACGGCCCTTCAAAATAAGACACTGCATTCCAACCAACGCGCATATTGCCCCCGGCAAGTCTACAGACTCAGCACTTCATGCAGTGGTACACAAAATAGAAGAGGTCATCCAGAATCAATCAATCAATGTGCCTCGGCACTTTCATGAACATAGAGGGAGCTTTCAAAAAAAGAAGCATAACCACGGCACTGGCAAAACACCGAGTATACACGATGTCAGTGAATAGATAGATAACATGCTAAATAACTCATTTTAAAGCTTCAGACAAGCAGAAACCAGTGCGCAGCCATGGCTAAAGGTTGTCCAGAAGGGGGCGGGGTCTCACCACTGCTAAAAAACCTTGTTGTAGACGACCTAATAACCAATCAATCAATCAATTTAACCTAGAACTGTCCCTATATACATGGATGTGGAACAAGCCAAATCAGATGGTAAAATTAAATTATGTAGAAAATACGGATCTGTTAATACAAAGCATGACTGGTATTTTAAAATCCAAGGCCGACTTCAATTCAAGTGAGAAGCTGAGTTTATTTTATCTTCTAGTGATCTTGTGAATATAATAAATATTTTTAATGAATTGTATTAAAATTACTTTCAAATTAGTGTTCAGTCAAGCCAACATTTATCGATTTGCGTACACCGCAAATCGATAAATGTTGGCTTGACTGAACACTAATTTGCCCATCAGCACAGTAAATATTTCGAAAGACGACGAGTACTGGACTACAAGGATGGAACCTAAATTGTTAAATTTTTACGACAAATGTCTGTTGCCCAAAATGATTAACCCCAGAAAGAGTCGATAAAATAAAATAAAATAAAATTTATTCCCTTTGAAATTAAAAAAAAAATAGGTTTGTCAACATTTTTGTGACTCTACTGGGGGTTCGGAAATGCTACAGACTGAGAAGAACACTCCAAGAAACTCAGTTCGGTCCCTCCCAAAATTCATCTTAGTAGGTATCTAATAATCGATCAATGCCGATACGGAAGGGCTAATTAATTAGCATTTTTCTTGGCGGTGTGCATTGTTATGAACATGCCTCTTAATAAATATTTGGTTATTGTAAATAAAAAACACCTACTATCAATATTAAGATTAGAGTTAGATCCTATAGATCAAGCTTATAGCTTAGTTTGGGCTAGATGATGTTTTGTAAGAATATCCAACAATATTTATGAATTATTTATTAAAAATATTTTAATGTTCCTGCCAGCACTGAATCTGTAGTAGGCAGCAAAACATCGGACCATGCCAAGCGCCTGCGCATTGCTACGTAAATATTATTTGTTTTTAACCATGTGTATCGTCAAATTTAAATATTTATAGTGTATAATAGAATATTGTCCATTACTTTCTACAATTTTCGTATATTTAGATACTTTAAAAATAAACTTATGAAACCGTTTTCATGTATGTGTGTATTTGTAATTTCAATATTGATATTAGTTAGGTAAATAAATGTCAACTTTATTAATTTTATTAATGTCAGTATCTATCACTACTAGAGTCGAAATATTTATTTTATTTATTGAGACAAATGTTACAATAAAGCATAATAACTATTTACAATATGAATAAAACTAAACTAAATCTAAATAGGGCCCCGGTGGCATTGTGCCCAAAAAACTGGCAGCAATCCCCTTTTGAACGGCGATGCTTATTCGTTGGGAGAAATAACTGCCAGCCCTTAGGTCACTAGTTGACTCCACAAGGCGCTTCTTCAAAATTTAAAAAAACTTTATGCCCATGAACCTAGGGCTAAAGTAATCAATATTTGTTTTAAACTAACACGCGTTGAACACATATTTTTATACAAAACGGGATTTCGCGTGGCACTATTTTATTATTAATTAAAGGTTTCGGTACCTTCACTTTCCGAGGCGACCTCGGGACCACGATAGGTGTAACCCTGTCGAAACGTCGAGGAAAGTAATGGTACCGAAACCTTTAATTAATAATAAAATAGTGCCACGCGAAATCCCGTTTTGTATAAAAATAATCAATAATTATTAACTAATATTACTAACATAAAAATTAAATTGAAAGATTGAACGCTTAGACAAAGAATATGACACCGGTAATACATCAAGGAAAACAAAAGTATCAAACTTGTTGGTAGCAACAATTGGCACTATACGGCTATATGCGCCGCGCCGCGCTGATTTCTTACGATCGTAAAGAAATTTGAAAACCGAATTAACGCTCTTAATAGACTGTAAATTCGTCTACAAACGTATAAATAGATGTAAGAATATGTAAACAACAAAAAATGGAGGATATTTCATGCCAATCGAATATTATATTCTTGGTGAAATATGCCAAAATCTCTGACGTTTCATTCTTCAAATGTTATTCGGGTACAAATCCTTCACTAGAATCAACTAATAAACAAAGGATTTGAATACAACAGATTGTTTCTGTGGAATATTACTAAGGGAATTTTCAGACAGAAAGGTCCCGTTTATATTATTTACTAGCTGATGCCCGCAGCTTCGCCCGCGTGAAATTTGTTCCCGTTCCCGCTTCCCGTCGGACTTATTCCCGGGATAAAAGTGGCCTAAGTTACTCCTTATTACATAAGCTATCTGCTAGTGAAAGTCCCGTCCAAATCAGTACAGCCGTTACAGAGATTAGCCGGAACAAATAGACAGACAGACAGACAAAAATCACTCACTTACACAATCCTTCATTGGAGTGGACACTTCTTACTTCTATAATACCAGTTGGTGAATAAAATTTATTCCTGCATAAATTTAAAGCTGCAATTAAACACATTGTATTAGAAGGCTAACAAATAATACTGGGATGACAAAGAAAAATGATAGTGATAGCTCACTTCACAAACGATTAATCCGTCGTAATTAATGTACAATGGAAAACTGTACTTTAGAATAGAATAGGGTGGGCTGAGATACCTAGTCTGTCTGAGTATATCTTAACAGTTTCGTCTGCTTTGGAAATAATGTCATTTCTTGACCCACATTATTGAAAGATAATTTTCATTCTGTAGAAAATTATAACGCTCAAAAATAATGAAGAATATACTCATAGGCTACACGCAAATACTTTTTACTTACATGCACCGTCGTTTCAGACATCTTGCGTCACTCGCGGGCGAATAAAATAGAAAAACCACGATAGTTTAAAAATAACATTGAAAGATATAATTTGTCCAAAATAAAGTGACTGAAATATAACAATACAAAAATAAATGCAACATTAACAAAAAAAAATGGCAAGCCATGCCCACAAAGCGTGGAGAACAAGAAAGCGGTAATTAGGGTCCAGTTGGCAATCAAAAGTGAATCCCGCTAGGAAGGGAGCCGAGATCGGCGGCAATTTACGACGTGGACTTGCCGCGCATATTAGCCGAAATGTCCTGTTGACCTATTTCGGTATAACGGTTGTGACATGTTTTCTTTTCTTGTTATTTGAGGTTGAGACATCTAGTAGATTTTTTTTGCAGTAGCTACAAAAAATTATCTTTTCTTTAACATTATCATAATGTTACGGCAGTAGTGGTTGAATTTAACTTTATGTCATCACTCGATTTAAGTTTATTTAAAGAAACTTAGTTGTTGGTTTAAGCTTCTCTATGAAATATATTGCAGAGAGGCTTATGGCGAGACTTGTGTCCGTCTGTGACTCTGTTGCATTATATTACGTCACTAGGTCACGTGGACCATCTGTTCAACGTTTGAAATAAAACAAAAATGACAACGTCAATCGGATTGAACTTTCACTTTGACAGAGGGGCAAACGGGTACTGTTGGGAGTCCTGGGACTGTTGGGAGTCCTGGGACATCCTTCCGAGGGCTTACCCGGGGCTCCCAACCATAGGCTGTTGGGCGTGACGTGAGGTTTTTTAGTCGGTAGGAGTCCGGCATAGCATCCATTAGGATTTTCCCTCACGTTAAACAAAAAAAAAAGGAGCAAACGGGTAAGACTGTCTCATGACTTCTTGTTATAAACTTGCACAGATTACAGACACGATGATAGATATTATTGTTTTAGAAATGTATATAATTCATGTTAGAAGTTTATGAAGAATCATTTTAACCCCGACAAAAATGAAATGGTGTTAATTTGGAAATTAATTACGTTCAGTTTATCTTACCTCTTGTAATATTTTAGTGTAAATAAGTTTACATAAAATTACACACGGCCCATGTTTGGTGTAACATTTTGATTTGAAAAGCAAATTTGATCATTTAACTGGTAACTATTGTAACCGCTATCAAACATAGTGCCAAAAAACCTGAACGGAAACTTCAGTTATAAAAGAAAAAGCATTTACCTCTTACGAATCCGATATTTCTTATAGAGAAGACACACAAACGAAAATCATTGAACGTATTATTTTTCTGTTGACTGAACAGAACGAGCGCGCCTAACAAAATATTTTACTGCGTTATTTGCGTTTACAGGTTTATTGTAAGTCTCTGGTTGAGGAATACGGTTTTTGAAAATAGTATGTAAAAATCGCCATAGGAGAGATTATAGCAAAGATTTTATATTTTTTGTACATTTTTACGTGAGGGAAAATCCTGATGGATGCTACTACTGACTACAAAACCTCACGTATCCTGCTTAACAGCCTACGGTTGGAAGCAAACCCAGGTAAGCCGTTGGAAGGATACCCCATGACTTATATTTTTAGTGCTTAGTAAAGTATTTATAGATAAAGTGAATCTGGACAATGTCAAAAATGAAACCAGAACGATATAATCTTTCAGGTTCCAAACAAAACGGTTGAAGACCTGATGTATTTTGCAAAAAGATGAATTGCTATCAATGCTTAATGGCGAACCTAGTAAAGTTATACGTTTTAAAATATTCCATGTCATACTCAACTCAACAAAACATTCTAAAATTTCAATCCTCATTTAATACCATATACATTTTCATGTAGAAATTTTAATCCTCATCTAATACCATACACATTTTCCCCCTATTACCCGTGGTCCCACCGGAACGTCCCACTGGTGGGTCCACGGGGAATTTTTTTTCCCCGTAGTCCCACCGCTCTGAAGAAAATTCAAATTTATTCAATCGGCGAATTCCAGTGGTACCACGGGTAATCGAATTCGGTAGACCCACTGAACTAGAGATGTGCCTAAAAGTGAAGGAGAATCAAGTTAACTAAAAAATATAAACGAATGAAATGAAATAATTTAATCATGTACCTAGGTCACAAAATGACACTTATGACCGTTAAAATTATTTATCAACATGAAATAAAACAACAAACAAAAAATTACGTCTTAAATAGAAACCTAAATTCTTTTAACTTCAATGAAACTTCTAATCCTGTGGATTTGTGATTAAATCATCGTAACTTTTCTAATACTAAGCCAACCGTAGCACCACCCGCCACTAACTCCATTTGTATTTGTCTTATCCAATCATCATTTTCTACTGCAACTCTTGACCTTGTTTTGATTCTTGTATTATTTTTAAAATTTGTCAATATCTTTATTTCATTTAATAATCGTAGTATGTTAGTATTTTTTTTATTTAATTTCTTATTTATTTTGCTGTGCCAAGATTCACATACATTATTTGTGCGATGTCTTTTTCCGAAAACACTAAGAAATTTACATACACCCCTTGACAGCCATTGTTTCTTAACATAACGTAAAAATTTATTAATTTTATCACCATTTGTGCTACTATATTCTTGCTGTATATACTCCCAGCCGCTTAAAAGATATTCATGGGGTAGCAGAGGTAGTGCCGAACACAATCCAATCAATCTGTTTTCAGATTTTGTTTTTCTGACTCCAAATATAGTTTTGCCATTTCTCCACATTGCACGGGACCAGTGGTAATAACAACCAATGACATCTATATCAGCAAACACATCTAAAATGGTAAGTATGTCAAAGAGGTAAGTATGTTAATAATAAACTCTTTGCGGCACATCTCTACAGCAGTGGGACTATGGGTAATTATTTTTCCCCATAGTACCACCACAAGGCAGTGGGACTACGGGGAAAAAAAATTCCCCGTGGACCCACCAGTGGGACGTTCCGGTGGGACCACGGGTAATAGGGGACATTTTCATGTAGAAAACTATTTTGTAAAAAAGTTAGTTTATTTACTTTTCTTTTCGTATCATGACTTGCGCTGGCAGTATTATGACGAAGAATTATCTATAACATAAAATTTTATTATCATATAAACATAATCTATAAACTTTTATGTGAAAACTATGTTTCAGCCGTTAGAGTGTGAAAAAGTAACAATCATCCACAAGTTCACATATCCATACATCAGCACATCCACACTCATAAAATATTTAGTAAGATGGAGGCACATTTGCTTAATCTACAAACTTATTTACAAACCTAGATTATAAACTTACAACTGCAGTGCTTAATTTGTTTACCCTTTTTGACCGGGCCTCTGTATAATTTTAGCTATGAATTCTGTGGTATTTACTAAAATCATGAAAATATTATAACTTTTGTTTCGGGAATTAGCTTGTGAACTTATATTGGTACGCTGGTAACGGGTAAGCATTTTAGCTGCATGATTTTGCATATTTGCTGGTGGAAGCATAATAATGTTCATATCGCTTAGAGCCCATGCCGGAAATAGAAGGTTAATATAACAGATCTCCGTTGCCCAGTGCGTCTTCTCCTGCTGCACAGAAAATTGCTGTTCCTCTCCCGATCTTTTTCCGCCACCTCTTTTTCAACCATCATCTCCTCACAAAACAAGGCGGAGTTTTATACACTTTCGATGCTGACCATAGCCTGAACCATTGCCTGCTATCACGCTGCAGGCCATGAAAAGGACACTGAAAGGCTACATCGTTTAAAGGCCCAAAACGATCTTCGTTCCCTATTAGCGTTTGCCTGGGGACGACACGCAGGGGTTAGATGTCGCCATACTCGCAGCAGAGACGAAGGAATATTCGACCAAAAAGGTGTACTTTTTCCTAATTTTTGTTTCTTTTCAAATTCAGATTGCAAAATGCATTTGGCTATTTTAATGTTTAGTTGTCATAGCTGACCTCCAATCACTTTAGGTTTCATGTAAAATAAGATAATATTCCCTCAGGACGTATTAGTTGAAGGTGGATATATAAAACATGGTCCGCGTACAAAGGTCATCTACTTTATGGATGTAAGTTTGGGGCAGTTTTAATTTGTAGCCGTGATTCTCAGTGTAATGTGCTATTTTCTGGCTGATTTGTAGTTTTGGGTTCAGCCGTGTTTATTGCACCATTGAGATTGTACGTAAAAGTTTTGAGTAAGTGGTATTGTATTATTTGGTATACTGGTTACGCAAGTAGTCTGTTTTGTTTATTTTATCGCTACAGACTTTTTTATAATTTACAATCCACATTAGGCAAGTTAGTATTCGATGCCATTGTTGGTAAGATTTTCTGTAAAAACAGTAGATACCACCTATTAGTAGCCGTTATGTAATAAAACTAAATAAATATTTAAATATTTTGTCGATATTCACACACAAAATCATCTAGCCCAAATTATGCTAATAGTAGCTTGTGCTATGGGATCTAGACAACAGTATACATACTTATATATTTGTAAATACATTCATATTATACATAGAAAACACCTAAACTGCGAAACAAACATTTGTGGATCACACAAATATTTGAACCAACCCAGGAATCGAACCCAGGACCTCCAGCGCGGCAGGCGGTATCACTACCGACTACGCAACAGACGCAGTCAATAATATCTCTTTACAGCTCTCTTTTCCCCTCTTATGGTAAGGACACTACCAGCGATACTACCAGTAGTGTCGTTTACAATAACCCAAGATAAACCGAATGGCAATTAATTTAAATTTCTATAATATTTGCTTTCCTTTCCAGATAATAAACACAATTCTTTGTCTATGTTATAATTAAAGATACCAAATTTTTTTTTTAACTCTTGTTTGTCTGTCCATAACTGTTTTACCGCTATGAATTGAAACGCAAAAAACTGCAGAAAAGATTTTGACGCGGCTTCTTATTAGAAAGTGGTCAGATTTGATAGGTATCTTACATTTATTTGTTTGATATCAATCGGTGTAGTTGACCCGGAGATAAAAACGAAAATAAAATAATAAAAAATGGATTTCCGCGACATCTTTATTCAGATAGGTAATCATTTTGAACAATCTTTTCTAGTGACTGGAGGAAGGAAGCGAATTATTTCGCAAGCTGTCATTATTTATCTACAAACAAAAAGTAACAAAATCGTTTGTAAATTAAATGGAAACTTGTTTCTTGTACGGAGTGGCGGCGAAACTCTATATTCATAGCAGATGTGCCTGAAAGTTTGTTATTTGCCAAGATTTTATTGGGTTTCTGAAGTCAACAACCTTGGCGAAATAGCTTTTTGTTTTGAAGACTTTGTTAGGAATATTGATAAATATTTCCAGTTTAAACTTCCTTCCTAAATTATGTTTATGTTAAGCAACCAACAAGCATACCGCTAAGCTACGCTTTTTCCGAGAAGGGTTAGACAGAAGAATACTTTGGGTAGGAATCGTATTGTATTTATGCCTTCACCAGTCCTATTGACAAGGACAGAAATAGAATATGACAACATTCTGCAGACATTTTAAAGTCTCGTATAGGAATTACAATTTGGCTTACCACTACGTTTGTCATCTGAAACGAGCTTGTGAATACTGCCATGAATAAAACTGCATTTTTCATTTTATATTTTGTAACCTCTAAGGTGGCAGACAAGAATACCGCCTACCAGATGACCGTAGCCTATGGACAACAAACAAAGGCGCCAGGCCATACTCTGTTGTTGTACCGTATGTTCTAAAAAACAGACTTTAATGATGCTTGAAAAAAAAATATTATTAATCAATCTGGTAAATGTTAAAAGAATTTAAAAGGCAGCTATAAACATTTACAAAAAGCATGGACCATCATCCACTCGAACTGTTTTTACCTGACTGCGTAAAGCAGAGGTTGGTAAATATAATATATTTATAAGTGAAGTGATTTCTTCCGGAGTAAAGCAGCCCACATAACTCTTCAGACTTATAATCTTACCTTAAGGGAGTGTGACGTCACGGATGTCAAACTGCACGATTGTTGTCCTCATATTACTTGTTGTAAAAAATAGTAATAAGTGCCCAAATACATTAGCTGAACTTTGTGAGTGAATCCGGGTGTATCATAGATATATCAAAGTGTTTTCAAGCGATTTTGTACGTCGTAAATACGTGAAAAGTGTAAATATAGTTTTGTGAACGCAGTGACTTAAACAGGTATCTACCCTACAAACTGTATTGTGAAGTGACGAACACACGTATTTGCGTTTTTTAACTGTATACTTCGGGTGTTGCATTGTTTATGTGGTTTTACAAGATATTATTATCATAGTAACGCTATCGCACGGAAAATTATAGTTCGTCGCTCACTCTGGTAGTTTAGGGCCCAACTATCAATAACAATAACAATGTCAAAGTGCAATGGATGTGGAAGATTTCTTTCTCCGGCAGATGCCGCTAAGTGCTCTAAATGCATATCACTGTACCATCGGAAATGCGTTCTATTGCCTGTGTCTGGCGTTATACCATCATCCTGGCATTGTCCCGAATGCAAAAAAAATGTAATCACAGATAATGGGACTGATTCACCGGTCAGGGGCTTTACACCGCAGCAGCGTCCTGTGTGCGGTACGGTCCTGGGTGCCCCTGACGAGCCGGCTGTCTTGACAACTGAAATTACTACAGAGCTAAGAATTTTTAGGGACAACTTACGCTCAATAAACGACATGCTACAGCAATATAAAGAGGAGATGTCAGATATCGTTGTGTCCCTAAAGGAATGTAATGCCAGGGTCGACAAAGTGGAGCAGCGGCTGTCCGTTCTTGAGAGGATACAACCCTCCGACCAGAATGTGAATGGTGACGTCATAGAACAACTAAGGCAGGACTTAAACGACCGCGACCAGGAGCTTTTGAGTAATGACGTTGAGATCTCCAATTTAACGGAACCCAATGGTGAGAACCCAATCAATACGGTTCTGCAAGTTGCCGTGAAGTTCGGTATGAAACTGGAGGAGCGGGACATCGTCAGTGCGGAGCGCGTCGGGCCTCGATACTTACGTTCGACCGACTCTCAAGGGCCGGAGCGCCGCCCGCGCCCCCTCGCCGTGCGTCTGGCGCGCCGAGACTTGCGCGAGCAGCTGTTATCGTGCGCGCGCGTGCGCCGCGGTGCAACGTCTGAGGACATGGGGATGGCAGGCCCGGCGCGACGGTTTTATGTGAACGAGCGTCTCACCAAGATGAATCGCCAGTTATTTCGAAGGGCGCGAGATGCCGGGCAACTTCACGGTTGGAAGTTTGTATGGTATAAACGGGGGCGTGTCTACGCCCGAAGTAAGCCTGGCGATAAAGTTGAACATATCCGTACTGACTCAGATATTGAACTTGTGTTTTCTCGTGCCCAGTAATTGTTGTGTAATATTCATGGGGCTTATTTGTGTATATTTGTTCTACGGAAGCGTGCTGTGTTTTTGTAAAACTAGGGTACATAACAATGAGCTAACTTTTTATTTTGTTTATTATTGCATAGATGAATTGAATTTTATATATACAAATTATTTACAGTGTATCATTGTATATGGTGTGAGTCACCTTAAGATTCAAATGAACAATGCTGTAGATGCAGCGT
This sequence comes from Miltochrista miniata, assembly GCA_933228765.1. Lineage (NCBI taxonomy): Eukaryota > Metazoa > Arthropoda > Insecta > Lepidoptera > Erebidae > Miltochrista > Miltochrista miniata. The sequence goes on along the minus strand of OW121749.1, from coordinate 2,014,837 downwards.
ATCGTGTGATTCTCATTTTGAGTTATAGCCACCTGTGGCGTTGCTTGGCAAAATATTGTGTATTCAGCATTACTGTTGGCTTATATACAGAATGTACACATTTAATACATTACTGTTATTGTAGTGATTTTGTTATGGATTACAATGGTAAGATTGATAAACAGAATACTCACTTTGCGGTTAACATTAATAACAGAGTAAGTGCAAAATATCAGGTATGCATTATTTTAAGTTTTTATAATAATACAACTAATTATGTTGTATTGGAGAGCATTATTGTATTTTATTATTTATTCTATATACGGTTCTATCATGGTTTGTTTTTGTTTTTATCTCTGCCGCCGTCGAATGTTCGTTGTTTTTGTACACTTTTCTCACAATACTATAATTATCTTGAGCTTGCTATAGTATATTTTAGAGAGTCTATTAAACACTTTAAATGGGTATAACAAAGTTAGAATTCATTCTAAATTATACTAAATTCAAATTAGTTCATTTTACGCAATATTTACATGATAATATACCATATATAACTAAACCAATATTTATTGAAATTGAAAAATATAATATCTCGACAAGTTTACAGACAAACAGGTGTCAACCGGTGTTTCCCCTAGGAACAAATAACTTAGGTCTTAACTTTAGCAACCGTTTAATTAGTCAAGCTAACTGTATTGATTACGAGCAATATATTTCCAATGATTGTTGATAAATTTTTGAAGGTTGGTTTCCATAATGCGGGCTCCTTGGGAACGCATCATGATGATTTTATTGCTTTGTTTGATAGGCACCGTGTGGACTTAATGGCAGTTAATGAGACCTGGCTTCGTCCGGGCGAGGAAGGTCCTGCGCCTGTCGTCCCAGGCTATCGGTTACGCCACATTCCCCGCTCCTCGAGCATTCGCAGCGGGAGAGGCGGAGGTGTCGGGTACTATGTCCGACGTGGGTTCAATGTGCGTACGTGGAGTCACCCAGTGGATCCGAGATACAACTGCGTTGAACAGATGTGGCTGACAGCTACAGTGAACGGAAAGAAGCTCACAATTGGCACTGCCTATCGGCCCCCTTGGCAGGACTTACAGTTGTTTCTTGACGCCATTACTGACACTATTGCATCCCTAGGTGAGTGTGACCACTGCATTTTACTCGGAGATTTCAATTCTGACATGTTAGTGACGAGCGATAAATCTAAAAGAGTTAACGAATTTCTGGACAGCCTCAGTCTTAAGCAGTTTGTCACTACGGCTACTCACTTCACGGATACTAGTGCAACTCTTATTGACCTGGTCTGTACGGATCTTCGTGCGAGACATTTGTATGTTGAGCCATTTCGGGAAGTCAATGGTCACTCAGTCATTACGTGTGAATTTAATATAAAAAAGGAGAAATGTAAGCCATATTTTATTAAATTTAGACCTATGAAAGATGTTTGTCGAGATACTGTCACCTATGATTTGGCTGCACTAGATTGGACTGTCTTCGTGGGTGCGAACCCTGTCAACACAATGGTCGACACTTTTAATTACAATGTGTTGTCTGTCTTTGACTCACTTGCCCCGATTAGAGCCCGTCGTCTTAAAGAACCATCTTACCCGTGGATCACGGATAATGTAAAGCTCATGATGAAGTTGCGGGATGAAGCGTTAGCGAAATACCGCTGCACTAGGTCTGCGTCAGGGAAGGAGTATTACAAACAGTTGAAGTCTTTGGTTGTCACCTCTTTGTATCATGAAAAGGCGGCCTATTATAAACACCACATTAATATACATATTAATAACACTAAATTACTTTGGAGAAATTTAAAAAATACTGTTTGTCGATTTAAACAAGATAAGGAACTTCCATCTCATTTTACAGATCCGATAGGTATCAACAAAAGTTTTCTGGATGTACCAGGGAACCCTACGGCTAGCATATCTCTTATGACTTATTTTGAGTTTCATAGGTATATCGACGCCACGTTCATGATAACACCCGTATCTCCAAGTGATGTAGCGTCGACCATAGCCGAATTAAAGTCAAACGCAGAGGGCTACGACGGGATCTCCTTAAAAATGCTTAGTTTAACGCTGCCATTCACGCTGCCATACATTACTGGAATAATAAACCGTTCTATTGAAACATCTATATTTCCCGACCTTTGGAAGATTGCGACTGTTAGGCCCATACCTAAGACACCGAATCCCTCTACTGTTAAAGATCTCCGGCCCATTAGTATCTTGCCTTGTCTTTCAAAGGTAATGGAGAAAATTGTGTGCAAACAGCTTACTGAGTATTTGGAAAGATATAATATTCTACCTGAGTTGCAGTCGGGTTTTAGAAAGAAACGCGGTACGGCCACTGCCCTGATAGACGTGACCGACAATATTTTGGCTGCTCAAGACAAAGGGTTGTGCACGGTGTTGGTTCTATTGGATTTTTCCCGCGCGTTTGATGGGATTCACACGGGATTGCTTTTATCTAAGCTTGGATATTATGGTGTAGATCAGGGGGCACTCTCTTGGTTTCACAGCTATCTGGATGGGCGCAAGCAGATGGTTACACTTAAAATGAATGATGAAAATAATATTGAATCGCCCCTTGCACCCATCACTAGAGGCGTGCCCCAGGGCTCGATCCTTGGGCCTATTTTGTTTAGTTTGTACTGTGCTGATATAATTGAGTGCCTTAAAAATTGTCAGTACCACATATACGCTGATGACGTTCAGGTGTATTTGTCATTCAACCCCGGTGAACATCAAGCGGCTGTTGCAAAGTTGAATGACGATCTTAGACGGATAACTGGGTGGGCAGAGAATAATTGTCTTATATTGAACCCCCACAAAACTAAATACATGTTGTTTGGTACCAAGCTTCAGATCAGTCTGGTTCCTACCAAACTGAACCTTAATCTCAAGGGAGAGCCAATAGATAGGGTCGCCGGAGCTCGGAACTTGGGGCTATATGTTGATTCTAGCCTCAGGTTTGAACAACATATTAGAGAATCAGTTCAGAATTGCTTCTACCGTCTGAAAGTACTATATAAAATGAGACCACATTTATCCGAGGAACTCCGGATTCGTCTGACGGAGTCCCTTGTGCTATCTAGACTTAATTACGTCGATGTAGTATACGGCCCCCGTCTGTTGGCTCGAACGGAAAGATTGATACAGCGGGTTCAGAATGCCTGTGCTCGCTTTTGCTTCTTGATACCGGCCAGGGGTCATGTCACACCTTATTTAAGTAAAAAATCACTGTTAAAGATGAAAACCAGAAGAAAGATGCATGTGGCATGTCTTCTGTTCGGTGTTATCAAGTATGGTGAGCCGCGGTATTTATTTGACAAGCTGGGCTGGGTAACTAGTAGAAGACTGTGTGCCAGAAGACAGTGCTCTCAGCAATTGTCAATACAACGGCATCACTCTGCGTCATTCAGGGGTAGTTTTCGTTATTCAGCCTCTAAAATATGGAACAATCTTCCCCCTCCGTTGCGATCCATTAAAACGATAAGCACGTTTAGGAAACGCTTACGATTGTTTCTCTTGGAAGCACAAAGGAGGCTGGATAACGTTAACTCAAATATCTCAATAATATAATTTGGGTGGGTGGGTACGGAACATAATAACTATATACTTAACCCTTTTCCAGTTAGAGGGAATATTTTTCCCACCAACTTCTTATTTTTTTATATGGCAATCAAATAATGGTAGCAATTATTTAGATTAGGCAGCAATTAATGAACGAATGAAAGCATATTTAAAAAATGTGACATATGAGGTGAAATTATGATTTGTGTCAAAAATTTTTTTTTTGAATAATTATTGAAATCAGGAGTTTTTGCAACTGCGATAGAAATCGGTATAAATCTTCTCGTTTTACGTGTTGATAAAAGATAAGTTCTTCTAGATGTTGTAGATTTATTTATAATATCTTAGAAATGAGGCATATTTTTTTAAATTTATATACTTTTTTCTTTTTTCAGTGATTTTTCTTGGTGGGAAGAATATTCCCTCTAACCTTGAGCTGAGTAATACTTTACTTTCTTATTTTATAGTTTGACGAAAATGAGCAGGAAAAACCTAAAGATAGATGAAATAGAGTCGGCACTGGAGGATATGCTTGGTTTACCATCAGATCCAGACCTTTCTGAAGACGATGAAGAATCGGATGAAGAAATTGACACTTATAACGCTACAAAACTGCAGCTTATTTTAGAAGATTTGGATGAACCAGACCTTCAATCTAATAATGCAATAAGAGCTTCTCCTCAACCTTCCACTTCAAGTTTAGGACCTAAACAAGTAAAGGCTTTGTTAGTGCCTCAACCTTCTACGTCGAGTGCACGCCTACATAGCACCGTCCTACCCTGATAACACCTTACAACTATGCAGAGGACGGGGAAATAGACATGGAACGGGACGGGGAAGTGGACGTGTATCAGGGCAGAATGCTGGTCAAGCAAGTTCAGATCATAATGGAGATTCTACAAATACAAGTGAGTCGTCAAAGTGAAGAAGAACCTGAAACAAATGCTTCTGATGAAGATACATGGAAGAAAAGTTTGTAGACTAACATCAGATCACAGCCTGACGTCTTCGACAGTGTTCGGATGACTCTTACACGTTTGCTTCCATCGAATTCTAGGCCTATTAGTTTTTTATGCCGTAAATATACCTTTTCTGAATACGTTGTAATTTTATTTTTAGATTTAAAGGTATTTGTAATTTCACGTAAGATCCCGTCGTCAGGTAGAGGGAATATTTTTACCACCAATAAAAAAAAAAAAATTCCATATTTTTTTTTATTATAATTTTTTAAGCATTATACATAACCCTAAATCGAAATCATATTTCATTTATCATGTCTAGATCGTTATGACCGTTAAGGGGTTAACTTACAAATATACTTAACTTATTGATAATATTTTTAAATAAGCATATTTATTATTACAATTATAATTGTTTTATACTTATATCTGCATGTTGGACTCTTTGTAGGGTAACCATATCATTGTTTTTATTTATTTACTGTATATAAATTTTAAATTATTGGACCATAATAAAAATTGTATCATTTTAATATATGTATTATATATGTACATTGCTTCTACACACCTCTATTCAAACTTGCATTGGCACCACACTCAACTACACTCGACTTCGACGGTTCGGCGTTCGTGTGTCACTGTCCAAAAGGGTTCCAGTTGAAAACCAGCGCCAGGTTTCCACCTGGCACATGCTGAACTGGACACCCATTTGGTGCAATTGTTTTTCACATTGTTAGTTTTTTTTTTTGTCGACCTTGTGGGATTGGAGGTATGTTCATTCACAAGTGTGAACACATGCTTTTATTTCCAATGGTATAAAATATTATTGTTTGTATACTATATATTGTTGCAATCAGTATATTGTTTTACTTCTCGTTGTGTAATCGTATGTGTGATGTATATGTAACTAATTTGCACCAAATAAATATTTCTTTCTTTCTTCTTTCTTTCTTTCTTTCTTAATTATGGTTTGTGTGCGATGTAAAGTACACAATATTAGTTTTAACTTTTTAGTAAGTAAGTGGACGTCATGAAAGAGGGTTAGAAAATGCAGGGTCTTCAAAACCTTTCGCGGTAGAGAGAGAGAGAGACAGAGAGAGAGAGAGAGTGAGAGAAAAATAAACATTATGCCACTATCATACGACTTTGAATACAACACTGTGCTTAGTTAGATTCAAGTGCCGCTTGAATGAAGATGATGACGGTAGAGACATAAAGCCTGGGGCTTATGTCTCTCTAGTTTTAAGTGTCACATGTCGTTCTATGCAAATTCACTTTGCTCGCTGTATGGGATTTGTCGTATCCGAGAACATATTCGTACTGTGACTTTGTAGATTTAGGGTACGCTTACTCTAGAAGAGCATCGCAGGTATTTAGTAGTGTATGTCGTGTGTGTGTACAATGTACATGTCATTTATAAAGATTTAGTATTACATGTAGGTAGTATTTTGGTACACGCATGATTGAAAAATACGACGATTATAAAGGCAAACGTGTAATATAATAATAATCTATGACCTCTGAATGATAAAATCATAAGCTAAAGTTTATATTGTAAACTATTTTACTTATTCGATTTTGTTTGATTTCTGTTTAGACGAAAAACAAATCCTGCAGAATGCTGTTTTCTATTTCACAAACAGCTACTACTCATTATTTACAGGTTGTAACTTTACGAATTATTTTTCAAACATTTCAAAATCATATTGAATTCAAAACCTACAAAAATAAAAAAGGTTTTCACGTGATGTGCTCACAAATTCATCATCTCAAACCACTCTCCGCAAAATTAAAAGAAAAGTCACGAAAGGAATGTGACAGGCAAGGAATACTGTCAGACACACCTGTGAGAAAAAATATATTAAATAGAGGGTTTAGCCTTTGGAAAGCTTCTTAACCTGTCACCCTAACGAGGAGGACAGCGATTATGAGATATAATGTAGATGACACATCTGCGTTTGACGATAAGCTGTTTGTCGAGCGAGAATGGTGTGTTGGTACGCATTCGGCATTAACGGGTTAACTAGCGCTTTACGTTGGAACATTTTAAAACTACACTAAAGCTTTAAAAGGTTAAAACATTTTGTTGAAATCAACTGATTCAATTAAAGAGGTATTTTAGGTCTAATTGCGTTAGACCACAGCTGTTTGTGTTATTCATTGAGTTTCAAATGATTTGGTTTCATTTTGAGTTTGAAGGAGATTAAATTCATAAAATGTTTGAATAAATATTATAGGGCTACGTTCAATTTATACAAATGAGATTAAATTCTCAATACTAAATTGGACACACACATAATTAAACAGAAGACAAGTAGCAAGTGGATTTAGAAGATCTAAATACAAATATATTATACGTATACTTATCTACTCGGATAGGGTTAAACATACCCTAATTAATTGTAAGGACAAGGTGGGTTTGGTTCGAGGTACGTCCCGTTCCGCATTAATTATTCTAAGTAAGCCCAAGACGTCTGGGCGCAACTATTATGGGCCCATTTCAAAGCTGTCAGATAACATCAAGTTGATTTATGACTAAGAATCTGGAGATAAGTTTATGGTTTGTCTCTGAATTTTAATTGGTGTTTCATTCTAGTTCGATTAAAAACTTCTACATAGTCTTCATTGTATTTACTTAAAACTTGGAGTTTTGAAGGGTTATCAATCATTTTGATGAGCTCGCTTTGAACATACTTTAGCTAATAAACTCGAACAAAGGAACTTTGTACATGCCAATGAGAATAATGGGGACAATATTCCGCAATTCATTATTATTTTAACATAGGTACTGCTTACTTAATAAGTTCTATGACTTCGAGGCGGCAGGGGGTCTACTATGGTTGAACAAAAACGAAATTTGGTGAATAATATTTGTCCAAATTTCCTAATTCTACTCGTATCACGGTTTCTTTAAGTTTCAAAGCTTTAACTTTAATACTCGGGATCACGAAAACAAATATCGAGCCAAATTTCATACGCTCTTTCGCAAAGGAACAAGGGTAGTAACCTAATATCGTGAGGCAAATTTAGTTCGTTACCGAAGTTTCATTTTAGACAAGGAAGGTCTTTGTAACCAATAAATCTGCTGAGGCCCACGAATGGACCCAAATGGGGCATTATTTTCGCGTTAGTATGCAAAAAATATCCTCCTGGTTTGGAATATTGTGTATAGTAGGAGTCAGAAGGAAAGGTTATAGTAGGTACCTCTGCAATGTATATTAAAAAGTTCAAAGAAGACCGCGTAGAAGTTATTAATTTTTGAAACGCCTTCAGCCTCGCTAACTCAGTGTTTTATAAACATTCACTGGTTTATACCTCTCGGACTACTGATACTAGGGGTTACAGTTTAGTTGTTCCTGAAATGGCTATAGCATTTTCGTGCTTCAGGAGACCGTTAGCCGCGGACATCAGTTACATAGCACTTGTTAAACCAAGTTGAAGTCCGTTTAGATAGATTAGAGAAATATAAAATACAAACTTCAACACCACATAGTCACAGTCTATCTGGTTAGACCGCGAGAGTGTAACACCCTCGGTGTTACACTCTCTCATAGCAAAATCTTTTAATAGATAAGGAATAGAACAAGGTACGCGTGCTTGGCGATGGATGCCAATCACGGAATACATTTATGGATAACTAAACGGGTTTTTAGTATATACGACGCAGTATGAAGTTCAGAACGCACATAGAACAACGGCTTCAGCGTTTTGTCACTGGATTTATTTAACGTTGAATATATTCCCTACGTCGCTTCTCCAAACCTTTCACAAGCCAGATGTGACCAGCGCTTTTATGCCGGTATTTTTCACTAAGGCCGAGTTCGTGCCTTATATTTTCAGTAAAACCAACTGCCATTAGTTCGCCCTTTGCTATAACGTGAAATGGTATTTGACATCTTTGTAAGTATTATTTCTTTTTGGGCTCCGAGTTCTTTTTTGGATTAGTGATGCGTAATGAAATGATAGCGAGCGAATGGTAGAAACAGTTCGAGAGTTTGGGGAAAATGGAACAAAGCGATAACTGAACCTGATAATGGAAGGTGTGCGTCGAGAGAGAAAGGTTTGTAAGGGATAATTTTATCTTGCTAAAATAAATTAGGTGTTAGATATTTTAGGCAGGATGGTTGAAGAATAACAAGTGGGCATGTTACATTGTGGCTGGTAGTGCATTGACTTACCTACCTTCTTTAATTCATGTAATCTTTTGTATTACATCACCGATGCAGAAATTATGAAAATCATTAACATTGCAGAAAAGGTTAAGTCTACAAAGAGCACTTTAACTTTTGGGTTCCATCGCCTAAAGGGCAGAAAAGGCTATGAAATATGCCCTTTCTGCCCGCAATATAGTTATATTTACTTAGTTTCAGGCAAAATATTATTGTAGAGAAAAGTCACTACCTCGGGTCCGTTAGACTAGGAACATTACGTGAAATATTATTACCAAATGTGATCCCCCTTCGAGTTTATGATCTTGTTAAAAATTAACTCGTTATTTGATAAACTTAAAGTACGTGAATTATTTTTTCGTTTGGAAGTCCTAATAGTCGTCACGACGGACTCCTACGGATAGTTAAAACTAAACGGTCATGCAATTATACTACAATGGTAGTAGTCGAAGTCTGGGAAAAACTGTCGGATGGATGTTTCAGAATAATTTATAAAATCAATACATTTAATAAAATCGTAACAGATCGCTGTCTGTACATGGAAGATAAAAAAGAAAAAATATTATAAGGGGGCTTTATGAACGCAATAGAACGCAAAACAATTTTTTATATTTTTGTCTGACCATCATACACAGACACAGACGGGTATACTACGCCAAATCGAATGCCAAATAATCGAACGTTCAAAATATCGAACGTTCAATATATCGAACGTTCAAAATATCGAAGATTACAATATCAATGTTCGATATATTAAACGTTCGATATTTTGAACGTTCGAGTATTTGGATGTTCGATTATTTGGTATTCGATTTGGCGTAGTATACCCACATATGAATCTAAAAATGGCTTAATCTTTAAGCTCTTAAGCAAACAGGGCAGTTTCACACGCTGCTTGATGAGTCTGATGAAGAAATACCTCTCCTTTCATACACCTTATGTGACTTCAACGAAGTTGCGTGGTCAGCTAGTGTATCATATATATATTATACCTTCTACATAACTACCTACTCCTTAGGCGTTTTGTGTATAAATATTAAAAAGTTATTATTCTAACATTCTAATGTTCGTTATACATTAGAATTAATACAACTTTGTGTATGTGGTGACTATTTTATAACCGTAAGTTCATGATAATTTTAATTTGTAGCTGTGATTTTCAGTGTAATGTGCTATTTTCCAGGTGATTTGTAGTTTTGGGTTCGGCCATGTTTATTGCACCATTGAGATTTGTCGTGAAACTGGTGGCCCAACGGATAGTGTTATTTAGTATAATGGGTTTCGTAATTTCGTTGAAGGTTTGCTGTTGTTTATATTAAAATAATGGAACAGCAATTATTTTCTATGGGTATTTTCCACGTGCAACAAACAAATATTCGACAATATAGTGAGGTGAGTAAATCCGATGAAAACTTGTCTCTTAAAGCGAGTGCCAGCGAAACTTTTTATTCACAGAAGCAGACGTGACTAAAAGTTTGTTGTTTGCCGACAAGATTTTGTTTTAATGTATTTCCACAAATGTTGGTGTGTTTGTGTGTAAAAAAAATTAACCTCATGCGTGACTGAAAAAAATTCAAATTAAATTCATGATATTATAATAGTCAGAATCATTATTAGATATCATAGTCAGCATTACAGTGCCAAGAAGTGTCCACACTTACGGTGGGGCTAGTCCATACCCTCAAAGTTGCACACCAAGCGGAGCTTGTTCCATAGAACAAACTCCGCTTGTTGTATATCGGAGGAATAAACTCCGAAATCAGGTTAATCGGTGTAGAACTACAGTGGTCGAAAACTTACAGAGTTAGCACATTAAAGTGGCAATACGCTGGCCACATGTGTAGAAGAACCAACGACCAATGGAGCAAACGAGTTCTAGAGTGAAGAATCGGTAAGCGTAGGGTAGGACGTTCACCTGCCAGATGGACCGACGACCTGGTAAAGGTGGGGCGCAGGCTGGGACTGGATGCGAAAGGCACAGGACCGAGTACTGCGGCGTAAACTGGGAGAGGCCTACGTCCAGCAGTGGACTGCTATTGACTGATCTGATTGAATAGTCGGCATATTATGTAGTTGAACGTCTACTCCCACCTGTTCTGTTGCGTAGTTCTGTTAACAGAACCAATGGTATTTTATGTCCCATTAGCTCTGTCCAGAGAGTTTTTATTTTTGTCGACACGGGGAAAGCATTTACGTGCCCTCATCCCAGCTGCGGGGGTAGCTGAAGCGTTATTTCTAATGCAATTATGGCAAATACCAGTATGGCATATGAAATTATGGCAAACATTAATATCCTTAAAAATGCCATTTTACTGGCAACCAGGACCAACGGCTTAATATGCCTTACAAAGCAAAGAAACTTAATGCGTTAGTATAATTACGTTCCCATTCAATAAACTTTCCAACTAAAGTAATACTAAGTAACAGAACTAGTGGGAATAGTTTAAAGACAATTCATGTGTAAAAGCATAGTTTTATGAGTCACAGAACTAATGGTAACAAAAATTACCAGTAGTTCTGCCAACAGAACTACTCAACAGATCAGTTGATGGGAATAGTTTACAAAAGTCAGGTGTAAAGCATAGTCTTATAAGTCACAGAACTAATGGGAAAAAAATTACCAGTAGTTCTGCCAACAGAACTAGTCAACAGAACAGGTGGGAGTAGAGGGAAATGGTTACGTCACTGAGACATGGAAAGGCAAAAGTAGAAATGTATCTGGTATAACACATAAGTATCCTTGGAATACGTACCCATTTCTGTGTTTCTTTTCTACATATTATCTCATAAACAATGAAAATAAGTCACATTTGATAACTACCATTGTTTAGTTATAAAATTATCAACTTTTGTTATCCGAATGTAAGACTACCTACATTAAAAATAGAAGAAGAAATTAATAATATCAAATTTCAATGCTTTAACAATGTCTTATACAAGGAGTAAACTTAATAAAACTCCGTTCAATTATTTCGAATTTTGGAATAAACCGAAAATCACAAGATGGAGCTAAATAAATAACAATATCTTCAATCTCCGTTCGTATCTTATTGCGATTTTAATTAGCTTATGCCAAAGCCGTATAAATTTCAATAGTAATTCTCACTTTCTTCTGAACAGGTGCCGAAATATTCTTTGAAAATTGTCTGGAGAAATATTGAGTGAGTAGAGTACAACTCAAAGACAACCAATTACGTGTTTAATTATTTTGATTTTAATAACATTCTATTTTACAGAATTACAAGTTTATAACTTAAAAAGAAGTAAAGTGAACTGGGGGCCTCAGAAGATCTAAGATTTATTGGAGTAGGATATTAAATGTTTGGTGTTAGTTTATTTAATTTCTTTGAATTTTATTTAAATTTGGCTGGTTTTTTAACCACTACAGTAGCAGGCAACCATTCAACCCAAATGATCAAAAGTGAATCAGACTTTTATAATACAAAAAAGCCTTCAGTGGTGGTATTTTTATTGCGTCAGTTAATTGTATCTACACTTAGTTAAACTGATTACGAGAATTGCGGTACCGATATAATAAAGGATATAAACGTTTCACTGCGCAATGTGTAACCAAACATTTATAAAAAAGTTTCAACGCCATACAATGCGCGATACACACCAATCAGTTTCCCATACATTGCTACAAAATTGTTTTGAGAACGTTTCTCCAAATATAGCTGTTTCCCAGTATCCGATTGTGTATTTATTTTACTCAACCTCCCTCTGTAAATATTTCAGATGTTACCTTTTAAGTGAAAATAATGGATTGCCTCAATGGCTTCGAAGAGAAACAACCTTCTTTTTATTCAGGGAAAAGACTACTGTTCCAACCTCTATTATTTTTCAATTCTCTGTATCAGAATGGTTTTTGGAAAGTTTTCAGTTTGAGTACATGCCTTTCCGAATTGAATCGGATGTAAAATAGAATGGATCGGTTTGAAGTGTGAGGTGAATGGAAAAAGGATATCCCTATCAAGTAGTCAATTATCCCCAGCAGTTACTCATATCAATAATATTCTCCGGCGGCACAAGACTAGATAGTTATGAGTATGTTGCAAGAATCGAATTCCCAGCTACATCAGATGTAGCGTCGTCGGTCAGATTCTAACCAATAGAGAGAGTAGCTGCTACAGCACAGCAGAAGAGCATTATTATTATTACACTAAATTTGACATAAGATATCCTGTTCAGTATTATTTTTCAAATAATGGTGTTTATATAAACTTAATAATATAGATAATTACATAAAAAGAAAGCTACGTATACGTTATTAAAACCCCAAACACCTCATACCAATCCAAGTAAACGGTAACGACAACGTTACATTTTCCGCAAAAAATCGCAGTGTGCAAAACTGGATCCTTGACCCTTAGTATCTACGTGCGTAGATAGATACCTAAATATTTCACCTCGTTTCCACATGAACAGTTTTTCTTCTCGTATGAGTAGTGTACACACATATTCGTCTTATTAAAATATTCAGCTGGGACGGTTCTTTGTACTTTGGTTGTTGGACATACATATAGAATAGATTCTTAGTAATTGCACTGTAAGTTATTGTTAGGTACTGTTAGGATTAATTTTGATAAATATTAATTAAAATCTAAAATAATAACATTTTCATATCCCTTAAGTACACACACACACACAACAATGAGTACACCATCAATAATATTATACTGGTGCACTTCAGATGATTTAATTAAGATAGCGCACTGTTTACTTTATTTATGGTGAGGACATAATTATTAAAATTGACAATTCATAGGTCTGTAGTAGTGAAATATTGGGCACTCTGTCCCACTTTAAGTTCGCATCGTCGCTTTCGCTCCTCGCTCACGTGGGACAGAACTCGCCCAATATTCCACATTTTAAAAATGTAACCTAACCTAACATTATTATAAAAAATAATTTAAAAAATAAAATTTGCTGAAGCTCCCTCCATGTTCATTACTTACCATTTATAACCCACTACGTTTTCTGTAACCAGTTGGGTTCGACTACTTGTAGTTATAAATATTTATGTTATAAATTCATCTTTTCATTATGAGTCCATCAGTATTGCATAGCAAACATGAAATTCGTAAAACAAAGACAATCGTTACAGGTCAATACAATCTGTGACGATTTGACAAAAAACAAATTACGTCATGGAGAATTATTACCGAATACTGAACCTTGCATCATTTGTGGGCCATCAAATTGTGGAAAAAATAATTTATTAATTGGTCTTCTATTGCATGGAAATGGTTTGACATTTAAAAATGTTTATGTATACTCTAAAACTCTACATCAACCAAAGTACATCTTTTTAGAAAAGGTTTTACAACGAGTACCAGGTATCACTCTTCATAAATATTAGACAAATGATGACGTTTTAAAAGTTTCAGATGCAAAACCAAATTCTGTGATTATTTTTGATGATGTAGCATGTGAAAATCAAAGTAATATGCGTGATTATTTTACCATGGGAAGACATAAATTGATTGATAGTTTTTATTTAAATCAAGCTTATACCAAAATACCTAAAAAACTTGTAAGAGATAATGCTAACCTAATTGTGCTTTTTAAGCAAGATGAAGTTAATTTGAAACATGTTTATGAAGAACATGTTAACCCCGATATGACATGGTTGAAATTTCGAGAAATGTGTTCCTTAAATATGGAAAGAACCTTTTGATTATGTGGTAATTAATAAAGATTGTTCTAAAAACAATGGTTGCTATAGAAAAACGTTTGACACATTTGTATTATTGGATGAAATTTGAATATTTAAGTAGACTGCAGTCTGTTTATTGTTATTCTTTAATTGATTCTTATTCGATTACCACCTATTTTACAAAATGGATAAATCATTGAAAAAACAAATTGTTGATGCGACACAAGCTGTCAAGAAAAAAATACGTAAAATAAATGATTTTGAAGATAATAATAAGCATGCTCTTGATACAGTTTTTAAACCTGTCACAGAATCTCTCAATTTAATAGCCAACACTAATAACCACTTAGCTCTAACAAAAAAGGAGGAAAAAGTAGAACCCCAAGACCCACAAGACCAAGATATGAAAGAAACAGATGATAGCAGTATTGCTAGTAACGAAACGGAACCCTCATTGGACTCTTCATTTCAGTCATTAGTCGGTACTTATCCAGATGCATCATCTTGGTCGTTAACTTCACTAGTCCTATCAGATGTTACATTTGGTATAAGAAATGAACGTGGAAAGCTAATGTTGGGTTCCTCTAACATAACTATTGGGGATAAAGTTATTACTGTAGCCGGACACAAATACGAAAGTACACCTGGGTTGCGAGAGTTACTGTTAAAAAAAGACATTGATCTGAGCTTGGTTAATGACTGTGACAAGCAAAATTATAACTCCGGGTTGAAAACACCGTGCCAGCCGAAGTTGTGGACGGCACGGCTACATCAACAACTGCAGCATTCTCAAGGAAGGCAAAAACTAAGATAAGTCGGAACCCTGTGAAGGCCTTCGGAAACCGCACTTTCTGCCTGAAAATACCCACGACCCCGAGTTACATCTAATTTGCAATAAACTATCATTTTAAAATTTAATCTCAACTTCTTATTTATTCTCTCTTTTTTCTTCCTGAAAGCCATCAGCTTTTCAGTGGCGCCCAACGTGGTTTCGGGTAGCGAGAAAGCGGTTTCCGACGGGAGTCGGAGGTCATAATTATAAGATTATTCAATTTGTGTAAAATAGTCTTAAGAGTGCCCGTTAGCGGGGTAGTTTCCCTCCAAATTATCACAACTACCCAGGAATTTGGCTCTCCTGACCTCTGCTGCCAACTTGTTCTTTCCGGCTTATTTTGTGTGTTTTTTAGTGATTTTAGACAGATTTCGGCATAAACAAGAACAAGGCAAAATTTGAATTTTTTCTCAACGTGAATTGTAATTTTTCCAAATTTTAACGGTCCCCAAATTTATTTTTCACACCCTCAAATAGTATTTTATGGTGGAAAAATTTTAAGTAAATTTAAAGTAAAAGTTTTTTTTGTTTTGTTCCAATTTTAAATAGTACTTTGTTAAAGTCTGAAGTAAAACTTCTAATTTGAAACGCTTACATTAATTTTCGTAAGTGAGTTGTATAGCATAGATTCATCGTAAAAAGTAGCCAAAGGATATCACCACCACAATTTTTATTTTTTTTACGGCGTCAAACCGCCTCAATTTGTGTATTATTTTGTTGTATTTCCCATATGTGAATTTACAGCGAGACCAACAGCCGATAATCACACTTCTGGGTGACAATCCCTATTGAAATTTCACTCTAGTAAAACGGTAGAACAAAGATTTTACAAATTTCACTTCACGTAAATTTTAAAAGATTCATAATTGTTTCACTTTTCGAATTACGTCGAATTCTGATACACTGAAGTACAACTGTAAGAAAAAACATTCCAAACGTAGATCACGCAGTGAATACATTCTTGCCAAAAAACAATTATAAACTATTAACTTTGATTCGTGTTCCGAATAAACAACGGCAGATGTTGCTTTCATAACGTTTACGAGTAAGTTGAATTACTAGCTCGATAGTAGAAGAATTTTTTTTTCCATATAAACTGTGGGTGGAAGTGAATATAATACACTCCGGGCACCAACAGTCTCATACAAAACATTTCAAGAACCGTCCAAGTACGAATCGGTTTTCAAACAATTCGAAATATTCAAGGGTTCCGTAGTGGTGAGGAACAAATTACATAAAAGGTTGGTTACTACCATATAGTTTATTTCAAGAACCGTCCAAGTGCGAATCGTCTTTGACACAGTTCAGAATAATTAAGGGTTCCGTAGTAGTAAGGAACGATTTAAAGAAAAAATTAGTGGTACGAGTCAAAATACAATTAACTCGTAGTACGTTCGTGTGAATAGTTACATTTCAATAAAAATAATAGCAGCGTCGAAAATTGCATTATTCGAGTAAAACTGTAAAACACTTAGTTAATTTCATCAACCCATCATCACACACTTCACTTTCACTACTCACTGCTTAGGATTAGATTACATTTAAACACAGACAGACAGACAGACAATTAATTTCTAGAAGGGTCCAATCTATTAATTGAGTGAAGGAACCCTAAAAGGAAACACTTCCAAACTTAAGTATTTCCTAAAGCAAATACTAAGTTTTATAAAGGTTCAATTTATAATTCGGTTCAACGAACCCTAAAAAGTAGAATTTATTTTTCGTTATTCGGCGGGTGAATCGAAAAATATTCACATTCCTTAACATTCAACAATACGTAAACAGACAACGATAAGGGCCGTCGTTCACTACAACAGAATTCGTTAGCGAATATAGCGAACATTCGTTGTTTACATAAAATTAACACTTCATATAAAATAAGTAGCAGATAAATACACTACACATTGGTAGATAATCATCATCACTAAAGATTCCCGGCTAGAGTAATTGAAATAGTCAGTACAATGGCATTCAAATCAAATTTCACATCGCTTCCAAAAGCGGAACTTGCATATGAAGTTAAGATCCGGGGAGAGGAACCTGGTTCAACGGTGGCAGCCCTCAGGCAACAAATTAAAAAATTAAAGTTAACCACGGACGAAGAGGACTTACAGGTCTCCCCTGTGGATTTGGAGGAAGACTTAGTAGGGTTGTACTCCTCGCTGGCCGTGTTGGAGAGGAACGTGGCGTCCCTTCAGGACAAGTACAAACTGTCATTACTGGCTAGCTCCAAAGCTTTATGCGCTCATATGGAGTCTAGGTTTGCTAGAATCATTCCCCCAGAGGAGTCTGATTTAAAAGAAAGATACGACGACTTTCATCTCACTTTCAAAACTACATACAAGAGATTGAAAGCCATATCCGAAAGTTATTCGCATGCATCAAACACCAGCGAATTTGATGATGCGGACGAGAGCATTGCTGCCCCTACCAATGAGGCGCAGGAGGCAGAAACCCTCGCGGACATTAAAGAGAAAGCAAATAGCAACAACCGGAAAGAGAGTCACTTTCCAAGTTTTCCCGTAAAATATGAGCGATGCTCTCTTACGGAACTTTCCAAATTTAGATACGACGGTAATTCGCAGGTACACTCTTTCATTGAACGGGTGGAAGACTTTAAACAAGCCCGAGAAATCGACGACAAGAGATTGTTAACAGCAGCCTCTGAATTATTCACCGGCAACGCTAGGCATTGGTACCGCAGTAATCGCGATAAATTTGTGTGTTGGCAAGATCTAACGAATGCGCTAATACAGGATTTCGGAGTCAGTAACTACGAAAACCGGCTATGGCAGGAGATTCGACAACGCACTCAAGGAAACGGAGAAGGCATAGTAGTGTACCTGGCCATTATGGATGGAATGTTTGCTCGACTAAGCAACAAGGTGTCTGAAACGGAAAAGTTACACATCATATTAAATAACATCAGACCCGTCTACGACACCATCCTAGCAACCAATGGAGATATAGTCTCATTGGAACATTTAAAGAACATATGCAGAAAACATGAAGACATGGTGGCACGCAGAGCGTTCTTTACAGAGCCTCCAACAGCATCTGAAGGAATGGTAGCAGCGGAATTCGCATTCACAAGCAGGAAGACTGCGAGCAAGACCTCAACATCTACAGGGCAAAGTTACAACAACTTCAACAGAAACGGCCGTAACTTCCCAAGCAGCAGAATGGCGAACAATACCTACGGGACCAGTAACGCTTACAGCACAGGTTACAACCGCGACAGTCGTAACTTCAGATCGCAAAACACTGTGGCGGCGACAACATCGGACGACACACGGCCATGTTCAAAGTGCGGGTCCAGATACCACTCGACTATGGCATGTCGAAACAATAAGGAGCCATATTGTTACAAATGTGGAAGAAAAGGAGTAAGGGCTACTGAATGCACATCGTGTAATGTACAACCAGATCAAGCACACAGATACACATACCACAACAAAAACTTCACTCATAACTTCAATAAATCAGCCACTCAAGGTCGCCGTAATAATTCGGAAAACTAAGAGGGAGATATGGAAGTCTGTATCAGCAAGACGGGGTCGCTGAGAAAGCCCTTCAAAATCAAGAAAACGAACTTACAGTTCAGAAGGAATCTTCTATACTCTCCCCATTACCTACAAATGACCCCAGGCCTTACGCCAAAATAACAATCATGTCAAACCCACAGTTAGTTGCATATGGATTGTTGGACACAGGAGCCGCAATCACAATTTTAGGTAACAACTCACACAGAGTGTTACAAAATATAGGATACAAGATAGAGGATAAGTACAACGGTTACAACGGCCGGCGGACACACAACCGTAGTACAAGGAAAGGTAAAATTACCCATCAAATTCGAAGACAGAACTCACATAATTACGGCGTATATAGTGCCTAACATAACCACAAACCTAATTTTAGGTATAGATTTCTGGCTCAGATTCAACCTATGTCCCAAGTACTTCGGACATATACCCATAGTAGTGGACGATGACCCTAAACTGTCATTAATATCCGAAGAGCAAAATAAACTGTATGACTGGCGTAGCCTCACGCAACAACAACGCTTAATAGCAGAAAAAATGTTATCGAAATGTGCCGAAATATCATATGAGAAAGTAGGGCTAGGCAGAACACATCTGATAGAACACACAATAGATACGGGAGACAGCAAGCCAATCAAACAACGTACCTATAGAATGTCCCCTGAGAAAACGCGAATAGTATCAGAACAAGTAGACGAGATGCTAAAGGCTGACGTTATCGAGCCTAGTCAGAGCCCTTGGTCAAGCCCCGTACTAATCGTGAATAAAAAAGACGGCAAGCCGCGTTTCTGCCTGGACAGTCGCAAGCTCAATGCAGTCACAAAAAAGGACGCATACAGCCTGCCATACATATCAGAGATATTAGACAACTTGAGAGAAGTGAAGTATCTAACAACACTGGATCTCTCCAAAGCCTTCTGGCAAATTCCTTTAGCACCAAAAGACCGGGAAAAAACAGCCTTCTTCATCCCAGGACGAGGAGCATACCATTACAAGGTTTTACCATTTGGACTAAGCAACTCAAGCAGCTCACAACAAAGACTAATGGACAATCTATTTGGGCCACAGTTTCAAAACAAGGTGTTCTGTTACATAGATGACATAGTGATAGCGTCATCTACATTCGAAGAACATGTGTCACTCATTTCAAGAGTTCAACAAATATTAAAAAGGGCAAATCTAACCATCAATCTGGAGAAATCTAACTTCTTCAAGGACAGGCTAAAGTTCCTGGGGTACATTGTGGATGGTCTGGGTCTCAGAACAGATCCGGAGAAAGTAAACTCAATCTTGAAATTCCCGGTACCAACAACAAAGAAGGACGTTAAGAGGTTCTTAGGCACTGCGTCATGGTACAGACGGTTTATACCCAACTTCAGTACGATTGCTGCACCTCTTAACAAACTGACTACAACAAAGAAAGGAGCCCCGGCATTTCATTGGAACACAGAGGCGGAAAGGGCATTCATGGAACTTAAAGCACACTTAATAAAAAGCCCGGTACTAAAATGTCCAAAATACGACGAACCATTTCAGGTACATACAGACGCAAGCAACTTTGGCATTGGTGCCATGTTAACACAACTACACGAGGGAGTAGAACACCCAATAGCATACATGAGTCGGTCACTGAGCGGTCCGGAAAAGAACTATAGTGTAACAGAACGAGAATGCTTGGCGGTGATAGCCGCATTAGAACATTGGAGATGCTACCTAGACAATGGTCACAAATTCACGGTGTATACTGACCATTCGGCACTAAAATGGTTTATATCTTTGAACAATCCAACCGGCCGGTTAGCTCGTTGGGGCATACGGCTTAGCTGCTTCAACTTCGAGTTAAAGCACAGGAAGGGCAAAGACAACATAATACCAGACGCATTGTCACGAGCTGTACCAGTATCTACCATATCCACGAAACAATGCAAAGTCACCGACAGCAAGGACGAATGGTTCATGAAAATATGCAACGGCGTGACTAGCTTACCGCAGGCATACCCCAACTTCAAAATAGAGAACGACGTACTATACAGACGGACTGACATAAAGGACTTTGTAAACAATGAGTTCGAGTGGAAAACGGTAGTACCACCCGAAGCGAGAAACGCAGTATTTCGAGAAAACCATGACTCACCTACAGCCGGACACTTCGGTATTTTTAAAACATACCATAAAATAAAGTTACGGTATTACTGGCCGGGGCTATATAAGGACACGGTAAGCTATGTGTCATCTTGTGAAAAGTGCAAAGCACACAAACATGACACTCAAGCATCCATCGGTAAAATGGGCCGTCCCAAACAGTGCTCTCGCCCGTTTCAGACCATTTCGACTGATCTAGTAGGACCCTTACCGGTCTCTAAAAAACAACACGTATACATTCTCGTCGTCACGTGTTGTTTCTCTAAATATTGTTTAATCTTCCCACTACGCAGAGCTACCGCAGAACCAATAGCCAAAATACACAGCTTTTCAGTTTTACAGAACTATAATATTAATCACTACTCTACATTTTCAACCAAAAAGGCTTCAATTGTAGAACGAGTTATTAAAACAATTAAAAATAAATTGTACAAATACTTTAGCTTGAACGGACACTATAAGTGGACAGATGGTGGCTTGAACGGTATTGTGAAGACATATAACAACACAAAACATCGTACTATTAAATTTGCACCTGTTAATGTCAATAAGTTTAATGAAACTAACATTAAAAATAATATTACGAATTCCATTATAAAGGTAGTCCAAAAATGTCGTCCAAAGTTTAAAATTGGTGACAAAGTTCGAATTAGTAAGTACAAACATATATTTGAGAAAGGCTACACTCCTAACTAGTCAACAGAATTTTTACTATAAAAAAGATAAATAACACTGTACCAATAACATATCGCATCGAAGATAATCAAAAACAAGTCATATTAGGAACTTTTTACGAACAAGAGCTTCAAAGGTCGTCCTGTCCTGGTGTCTATTTGATAGAAAAGGTATTAAAAAAGAAAGGAAACAAACTGTTTGTAAAATGGTTGGGTTTAAATAACAAAGAGAATAGTTGGATTGATAATACTGCAATAGTGGAATGAGTTAATTATATAAGTGATATGTAATTTTAAAGTATATTCATTATTCTTTGGACGATGCAAGGTGGTGGACTAATAAACAATATCATTAATCATTTACCATTCGAACTACACATACCTGGTTATAACTATTGTGGACCAGGAACAAAGCTTTCGAAACGATTACTACGTGGTGATAAAGGTGTAAATAAGTTAGACGAAGCTTGTATGCATCACGATATTGCATACGCAAACTACACAGACTTGCCTAACCGTCAAAAAACCGACTTACGTCTTATAGATATGGCTAAGCAAAGACTTAAAGCAAAAGATGCTCGAACAGGGGAAAAGATTAGTTCGTGGATAGTAAACAAAGTTATGAAAGCTAAATTGAAGTCTGGTGCTGGTGTTAAGACCTTTAATAACTTTGTTAAAAAAATAAAAAGAAAAATCAAAAAACTCTCACCTACAGATGATAAGTCAATAATAAATATGGCTTATATGGTTGCCCGAAAATTAGTTCCATGCATTCCAAAAGTTCGAGTACCTCGAATGATACCTATACCAAAAACTGGAGGCATTCTACCTTTAATCCCAATTTTTGCTGGTTTATCTGCTTTAGGAGCATTAGCTGGTGGTGCAGCTGGTATTGCAAAAACTGTGAATGATTATAAACACGGTCAGAAAAAAATACAAGAAACTGAACGTCATAATAAAACTATGGAGGCTATAGCAATAGGTAAAGGTCTATACATTAAACCGCATAAGCAAGGTCAGGGATTGTTTATAAATCCATCAAAAAACTAATTGATCAGCTACCTAATCGCGCTTTAACTAATATCGATATTCAGAAGTATGGCCATTGTATTCCACATTTTCGAGGAGTTTATATGAAGGATCAGTTACCAAAAACACCTAAACGAATTGAATGTGCTATAGTTAACCTAGATAATTCGAGAAATGATGGAACGCATTGGGTAGCTTATGTTAAAATAAACAATTATTGTGAATATTTTTATAGCTATGGTGATTTAAAACCGCCAAGAGAATTAATGCTATATTTTAAGAACTGTGATGTTCTGATGCATTATAACTATGATAGATATCAACAATTTAACACAATAGTTTGTGGACATATGTGTTTAAGTTATTTGCAAACTTTTTGGATTAAATACTATAAATCTTTATTATAATTATAATACTTTAAATAAAAATACTATAAATCTTATACCACTCTTTCATTTCCATCATTTGCAAGATGTCACTCACCTTATCGATAAGTGGAAACTCATTGGTATTATCTACCTATTATCCAGACACGTTGCCATTAGCTGAGGAGTATGAATGTGCATTATTACATTTCTCTACATATAATTATATTCCAAATTTTGATAATACAAACAATAAATTATACTATGGTTCTAAAAATGATATTGAGATACCTGAAGGAACTTATGAATTACAAGATATTGATGACTATTTAAAAACTGAGATAAAAGATGCATCTATAAAACTCAATTGTAATAACAACACCTTAAAATCTGTGTTATTTTGTACATAAACTATAGATTTTACTAAAGAAGATACATTTGGAAGTTTATTGGGATTTAAAAAGCAGATCTTAGAAGCAAATAAATATCATGTATCAGAGTTTCCAGTAAACATTTTGCCAACGACTGTCATAAGGACTGAATGTGACATAGTTAGCGGTTCCTATATAAACGGTCAATCCAGTCACATCTTACACGAATTTGCACTTAATGTTCCACCTGGATACAGGATTATAGAAATTCCGAAAAACGCAATCTACTTTCCAATAAATCAAACCAATATAAGCTGCATACAGATAAGCTTGTTGGATATAAATAATAACTTAATAAATTTGCGAGGTGAAGAAGTGCAGTTGTATCTACATATCAGAAGAAAACAATGATAGATTATAATAAATATGTGGTACATCCTACTAAAAATAACAGTTCTACTAAAACTATCAAACCAATAAGAGCTCGGTCCAAAAGGGTTATAAAATTGAATAACAATAATAAAGCATTTCTTAAAGCGATCGGTTTGTTAAAATGAATATACAAGATGTTTTGTCCACTCCTGCATACAACAACGCTGTGGAAGGAATTGAATTTCACTCTTACAAGCCTTACGTAACAAGTTTCAATAGAAGCGATGAAATCAGGATACCTATTAATCAACAAGACTTGTATATATTACCATCAGCAAGCACTTTGTTTTTGGAAGGAACTGTTGTTGTAAACAAGGGTGGAAATTTGAAGGAAAGAGTCAGTAGCGTTCATTTCACAAACAATAGTCTACTTTACTTGTTTCAAGATATAAGGTATGAGATAAATGGAGTGGAAATAGATAAAATAAAAAACGCTGGTATAACTACCACAATGAAATCATTAATATCAATGAACGAAAACGAGGCTAAAGCATCTAATGCTTGGGGATGGAATATCGAAGGCATAAATAGTGCAAATGGGGGGAGCTTTTCTGTTTCTATACCCCTCTGTAACATTCTTGGTTTTGCAGAAGATTTCACGAAAGTAGTGATAAACAGCAAACATGAATTAATATTGTTACGAAGTAATACTAATCTGAACGCCCTAAAACTTAACGATGGTGAAACTGTAGAAGATATTATTATAAATAAAATAATATGGCGTGTACCACATGTCAAAGTGTCCGATAGGGAAAAAATAAATATGTTAAAACTGTTAGAAAAAGATCGACCACTCCAGATGATATTTAGGAATTGGGATTTATATGAATATCCGGCTTTATCAAAAACTACTAAGCAAACTTGGTCCATAAAAACATCGTCGCAAATAGAGAAACCAAGATTTGTTATTATTGGTCTGCAAACAAATAGAAAAAATAATTCTAAATTGGATATGTCTAAGTTTGATCACTGTGATGTTCGTGATGTTAGAGTATACCTAAATTCAACCTACTTCCCTTATGAAATTTGAATTCAAGTTTCTCGAATAATCGAATTGCTTTAATATATGAACAATATACTAGATTTCAACAGTCGTATTATGGCTTAGACCATATAACACGGGACTAGTTTTTGCGAACCACCGCATACAAAAATATTCTGCCAGTTTTCATACAAGTGAAGGGGGAAACACAAAGACATATAAAATTTCATTGCATTTAAAAATGTATTAATCGACAAACGCGTAATGGCTGTTGTGTGTTAATTGTTATTGTACAGTCAACTACAATGTAATGTACTAGTTTAATCATATAAAATGATGTACTGATGTACAGGCTTTTCATAAAGCCAAAAGACCAAATGGTCATGTGCAATGGCAGAAAACAATGCTTAAGTAAGGCGCATCCTGTGGTTAGATGATCTAAGTATTATGGACGTCGCGCCGAGCCGTTATTAAATGAGAAACAATTTAAAAATATTGCTCCGTTATTTGTAGTAGATTGTTCTAGACAACCAGATAATCTTAAATCAGGTCCTGTTGTGGATGTTAGAGTGGAAATTGAAAGTGATATTGATATACCAGATCAAACTTCAGCATATTGTCTTATATTGAACGACTGTATAATCGAGTATAAGCCGTTAAGTAGCATCGTGAGAAAGATATCATGAACAAAAATACTATTATAGTAGATGTTCAGGGTTTTAAAGATCGTTAAAATAACTTTATAGTCAAAGAATTAGCTGTAGCTACGTTGGAACATACTCATATATTCTTAATAAAACCTCCTTACCCGTTCTCCTCGCTAACTGATGAAGAAAGAAGACACATTTGGTGGATTGAAAGGAATAGAGGTTACCGCTGGAGCGAAGGATATATAGACTACAGAGAATTTTCTAGAATAATCAAACCCTATTTGAAGGAAAAAAAGGTTCTTGTTAAAGGTAGTGAGAAAATTAATTGGGTTCAAGAGCTATGTGGTCATAATAATGTTTCTGACATATGTGAAAATAAAAGTATTCCTAACTTAAAGACTCTTAGTGATCTTTACTGTAAAGATCTATTTTTGTATAATTGTTTTGCTCATAAGAACTATTGTGCTTTAAGGAATGTATTGTGTATTAAACAATGGTGTTTAGAAAATAATTTTTGTATTTCATAAGTTTAATAAACCGAATAAATGTTTTATTACTATACTGTGTTTGTTTTTCATACTATTTCCTACCCAAGTCGAAATTGAAATGAAAAAAAAAAATTAATCATAATACCATTTATTTAATGTCTCAAAAAATTACATTGATCTTAAACCTAACACAATGATATAAAATGACGCGTACAAAATGTTGAAGCGTCAGCAGTACATCTCTAAGTATTAAGGTGATGTATAAGTTACTTAAAACTAAAAACACATTAGTTAAAATGATAAGCTATCACCATGAATTTTCTTAGATATTTTCTTTATAATACCTTCAGCCATGTCCATGATTTCATCAACTGTATCATGAACTACGTATTGAGCACTAAGTATCACACTGTCACTATCTTCACAAAACGGCAACGAAGGTTTGTCTTTGTCGCTGGTGATGTCCAAGATCTTTATCTGAATTAGCTTGACTCCTTGTGGTTGGTTGCTGATTACAAAAGATTTATGAGCTGTCTTTTTAGATTTTCTACAAATAGTTGGTTTTCTTCTTTTTGGTTCAACTTGCGTAGGTGAAAGAGGTAAAATATGTGAGAAGTCAAAGGGGTCTTGAGCGTATTGAACAATACCGTCACCATATGCGTCTGCCATTATTTATAATGTATTAATGTTGAGGTATATCTGGTTGGCCTCGTTCTCCTCTGCCACGATCTTCTAACGTTTTAAATATTTGGCTCAGTAATTTCTCTGTTTTATAATATATTTCATCCCACTGATCGTAAACAATATATTGGGTTTTCACTCTTGTATGTATTTCTACTTCGTTATCTGATGTATCTTTAGCTTCTAATACATCTATTTTAATTACGTATTTTGGAATCCTCCTATTCCTTGTAGCAAAGTAACTGGTTTGAGGTTCAGAGATGCACTGCTGTTGCTTCAACATTATTAATTAAAAGACTGCTTTGTGTGAATGTAAAGAGAACAAGTATGAAACTGAATGTAATTATGAGTAAAAGGTGAATTAAATAGAAACATGGCCCGCTAGTGACACATACACTGTACTACGTATTAATTCAAGTTCTGACCTGTTGATTTAGTTTATTTTGCAATAAGTTGTAACGAGATACTCCCTACAAGTTTGCAAGTGTCATCGTTCACTATGACGAACATGTTCAAACATGTCTTAAGAATGATGTTAATGCACATAATTGTAAACGTGTTGTAACGTGAATGATGATGCATACCATCAGGTGTTATGAGGTTGTGACTGTCGCTACCAAGGTCTCAGGTTTTGAAGATTTTTTTTAGTATGTCCAATAGTCCACTACTACTACTAAGTACGTACGTAGTGATATCCTATTTCACATTTCTAAGAAATTTTACTTCGAAGTATGTAACTTAAGACATCATAACATACATACATATACATATTTTCACACCTTGTTTACCTGATATTATTTTTTTGCAAGATTGTAGTTTCAAATAGGGTTAGCAGTAAATCGTAAATTACCGTAGTATAGTAATTTGCAATACAGTACATGATGAAAATTTATAAGAACCCTTATACCAAAGTAATTAGTATAATTAGTAAGTAAACTAGTAGCATGAAATACAAAAACAAGAATTATGAAGTTGTTTACTTTAAAAAGAATTACTTAGGTACTCATAGATTGCTCTATTAATTCGTATTATTCGTAATTATCATACTTATAGATAATAAGATCCTATTAATACTAAAGATAAATTATCTTTATTGAGGTATTTTAAATATATAATAAATATTGAACTGTTTGAAATTTGTATTGTTGACAACCTTAATCGCTGTTTAGACTTTAAACATTAACAAAAAAACAAAAGTATCAAAACCGGAGTCAGATACTAGTATAATTGTACTCGTATACCTTGTTAGTGTGACAACCCTAAATATTTCCTGCATTGACTATTTATTAAATATCTTAGTTGATACTTTTTAACAGTTATAATACGTTCAAGGAAAAATGATCGATTGCTTGTTATTTGTTAATGAATTACACTAATTTTGAATACGACAAGCTATCAGCCTTGTTTAAGCTTATAATCTCATAATTTCAAAAGACTTCCATTACCATTCGAGTTGTCTCTTGCGTAAATACTAGTGACGGTCTAAGGTTAATTCCATCCGGCTAGATACATAAGAACTCATCTCCGCTATGGTAACGTCTCTTAGCCTCTTGGTTGTACGAAGTTGCTAATGCGATGAAGCACTAAACGCGCATGTCTATGACGACGACTGCATTAAACGCAAATGTTGATGTCTGACGACCATGCTATAAGTGTGGAATCGCAAATGCATACTGCATACATCGTCTCTTAGCCTCTTGGTTGTACGTAGTTGCTAATGCGATGAAGCACTAACCGCGTATGTCTACGACGACGACTGCATTAAACGTAAATGTCGATGTCTGACGACTGTGCTATAAGTGTGAAAGCGCAAATGCATACTGCATACATCGTCTCTTAGCCTCTTGGTTGTACGTAGTTGCTAATGCGATGAAGCACTAAACGCGTATGTCTACGACGACGACTGCATTAAACGCAAATGTCGATGTCTGACGACTGTGCTATAAGTGTGAAAGCGCAAATGCATGCTGCATACATCGTGGTTGTACGTAGTTGCTAATGCGATGAAGCACTAAACTCACATGTCTAAGACGACGACTGCATTAAACGCAAATGTCGATGTCTGACGACTGTGCTATAAGTGTGGAAGCGCAAATGCATACTGCATACATCGTCTCTTAGCCTCTTGGTTGTACGTAGTTGCTAATGCGATAAGGCACTAAACGCGTATGTCTACGACGACGACTGCATTAAACGCAAATGTCGATGTCTGACGACTGTGCTATAAGTGTGAAAGCGCAAATGCATACTGCATACATCGTGGTTGTAGGTAGTTGCTAATGCGATGAAGCACTAAACGCGTATGTCTCCGACGACGACTGCATAAAACGCAAATGTCGATGTCTGACTCAAACTCAAACTCAAACTCAAAAAAACATTTATTTCGCATAATCCTAATACATAGGCACTTGCGACTCGTCAATGAATACAATGCAAATAGTACCACCAGTTCGGAACGCGGCCCGCTTGAGAAGAACTGGCAAGAAACTCGGCGGGTTATTCTTTTTGTGCACTACATATTTACAATAAGTAGATACTATAAACTAAAACTCCATCAGTAGAGCAAGCAGATCACTACCAGGCTTCCTTATCAATCAAATAATCGTCAATTGTATAGTAGCCCCTGCAGCACAATTTACTTTTTATACACTTTTTTAACTTAATTAGGGGCATGCTTTTAATTTCGCTTGGAAGCCTGTTGTAAAAACGTATACAGTTACCCAGGAAAGAATTACTGACTTTGTTCAGTCTACAATGATAAACGGCAAGGTTATTTTTATGTCTGGTGTTCACATTGTGTCTATCGCTTAACTTAGTAAAACTAGATAAATTTTTCTGAACATACATAAGATTTTCAAAAATATATTGAGATGCCACAGTCAGAATATTTATTTCTTTAAATTTTTCTCGCAGAGAGACCTTTGGACCTAATCTATATATGGCTCTTATGGCCCGTTTTTTGTAAAACAAAAATTGTATTTATATCTGCGGCATTGCCCCATAGTAGCATACCGTACGACATTACACTGTGGAAGTAACTGAAGTACACTATTCGCGCTGTTTCTACATCAGTCAAATGCCTTATCTTTTGGACAGCAAATGCTGCTGAACTTAATCTGCCAGCCAGTTTTTCAATATGTGGGCCCCACTGCAATCCAGAATCGATCGTCAACCCTAAGAACGCAGTAGATTTCACAAGTTCCAACTCTTGGCCATTAAGTTGCACATTGGTTTCTGCCTGTGTTACATTGGGCAAGGTAAATTTAATACATTTAGTTTTGTTTTCATTCAGGCTAAGATTATTAGTGTTAAACCAATGTACTACTTTTAGGATTGCATTGTAAACATCGTCATAGTCATCTAGTTGTCTTTTAATTTTGAAAATTAAGGAAGTGTCATCTGCAAACAAAACAATCCCGTTAGTGTCCCCTACGTAATAGAGTAGGTCATTAATATAAATTAAAAATAAAAATAGTCCGAGTATCGAACCCTGCGGGACGCCCATAGTAACCACCGATCCCCCCGAACGTGTGTCACCGACATCGACCCTCTGAGTTCTATTGTTCAAATATGAAGTCAGAAGATCGAGAGCCTTGTTCCTTATCCCGTAGTGCTGTAGTTTCCTGATCAATGTCTCATGTTGGACGCAATCAAAAGCCTTAGACAAATCGCAAAACACGCCAAGCGCATCATGTTTATCTTCCCAGGCCTCATAAATACTCTTCAACAAATCTACACCAGCATCGGTCGTCGAACGTCCTTTAGTGAAGCCAAATTGTTTATTATGAAATAATTTGTGACTGTTAAAATAGGTCAGCATCTGCTCAAGTATTAATTTTTCAAATATCTTGCTCAAAGTCGGCAACACTGAGACAGGTCTGAAATTACCTGGATCAGAAGCACTGCCGGCCTTGAACAAAGGTATAACTTTACTGTGTTTCATTAGATCAGGAAACACACCACCCGAAACGCAATCGTTAAACACAGCTGCCAAGTAAGGGGCAATGACATCAATGGCACTAGATACAGATTTTACCGACAGCCCCCATAGGTCTGCGGTTTTTTTAACATTAATAGCCCTGTAAGCTTTCAGAATGTCGTTGCAGTCAACAGTCGTGAATTCGAACGCGTGTTGACAGCTATCTACACATTCTGACAATATTTGCTCAGCGGAAGTGGAAGACGACCGAAGAGCATTCGTTATATGAATAGGTATATTACTGAAAGATTTTTCAAACTCAGTCGCTACTTCCAGATCCCCTGTGACGTGGCGCCCGTTTATCTTTAAATGAAAGCTTCGTTCACTCGTTTTAGACCTACTGCATTCAGAATTTACAATGTTCCAAGTAGTTTTAATTACATTTGTCGAAGCTGTAATTTTATTTCTAATGAAATTTGACTTTGCCAAGGAACAAACTTGTCTAAAGGTCTTTGAATATTTTTTAACATATTCCTTAAAGTCAGGGTTAAAATTAAATCCTTTTTCCGAATAAAGTTCATAAAGCCTCTTACGACTTTTATAAATACCAGGTGTAGCCCAGTCACTGAAAACAGACCTGCTTCCGAACGATACTGTTTTTGGTGTAAAAAATTTTCCAAACTCATCATGTATTAAGTTAAATAAATCAGCGTAAGATTTATCTACAGTAGTGTAATCG
This sequence comes from Miltochrista miniata, assembly GCA_933228765.1. NCBI lineage: Eukaryota > Metazoa > Arthropoda > Insecta > Lepidoptera > Erebidae > Miltochrista > Miltochrista miniata. The sequence continues at coordinate 1,983,635 of OW121749.1, read as the reverse complement.
GGCAATTCTGTTATCTTTTTGGCTATGTTTTCTTTGAAAGTTTCTAAGCGTTTCGAGTTTACTGGTACAAAACTGATTACATTCTTACTTCTGGAAACATTTCTAGCATACAGAACAGATTGTCCTCGATGATCAGATTTTACAGGGTCTACTATACAATTCTTAATGGGGTGTGTATTAGTGAAAATGTTATCAATACAAGTAGCACTAGTGCCAGTTATACGAGTAGGTTCTAAAAATACATTATGTAAACCAAAGGACTTAAATAAGTTCAACATTTTCCGTCTCTTTGAAGGTTCCAGCGAAGAATCTAAAATATCTACATTGAAATCTCCACAAACGACTACTGCTTTTTTAGAGCTCTGGCATTTAAACGCAAATGCATGCTGCATACATCGTGGTTGTACGTAGTTGCTAATGCGATGAAGCACTAAACTCACATGTCTAAGACGACGACTGCATTAAACGCAAATGTCGATGTCTGACGACTGTGCTATAAGTGTGGAAGCGCAAATGCATACTGCATACATCGTCTCTTAGCCTCTTGGTTGTACGTAGTTGCTAATGCGATGAAGCACTAAACGCGTATGTCTACGACGACGACTGCATTAAACGCAAATGTCGATGTCTGACGACTGTCCCATAAGTGTGAAAGCGCAAATGCATACTGCATACATCGTGGTTGTACGTAGTTGCTAATGCGATGAAGCACTACACGCACAAGTCTATGACGACGACTGCATTAAACGCAAATGTCGATGTCTGACGACTGTGCTATAAGTGTGGAAGCGCAAATGCATACTGCATACATCGTGGTTGTACGTAGTTGCTAATGCGATGAAGCTTTATTTTTTAAATTATTTTTTATAATAATGTTAGGTTAGGTTACATTTTTAAAATGTGGAATATTGGGCGAGTTCTGTCCCACGTGAGCGAGGAGCGGTAGCGACGATGCGAACTTAAAGTGGGACAGAGTGCCCAATATTTCACTACTGTCTGTGACAAGCAGTAATTACCAAATGATTCGTTTTCAATTCTGCCACCTACACTAAAAACACGCTATGTTCGTACACAGCTTAAATGTGTGTGCGACCAATAAGGCTAAGCAATTGTCCCCTCAACACGCCCGCCAACTATAATGACACCTTGCTTAGTGGGGGGCAGGGAGTTGCCTATCTGTATATAATACTATTATATTATTTTTGATTATAGGAAAATGAATTGTACATACCAATACTATCATAATACTAAGTAATATAACTTTTACAGTTTTTATTAAAATTACATTGCTGAAATAATCGATAAGTAAATTTAAGATTCAAATATAGATAGATACTCCAGCACTCGTTCTACTATTGATTATCGACAACAGCTATTATTACTAAATAATAGCTTTGTTGTCATAAATTGAACAGGGATCGTTTATGTACTCACAAACAACATAATTACAGTCTCGATCTTCGTAAAATTTGTCTCCAAGCTTGGAATTTTGTTGAAAGCATGCAAATATTTTCATTTACAATATATATGTAACTAAAAAATTTGTAATATCTCAACAGTTTGTGGTGTCGTATGAAATGTTTTAGCACATAATTATTGTCTGCCTGGTTAGACCGCGAGAGTGTTACAAACACCCCGAGGAGACCCGAGGGTATAACACTCAAACATACTCGGGTGGTACACTATCTCATAGCTATATTTTACTAATAGATAAGGAATCGAACAAGGTTAATATGCTTGACGGTGGATGCCAATCACTGAATACATTTACGAATAACTAAATGGGTTTTTAGTAGGTGTACGACGCAGTAATTCAGAACGCACATAGAACAGCGACTTTAGCGTTTTGTCACTGCATTTATACGTTGAATATGTTCCCTACGTCCCTCTTCCAAACCTTTCATGAGCCAGATGTGACCAGCGCTTTTATATTTTACTAAGGCCGAGAGCGTGCCTTCTATTTTCAGTGAAACCAACCGCCATTAGTTCGCCCTTTGCTATAACGTGAGCACCTATTATTTCTTTTTGGGTTCCGAGTTATTTTTTGGATTAGTGACGCGTAATGAAATGATAGCGAGCGAATGGTAGGAACAGTTCGAGAGTTTGGGGAAAATGGAACAAAGCGATAACCGAACCTGTTAATGGAAGGTGTGCTTCGAGAGAGAAAGGTTTGTAAGGGATAATTTTATCTTGCTAAAATAAATTAGGTGTTAGCCATTTTAGGCAGGATGGTTGAAGAATAACAAGTAGGCATGTTAATTGTTAAATAGAAACATGGCCCGCTAGTGACACATACACTGTACTACGTATTAATTCAAGTTCTGACCTGTTGATTTAGTTTATTTTGCAATAAGTTGTAACGAGATACTCCCTACAAGTTTGCAAGTGTCATCGTTCACTATGACGAACATGTTCAAACATGTCTTAAGAATGATGTTAATGCACATAATTGTAAACGTGTTGTAACGTGAATGATGATGCATACCATCAGGTGTTATGAGGTTGTGACTGTCGCTACCAAGGTCTCAGGTTTTGAAGATTTTTTTTAGTATGTCCAATAGTCCACTACTACTACTAAGTACGTACGTAGTGATATCCTATTTCACATTTCTAAGAAATTTTACTTCGAAGTATGTAACTTAAGACATCATAACATACATACATATACATATTTTCACACCTTGTTTACCTGATATTATTTTTTTGCAAGATTGTAGTTTCAAATAGGGTTAGCAGTAAATCGTAAATTACCGTAGTATAGTAATTTGCAATACAGTACATGATGAAAATTTATAAGAACCCTTATACCAAAGTAATTAGTATAATTAGTAAGTAAACTAGTAGCATGAAATACAAAAACAAGAATTATGAAGTTGTTTACTTTAAAAAGAATTACTTAGGTACTCATAGATTGCTCTATTAATTCGTATTATTCGTAATTATCATACTTATAGATAATAAGATCCTATTAATACTAAAGATAAATTATCTTTATTGAGGTATTTTAAATATATAATAAATATTGAACTGTTTGAAATTTGTATTGTTGACAACCTTAATCGCTGTTTAGACTTTAAACATTAACAAAAAAACAAAAGTATCAAAACCGGAGTCAGATACTAGTATAATTGTACTCGTATACCTTGTTAGTGTGACAACCCTAAATATTTCCTGCATTGACTATTTATTAAATATCTTAGTTGATACTTTTTAACAGTTATAATACGTTCAAGGAAAAATGATCGATTGCTTGTTATTTGTTAATGAATTACACTAATTTTGAATACGACAAGCTATCAGCCTTGTTTAAGCTTATAATCTCATAATTTCAAAAGACTTCCATTACCATTCGAGTTGTCTCTTGCGTAAATACTAGTGACGGTCTAAGGTTAATTCCATCCGGCTAGATACATAAGAACTCATCTCCGCTATGGTAACGTCTCTTAGCCTCTTGGTTGTACGAAGTTGCTAATGCGATGAAGCACTAAACGCGCATGTCTATGACGACGACTGCATTAAACGCAAATGTTGATGTCTGACGACCATGCTATAAGTGTGGAATCGCAAATGCATACTGCATACATCGTCTCTTAGCCTCTTGGTTGTACGTAGTTGCTAATGCGATGAAGCACTAACCGCGTATGTCTACGACGACGACTGCATTAAACGTAAATGTCGATGTCTGACGACTGTGCTATAAGTGTGAAAGCGCAAATGCATACTGCATACATCGTCTCTTAGCCTCTTGGTTGTACGTAGTTGCTAATGCGATGAAGCACTAAACGCGTATGTCTACGACGACGACTGCATTAAACGTAAATGTCGATGTCTGACGACTGTGCTATAAGTGTGAAAGCGCAAATGCATACTGCATACATCGTCTCTTAGCCTCTTGGTTGTACGTAGTTGCTAATGCGATGAAGCACTAAACGCGTATGTCTACGACGACGACTGCATTAAACGCAAATGTCGATGTCTGACGACTGTGCTATAAGTGTGAAAGCGCAAATGCATGCTGCATACATCGTGGTTGTACGTAGTTGCTAATGCGATGAAGCACTAAACTCACATGTCTAAGACGACGACTGCATTAAACGCAAATGTCGATGTCTGACGACTGTGCTATAAGTGTGGAAGCGCAAATGCATACTGCATACATCGTCTCTTAGCCTCTTGGTTGTACGTAGTTGCTAATGCGATAAGGCACTAAACGCGTATGTCTACGACGACGACTGCATTAAACGCAAATGTCGATGTCTGACGACTGTGCTATAAGTGTGAAAGCGCAAATGCATACTGCATACATCGTGGTTGTAGGTAGTTGCTAATGCGATGAAGCACTAAACGCGTATGTCTCCGACGACGACTGCATAAAACGCAAATGTCGATGTCTGACTCAAACTCAAACTCAAACTCAAAAAAACATTTATTTCGCATAATCCTAATACATAGGCACTTGCGACTCGTCAATGAATACAATGCAAATAGTACCACCAGTTCGGAACGCGGCCCGCTTGAGAAGAACTGGCAAGAAACTCGGCGGGTTATTCTTTTTGTGCACTACATATTTACAATAAGTAGATACTATAAACTAAAACTCCATCAGTAGAGCAAGCAGATCACTACCAGGCTTCCTTATCAATCAAATAATCGTCAATTGTATAGTAGCCCCTGCAGCACAATTTACTTTTTATACACTTTTTTAACTTAATTAGGGGCATGCTTTTAATTTCGCTTGGAAGCCTGTTGTAAAAACGTATACAGTTACCCAGGAAAGAATTACTGACTTTGTTCAGTCTACAATGATAAACGGCAAGGTTGTTTTTATGTCTGGTGTTCACATTGTGTCTATCGCTTAACTTAGTAAAACTAGATAAATTTTTCTGAACATACATAAGATTTTCAAAAATATATTGAGATGCCACAGTCAGAATATTTATTTCTTTAAATTTTTCTCGCAGAGAGACCTTTGGACCTAATCTATATATGGCTCTTATGGCCCGTTTTTTGTAAAACAAAAATTGTATTTATATCTGCGGCATTGCCCCATAGTAGCATACCGTACGACATTACACTGTGGAAGTAACTGAAGTACACTATTCGCGCTGTTTCTACATCAGTCAAATGCCTTATCTTTTGGACAGCAAATGCTGCTGAACTTAATCTGCCAGCCAGTTTTTCAATATGTGGGCCCCACTGCAATCCAGAATCGATCGTCAACCCTAAGAACGCAGTAGATTTCACAAGTTCCAACTCTTGGCCATTAAGTTGCACATTGGTTTCTGCCTGTGTTACATTGGGCAAGGTAAATTTAATACATTTAGTTTTGTTTTCATTCAGGCTAAGATTATTAGTGTTAAACCAATGTACTACTTTTAGGATTGCATTGTAAACATCGTCATAGTCATCTAGTTGTCTTTTAATTTTGAAAATTAAGGAAGTGTCATCTGCAAACAAAACAATCCCGTTAGTGTCCCCTACGTAATAGAGTAGGTCATTAATATAAATTAAAAATAAAAATAGTCCGAGTATCGAACCCTGCGGGACGCCCATAGTAACCACCGATCCCCCCGAACGTGTGTCACCGACATCGACCCTCTGAGTTCTATTGTTCAAATATGAAGTCAGAAGATCGAGAGCCTTGTTCCTTATCCCGTAGTGCTGTAGTTTCCTGATCAATGTCTCATGTTGGACGCAATCAAAAGCCTTAGACAAATCGCAAAACACGCCAAGCGCATCATGTTTATCTTCCCAGGCCTCATAAATACTCTTCAACAAATCTACACCAGCATCGGTCGTCGAACGTCCTTTAGTGAAGCCAAATTGTTTATTATGAAATAATTTGTGACTGTTAAAATAGGTCAGCATCTGCTCAAGTATTAATTTTTCAAATATCTTGCTCAAAGTCGGCAACACTGAGACAGGTCTGAAATTACCTGGATCAGAAGCACTGCCGGCCTTGAACAAAGGTATAACTTTACTGTGTTTCATTAGATCAGGAAACACACCACCCGAAACGCAATCGTTAAACACAGCTGCCAAGTAAGGGGCAATGACATCAATGGCACTAGATACAGATTTTACCGACAGCCCCCATAGGTCTGCGGTTTTTTTAACATTAATAGCCCTGTAAGCTTTCAGAATGTCGTTGCAGTCAACAGTCGTGAATTCGAACGCGTGTTGACAGCTATCTACACATTCTGACAATATTTGCTCAGCGGAAGTGGAAGACGACCGAAGAGCATTCGTTATATGAATAGGTATATTACTGAAAGATTTTTCAAACTCAGTCGCTACTTCCAGATCCCCTGTGACGTGGCGCCCGTTTATCTTTAAATGAAAGCTTCGTTCACTCGTTTTAGACCTACTGCATTCAGAATTTACAATGTTCCAAGTAGTTTTAATTACATTTGTCGAAGCTGTAATTTTATTTCTAATGAAATTTGACTTTGCCAAGGAACAAACTTGTCTAAAGGTCTTTGAATATTTTTTAACATATTCCTTAAAGTCAGGGTTAAAATTAAATCCTTTTTCCGAATAAAGTTCATAAAGCCTCTTACGACTTTTATAAATACCAGGTGTAGCCCAGTCACTGAAAACAGACCTGCTTCCGAACGATACTGTTTTTGGTGTAAAAAATTTTCCAAACTCATCATGTATTAAGTTAAATAAATCAGCGTAAGATTTATCTACAGTAGTGTAATCGGGCAATTCTGTTATCTTTTTGGCTATGTTTTCTTTGAAAGTTTCTAAGCGTTTCGAGTTTACTGGTACAAAACTGATTACATTCTTACTTCTGGAAACATTTCTAGCATACAGAACAGATTGTCCTCGATGATCAGATTTTACAGGGTCTACTATACAATTCTTAATGGGGTGTGTATTAGTGAAAATGTTATCAATACAAGTAGCACTAGTGCCAGTTATACGAGTAGGTTCTAAAAATACATTATGTAAACCAAAGGACTTAAATAAGTTCAACATTTTCCGTCTCTTTGAAGGTTCCAGCGAAGAATCTAAAATATCTACATTGAAATCTCCACAAACGACTACTGCTTTTTTAGAGCTCTGGCATTTAAACGCAAATGCATGCTGCATACATCGTGGTTGTACGTAGTTGCTAATGCGATGAAGCACTAAACTCACATGTCTAAGACGACGACTGCATTAAACGCAAATGTCGATGTCTGACGACTGTGCTATAAGTGTGGAAGCGCAAATGCATACTGCATACATCGTCTCTTAGCCTCTTGGTTGTACGTAGTTGCTAATGCGATGAAGCACTAAACGCGTATGTCTACGACGACGACTGCATTAAACGCAAATGTCGATGTCTGACGACTGTCCCATAAGTGTGAAAGCGCAAATGCATACTGCATACATCGTGGTTGTACGTAGTTGCTAATGCGATGAAGCACTACACGCACAAGTCTATGACGACGACTGCATTAAACGCAAATGTCGATGTCTGACGACTGTGCTATAAGTGTGGAAGCGCAAATGCATACTGCATACATCGTGGTTGTACGTAGTTGCTAATGCGATGAAGCTTTATTTTTTAAATTATTTTTTATAATAATGTTAGGTTAGGTTACATTTTTAAAATGTGGAATATTGGGCGAGTTCTGTCCCACGTGAGCGAGGAGCGGTAGCGACGATGCGAACTTAAAGTGGGACAGAGTGCCCAATATTTCACTACTGTCTGTGACAAGCAGTAATTACCAAATGATTCGTTTTCAATTCTGCCACCTACACTAAAAACACGCTATGTTCGTACACAGCTTAAATGTGTGTGCGACCAATAAGGCTAAGCAATTGTCCCCTCAACACGCCCGCCAACTATAATGACACCTTGCTTAGTGGGGGGCAGGGAGTTGCCTATCTGTATATAATACTATTATATTATTTTTGATTATAGGAAAATGAATTGTACATACCAATACTATCATAATACTAAGTAATATAACTTTTACAGTTTTTATTAAAATTACATTGCTGAAATAATCGATAAGTAAATTTAAGATTCAAATATAGATAGATACTCCAGCACTCGTTCTACTATTGATTATCGACAACAGCTATTATTACTAAATAATAGCTTTGTTGTCATAAATTGAACAGGGATCGTTTATGTACTCACAAACAACATAATTACAGTCTCGATCTTCGTAAAATTTGTCTCCAAGCTTGGAATTTTGTTGAAAGCATGCAAATATTTTCATTTACAATATATATGTAACTAAAAAATTTGTAATATCTCAACAGTTTGTGGTGTCGTATGAAATGTTTTAGCACATAATTATTGTCTGCCTGGTTAGACCGCGAGAGTGTTACAAACACCCCGAGGAGACCCGAGGGTATAACACTCAAACATACTCGGGTGGTACACTATCTCATAGCTATATTTTACTAATAGATAAGGAATCGAACAAGGTTAATATGCTTGACGGTGGATGCCAATCACTGAATACATTTACGAATAACTAAATGGGTTTTTAGTAGGTGTACGACGCAGTAATTCAGAACGCACATAGAACAGCGACTTTAGCGTTTTGTCACTGCATTTATACGTTGAATATGTTCCCTACGTCCCTCTTCCAAACCTTTCATGAGCCAGATGTGACCAGCGCTTTTATATTTTACTAAGGCCGAGAGCGTGCCTTCTATTTTCAGTGAAACCAACCGCCATTAGTTCGCCCTTTGCTATAACGTGAGCACCTATTATTTCTTTTTGGGTTCCGAGTTATTTTTTGGATTAGTGACGCGTAATGAAATGATAGCGAGCGAATGGTAGGAACAGTTCGAGAGTTTGGGGAAAATGGAACAAAGCGATAACCGAACCTGTTAATGGAAGGTGTGCTTCGAGAGAGAAAGGTTTGTAAGGGATAATTTTATCTTGCTAAAATAAATTAGGTGTTAGCCATTTTAGGCAGGATGGTTGAAGAATAACAAGTAGGCATGTTAATTGTTAAATAGAAACATGGCCCGCTAGTGACACATACACTGTACTACGTATTAATTCAAGTTCTGACCTGTTGATTTAGTTTATTTTGCAATAAGTTGTAACGAGATACTCCCTACAAGTTTGCAAGTGTCATCGTTCACTATGACGAACATGTTCAAACATGTCTTAAGAATGATGTTAATGCACATAATTGTAAACGTGTTGTAACGTGAATGATGATGCATACCATCAGGTGTTATGAGGTTGTGACTGTCGCTACCAAGGTCTCAGGTTTTGAAGATTTTTTTTAGTATGTCCAATAGTCCACTACTACTACTAAGTACGTACGTAGTGATATCCTATTTCACATTTCTAAGAAATTTTACTTCGAAGTATGTAACTTAAGACATCATAACATACATACATATACATATTTTCACACCTTGTTTACCTGATATTATTTTTTTGCAAGATTGTAGTTTCAAATAGGGTTAGCAGTAAATCGTAAATTACCGTAGTATAGTAATTTGCAATACAGTACATGATGAAAATTTATAAGAACCCTTATACCAAAGTAATTAGTATAATTAGTAAGTAAACTAGTAGCATGAAATACAAAAACAAGAATTATGAAGTTGTTTACTTTAAAAAGAATTACTTAGGTACTCATAGATTGCTCTATTAATTCGTATTATTCGTAATTATCATACTTATAGATAATAAGATCCTATTAATACTAAAGATAAATTATCTTTATTGAGGTATTTTAAATATATAATAAATATTGAACTGTTTGAAATTTGTATTGTTGACAACCTTAATCGCTGTTTAGACTTTAAACATTAACAAAAAAACAAAAGTATCAAAACCGGAGTCAGATACTAGTATAATTGTACTCGTATACCTTGTTAGTGTGACAACCCTAAATATTTCCTGCATTGACTATTTATTAAATATCTTAGTTGATACTTTTTAACAGTTATAATACGTTCAAGGAAAAATGATCGATTGCTTGTTATTTGTTAATGAATTACACTAATTTTGAATACGACAAGCTATCAGCCTTGTTTAAGCTTATAATCTCATAATTTCAAAAGACTTCCATTACCATTCGAGTTGTCTCTTGCGTAAATACTAGTGACGGTCTAAGGTTAATTCCATCCGGCTAGATACATAAGAACTCATCTCCGCTATGGTAACGTCTCTTAGCCTCTTGGTTGTACGAAGTTGCTAATGCGATGAAGCACTAAACGCGCATGTCTATGACGACGACTGCATTAAACGCAAATGTTGATGTCTGACGACCATGCTATAAGTGTGGAATCGCAAATGCATACTGCATACATCGTCTCTTAGCCTCTTGGTTGTACGTAGTTGCTAATGCGATGAAGCACTAACCGCGTATGTCTACGACGACGACTGCATTAAACGTAAATGTCGATGTCTGACGACTGTGCTATAAGTGTGAAAGCGCAAATGCATACTGCATACATCGTCTCTTAGCCTCTTGGTTGTACGTAGTTGCTAATGCGATGAAGCACTAAACGCGTATGTCTACGACGACGACTGCATTAAACGCAAATGTCGATGTCTGACGACTGTGCTATAAGTGTGAAAGCGCAAATGCATGCTGCATACATCGTGGTTGTACGTAGTTGCTAATGCGATGAAGCACTAAACTCACATGTCTAAGACGACGACTGCATTAAACGCAAATGTCGATGTCTGACGACTGTGCTATAAGTGTGGAAGCGCAAATGCATACTGCATACATCGTCTCTTAGCCTCTTGGTTGTACGTAGTTGCTAATGCGATAAGGCACTAAACGCGTATGTCTACGACGACGACTGCATTAAACGCAAATGTCGATGTCTGACGACTGTGCTATAAGTGTGAAAGCGCAAATGCATACTGCATACATCGTGGTTGTAGGTAGTTGCTAATGCGATGAAGCACTAAACGCGTATGTCTCCGACGACGACTGCATAAAACGCAAATGTCGATGTCTGACTCAAACTCAAACTCAAACTCAAAAAAACATTTATTTCGCATAATCCTAATACATAGGCACTTGCGACTCGTCAATGAATACAATGCAAATAGTACCACCAGTTCGGAACGCGGCCCGCTTGAGAAGAACTGGCAAGAAACTCGGCGGGTTATTCTTTTTGTGCACTACATATTTACAATAAGTAGATACTATAAACTAAAACTCCATCAGTAGAGCAAGCAGATCACTACCAGGCTTCCTTATCAATCAAATAATCGTCAATTGTATAGTAGCCCCTGCAGCACAATTTACTTTTTATACACTTTTTTAACTTAATTAGGGGCATGCTTTTAATTTCGCTTGGAAGCCTGTTGTAAAAACGTATACAGTTACCCAGGAAAGAATTACTGACTTTGTTCAGTCTACAATGATAAACGGCAAGGTTATTTTTATGTCTGGTGTTCACATTGTGTCTATCGCTTAACTTAGTAAAACTAGATAAATTTTTCTGAACATACATAAGATTTTCAAAAATATATTGAGATGCCACAGTCAGAATATTTATTTCTTTAAATTTTTCTCGCAGAGAGACCTTTGGACCTAATCTATATATGGCTCTTATGGCCCGTTTTTTGTAAAACAAAAATTGTATTTATATCTGCGGCATTGCCCCATAGTAGCATACCGTACGACATTACACTGTGGAAGTAACTGAAGTACACTATTCGCGCTGTTTCTACATCAGTCAAATGCCTTATCTTTTGGACAGCAAATGCTGCTGAACTTAATCTGCCAGCCAGTTTTTCAATATGTGGGCCCCACTGCAATCCAGAATCGATCGTCAACCCTAAGAACGCAGTAGATTTCACAAGTTCCAACTCTTGGCCATTAAGTTGCACATTGGTTTCTGCCTGTGTTACATTGGGCAAGGTAAATTTAATACATTTAGTTTTGTTTTCATTCAGGCTAAGATTATTAGTGTTAAACCAATGTACTACTTTTAGGATTGCATTGTAAACATCGTCATAGTCATCTAGTTGTCTTTTAATTTTGAAAATTAAGGAAGTGTCATCTGCAAACAAAACAATCCCGTTAGTGTCCCCTACGTAATAGAGTAGGTCATTAATATAAATTAAAAATAAAAATAGTCCGAGTATCGAACCCTGCGGGACGCCCATAGTAACCACCGATCCCCCCGAACGTGTGTCACCGACATCGACCCTCTGAGTTCTATTGTTCAAATATGAAGTCAGAAGATCGAGAGCCTTGTTCCTTATCCCGTAGTGCTGTAGTTTCCTGATCAATGTCTCATGTTGGACGCAATCAAAAGCCTTAGACAAATCGCAAAACACGCCAAGCGCATCATGTTTATCTTCCCAGGCCTCATAAATACTCTTCAACAAATCTACACCAGCATCGGTCGTCGAACGTCCTTTAGTGAAGCCAAATTGTTTATTATGAAATAATTTGTGACTGTTAAAATAGGTCAGCATCTGCTCAAGTATTAATTTTTCAAATATCTTGCTCAAAGTCGGCAACACTGAGACAGGTCTGAAATTACCTGGATCAGAAGCACTGCCGGCCTTGAACAAAGGTATAACTTTACTGTGTTTCATTAGATCAGGAAACACACCACCCGAAACGCAATCGTTAAACACAGCTGCCAAGTAAGGGGCAATGACATCAATGGCACTAGATACAGATTTTACCGACAGCCCCCATAGGTCTGCGGTTTTTTTAACATTAATAGCCCTGTAAGCTTTCAGAATGTCGTTGCAGTCAACAGTCGTGAATTCGAACGCGTGTTGACAGCTATCTACACATTCTGACAATATTTGCTCAGCGGAAGTGGAAGACGACCGAAGAGCATTCGTTATATGAATAGGTATATTACTGAAAGATTTTTCAAACTCAGTCGCTACTTCCAGATCCCCTGTGACGTGGCGCCCGTTTATCTTTAAATGAAAGCTTCGTTCACTCGTTTTAGACCTACTGCATTCAGAATTTACAATGTTCCAAGTAGTTTTAATTACATTTGTCGAAGCTGTAATTTTATTTCTAATGAAATTTGACTTTGCCAAGGAACAAACTTGTCTAAAGGTCTTTGAATATTTTTTAACATATTCCTTAAAGTCAGGGTTAAAATTAAATCCTTTTTCCGAATAAAGTTCATAAAGCCTCTTACGACTTTTATAAATACCAGGTGTAGCCCAGTCACTGAAAACAGACCTGCTTCCGAACGATACTGTTTTTGGTGTAAAAAATTTTCCAAACTCATCATGTATTAAGTTAAATAAATCAGCGTAAGATTTATCTACAGTAGTGTAATCGGGCAATTCTGTTATCTTTTTGGCTATGTTTTCTTTGAAAGTTTCTAAGCGTTTCGAGTTTACTGGTACAAAACTGATTACATTCTTACTTCTGGAAACATTTCTAGCATACAGAACAGATTGTCCTCGATGATCAGATTTTACAGGGTCTACTATACAATTCTTAATGGGGTGTGTATTAGTGAAAATGTTATCAATACAAGTAGCACTAGTGCCAGTTATACGAGTAGGTTCTAAAAATACATTATGTAAACCAAAGGACTTAAATAAGTTCAACATTTTCCGTCTCTTTGAAGGTTCCAGCGAAGAATCTAAAATATCTACATTGAAATCTCCACAAACGACTACTGCTTTTTTAGAGCTCTGGCATTTAAACGCAAATGCATGCTGCATACATCGTGGTTGTACGTAGTTGCTAATGCGATGAAGCACTAAACTCACATGTCTAAGACGACGACTGCATTAAACGCAAATGTCGATGTCTGACGACTGTGCTATAAGTGTGGAAGCGCAAATGCATACTGCATACATCGTCTCTTAGCCTCTTGGTTGTACGTAGTTGCTAATGCGATGAAGCACTAAACGCGTATGTCTACGACGACGACTGCATTAAACGCAAATGTCGATGTCTGACGACTGTCCCATAAGTGTGAAAGCGCAAATGCATACTGCATACATCGTGGTTGTACGTAGTTGCTAATGCGATGAAGCACTACACGCACAAGTCTATGACGACGACTGCATTAAACGCAAATGTCGATGTCTGACGACTGTGCTATAAGTGTGGAAGCGCAAATGCATACTGCATACATCGTGGTTGTACGTAGTTGCTAATGCGATGAAGCTTTATTTTTTAAATTATTTTTTATAATAATGTTAGGTTACGTTACATTTTTAAAATGTGGAATATTGGGCGAGTTCTGTCCCACGTGAGCGAGGAGCGGTAGCGACGATGCGAACTTAAAGTGGGACAGAGTGCCCAATATTTCACTACTGTCTGTGACAAGCAGTAATTACCAAATGATTCGTTTTCAATTCTGCCACCTACACTAAAAACACGCTATGTTCGTACACAGCTTAAATGTGTGTGCGACCAATAAGGCTAAGCAATTGTCCCCTCAACACGCCCGCCAACTATAATGACACCTTGCTTAGTGGGGGGCAGGGAGTTGCCTATCTGTATATAATACTATTATATTATTTTTGATTATAGGAAAATGAATTGTACATACCAATACTATCATAATACTAAGTAATATAACTTTTACAGTTTTTATTAAAATTACATTGCTGAAATAATCGATAAGTAAATTTAAGATTCAAATATAGATAGATACTCCAGCACTCGTTCTACTATTGATTATCGACAACAGCTATTATTACTAAATAATAGCTTTGTTGTCATAAATTGAACAGGGATCGTTTATGTACTCACAAACAACATAATTACAGTCTCGATCTTCGTAAAATTTGTCTCCAAGCTTGGAATTTTGTTGAAAGCATGCAAATATTTTCATTTACAATATATATGTAACTAAAAAATTTGTAATATCTCAACAGTTTGTGGTGTCGTATGAAATGTTTTAGCACATAATTATTGTCTGCCTGGTTAGACCGCGAGAGTGTTACAAACACCCCGAGGAGACCCGAGGGTATAACACTCAAACATACTCGGGTGGTACACTATCTCATAGCTATATTTTACTAATAGATAAGGAATCGAACAAGGTTAATATGCTTGACGGTGGATGCCAATCACTGAATACATTTACGAATAACTAAATGGGTTTTTAGTAGGTGTACGACGCAGTAATTCAGAACGCACATAGAACAGCGACTTTAGCGTTTTGTCACTGCATTTATACGTTGAATATGTTCCCTACGTCCCTCTTCCAAACCTTTCATGAGCCAGATGTGACCAGCGCTTTTATATTTTACTAAGGCCGAGAGCGTGCCTTCTATTTTCAGTGAAACCAACCGCCATTAGTTCGCCCTTTGCTATAACGTGAGCACCTATTATTTCTTTTTGGGTTCCGAGTTATTTTTTGGATTAGTGACGCGTAATGAAATGATAGCGAGCGAATGGTAGGAACAGTTCGAGAGTTTGGGGAAAATGGAACAAAGCGATAACCGAACCTGTTAATGGAAGGTGTGCTTCGAGAGAGAAAGGTTTGTAAGGGATAATTTTATCTTGCTAAAATAAATTAGGTGTTAGCCATTTTAGGCAGGATGGTTGAAGAATAACAAGTAGGCATGTTACATTGTGGCTGGTAGTGAATGGACTTCCTAACTAATATTATATAATTCATAATATAATTCATAATAATCTTTTGTGTTACATCACCGACGCAGAAATTATGAAAATCATTAACATTGCATAAAAGGTTAAGTCTACAAAGAGCACTTTAACTTTCGGGTTCCATAGCCCAAAGGGCAGAAAAGGCTATAAAATGTGCCCTTTCTGCCTACAATATAGTTACATTTACTTAGTTTCAGGCAAAACATTATTGTAGAGAAAAGAGGCTACCTCGTGGTTTGGTCTGTTAAACCAGAAACATAACGTCATAATCGCAAATATTTTACAGCGGCCTAAGTAACCAAGGCACCTTAAAATGTATTTGTTTTTTTATGAATTTCAATAAGGCTCTAATTATTATTGGTTCATAGTTTGAAGTAAAAAAAATGGCGGGAAATATTATTACTAAATGTGATCCTCCTTTACGTTTATGTTCTTGTTAAAAACTCGTAATCGATATAATTTAAGAACAATTACGTAGATTTTTATACGTGTGGAAAACCTAACAGTCGTCATGACGGACTCCTAAGGACGGTTAATACTAAACGGTCATGCAATCTTTACTACAATCGTAGTAGTCGAAGTCCGGGGAAAACTCTCGGATGGATGTTTCGGGATAATTTATGACATGTATCATATATATACATTCCACATTAAATACTCCTTAGGCGTTTTTTAAATAAAAATTAAAATGTTGTATAATATACTAAAATTCCAATGTATAATACATTACAATTATTACAACTTTGTGTGTGTGGTGACTATTTTATAACCGTAAGTTCAGGGCAATTTTAACTTGTAGCTGTGATTCTCAGTGTAATGTGCTATTTTCCAGCTGATTTGTAGTTTTGGGTTCGGCCGTGTTCATTGCACCATTGAGATTTTACGTGAAAATGGTGGCCCAACGGATAGTGTTATTTAGTATAAAGGGTTTTGTAATTTCGTTGAAGGTTTGTTGTTGTTTAATTTAAAATAATGGAACAGCAATTATTTTATTTAGGTATTCCCCACGTGCAAAAAACAAAAATCGGACAGCATAGTGAGCTGAGTAAATCCAATGAAAACTTGTCTCTTAAAGCGAGTGCCAGCGAAACTTTATATTCACAGCAGCAAACGTGACTAAAAGTTTGTTATTTGCCGACAAGATTTTGTTTTAATGCATTTTCACAAATTTTGATGTGTGCGTGTGTAAACAATTTAGCCTCAAGCGTTACTGAAAAAAATCCAAATTTAATTCATGATATCTAATCATCAGAATCATTATTAGATATCATAGTCAGCATTACGGTGCCGAGACGTGGACACTTACGGTGGGGCTAGTTCATGCCCTCAAAGTTGCACAGCCAGCTATGGAACAAGCTACGCTTGGAGTATCTCGGAGTGATAAACTCCGAAATGAGGTTAATCGGTGTAGAACCGCAGTGGTCGACATAGCTCGCAGAATAAACATATTAAAGTGGCAATGGACTGGCCACATCTGTAGAAGATGTGACAAACGAGTTCTATAGTGGAGACCGCGATTCGGTAAGCGTAGTGTACGACATCCACCTGCCAGATGGACCGACGACCTAGTAAAGGTAGCAGGCTGGGACTGGATGCGAAAGGCACAGGACCGTGTACTGTGGCGTGAACTGGAAGATGCCTACGTCCAGCAGTGGACTGCTATTAACTGATTTGATTGAATAGTCAGCATATTATGTAGTTGAAATGGTTACGTTACTGAGACATGGAAAGGCAAAAGTAGACGTGTGTCTGGAATAACACTTAAGTATCCCTGGAATACGTACTAATTTCTGAGTTTCTTTTCTATCTCTGATTCCATAAAATAAGTAACATTTCATAACTACCATTGTTTAGTTATATAATTATCTACTTTTGTTATCCGAATATAAGACTACATACTTATTCAAAATAGAAGAAGAAATTAATAATATCAAATTTCAATGCTTTAATAATGTCTTATCCAATGAGTAAACTTAGTAAAACTCCTTTCAATTATATCGAATTTTGGAATAGACCGAAAATCATGAGATGGAGCTAAATAAATAACAATATCTTCTATCTTCGTTCGTATCTTATTGCGATTTTAATTAGCTTATGCCAAAGTCGTATAAATTTCAATAGTAATTCTCACTTCCTTGTGAACAGGTGCCGAAACATTCTTTGAAAATTGTCTGGAGAAATATTGAGTGAGTAGGGTACAACTCAAAGACAACCAATTACGTGTTTAATAATTTTGATTTTAATAACATTCTATGAAACAGAATTACAAGTTTATAACTTAAAAAGAAGAAAAGTAAACTGGGGACCTCGGAAGATCTAAAATTTATTACAGTAGGATATTCAATTCTTTGATGTTAGTTCATTTAATTTCTTTGAATGGACTTATCTATTAGCTGGTTTTTAAACCACAACAGTAGCAGGCAACCATTCAACCCAAATGATCAAAGGTGGTCACTATAACCTACAGACGTTTATAAATACAAAAAGTATGTAGGGATACAAAAAAGCCTTCAGTGGTGGTATTGGTTGTATTTTTATTGCGTCAGTAAATTGTATCTACACCGAGTAAAACTGATTACGAGAATTGCGGTACCGATATAATAAAGGATATTAACATTTCACTGCACAGTGTGTAACCAAACATTTATAGAAAAAGTTTCAACGCGAAACAATGCGCGATACACACCAATCAGTTTCCCATACATTGCTACAAAATTGTTTTGAGAACGTTTCTACAAACAATAGCCCAGTATCCGATTGTGTATTTGTTTTACTCAACCTCCCTTTGTAAATATTTCAGTTGTTACCTTTTAAGTGAAAATAATGGATTGCCTTAATGGCTTTGAAGAGAAACAATCTTCTTTTTATTCAGGGAAAAGACAACTGTTCTGCTCGGCTTGTGTGCTATAAATAAATATTATGCAACCTCTATTTTTTCTCATTTCTCTATAACAGAATGGTTTATAAAAAGCCTTCAGTTTGAGCATTAGCCTTTCCGAATTGAAACGGATATGAAATAGAATGGATTGGTTTGAAGTGCGAGGTGAATGGAAAAAGGATATCCCTATCAAATAGTCAATTATCCCTAGCAGTTATTCATATCAACAATATTCTCTGGAGGGACAAGACTGTAGATAATTATGTACGTAAGAATGTATGTGTATGTGTGTAAGAACCGAAGTTCTCAGCTACATCTAACCAGTAGAGAGAGTAGCCGTCACTATTATTGAAGAATTATATCGCACATCCATATCTAAAGAGCTGCAACTCAAAAATCGCATTTTTTGAGATAAGCACACCACCGCATTCTTTATCCGAATACCTATCCACCAATAAAACAGACCTAAAAATAAGTCCACTACTCGCTGCTAGATAGCACTAAGTGTCCCTTTAGTTACACGAGGGAGCCCCGCTCCCTTCCGCCAAAACAGAGACATCGCTAGTTGCGGCCTAAACTACAAGCGAATTACACGGGTCCATCGTTAACAAAAGGGAATTATTTTGAGTTCTATCTGTACCGTTGAAATTTCAAGCACTATTTATTTTGAGTTGCCGATTTTTAGACGACTTTTAGACGTTTAGTTGCTCAGTAAGTAACTACGCATCTTGAGTTAAACCCGTATAGCTGGCAGGGTAAGTAAAAGTTTTAAGTTTATTTAGAGTTCTTTCCATACTGTTGCTACATTTTTGAATTTGTAGTTGTGTCCGTTTAGTTGAGTCATATTTTAAAGCGTTATATTTCTTTAAAAAGCCATTTATTTGAAACATTTTTGCTATTGGCGGTTAAAATCTTGTAATCTTATTATAATTTCATTTTTATAACTAGAATTTCTATAGCATTTTATTAAATAACTGCATTTTTTTAGTTACGTCTCTTTAGTTGGATTTTGCCAAAATAATTTCGCAATATCGCTAACAACATCGAAAATGTTATTTTGTTGACTCTTTTAATGCGATTTGATGCACAAGACCCTATTAATAAGTAATAAGAACATTTTTTTTTAGGTTAACAACGAAACGTGGTCAGTTTTTAGTCAATATGATAGAGGAAAGAGATAAAGAAAACTCTTCACCAATGCGCTGGAGGACGTCTTTAAGACGCTGGACTGGAAAGCATGGGCATCTCCCACCTTCGATGTGCCGGCGACATCGTCATAGTGGCGGAGACGCTGGAACAGTTTAGTGGAATGTTGCCCAGCCTAAACGTTGCGTCTCGACGTGTTGGTCTCGGCATGAACTTGGAGAAAACCAAGGCCATGTTTAATGAGCACGTCACGCCGCGCCGGGACCAATCTACGTCGAAGGATCGAGGCTTGAGGTTGTCCAGGAGTATACATATCTTGGGCACGTTATCACGTTAGACAAGGGCAATCTGGACAAGAAAATCGCTAGAAAGATCCGTTTGGGTTGAGCAGCGTTTTTTCAATGCGCCTATAGCACAGTGCGTGAAGACGAAAGTCTACAAACAACCAGTGCGTCCTACCAGCTATGACATACGATGCCAAGACGTGGACACTTACGGTGGGGCTAGTTTATGCCCTTAAAGTTGCACAGCGAGCTATGGAACGAGCCATACTTGAAATATCTCTGAGGAATAAACTCCGAAGGTTTTTCGGCGGAGAGCCGGAGTGGTCGAAATAGCTCGCAGAATAAGCACATTAAAGTGGCATTGGGCTGGCCACATCTGTAGAAGAACCAACGACCGAATGGAGCAAACGGGTTCTAGTGTGAAGACCGCGACTCGGTAAATGTAGGGTAGGACGTCCACCCGCTAGATGGACTAATGACCTGGTAAAGATTGCAGGCTGTGACTGGATGCGAAAGGCTCAAGACCGGGTACTATGGCGTGAACTGGGAGAGGCCTATGTCTATGGTACTATAGGCTGCTTGATTGATGATTTTTAGTACATATTTTAGATATCTACTTACAGTTTATTCTTAAATGTAAATGATTTTTGATGTGCATATAAAATTGTTTTCCACAAAAAGCAAGTTTATTTTTTTTTATTTATAAGAAAAATATGTTTGTTGCTATATATTTTATAATTAAAAGGTACAAAAGTGACTTTCATTAGTGGTTTTAACCACTATCAATAATATATTTAGGTACACTTACTAAAGTTAACTAATCTTTTCTTCCTCATTGATCATCCAATATACTCCTATTGCTGACCTCAGATCACTCTATTAAATTGAACTAATTAAAAATAACACATAATG
This sequence comes from Miltochrista miniata, assembly GCA_933228765.1. Lineage (NCBI taxonomy): Eukaryota > Metazoa > Arthropoda > Insecta > Lepidoptera > Erebidae > Miltochrista > Miltochrista miniata. The sequence goes on along the minus strand of OW121749.1, from coordinate 1,962,852 downwards.
CTATTACGTTTTGAGTTTATAGTGTTTCGTCAAAAGAGAGTTAAGTACAAATTCAATTCACCTATATAGACTCAACTCAAAATAATATGACAAAACACACCTACCTTGTCAAGCAATAGGGCAATTACTCGAAAATTCCAATTTTCAGCCCCAAAACATGATTAAAATGAAAGAATCGTACAATTTTATTCAATCTTGCTGCGCACAGAAAACATAATTCTATACAGAACACTTCGACAGTGCATAGGGGTCGAGCAATCAGTTTTTTGCATTTTCCCAAAAAAGTGCTTTTTTGAGTTATGCTCTCTTTAGATCTAGGTGTGCGATATTATTATAATCGTCACTTTATTTTACTTATGTTATTATACCCATTATTATTTTCCAAATAATGGTGTTTGATACTAGCTGACCCGCGCAACTTCGTTTGCGTGATAAATGAAGAACCGCTCGACCGATTTTGTGCAAACTTCACATAAACCATCTACTAAATAGTCCCAACAAAGTCTAAACATTTGGTTTGGATAGGTGAGCCCGTTCTTGAGTTATAAAATTACAACGAAAAGTGGCATTGATTTTTATATATATAGATTAAAACCCCATACACCTCATAACTATTCAAGTAAAGGGTAACGACAACGCTACAACATTTTCTTCTAAAAATCGCAGTGTGCAAAACTGGATCATTGACCCTTAGTATCTACGTGTAGATAGGTACATAAATATTTCACCCCGTTTCCACATGAACAGTTTTTCTTCTCGTATGAGTAGTGTTAACACATTTTAGTATTATTAAAATATTCAACTGGGGCGGTTCTTTGGACTTTTGTTGTTAGACATACCTTCATAAAAATATTCTGAGTAAATTCTAAAATTGTAGTGCAATTGAAGTTATTGTTTGATACGCTTAGGATAACTTTTTATAGAACTTAAATAAATTCTACAATATTAACATTTTCATCTCGCTTAAGTAAACAAACACAACATTGAATACCACAACAACAGTATAATGCTGGTGCCCTTCAGATCATTTAATTAAGATAGCGCATTGTTTACTTTATTGGTGAGGACATAATTAAAATTGACAATTCATAGGTCTGTGACAAGCAGTAATTCAAAGCAAGCACCTACATAGTTTCACCTATTTATTAATGTAAATGTATATTATTTTACATTGTAAGGAAACGAATAAAATTGTAAGTAATACTATCATAATATATTTGGTACTACCCGTTCGCTCTAACTTTGCCGCTGGCGTAGAGGTGTATACCCGAATTGTTAATTAGACGAAGTAAATTGACAGTAGCTAATGTCACTTTGTCATAGAAAATACGCAACATTGTATGAAGAAGTGACATTTGTTGCTGTCAATTTACTTCGTCTAATTAAAAATTCGACTTTAGCATGGAGCCGAGCGGCAAAGTTAGAGCGAACGAGCAGTACTACGAAATATTACTGTTAAATTTCTTATTAATTGCTGAAATAATCGATAAGTAAATGTAAGATTCAAATATAGATAGATACTCAAGCACTCGTTCTACTATTGATTATCGACAACAGCTATTATTTCTAAATAATAGCTTTGTTGTCATAAATTGAACAGGGATCGTTTATGTAACAAACAACATAATTACGGTCACGAACTTCGTAAAATTTGTCTCCAAGTTTGGAATTTTGTCAAAAGCATGCAAATATTTTAATTTAAAATATATGTGTAGATAAAGTTTGTTATATCTCAACAGTTTGTGGTATCGTATGAAATGTTTTGTACGTATTATTTTAAAGTTTACGTTCTAACTACATATGTAGTTGAAGTAAATTTAAATGAATTTAATGAAAAGTTATTCTCCCTGTCCGTACATTTACCTCAGCGGATAGTAAAGTGTTTTTGAAAAATGTTCAGCAAACCCCTGAAAAATTATTCCAAAATATTAGGGTGCTTTATATTTAGTACTAGCTGACCCGCGCAACTTCGTTTGCGTCACATGGGAGTGAGAAAGAGAGAAATGTAGTATAAATATTTAGTGATATAATATTTCCCGTCGGATTTACTCCGTCACTTATGTTCATTAGAGCTGACCCACACAACTTCGCTTGCGTCACATGAAAGTGAGAAGGAGAGAGGCGTGGTATTAATATGTAAAGTGATATGATGTTTCTCGTCGCATCTACTTCCGCCCGTCCTTTTATGGTACGGATCCGACTCGATCTTGACTGGTTTTTATAGTTCACTTGACTGGCAGACCACGATTACTGCCGTCGTCGCCTCGCTCATATTTTAAAACTTACTAAGAGGGTTATTGTAAGCGAACTGTAAAAGATAGGCATATGCGGTCCAGGACTTTTTTTTTAAACTTTTTAAGAGGAACAATTTTATAATACACTATTTTTACTTAACTTTAATAATTTCCACAGTGTACGCAATGGAAGCTCTGAAAAGAAATCAATTTTTCCCGTTCTCAAAACATTATTCATGGCTGCTCCGCCCCTATTCGTCTTAGCGTGATGTAATACTGTCATTAACCATCCTCAATAAATTGACTATGAAACTGTAAAATAATTTTTGAACTGCAACCAGTAGTTTCTGAGATCGTAGCACAAACAAACTCTTCGGTTTTAAAATATTGTGAGAGGACCTTAAGAGATAGACAAATTAGGTTATTGTGGGCGAACCTTAAAAGATAGACATATGCTGTCGCGGACTTTTTTTAGAACATTTTAAGAGAAACAATTTTGTAATACACAATTTTTACGTAACTTTAACCATTTACGCAGCGTACGCTTCGGAAGCTCTCAGACGGTAAAAAATATCCCACCAAAAACATTCTGTAAAAAACTAGCCAAGTCTCGAAGGAGCTGCTTGTTTATCTCTAAAAAGTAATGAAATCTAGACAAAGTCGTGCCAAGTCTAAGGTTCCTTACTGTGATTTCTTTATTATTATAGTTAATGTTGTGTGACTTGGCCGTTGAACATTCTTTATGCGTTAGTGTGTACAAGTCAATTTTGTTTACACGTCATGTTATATCTGTTGTAACTACCTATGTTCGTTAAGCGGGTTAATAGCCCATACTGGTATTGGTAATTTGACGCTAGTGTCTCATTTTAGGCTGTTTTTTATTGTGCAACACATGCATTAAGCATTGACAATGCTGACTTCTGCTCTCCTCTTTTTGGAGCGTCAAATCGACCACCGATCTAACATAAAATAGACGTACAGACGTACTTCTATCAATTATTAGAAGTCCGTCTATACTGTAAATATTTTTTTATACTGTTTGTTTCAGGCATAATAAGGCATACATAAGTATTATTGAAATACGCAGCTTTATCAAGCCTATAATTGACTGGTTATTAATTCAACGTTATCCAAGTGGCAATTTTCCATCGTCAATGGGTAGCGGTTCTGGCGACAGATTGGTGGAATGGTGTCATGGAGCACCTGGTGTTGTACCCTTGTGTACCTTTCAACGGCCAAGTCACACAACATTAACTATAATAATAAAGAAATCACAGTAAGGAACCTTAGACTTGGCACGACTTTGTCTAGATTTCATTACTTTTTAGAGATAAACAAGCAGCTCCTTCGAGACTTGGCTAGTTTTTTACAGAATGTTTTTGGTGGGATTTCACTTCTTTTTGTAGAAACGAGGGCATATTAATTTATTTTATTAGATTTTCTTATTTGACGCATTTTTTTTTTCTTTTTAGGAGTAGTTTTTTAATTATTACAAATCTTTCTTTTCATTTTTTCCGGTCCTGATTCTTGTACAGTAGTAACAGTTTTTTGTATCGCCCATTCGCGTTCACGCATTATTTTTTTACCAAATTTTGAGCGAAATTAATAGTTTAGTGTAAATTGTTAATTTAATTATCGAGTAGAATAAAGATAATCGTTCGACTATTTCTTCTTGTAAACTTGTAAGTATAAGTATAAAAGTCAGTCTAGTCTTATCCAGAGTTTTCCTTTAATTTTATTTATATGTGTATTAAAAGCAGAAGGGGCGGCATTCGCCCAGCATTGGGACACTATAGGCTAGCTTAAATTAGAAGATGTGTCCCACTTTGCTGGATTTTTGCAATGACAGTAATTTTTTTTATGTACCAATAGTAGAAGGGTGCATTACCATATCTTTAATATATATTGAAAACGACACTTGTACTATTCCACAATATTTATTATTATAAACCTGACCGGTTTCGCTTCACAGCATTTTCAAAAGTCTAGATGGAAGTACACGGTATTACTGTCTCGAAAACACACCAACAGTACTATTTCGAGACAGTAATACCGTGTCCTTCCATCTAGACCTTTGAAAATGCTGTGAAGCGTCGTTGTGTTTTCGGGTCGGCAGCGCGTGTGTGGCGCCTCTGGTGTTGCAAACGTCTATAGGCTTGTCTGCCACCGAAGTATTATAAAAAAAAAGAAGCGAAACCGGTCAGGTTTATAATAATAAATATTGTGGAATAGTACAAGTGTCGTTTTCAATATGTGCAGCAAGTTCCGCCAAGTGCCGTCAATCAACAGTATAAATAATATCTCTAATACCTACAGCTGAGACCAACTGAGGGTTCTTCATCAGATACTTCAGACCTTCGATTTTTGACAATAAATAAAGCGGCCCACCAAGTTGAATATTTTCTGTAAAGACGGTATGTCGATCTTTAAATTATACCGTTGGGCTCTTGTGTTTTCTAATCAGGGTCACCAGGTACTCCAGATCTTCGAATATCCTACTTTTTATAGTTTTTCCTTTATGTGATCATTAAACCCTAACTCTGTACCGAATTTCAGCTCTCTGAGTTTATGGGAAGTACTAGTTCTATTTTGATGATCATGAGTGAATGAGTGTCATAAATGCGAAACTTTGCTTTCGCTTAACTTCGGAACTAAATGACCTACAGACTTGAAATTTTGGATTTTATGTATGTGAATATAGCTTACTGGATGATGAAAGTTTCTGCGTTCTGGTCTTATCCAGAGGTTCTCAAATAGGGGCCTGAAAATGCGGCGAAATGGTTCCTGTAAAGGATGGTACGGCAGTGTTTGCTTCGCGCTCGCCTTGGCTTGGGGGCACTGCCGTGCCCCCAAATTCCCCGTTTTCGAAACATTCTTGATAGCTGCTCCGCTCCTATTTGCCTTAGCGTGATATTATATAGCCTATAGCCATCCTCAATAGATGGACTATCAAACTGTAAAATAATTTCCGAAATCCAAGCAGAAGTTCCTGAGATCCTAGCGTTCAAACAAACAAACAAACAAACGAACAAACAAACTCTTCAGCTTTATAATATTAGTATGGATATTTTCATGACAGCATCCATGAAGGATTTTCTCTCCCATACACAACATACATACATATAGTCATGCCTTTATTCCCGAAGGGGTAGGCAGAGGCATATTTTACGCCCACATTTCACCTTTTAGTTTTATATCCCATGTAGGTAGTGAGCCATTGCTGTGTTGAAATGGACAGGCGCAGGTCACCACGACCAGCAGTTGAAAATTTTCAAGCCGCCCATAAGGCCTTCAACTTGGCTTACCGATTTTCATTTTACTGACAACCGGGTTTCATTTCGAGTTTTCCTTCTATACGCCATGGATCTTTTGCGAAAGTGTTCCCTTAGTCGCCTCTTACGACACCCTCGGGATGTATTGGGGTGGCGTTACAAAAAGTGGCACGTTAAAAAAATCTGTAGCTAAATCATTTTTACGCTGTATAATAAGTGCAGATTACATCGTTTGCTCTACTGTTCTAAGATCCCGTTAAGAACGATCTTCACCGAGCTGGTTAATGGATTAAAATTATTTTATATTCAATGAAATATGTCAGTAAATTAATTGCAGATGGGTTGCCTAAAAAAATTCAGTTAAGAATATGATTAATCAAAATTTAAAAAAAAAATTCACTGGTCATTTCATTGATTCAATGAAATAATCTTTATATTTTAATTAACTTTTATTAACCAGATCGCTGTAAGTTACTAGTATCGATTGTTTATACCTGCATACCCAAGAGTTGTGACGGGAAAAAAGTCGATAACCTAACATTTGCATATCATATGGGCGTTGTACTTTCAATTGGTACTTATGGAATGTATCTAGGTATTATTCAAATCAGTGAAATATTAAGATTTTTTTTAAATTTTTGATTTCTTAATCATATTCTGGACTGAATTTTTTTAGGCAACCCATCTGCAATCAATTTATTGACATATTTTGTTGAATATAAAATAATTTTCATCCATTAATCAACTCGGTGAAGATCGTTCTTAACGGGATTTATACTATACTGTTTCACCCGTAACTTATCGTTCAGTTACTAGTTTCAGACGCTATGACAAAATAAAACAATATCAGGTTTAAAATGTACAAAATTCAATAAAATATAACACTCTTTCATTGCCCAGATTCTAATCTACTTATTAAATTTCGATTTACTCATAATCGCGAATCATTTGAAACCGAACTCATTAATCGGTTTGGGCGCTATCGAAAGCGTCATTCAGTCATTTGCTCCATTGTTTCCTGATAAATTGGCCTCTAGGTGGGATCCGAACTGAGCCAATTTTACAATTATGGCGGCAGATAACTTTTGATTGCTTTCGCGAGTTTTAGTGCAATGCTGATGGAAGAATATTAGGCAGGTGTGGTGGCTTAACGACTTTCAGTAAGCAATCATTGGGCCTTGCGGATTGTAATAGTTTACCCATTTATCTTTACTAATAACGCATTTAAATAGAATGTGTTGTCTGTTTGTGAGTTTTATTGTAAGCGTAATCTTAATAACAATGTGATTTGATTTTGAAATGAACAGTTATTTAGGAAGCTCCAGATGATTTAGTTTGTTTTTTTTTCTCTGTTAAAAAACCATAATTTTTGGAAGGATGGTTAAAATAAAATTAGAAAATCAGATGAAATGTAAAAATTATCATAATATAATATCAAAAGTTATCTAGTTTTCTCTAATGATATTTTATTTTATAATGTCTTGTGTTACAACAGACAGATTTGCACAAACACAGAAACTGTTTATACCTGAGAAGTAGAATTAACTAGAAACCTGTCAGCATCAGTCTCTTTGCTCTATTCTTAGTGAGAAAAACATACATAATGTTTGAACAGTTCATTAATAAACGAGGCTCTGGGTCCTCACGATACAAAACAATTAAATAGCACAGGGCGGAAACTCCATACAAATGATTCGTTTTTTATTATGTCACTACGGGGGTGGGAAGTGGAAGCTTGCTCACTGGGAAGCAGGGAGTTGTCTATCTGTATGTAATGGCGTAAAGATTACGCTAAGGTAAGTGCCTATAAGAGCCTAGCTAGTTGCTAAGAATCAAGTGAATCGCTTAGTGCCTTGATCCTAGCGAACAGGCCCATAATGTACTATCATAACGGCCACATTACATGCGATGCGCATAGCTAGATGCGTGAAGGCTAGCAAGTCACATGGCCCTTGGCACTAAGATTTAGAAGATTTGAGAAGTGACCATTAACAACTTACAAGACACACCTCACTGTAATTTTTGCGGTATATATATAGGAAGGTAAGAAATATAAGCCAAAGTTTCATAAAGCTGTGTCACAACTCTCTGATGAGCTATTAATAAGGTTTTTGGTTCCAATTCAAAGTTAGTTAAACTTTAAATACCTACCACACAATCAATTGAATTTCATACGAATGGAAAGTTATAACGTGAATACCATTTATTCCAGCAATTTCAATTTCATTTATATCCCCTAAAAACATTTATTTGGGCAATTAAGTAGGAAAATATGCAAACGATGGCCATAAAGTTTTCTCTTTGCCCTTTTGTACCATTTGGCTTAATACTGTTTACAAATAAAATTTAACTGAAACCCATTATGATATTCATAATAGATAAATGATATTAGATTTATAATCACCTGAATATATTTCTGAGCACGTCGCTTCCGTTCAATGGGAAAGTGTCAATATTGGGTATATTAAAATAAAAACATTGTATAAAATATATACAATGTTTTTATTTTAATTACTTACGGTTACGTTACGGTTGTAAATTATAATACTTTCTTTTAGAATTGAAAAGCAAAACATCCATACATTATATCATATTGAAATAAAATGATGAAAGTGATTGTTGTCCTTTTAGATTTGTGTTCTTCTTTCACGTTGCAAGTAAGAAATAAATATCGAATTAACCCAGTAATGCCCGAATTTTTTTTTGGGATTTTGGTAATTCTAGACATTAAATATGATTTAATGAGGTATTTATAGACATAAATCATGAATTTTATTTTTATAAATAATTTGGAAATTTAAAAAAAAATCACGTGTCCAAATGGACACACTAAGCACTTACAATAGCTGAAAAGACAAGACATTAGTAGAATTTTCTTGGTAATTGGTAATTAAATTATATCATTTTTTGTTTAAATAATATAAACGAGACATTTTTTAATAATAATATAACAGTTTATTTTTATTTTTAGTAAATACAGTGCAATCAATACCAGAGGTTATTGAACTCATTGCTTTGCATTTGGGTCCGCACATCTTCTTTTTTTACGTAATATTCTGTACATAATGATTATCTTATCAAACCCAGTTTGAAGGTAGACGATCTACTTGCACCTTTGGCACCTACTCCAAAAGTTTTTAGGTAAATGAATATTCTTGCTCTACGAACCTCCAGCTGTGGCATCTTATTTTGAAAATTACGAGCATAGTAATGCTTGTGATTTTCAAACCTCCAGCTTCCATGTAAATAGGGATAATAATCACTACCTCTCTAATATACCTATTTATCTACATATTTATATAAGTACCTATAAGTATGTATTTGTCCACTAGTCTTTGGAGGAGTCTAATAAATGTATTGTAGCAGTAGACAATCCTATATTCTCCAATATATTTTAGGGTTCTTCTCAAGAGTAAGGCTTGTGGATAAAGGTGGTGGTGACACATGCATGTGATGGTAGTCTGTTCTTTTGACATTATTGTTTTATTACGTATAGCTGTTGTACAGCCAGAACGTTTGACGAAAATACATTTTCTAATGACCAAATCATGATAACCTCTCGACTTTTTCCTCATTTTGTTTGATGTTTGATGTCAACCGCCGATATTTCTGAAGACGACACTACCACCACCACCTTCTTTCTCTTCACACATCTGACACTTGATTTATGGTGCCTCTACCTAGAAACTAGTCAAAATCGAACAAACTAAAAGTAAAGCGAAACATACTGTAAAGCTATGGCTAAAGCTTAGCGTGTCCATATGGACACATGAAGTTCAGTGCCATATATTACGTAGGAAATTACATTCTGGCAGTATTTTATGCTTTTATATAAATAAATAAACACTATCGCAATAAATTTGTGCTATAATAACATGAAAATAATTAATAGTTTAAAAATAATAACTACTTACTCTCATCAAGGGTCTATTTTTCTGCGCACTGGTTAAAGGCGGCAAATAAATGAATATACTCGCGAAACTAAAATTATTATAACAGTGACGTTTACATTGTATTAAAATTTCACATTTAAATGCAGAATTAGACTTTTAAAATAATTTAAAATGTCAAAAAATACTACCATAACAACTCTTTTATTTAACCCTAATTTGTGTGTCCATTTGGACACGCTAGGCATTACTGGGTTAACATTAAATTAATAATTTTATATCGTTATTTGAAGAAGAAGCATTACGTTTTGCTCAGGGTATCGGTATTCAATCGAGAAGCAACATTTTCTGTCCCAATCCTTTCCTAGAATATTAAGGCTTATTCAGAGAGGACAAAAATAAATTACTGGTTTTACTTTATTGCACGAATACTTATTTTTATTTATAACACAATGTCCACCTGATCCCAAAGTAAGCAAGGATTAACCTGTTTGTGGTATGGGTACGAATATGAATATCTACTTATAATAAAATAACAGTTTTTGAAACATCGTACTTATAAAACATACAAATACCCAGGCTCAATGTACACATAATATGTATACTTTGAGACTTATATCTTACTAATATTATAAATGCGAAAGTTTGTGAGTGTGGGTGTGTGGACGTTTGTTACTCTTTCACACTCAAACCTCTAAACGGATCGGGCGGATATTTGGTACAGAGATACATTATAGTCTGGAATAACACATAGGCTACTTTTTATCCCGGGAGTAAGTTCCCGTAGAAACAAATTATACGCGGGCGTAGCTGCGGGCATCAGCTAGTATTATATAAGTCTTTCTATAGATTGACATACATATAGCTGTAGGTCTGGGGAATGACATAGGCTACTTTCTATTCTGACAACACATCTCATTACTACTCGTAAAATTCCTTTGTGGCATAAACTACTTTTCACGGAGTCAAAGGTTTCATAATAAATGTGTTACAATAAATAATCTAAAATAAAATCTCGTCACGTAGGCGTTTAACCATCAAATCAAAACCGATATGTATCATTCGCGCGAACGAGGTCAAACGAATTCGTTTGACGTACAAAAATTGGCTGATGAGGTGAGAGCATATGTAGTGAGTACGTGAGGGCTGTGTGCGGTACGTGTGGAATGAAGAACGTGGTACGAAGGATGTGTTAATACGAATCGACGCTAGAAGATATGTACCTCAAGAAGGGGTCGTAAATTTTGCAGAACCAAGCGGTGGTATCAGTTTATTTTCAAGTTGACAATCATACATACATAATGGTAACGCCTCTTTCCTCGAAATTTTCATTACCATATATCACCTTTTTGGAATTTGTCCAACGTAATAGGTGGTGAGCCGTACCGCCGTGTGAAAATGGTCAGGCGCAGGTGATGTATAGTAAGTGCCCAATTTTTTTTCGAGCAGCCCATATAAGGCTTGGCTTGGCTTAACGACTGCCATGTAACTGAAAATCTGAACCAACGGCTTAACGTGCCTTCCGAAGCATGAAAATGCTCGCAAAAAAATGTTACAAAGTATTCACGAGGTGGTTACTAATCCAAGTAGCCGCCATAGTGAAATTGGTTTACTGCAGTGATTGTTTACAGAACACTTAGTGTTCTTTTTTAGATAATGCTAACAAATTTCAAGGTATGCGATCTAGTGAATAATGAATAACATTTTTCAGTATATAAGAATTTCCGATACATTCTACGAGTTGTCTTATACTATCCCCACTATCTAAGGGCGAATAAATAATATACCCGTATATGTCTGAAGATAACTTCGACGAGTATTTATCCGTGTGCGTGTGTGGAGTTGAGTGGCTCTGCCGTACTCAGACATGAGAGTAGAATGCCGGCACAAGGGCGAATGATTTGATATAGTCCTAAACATGAGAGCTCTAGATGATATCGTTTGTGGTGATTGAGTGTAATTCCGTTAATAATCTTGTAACTTTCATATAACTTTTTTATTGATTGAGGATACAAAATAATTATAGAGTGAGAACTTGTCGACATTGACAGCAAAGTAGTACAGTTATTATACATAACAACTATTGCAGAGCTTATACTTACGTAGGTAAAACAACGGTAATGAAGTGCAAAATACAAATCATTTCCGAATTTACCATATCTGCAATTTCTTAATTATAAATACTGGTTTAAAAATAAGAAATTAGTTTCAAAATCAAGTAAGTAACACAGCACTACTATAATTTATTCAAAACTATAATAAAGAGATATAAAATAAACTAAACTTCCCCGATTATCACACACGGATTTCATCCTCGCTGAAAATTCCAACAAACAACGTCCATTGAAACTTGAGTATAGAATTTGCTGAGAATTAAGTAGAACAGCAACTCACAGAGCAACACTACAGTTAATAAAGACAAAAGTGTAATACACTCGCGAAGTATATAATTTACAAGCTGTTAGCGGTGGTCTGCCGGAGTGGCTTGTCTTGTAACTCGGTTCCCCTGAACAGACTATGTACTGTACTAGTTCGTACGTGAGTGTGGGGACTAATGCTGTGTCGCTGTTTCTGTAGTTACAATGCTTTTAGTATCTCACTTTATCAATGCGAGTCTGCTCGTTATATTATTTAAAAGTGTTATGGAATTGGCCTTAGTATTTACACTTAAATCAAAGCATTTACCGACATTTTGATATAGTGATCTACATTTATCTCATTTCTATAATAAGGTAGACAGAACACCTAAGAATATAGATTTGAAGTTTTAGAATACGTTCGAACCCACTTCACGATCGAGCGACACCTTTGAAAACTTAACATCAGTATATTTTTCACATGTCGTCGACGCCCGGAGTATCTATTACGTTGACTTTGTACAGGTATATTCCAAATAATATTCCGTCTGAATCATACTCGACTCGATATACGTGTCTGGCGGCTTAAAACGGAAATTCTAAAAGCCCGCACCACGAACTCGATGTGACATAGATAGATAACGAAGTTACAAGGCAAGTCACTTTATGCAAAGTTCTCACAATATCTCTAAGACTATTATGGTGTGTATATTATATGTATAGACCTTAGTCCTTGATTGTGATTTATAATAGGTAAGTAGGCACGAATTTCAGTTTATAGAAGATTCTACTAAAATTATAACTAACTTTCTATAATACATTTTAAACATAATTTGACAGAAGTTTCCTTTCACAACGCGCTTTGTTTAGGTTTCTAACAATGTTTTAACTCAATAAACGGAATGTGGATCCGACAGATTCAATAATAACTGTCTGGCTTCTTTTATTCATTATGTGTCAGTCGGCATTACGGTCATGATCAAATGTAATTAAAATTACGCCTCGTGTAGCATAAAATTATTGTTGTAATGTTCATTTGCCAAAAGAATATTATGGAATTTAATGGTTAGGTACTGATTGTACTTTTATTTTCTTCCCAGAAAGTTAGGGATGTGAAAACCTCCCAGAGTACGAAAATCTCTTAACATTGATTGTTTAATTTGAGTTGCTCATTTGATTTATAGTGATTTCCGCCTGAACTGTAAACCTACCGACTAACCCGTACAATTATGTTTTAGTGCGAGGTAAAATTTCTCACCTTCATTTGGGTCTATTAAAATCACTACACGCCACTTATCTCATACTTGTAATAGATGAAGTGACTAAGAACCCTCCTGCATTGTTCTCAGATCTGCTACAGATGATTAGTCCGTTAGTTGATAAAAGGTACACTTTGCTCGATTATAATGGCAGAGAACTTGAATCTAGATATACAAAGGTAAGGCTTGATTCACTATTCTAGGTGAAAGGGTTTTTTTATTAACAGATGACTAACGGCTTATCTAGACACGCGGCAGTGTGTCAAGCCAAGTTCAAGTAACATAACTGGTGAGCAGAACCGTGTGTAATATTACACGAACCATTTGGAGCCACTTTTGACTCCCTCATTAGTTATACAAGATAGTTATGCTATTATCTCGTATTAATTTATGAACCTACGATTGAAAAAACACACATAGGCGGGCTTTTTATCCCGCGAAAATGCTCCCATGGGAACGCAAATACATTTTTACGCATGTGAAGCCGCGACCATCAGCTAGTAAAATATAAAAATTAATGACGGTATGATTTTGTCATTTTCTATTCTACAAATAGAAACACGCTGTATACGAAGCTCCACGTTTTTTCAACACGAGTGGTTCTACAGAGGACGTAAGTTTACCTATCTCTTTGTGATTAGAATGTATAATGCCTATTGGCATATTTTACTATTTATACTGTTTTAATCATTATTCTATTTATTAATTTCGTGCCTGTATTGCCAAAACAACCATTTCTTCATTTAATTTCTTTTTGATTTTGAAATTATTTTACTGGCTTCAAAAGAGCTTTGAAAGTTAAAATCTGTTGATAAGTTACAAGGACATGCTAAAGGGAGTAATTTTAACTTATTACAGTAGTTGTTTGTACCATACGTCGAAAAGGGCGATTAACAAATAAAATTATTTAATTCTGAAGCGCCACGAGTTCATTGACTTCATTATTTATAAGTCACTAGCTGCATGATATTGACTAATAATTAATAGATATTATTGAACGAGAAAACTACGTAACATGCTACTTCTACCATCTGATACAATTGAAATTCTTGTTCAGTTAAATTCTTATCAAAATTCAAAAGTATATGTGAATTTCAAATTCCACAGGGAAATACTGAAGTCGAAAAACGTAAGAGCTGAGAATAAAAAAAAGGAATTGTGTGTGAGGCAGCACTGCTAAAAGCTGAAACAAATAAAAACACGCAGTGTGCCAAGCTCTACGCTTTTTCAACACGAATGGTTCGACAGAGAACATACCTATCTGTTTGTTGCTGAAATACATTTGCCTTTAGGCTATACTTTGTACTGCTTTTAATATTTCGTTTTGATCAAATACCGTTCGTACAAACAATTTCTATTTATCTGACATAGAAATATCAAACAAAGGCAAATAAACTTTTTATAATGATTGTGGGTAACAAACAAACTTCTACGTATCGTGAACGTACAGCTTGTTGACATAACCTTTTTAGTTTATTGTACCTACTAAACTGAGCCTTTTATATCTGTCGTTTTAGAAATTTACGGAGGAAGATAAAGCATTTACGTTTACGCTTACGTATAAATACAGTTTATCTGACGTTTATGAGAATACTGCTAGTGGAAATGAAACCCACTTTAAAATACTCACTATTGTTGTTATTTTAAATTTTACTCTATCTAGCCGCTAGGTTTTAATATCGATTACTAAACACATTTAAACGAATCGGTACTAACTACCAGTCAGGCTTAAAAATATTAACATCACTCCAATGATACCTACGTGAAAAAAGTTATTGTTTAAATAACAATACAAAACAATATTTAATCTGTATGCAAAGACGTTAAAGCTTAAACATTGTGCTATTAAGAGCATGATCGAAATTTCAAACCCGTCGAGTACTTTTTATAAATGTCGTTTATTCCAACCCCAAACGAACGGTGAGGCGTGGCTGGAAATATAAAAGAAGGACAAACAAAGCCATTTAAGTACCTATTTCAATATTGCGAAATGCGATTCCCTCTGTTGTCGTTTTTACGTTTTGTTTCACCTTTAAAATAATCAGTTTTATAAAAGAATGCCGCAACAAACCGGAGACTGAGACGATCTTCAAATAAATTTCGACAAAGTCGAGATTTGTTAAAATGATTTATTCAAGTTTGAGAAAAACTGGCTAATTTGGTACCTACTTTGCTAGTTTTTTGCTGAATTACTTGACTGTTTTGCATTAAGTACCTAACGGATCGCAAGCCTATGTTGTCCGTATTTGAAGCATTTATCTATGATAATTAAGGAACCGCCCTGAAATGGCGTCTGTCCGTATCTCAATCAGTGAACACAAGTTTCGGGCCTTTCTATTTGTTTAGTGGTCAAATGGCCGACTAGCGAACATTCATTCTAAAGGAACTCATTAGGAAAACATTCGAGTGTTTAATGAAGGTTGGTTACGTTACCATTGTTAATTTTGTTTCTGAAAGTGTTCTAATCATTAGGTAAGTATACAGTAGAATACATGAATAATATATTTTCATATTGCTTGATGTCAGAAGTACTCGTGGCCACGCGAACTCAGTGTTCTGTAAACGATCACTGCAGTAAGCAAGTTTCACTACAACTAGTCCCTGGATGGGTGACCATTGCCATTGGTACCGGTTGCCAGTAAAATGGCCTTGCGGATTGAAAAACTTTAACAGCAAGCTGACACAACCTGTGTGTGCCCGGTCATCTCAACACGGCAATACGGCTCACCATCTATTATGTGGTTGATAACACTATATAGTGAATATGGGCGTATACTATGCTTTTATCTACCCCTTCGGGGATAAAGGCGTGACCATAATGTATGTATGTATACAATGTATGCTTTATATATCCCGTTATAGGTAAGTTTTCAGTAATATTTAGAGATATCACACAGATCGTGTGACGTATGAGTCATCAAATGGCATCACGCCTCTGCGCTCTACATACATACAAAACAAATATAATGGGTATTGTCTATTATATACCATGCTTGGAATTTAAGCTGTAAAACCAAGTTATCACATGTATAGGTATATAAAGTTGAAATAGTTTCAGCACTCAAACAAAACTATTCAGCTAGTTACTGCCTCATACCGTCAGTGATACATTCAATTAGACTTAAGAGTTGTCAACAAAGTATTATATACAAACATGTTCGCTTTCATCTAATTTACTGTAGTAATTTATGTAGTCTAGAAAGTTGTAATGCAGGATAATTTTTATGGCAGTTAGGTACCTGTTAGAAGAAAATTTTGACGTCAGTTTTTATGCATGCATGAGCATAACACTTAACAGATCTAGATTCAGACGTCAGTTTTTATGCATGAGCAATGAAAACACATAACAGAACACAAAGATAATAATGTTAGAATACTGAGAGTATAACTACTGCCATTAATTTCGATAAAATACAGATAATTTTAACGAACTACATCAATGAGAAGCTTCACGCGAAACATTACCGATGCATTCACAATTTAAGTCTGAAATAGTGCCAGTAGTATTTTCTTTCTTTAGCTTCTCGTAATTGCTGGTCTGAACGATTTATGTAGTCAACTGGCTGCCCGGGCTCTCGGTGTTGGGAACAATTTCTGTTTTTCTCTTTTAATTTGTCTTATTTAGTTCAGTAATTGCTGTTTTTAGAAAATCTGACTCTGGTTTTGTTGAATATAATTTACTTCTAAAAGCAGGCACGTGAATTATGTTGAAACGGGTGTTGAGTGGGACACTAGACTTTTAATATGTGTGATCATATTGCTCAAAGGTTTCAGCTGTCATCGAGTAATTTTATGATACCATGCCCCCAGATAAAATGTATAAAAATGTTTAATTACAATCTGTAAAGCATATTTCAGTTCAAAGGATACCGCGGTTTAAAACATTCGAATATGACATATTTTAAAAGCTTTTCATAGAAACAATGAACCTGTTGTTGAATATGAATAAAGCTGATAAATGCTTTGTTGTGTATTATAAATAAAAAAAATCAACAAAAATATCTAACCAACTTTATACATAAAACTAAAAACTGATAAAATAAAGTAAGTAATACATATTTCGATTTATCAGAAAAAAAATAGATAATTTATTTATTTAACTTATGGAGGACTTACATCTTACATTTAAGATTCACATAGAAACAGAAAGCCAATAACAAGTCCTCGCTTATAGCGATAGGTTAAGTTAATAAAATGTTGAAGTAAGTGCCAAGTTAATATTCCAACAATTTTAAGCATAATATCAGTCTTCTAGATCTCATAGCAAAAGCTCAAATAAATTTCCTTAATTTGGGCTAGATGATTATAAAATACAATACCTGCCTCTATTGTCTACGTGGTTTTCAGAATACTATTTGTATCAGAATTTTTATTGTATCTTGATAACCCGAATTTATTTTAAAAATTTAAGTCCGTATTCGTCCTCAAAAAGTAATGTAGCTATTTATAATGTAAGCAGGCTTTGACGTATGGTATTGTCTTCTTTGAAGTTCTTTTGGCATTAGCAATTAAAAACGCTAAATGATTAAAGGTATTGTAAAGTCCACGTGGGAGTGTGCTGAAATGTTTTAAAATAGACTTAATCTTTAAGCTCTTTTATGATTAAGCAAACAGGTCAGTTTCACTCGCTCGCATGAGCCTGATGAAGAAATACCTCTTCTTTCATACACCTGATACGTAAATAAAGTTGTGAGGTTTAGCTAGTATTTTATAGACTCGGTCTACGCCACGTTCCAAGGAATGACGTTAACACAACGCACGACAATGTCCAGCTAGTCATGTGGAAGAATCAATATATTCTACATAGTCTATCTATTAGCGCTTGGTTGTTTAAAAACTGGTTATGTTTAAGATGGAGTAATACGCGTAGGTGAAAACGAAAGAATGTATCGTTATATTCATAGATTCTAATTGATAAAAGTATTTGTCCTGTTGCCAAGATTAATTCTTTAAATTGGCAAAAGTACAAGAACACCTTAAATATTATTTTTGTTTTGCTTTTACTATTATTGATAATATAGCGACAACAGAAAGACTTCATCTGTAAAAATTTTGACTTGATTTCCTCGTCGGTTTAAAGGTCAAGATCGCGGATCTCGAGGTCGTGGGTTCGATACCGGTGACAAAATTTTGAATGATACATAAATGTTTGTATCGAGAGTCAGTGTTTACATGTATGTATTTAAAAGTATATACTGCTCGTTCGCTCTAACTTTGCAGCTCGGCTCCATACTAAAGTCAAATTTTTAATTAGACGAAATAAATTGACAGCAACTAATGTCACTTCTTCATACAATGTTGCGTATTTTCTATGACGAAGTGACATTAGCTACTGTCAATTTACTTCGTCTAATTAACAATTCGGGTATACGCCTCTACGCCAACGGCAAAGTTAGAGCGAACGGGTAGTAAGTATTAATATCCGTGGATCTGATACCCACAACACAAGCCGGTTATACCTAGCTTACTTTGGGATCAGATAGTGTTTTGTGAAAGTGTCAGTGAATATTCAACTGTCACAGCTTCATGAGATACTCTTTGGTAGCAGACAGACTGACAGCGAAGGCCCAGTAATAGGGTTCCGCTTTAACCCTTTAGGTATGGAACCCTAAAAAACAAAGATTAGACTAACCGGATAGGTACGTGGTGAATTTTTAAAAAGATCGTCGAAATGTGAGCCGTGTACCTACCACTACTTATTGAGGTCTCGGGACGGAACTAGGATTAACGCTAAGGTGATATATGTTACTGACAAGCATGCGACATACCTGATTACGAGTGGTCTATAAATGTTATGTACAATCATTATTCAAAGTGGCAATATTTTCGGTTAGCAAGAAAACTGGATCACTGCGACAAAGAAAAGAGTTATCTGTAGCTAAGATTTATATGCTGCAGTGAAACTGCGGGGTCATGAAAGAAATATGGGCAATTTACTCAACTTTCGAGCTATTTTGGACAAAGTGTTTACTAGGGTAGCTAAAGATCTTACGAAGTGGAAAGTGAAAATATACAAGAATTATATTTTAAAGAAATTAAGCTTGCAGTTCAAACAGCTGACTTCCGAAGTTATTGACATCTGCTAGGTATACCTAAATTACCATTCACATACAAAACAAATTGTCATACTCGCCGCAATGGCAAGAAATTAGGCCTAAGCAAGAACCAATTCCATAACCTCTTTATTTGACAGTGAATGTCACTAATCAATACAACAATAATACTATTTTAAAAAATGTGTTCTTCTAATGACTCAAGTAAATCAAAGCTTAGCAGAGTTTTTACTATTACTTCAGCAACAAAATATTACACTAAGATAGTAACCATAATCGTCTATTACCTACTAGAGAAGTAGATTGCAAGAATTCCTTAATAATTTAGCAACAAGAGATCCCGGGTGGAACATAGACCCTTAAAAGCTCATAAGTTATTGCTAAAATCTCATATAACGTTGACCCAAATAGGGCATCAGTAGAGAAAAGGTTTCGTATAAATATGTGTTGCTAATTTTGTATACGGAACCAACTATAATATAAAAGAGAAAGGGAGAGCACGTAGTCAGTGATAGATTTCTTCTCATTACTTTCCCATTTTACCCTTGTTTCCTACGACCCTATGTTTGGAATATATAAATCAACCAACCTTCCTTTTCCTCTAAATATTAGAGGAAAAGGGAGGTTGTCCCCAAAACTACTTACAGGGGTCGCCAGGTTTGTCGATTAAAACTGGGCAACGTTTTTTCCCTGGCCATTTTCAGCCGTAAAAAAACAATGTGTTATGTTAATCAGTTAGATTCCAAGACGCTCTCGTCACTGTTACTGTTAACACCGGTAAGATGAAGTCCATACGTAAAAACCTTGTACTGATATCTTCCCCAGCTAGGGGGGACAACAAGACTAGAAATGTCCTGATGTGTCCCTTAGAGGATCGACCAGGGACCAGCCACGAGACAGCACCCGTAAAATTGACATATTTATGTTGAAGGATGATTAAAGAGTATAGTCGTAATAAAATTGAGCGTTATATCACCACACAGTTAAGGAATTTGGTACCAATATACCTACCTTAAACTCAAGACTATAAGTGCCCATGCTTAGACAATATATTAATCGTAATATAAACAGTAAGTTATACTTACTGGGGCCAAGACATTCCTAAGCATATACTTCCTCAGAAGTATACATTCAAACTCTATGCAGACGAGTGATTTAGACAAACATCCATATCCTGGCGGTCAAATGAAGATACCTATTTTGTAGAAAATACTACATATAAAAGGCTTACCTAAATAAGAATACATACCTTTCTAACACCATATCGCAGTTTCACACATCCATTCAATTGCTACAATTCACACGCGAATTATCGTCACATCTACTCAGCCAAAATCACTTAGTAAACACTCACGTCATATATGTTAATTAGAAGCTAATAACCGATCATAAATAAAACAAAAATAAAATCCATAATTGCCAGCGTACCAGGTCCTTAATCGTATAATGTTTTTAAAACAAACACGGTATCCGTCTTTGAGATCGATACAGGGATTGCAACGCGTCCTCTCGCTAGCCTTACCGCGAGGCGACTGATGGTATATCCAAATATGTACCTAATTTCCCACAGAACTCTGGCTGAAGGTGGGGAAGTCTGTCGTAGATTGTTAGGAACGTGTCCTGAAAATTCTCTCTGTGCTTCATAGATGGCGTTGGTCTCATTTTCGTCTACAACCTTAGAAGCTTTCAAATGTTAATATTTTAGTAAGAATATTGCAATTTGAAAGACTATTAGAAGCGGAAAATTCTTAGAAGGAATTTAAGTAACCAACTATGTCTCCTTGTAAGTAAATCTGAAATATTTAATATGAACTTGCTTCAGATATATCCAGTACCTTTAGAATAGTAGTACAAATATTAATAGGAACTTTAAGAAAAAAATAGGAGGCATACATAATTTATTTCTCTGACTTTCGAATTATTAGATAATAGTCACGCCTACATTAAGCGAAACGGTAGGCAGATGCATATATTATACGCCTATTCACATAATATTATGTCGTGAGCCTATTTCCATGTAACAATTCTCCCTTACGCCTATTATAGTATTGTGTTCTTAAGGGGTCTAAGAAGGTTCGGGGTGGGCAGTGTGAATGTAGCGTCTCTTGTGTTGCCAACATTCTTAGAATATGGTGAACATTCCATCAAGTGGCTATAGCTTAACTGCCACCTAATTACTATGTAAAAAAATTGATCAATGCAAGTTGTGGTTGTCGACTGATAACATTTTTTAAGTCACCCTTATTGCCGTAGTGACTTTTATGCTATTGACAGAATCAACGGATTAGCGTGCTTCACAAAGTACTTTTTACACTTCACATTTTCATTTATGGATATGTCACAAAGTGGTATAGTAACTAGAACCAGCCATAGTGTGCAAAATTGTGTAATGCAGTGATAGTTTACAGAATAGCCAGCGGGGCTACGAGCGCTTCATTATTCAATTAGCTAAAGTAAACATACTAACATAAAAGTTCCAATAGTATATTTTGAATCAATAATTTTGTTTTTATAAATTTAAATACTCGAGAAATATTCCAAAGATGTATACTTACCTATTTCATTCCTATGCAATTAAATTTTAAAAAATGCTATGTTAAAATATTAAACTAAGCATACTTAACAAACAAAACCCGGTCAAGTGCGAGCCGGACTTGCGCATGTAGAGTTTCGTACCATAATTACGGCATAACATCACGTTTGTTGTTTGGAAGCCAACCTTAAATATTATTAGTTTTCTCATTTTTTTTTATAGCGGCAATAAAATACGTCATCTGTGTAAATTTTAACTCTCTGGCTATCACGGTTCTAGAGATACAGCCTCGGGACGGATAGAAAAACAGACAGGCGGAGAGTGAAGTTTCATGAAAAGGGTCCCGTTTTTACCCTTTGGGAACGGAACCCCCAAAACAATAGTATAGCCATAGAATATTGGACGTATGCCATCTACTAACGTAGGTGTAAGTGTACCTACTAACGACATTTACACGGGCACCGTGATCTTCACCTTGGTTTTCCTCAAATATTTCAACCTTTTTTTTAGATTTTTTCAGTTTGGTATATTGTTTAATAAATTGGTTTGTGGTTTTATTTATCTTCATCATTCTTAGTTAAGAAACTATGGTTTAATCCAAAGAGACTTACAGTGTACATAATGTGCTACGAATCTGCTACGCAACATGCTACGAATCCAATACGTAAGTTCTACAAGACACTCGTGCTGCGGCCCGTGACGAAACAGCAGGAATAATAGTTTTGAACACAAGCAAAACATTTTAGACAGTTTAATTAATGTAGCGTGCAACTGCCTTCCTAAATTTTAATTGTAGAGTTCAGTTTTAAACAAAATAACGAATTACTGAGTTAAATAATTATCTTGTATGTTTGTTGTGTGTTAACAAATTACTGGGTGTACAATAGTTGGAAATAGCTGTGTTTAGTAGTGTAATTATTTTAAGGCCAAATGTTATTATGGATTAAAAACATTTACTAATAATAATTACAAATGTTATGTCAAAGTTCATGTGATTATTCATTAACAAATCTTTGTGAGCAAAACGCCATTTTTATGCTATTTTTAGGTAGGCTTTTTTTCAGATTTAACTCCATAATTACAGTCAACCCGTGAGCAAGGCCAGTGAAACATCAGGTAACAAAAAGTTATGAAACATAACTGCGTTTATGGCGGGAAAAATTTACGATCCACTCGGTGTCTACCAGAGCCGAGTCGTTTTACTGGAGTTAACCTAATACCTACCGCTACAAGAGCCATAATTATCTAATTAAGGCAAATTAGAGTTATGAGATTTCCCGTTTTCTCTTGAGGTTAATATAAACAGAATATAAGCTGGCCGGCCGACAATGTACTACGCCTCTAGAAAGAAAGAAAGAAAGAAAGAAAGAAAAAGAAATTTATTTCACATAGGCATTTACAGATGCTCTTGTAAAACGTCCAGAATATAAATCAAAAACTACCACCAGTTCACAACGCGACCCACCTGAGAAGAACTGGCAAGAAACTCAGCGGGTTATTCTTTTTAGAGCTCTATTTACAAAATGAATCTAAAAACTATGCATTTGACAATTTTTTGAGAATCCAGTAGAGCAGGTCATTTCCAGGCTTCTCCATCCAACAAATAATCACCAATTGTATAGTAGCCCCTGCAGTACAATTTACTTTTTACAACCTTTTTAAATTTATTAAGGGACATACTTTTAATTTCCTCTGGTAGCCTGTTGTAAAAGCGTATACAGTTACCCATGAAAGAATTGCTGATTTTGTGCAATCTGCTATGATAAACAGCAAGGTTACTTTTATTTCTAGTGTTCACATTGTGTCTATCACTTAACTTAGCGAAACTATGTAAATTTCTTTGTACGTACATAAGATTCTCAAAAATGTATTGTGATGCTACTGTAAGAATTTTAACCTCTTTGAATTTCTCGCGCAGAGAGACCCTTGGACCTAATCTATATATAGCTCTTATGGCCCGCTTTTGTAAAATAAAAAATTTATCTATATCTGCAGCATTGCCCCACAGTAGAATACCGTATGACATTATGCTATGAAAGTAACTGAAATAGACTATTCTAGCCGTATCTACATCCGTCAAGTGCCTTATCTTTTGTACAGCAAATGCTGCTGAACTTAATCTATTTGCTAGTTTAACAATATGTGGACCCCATTGTAAACCAGCATCGACCGTTAACCCTAGGAACGTCGTTGATTCCACAAGTTCCAACACCCGACCATTAAGTTGAACATTGGTTTCTGACTGTGTTACATTAGGCAAGGTAAATTTTATGCATTTAGTTTTATTATCATTCAGTCTAAGATTGTTAGTGTTAAACCAATGAACCACTTTCAAGATTGCGTTGTTGACATCGTCATAGTTATCTATTTGTCTTTTAACTTTGAAAATCAAAGAAGTATCATCTGCAAACAAAACAATCCTGTTGTTGTCCCCCACGTAAAAGGGTAGGTCATTAAAATATATAAGGAATAAAAATGGTCCGAGTATTGAACCCTGTGGGACGCCCATAGTAACTACAGAGCCCTCCGAGCGTGTACCATTAACATCAACCCTCTGAATTCTATTGTTCAAATATGAAGTCAGAAGATCGAGAGCCTTGCTTCTTATGCCATAATGGTGTAATTTCATGATTAATGTTTCATGTTGGACACAATCAAATGCCTTGGACAAATCGCAAAACACACCAATTGCATCTTGTTTATTCTCCCAGGCCTCGTAAATACATTTCAATAACTCTACACCAGCATCGGTAGTCGAGCGTCCTTTAGTGAAGCCAAATTGTTTCTCATGAAACAATTTGGCTCTAAGGAATTGAGAGCGATGTATCGTCACGTACACTCAGCTCACCACATTATACGAGTCTTATCCGTATGTCTATATACTTTCTCGTAACATACACTTTTAGCCTTCAAATTCATGAAACTTCTGTGCTACACACGTGGGATATCAAATCTAGTTTATGTGAAACAATTTGTGATACAGAAACTTGGGAACGAGGGAATTATACAGTGCCTAATGCAGGTAGACGAGACGGATATAACAGAATAGAGGTGAGGTTCGCCGCGTGACAGAACTAAAACATGGATTTTTTATACTCGTAGTGAAAAATTTAAACCAAGTTAATTTCATTAAATTCTTCACTTACTTGTAGACCAAAAACAAATGTGGGAGTTAATTATGTTTGTAGGTACGCTTTACGCCTGGAATAACAGTATAACCATAAAATGTATCATGTATGTATGTATAATATTAATGTTTATTGTTTTTTTTAAGATCCATTGCGTAGAGAAAGAAAATTCGAAATGAAACCCGGTTGTCAGTAAAAATGACAATCGTTAAGCCAAGTTGAAGGCCGTATGGGCGGCTTGAAAAATTTGAACTGCGGGTCGTGGCGACCTGCGCCTGTCCATTTCAACACGGCAATAGGCTCACCACTTATTACACGGGACATAAAACTAGAAGGTGAAGTAGGCGTATAATATGCCTTTGCCTACCCCTTCGCGGATAAAGGCGTGACTAATTATGTATTTTTTTTTCGGGAATGAGTTCCGATCGCATTCAGAATGTTCATTGTGAAGCTCAGTATCTGTTTTAACTTACTGTAGTCTGCTTGAATTCATCTAATACTGAACTTTGGTCAAAACAATATTACATTTTTTACTAAACAATAACGCGACACTTAAGATCCTAAGTATTCACCACAAAATTTCATGACGGCATTCACAGCGACCCTCGTGTTATCGGTCTTCTAACGTTCCTGTTCATACCCTACTGACAACCACTTCTTCTAAAACTTTGGGTTCTTCGAGAGAGAAAAGCACTAAAACTATTAAAGAATCCAAAGTTTCGATAGTACGTCAGAGACAAGGGCTGTGAGGTCGCCTTATTCTTTGTGTGACAATTTTTTTCCAGGATTAAAACGGAGAGTCTTACTCTATCAACATTCACTATTCTATAATTCCGTATTTTTTAATTTAATGTATCACGATTTGATCTTCTTTGGTGAGTGAAAAATTGTAATACGTTAACTTGTAAATAGAAATACGACGTGTTTTGAAGGTTTTACGGATTTTATAAATTGAAATTGGCGCCTCTAGCGTGTTGAGAAAATCAATTTGTATCAAAGTTAGTAAGCACGTTTCTGTACCGTGATTTTGTTAGTCTTTTAGTTATTGGGTGCTATGTATTTGCTAGGTGAAATTAGTTTTTAATTCAATCTTACTAATGTTATAAATGCTAAGGTTTGTGAGTGTGAATATAATAATTCTGGGAATCCAGAATAAGGTGAGACGGTATTTCACGCCACATCAGAGATGTTTACTGTACAAGACGCAGATTCGTCCCTGCGTCGAGTACTGTTCTCACCTTTGGGATGACTCCGCGAGGTAATTGTTAGACGCGCTTGACGCTATGCAGAGACGTGCTATCCGAATAATTGGTTGTCCTGAGGTGACGGGAGGCCTCGAACCTTTGTCGCAGCGAAGAACCATAGCGTCCTTGGCTGCCTTCTATCGAATGTATCACGGCGAATGTTCTGAAGAGCTCTTCAACCTGATCCCACCATCTCCTTTCCGATCCCGAACAACGCGTGCCGGGCAGAGATGCCACTCATACACAGTGGAGAGAATCTTCGCCAGAACCGAGCGTTTCAAAAGATCGTTCCTCTGTCGAACTATAAAAACATGGAACGACCTGCCCGCACACGTCTTTCCCTCATCTTACAATCCCGGGTTCTTCAAGAGGAGCGTGAAGAGGCACATCACAGGGCCGCCAACTTGAGGACCACTGTAAGAAGTGGCCCCCAATCGCTAAATGCGCCACTGCTTCCTTACCATCAGGCTGGTGGCGACGTCAATTTGGCGAGCTGAATATAAAAAAATAAAAAATAAAAAAAAAGTGTAGATGTGTGAATGTGTGGATGTTGGTTACTCTTTCACGATTGAACGCATTATAGCCTGGAATAACACATAGGTTACTTTTTATCCCGGGAATAAATTCCTACGGGAAGCGGAAACGAGAACAAATTTCTCACGGGCGACGTCGCTCGTAGTAAGACATAATTACCACTGAAAACATAAAATTACATTAAATCTCCTCTGAAATGAAGCGAAAATATAAATTATTTATGTAATTTTTGAAGTGAAGATCATTGACATTTACTCCCCGATTCTCAAGGCAGAGCCTGTTAGAAAAGATAACTACAAATTCTAATACCACGTGTGTTTGATGCGCGGCGAAGGACTGACGTGATGCATTCAAACTGCACCATATCTCATAGTGTTCCCTCCATTCTAACTCTCAAACTTTCAGCTAGACATAAATCAAAGTTTAACAATACGATAGAAAGTCTTCCGTTGCCGTTGGGACAAAGCCTTCTAGAACGGGATCCTGACAATACTGTCTGATATGGTTCAATGTACACGACACAGCGAGAAATTGAGCGGCAGAAGGATCCCAAGCAATAATTATCATATCGAATATGGTAAAACAAAACTGTTTTAAAAAAAATATTTGAAAATCTATTGATTTTACAGTCTAAATGTTTTGCTTTTGAACTTTTTAACACCAATTTGTTATGTGATTTTGTGGTGCGGTTGGGAGACTAGTCTTCCTCAAATGCTGCTAGAACAGTATGTATCTTAAATCAAATAAAATAAAACCGGCCAAGTGCGAGTTGGACGCGCCCATGAAGGGTTCCGTAGCAGCAAGTAACATAATATAAAAGTTCTTATAGTTCGTTGTAACTTTTATTGATGTTTTAACACGTTTGCAGTGGTAGTGATTTTTCTAGGCGAAAATTGCGGTTTATGACGTATTAAAAAAAACTACGAACTCGATCTCGCTCAAACCAACTTTCGTTGGTAGATTTAAGGCAATGTACATCATATTATTTTTTGGTTTATCATTCTCTTAGTTTAGAAGTTAGAGGGGGGGGGGGCACACATTTTTCCACTTTGGAAGTGTCTCTCGCGCAAACTATTCACTTTAGAAAAAAAATATGTTAGCAACCTCAATAGTATTTTTAAAGACCTATCTATAGATACCACACACGTATGGGTTTGATGAAAAAAAAATTTTGAGTTTCAGTTTCACCCCTAAAATTATCTGCTCTTTTTCTATCTTTATATAAAAACTTGATGCGGTTCACGAATACATCTAATTACCAAATTTCAACAGCATAGGCCTTATAGTTTCGGAGAAAAGTGACTGTGACACACGGACGGACAGACAGACATGACGAATCTTTAAGGATTCCGTTTTTGCACAAAAATCACCTATTGCTTTGCCTGTGACAACCCCCTGGCATTTTTATAACACATAAATTACAATACTTTATAGAAATATGCCATATTTTCGGACATTTTGCTACTATTGTTTCACTAACTTGGGTAACAGCATAAAAATAGCGAATGATTCTTCAAAATAATTAGACTTTCTGAGAGTATGATTATTTTAAAACATTAATGTCAATCGTTTATCTATTTCAAACCAACAAAGAGATAACACAAAAATATAGACCATACGCTAACCTATTTCAGTTTCAATGGGGTTAATTTAAGAAAAATACTTTATCCCTATGACGATAAGAGCTATTTTCGCTGTTTCAAAAATTCAAGACGTCAGGATGAGAGAGTGAGTGTGAATGTTAAGAAATGATTTTAAGCCTGAAATATCTTTGCTGAAATGAAACTGACAGATCAACATATTTTCATGTGGCTTAAAATATTCTAGCGGCCTACTTTCTAGATCTAAGCTTTAGAATGTTCTCTGGGAATTGTTACTGAACATTCATTTTAATGTTAGATTTGTTTGAGAAATGTAGTAGAATACCTTTTGTTAGAAAAAATGGATGCGAGACCAAATACATCTTTGTGAAATAGTATCAAGTATATCTGTGACTACTCTATTGAATAGTATTTAAAATAGTTAAGTGTGTTCTATATCAAACATTTTTAACCGTATTCTGAATATCTTCCAAATTTTGTTCCCCAATAAATTGGAATGGAACTGTTTTAACGATAAAATACGTGACTCAAAGATACGACCGAGGGTGTGCATCCAATGGGTAATTACTGATGGAACTCATCGAATTTTATGGCCACCAACTTTTTGGCAATCGAGTATATCATACAAGTTATCGGAAGCGTCTATGGGTTGTTTTAGGGACCCATACCCCAAAAGGAACAACTGAAACTTATTGGAATACTTTGGTGCCTGTCCGTCTGTATGTCAACACCCTTTGACTCAAAAACTCGTAAATGTATTGAGTCAAAATTTTTAAAAATATTGTCAAGCTTACAGACTCATGAGACTGTGAAAAAAGAACAGCGGGATTTTTT
This sequence comes from Miltochrista miniata, assembly GCA_933228765.1. Lineage (NCBI taxonomy): Eukaryota > Metazoa > Arthropoda > Insecta > Lepidoptera > Erebidae > Miltochrista > Miltochrista miniata. Next base: position 1,933,913 of record OW121749.1, on the reverse strand, counting down.
TTATACAAAGAAAATGCAAATTTCGACACTCTCAAGCGAATCAAAATTAAAGGGTATTTTCCGCAGTCATAGAATCAAAAAATTTGGTAAGTAATACCATCATATACTACAAGTATGGGTGAAAATCAGAAATCTAATTAAATATCTAAAAAAGAATCCTAATAAAAGAAGGTTCCATTTTTAGGGCTCCGTATCCAAATGGTAAAAAACGGGACCCTACTCACGAGGCTTCGCTGTCGGTCTGTTCGTCGCAAGGCTGAATCTCAGGAACCAAGATAGCTAAAGAGCTGAAATCTTTACAGACAATATATTTCTGTTGCCGCTATAGCAACAAATACTAAATCAGGAAAAAAAGGAGCTAAGGGGGGCTCTTATACTATAATAAACGAGTACTATAAATATTATAAAGAGGAAAGATTTGTTTTTTATTTTGTTTGTTTGTAACGAATAGGCTCCGAAACTACTGGACTGATTTAAAAAATTCTTTCACTTCTGGGAAGCTACACTCTTTGCGGTGGACATAGGCTATATTTTATTCCCGTATTCCTACGGGAACGTGAACTACGCGGGTGAAACCGCGTGACGTCCGCTAGTGTACTATAAACGTGATTTTATGCCGTTTTACGAAACCCTCCACGCGCGAGTATGACTCGAACTTGATTGTTTTTTATTGGTGTAACTGCGATACTCAATTACTAAACAATTAATAATTGTGTAGAAACACATTTGTTCAAGATGACCTAATAAAGGTTGCGGGCGACTGATAGATGCGGGCGGCACAAGGTCGAACGTTGTGGCGATCTTGATGTACTTACAGAAATTTTATGATGATGTAAAGATGAAATTTGCACAGAATCCTCGGTGGACAAGTCAGAATCGATCTTGACGGGCATTTTTAAATATTTATTTGGCTAATGGTGTGATCGATCAAATTTTATTGCATTTAAACGGGTACCTGTAACTTTCCCTATAAATTAAAGGTACTCATAAACCATCATCTTAAACCTCTCAAACCATTGCCATTGGTGAAAACCGCGTAAAAAAACTTTTTATACATTTTCATTTTATCGCGTTCAGGCAGACATTACAGAAGATAATAATATATTTACTACGCACGTAAAAAGTACTTGAGTACAATAAAATTTTGATTACGACACTATTTGTAAACCTCTGCCTACTCTACCAGAATTAAAACGTTTTTAGTCTTATTAATCATTATTCATTTGAAATTAATATCAACAAAAATAACCATCCTGAAGAACTATTAAATCAAATATCAATAACTTCTAAAAAAATAATCGTAAATATTATACTTAGAAGCAGTTTCTGTCGTAAAGAGTGACAGAAAATACACCAAGAAAATAGAACATAAAACAGAAACCCTTCAAGTGTGACGTCACGTACACGGCTTTTTAAAAGATCTCTCTCAGTCGAAGATGAAGGAACTTTATGACGTCACAAATCAAATAAGACATTCGTCGCAGTTGGTACGGGAAATATGTAAGACAAACATCGACCTAAGAAAATAGATACAGTTTCTTTAGTAGGTAATTCAAACCTACACGGACGGAGTATTTTGCCTTGCAGCCTCTTACTCCACCTTTCTTAATGTATATCTGCTGCTTTTATAATAAAATCAAATAAAAACTGACTTTATCTTAATGGCAGCACCGCTCTTTTTAGAAAAGTACCTCCAAACTGCACGTAACACAGAGCTTGTTTTGAAACCCAACTGTTCATTTTTCACTCTATTTTCTTTTCAATTTGGTACATTTTAGCTTGAAAAATGTCCTGCATTACGCAAACGTTAATTGGTGCTTTCGTATTAAGATGTGATCCGTAGGCCATTAACCCCCATTTCGTATTTACTCACACGCGCTCTCATTTTGTACTTCAGCTGTAATGGATCAATTTCGTTTGAAAGTACTTTTCAGGCCTTTTTATGTTTACACTCCACGTTTTCACTTAGAACTGTTTTAAAGTACCTAATACTCTGGAAGAAAATACTTTAACATGTTGTCATTTGAAATCCTTTATGGAAGTTTTAAGGAATGTGGTTTAACCTCTTCAGACCTGAGCTTCATAATTATAGAATAATTTTCTTTTGATGTTATTTTCTGGTCAGGTAGGGGTAAAATAAAAAGTATAGGTAAAAAAAAATCGTAATTTATTTCTATTTATTTAGAAAAAACAGGTACACATATGTGCACTTGAGGACTTACTTATGACTAATTATAGCTATTAACCTTATTTTTGGGGGTGAAATATTTCAAATCAATTATTTTTAGCAATGCAAAGATACACTTGGCACTTTGTGCACATGGTACGGCATCTTGTGGAGCATTGTGGATGTCGGCATTTCAATGCAAATTTTTTCCTCTACGAAGCGTGGAAGATGACCAACGCCATCTAACCATACTGCGAAATTGGGCAGTGGGACTATTGCTCGATGTTTCTTCTTGGGTGGTTCTTCTTCTACAGTATTTGAAGAAGTCGGTTGCTCAACATCTCGCCAGTTAATACTGGACCTAGATGCAAAATCTTTCAACAGTCCCACCCACAAATTTCATAATCGCAGTGGCTATATCTAGCCTGTACTATAAGAGTCCTGGCCTGTCTTTGAGTCTCTATATCCATATCTTCTTGAGGTATTGTGTTTGATCTCACGTAGATCTCAAAGTCTAACACTAAACAGTCTCTTGCAGCTAAAACATTTCTTTTAAGTCCAAGAACGTTGGGCTTTGAAGGTACGTACTGTCGATATTCACAACTACCAGAAAAAGGTATCATTTGTTCATCGATAGACATGTGCAATGAAGGGGGGTAAACTGTGGTATTTACGAAGGATATTATTGAGAAGGGGACGTATCTTCCACAGTTTATCGGCAGCAGTTCGTGGTGCCGTATTATCCACTAAGTGCAGATGGTTTCTGAGTTCGAAAACAGACCCCGAGTCATTGTTTCTTTTATTATGGGCACGCAGAGTTCCCTGCTCCAGTAGAACCTAGCCTGAGGGTACTTTAGAGTTCCCATGATGACCTGTATGTCCGTATATCTGATTATTTCTATGTAATTGGTGCAAACAGATCTCAGATCTCGTGACTGAGCAGAATAGAGATTTGTTTGGTCAACCACGAGATTCCAGAATTCTAAATCAACATATTCAAAAAATGAAAACAGGCCATTGGTGCTTGAATCGCATTGGTTAAGAAGTACATCATCACCTATATTAGGATCACGAAGATCCATATCTTGCCTCAGCAGGAATTGACATGAGATTACTTCTTCTTGAGAATCTTCAGACTCCTCTTTCTTCTTCGACGATGAGGATTCAGTGTCTTCCTGAGGAAAGTAATCGAGCTCATCTTCCTCACTAGAATAATTGCCATCACTAGCATTAAGTGTCTCCTCGATACATCAGTCATCCATGATCTATCGAGCTAAATAAATAGTTTCAAACTTTTTTCAAACTAGGATAAAGCCTCTTGTTACATACTGAAGTACACACAAGTGTACTTTGAAATTACGACTCATTTTTTCTTAGAAAATATAGTTTTATGAATAAAATTATATTAGAAGAATAAAAACAATATGTCATTAACCATATTTCACCAAAAAAACATTGAAATAATAAATCTGTAATATTTTACCTTAATTAATATGCTCCCGCGCGGTGTTCGTGAAAATAAACTGTACACTTTTGAATTCAAATTCAAAATTCATCAAATTGTCACCACTGCTGCTTCTTAATTACGGTTTCTTTTTGAACTAATAAGGTAACAGCACGGATAAAAGAGTATTCCGTCTAGATACGAGATGTCGTTAGTAGTAAAAAGGGTATTTATTTAAAGTACACAAATGTGTACCAAGGGTCTGAAGAGGGAGTAAATTTATAGGTGCTCTTCTATTACATCCCATGTATGAGCTTTGTATTGGAATATTAATTCAAGACCCTCTGCTCAAAAAAAAACCTACAATATACGTTTATGTTTTTGCTTCAGGATTCTAACCGGATGTCAGCAACAAGCTGGGCGGAACGACGATTGCAGCGAGAGCGCGGCACTAGAGTACAAGAGAGGGTGGCGACACTGCACTTGCATACAAGCAAACCGCTCTCAGTGTGTCAGACAATTACAAAATGCACCAAGAGCTATTCGAAATTGTCAACTCTCTTGTACATACTCTAGCGCTATGCTCTTGCCGCAATCGCCGTTGCCCCGCCCGTTCGCTAACATCCAGTTACAGTACTAAAGCGTGGAATATTATATTGAACAGGGCGCCGAAGCATTACTAGGGCGTTGTTTAATTTAAACTTATGGAAAGAACCTAATTACTTCAAATAATTTGTTATTCACTGAAGTAACTTTCTCCTTTCATTAAAGAACACGTTAAACCCATTAAGAATTAACATAAATATTGTAAAACCCTCTTTCTTACTCTCTCATTGTCAAGTTAACTAATTTACATTGTTGAAATAACGCAAAGGTTTCTCTTGATAAAAATCATAAATATAAAACCATCGCCAGACCGTGACATGACCGAATTAAAGTTGTAATTACTGTGATTGTTCTGCAGCTGTACGTTCGATGTTTTAAAGTTAAAGAAATGTAATGGATGTGACACAGTATTATGAATTCTAAGTTGTAGTAAATGTATTATTTGGGCGGTGACATATTTTCAATTTAGTTTAACTTAATTTAATTTTAAAATAATGATTAATTTAATTTTAACTTCAGTCATCAGTGATAACAAACGAATTGAATGAAAGTATGAGGTAAGGCTAGGCTTTTTTAAATGGAATTGCACCGCTAGATTATTTATTGCTAATAACCTAAAACATTCAAATCTCTGTTTTGGATTTGGATAGGCGCATGTGTGGTATTATTGAGGAATAATGGGTCCATAAGTCGGGATGTCCTACAAATGTGAACAGGCGGAGTCTTCAAAGTAATTTCATAAAGAATGTCAAATACTAAACTAACAGCGTGTACTGTACGCGTTAATCCCAATTCAGATGTTTGCTAAGTGGATCGTTAAAGTTAGTATACCCATATTTTGACTACGTTAAAATGTAGAGCCTTGTATCAGTTTTATTGCCCAAGTCAATATTTATTGCGGGATAAAATTGTTCTATAACTCTCGCAGGCATTCAAACTATTATGATACAAAATTTCGAGCAAGTCTCATATGTACTTGAGTTTATTTTGAACATACAGACGAACAGAACACAAGAAAAGCCGGCAATTTCTGCATGAATCATACAGAGAAAGCATATCCAAAAGTACCTCCTCTTTAAATTAGTAGGTCTCGAATCTCGACGCAGCTAAAACGCCTTTCAGCATCATCAAAGATTAATTGGGTTTCAGGATTTACAGAGCTTGACCGTGGCGGGGGTAATTTAGATTAGCTTGCCGACTTACATAGCTGCTTGAGGATTCGGTTCGAAATAGTTCCGCAATGGATAAACACACCCGCATTGGGATAATTCGGTGCAATGTGCAATCCTACCAATATTATAAATATTAAAGTTTGTGAACATTCACTTAATTTACATATGAGTATAATGTGAAACTTACTCCTGTAGTGATTATTCAGGTAATAAAATGGACTTACACTTTAAATTTCATTATTTCAACTTCAGAAGTTTCATCTCTCAGCTTTGATAAGTCAATGAGTCAGATTTTATATAACAGTTACATGAAGAATGAGTATCATAACAATTATTATTATACATACAAAACCCATTCAAAGTATCGAATTCAAGGGCCTATAGGACCCTACAAAGTAAATTCCAGGTCGCTTATGCGCCACTCGAAAGGTCGAGGGTTCACATGTAGGGGTCGATTCTCTTTGTCGGAATCCGCTTTATGTGAAAATCTTTTTCCGATTGCCCTCTCTAATGAAGGATGATAAGTAGTAACTACTGCAAAACAGGATAGTCGCACATCACTTTATTGGATCTGTTGTGTAGATTTTGGGCGTTAGACATTCACATCGAGTGCTTCTTTGACAAAAAGATTGCCTATTGACGCGTTCAAATTGAATTCAAGTGAAACGCTTCTACTTTTGCAGCCTTAACATGTTCCTAACAAGTTAAAAGTTAAAGTTGAGTTGAATCTTAAGCGTGTAATCAAAACTGTTTCACGAAAGTTGGTGTTCTGAACAAAATGAGGCGGTAATTGCGCCCGAGTCGAGCACCTGAGTATTTTCATCTCTACGTAGAATATACGTAACTGCTCTCAAAGATATGGGACTATTCTTCAGTGACATTTTTTATTTTCTGAAACACTCCATTGTTAGGGAATTCCCGAAAGTTCTTTCTTATCCAAATAGCTGATGGACGCTCGTGTAGGTACTTTATGCTCTAATTTTCTTATAATCACAAACATTCTGAAAAGCATTAAAATCACTAAACAATCATATTCGTAAAATAATAAATTCTTGTATTTACAAAGTTCATGAGATCCATTAAAACCTTCATTGTTTGAATCACCCTTAAATTTATCAAACCACTAAAGTGACAAATGGTACGGCGTAATAAGCGTGTAGATAACAAACCCACGGGTGCCGAAAATTTCTGACCTAAATGTAAGTCATGAGAATATTATATGATATTCCCGACATATTATATTCTTTCCCACATTATACGAGGTCCACATAATCACCATACGTGGTACACCTCCCTTTCTAACTCGCGTGCTAGCCCCCACACTAACGTTTGCACTCGTCATCACTTGGAAAATAATATTCCGGTCACAAATATTCTCGACACCACAGCCAAACCTAAACCTTAACGCTATTTATTCAAGGCTCATTGTCGAATATAAAAAAAATGACGCCTAATCGACAAATAATAGTGGACCTAATGACATCAACGTATTATAAACTCTCTGTCATGGAAATAGGAATCAATTTGTACTGATAAACATTCAGTACAAAACTAACTTAATTTTCCGATCTTTTTTTTCAAATTTAGTCTTTATCTGTAGAGGCATAAAGTATGTTTTACTGTATGTGTTAATATGGGCTTAAGAAACTCTAAATTTAGATGTAGGTCATTGCATAGAGGCTCTCTAATTGTTGGGCGTGCGTTAAGAAGCACTCTCCAGGCTTTTAGTAAAGACGGCGGCGACGTTGTAAATATTTTACTTGACTGTATGTTTAATAGGTTCTTGCGTAACAGAAAAGTTTTGGGGTTGTATCAATCGTAAATATTATGTTTCTCTAAAGCACTGTTATTTTACAGCTAGCCCGCACTACACATGTTGAAAATATTCTTAAAAATACCGACCAATTGATTCGACCCGCGTTCGGGGAGTTCCGTGCCAAAAACGGCATAAAACAACGTTTTTTACAACAAAAAAATACAATCCCAACTAATATTATAAAGATAATTTTTGAAAAGTAATTAGGTTTCTAAGTCATCATACATTTTTAAATATGGAAAAAGAATTGGTTTCGAGCAGGATTCGAACCTGCGTCTTCTGCAAACCGTGTAGACGCCTTAACCACTCGAACCTAGCGAAACCTACTCGGAACCAACCAATATTTCCACCTTATTATACGTCTTTTTTTTATTTTATTTTTTTTATATCAGATCCCAAAGTAAGCTAGCAATAACCTGCTTGTGTTATGGGCATCAGACCACGGATATTAATACTTATATACTTTTAAATACATACATATTATACATAGAAACACCCAGACTCTTGAGACAAACATTTATGGGTCACACAAATATTTGTCTCCGGTGGGAGTCGAACCCACGTAGGCGGCATCTACGGGCACTTTGTAGAAAGTTACACGGCAAGAATTTATAAAATTGCACCTATATTCATTCGATTTATGATGAAACCAGCCCGAACATTAAGATTATTTTTGAAATGCAATAAGTACTCGCATGCTAACTGATCCTAAATTTTAAATGTAGAAAAGAATCGGTAGCCGAGTGGTTAACGCGTCTGCACGTTTTGCAGAAGATGTCGATTCGAATCCTGCTCGAAACCAATTGTTTTTCCATATTTAAAATTTAAAATAATATAAATGCGAAAGTAACTCTGTCTGTCTATCACACTTTAACGCCTAAACGGCTGAAGCGATTGAGATGAAATTTTGTATAGAGATCGTTCGACGCCCTGGGACCTGGACATAGGCTACTTATAACCGACTGCGCAAAAGGAAGGTTATGATTTTACGCGATAACGACTTCTACGCGGTTGAAGCCGCGGGGAACAGCTACTTGAATATATTTTTTCCTTATTTTTGTATTTCTTGCTATATCGGCAACTAAAATACATCATTTGTCAATATTTCAGCTCTCTAGCCACAACGGGTCCTGAGACATAGCCTCGAGATAAACAGACAGACGGACAACAAAGTCTCAGTTATAGGGCCCCGTTTATTCCTTTTGTGTACGGAACCCTAGAAAAAACACATAAGAGTTCATGAAATCCTTCTAGTACTACGTACCTACTACTTACATAGAATTTAGATCACTATAACGCTGCTGCTGGCTACGAAACTCCCAGTTATGAATTAAGTGAATGGAATAACAGTTTTTTTAATTTGCTTTCATTTGCCTTTTTTAAGTTTAAGTGTGGAAAATATCCGCTCATGTCATGGCGAACTTGAATCGACTTCAACTACCTGCTCATAGTTCTGCTTTTACCGGGTGCCTCTAGTTAGCCCACTGAAGGATATCCCCAAAACACCAAGACTTTGCTTACCACTTTGAAGAAAATGGCTGCAGCATTTAGTCTGCCTTTGTACGAATTTATGCCATAATATAGTTTTTATATAAATACATTTCAAAGTTTCGAAGATGCCAGCTGGCACAATTCAAGTGCCAATTTACTAATGTAACTAGTTATTTATTGATAGAGACTGTTCACAAATTGACAATTTATTACCGAGAAATATTGTCAAGATTAAAAGTGTTAGAGGAAAACTTACCACTCGCCTGAAACGGAAGCTGCTTAGGTGAACTTTGAGCTTCTTAATGCGGAATACCTACTTTGTAAGTACTTGAACAGTTTAGATCATATATTTTCTTGGGTTCGGCTTAGTGCCTACCGTTGCTAATTCTCTTGAAAAGTAAAGTTATATTAGACCCGATAAGTCAGTTTTAGACATAACTATTTTGGTTATGGCTTTGAACTTCTTGTTATGACTATTACCAATTTTTATAATAGGCCTTTTATAAAACCTGGCAATAGTGGAAAAGTGTGTAATCCAGCCTGCCATTTTTCTCGCGATCTCCAAACTATTACCTCCTTCGGAAGCCTTTGAGGAGTTTGAGGTAGAAGCATGTCTCGTGCAGTGTGCATTAAGTTTGGGAGTATCTATCCCACTGTTTGTTAAAACTTGCTTAATCCACCTGCTAATGGTCGCGGTGATGTTGGCATAGGCTTTCTTGTTGTCATGATTAACGTTTTTCAATTTCCTCTTAAACTGTTTGTAACATTCGTATAACATAAAGCAGTTTTTGAAGGACAGATAGCCAATATTTTCTTGAGAAAATGGTAATATCAAATTAGGTTGAGACCTGCCAGAAGCGGATGTCTTTATTATTTGTGGAATTTTCATATTAATATTATCGAGATCAATGAAAAAATTATATACACAAATAAGAGACGGTCTGAATCCTATGAGCAGTGACAAGATCTATTTTTTGGTAAATAGTTCTAGACTAAGGGTCTCGTTGGGGAACTGGTGAGAAAGATGACCCAAAACGATATTTAGATCTTTGGTCTGAATCTAAATATTCCCTTAAAAATCTTGTCACTATCTCATTTGTCCCCAGGTGGGGTACCAAAATGAGCGAAATTGCAGACCGCATAGAATTAAGTGAGCTATATGATAGTCCTTCATCATACTTAAGTGTTAAGAATGATATGAACATGGACATTAAGTCCTGAAGAGGATCCGCATCATGGTCAATGCAAAAAATGATCCACTGATTTAAAGCTGACTCATACTGTTTCCTTGTTTTGGTCGACAAGGACACTAACATTAAATCTAATGAGCAAGGAGGAATTCCTCTTCTAATGAAAGCGCTCCTGATAATATGGCGGCAATCAGTGTGAGACTTCTGTATAAGGGACGTGGAGCCCTGGCAGGAGATAACAATAAGTCATATTGGGGTTCTAACATTAATTTTTCAAATATGACCATGGAGGTGAAAAAACGGGTAAAATGGTTGTGAAGGCCATTTCAGAACAATAACAATGCCTGTAGCCTTTTTACTCTTAATTTTTTGTAATACTCTGCTTACTAGTGTAAAAGGGGGGAAAACGTAAAAGATTTTTTTTTTTTTTTTGTTAACGTGAGGTAAAATCCACCATGAATGCTATGGCCGGTCTCCTACCGACTAAAAACCTCACGTAACGCTCAACAGCCTATGGTTGGGAGCCCCGAGTAAGCTCTCGGAAGGATGTCCCAGGACAACTCTTAAGAGCGAAAGCCTCAATAGAATATTCATCTGGATCAGGAGCCATGACACATATTCCTTGCATTTGGCATTACATTTTTTCGCAAAAAAATCAATCTGTGGTTGACCAAGGTTGAGGTAATGTAAGATACCTACACCCATGTTTGTCTTCTCTAACACCACTGCCATAGCTCTCTCGCTAAGCCATTTAGATGTCGGAAGCGAGTACCACCCATCTCGTTAATATAAGCTTTGCAGTCATGTTGTTATCCTAAGTAAGACCTTGCAGCATCTTTAGTCCGATGCAAATGTCTTAGATCTATAAATGCTGCCAGCAATTCAAGGTAGTTAATGTGATGTTTTTGTCATCAACTGTCCAGTGACCGTGACTTCTGATATCATTACATGCCAAACCTCATCCAGAACCAGAAGCATCTGAGAAATCTCTAATCTAAAGTCAAATTGTTTAATTTTTCAATAATTGTCTTTTATATGAGAAAACCACCAATCCAGGTCTAATTGAATTTCATTTGAAATAGTAAGAAAAGCCTTGTAGTTTTCATCACTATTTTTTAGAGCTGTAGTTTTGTAGTTATCCATGACTTCAATGTAGAGTCAACCACATTCTACACCTAGGCATGCCGCAATAAGCACGCCTAACAGTTGGGTGAATTCGAGTATTTTGAATCACGGTTAGCCTTGACATTTTGTAAAGTTTTCTATGTAGATTCTATCTTATTCTGGAGAGGTGAAATGGTGTACTGGACAGAGTTCAATATGAAGCCTAGATACACATGACATATCTGTATAGGTATTATATAATATATTTCTCTGTTATAAAAAACCAGGCTTTCTAAAATATTTTGAGTAGTGGATATATTTTTTAACACATTTCATAAGAATTCGCCAGGCAAAGAATATCGTCTAAATATATCGAAGGTATTTTCTATGCTTTTTATCTACTGACAGTAAATCGTATGCATTTTTTGAGGCCATGAAACATCCTGGGTTCTTAAGTGTTGCTACAAATCTTCTAATTTGAAATGAGTTGTGAAGATAAACTCGTTAAGGTTTTTGAGGTCCAGTATAAATCTCCACGACCCATTTGGTTTAGGGTATAGATATATGGTGAATAAATACTGGCCAGCAGCATGAGAGCATATTTCTACTGCACCTATTTGTAATAGCTTATCTATTTCTACAGATATAAGGTCGGTCTCATTTTGAGTAAACTGATTATTTTATGGACCAGAGTTTGTACAGGAACCTTCATGAAAGGTATTGTATACCCTTTAATCCACCTATTATAGTAAGGATAGCGGTAATAGCCGCCCATTGATTAGAAAAGTATACGCGTCTGTACCTGGTTCAACGGCGTTGATGATCCTGTCGGGGTGACGGTAATGTTGCCTCGACGGGGATCGCTTCGGTCGTGTCTGTGGCTGGCCACAGGATACGTCGGAAACTTCGACTTCACCTTCGACCCACTCGGTCTAATCATCTGTGATCGTTGTGGGGCCCCGATAGTTTAAATTAAACCATTTTAGCTGGTTGTTTACTCTGGGTAAGAGTATTTTTTAGTTCCCGGTCAGGCTTTTTCACTGCCTTGACGGCATTTACTTTATCTTGAAGTTTATCACAGAACAAATACTCAGATATGGGGGTCTGTTCCATCAGCTCTTTCATATCTTTGTAGTTTTTATTTCTTTCATACTTTCATATCCCGGCAGTATTAGAGATCTGCGTGTGATAGAAATTACATGATAACCTCGTTGAATCACTTAATGTTTCAATATGTTGCTCATCTTTTGTACGTATAATGTCATTCAACACTCCCAATGGTAGTAATAGTTGCCGCTAATACAAGTTGTTGTTCTCCTATTCTCTTGTTACTCTTGATGCCACTCTTATTCATGGCAGCTGCCACTTCTCCATTGAGTTTCGGTGGAATCAAGAGGCTACAGTTTGATGGGGGACTCTGTTTATCGATTTAAGTTGATTTTATTTCTGGACTGAGGCCACTTTGGAGTATGGCAGTCCATAGTCTGGCTACACCCTCATGTAAATACTATAGGATTACTTGCAGTGGGTGTACCATCTTAGCCTAATAGTACTTCAAGCCGGCAAGTATAGCTTCTGCTGTTCATCCCTGGGGTCTGAGTGGATACGGTCTCCCCAGCGGAGGACCTTGTTGTCACCCCCCCCCCCCCCCCCCCCTTGTTCTCAGTCTGAATATTAAGCCTAGTTAAAATACCACGGTTACATGTGGCATTGATAAGGATGAGATGCAACGACGACAAGGCGTCTTGCCTTGTCGGGTACTGCTGCATGGGCTTCGTACATGGGGCGAACGGCATCGCACACTTGTTAACCGACTTCTCGAACGTGTCTGACCGGAGCGTGTTTCGCACTCGTCTTCTATAAAAATAGAAGATAATTTTCACTACTGCATCTAAATCCATGGCCAACCTCTCGTGAAAGCTCTAGGAAGTATTCGAAACACGCATCACAACGAAACAGTGTAATAGTCAAGTATTACTGTATTCACAAATAGTGATTTTGAGTACTGTATTTACATTATGGGGCTCTTCGGAGCGAGCTGATGCAGTCAGTGCGCCATAATGTTTCGCTTGATATTAACCCACCGGCTAACCTCTCGTGAAAGCTCATTTTGGGGTTATTGTGTAGAATACAACACACAAACATATCTTTCTGGTTAACCTCTCGTGAAAACTCTAGATATAATGTGCATGTAAGTTTCAGGTATTATACATCTGATCCTGTTGCAATGCTGCTCCTGCTCCGATCCTGCTAAAAAACTTACCCGTAATTATGATGATTCCGCTTGTACATGCGTTCCTCCGATTCTCGTAAACGCTCACTTAGTTCACCTAATGCTTCGTTATGTATTTACTTTTTGTGTTTTCCCATTTTACAACGAAAAAACTTGAAAAACAATAATAAATAATTCTGAAACGTGAACAGCGCTCGGCACAAAAAAGTACAATGACATTGACAGATCCTAAGGCACAGAGGTGACGATGGACCATCGAGTAAAAATCTTTTACAGAAACTGCGTTCTTCTTTTAAAAATTGTGGCAGCCAGTAGGTGCAGGGTGCAAACTACATAGTACAAAATGAGGACGAGATTACGAAACATAATATTCCATTCGCGGTTTAATAGGTTTGATCTAAATTTGCCCCAGTTTCCGGCTGCACTGTTTCGTGAAGCGCGGCTCAGTAAGTTACGAGTAGTGGAAAGTTAGGACATCAAGAACAAAACGCTGCTGTACTAGACTAGTGTACCACGATGAGTCAGGAAATGGGGTCTTATATTCGCTTATTAAAATGTCACGTCAGCGTCACGTTTTAGTAGCAGAGACGATAATACTTCTGTAAATAATTTGAATTACGTTACAGCATGGATGTACACTTTTGTAACTGCTGCAAACACGAATTTTGAAGTGTATTTGGCTACTTATTTGTAATCCTACTAAGGTGGCAGACAAGCTTACGGCCTACCTGATGATTGGTTGCCATAACCAATTTATCACCCCACCACAGCCACAGACGTGCGTTTGCAACACCAGAGACGGTGCATACGCGCTGTTGTACGCAGGTTGTGACGACGACGCACTGTTGAATTTTTTCAAGTCGTCCGCGACCTAAATTCCATTGACTTTACGTACCTTCTGAAACACGGAAATACTCGCATATAAATGCCCCAAAGTGGTCAAGTGCTGGTCACCCATCCAAGGGCCGGCCATAGTGTATTAATATACTGCAGTGATTGTTTACAGAACGTGGCCTTAGCCCCGCGGCCACGAGCACTCCGTCCCAAAATATCGTTTTATACTAACTTCTACTTAATTTTATACAAACCACTTTCTGTTTTTTTGTTATTTGTTATTTGTAAGTTTACTTTTATAGAGACCATAATATTATTTTTGATTAAACTAGCTGATGCCTGCGGCTTCGCCCGCGTGGAATGTAAAATAGATAGTAGCCGATTCTCTGATTTACTTTTAAAAAAAACTAAATATGCATAAATATAACAGCTAGACCGATTTTTATGATAACTTCATAAAAATCGGTCAAGCCGTTTTGAAGAATTAACATTGTGACACGAACATTTTAAATAATATATAAGATATTCTGTGAATTGTAAAAACACTACGGACACCACGTTCACTTAAAATATCTACCGACCTTAGCTTTTGTAGCGCTCGAGCTACGAGCGAGCTAAGGCACTGCTTGTTCAGATTGAACTGCAAACTGCTACGAAAAATGCATGATTTATGAAACAGAATGCATAATATAACAGCAAAATAAAAAATCTGTATACATTTTACAAGATTATTGGAAAAGTAATAAGCGAACTACGGAAAACGATCGGAAACAACTCGGTCCCGCCTCGGCTCGGCCACGGCCCCTTGCATGAATACAGTACAGTGATACAGTGCCGCCGAGCTTCGCCCGGGCCGTCGTGAACGCAACCGGCTCGGTAACCGTAGAACGGCCGACACTCGGCTCGGAAGTCGGAACCGGCACGGTCTAGCATGAGTCATCCTTTAGAATGCTTGCTGATCTCTAAATTACTGGACAGATTTGATCCAAATATTTCACAAATATGAATAAAAATATTCAATGTGCAGTTTTGACATTTCCATAATTTCTATGTATAGAGTATTTGATTGACATTAATCAAAACATTGACAACATCTTTCTCAAATCTGATGGACTTTTTAAACATGACATGTGTGAAAATAAAAAGTAAATTAAATCAAAAGAGTCCTCTCATCACTAAGAAGTATTGATACAAATTTGAATCAAATCCCCCCGAAGAAAACAATTGTTACCCCCCTTTAGCCATGTTCTGAAATGAATTTCAATAAAATACGAAACACATCTTCCATCAATTATGTTAGAGATGATTTATGCAAAATTTGAAGAAGATCCGACCAAGGAATCCTGTGGTCCCATACAAAGTTTGTAACCCTTTTCCAACTCACACTTGATCGATTTCTTAAATTTCTCAATTTTTCGTTAATCTACTTAAAACACCCGATCTGTGTGCCAAATTTCATAATGCTAGGACAATTGGAAGTGGCCTAGAGGTTTTGATGACCGGTCAGTGAGTCAGTCAGTGCCAAAATTAGCTATATTCACAGGGTCACATTTCAGGATCTACTGAAGCTACATCTATGAAATTTGGTACACTGCCTTAGTTCTAGTATATGAATTCGTACGTACAATTTTATTTCTGTACTTGCAATAGGCACTGAGCTACAGGGGGGTCAAAGGTGGGTCGAAGCGGTTCGTGTAAATAGAGTACGGCATGCGCTCGGCCTGTTGCTGGAACTTGGCCTGCGCACTGCCGTGCGCTTAGATCTAAAAGTACCTCCTCTTTAAATTAATAGGTCTCGAATCTCGAAGCAGCTTAAACGCCTTTTAGCATCATCAAAGATTAATTGGGTTTCAGGATTTACAGACCTTGACCGTGGCGGGGGTAATTTAGATTAGCTTGCCGACTTACATAGCTGCTTGAGGATTCGATTCGAAATAGTTCAGCAATGGATAAACACACCCGCATTGGGCAAATTCGGTGCAATGTGCAATCCTACCAATGTTTTAAAAATTAATTTTTTGAACCTCCACTTAATTTACATAGGAGTATAATGTGAAACTTACTACTTTAGTGATTATTCAGTTAGTAAAATGGACTTACACTCCAAATTTCATCATTCCAATTTCAGAAGTTTCATCTCTCAGTTTTGATAAGTCAATGAGTCAGATTTTATATAACACTTAATGCAATGAGTTTCATAACAATTATTATTATACATACAAAAACCATTCAAAGTATCGAATTCAAGGGCCTATAGGACCCTACAAAGTAAATTACAGGTCACTTATGCGCCACTCGAAAGGTCGAGGGTTCACATGTAGGGGTCGATTCTCTTTGTCGGCATCCGCTTTATGTGAAAATCTTTTTCCGATTGCCCTCTCTAATGAAGGATGATAAGTAGTAACTACTGCAAAACAGGATAGTCGGACATCACTTTATTGGATCTGTTGTGTAGATTTTGGGCGTTAGACATTCACATCGAGTACTTTTTTGACAAAAAGATTGCCTATTGACGCGTTCAAATTGAATTCAAGTGAAACGCTTCTACTTTTGCAGACTTTACATGTTCCTAACAAGTTAAAAGTTAAAGTTGAGTTGAATCTTAAAGGTTTGCTTCGAGCGCATAATCAAAACTGTTTCACGAAAGTTGGTGTTCTGAACAAAATGAGGCGGTAATTGGGCCCGAGTCGAGCACCTAAGTATTTTCATTTCCACGTAGAATATACCTAACTGCTCTCAAATATATGGGATATGGAACTATTCTTCAGTGACATTTTCTATTTTCTGATACACTCCATTGTTAGGGAATTTCCGAAAGTTCTTTCTTAATCAAACAGCTGATGGACGCTCGCTCGTGTAGATATTTTATGCTCTAATTTTCTTATAATCACACATTCTGAAAAGCATTACAGTCACTCAATAAATTATCTGCGTAAAATAATACATTTTTGTATTTACGAAGTTCCTCACATCCACGAAAACCTTCATTGTTTGAATCACCCTTAAATTTATCAAACCACTAAAGTGACAAATGGTACGGCGTAATAAGCGTGTAGATAACAAACCCACGGGTGCCGAAAATTTCTGACCTAAATGTAAGTCATCAGAATATTATATGATATTCCCGACATTATATATTCTTTCCCACATTATACGAGGTCCACATAATCACCATACGTGGTACACCTCCCTTTCTAACTCGCGTGCTAGCCCCCACACTAACGTTTGCACTTGTCATCACTTGTAAAATAATATTCCGGTCACAAATATTCTCGACACCACAGCC
Organism: Miltochrista miniata; assembly: GCA_933228765.1. Classification (NCBI taxonomy): domain Eukaryota; kingdom Metazoa; phylum Arthropoda; class Insecta; order Lepidoptera; family Erebidae; genus Miltochrista; species Miltochrista miniata. Next base: position 1,916,570 of record OW121749.1, on the reverse strand, counting down.
AAACCTAAACCTTAATGCTATTAAGACAAGGCTCATGGTCGAATATAAAAAAAATGGATCTAAATCGACAAATAAAAGTGGATATAATGACATCAACGTATTATAAACTCTCTGTCATGGAAATAAGGATCAATTTGTATTGAAAAACATCCGGTACAAAACTAACTTAATTTTCCGATCTTTTCTTCAAATTTAGTCTTTCGGAGCAGAGATATAAAGTTGGTTTTACTGTATGTGTTAATTTGGGCTTAAGAAACTCTAAATTTAGATGTAGGTCATTGCATAGAGGCTCTCTAATTGTTGGGCGTGCGTTAAGAAGCACTCTCCAGGCTTTTAGTAAAGACGGCGGCGGCGTCGTAAATATTTTACTTGACTGTATGTTTAATGGGTTCTTGTGTAACAGAAAAGTTTTGGGGTTGTATCAATCGTAAATATTATGTTTCTCTTAAGCACTGTTATATACAGCTAGCCTGCACTACACATGTTGAAAATGTTCTTAATAAAAAAATAATAGTTTAAAAAACTAAAAAACCCGCTTTTAGCAGGCACTAAAAATTAATTTGGTAAGAAAATGTCATTTCGGATTATTTTCAGCAAACCCTTTCAGTTTATACCTATATCATAGGGCTGCATTTAAAATAGCCAATCTGCCACCTTGGGACGGCCGCCATGTTGGATGTAGGTCACGTGATTATTTTTTTCGTATCCCATTCATCAAACCCTTTAATTTAATACCCATATCATGGGGGTGCATTTCAAATAGCCAATCCGCCATCTTGGATGTCCGCCATGTTGGATTTAAGTCACGTGACTATTTTTTTCGTATTTCTGACAGCAAACCCTTTCGTTTGATACCCATATCATGGAGGTGCATTTCAAATAGCCTGTCCGCCATCTTGGACGTCCGCCATATTGGATTTAAGTCACGTGACTATTTTTTTCGTATTCCTGACAGCAAACCCTTTCATTCGATACCCATATCATGGGGGTGGATTTCAAACAGCCAGTCCGCCATTTTGGGGAGGCCGCCACATTGGTTTTGTAATGACGTTTTTTAGCTAGTCATGTATTGTCATCAGAACTCAGAGCGTGTGCAAAATTTCAGCCTGATCGAAGGACGGGAAGAGGGTCAAATTAACATTCCAAGAATTTCTTACTTATATAGTTACAAGTGAAGCTAATAAAAGCGTGTTAAAAATACCGACCAATTGAGACGACCCGCGTTCGGGGAGTTCCATGCCAAAAACGGCATAAAACAACGTTTTTCGGGCGCGTTCGAATTTACAGTTGTCAACTGCAACGACATCTTAAAAGCATTTAGATCTATTAATGTTAAAAAAACCGCTGACCTTAATGGGCTATCAGTAAAATCCGTATCAAGTATTATAGATGTCATTGCACCCCACTTGGCAACTGTGTTTAACGATTGCGTCTCAAGTTGTGTATTTCCTGATTTGATGAAACACAGTAAAGTTATACCACCGTTCAAGGCTGGCAGTGCTTCAGATCCGGGTAATTTCAGACCTATCTCGGTGTTGCCGACCTTGAGCAAGATATTTGAAAAATTAATACTAGAGCAGATGCTGATCTATTTTAATAGTCACAAATTGTTTCATGAGAAACAATTTGGCTTCACTAAAGGACGCTCGACTACCGATGCTGGTGTAGAGTTATTGAAATGTATTTACGAGGCCTGGGAGAATAAACAAGATGCAATTGGTGTGTTTTGCGATTTGTCTAAGGCATTTGATTGCGTCCAACATGAAACATTAATCAGGAAATTACACCATTATGGCATAAGAAACAAGGCTCTCGATCTTCTGACTTCATATTTGAACAATAGAATTCAGAGGGTTGATGTTAATGGTACACGCTCAGAGGGCTCTGTAGTTACTATGGGCGTCCCACAGGGTTCAATACTCGGACCATTTTTATTCGTTATATATTTTAATGACCTACCCTTTTACGTGGGGGACAACAACAGGATTGTTTTGTTTGCAGATGATACTTCTTTGATTTTCAAAGTTAAAAGACAAATAGATAACTATGACGATGTCAACAACGCAATCTTGAAAGTGGTTCATTGGTTTAACACTAACAATCTTAGACTGAATGATAATAAAACTAAATGCATAAAATTTACCTTGCCTAATGTAACACAGTCAGAAACCAATGTTCAACTTAATGGTCGGGTGTTGGAACTTGTGGAATCAACGACGTTCCTAGGGTTAACGGTCGATGCTGGTTTACAATGGGGTCCACATATTGTCAAACTAGCAAATAGATTAAGTTCAGCAGCATAAGGCACTTGACGGATGTAGATACGGCTAGAATAGTCTATTTCAGTTACTTTCATAGCATAATGTCTTACGGTATTCTACTGTGGGGCAATGCTGCAGATATAGATAAAATTTTTTTTTTACAAAAGCGGGCCATAAGAGCTATATATAGATTAGGTCCAATGGTCTCTCTGCGCGAAAAATTCAAAGAGGTTAAAATTCTTACAGTAGCATCACAATATATTTTTGAGAATCTGATGTACGTACAAAGAAATTTACATAGTTTCGCTAAGTTAAGTGATAGACACAATGTCAACACTAGAAATAAAAGTAACCTTGCTGTTTATCATAGCAGATTGCACAAAATCAGCAATTCTTTCATGGGTAACTGTATACGCTTTTACAACAGGCTACCTGACGAAATTAAAAGTATGTCCCTTAATAAATTTAAAAAGGTTGTAAAAAGTAAATTGTACTGCAGGGGCTACTATACAATTGGTGATTATTTGTTGGATGGAGAAGCCTGGAAATGACCTGCTCTACTGGATTCTCAAAAAAATTGTAAAAATGCATAGTTTTTAGATTCATTTTGTAAATAGAGCTCTAAAAAGAATAACCCGCTGAGTTTCTTGCCAGTTCTTCTCAGGTGGGTCGCGTTGTGAACTGGTGGTAGATTTTGATTTATATTCTGGACGTTTTACAAGAGCATCTGTATATGCCTATGTGAAATAAATTTATTTTTCTTTCTTTCTTTCTTTCTTTCTTTACAACAAACAAAGAGAATCCCTACTCATATTATAAATGCGAATGTAGCTGTCTGTCTGCTTGCCCATTTTCAAGTGTGGAAATACCCGCTCATGTCATGGAATGGACTTCAACTAGATACTCAATGTCCTGCTATTACCGGGCGCCTCTAGTTAGCCCACCGAAGAATATCCCCAAAATTTCAAGACCTTGCTTACCACTTTGAAGAAAATGACTGCAGCATTTAGTCTGCCTGTGTACACATTTGTGCCACATTGTTTTTAAATAAATTTCAAAGTTTTGAAGATGCCAGCTGGCGCAATTCAAGTGCCAATTTACTAATGTATCTAGTTATTTATTGATAGAATTGACAATTTATTACTAAGAAATATTGTCAAGATTAAAAGTGTTGGAGGAAAACTTACCACTCGCCTAAAACGGAAGCTGCTTAGGTGAACTTTGAGCGGCTTAATGCGGAATACCTACTTTGGAAGTACTTGAACAGTTTAGTTCATATATATTTTCTTGGGTTCGGCTTAGTGTCTTCCGTTGCTAATACTCTTGAAAAGTAAAGTTATATTAGACCCGATAAGTCAGTTTTAGACATAACTATTATGGTTATGGCTTTGAACTTCTTGTTATGACTATTACCAACTTTTACATAATTTTTACCCCCATTCCTCATAACTATTGTTCTACTTTAATTAATTTTTTTATAACATTTAGGGAGATGAACCCAAACGGGGTTGAACATGGACTAAGCTGGTAGTGATAGGTATATTTTGTAGAGACCTAACCAAATCTTTAGATTGGTGTACTAAATTTTATTAGTATGAATGAAAATTACCATTTTATCACGGTATTAGGCTTACCACCTAGGACATAAAACTATAAGGTGACATGTCGGCGTATATACTTTGCCTCTGCCCTGCCTACCCCTTCGGGGATGAAGGCGTGGCTATATGGACCTATTTATATCTGGCCACGCGATTAGCGTACCTGACCACGGATTCGGAGGTCGTGGGTTCGTTTCCCACTCGGGACAAATCTCTATGTGTGATGAGCATATTGATTTGCTCTGTATCGGGGTGTAATTTATCTATAATATGATATGTATGTATTTAGAAATATATTAGTTTGTCTGTCAGCCGTCTAGATCCCATAGCACAAGCTTGTAGCTTAGTTTGGGCTAGATAATTATGTCTGAGAATGTTCACCAATATTATTTTTTGTTTACATGTACGAACTAAAATTAATAAATATAGTAGCTATCTATTCTTATACAAAACCCTAAATATAATATTAACATTGCGTTATCTTCTGAAACTTTATAGCAGAAAAAATCTGTTAAAAAATTAATAACGCATAAAATATTCCATTCGCGGTTTAATGGGTTTGATCTAAATTTGCCCCAGTTTCCGGCTGCACTCTTTCGTGAAGCGCGGCTCAGTAAGTTAGTAGAAAGTTAGGACATTAAGAACAAAACGCTGCTGTACTAGACTAGTATACCACGACGAGTCAGGAGATGGAGTATTATATTCGCTTATTAAATGAAATTTAATACAACGTCACATTTTAGTAGCAGAGACGATAATACTTCTGTAAATAATTTGAATTACGTTACAGCATGAATGTAACTGCTGTTATTATAACACAAATTTTGTAGTATATTTGGCTACTTATTTTACTATCCTACTAAGGTGGCAGATAAACTTACGGCCCATCTGATGATTAGTCCCATAACCTATTGACCACCCTACTATATACGTGCGTCTGCAACACCAGAGACGCTACATACGCGCTGTTGTACGCAGGCTGTGACGACGCACTGTTGATTTTTTTCAAGCCGTCCGCGCCCTAAATTCCTTCGACTTTACGTACCTTCTGAAACACGGAAATACTCGCATATAAATGCCCCAAAGTGGTCAAGTGCTGGTCACCCACCCAAGCGCCGGCCATAGTGTATTCATATTCTGCTAACTAATTACTAATTTTATACAAACCACTTTCTGTTTATTTGTTATTTTTTTTATATGTTATTTGTAAGTTTACTTTTATAGAGACCATAATATTATGTTTTATTAAACTAGCTGATGCCTGCGGCTTCACCCGCGTGGAATTTACAATAGATAGTAGCCGATTTTCTGATCTACCTTAAAAAAAGCTGAATATGCATAAATATAACGGCTTGACCGATTTTTATAAAAAGCCGTTTCGAAGAATTATGTTAACTAAAATTGTGACACAAACATTTTAAATAATATATAAGATATTCTGTGAATTGTAAAGACACTACGGACACCACGTTCACTTAAAATATCTACCGACCTTAGCTTTTGTAGCGCTCGAGCTACGAGCGAGCTAAGGCACTGCTTGTTCAGATTGAACTGCAAACTGCTACGAAAAATGCATGATTTATGCAACAGAATGCATAATATAACAGCAAAATAAAAAATCTGTATATATTTTGCAAGATTATTGGAAAAGTAATAAGTTTGTATCTAAAGCACGACAGACGATAACGATAGAGATGGCTATAACACAAAATAATCCGTACAGAAGGCTATTTGTAGTTGGAGACTTTGATTGCAAATCAATTCTAAATCGTTTCTTAGATGATAAATGTGACAATATTTATTCTTTAAGAGCGTGTGGTTTTTAGTCGGTAAGAGTCCGGTATAGCATCCATGATGGATTTTCCTAACGGTAAAAATCAAAAATTTTGTACGCTGAGCGCTGATTGTAATACTTTTGTTAAAATGTTAATAAAAAAAGTGCTTCATTGTAAATAAAAACACACCCATCAACTTCTTATAAGACACTGTTCAAAGTATTATACGGCTCGCATAGGGGGAACAAACTTTAATGAATTTGCTCGAGGCGCTGCTACGAGTACCTATATTAAATGTTTCCTTCATACTTGGCGTACTCTAGTGTTAGCATATAGTAATCTCAAGTTTTCTGATACTTGCAGGTTATTTAATTTACAGTGAAATATCGCAAGAATTTACTTAAGTACAGCAAAATTGCATCTCAACTTGACGGGTTTCACTCAACTCTAGTCGAATACGTGCATTTTAGCAAGGATAATAAATTATATTAGTATAACATACAGATAGGCAACTCCCTGCCCTCCACTAAGCAACTTCCCCAGCCACAGCTGTCACTATAGTTGAGGCTATTTAGGCAGACCGTTTACTTAGCCTTAGTGGTCAAACACACGTTCAAGCTCTGTACAAACATAGGTAACGTGTTTTTAGTGCAGTTGACAGAATTGAAATCGAATAATTTGTATCGAAAATTTCCGCCCTGTGATATTAGTCACGTTATTATCTCAGAGCGACGGGGTACAGTGTATGCCCACGATTCATATTTTGTTCTGCGTTCGTGGTGTAATGACATCGACAGGCGCAGGTGGACCTGTGGAAACATACATTCTAGCAAGGAAACGTTCAAACCGTTATCTTGGATGTGCAACAAAACGGTCATCTAACTATCTCAAGACCAGACACCTTTCATCACGATTATTAACAGAAATATTGAGTAAGCAGGACTACAATCACGGTACATATCTATATACTTATAATAAAACTGTTGAGGGTCGAGAGTCTGTACATGGAAGATATTTTGAAAATTTTAATTGTAGGGTGTTCTCTAATCGATACAGAAGCCGAAAATGTAATTTAAAATTTTCATGTCTGTCTGTCTGTCTGTCTGTCTGTATCCCGAATAAGTATCACGCCGAAACTACTGAACCGATTTGAATGATACTTGGTACATTCCGAGCTTATAGTCCGAGGAAGGATCTAGGATACTTTTGATCTCGATATTTTGCGTGGTTCCTGTGGGAGAGGGAATGAAAGACAAAATGGTTTGCAGTTGTAATTTCTCAACGTGTGATCCGATTTCAAATATTGTTTTATGTTGAAAAGGGAGTATTTAAAGGATCATTCCACACAAGTTTCAATATAGAGGGTTTTGTAGTTCAGAAATTAGAGAGATCTCAACTTTCGCTAAACCTATAATTCAAGGGTTCCTTTGAATGTAAGGGTCATTCTAAACTGGCGTGTTTGCTTAGTCATAAAAGAACTTAACGATTAAGGGTATTGTAAAACAATTCAGTCCACGCCGAAGGCGGGGACTGAAATGGTTTAGAATAGACTTAATCTTTAAGTTCTTTTCTGATTAAGCAAACAGGGCTGTTTCACATACTCCTAGGAATCTGATTAAGATATACCTCTCTTTTCATAGACCTTATGTAACGTAAGCGAAGTTGCGAGGGTCAGCTAGTAATATATAAATGTACTATACTACAATTCAGGTGGTTTCATACAGAATAAAAGATAACTCCCATAGTGCTTTTGATAAACCTTTTCTATAAAAAAATTGGGTCATTATATTTTGCATTTAAGCGGTATGCTAATCCTTTATTACCGCGTTATACAATGCCTTTATGACCACTATGGTTTGAAAAAGTCGGATCTCTAGATTTTTTTAGGAAATATTCTCTACAAACTAACTCGTGATGAGTAACGGTAGTAACACATTAAGAGATTTAATCTTAAAATTAACTTTGACAAAACAAAGTTTTAATCTTAAAATTAACTTTGACAAAACAAAATTCATTAACTTTAAGCTGAAAAAAACAACCTTAAGTAAAAACAGGTGCACCAATATCAGTTATATGGGTTCGATAATTAAAGAAGACACTAACATAAAATTCTTAGGCCTACACGTAGATCAACAAATTAACTGGAAACTTCACGTTGATCATGTGTACAAAAGGGTTAGTCAATTAGCATATGCTTTATTCAAACTAAAACCCATAACTAGCAGAGACGTCCTTATTGCGGCTTATCATGGGCAGGTTTCCTCAACACTACGTTATGGAATAATCTTTTGGGGAAACTCAACTGTTTGGCTGCGAGTGTTTAGAGCTCAGAAGCGTTGTCTTAGGATTATGTTTGGTCTTAAACCCAGAGAATCATGTAAGCCTTACTTTAAGCAGCATGGTTTAATGACTTTCCCTTGCTTATACATTTATGAAGTTCTTGCATTTGTGAAGCAAAATATGAACCTGTTTGACCTGAAGGAAAGAATGCGTCAAAAAGGAAAGTTATGTGTGGTGCCCAGTAGAACGACTGCGAAGCATAACAGTATTTTTTGTAAAGCACCACGTATATACAATAAACTCCCTTTATCAATTAGAGATATAACAGAATTAGCCAGATTTAAGAAGCTTACTCGAGAATTACTTGTAGAAAAATGCTTCTACACTTTACAAGAATACCTTGATTGCAAAGACTTAGGTTAAATGCTCTTTGAAGTTCCAGCTGGGTAGATCCCGGCGGACAGTACAAGCTTTATGCTTATGTCAATAATATTACCAACGTTAAACAAAGAAAAAATGACTTTTATAATCAAATATTTATTGACATGAAAGTTATTTGACATGGTATTTTCCTATTATTTTATTAATTTTAATTGACATTGATTGTATTTACACCATATATAATGGCTCATTGTGCATGGAAAATGAGACCCGTTCTATTATTATTTTTAAACTTGTATAGATTGATAGATATTTGGTTTTGCCATGTTCTTTCTTTAAATTTACATACCGTACTACCAATTACTCAAATTGTGATATTGTGAAAATCTCTGTAACCATGTTTCATGTAAATAAATGAATTTGAATTTAACCGTTCTTTTTGAAAGATACAATTATGCAAACATGTGGTGAAAAGAGTTTGATCTTAATTGTAGAAAATAGTATTATTATCTGAATGTATAGGACTGCTAGAGGACGCCCACAGCTTTCCTTGACCATGCTTAACTATAAAACCAACCACTCTGACTGAGTTTTTAATCCACCGTCACAGCCACCGTATCCTGTTCATATGACACCTAAAACTACACATGTGTTATGTATTTTCTATCACGTGTATATTTAAGAAACAATTTTGTTTTTGTGAGTGAACAGAACAGTATGAACCTGTCTTAAACAAACAATGTGGTAATAGATAATAGCAGCGCTTATTGTTGGTGTAAATATTTAAAGTGCCAGTTCCGCAACAAACGTTATTTCATCCGTCGACGTGGCAATATTGCGGTCGTTAAGACGTTTAGATGGCGAGACCTGCTGACTACAAACACTATACATAAATGAATACATAAACAGCTTCAATGTAACTTGGTCAGCGCGTGGTGTGTCTTGGAGATTCTTGTTGTCATATAAAAGAAACCTCTTTATGAATCTTTTTCTATTAGTTAGGTAACTATTCTACAAATCTTATTAGTTTTTCAGGAAATGGTCCAGCCATCCAGTCTAAATATCAGATTTAGACTTCGGATATTTGCCGGGAAAGGCGCAGGTTGTGACTACCTACTGTTGATTTTTTTATGCCGCAAATAAGTTCTTTAACTTAGCTTAACGACTGATAACCGGAATGAACGGCTTAACGCGAAGCACGGAAATAATATCCAATAGATTACAATAATATAACTATTAGCGTAACGATGGCTGTCTGTACACTGTGAGAGGCATTAATAGCGAAATAAGGAAAACCAGCATCAATTTCCTCGACATCCGAGTGCTGGTGATAAATCATACTGATATTATATAAATCATCTTTCCTTTATCCAGTTAATTTATGATGTGCAGCGCTGCACTGTGATGAATGGGCTTTGATAACATTCTTGTTTATATTCATGTACAGAAGTTTGATGTATTAAGAAATGTTTCGTTTCGAATAGATGATTGAATGATATTGCTTTTATAGATAAGTGCATATAGTCACATCTTTATCCTCGAAATTTGATCTTTAGTTTTGTATCACATAATAGGTTAGGGAACCAATTGCTGTGAAACCGACAGGCACTGATGACCCACTTTTAACATTTTGTCAGCGGGGCTACGAGCGCTTCTTTTTATACCAAACTGGCTGTTCCCTGCGGCTTCGTCCACGTCGAAGTCGTTTTCGTGTAAAATAATCCTCTTTTAGTCGGTTAAAAAGTAGCCTATGTCGTTCCAGGGATTCAAACTATCCCTACACAAAATTTCATCTAAATCGCTGTAGCGTTTTAGGCGTGAGAGCGTAACAGAGTTACTTTCGCATTTATAATATTAGTAGGGTGCAGGTGTCATATTTACAAATAAAAGATTGTTGAACACCGTTTCTCATCTAGTTGAATAGATACCTTTTCACATATTTTAATCTATCTATCTCACTGGAAACAATTCCATTATCGCCCTTTTGTTGTACGGATGTCGTCTCGTAAGGTGAGAACTGGAAGATTGCCAATGATCGGAATTGTGTTCCTGACATAGAAATATTTTGAACCTCCGTTTGGCACCACTCTATATACTGATATTGCCGCAGACACTATACCATGAAAACATGAAATACAGGCAAAAGGCGTATCTATATATATAAAAATCAATGCCACTTTTCATTGTAATTTTATAACTCAAGAACGGGCTCACCTATCCAAACCAAATGTTTAGGCTTTGTTCGGACTATTAAGTAGATGGTTTATGTGAAGTTTGCACAAAATCGGTCGAGCGGTTCTTCATTTATCACGCAAACGAAGTTGCGCGGGTCAGCGAGTTAAGTATAAGATAAAACACACAATGTTTGCCATACCACTTTCTATAGGTATTGTAAGTTCCCTGCTGCACTCATACGTGAGACAGATGCGCCGTAAGTTAGTAGAAAGTTAGGACATTAAGAACAAAGTTGTACAACTCCACACGAGGAAGCGCGATAAACCAGGATATGAGATTAGTTATGCAGTATTCACGTGTTGTTTCCTAAACTACTGCAATTATAACTCGATCAATCAAATCAGTACTGAATCAACATAAAGCCCTGCACTTTTCACATCCAGTAAATCTCTCCATTCATAGTCATATCTTCATTGCCAACCAAGTGTATGTACAACATTCAAAGTTTTTTCAAACTTTTGTTGTCAACTAAAAGCAGTCTGTCAAAGGTATTTTCTTGAAGAACAACGGGTGTCGACAAGTCACGAATTTATCGTAATGAAAACAATATTTAAACCTTATAACATCACTCTTTTTGAGTGAGGCAATCAATTCTCTGCACAGATATGTAATTGAAAATCGAAAATTCAATACAGGAGATTCTCCAACGACAATATAATAGTCGCTTTAGTACAAATGAAATCATTGAAGCGAAAGATTTTTGATAAATCGACTGTCGACTTATCCTGAGCGCTTGTCACTATTGAGTGACGATCTATTAATCTTATTTTATGTTCCTGATATTACTGAAGTGATTTTTAAATCATTTCTCTATCGATGACTTAAGAGTTTCATAAAGCGTCTACTTTCAGAGATCACAATGAATTATACGAAAATTGTTTTATAATGACCTTTAGAGAAAACTCGACAATCCATTAATCTAAATCTATTTTTACACGAATGAGGCTGATGGATTTATTTTATTTTTGGAATCACACGCACACTAATTAGTATAGAAGCGGAAGCTTAAATCGGTACATAAATGAATGGATGTTTGCCACTATTTCTCGCAAAAATTTAACATAACTTTAACTTATTCTTAAATTACGCTATAAATTTGCTGAAAAGTGAAAAACAGAAAACTGCACTAATTGACCTATTTTGTGAGAGTATAAGTCATAGGTTACTGTTAGTCTTAGGAACCAGTTCCAGTGCGCAAGGTTATCTATACTTTAGCCGCGCGACTGGAGCCGTGACATTGTCTGGTGGGTAGGTATCATAGACGCAACTATTTTGAATTGAGACAACCTTGGACTTATTTTTGTATAATGGGTTTCCTATTTTCTTCCCTCAACATAACTAACGACGGGATTTCATCTGACGCCAATGATGAGACGTATATTCCAACAGTGAGTTTTAAAACTGTAATGAAGTTTTAATTATTTAGCTCACATAAGTACCAACATTGAACTAATCTGACAGACTGTGATATACTCGTCCGCACGCTTTGTGGACGGTCCGCAATGAGATTATACGTGGCATGGTGTGTGAGTTTGTGAAGCTTTGTACGTGCAGCTGGCAAGCTTAAAGGGATGTTACAAAAAGCTTTTTGCGCAGCTTCGCTGTCATTATGGAATTATTGGCAAATAAGGCTGGAGTATCTGTTAGTAGTATCTAAATAACTAATAATGGCTGAGGTTTGGCTGTCTGTGTGATATAGGCTAACATGACTATTTTTCAAAAGACTGCGACTATAGAGAAACTACAGTACTATTTAAAACGAAACTTAAAGTCATTTTTGGAACGAAGTTCCTTATCGCGCGTTGTGAAAGGGGGCTAGACGGAAAAAATTCTCACGAAAAGTTGTAACGACACTTTTTTAACCGACTTCAAAAAAGGAGGAGGTTACTCAATTCGGCCGTTTATATGTTTTTGCTATAGTATGGAGGGTAGAGGTACCTCTACCCTCCTTTAGTATGGGGGTAATATGGGGGGGGATTTAATATGGGGGAGGGGGAGGGGGAAAGGGGAGGGGGAGGGGAGAAGGGGGGGTAATAAAATAGGGGTTAATAATAAAAAAAATATTATTATTAAGGGGGAGGGGGGTAATAAAATGGGGTTAATAATAAAAAGGGGGAAGGGGGAAGGGGAAAGGGAGGGTAATAAAATGGGGTTAAAAATAAAAAAGGGGGGAAAGGGGGGGTAATAAAAGTTCCTTATTGCTATAGTATGGAGGGTAGAGGTACCGACCGAGAGGGGGGGAAGGTGGGGGGGATGATGGGGGGTGATTGGGGTGAAGGGCGGGTGAGGGGGGTGAAGTGGGGGGAAGGGGGGGTTAATAAAATGGGGGTTATTAATAAAAAAAATATTATTATTGATAAAAAAAAAAAAATATTACAATTCCTTCACTAATTAATCGAAAGGAACTTCGTTCCATCCGGGTGTCCCTTGACACCTCTCAAGTTTTTAGTTAAATTACCTTTCTGCCCGTAGTATCCATTTAGAGCCCTTACATTATTTTTATTATTAGGCATATTTCCATACTTAATATTGTAAATACGGACCCGCTCGTATTTACATTATTGTATGCAAATGTGCCATATTTTTTGACATAATTATACTATTACTGCTCCCTTCCCTTTGATAGAAGGGCCATGAAGCATGGCCATACATGGCATTGTCTAGCTGAAAAAGAAAGTTAAAGTTTCGGTAGTTTCACTTGTCCTATTTATAGCACACAAAACCTTATCTAGATAAATAACCTTGAAAAAAACAGGTGAATGTAATTCTAGACTGTCACCTAGTGTAGTACTTTTTATCGTAGATACCTAAGTGGTGTAGCAAGTAAAGGTGAGAATTGGAACATAGCCAGGGATCGAAATTGCGCTCAAGAACGTTGTAGGTACAGAAAACTTCAAACCACATTTCGACACTTTCGTATTTACTGCAAAAGATCTAAGTATAGCTTTTTTTACGTGTGGAAAACCCGTCATGGATGTTGGATTCATGGGTCATGGACTCTTACTGACTAAAAACCAACAGGTTCCCTATCTACTGTTTACGATTGGAGCCCCGGGTAGACCCTCTGAAGGATGTCCCCAGGAAGACATAAAGAAGCTAGCAAGCCACAAGAACTGTATGTTATGTATAATACAATATCTACTGTGTTTTCTATATAAAACATAGGGGTTTTCCAACACTTATAAGTCGAGAAAGGGCGAGCCGATTTTAATGCAATGTGAAGTTCGTCGGGAACACTAAATAGGTATAAAATACATTTTCTTTCTTGTGTCAATTTTAGTCATAATTATATCAGTGACCCAACCAGGGACAATTTAGTTTCCGTTTGGGAACTCTTAGAACTCTGGGAACGGACGGACATTGCAGAACTATCGTCAAGTCTGTCCGTCCGCTTTCGGCTTACTGTCCAAACGGTTTATACTAGACTGGCGACTTGTGATGGAAATGCCAGAAACGGTCACCTCGTCATATTAACGTTTTTTTATTTAATAATTTATTCCATCAAACATCTATCCTTACAAGATTCCCTGATTCTATAGTGTTACAATGTGTTTATTATTTCCGACAATTTTATCCAATGAATTATAACATAAGTCATAAACACATCAATAGCTTAAATTCCAATACAGTAAACTAACTTTAATACATTCTTATACAAACGTAGCGTAATGAGCATATTATTGTTTTCGTTGACAGTGATCTAACGGGGTTATGAGCAAGTTGTGTGATCTATGAAGGAATAGTATTTAAAGAGATAATATTTGATCTCTAGTTGACAATGTTGCCATTACATATCTCTGCTTTTCTCTTAAATGAGCTAATCCAGCAATGAACAGCAAGATTTAAATCTTCAAATTGTCGATGTCATAAAAAAAATAAAAAAAAATAAAACCGACTTCAAACAAATCCTGAAAAATAAAATTTAATTAGCACAAAGTAATATAGATTTTCATTTATCAGATTTTATTCAATATCATATTGAAGTCGGCGCCAAGTAAACCCATAGGTTTAGGTAGGTATTATTCATGGCACCAACTTCAATATTATATTGAATAAAATCTGATAAATCAAAATACATATTACTTTGTGATAATTAAGTTTAATTTTTTAGGTATGTTTGAAGTCGTCTTTATTTTTTATTATTATTTTAAGTGACGGGTGAACCGAAAAATGTATATTATCTATCTAGGTGAAAGTTCTCATCAATACACATCAATCAAGCCCAAACATAAGGTGGCTGCTGTAATCGTTAAGGAATTCCCTCGAATGTCTTTCGGTTTCATCATCAGATCGACTCCAAACCTTCATTAAATTGTAGTACATTAAAGTAGGTACTGAACTAAAAAGTTACCTAACAATCGCACTAGTAGTCCCTATAATTTTTGGAGGCTGCCCGCGATTTCTCCTGGATCCCATCATCAGATCCTGACCTGGTGAAAATAGGACTATCTCAGAAGTGAACTCTATCCAATAAAAAGCAAATTTGAAATTAGTCTATAGTTGACGTAAATATCAGTGAACATTATACATATAAAACATTGGGAACTTCCTTTTTAGGGTTTCGTAGCCAAATGGCAAAAACGGAACCCTTATATAGATTCGTCATGTCTGTCTGTCTGTCTGTCTTTCCGTCCGTGTGTCACAGCCACTTTTCTCCGAAACTATAAGGCCTATGCTATTGAAACTTGGTAATTAGATGTATTCTGTGAACCGCATTAAGATTCTATTATAAAACTAGAATAAAAGCAGTACATTTTGGGGGTCCCCATACTCAGAACTGAAACTCAAAATTTTTTTTTTCATCAAACCCATACCCATCTATAGATAGATCTTCAAAAATGCTATTGAGGTTTTTAACATATTTTTTTTCTAACGTGAATAGTTTGCGCAAGAGACACTTCCAAAGTGGAAAAATGTGTCCCCCCCCCCTCTAACTTTTAAACTAAGAGAATGATAAATCTAAAAAGAATATAATGATGTACATTGCCATTAAAACTACCAACGAAAATTGGTTTGAACGAGATAGAGCTGGTAGTTTTTTTTTAATACGTCATAAACCGCAATTTTCGGTTAGAAAAATCACTACCACTGCGAACGTGTTAAAACATCAATCAAAGTTACAACGAACTATAAGAACTTTTATATAATGTTACTTTCTGCTACGAAACCCTTCATGGGCGACTCCAACTCGCACTTGGCCGGTTTTTTTTTGAAGTCGTATCTATCAATCTAGGTGTAAAGTTCGCATCAATGCAGATCAATCAAGTCCCAAACACAAGGTAATTGCTGTAAATTGTTAAGAAATGCTCTCGACTGTCTTTCGATTCTATCATCAGATCGACTCCAGACCTTCATTTAAAGTGTAGAACATTGAAGCACTTAATTAAAAACTTAAATAGCGCACTAGTTGTCCCTACAATTTTCGGTGGTTGCCCTCGTTTTCTCCTGGATCCCATCATCAGATCCTGACCTAGTGAAAAAGGGACCACCTCAGAAGTAAACCCTATTCAACAAAAAAAAATGTCTATCATTGACGGAAATATCGCTTAACATACCTACATAAAAAAAAACATACAGACGAATTGAGAACCTCCTCCTTTTTTTGAAGTCGGTTAAAAATGGGAGTGCGTCCGAAAGCTTTCATTAATATGTAATATTGGTTTTGGGCACGTTTATTTGAATTTCCTTGTTCAATTTATAAAGCGGCTCACGAGCGCCATCTATAATTTATGAACATACAATATATATAACACCGCCCTCTATTGGCAAAGCTCTGTACTGCCACAAGAAGATAGTAAAGCCTTCTTCCTTTCATTAAGATTGGCAACACTTACACTAGAGGCCGCTAAAATGAAAATATAACACTGCCTGAAAAAAAAATATTTACATTCTATGTTTGCAACACAATCTTAAAGACGCTAACTTTATTGTATTTTAATAATATTAATAATGATGCGGAAAATAGGTAAATAGTAGTAAAGTTTTTGGATAAATGTAGCATTCATGATCCGTTCGTTTGGTATCTTTTACAATAAGCGCAAACGAGTATGCTTCGTGTCGTCGCCCTTCCTTTCTGAATTGTGTGCAGCGCAATGTTTTTGTACGTTTTGTATGAACTGTCGCGGAAGAGCTATATACCCTGACCGAGATTAGTGTGTGATAAGCAGAGCTTTAGAAAATTATTTCATAAACTACTTTACAAGAGCCGTATTACAAGAATTTACTGATTGACGATTACACTGCACAACATTATAGGTACATAGTTATAAGTACTGTTACATCACAGATCATCCAGAAATCCTCCCAGCAACATAATACACATACATAGAACAAACATGCTATTATCTACTTCCCTTGTAATATTCGCGTTGCTCTATGGCACAAAACACCAGATTACACGTATTAATTTGAAAAATTCTAAATCTATGTTTCTACTGTACTAATTGTACGTGATGTCCATATAAACTTATATTTTTAGAAGTAAAGTTCGTGTGTTTGTTAAATTGTAAGGGGTAATCTCGGTAATCTACTGAACCGATTTTAAAAATTATTTCATCAATAGAAAGCTACGTTATTGTGGAGTGTCATAGGCTATATAGCATCACGCTACAACGAATAGGAGTGGAGCAGTAATAGTAAATGTTTCAAAAACGGGGGAGAAGTTATTCCTTTTGAGAGCTTCGTTGCGTGTGCTGCGTAAATATTTATAGTTATGTAAAAAATGTGTACTAAAAAAATGTTTCTCTTAAATAAGTTCGCGATAGCATGATTTGTGTCTATCTTTGGGTTGGAGCACAATAACCATTTAATGGCAATAAAATTTTTTCTACAATAATGCCACGGGATACCTCTTTCATAAACGAAATTGTTCTTAAAAATGCGCGACGAGAAACCTCTCTCTCTCTCTCTCTCTCTCTCTCACACACACACACACACACACACGTAGTATTGAATATTAACGACGAGACGTAGCGTCTCGTCGTTAATATTCAATACTACGGGAGTAGATGCAACGCGACGGGAGTAAATGCGACGGGAACTGGTAATACTCTCTTATGTGGCGCAAACGAAGTTGCGGGGGTCGTAAAAATAGCTGCGCCAGGCTACAGTCATTTACACGAAATGCTAAATCAAAAGCAAACAAAAAGGCGTCGATCTAGCAGCACGACCTTTAACTCTGATCTACAAAGCTGATTTCACTAATCTGTGTCAATTTGGCCAAGTCAATGAATATAAGATTAATTGGGGTACGTTTCTCAACGATCGGCGCCTCTTTTGAATAATTAATTAGGAATATAGCGCCGCCTCCAACTCTTGCGAAATCACGACTCGCTTGCTCGATTTAATTGGATAAGGAATCTATTTCGTCATGCATGGAATGTAAGGAGCTTTTTATTGGTGTTTCTGGAGTTTGTTCCTTTAACTGTCTTGGTGGCGCAGGCGGTAGTGTAGCCGACTGGCGTGCTGAGGTTCTGAGTTCGGTTCCCGGGTCGGATCAAATATTTGTATGATCCAGAAATGTTTGTTTTGGAGTTTGGGTGTTTATAATTTATGTGTAATGTGTACCTATGCATTTAGAAATAAAGAAGTATGTTTATTGTTATCAAGATTCCATAGCACAAGCTTATATTAGCTTAATTGTAGTTGGATGTCGTTTGTGTGAATGTCCCAGATTATTCCACTGTAAATATTTTCCTGTCACTTGCTTACAAAAGAGGTATGATGCCAGTATGATGACTAAAGTGTACCAAGGTCAGGAGGTGTACCTTTCCATAGAATATTGCGTGTTTCCCTCCTTCTACAACCCTGGTTCTTCAAGTTGAACGTAGACAGTCATATCTTAGGACCGTTAACTTGAGGGCCACTGTGACTTGGTGTAGTTCACTTCGGTTGCGTCAACGCTTCGGGCTTTGCAGATGAGATCCAGCCGGTGTCGTTACCTATCAGCTATCAGTAACCTATTTCCAAAATATTATCTATACTTATTCATAAACATTTTATAAAAGAACGAATAAAAAACCGGTCTAGAGTAAGGCGTACAATTGATGGCAAAGAAAAACCTATTTGTTGTATAGAAACCTCCTTAAATAAGTAACGTAACGTTTTAAAAGTGTTTAGTATTAACTGTTCAAGCGGCAACAGATATACGGCGTTTCATGAGATACACTCAGCTATAGTCTGGTGACAAATGGACAGTGGAGATTCGGTCTCATAACCTTCTCATAACTATTCTTCATTAATCTTCGGTAGGTACGGAACCCGAGAAAAATCAAAACTCACACTTTTTTTATTCTATTTACAATATTTCTAGAGATAAAAAGTGACCCTGAATAACTCATAAAAATAGTCGACATTCCTAAAAGGAAAATGTATCAGTTCAACGAGATTCACGCCTGAATATTTAAATAAATTCAGGAAGGCATAAATACTTCGAGATCGGAGCGTAAGTATTATATCGGCGGACCTTTATACAATATTTACGGTGCACGAACATATTCCCGATATTACGCTTTATATTTTGCTCTTCTGAGTCAAAATAAACTTGCTTCTCTCTTGTTAGTGGTCTCATACATACCATATCATACAAACTTGAAATTTTGAGCGGGCACATTTTTGCCCTCTTATTATTAAGAGTTATTTAGGGGGAAACATGTGCACCACTATAAATTTTAAGATTAATGGTCTCAAAGGGTCTTTGAGGTCGAACTAACTTGTCTTTGTAATAAACTCTTTATTGTACTAAGCAAGAACACACAAAAACATCGTCTTCGTTCGCGTCAGCACTGAACTGTATTAAGAGAGATCTTGTTTCATTCTCCTCCTCCTTAGGGACAATACAAATAGCTATAGCTAAAATATTTTGAGTAATGCAAGTCAAGAGCACAGGCGAGGTTTACAACACAAATTGTTTGGACAAATCTTTGTAGACAAAAGTAGAGTAACTCAGAGTTTTGTAAAAGAACAGTTCCGTATCTTTCGCTATGTACAGTCGTCGGATGGGTGACCACTTAGTGACATTTCTATTAATGAAGTAAGACTGACACTTTCTACCAATATACCCACGTTTCCTCATTAGTTTTTGTACACGCAATGGGTGGTGAGCCTTTTGCCGTGTTTTAATGAACAGGCGCAGGTTTTGGCTGATGTTGAAAATTTTCAAGCCGCAAATAAGATTTCCACTCGGCTTAACTACTGGCAACCGGAACTAATGGCTGAACGAGCCTTCCAATGCAATGAAACCCTCGCAAATAGAAATTTCATACCGTGATCAACTGATCACTCGTCTGAGCACCAGCCACAGCAAAAAATGCCGACATCTTTTCAACACAGTATTCTTCACCTAACAGACCCGTAGGAACCGCTGCAGTTTATAAATTAAAAACTTTTTATACATCTCGCTTCCGTAGTATCATGTAACATTTAAGGTAAATCCTCCCTTTAACAGTGGGTCATTCCCCGGGGCGAGCCTCGATGTTTTATGATAATCATCTTGTATAATTTATGTAGGCCAGTTATAATTAACGCAAACTAAATACGGTGTAGCTACCACATTCATTCTTTGTGGTTAGACTTAGTAACCTTAATACGTTCTGGGGTATCCTTCCGAGGGCTTAACAGCCTGTGGTTGGAAGCCCCCGGGGAATTTTCCTCACGTTAAAAAAAAGGAACCTTAATTCATTTAATGTGCCCAAATAATTCAGCTCACAGATTGGAAATGGAACATTATACTTACAACTTGTAGATACAGGTATAATCCGCGCGCAACGTGTAGAATCCGAAACCTTGTGAAAGAAAATAGAAAATACCGGTTTCAAATGCGGTGTTAGCAAATAATTCCGAAAATTGCACAAAAATCATCTATTAGGTTAACTTAATACTTGAGTGAACGTGACCGCTGCATGCGATATTTTTTGCTTACTGTGTTTTAATATGTAGTGGTAATAAAGTAGACCATACAAGTAATACTAGAGGACAAAGTGTGTTTGTATGTGGTGGAACCGAGACATGCCTACACCGGGTCCCTATGAAGGCAGACGGGGCAGAGAGCGAAGGACGAAAGCTAGGGAATACTTCCAAAATACTCACACCTAGCTCGCGGTCAGTAAAATGCGAAAGTTTGTGAGTGTGGATGTTTGTTACTCTTTCACGCTTAAACGGCTGAACGAATTAGGCTGTAAATTGGTACAGGGATGCATTATAGTCTGGCTTAACACATAGTCTACTTTTTATCCCGGGAATAAGCTCCCACGGGAAGCGGGTACGGAAATAAATTTTACGCGGGCGAAGCTGCGGGCATCAGCTAGTTAAAAATAAATGACATAATTTTCTACCAACGGAATACCTATCTATGATCGCTCTAAAAGTTTTCTAATTCATTTTCTTCTAACTGAATTTGATCACTCTATGTTTTATAATTCTGTGTAAGAGAGGTATCGAGCCTAACATTAAATCCAGATAATAATATGTTCCTCTCTAATTTTTGCACCACCTGGGTAAACAATATTTAAATTTGCACTTAGGTATTTTTGTGTACCTATAACAAACAAGAAGCCGTGAGAAGGTCTAACCCGACAGCCCATCTAACGTTTATTGTGAAAGTGAAAGTTCAATCCGATTTGTCATTTTTGTTTTATTTCAAACTTTGAACAGATGATCCACGAGACCTAGTGACGTAATTTAATGGAACAGAGTCACAGACTACAGACACAAGTCTAGCCATAAGCCCCTCTGCAATTTATTTTATAGAGAGGGGCTAAAAGTGATGACGAACAAATTGTAAGGGTCAAGTGCTAGTTCAAACTCGTTCTACTTTCCTGAAACAAACCAAAGGTAACCGTCCGTTCCGTTTTGAAAGTTTGTAACTTTAATCCTGACTAACGTAATTGCTAAAGTTTGAATACAAAACCTTGTCGGTGGAACGCGATTTAGTGTCAGACATTTACGTATTTCATTGAAGTACAAATCTTCTTTTTTTACTTAATTTAAGAAACTAGCGGTGGAAGGAAAATCTAATGATTCTTTTTAGGGTTCCGTACAACAAAGGGTTTTTTGGGGACCCCATTACTTAAACTTCTCTGTCGGTTTGTCTGTCTGTCATTATCTTTCTTTTATTATCTTTTTTATTATTATTCAGCCTGAGCTTTATCTCATGAACCGTGATAGTTATACAGCTATGATTATCTACTTCTCTAACTGCTATAACAGCAAAATAAAAAGTACGAATTGGGCTGGCACACGCACTTCAGGTTTCCGAGAATTAAGTTTAACCCCGGGTCATGGTCTCTTTAGCTCATGCGTTGTAACCGGCACCAACGCTCGAAATTACTGATGTTATAAAAAACCGGCCAAGTGCGAGTTGGACTCGCCCATGAAGGGTTTCGTAGCAAACTACCAGCTCTATCTCGTTCAAACTAATTTTCGTTGGTAGTTTTATGACAATATACATCATATAATTCATTTTAGATTTATCATTCTCTTAATTTAGAAGTTAAAGAGGGGGGGACACACATTTTTCCACTTTGGAAGTGTCCCTTGCTCAAACTATTCACTTTAGAAAAAAATGATTTTAGAAACCTCAATAGCATTTTTGAATACCTATCTATAGATACACCACATGTATGGTTTTGATGAAAAAAAAAATTTTGAGATTCAGTTCTGAGTATGGGGACCCCCAAAATTTACTGCTTTTTTTCTAGTTTTATATAAGAATCTTAATGCGGTTCACAGAATACATCTAGTTACCAAGTTTGAATAGCATAGGCCTTATAGTTTCGGAGAAAAGTGGCTGTGACACACGGACGGACAGACAGACAGACAGACATGACGAATCTATAAGGGTTCCGTTTTTGCCATTTGGCTACGAAACCCTAAAAAGCTGATGTTACTTTTCAAACGGCTGGATTTATTTTGATAAAATCTCCCAAGCAGAAACATGACGGGTAGGAAGTCACGGGCATCAGCTAGTTCTCATTAAAATAGGTTTATGTGTCGGTTGAAACAGCCTCCGTATGATAAATAATATCTCGACTCGTTAGTTCTACATGTATTGTACTGGTATGTATTAACAGAGGAGGGTACTGCGGTTTCTCAGAGATCACTACTGCGTATATATTATTTAGAGTACAAATTGTAACTGAAACACATTCAAGCAACAAGTGAATATTGTGAAATTCGTATCGCTTTGAGGACTGATTACGTGTAGGTACATAGTAATTAATGCATAGTGCTTTTAGGGTTCTGTACCCAAAGGGTAAAAACGGAACCCTATTTATGAGACTTCGCCGTCCGTCAGTCTGAACGGACTGCGAAGGACTTGCCGCGTCCGGGAATTCTAGACGAAGATACTGAAAGTGTTTTCTCTGAAAGAAAAACTTAGAATTTTCGTTGGTTTTGAGATATTTTTTTAAATATGATTTATTACAAAATTTTACATGTTTATAATGTTAGATTAGCCGTCTTATGGCTTGGGGTTCTATAAGCAAAGAGCGAAAAGGCAGACCATCAAACTTGAGTGATGAGATAGCGGCGGACCTCAATTTGGTTGGACTTGGTTAGAAACCATTTAATGTAAAAACTATGCCTTCTTCGTATCATGATAGAGCTCGATAGGACAACATTTCAACTATTTAGAGTCAGTCAGTCAGTTTTTTTAAGGTCACTTCGTCTGACGGCTAGGGCTTCCAACGATCTGAAATACAACTAATTTCAAATTGCTATCTGGGCGTAAATTGTATCTGGCCTGAAACTACATAATAGTAATCCCAAGCCTAATCAAAGTTGTTGAGTTTCTAGATGAACACATTAATCTTGTACTCGAACTAAATTCCATAATACGGTACGAAACTTCCCTAGAGGTTTGTATAGTGTCTTCCATTAAAAATCATACGTTGCTGTGATGCGCGAAGTGTCTCAAAGAAATATAATGAGGTTATGAATATTTTTGCATGCTGTGACACTTGCTATTATAACAACCATGAGCATTATCAAAGGAATAAAATTCAACTAAATTCGAACTATGTCTTTATTCTATAACTTACTATTATTATTGGTAATTTAATGCGAAATTTTGCGAGTGTGGATGTGTAGATGTGCGGATGTTTGTTACTCTTTCACGCTTTAACGGCTTAGCGGATATGGCTGAAATTTAGCACAGTGATAGAGTATGGTCTGGAAAAACACAAAAGTTACTTATTTTATCAGGAATAGGTTCCTATTAAATCAGATACAAAATTTTACGCGGGTGAAGCTGCAAGCACGTTCATTCTTATCTGAGTCATTATAATGAGTGAATGTCAATTTTTAAAAGGAATTTTATAAAACTATCAGAGTTTTATTTTTGAAGTGAAACTTCTTTATCGGCGTTGGAAAAAAATTTGCGTCACGTCACGTCACGTCACGTCACGATTTTTGGTTACGCGCCATCTTTGTTCTGTTCCCCACCACGGTGGATTCGAATTAAGAGTACTTTATCCAGGGATAGCATGTCATTTAAGGGTTTTTGGACTTTTGGACTTTTGGACTTTTGGGCTTTTGGACTTTTGGACTTTTGGATGGGACATTGGTACTTTGGGTCTTTGGGACTTTGGAACTTTGAGACTTTGGGACTTTTGAACTTTTGAACTTTTGGACTTTTGGATGGGACCTTGGTACTTTGGGTCTTTGGGACTTTGGAACTTTGGGACTTTGGGACTTTGGGACTTTGGGACTTTGGGACTTTGGGACTTTTGGACTTTTGGACTTTTGGACTTTTGGACTTTTGGACTTTTGGACTTTTGGACTTTTGGCCTTTTGGACTTTGGGACTTTGGGACTTTGGGACTTTGGGACTTTGGGACTTTGGGACTTTTTGACTTTGGGACTTTGGGACTTTGGGGCTTTGGGGCTTTGGGGCTTTGGGGCTTTGGGGCTTTGGGGCTTTGGGGCTTTGGGGCTTTGGGGCTTTGGGGCTTTGGGGCTTTGGGACTTTGGGACTTTGGGACTTTGGGACTTTGGGACTTTGGGACTTTGGGACTTTGGGACTTTGGGACTTTGGGACTTTGGGACTTTGGGACTTTGGGACTTTGGGACTTTGGGACTTTGGGACTTTGGGACTTTGGGACTTTGGGAGTTTGGGACTTTGGGACTTTGGGACTTTGGGACTTTGGGACTTTGGGACTTTGGGACTTTGGGACTTTGGGACTTTGGGACTTTGGGACTTTGGGACTTTGGGACTTTGGGACTTTGGGACTTTGGGACTTTGGGACTTTGGGACTTTGGGACTTTGGGACTTTGGGACTTTGGGACTTTGGGACTTTGGGACTTTGGGACTTTGGGACTTTGGGACTTTGGGACTTTGGGACTTTGGGACTTTGGGACTTTGGGACTTTGGGACTTTGGGACTTTGGGACTTTGGGACTTTGGGACTTTGGGACTTTGGGACTTTGGGACTTTGGGACTTTGGGACTTTGGGACTTTGGGACTTTGGGACTTTTGGACTTTTGGCCTTTGGGACTTTTGGACTTTTGGCCTTTGGGACTTTTGGACTTTTAGATGGGACCTTGGTACTTTGGGTCTTTGGGACTTTGGAACTTTGGGACTTTGGGACTTTGGGACTTTGGGACTTTGGGACTTTTGGACTTTTGGCCTTTGGGACTTTGGGACTTTGGGACTTTGGGACTTTGGGACTTTGGGACTTTGGGACTTTGGACTTTGGGACTTTGGGACTTTGGGACTTTGGGACTTTGGGACCTAGAGACCTTGGGACTTTGGGACTTTGGGACTTTTGGACTTTGGCCTTTTGGACTTTTGGACTTTGGACTTTGGACTTTGGACTTAGGACTTTGGACTTTGGACTTTGGACTTTTGGACTTTTGGACTTTCGGACTTTTGGACTTTTGGACTTTTGGACTTTTGTACTTTTGTACTTTTTGACTTAATTTAAGGTGAGGTGAAAATTAAGTTTATGAAGAAGTTTCACTTCTTACGTGTGTACACTAAGTACACGCAATTTTTTTTGAAACAATGAACGCCCGATCAGTTTGCAAAAAAACCACGTTAGAATTCTAAATAGTCAGCTCGTTCGCAGCACGCAGACGTATGACGCTCGAAGTGAATATTTGACTATTTTTGTCCTCGTAAAAAATAAATAAATAAATATTCACGGACATTTCACACAACAAAAGTACAGACTATTTTGTAGAGTACTTCTAACTTCACTTTAGTCGTGCTGTGTCAGGGTAATAAATCGAAGATTTAACCAAACTACATAATGGACTTAATATAATTATGAAATATATATAACGTTGACAATCTAATCGAAAGTGGTCACCTTAGCCTTTAGAAGCTTGTAACACTAGAAGTAAAAGTATTACACTCGTCCTGCTTACTTTACTGTAATGTTGACGAATAGGGACCGGCTGTGACAACCTGCTGCTGCAAAAATATTTAAGCCACCCATAAGGCCTTCAACTTTGCATAACGACTACTATTCTGTCTTTCCACTCAGAGCAACTAAACCGTCCAAAACTGTTGTATCTGTGTAACTGGAACTCTCTGAATGTATTCATAACTAACTAACTGGTTTATCATAAATTTAGTTTTTAATAATGTCACCCATTTTTTTTAAAGTGAGGGAAAATCCAGCATGGATGTTATGCCGGACTCCTACCGACTAAAAAACCTCACATAACGCCCAGCAGTCTATGGTTGAGAGCCCCAGGTAAACCCTCGGAAGGATGTCCCAGGACTCCCAACAGTTAATGTCACCCATGGTTATGTGTCTTACAAAGTAAAGAAATACTCGTAAAATGGAAATACCACAAAATTTTCACTCACCTTTAGATCAGCCAAAGCATTTGATACATAATAATAATTATGTGATCGTACAGAAAATACCATAGATTAAAAGCACAGGACTCCTTCAATCAGGGACTCCATCAATCAGCTTCTTTAGGCATTTTCAGTTTCATTTAACTTATTACTGACCGGGTTTTAGTTTTATATCAAAGTCAAGTTAAAGATTTGTTCAGTAATGAAATAATTAATTCGTGCAGCTATCGTCCTCCGGGTGAAAGTATTATTAAATTGGCGATGTGATATTTCTTTTTTTTTCTTTCAGTAAAACACACCGCTCTGTGCATTGTTTTGTGTTTTATGGTAATCATAACTCTGCGGAACAATACAGGCCAAATAGTCGGTGCCGAGAGGGTTCCAGTAAATCACAGCGAACAAAGTGAGTCCGCCATGACGGTGATTTGTCAACGGCTTGCAACGGACTGTGTGCAGAAGTTGCCTAGAAACTAACGGTGTAAGGGTTTGTGTCTTTCACATTGAGATGTGCTCTACAGTCACATGAAACTAGCTTCTTACCTACGTAGCAAAGATTTTCCATAATAATATCGGTTCGCATATCGGTTTCTTATAGAAACATTTTCCCGGGCTGCAAAATCATAATAGCAACTCTTTACCAAATTTTAAACAAATTTTCAAGTTGTATGTTACTATATAGAAAAAAAAAACAGGACCTAAACCAGCAAGTGGAATCTTTTCAGGATACTATCCATACATATCTGCACGAGCATTATCCACCACATTCAAAGTACGCTCGGAAAAATAGAATAAACACTTTTAAAATCAAAATGAGGCAAGAAAAGAGGGAACTTATCAAACGACTACGGATTGCTAAAGCTATGGGCGATAATCAACTTAGTCACCGACTGGCCAGGGCTTTAAGGTCTATACTGAAATTAATTCAAGGGGTCTCCATTCAACTAATTAATGAAACTAATAATTTAAATAGAGCCAAACATGAAGTAGAATTTGATAGGGACCCTTTTAAATACTCGAGGAATATATTTAATGACAGAAAGCATGGTAGGCTGGACATAAGTAACGATCAGATCTATAACTACTATAAAAGTAATTATGAGGTGCCTAAATACGACAAATCATATAGTGAACCAAAGGAAAAAAACCATCAAGTCCTCAATTCTTAATCAACTGTAATCCACCTAGCTTAGAAGAAATTGAACACCAAATTAAAAAGAAATCAACTAAATCTGCCCCTGGGCCTGATGGCATACCTTACATAGTCTATAAAAAATGACCATCAGTACGTAAACACCTTCTGAGCATATTTAACAGGATCTGGTCGAGTAAAGAAATACCAGCGGCCTTCGGAGAGGTCAGTTTTGTGCTCATTCCTAAGAAAGAAATTGTTACCAGTCCAAAAGACGCCAGACCGATAGCGTTAACCAACACAATATCAAAAATTTTCTTCTCATGGCTTCAATTTAAAATGACTGATTTTATGATCAGCAATAAGTATTTTAGACCAAATCACTAGAAAGGGTTTCTGCCCGGAATTTCAGGATGTCTGGAACATAATTCTCTACTAGCGGAAAGTCTAAAGGATGCCAGATTAAATGAAAGGCAATTAACAGTTTGTTCGATAGATTTGGAAAACGCCTTTGGCTCAGTACAACATGAACTTATGTTGTTTGCATTAAAATGGTATAACTTTCCGTCAATAATTTGTGAAATAATAGCTTCTTACTATAACCAATTAAAATTTGTAATCAATACAAAAGAAGGACATACGCAACCCTTAAAGTATAGAGTAGGTTTGATCCAGGGTTGCTGTTTATCACCAATAGTTTTCAATATAGTAATAAATATTTTAATTGACAGTATTATTACTCATGAGAAGAAATGGGGATATCGGTTTAAATTAAATGGCAAATATACAGAGTCCATCCTGGCGTTTGCAGACGACCTCGCAATCCTGACTCGCAGCCCAAAGCAGTGTCAAGACCTACTGCGTAAAGTGGATGAATTCTGTACATGGACAGATGGAATGAGGACAAAACCTAGCAAATGCTACTGTCTGTGTCTGGGTAGGCGGGGTACTAAGTTTACGTCATATGATCACGGGCTTGCTATAGGCGGGGAAAAAGTTTCTATTATATCGGAAACCGCGCCTTTCAAATTTTTTGGCAGAAAGATAGATAACAGAGGTTGTACTCCAGCTTTGGACGACATAATTGAAAGTTTCATTGTTGACATAAAAAGGTAGACCAACAACCAATAGGTAACGTCAAGAAAGCATGGATATACGACAACTATTTAACATCACGTCTAAACTGGCCGTTTCTTGTGTACGATATGGGCTAAAACCTTCTCAGAAAATTGGATGCGAATGTTACGAAGACGTTGAAGTCGTGGCTAGGGCTAGCTCAATCGGCCGACCCGTCGGCATTATACAGAACCTCTAATAACTTCGGAATGACGTTAAAGAAGCCGTCGGAACTCTATAAACATCTAAGAGTTACTAAAATGCACGTCTTGGCAAAATCAAGAGACAAAATCGTTCAAACTCTTCCAAAGGATAAAAATATAGCAGAACTTGAGTCACGCCTCCAATTCCACAAGAAATTCATGGTGGGTTCGCAGACTGGTCGAGCGGGGTTGGGTAGTATCCGGAGACAAACAGATAAAGACATTACAAAATCTTTTCTGGAGCAGGATGAGAGCGATGCCTATAAGGTGTACGCGATGAACCTGGAGATGCAGAATGAATAGCTTACTCTGGGCGAATTTTGTATTCCCATGGCCTTGCAGTGGCGTACCTTATTGTACGACTGGTCGCCGGCTTTGCTTAAGTTCTACCTGAACGCGTTTCAATTGACCCTCCCCGACCCAAGTAATCTGGTCAGGTGGAGGAAAGCCACAGATAAATCATGTAATGCATGTGGAGAAGCGATTGGAACTGCTAGGCACCTGCTGGTAGGTTGTAGGACGTTACTAGACCGGGGTCATTACTCACGCCGACACGATAGGGTATTGGAAATCATACGTGAGGCTGTCAGTTTGGCGGTAGCGAGAGCAAAAAAGGGATTAACCACAAACAAAAGAAATGACATTGCGTTTGTAAAGGAAGGCTGTTCAAAGAAAGTACCTCAAAAGCCATACTCAATTTTGATGGCTGCCGCCGATTGGACTATACTCTCAGACACGTATGAAAAACACTACAAAATCCCGGAGGATGTATGTGCCTCGTCATCCAGACCCGACATATTCCTGTTTTCGAGGATACACAGGCGTGCGGTGCTCGTGGAGCTGACGGTGCCGTGGGAGACCAACATACCGAAGGACCACGCCATGAAGACAAGTAAATACTTTGACTTGACCAATGAGTTAACCAAAAATGGCTATGTGGTTAAACTCTTTGCCGTAGAAGTAGGAGCAAGGGGAATTCCAGCTAAATCCCTGTATAATTTATTTAAGGACCTTGGATTGCCAAGAGCTTCAGTAAGTTCTTTACTAAAACGAGTATCCAAAGCGGCATTGATAGGATCTTACCAAATCTGGTTGGGCAGGGGGGGGAACATTGTTGACGGTGGAAGGTGATCGTTTATGCGCATAGTAAGGTGGCCACCCTAAACCTACTCGAATGGGTCGCAAGTCCCAGACGCCGTCGGGGTGTTCCCCCCTTGCCACGCCATGGACCCGGCGCCCGCACGGAGAATCCATGGAATGCTAAGAATACGGTCTCTCTATACTCGATTTATAAGAACAATTTTTTACTTATCAAATTAATTTAGATGTCGATTGTCAAACATTTTCGTAAAATAGAAAATGTAATAAATACGACTAATTTTCCACACTGTTAATTTCTTAGCTTCCAATTGAAAATCAAAGGTTGTCAAAAACAACTTTTAATAGTTTAATGGTTTTCTTGGCTTAAAGTGACAATGTCTTCAAAGATGAAAAGCTACATTGAAGTCTTTCATAAAACCGCTGAGGAGTTTCAAAATATAATTATCAAAGCTAGGATACATTTTGATGAACAATAATAAAATTACATTACTGACTATAATACTTTCTCCGTTGATTGCACTCAAAACTAATTTTCTGATACGATGAACATAGAAATTTATTTACAACTGCACATCTATACTTATATTAATGCACATCTTAGGTACTTATAATAAAACTGTTGAGGGTCGAGAGTCTGTACATGGAAGATATTTTGAAAATTTCAATTGTAGGGCGTTCTATAATCGATTCTGAAGCCGAATATGTAATTTAAAATTTTCATGTCTGTCTGTCTGTCTGTCTGTCTGTCTGTCTGTCTGTCTGTCTGTCTGTATCCCGAATAAGTATCACGCCGAAACTACTGAACCGATTTGAATGATACTTGGTACATTCCGAGCTTATAGTCCGAGGAAGGTTCTTAGATACTTTTGATCCCGATATTTGGCGTGGTTCCTGCGGGAGAGGGGATGAAAGATAAAATGGTTTTTCAGCTGTAAGTTCTCACCGTGTGGTCCGATTTCAAATATTTTTTTAGTATCAGAAAGGGAATGTTTTTAACATTGTTCCACACAAGTTTCATCATTGAGAGTTTCGTAGTTCAGAAATTAGAGGCATCTCAACTTTTCGAATTCAAGGGTTTCTTTGAATGTGAGGGTAAATCTAAACTGGCGTGTTGGCTTAATCATAAAATAGCTTAATGATTAAGGTTATTCTAAAACTAAAAAATCTAAAAAAAAAAAAAATAGAATGGACTTAATCTTTAAGCTCTTTTATGATTAAGCAAACAGGGCAGTTTCATACGCTCCCTTGAGTCTGTTGAAAAAATACCTGTCCTTTCATACACCTTATGTGGCGTAAACGAAGTTGCGAGGGTCAGCTAGTAATTAATAAAACTCTTGTAGAGGGTCAACACACCATGGGTGTTTTAGGAAAGTCCTTACCTGTACGATCGCTCATGATTAAAAGTGTTAGGATCAACACGCTGTCTACCACCGCAATTCCTAAGATCACAAACTATTTTGTAACATTTGCTTGCGAGCGTTTCCGTGCTGACGAAGGCACGTTAAGCTGTTATTCACTCAGCTTGAAAATTTCAGTGGTTGGTCGCCACAAACTGCGGCTGAAGCCCCTGGCGTTACAAATGTCCATAAGTTACGGTAACCAACCATTAGGTGGACCGACAACTTGTCAGCCACCTCAGTAGTGCAAAAGTGTAACAATAAACGAGCCAAGAAGTTCAACACCGCCTGCAAGGGAGGGGGGGGGGGGGGGTTTGGCTGATAATCTTCATAGCTCGTTTTGGTCTCGAATGGAATTTCAACTATTTTAAAATGGTTTTTAGGGTTTCGTAGCCAAATGGCAAAAACGGAACCCTTATAGATTCGTCAAGTCTGTCTGTCTGTCTGTCAGTCCGTCCGTGTGTCACAGCCATTTTTCTCCGAAACTATAAGGCCTATGCTATTGAAACTTGGTAACTAGATGTATTCTGTGAACCGCGTTAAGATTCTTATATAAAACTAGAAAAAAGTAGTAAATTTTGGGGGTCCCCATACTCAGAACTGAAACTCAAATTTTTTTTATCCATCAAACCCATACGTGTGAAAAAAAAAATGCTATTGAGGTTCCTAACATTATTTTTTTCTAAAATTAATAGTCTGCGCAAGAGACACTTCCAAAGTGGAAAATGTGTCCCCCCCCCCCCCCCTAACTTCTAATCTAAGAAAATGATAAATCTTAAAAAAAAAATATAATGTACATTGCCATAAAACCTACCAACGAAATTTGGTTTCAACGAGATAAAGCTGGTAGTTTTTTTTTAATACGTCATAAACCGCATTTTTCGGTTAGAAAAATCACTACCACTGCGGACGTGTTAAAACATCAATCAAAGTTATGTAACTATAAGAACTTTTATATTATGTTACTTGCTGCTACGAAACCCTTCATGGGCGAGTCAAACTTGCACTTGGCTGGTTTTATTTGTAATCAATTAGAAAGACGGCATTAATTTACAGTTAGATTTAATAATCATGATATGTTGAATTAAGATTTGATATTTCAAGTAGATATTTTACTCTACATAAAGTATCAATTATCATCAAATTAATTATAATTATTATACAGATCGGACTAACTTACCTAGTGACGTCCGATCCTCAATCATGTAAAGAAACTTCGATCTTGTGGCAGCGAGTAGGTGCAGAGTGCAAACTACATAGTACGAAATGAGGACGAGATTAAGAAACATAATAATATAACTGTACAAGTACGATCACTTTCTTTAAATTATTTATGTGTATAACAATATAATCTCTTACAGAACTGGACAGATAACTCACAAGTTTCATCCGAAACTTTCGCGTTGTAAATTCACAAACTTAAACGATCGAATAAAATTTTATTGTTGCCTATCTTGTTCGGGTTGACCGGGGCAATTAGCCATTGTTATGCCCGGCTTTATGGACAAATACCCGGGTACGTAGCGCTTTGGGCAGCCTTCTATGATTTATAAGCCTACGTGGCCTCGCTCCGCCATTGTTCGATGTTTACGAGATATTTGGACTTCGATAGTCCGGTTTAGATCGGATGGTGATGCTGCTACATTATTTGTGGATGATTTGCCGCATCTTCACTGAGTTTTGTAATTTATTTTACACTGAATAAATATACCAAATCGACACTGAAACTATATTTTGAAAGCTGTAATTTTAAGTATCTAATCTGTTACAACTTAGGCCTAAACAATTTTACAAGCAATTACTTGAAAACATTACTTATAGAAATTGAAGGGTTCCAAAATACCCAAAAAGTAAATACCGGACTTGCGCATGGAAGGTTGCGTATCAAAAAACGGCAAAGAATCACGATTCTTACTTTTCTGACTAGAGGATTTACTTTAGCGGCAAAAAAAATATTTACATCTTATTCTGTGAAAATTTCAGCTTTCTAACTATCACGGTTCCTGAGATACAGCCTCGTGACGGACAGCGAAGTGTCAGAACTAGAGTCCCGTTTTTACTCTTTGGGTACGGAATCCTAAAAAGTAGTTCTGAATTACAAGTCCATACTGAAGGATGTGGGTTCGGTAGGTTCGGTCCGCGTGACGATGATAGATGGGTCCTGTGACAAATCCACTAATAAAAGTAATTTATCAAAATGTGTCATTCGCAGAGGTGTCTTTTCTTTTTTTACCAATATGATTTTCCCTTCAGGTGAAGTGTTGCAAACTCATCGTGCCCGTAATGGATGTTCTTTCTTCAGAGGCTTAGTTATTTCTTACAAAATCGGAGTTTCATTACAGTTTTTTCTTCGTAAAAAGCAAAAAAAATGCAATAGATATAATACACAGTAAGATTTATTTGTACTAAATTTTAGATAAAACTGTGAGTTAAATAAATTTTAAATTTTAAAAATAATCTACATCATACCTACCTACTACATTTACAAATATTGACTAGTGAAAATAAATTACTTTTAATAAGGTCTAAAATATTTATCCATACTCGTAAACATTTCGTTATATAAAATTAAGTATCTCCCTACTTACACATGAGGCTTGTGTCTACATTATGTTTTACCATGGAACTACATTATTTCAATATACAGTTAATATGATTGTTATTGTATCAACATAAACATAAGTTGCCTACTGTCTGCTGTCTATAACAGGTGTCGAAGCAAGCAATTTTAATAGTACTCGAAGATACAATCGTATATTGCCTCGTATGACTTCTATTGTAATACATTTGAGTGTTCAATATTCATTTGCAGACTAATAAAATAACGTTTCTTAGTTAAGTTAACTTATTTAGGAGTCTCTCCAACTTGGGGAACAGTGCCAGTCCAAGTAATTTTCGCATCTTGCCATCTAAAAAAGAAACATTGATTTAATTCACATACTGTTTTGCCAGGATCTAAACTTTGACCAATATTATTTGTCTCCAGATATATCGGCCGGCAGCGGTGCCGGGCGGCGCGGCGTCTCCACAAGAAAATAATAAAACTATTTTTCTCTATTTTGTGGAATTTCTTAATATGAATAGGTACATTAAAAGGCTACACTGTTACCAATTTCAGGACTCGCTAGTTAGTAAGATACATAACGCAGTGATAGTTTTAGCAGTTTATTAAGCAGAAGGGTACTTCCTGTGATAATCGAATTAGACGGGAATGGAGCCGCTGGTATTCCCTGTCTGTACTGATATTACAAAGGAAAAAGATTTCATTTGTTTGTGTGTTTGTTAGCAGCGAATAGGCCCCAAAACTACTGGACCGATTTGAAAAATGATTTCACTGTTGAGAAGCTATACTTTCCCCGAGTGACATCCTTCTTCCTACTAATAATGTTAATGTGAAACACAAACGTGAAGATGTTTCGATGTTTGTTACTCAATCACGCTCTAACGGCTGCACGAATTGGGCTGTAATTTGATACAGAGATAGCTTATAGTCTGGAATAACACATAAGCTAGAAACGTGAGCTACGCGGGTAAAACAACGTGACGTCCGCTAGTAGATTTTGGTCAGTTGTACCGGTTCGTTCTAGGACCTTAGTCTGCTATTTTAATTGTGTCTGAACAAAACCTTAATCAACGCTCAATTTAAATAGAGTTATGCTATCTAGAATTTGTCAGTTTTTGTAGTTTTTAGGACAAAATTACGATTCTGTTTTAATACAACTGAAATAAAAAACTCGTTCCCCAGGTCGCCAGTTACACACATTTATTTGTAAAAATAATCTGTTAGCGAAGGAAATGCAATAAATTAATATACTCTAAGACCGAACCGCTTATATTGTACCAGGTGCCACATAATTATTATGAAGCTCATAATAAATATCTTTTGTTGTTCAAAATTTGCCGAAGCAAATTAATCGATATTCCGAAATTGGGTCGGTGGTATTATCGGATGTTAATATGACGTTTAATTATATTCTGTGTGCGTTTGTATTGAATTTAATATATGCGCCTGTTTACTCATATCGACTGCAAAATAATAACCGCAGAACTGATAATAAGAGATAATGATTATAATCATTGGAATAAGTACCTATATAATAAGTCGTTTGATGTCGTTTTTGAAAACGACAGAGATTGTACATTTTGTTGTTTGAGATAAAGTAAGCGTGGGCCCAGCTTTGCGAATTCTAGCGAAATTATATTGAATCTCCTTTGTTTGCTCTTAGATAAATTTGACAAATTGTAATTACGACATTGAGTCACGCGACAATTATTAACTTTAATCGATTTTGTAAGTGAAGATTGATGTTGTGAGGGTATATTTACATAACATATTGTAGTCCAAAACCTTCCGGTCGACTTTGTCCATTTCCTAACTTGACCACTTCCAAACTTGTCCACTTCCTAAATTGTCCACTCCTAAGTTGTCCTTTTCCTGAATTGGTCATTCCTTCATTCTTAATTTGTCTACTTCTCAGATAGTCCATTCCAAATTCGTCATTTCCTATTCTGTCACTTCCACCTCCTTGTCTGTCTATTCGTCTGTCTGTCGCCAACCTGTATCTCGGTAAGATCGGTAAAACAAATGAAGATCAACAAAACAAATGAAGATCGATCTAATAAATGAAGATCAACAAAACAAATGAAGATCGAGGAAACAAATGAAGATCGACAAAACAAATGAAGATCGGTGAAACAAATGAAGATCGGCGAAACAAATGAATATCGGTGAAACAAATGAAGCTCGACGAAACAAATGAAGATCGAAAAACAAATGAAGACCGATAAAACATATGCAGATCATTAAAACAAAAGACTAAGCAAGTTTATGACGTCAAAAACTACTTGGAGCCATATTTTGTAATCTACATGCGATTGCCATTCAAAAAAATAGTTGCAAGCAATTCTCAACCTTAATGACACATCTCAAAAAATGAGCTTTTTGGCGTTTATAGACATCACTGATCACGAATATATAAAAAATAAATAGATATTATGCATGGTCATAAGTTCGAAATTCGCTTGGACCAATGTTTTGTAATCTAGATGCAATAAACATTCAAGAAAATGCAAGCAATTCTCAATTTTTTTGAATGACAATCGCAACTAGATTACAAAATATGGATGTGAGTAGTTTTTGACCTTATCAAATTGCTTATAGTCGTTTGTTTTATTGATCTGCATTTGCTTCATCGGTCTTCATTTGTTTTTTCGATCTTCATTTGTTTTGCCGATCTTCATTTGTTTTTTCGATCTTCTTTTGTTTAATCGATCTTCATTTGTTTCATTGACCTTCGTTTGTTTCATGATTGTAATACCTACGTTTAAAAAAAATTGACAATTTAAAAAGAAGACGAATCGGGAAGTAGTCAAGTTAGGAAGTGACAACTTTGGAAATGGTAAAGTTAGGAAGTGGACAAGTTTGGAAGTGGTCAAGTTAGGAAATGGACAAAGTCGACCGGAAGGGTCCAAAAGGACAAAAAATATTTTAAAATCGAGCCTAAGCAGTTGTTGCTATATCTAGAAAAAGATTATCTAGGGAATACTTTACTTGTCACTGTTTCCGTTTTCTAGAATTCATAGGGTGCCTTTCCATCAGATTGTGCTATGTGGATGAGTTTGAAATTCACCAATCACATTTTTCGGTTACAAATTTAGACAGTATAAACTATCAGCGGTACTTGTGGACCGACTATAATAAAGACAACAGCACAATACGCTGCTGTACAAGTTTGCAGATAAAAGGGATGTAGCTTGTTAATAATTATTATTTTTTATCAGTCATTATGTTAATTCTCCCATTTTATGGATGCGGACCTTTGTAAAATATTGAAACTACAAGCCATGCTCGCTAGTTTTAGATTACTTACATGTAGCTAAATAGGGCCTGTTTCATTAATAATTCTCATAAAAAAATTAAAGGCACTGAGGTAATATTCTACGATTTCAATCAGTGATAAGTTCAAATTCCCAACTAGTGTACTAAACATTTCTTATAATATCCCGTTGATACTAATATTTTGTTAAGTTATGACCATTCAATGAAGTCTCAAAACATTTTTGTTTGGCATAAGATTCCGATAAACCTATACACGACTTATCTATACTTTATGTCAATTGTTTGAGAGTGCCAACGTAACGAGGTTTCAGTAAGGCATTCAGCCAATCACTTGCGACAGCGCGCCATTTCTACACTAATGTGATGTCTAAATGGGATATTGAAAGCTAATAGAGTAAACGAGTGCGTAATGTGGTGTGGTTACTACTTACTGTTGGGGATAGTAAGTATGTTAGGAAACATTTAGTAGGAAGCAAGTACTTTTGCATTAGTGATAATAAACAGTAATATGGATACTTAGGTAATATTGCAGGGATTTCGTGACAATTATATTTTAATTTAGTTCCAAAAAAACTTTGTTCCTAAAGGGGGTTAGTCTGTACAGTAGGTTTATGAATGATAATTTTACGTAGCAACGTCATAAGAAAACATATAAACGTAATAAGCCGATGGAGTGGAAAAGTGATAGTACAGACCGATCGTGCCTCTCTATCGCTTGTTCCACGCACTCGCCTGCATGCTCGGCTCAGGTGGAACGTGACAACCGGTCATGCTTTTTCATGTGTGTTGTTATGACGTTATCAGATCAAAAATATTTTGATACGTAGCGTAGATCACGTTCATCACGTACGTGAGATGAGGATGTCATTCATCCTGATCAAACACGCAGTACAGCTTGTGTGAGGCCTCAAACTGTACGTCAGCGACGAGCGGGGCGACCGCAGCAGAAACTACGTTTCCGCTATTCAAATTTGATTATAAATATAACATTATATGTTGCCTACTCTCTTGTATTTATGGGCCGCGCTCTCGTCGCAGTTGCTGTCGCCCCGCTCGTAACTGACATCCAGTTTGAGGAAAATACTCACTTCGTATGTATCAACTTCTCCAGCGGCGTGGCGCTGATGTCGTCATTCCGCAGCGCTCCCCCCGCCCCGCCGGCCCCGGAAGGCGCGTCGTCGTGGGTGCGCGTGTCCACGTTGAGCAGCACGTGGCAGCCGCCGCACGTGTAGTAGTGGATATCGAACCTAAATCATACAGAAATAATACTCCATTTGGGTAAACTTCCGAAAAGCGCATACCGCCGATAATCTGAAATTCTGTGTACGTGACGTATTTTGACCTCCTAATCACGAATATCATAACGAAAATTGGCGCAAACGCCATTTTGAATAAAAATAACGGAGAAGAACCTCTTTTTGTTCGGTGCGCTATTTTAGTAGCAGTAGGTTAGACTATTTTTTTAGCTTTCCCCACAAAGGGTGTGTGTGTGTGTGTACACCCCGACTCAGAGCACCCGACTCGGATAGGTTTGGATTTGTGTAATTCAATAGTAGTGAATTACACAAATATATTTCGGAATTCTGTGTGTATATATAGGAATATAATTTTAATTAAATAAATACGTACATTAGTTTGTCAGTTGCATGGATTCGTAAGCACTAAACATAATAAATTCCCACAACTGTGAAATCACTGCTTCTTTTGGTTTCAAAATCTTAACATCTTTTTAAATTTAATGAAACAAACGGCACAGTACACAGTCAAAGAAATAAAACATGGTCTACTCCAACAAATTGACAAAGACTAAGGCTAATGGAATCCTTAATTATGCCTCGAAAGTTGTTTTTTCTCTTAGAGCCGATGCGTAATTGATTTCGGTCACTTGCCACTTTGGAGCCGGTAACGCAATTAAGGGGATTACATCAACGGAATTAACATGGTAATTTAATTAAAATGAGCTATGGGTCTAACGTAAGCTGTTATATTGATTCTGAGTGACTAATTCTGAAACTCACTGAAAATCTTGTACGTAATTTGATTTATCCTAGTACCTTATTTGAAATCATAATAAAAGGTTCTGACGTCAGCCTCGAAGCTTAACTTTTATCTAGAAACATGGACGAATAGTGGGTTTATTTCTGAGTTAAAAGGTCAAATAACAATCTTCTACAAAAGAGAAACTATCTGCCTCGGTGGCACAGGTGGTGGTATAAACTATAAACAACAAGCGCCCGGGACCTCTGACCTCAATGCGACATTGAGGTCCCGGGCGCGATTCCCAAGTCAGTCCACATATTTTTGTGATCCACAAATGGTGTTTTTTTTTTCTTTTTTATACCACTAAGGTGGCAGACAAGCATACGGCCCACCAGATGTACCGGTGGTCACCGCAGCCTATGGACGTTTGCAACACCAGAGGCGCCACACTCGCGCTGCCGACCCTGTAAAAACCTTTTAAGACCCCTCTTGAAGAACCCCATACTGTAAGCGTTTGGGAAAACCGAGGCAGGGAGATCATTCCACAACCTAAGCGTGCGCGGTAGAAAGCCCCTATCGGATCTAAACGTGCTCGAGCGCTCCGGATGCAACATGTGAGGATGAACATCCTGTCTGTGGCTATGTGGTTCTTTCAGAGTTCGAGTGTTTTCAAATTATGAATATAGTTATAAATATTAAGCTATAAGCTAAGCTAACTAAGCTTATTTTATAAGCTAAGAATACGGACTAACCTACTTAACATATCTCCGTATATAAGCATGTCCTCATGCTCAAATTACTCCTAATTTGACTTGATGGCGATAAGTAAAAAGGTCCAGAAAAAATTATAACGGCTAAATATTGTAGGTATTTAGAATGTTCTCTAATCGCTATTCCAATTCAGAGATTTTACTTTCTTGAGCACAGGCTAATCATATTATTTCTTTTTATGGTAACAAAGTGGCAGAAAACTTCAGAAAAGTCCTTCTGAATATGCTATAAATACCTTCTCTCTGCGTG
Organism: Miltochrista miniata; assembly: GCA_933228765.1. Taxonomy (NCBI): domain Eukaryota; kingdom Metazoa; phylum Arthropoda; class Insecta; order Lepidoptera; family Erebidae; genus Miltochrista; species Miltochrista miniata. Next base: position 1,876,449 of record OW121749.1, on the reverse strand, counting down.
ATAGTTCCTCAAGAGCTCTCGGTTGGTGTTGAATAGAACCCCGTAGTGTCCGGAACAGCTCGTCACCTGCCGCAAAGTAAATATTATGTTGTGTAAATAATAAAGTCGGTACCACTAATACAGAAGCAAAATATCACCCGAAAATTATGTAAATGAGTCGCAATTGACAACATTTCATTTATCTTTACCTGATTTTTTATTGTTGGATAAGAAAGTAGACAAAAAACTATACAATACATATTTTTTATTTTGTGCATAAACTTTTTTTTTACATTTTTACTTTAATGATTAATAGTTTCTCGGTCAAAAAGGGCGTAAGCTCCAATAGTAGGATTTACTAAAACATTACCTTAGCATGTATAAAAAAAAAGTTGATTGATAAGATTGACACACAATTGACAGTTGGCATTAGCACCTATTTATTACCAATAACATAACTAATAAATATTATTATTTTAGTGTTTATATAGATAGAAGATAAGTATCTACTGTGATAAGTATGTCAACTCAGAAGAAATACAAACAAGATCCTAAAAATAAAAAAATAGGATGCTTTTTTCCAGCCCATCAAGCATGGTCCCAATATAAAAACTGCAAAACTATCAAGTACCTAATTGGTGCCACTCCAGATGGTTTTATTTTCATATCGGAAGGACACGGGGGTCGCATATCTGACATGTATATTGTTGAACAAAGTAGTTTTCTTGAGATTGTGTCAGTTTACTGCACTGTTTTAGTTGACAGAGGCTTTAAACATCTAGAATCACATTTTAATAAACAAAAATGTCTTTGTTTTGCGCCCACCCAGTGAGTTTAAAGACACAAGAACCCAGGTCATTGCAAGCCTGAGGATACACATAGAAAGGGTTATTAGAAGTGTTCGTTTATTTAAATAATTGAAGATGCATGCTGTTGTTAATAACAAGATTGTTAGTACTCTTGAATTCTTGATGATGTTGTTATTGTAGTAAGTGGGATGATTAATTTGCATTCACCATTAATAAAGAGTTATTAAATTTAAAATATTATTTTTCATTTCATCATACATACACTACATACATACATATGGTCACGCCTTTATCCCCGAAGGGGTAGGCAGAGGCATATTGTATGCCCACATTTAACTTTTTAGAATTTGTCCCACGTAATAGGTGGTGAGCCGTATTGCTGTGTTGAGATAAACAGGCGCAGGCTGCCTAAAAAGGCCTTCAACTTGGCTTAACGACTGACAATGACAACCGGGACCAACGGCTTAACGTGCCTTCTGAAGCACGGAAACGCTCAAGTATGTCAATTATATTTTACTGAACTGGATTGTGTTAGAACTTGAACTAGCAGGAAAAAGAAAAGAAGTATAAAACTTTACTTGAAATACTTTATTATTTATGGTTTATACACAATAAAAAAAACCTAAATATTAACACTTTCTGTTATTTTAGGTAACACAAATTTCTCCCAAAATGCTTCTGCTTCACTAATGAATTTGCTTACATATAACCGATCATAATACAGCCAGTACTTTGTATATTTAATTTGACTTAAACATTGGGTGTGCAACACTAAACAAAGCCTTCTTTTTGCCAGTAGCATGCATTTGAAGTTGTGTTTGAGCTATAAATTTTTGACATACAGTGTTATTCTTAATTTGTTTTTCATTAGTGTAACATGTAATGAGTCTGACGTGTCAAGGCAATACACTGTATAATCCAAAATACCAATTTGAGAAAAACGCCAAAATGTCTGTTGAACAGTCTTTTTGTAATTTAAAGCTATTAAAATTATGAAAATAAATAAAATTTATATCATTTTATAGGTTTTTTTATTGTTGTTATAGCCATATAAAGAACTTGACAATAAAAATTAATAGTTTTCTAGAAAATTAAAAAAAGACAGTTGGTATAACAGACTAATATTAATTTGTTAAGCTCGTGTAAGGCATAATACTGTAAATAATAATACAGTGTTTTGCCTGAATAATCCTAAGAATTTAACATTAGTTATAATAATGTACTATTGAATACAGTTTTCTGCAGAAACCGTTTA